>JAJTJO010000604.1:1393160-2786321 GCA_024550625.1 Dendroctonus valens | reverse complement strand
GTCTGACCCGTTTTTGTCCGTGTGCCTTCCTTTGTCCTGATTTTTTTCTCCGTGATGGTGCCTTTCAGTGTGTTTGCCGTTCCGTCCTTTTTCAGTTCCCTTATTTCCCTGGTCAGCGGCTGCATCTCGCGCTTTTTTCTTCAATTTGACGTTCTATGTGGGTGAATGATATTGATGGCCTGGATTCCCTCCTGGTAGATCTCACCCATTAGTTCCAGCACAATGTCCGTCATTTCATTCACCCTTGCCATCACTGTCTCCCAGTCCTCCCTATTAAACTGCACCTTCCCCGAGGTGTACCTGCTGACCGCTCTCAGAATGTCCTGTTTGCAGGCTATCACCTGCCCCACCTTCTGTGCCCCTCCTGTTGTTGTCTTCCTCTGTCCTTGTTGCCCCAATTGATTGTCCGAGCTGTCCATCCCGGATTCCCACTCTGTGGCATTGGTCGGTCCTGCCTCATCCTCGTTCAGGATCTCTCCCACCCTAGCTATCAGAGTCGCCACCTTTTCCTGTTGCTCCGGAATGAGGTGTTTTGTGGGACCCGCTTCTCTGCCTCCATCCGCCCCTTTTTATATAGCCTCACTGGTGATCTTGGCAGATACTGCCGTTTGGGAATAGCGCCCTTGTCTTCGCCCTGTTTTTCCATTTCTTCCCAGTTGTATATCGTTTTTCGCTTTTTTTCTTCTTCCATTTCCTTTGCGTTGACCTGCGTTGACCCCTTTGCGTTGGCCCCTTTTGTCCCCGTTTTTTTTTTATGGGAGGGTAGCCGCCGTGCTCCTGCTCACTTTATTCTTTGACGGTCCACTGTTCCGACGCACGGTTTCGCCGGAAATCGTGATCGACCCCGCCGCCGTTAGTTCCGGGTAGGGGCTGTGCCGCCGGTCAAAATTAACTTTGACAGCCCCTTTCGCCGACGCACAGTTCCCGAGTTATTCTACTTTTTTGAGTGTTCAAAGATGGATTTTTGGGGTGGGTCCGTTAGCCACTTTTTAATAGTTTTTATGTTTCTTCGACACCCCGTTTGTCCGCAATCGTCGAAAAACTATTTTTTGAAATCCCCGCTTCACAACACCTCTATATTGCTTCCTGTCAGTTTTTTTTTCAGTTCCGGCCCTTAAGTTGTCCGTGAAAAATAAAATCAAAATTTTTTTTTTTTTCTGTGGGGGTGGTCAGTACGACCCCTCTGTATTTCATCTAGCCCTTGAAAGTCCTTCCGCGATTACGCGCACCCTTGTTTTTTATTTTTTTGTAATTATCGCGCATTCGCCAATATTTCCTTAATTGTCAGTTTTGTTGTACTAGTAACTATACAATAGTTATACTATGCAACTTGTTAATTGTCCTTAATTGTTTTTTGGTTTTCTAGTATAATTAATATGCAATATATATCCTATACCGTAAATGTCCCTAATTACCCCCTTGTAGGGTGTTTTATTGTTCTTGCCTTGATTTACTTAAGTCTTACTAGTCTGGACCAGTTTACTTTCGTCCACGCTACAATTCTGGGCCGATTTTTAAGACCAGTCGACTTTCGTCCGCACTGTGCTTATCGCTAAATGATATAGTTTCTCGACGATATTCCGCACACAATTGCCTTCGAATGTCCACTTTTAGTCTATATTTTATAGTTTAAGTTCACTTATTTTACACTATTAATTACCTATTTCGCTATATATGTCCACTATTTCCAGATCGCACTACTAACTTAACACTTATTGTCTGTCTAACTATTAATTTTACACTATATAATTTATCTTTAACTTAACTTAACTTATACTTCATAAATTCCGTGTTTAAATCCTCGTATCTATGGAATTTCGACCGCTCGGTTTGAATGCCATATGTATATACAGTGTTTACAGTTCAGCCACGGTCGGAGGCTCAATCAGCCTCCTAGTCCACTGGGCCTTTTCCAGGAGGGCATCCCACCTGGCCTCCCACAGCGCCCCTGAGGCGTCCCTCGCGGCTTTCCTCGCAGATCACAAATGTCCGCCACCGCCGTCCTGAAGCCGCTTCCGCTCCTTCATCAGGAGGTCCATGGGTGGCATCCCCGTAATCACCTGAGCTTCCCGACATGGGACCCAGAGGCGACTTAAAGGAGAGCTCTCCGTTGTAACCCCATTGATCATTATGCGATATTTTGCGAAGGTTGCCAAGTCATGACACACGGGAGCCGCATACAGAACCATTGACTCCACGACCGTATATAGAGCCTTCCTGTTGGCGGAGTCCGGGCCGCCGATGTTGGGCATCAGCTTGGACAAATCCCCGATCTTTTTTGACGCCCTTTGTGTGGCCCCCTCGATGTGCCGCCCTAATCTGCGCTCCTGACTGATGCACACTCTCAGATACCTCACCGTGTGCTGAGGTTTTACTAGGGTTCCGCCAACGATGAAAGATGTGTCGTCCCTCTTCCTCTTTCCCGACAGAATGACAGACTCTGTCTTCTCCGGCACAATGGTGATGCAGTTGTCCCGCAGCCATGTTGTGATTGTGTCCAGCGCACTGTCAGTCTTATCAATCAAGTCTTGTCTGCTACCTGCAGAAACCACTAGCCCTATATCATCCGCAAACCCTGTGGTTCGGGACACCGGTGACAATTTCAGCCTCAAAACCATGTGATGCAACATTATCCAGAGGAGGGGGCCGAGTACAGAACCCTGGGGGATCCCCACAGTCAGCCTCAGCGTCTGCAAATACTTGAGTCTAGAAATATTTCTCTAACCAAGAGATAATCCCTGAGGATGGAACACACACATCTATTTCGGAGAGGCACAGGTCCTGGCCACGACAACAGGGTATCGCCCCCGACTAATACGAGAAGCCATTGAAATCTACAAACACGACGACAATTTCAACAGAAAGAAGAGACAATGGCGCTGAACAGGATTATGGTTTCCAGCACTCACCAACGCAAAAACAGCAGAAAAAGCAAACAGCTCAGGACCAGGAGAGAGAATCCTGTACATCGGAGGATAGCAACAGCCAACAGAATGCGCAAGCTCCGATGACACAGGCCACGTCATCACAACCACGTTATCGCCACCGGTGCATAAATACGGACTGCGCCCGAGGAATCGCATCAGAACAGTGTAAGCGTTCAAGCAAACCACTTCTGAAGATGCCAGCCACACCTGCTTGTGAAACGTCAAGAAGAAATTCTACCGAACGACGGCCTAAAAACCCGAAAAAACCCACTTGTTTCAAGGAATGGCCTCGAAAGTCTATCTCTTTTGATAATCCCTGAGGATGTTCATCAGGTATCCCGAAACTCCTCAAAGCTCCGATGCCCTGATCAGGGTGGCCCACGAGGCGCTATTGAATGAGTTCCGGACATCCAGGATGATGAAGTCACACCATCGTTCCCGCCATCCCGTCGCGTCCCAGGTTTGTAGCCCGGGCCATCTCGAGACCCACAGCCTGCACCCGCACCCCCTGCCCTTCCTGAAGCCGTACTGGTTATCGGCCAGGTCTCCCCTTTGCATCAGTACCTCCTCTAGACGGGCGTTACTTAGGTGTTCGAACAGCTGGCGATGGTGTTCAGGCACAAAAGCCCCTGGTGTCCTCGAGCAGCGGCTTCGCCTGCTAAGGAATCAAGACTAGTCTACCAGTTTTCCAGCTCTTGCGGGAAACTCTGCGATTTCAGCAAGCCATTGAAAATATCCATCAGCAGTCCCCGGAAGGATTCCGTCAGGAGGCCGAGTGCCTCCCGAAGGGTTATCATGCTCGCAAGGCCCCTTTACGATCCTCGATGGTCGATCCCCCTTCCGGCGACTTGGCGGTGAAGTCCCAAACCACCAACGCCTCTGTTCGTCGCATTCGTCTCAGGAGCGCCCCCATGTGTGTGTGTTCGAACTTGGCCGCTCTGCCGGGTTCCTACCTTCCGGCATACCCCTTCACCCATCTCGCGTTTCCGCACACCCTACGATCGTTGCGAAACCACTCCCATTAGAACTCCTTCTCCATACCATGGGACCTCCTCCCAACCAATTCGCGGGAAGAAAGGGTGGACCAATTCTACTCTAATCTACTACATCTATCGTCTAACCTAATATAGCAACTATTTAGATTTTCCCTGCACTGTCCTTATTGTCAACCCTATTCTATCCGCACATTGTCCTAATTGTCTATTCGCGGCGCTTGTCCTGAATTTTTTTTATCTTACTTGATTACTTATGGCGTAGTGTCCTAATAATGCGTTTTAGCCATCTCCTCGGTGAGCATGGACATTTCGGCTCACTTGATGAGTTTCTGGATGTCATGCGTTATTTTACCATCCTTTCCGCAGGTGGGTGTCCAACGACCCGAATTCGATGCACACATGTTGCCTTGCCGCGTTTCTGTCCGAAACTTGGCACCTAAACTTCACGTGCTCTACCGTTTCTTCTCCGGTTTGCACAGGAGCACTGTGCGTCGTTTACTTTGTCGAACCGCTTCAGGTTACGCATTGAGGTTCCGGTGTCCAGTTGCGAGCTGGATCGCCTTGAATGATATGCTCAGCACTCCCCGTCCCACTTCCTTGCAGATTTCATGTAACTCTCTTCCTTTTTCCACTGTGTCCCACTCTTTTTGCCACTGACTCATGATGGTGTCGTTCCGAACTTTCGCCCAGTCCCTGTTAGTCCTGAGGTTGTAGCGGTCTGTCCTAATTGTATGCGTGCCGCCCGCCCCTGCTCCTTAATTTGCTGACGCGTGGGATCTAGCATTTACACCGTTGGCTGCCTTGTGTCCTTCCCAGGCTACTGTCGTCGTCCATCCTCTCGCATGGCGTTGTTCCATGAGCCTGAGGATGTCCACGTGGATTCGTAGCTTGTCGATGCCCTTGTTTATAGCCTCGGTTGTTTCGCGGCTATCCGTCCTGATTGTTATGTGTGGCTCGTTGTCTGCCATGCCTATCTCGTATGGCTTTCAGGACTCCGAATGCCTCCGCAACCACTATCCTGGTATTGTTCACCAGTCTGAGTGCTACCTCGCGCCCTGCATGGTTATGCCCACTGCTGCTCTTCCGCTGCTCTTCAGTGTGGGGTCGGTGTGCATCTAGATCACTGGTTACTTGTCGTTGATGCGCTCCTGAAGAATCGCCTTGCTCGGGTGTAGGTTCTTTTTGTGACCTGTCGTCCTTCCTTGTTCGTTGTCTGCTTGAAGCAGCTCTGCCTGACTTGTGCTTCAATCCACCATGGCGGTGTTCGGGCCAGAACCTGTAGTGCCGCCGTGGGTGTCGTGGCATAGGATTTGATTGCCATGGTCGGTGCCGCTCTCATTGCCGCCTCCTTTGTCATGCTTGTGCCCCACATTTCACTGCCGAAGAGCACTGCTGGTTTGAGTGCTCTTTGCATTATGTGTATGAGGTTTTCCGGGTTGCATCCCCACACTCTTCTTGTTTTGTAGCCGATCCTAGTGGGCATCTCCTCAATTTTGTGACGAACGCAGTTGAGGTGATTCGTGTACGTCAGGTGTCTGTCCACTTGTATGCCCAGGTATTTCAGGCGACTACGCTGTTCAATTGTGGTGTTCACCGTTTTTAGCGCCGGAGGTCGTATTGATTTTGCCGACACATACATGGCCTCCGTTTTGCCCTCGTTTTAGGTGGCGCCACTTTCGGCCTCCCACTCCTGACATGCGGTACAGACGATGCTCCACTTCCTCTCTATCTTTTCACTCTCTATCTCATTCTTAGCACCTGGTCGTCCGCGTAGGCTTGCAGGTATGTGAGTTCATCCGTCAGCTCTTCCCACCTGTCCTGCTGCTGGTGTAGTTCCTCTGCCCCAGCTTCCCTGGCCGCGTCCAGTTTGTCGAACCAGCTCTGCATAACCACCAGACATAGTGTCGGCCCCATGCTGGATCCTTGTGGACACATATGTCAGGCCTCTCATGATGATTTTCCTGTCCGTCGGGAAGCTGTTGATCATGCTGGCCAATGTTGTACTGATGTTGGTCTTGCCGAGCCGATGTAGAATGTAAGGTTTCCATGCCATGTTGTGTTATGAATTTTACTTCCAACTATATTTATTTTATCTCGGGCGTGAGTTAGAGCAAGAGCTAGTACTTTGCGGCTAGTGAACAATTTTTGGAACGCTCAATGGACAATACAAAATTATGCACACTCAAATTCAACTGCACAACTAATGTATTTAAACAAGTTAACAATTTTACTGAGAGTAATAAAGGTAAAAAAATATATATAAATTTACTTAGAGTGTATCACTCGGATATTTTGGTAGCACCCTTAATCTATGGATACCTTAACTTCAATCAAGCCTGGATGGTGAAGGGGAAGGACCCTGAGGGGGACCTGCTGGAGTGATCACTTCAGTCAGTGGCCTCGCAGGTCTTCCAATGGGGATCGGTCGTGATCATAAATAAAAATTAAAAATCCACAGTAAAGGGGTACCAAAATAAATAAGGAAATCACTCAGGTCCGACTGTGAATCGCAATTAAAGTAAAAGAAACAAAATGAACTGAATGCAGTCGAACTTGAATGTTTCAGCACAAGCAGTTAACTATAAAACGTTATTAATTCCAATCATAAAAAAATACTGTCATAAAAAAACTGATAAAAAAAACAAAGTCTTCACCAAAAGTTGAGCGCCAGCATGCTTCCAAGTAGCATACAACTTCTACCCAAAATAGAAAACACCAGAACCAGCCTCCACGTCAAAATCCAAAGGTCCCGTTGAAGTTCCCCAAAAGAGCTGGTTTTGAATTGCTCCACGGATCTCGGATCAATTCCACGTGGTCATAACGGCCATCATGGATTCGTCTATCTGGTTCTTGGGTCTCAAAACTTCAACTCGCCGACTAGACGACTACTTTTCCCAGTGGAAAGAAAGGCCTCTTGCAAACCATCAATCCATCAATGCCATCATCATATTCTCTTGATTTAAAATTTTTTAAAAACCGACATGCGGTAGCGCTGAACACAATGAAAATCTCAAAGCCCGACCGTGCGGAACAAACTCAAAATCGACCTGCCGATCTGATCGTCACGGCCTAATTAAATCTTCAACCACCAAAAACTACCGTTACACCAGTAGAAGTTTATCCTCCCCCCAACCTTCCGTTGGCGCAGGAATCAAAATCACCAAATTCATTGGCCCTAACGGACACGTGATTCCGCAATCTACCAAACATTTCTTTCACCTGCGATAAGAATCGAAACTGCGATAAGAATCGCCAAATTTGCTAGATTCGGATTTTACAGCCAAAATTTAACTCTATGATGAAAAAACCAAAACAGATATGCTTGGCAAATAACTTGCACACGCATACCGAGGTCGAAAACAAATTAACAGGTTTACGGCAAAATATTTGCACGTAACACACTCCCCTAAGTAACCAAAAAAAATTTAAACACCCAAGTTTAAATTTTTTTTTTCTCGCAATAAACTCACTAGATCCTGAAGAGCAAACACCTGTCACGGATCCAGACGACAAGCGTTGAGCTAAACTTTAAAACTAGGTCCTTACAGGCAACACCAATAGCGAACCTCAACCATTAGCGTTAATGCCGAAACTTACAATCTAGGTCCTAAAGAGCAACACCAATGGCGAACCAGACCATTACCGTTAATGCCAAAACTTACAATCTAGGTCCTAAAGAGCAACACCAATGGCGAACCAGACCACTAGCGTTAATACCAAAACTTACAATCTAGGTCCTAAAGAGCAACACCAATGGCGAACCAGACCACTAGCGTTAATACCAAAACTTACAATCTAGGTCCTAAAGAGCAATTGTCCTTCCTGTTAAACTGCACCTTTCCCGAATGTACTGCTGACCGCTCTTAGAATGTCCTGTTTGCAGGCTCACCTGCCCCAACTTCTGTGCCCCTCCTGTTGTTGTCTTCCTCTGTCCTTGTTGCCCTGATTGATTGTCCGAGCTGTCCATCCCGGATTCCCACTCTGTCACATTTGTCGGTCCTGCCTCATCCTCTTTCAGGATCTCTCCCACCCTAGCTATCAGGGACGCCACCTTCTCTTGTCGTTCCGGACTGAGGTGTTTGGCGGGAGACCGCTTCTCTGCCTCCATCCGCCCCTTTTTATACAGCCTCACTGGCGATCTTGGTAGGGACTGCCGTTTTGGGATAGCGCCCATGTCTTCGCCCTGTTTTTCCATGTCTTCCCAGTTGTATGTTTTTTCGTTTCTTTCTTCTTCCATTTCTTTTGCTGCTTTGACTCCTTTGCGTTGACCCATTTGGCCCCCCCCCCCTTTTTTTTATGGGGGGGTAGCAGCCGTGCTCCTGATCACTTTCTTCTTTGACGGTCCCCTGTTCCGACGCACGGTTTCGCCGGAAATGGCGATCGACCCCGCCGCCGTTAGTTCCGGGTAGGGGCTGTGCCGCCGGTCAAAATTAACTTTGTCAGCCCCTTTCGCCGAAGCACCGTTCTCGAGTTATTCAACTTTTATTAAGTGTTCAAAGACAGTATTTCGGGGGGGGTCCGTTAGCCACTTTTAATTGTTTTTGTGTTTCTTCGACACCCCGTTTGTCCGCAATTGTCGAAAAACTTTTTTTTAATTCCCCGCGCTCACAACACCCTTATATTGGTTCCTGTTCGGTTTTTTTTTCCAGTTCCGGCCCTTAGTTTGTCCGCGAAAAATAAACAAAATTTTTTTTTTTCTCTGGGGGTGGTCGGTACGACCCCTCTGTACTTCCGCCAGCACTCGAGAGTCCACTCGAGGTTTCAAGTTTTTTGTGTTTAACGCGCATTCGCCACAGGTTTGTTGAATGTCAACTTTTTAGTAGACCTTAAATGTTTTTTTATAATTTCGTATGTTGTAATGTTACAGTAACAATAAACCTTGACCATAAAATGTCCCTTACTTACCCTCTTGTGGGCTATTTTCTTACACTTCCTTTGCTTGCTAAGTCTTTACAGCTTTTGTCTAGTTTGCTTTCGTCCGAGTTGCAAATTTTGGCCAATTTCTCGGACCTGTTCACTTTCGTCCTCACTTCGCTTATCGCGAATTGTTAGTGTTTTTCGATCGTTAATTCGCACACAAGTGTCTCTGAATGTCCAATTTTATACTAAATATTAACGTTTAATTCCACTAACTTACACCTATTAACTACTTATTTGTCTATATTTGTCCACCGTTTCCGGATCGCACCACTAAATTTCTTAATTTCTACAGATCTTAATCTTACTTACTTAAACTTATCTTTAACGAATCGCAAATATCCACGATTAAATAGCGTACAATTGGAATTTCGTCCGAACGGTTTGAATGCCAGGTGTAAACTCTTTTTACAGTTTTTTACAGTTAAACAGTGTTTATAGTCCAGCCACGATCGGAGGTCCCCAATCAGCCTCCCAGTGCACTGGGCCTTTTCCAAGAGGGCATCCCACCTGGCCTCCCACAGCGCTCCTGAGGCGTCCCTCGCGGATTTCCTCGCAGATCACAAATGTCCGCCACCGCCGTCGTGAAGCCGCTTCCGCTCCTTCATCAGGAGGTCCATGGTTGGCATCCCCGTAATCACCTGAGTTCCCGACATGGTTCGGTATCCAGAGGCGACCTGAAGGAGAGCTCTCCGTTGTACCCCATTGATCATTATGCGATATTTGGCGAAGGTTGCCCAGTCATGCCACACGGGAGCCGCATACAGAACCATTGACTCCACGACCGTATATAGAGCCTTCCTCTTGGTGGAGTCCGGGCCGCCGATGTTGGGCATCAGCCTGGACAAGTCCCCGATCTTCTTTGTCGCCCTTTGTGTGGCCCCCTCGATGTGCCGCCCTAATCTGCGGTCCTGGCTGATGGACACTCTCAGATACCTCACCTTGTGCTGAGGTTTTACTAGGGTTCCGCCGACGATGAAAGATATGTCGTCCCTCTTCCTCTTTTCCGACAGAATGACAGACTCTGTCTTCTCCGGCACAATGGTGATGCAGTTGTCCCGCAGCCATGCTGTGATTGTGTGCAGCGCACTGTCAGTCTTATCAGTCAAGTCTTGTCTGCTACCTGCAGAAACCATTAGCCCTATGTCATCCGCAAATCCTGTGGTTCGGGCCCCCGGTGACAATTTCAGCCTCAAAACCGTGTGATGCAATATAATCGAGAGGAGGGGGCCGAGTACAGAACCCTGGGGGATGCCCACAGTCAGCCTCAGCGTCTGCAAGCACTTGGAGTCTAGAAATATCTCTCTATCCTAGAGATAGTTTTTGATGATGTTCTTCAGGTATCCCGACACTTCTCAAAGCTCCGATGCCCTGATCAGGGTGGCCCACGAGGCGCTATTGAATGAGTTCCGGACATCCAGGATGATGAAGACACATCATCTGTTTCCGCCTATCCCATCGCGTCCCAGGTTTGTAGCCCGGGCCATCTCGATGACCCGCTCCACAGCCTGCACCGCAGTCCTGCCTTTCTTGAAGCCGTACTGGTTATCGGTCAGGTCTCCCCTTTCCATTAGTTCCTCCTCTAGACGGGCCTTAATTAGGTGTTCGAACAGCTTGGCGATGGTGTTAATCAGGCACAAAGGCCCTGGTGTCCTCGAGCAGCGGCTTCGCCTGTAAGGAATCAAGACTAGTCTACCAGTTTTCCAGCTCTTCGGGAAATTCTGCGATTTCAGCAAGCTATTGAAAATATCCATCAGCAGTCCCGGGAAGGATTCCGTCAGGAGGCCGAGTGCCTCCGACGGGTACCATGCTAGCAAGCTCTACGATCCTCGATGGGTGGATCCCCGTTTCCGGCGAACTTGGAGGTGAAGTCCCAACCACCAACGCCTCGGTTCGTCCGCATACGTCTCAGGAGTACCCCCATGTGTGTGTGTTCGAATGTCGCCGCTCTGCCCGGGTTCCTACCTTCCGGCAGTACCCCTTCACCTTCTCGCGTTTCCGCACACCTACGGATCGTTGGCGAAACCACTCCATTAGAAACTCCTTCTCATACCATGGACCTCCTCCCAACCAATCGCGGAGAAAAGTGTGGACCTATTCTACTCTAATCTACTCCATCTATCGTCTAACCTAATATAGCAACTATTTAGATTTTCCCCTGCACTGTCCTTTTTGTCTACCTATTCTATCCGCACATTGTCCTTATTGTCTATTCGCGCACTGTCCTGATTTTAGCTTACTTGATTACTTATGGCGCAGTGCCCTAATCATGCATTTTCCGCCATCTCCTCGGTGAGCATAGACATTTCGGCCCACTTGCTGATTTTCTGAATGTCACGCGTTATTTTACCATCCTTCCGTAAGTGGGTGTCCAACGACCTGACTTACACGAAGGCTTCGTTAATCGTGTACTGCACCAGCATTATGGACTGGGCGGGCGGTGAAACGATCCCTGGAGAGATGGACAAGAGCCAGTTCCACCTACACCCTACGCCCCTTCGTTGGAAAAAACCCACGCGTTCGTCCTGAGGGGCCTGGAGGGGAATGTCGATCCGACTGCCATAAGCAGGATCTGGCAGACCAAGGACTGGAAGTGAGAAGTGTCTTCAAAATGAAGACACTTTTCAAGGCCGCTCTAACCTTGGTCGTCACTAGCGACAAGGCAACCCTCCGAAGGCTTAACGCCGAGGCGAGGGTGGTGAGCAGTGTCAGGGTTCGTGGGAAACCCGCAAAAACCGGAAGACCCTGTACACAGTGTCGTCGATGCCATGGGCTGGTGCCATGTCTCCGGGAACTGCCACCGGAGGGACTTTAAATGCTCCCGGATGGCGCTGGGGGGGCATGAAATCAACCGCCTGCCCCGTTGGGGCTACATTAAAATGCGCTAAACTGTGGTGGACCTCATCGTAGCTTTGACGAAGGCTTGCCCAGTCTACATTTACAACAGCGCAAGTCCCGGCGGAGAAGCAGCGCTTCGTCCCCTGCTCCTCTTCCAACGAGGCCAGCCTGGGGTCAAACCAGTCGAGCCTCTGGCCCGATCCACCCTTCCACCCCTAAGCAGTAGGACCATGGCGCCAAGTCACGCCAACAGGACCATGCTGCCCCCCCAGGCCACCCCCTTCATTAAGGCGGAGTTTCCTCCGCTGAGGCAGCACGAAGCTGTCCCGACGAGCTCTGCCCACCCAGACCATGGTATAAATTGGGAAACGCGGTGGCCATGCTGGGCAGTGTCCAGCGGGAATTCGCCAAGCTGTCGTCGCAAATCAACTTGGAGGAGGTGATCAAGGCGGTAAGATTTTACAGCGCTGCAGTGAGGGGTTGCGTCTCGAAGACAGACAAATTCCTAGTTTCAGCGCAGTTCTTCAATGAAGATATTAACAGCTTCGATTTTTAAGCCCTGATTTTGCCAACTGTGCCCTATGAGGATAGGAGAATGGAACTCATGCGGACTCCGGAGTCGTCTCGGTGAGTTTGTGCACTTCCTTCGGACCGAAGGATATCGACGTGGCGTTGATTGTCGAAACATGGTTGCGCCCCGGGATATACTTTGGATTCGGGGGGTACAGGCTCGAACGTGCCGATAGGCCCGGTTAAAGGGGAGGGGTGCAAAGTACAGTACAAATAGTCAACACAGTCCTTAAATTGCAACACTTCCCACATCACCTGAGTTTATTGACGCCGTATTTTGACAAATGGAAACTTAAAGTGAATCCCAGGAAGACGGACTTATATCTTTTCGCGCAAATTCACTAACAACAAAATCTTATCACCACTCGTGGTCCAAAATACTCCTATCAAACCAACAAAAGAGGTGAAATATCTGGGATTCAAACTAGACGCCCGACTCCATTTCAATAAGCATGTTGAGTATGCTGTACAAAAGAAACTGCCAAGGCCCGAAGAAAGTTGTACTCTCTTCTGGCGCCAAATTCTTTCCGATCACCTCGAAATAAACTTCTGCTCTACACCTCCACTATAAAGGCCCATACTGACCTAAGGCTCCCCTGTCTGGCACTCTGTCCTGTGATTTCCACGAGACGACGTGTTCCAAAGGACCCAAAATAGGTTCCTAAGAGGCTTCCTATCGCTGAGAGATACACCAGATAACCGAAATGCACGAAGCTACAGGGATGGCCTTATAGCCGACTATATAGATACCATCGCTGAAAAATTTTAATCATAGCGGAGTGCCAAGGCTCAGTCCTCACGCGAAATATCACCCAAGTAAGAGCAAAACGATCGTCGCACCCATGGTCCCCTGTATAAGCGACTTCCCATTTTTAGTGAGGATTTGTCCTGACAGTACGTGACTACAAAACAAACAGTGCTTGCCAGTTGCAGACAGTTCGTTCCTAGCAGGCTGGAAACAGCACAAATCCAACATAACGTGACTTGACGGGTTCGTCCTGCCTCGTTCTGGCTGGTGTTGGCTGGTTCTTGCACCGATCGGGGCGGGGCGGATGGATTTGGTCATCTAGTTGAAACTGCCGGCGGTTAACGCCACGGCTGACAGTATCAAGCTTAAAGGTCGAAGCAAAAGGGGTTTTTGGGTTCCCTTCAGGAAGACCTTTTTCCTTAATGAATGCCCCTCGAATAAAACCAAAACCGCCACTTCAAGACTATCTCCTGACGTTGTCGTGCGTATGGCTAGCTCGGGAATGTCCATGTTAGGGTACTGCCCAGGTAATGGACGACTTCGCGCGCCTATTTAGATCATGGGCAAAGAGCAACCGGCCGAACATCTGGCTAGACATGGGAGTTATGTTTGTTAACTTTGTTTGTGAATTTTATTAATGGGAATGTTCAATAAATTTTTATCTATCTATCTTCCGTTGCTCTTCAGTGTGGCGTCGGTGTGCATCTGGAACATTGGTTTCTTGTCGTTGATGCACCCCTGAAGAAACGCCTTGCTAGGGTGTAGCTTCTTTTTGTGGCCTGTCGTCCTTTCTTGTTCGTTGGAGATTGTCTGCATGAAGCAGCTCTGCCTGACTTGCTTGAATTCACCATGGCGGTGTTCCGGCCAGAACCTGGAGTGCCGCCGTGGGTGTCGTGGCATAGGATTTGATTGCCATGGTCGGTGCCCGCTCTCATTGCCGCCTCCTTTGCCATGCTTGTGCCCACATTTCACAGCCGTAGAGCACTGCTGGTTTGAGTGCTCTTTGCATTATGTGTACGAGGGTTTCCGGGTTGCATCCCCACACTCTTCTTGTTTTGTGGCCGATCCTAAAGGCCATCTCCTCAATTTTGTGCCGAACGCAGTTGACGTGATTCGTGTACGTCAGGTGTCTGTCCACTTGTATGCCCAGGTATTTCACGCAACTGCGCTGTTCAATTGTGGTGTTCACCGTTTTTAAGCACCGATGTCGTATTGATTTGCCGACACATCCATGTCCTCCGTTTTGACCTCGTTTTAGGTGGCGTCACTTTCGGCCTCCCACTCCTGACATGCGGTACAGACGATGCTCCACTTCCTCTCTATCTTTTTCGTCGATGTCCCTTGTGCGGGTTAATGCAACCTTGTAGACCCAAAATAATTTGTAGTCGGTTGTTTGAACACGCGTACTGGATTGCTTTGGAAAGTGGACTGTATTTTGATTGAAAGTCTGGTTAGCTGCTTTAATTGTATATTTCGCAAGCGTTACCACTACAAAGTAAGTCCGAACCACTTGACGATTTGAAAGAGAGTGTCAGAATGGCACCACCTCAAGACGAGGCGTTCTCGGGGATGACAGTAATTGAAAAGGGCGCCATCTAGGCGAATAGATTCGTCTCAGATGGACAGAATAAATAGGTATCGCTAATGTAAATATCAATGGTAATACTAAAGTAATAACCGCAAACATGCCCCCGGCCTTGAAAACACAGGATTTCAAAACACAAGCTTGAACATAAAGAAATAAACATAAAGAAATATAAAAGATATACAGGTACATATAAGAAATATGATTTTACACATATAAGCTAACATCTAATACACCTCAAAACAGAGTTCACTGAGTTTGTTCACTGTTCACTGACTGCGGATCATCTGGAACTGGCAGTGGACAAAGCTTCGGAAAGGACCGACGCACAACGCCATGCTGAGTGCGTACAGAAGCTACCCTCGCATAACCATCGCTGCCAGGATGAATAGCGACAATTCTAACTAACTTCCAATGAAGGGGAGGTTGATTGTCGTCCTTGAGCAAAACAAGGGTCCCTGGTTTCAAATCGGAATGGTGCAAGCGCCACTTGGTGCGTTGCTGTAACTCGGATATGTACTCTTTGCTCCATCGTCTCCATATGCGTTGATGAAAATTGTTTGAACGCGTTGGAATCTTGACAATCGAGGTTCCGCAATGTCCGTTACAAATCCGGATCTGGTAGCGGACGTAAGAGGCCTCCCCAATCAGAAAGTGAGCTGGAGTTAAGGGTTGGAGGTCGTTTGGGATCAGAAGAGAGTGGGGAGAGAGGTCGGGAATTCAATGTAGCCCTCCACTTGAATTAGCAATGTGCAAAACTCTTCATATGTGACAATTGAGGTACCCAACACGCGCCTCAAATGGTGCTAAGAAGACTTAATTCCGGCTTCCCGTAGGCCACCAAAGTGGGGGACTATGAGCAGGAATAAAATGCCAACTAGTTCCATCGTTAGCGACCTGTTTCGCTAAATTTGGAACCATGATCAATTATAAATTTAGACAGCTCTATTAGCTCCGACTTCGCGCCAAACAAAATTTGTGCCGTTGTCTGAATATACTTGTGCAGGTTTACCGCGGCGAGAAACAAATCGATGAAAAGGCGAGGAGAAAGGTCTCCATGGATATATCAGTTACCAATCAGGTGAACCGCTTTGTCGAAAAGCACACGAATAAGCACAAGTACGCCTTAGAGGTCTTGGCACCGCGCCCTTTTTGGTTCTTTACAAAAAAAGGCCCGGAGTAATCAACTCCTGTTTTGTAAAATGGAGGAGAAGGAGTAACGCGAGGCAATGGCAGGTTTCCCATGAGGGGTTTGGTGAATCTTGGAGAAAGTCGAACACAACGAACGCATGAACGAACAATCTTTCTTGAGAGGTTTCTAGCAGATGTTATCCAAAATTGCTCTCTTAGAGACGCTAAAAGCAGCTGAGGACCAGCATGAAGTAGGCGAATGTGGGCATCGAGAGCAATGAGTGAAGACAAATGATCTTTACCAGACAGAATGATGGGGTGCTTCTTCTCACAGGAAAAATTGGATTGGAGTAGCCGGCCGCCAACTCTAATAATACCATCTGCGCCGATGAAAGGATTAAGACTTAGAAGTGCCGAAGAAGACTTTTACAGACCCTCCCTTTCAAACCGGGCAAACTCTTCGGGAAAATATTTATGTTGAGACATTTTAACTAGACACATAAGAGCATCGTGTAGATTTGAGGGAGTTAAACCTCCAAGACAAACGCCGTTCCTTGGAGTCAAACAATTGTGCCGAAAGCGCAAGCACCAGGCTACAACTCGCTTTAGATGTTTCAGGCTTGAAAAATTTGAGGTTGGGAAACACGGGATGACAGACGCAGAAAAGGCAAGTTACTTCTTTTTTCAGTTCTGGAAGGCTCAAGTCAGAAACTGACGAACAGGGCCATGAAGATTCTTCGTCTACCAGAAAAGAGGGCCGTGCCACCAAAGTGCGGAAGTCCTTGAGACAATGAGGAGAAACTCCCCTTGACAAAAGGTCGGCTGGATTCATTTTGGTGGGCACGTGTTTCCAAGTGGCATGCGACGTAGTTGTTGGATTTCTGCCACTCGATTGCTAACGAACGTTTTAAGAAGATTCGGGCTAGTTTTCAGCCATCCAAGAACTATGGTCGAATCTGACCACAGAAAGACATCGGAGATTCTTAGTTTGAGAGATTTCTCTACTTGACAGGAAAGCTTAGCGAGAAGAATTGCTCCGCAAAGCTCGAGCTTGGGAATAGTAATAGGTTTAAGAGGGGCAACCTTGGCCTTTGCACACAACAAATGAGCATGAGACAAATTCTGCTGATAGACGCTACGAAGATAAATACAGGCTCCATAGCCTTGAAGGGATGCATCGGAAAAACCATGCAACTGAATACCTTTAGGTTCATTGCAAAGCACATGACGAGGAATCTGTAGCTCATTAAGGTCAACCAACTCTTTGCGATACGATTTCCAACTGCGTTGCATCTTAAGAGGAATGGGATCGTCCCAAGACAGCTTTTCCATCCAGAGTTGCTGAAGCATCATTTTGGCACCCAAGGTGCACGGGCTTAACAACCCTAAAGGGTCAAAGATTTGCGAAATTTCGGATAGAATAGATCTTTTCGTATACGTATTTACCCAAGACTTTGAAATAGAGTACATTAAATAGTCGGACTGGAAAGACCAAATCAAACCTAAGGTACTGGTATGCTCATTCACTCCAAACTGCCGTACACTCGGATGAATATCGGAAGCAGGGATATCCTTTAGAACCCTGGAGTCATTTGAAACCCACTTTCGCAGATTAAAACAACCAGCCTTAAGAATATTAGAAAGTTCAGAGCATATGCGTTGAGATTCGGACAGATTGTCACAGCCAGTTAGGAGATCGTCAACATAAAAATCAGACTTGATAATCAAAGAGATTTCTGTAAATGATGTAGCACAATCAATGCCTAGCTGACATAAAGCTCGAATTGCTAGAAAAGAGGCAGAAGCGGTGCCATAAGTCACAGTATTAAGATTGTAACATTTAAGAGAATCAGCGGGTGATGAGCGCCAGAGAATCCGTTGTAATGCTCTTTGCGAAGGTTCTACCAGGACTTGGCGATACATTTTCTCGATATCAGCGGATATAGCATATCGATGTTGACGGAACCGAATTAAAATAGAGAACAAGTCCTGTTGCACGACAGGGCCAACCATCTGCAGACTGTTGATAGAATGGCCAGAAGTGGAGGGCATAGACCCATTAAAAACAACACGAAGCTTTGTAGTCAGACTTTCTTCCTTTAAGACTCCATGATGAGGAAGATAGTAAGAAATTTCAGAAGGATGTGGAACAATGGCAGTCATATGTTGCAATTCTTCATATTCTTTCATGAAGCTAGAATATCGTTCATATAACTGAGGATTTGATTGGAATCGTTTTTCAAGGGAAAGAAATCGCTTCTCGGCTGTTTTGTAAGAATCGCCAAGCAACTCGACAGAAGCTTTGAAGGGAATAGAAACGATAAAACGACCATCTGAACTTCTGCGGGTATGTTGACTAAAGTGGTCTTCGCACGCCTTTTCTTCCGAAGAAAGTGCTCTGCTCTCCGGATAATGTTCGAGCTCCCAGAACCTATTAAGCTGATCAGGCAGATCATTAAGGCGGCTTAGATGACACCGAACTTGGACATCAGATTGAAAACCAATGGAGCCTGAAACTACCCAGCCGAAACGTGTTTTTTGGAGAATTGGAAGATTTGGACCCAAACGAATTTGTCCAATGCACAAAATGTTGAAGAAAGCCGAAGCGCCTATTAGAAGGTCAATGTCACCGGGTTTATAGAAAGATGGGTCTGATAACTTCAAGTTTTCCGGAATCTTGAATTTATCTATATCTATCTGGATACCAGGAATACTGCCTGTAATTTCATCAAGAACAAGACAAGAGAGATGAACTTTAAAAGAAGATTGATGAGCATGCACTTCAACGGCACATTTAGCATTCGCCAGGGATGCGGCTTGTGCCAATCCAGAAATAGATATGTTGACTGACTCAACGGGCAAATTCAGCCTTTTACAAAGACTGGATTTAATGAAATTTGAGTGCGATCCTGAATCCAGAAGTATTCTAATTGTATGAGGTTTTCCAAAAGAGTCATTGATCTGCGCAGACGCGGTAGGTAATAGAACATGAGCCGTATTCGAAGAAAATGCAGAAATAGTTGAGGAGCGCTCCGGTTCCTCTACGGATGCGGAAACAGGAAAAGTTTGAGCTGTTGATTGACTTGAATTCAGGTGTAAGCTAGTGTGATGTTTTGATTTGCAAAGACGACAAGTAAATGTAGAACGACACTGAGTTACAAAATGTCCCTTAGATAAGCAATTGAGACAAACCTTTAAATCCTTTGCTTTGGCCAATCTCTCTTGAGGAGTTAGTTGGTGGAACCGGTCACATTTTGATAAATAATGCGGCTGTTTGCATAAAGGACACACAGGATTGCTAGAAACAAAAGCTTTGAATGCGTTCTGGGTTTTTCGTTAGCCGGTTTCGATTGTTTGCACTCCAAAGATTCTAATAGATTCGCTATATTTTTAATAAACCCTTTAAATTGATCGAGATTTGGCAACTGCGATCCTAAATTATTTTTGAAGGTTTCCCATTCGCGGGCAGTGGTAGGGTCCAGTTTCTTTGAAACTACGTGAATTAAAAAGGCATCTAGAAGCTCAGCTTCTGTAGCTAATGATTTTAGTGCTGAAACGTGCTTAAAAAGTGAATCGTTCATTTTCCTTAGTTTGGTAGCTGATTCCCTTGATGAGGTTTCAATTTCAAGTATTGACTTAAGGTGATTGTGTACAAGCATTGTTGTTGTACCTTTCGCATATAGAATTGAACGCTACAACATAGTTATCGCTAGTAAATTCCAAAGATTTTATTATTTCCGCCGCTTCGTCGAAAAGAGATGCTTTGAGGTAGTGCAGCTTTTGAATATTATTTATTTCGGCGTTTTCATGGATTAAATTACTGAATATTTCTCTGAACTCGATCCAATTATCAAGATCACCATGAAACTTTGGTAAATTGATGGTAGGCAATTTTATGAAAGAGTTAGCACTTGAATGTCCCGAAAAACCGTTTGAGCTCGTTATTGGCGACTTTGTTGGATCTTGATTTGGATTGATGGCTGTAAGCATGCTTAGTAAAACCTCTGCTTTTGCAATGGCTTCAAAGTACTGACTTTCAAAAATCTCTTTGTCTTGAAACTGCTCATTGTCTTGAATCTGTGCTAAGCATCTGAATCTGTGCTAAGCTCGAGTATTTCCAAATGAAGTTCCTCAAAATCGGACAAATAGGTTATAGCAGAATTGAACTGCTTTCGTAATTGCATTGTTTGAACAGAACTAACTACCTGCTCGGGATTTTCATGCGCATCCTGAATCTTAATTACAAATGCCCTAAACCGGGCCAATTTCCCTTTGAGGGCGCCTCTTTTGCGATTAAGATTGTCCATGATATTAAGTAAAGAAATAACGGCACTAGTTAATGTTAGACAATCGGAACAAATCCTGCAGTTGCAAGTGAAACGTAAAAGCTATTGATTAAACGAAAGAAGGTGTACGAAAATTAATTCAGAGATCAATTAGCTTAGAAAAATGTGGCAACAAATGCGTGCATGAGTGCAACACGTATGTAGGTACCTCAAATTAAATAGCAGTTTAAGTGAGTTTGCAAATCGCATTCAGTAAAAACTTACACTGAATGTGAACAATAAATTATGGAAAAGGTAAAAGGGATTGACTCACTCTGACTGTACAAGGTGTCTGCTGCTCCTCTTCTGTGCACGTGGTTCGGATGCGGCTCGAAGGCCAAAATGTGCGGGCTATGCAACCTTTGTAGACCCAAAATAATTTGTAGTCGGTTGTTGAAACACGCGTACTGGATTGCTTTGGAAAGTGGACTGTATTTTGATTGAAAGTCTGGTAAGCTGCTTTAATTGTATATTTCGCAAGCGTTACCACTACAAAGTAAGTCCGAACCACTTGACGATTTGAAAGAGAGTGTCAGAATGGCACCACCTCAAGACGAGGCGTTCTCGGGGATGACAGTAATTGAAAAGGGCGCCATCTAGGCGAATAGATTCGTCTCAGATGGACAGAATAAATAGGTATCGCTAATGTAAATATCAAGGGTAATACTAAAGTAATAAGCGCAAACATACATATTTGTTAATTTTTTTATGTTATTCAATATCATTAAGGTTAAAGTAAAAATTACACCTTTTTTTTATTTTTAATGGTAGATTATCCTTAATTAATTATTTTTGAAATTTTTAATATTTAAATATAAAATATTGAGAAATTTTATATTGTAATTTAAAATTTTAGTTTAATTTAGGTATTGGGGCCTGGATTGAGAAAATTTAAATTGTTTCATAGAATTTCTAGTTTAATTTAGGTATTGGGGCCTGAATTGAGAAAATTTAAATTGTGTCATAGAATTTCTAGTTTAATTTAGGCATTGGGGTCTGGGTTGAGAAAATTTATATTGTGCTATAGAATTTCTAGTTTAATTTAGGTATTGGGGCCTAAATTGAGAAAATTTAAATTGTGCTATAGAATTTCTAGTTTAATTTAGGTATTGAGGCCTGGATTGAGAAAATTTAAATTGTGCTATAGAATTTCTAGTTTAATTTAGGTATTGAGGCCTGGATTGAGAAAATTTAAATTGTGCTATAGAATTTCTAGTTTAATTTAGGTATTGGGGCCTAAATTGAGAAAATTTAAATTGTGCTATAGAACTCCCTCAAGGATCCCCGCTCTCACCGTTTCTCTACAATATATACTGCCATGACATATACAATTAAAACTTACCAGACAAAAATCAAATCCACAGACCGGCATACATATTACAATACGCAGGCGACACGGCACTTATTGTACATGACAAAACTATTGAGAGAGCAGCTCAAAGACTCCAAACAGTAACAAACAACACAATGACATGGTTTTATAAATGGAGACTAACACCAAACGCGTCAAAAAAACAACTTCTGCTCACAAACCACAGACTCAACGCTGACTCCCCTACAATAACTGCAGACGGCCAAACGACACAACCAAAAAACGACGTAAAATACCTTGGAATCACAATTGACCACAAACTTAATTTCACTAAACACATAAGAAACATCAGAGCTGAAACAATAAAGAGAACAAAACACTTCCGATCACTAACCGACAAAGACAGAGGAATTAGCACAAACACCGTCACTAAAATATATAAATCTATATGTAGACCCTTGCTAGACTACGGACATATACTCATGACCAACGGAACAGAAACGACAAAACGTTATATACAAACAACAGAACAAATTGCACTAAGACTAATAACACGAATAAGACACCCCCAAAACCCACTACACAACCCCTCCACCCAACTACTATACGAACGCACAAACACGACAAAGATTTCGGAAAGACTCATACATACAACAACCCCTACAACTGGACCATACTGAATCCCCTTTGCCTTACAAGACCAACCAGACAATCCCGCTTCCGTTTCCCTACATCAACGCTACTCGAACACTTACAAACGCTACGGACTAGTGGACAATAAAATAATTTCTTCTTGCCACTGAAATTTTATTTATTTAATAGTATTGTTAACCTAGAATAAGAGAATTTTCATATTTGTTTTTCATTTAGATTAAGACTGCATGTATTAAACAAGGGCAGAAAGGCCGATAGGTCGATAGCCTTTTTTAGAAATAAAAATGTTTACTACTACTAAATATTAATGGAATCGGCGTCCCATATGTAAATACTGCAAAATACCTTGGAATGACTTTTGACACTAAATTAAGATGGAATAAACATGTCAAAAAGAAAGTTGAAAAGAGTTGAAAATTAAAATTATGCAATATAGATGGGTAATTGGAAGGCATTCCAATATGACTTTGCATATCAAACTTTTAATATATAAACAAATTATTAAACCTACATGGCTCTACGGAATTCAGCTCTGGGGATGCACAAAAAGCACAAAGATAAAAAAGATTCAAATGGTACAAAATAAAGCATTACGTGAAATAGCAAATGCTCCATGGTTCGTCAGAAGTAAAGATCTTCACAGAGACCTTGGAATCCTGACTGTTGAACAGGAAATCAAACGGTATGCAAAGAAACAACAAGCTAGTCTACAGCTACATTAGAACACAGAAGCCCGCCAGCTGCTAGATAATCAGAATTTATACCGCAGATTTAAGGGAATGAAGCCCTTTCAATTGATATAGTGTTTTAAGGGGAAAACATAGTGTGCGTGTAAATATTGTCTATCTCCTCTGCGGCTAAACCTTGGAAAGTCGATGGACTGACTTAGTTGAGTACCCTAATTTTAAGATAATAGATAAATACTGATGGTTGGTCATACTTGATTAGTTTTAGTAATTAAAAATTAAAAAAAATAGAACAGCGGAAGATTTAGTCTATTACATATACATACAATATAATATACACGCATTTACTAAAATATATTTAATTTTGATTACATCACGACATCTGGAGACAAAGAAGCAAAATATAGGTACTACTGGCATCATTCAGATATTCTGTAGTATTTCCTAATTTGCAAGCAAGAAAAACAGATCATCGCAAAAACTCTGCTCGATATTTCTTTTAAAATGACTGGATAAAACTGCTATAAAATAGAGAAGCAGGTGCATGCATTATAATCCGTTTTCGTTTTAACCATGATCTGGCTGAGGTTAAGGTACAAGCCAACAAAAGCAAGTTGCATATCTTGACAGCTAACTGGGGAAAAGTATTCACCAATTAAGACAGCAACAACATTTAGAAACTTGCCGTTGTGAATTTATGGCAGGTGACCCTTTAAGTCTTTAATATTTTGGTAAAGAAAAACGTCCGCTGCATAATCAGGGATTATATTTGATGGCGGGGTGCAACTGACTACCACATTACACACACAACAATACCATATACATATAGAGCAAAAAAAATAAACATGTACTTTAAAAGTCTTTCTGTCTTACAACATAGTTTCTAGACAGTTAGATAAAAAATTAGAAACAAATCGAAATTCGTATTTCCAAATTGTATAGAAACCTGGTCAAATTTATACATGAAAAAGGATATATTTGATCCTTTTTTGAGAATTGAAAATGTTACGTTTACTGTTCGGGATGATATTAAACGCAAAATTTCTATGTTAATCTTAAGAATAAAATGTTCGTGTTTAATGTCTGAAGGGAAAATGATATGCAGCCCCAACCGGAGATCAACCAGCTAACGTCAACATTAACACAAATACCTTATTAAAGTCGACAAAGTTTTGTTGTCTTGTTGCTATAAAATGCGCGTGCTGTGTCACCTGCTCAAGCGATCGACTGTGAATAGCCAGCGCATTGTAAGAGATGGATTAGGCATACCGTCCTCAGAATCACCTATTAATACCTCGAATCCTATCTACGGATGAACTTACTTTGACTCGAGATGGAGTAAGAAATGGTCATGTTTATTCAGAGGAAAACGCCTATGCGACAACCGAAACTCATCGCATCGCTTTTCATTTAATGTGTGGTGTGGAGTTGAGCGATGGCTATTTTATTGGTCTCATTATTATCAATAACCGACTTACGCACGGAAAATATTTAGACCTGCTCCAGAATAAATTGCCAACGTCCTTGACCATGTTTCACTAGCAATGAGAAACGGTATAGTTTTCCAACAGTTCCAAGACTTTAAATACGACGTTTGCGGATGGATTGGACGTAGTGGCCCTGTGTGTTGGCCACCACGTTCACATGGTTTAACGTCACGAGATTTTTTTTTGGCGTTTGCTAACGGCACATGACTACCAAAATTTGCCTCAACCCAATTCAGAAAAAGAACTGCAGAATGCGCCTTATGGACGCTACCAATAGTCTAAGAAGACTTTTAATTCTATATTTTGATTGATAGTGAACTAGTCTAGCTTTTAAAACATTTAAATATTTTTATCTACTTTAGCCACTGAGTTATGTGTGCGCCACAGGCTACAAGAACGCGCGGGTCCGTAAATGTAAAATTAATAATTTTAGCAAGACACGGACATCAAATTTTATCTGCTCCAATACAAACGGAAGTTCCCCTTTAAATGTGAATGGAATGCAACAAATATTTTGAAAAATAATTGTAATAATTAAAAAATAAAGTGGCGCATCATTTTTTCGTCTAACAAATTCGGTAGCATCCAGGTACGCACGCCACTGGCAAAAATTAACAAAATTATTTTATTGCAAAACACGCGTTTTGGAGAAATTTATAATTTTGCTTTTTTTTAAATTAAATTTCAACACCTTGTAAATCGGTAACGAAGTAATTTTGGGTTATCGTTTATTGTATATCAAACTAGGATTATTTTCAGACCTGGAATACGTAGTGAAAATAATGCCCCTTTCTCCTGAAACACCTAGTTTGTAAGTAATAAAACGAAATACATCCCATTGTATATTTAGACATTTGTCGCAAGGTATGATAGCTATTAAGATCGTCGGGTTCGAGATAATGTAATTTTTACACCTTTTGGGACATTTTATAATATGAGTTACTATTTATCTGGAACAATCATATTTTTTTCCGAGATCGCACTGGCAAATCTCAACTCAAATATTTATATATTTTCTGATTTTTTGTCAATATTTTTATTAAATCAAAATAAGAAGAGCGTTGGGTAAATTGTGAAGTAACAATAGATTAAACTGTAAATTTCGTGTACAGTCTCCTTTACCAGACTATGTTTTACCGAAATTGTTACTAATGATGAATAATCTTGTCGGTATAGAATTGCGGTTGTTGATCGTGCAACTTGGGACTTGAAACGCAACGTAAATTGTGCGCAGAATAAAAAATACTTTTTAAGCTTAATTTATTTAACTCTTCATTATGTTCACAATTCACGTTTCCTTAAATGCATGGATCAGTAGTAGTAAACATCTTTATTTCTAAAAAAAGGCTATAGACCTATCGGTCTTTCTGCCTTTGTTTAATACATGTAGTCTTAGTCTAAATAAAAAAACAAAGATGAAAATTCTCTTATTCTAGATTAATAATCTTATTAAATAAACTTTCCTATTCTAATGACAAGAAAAAAATATTTTATTGTCCACTAGTCAGCTGCGTTTGTAAGTGTTCGAGTAGCGTTGATGTAGGGAAACGGAAGCGGGATTGTCTGGTTGGTCTTATAAGACAAAAGGGATTCAGTATGGTCCAGTTGTAGGGGTTGTTTGTCCATTTTGTCTGTAGATGTATGAGTCTTTCCGAAATCTTTGTCTTGTTTGTGCGTTCGTATGGTAGTTGGGTGGAGGGGTTGTGTAGTGGGTTTTGGGGGTGTCTTATTCGTGTTATTAGTCTTAGTGCAATTTGTTCTGTTGTTTGTATATAACGTTTTGTCCTTTCTGTTCCGTTGGTCATGAGTATATGTCCATAGTCTAGCAAAGGTCTACAAATAGCTTTATATATTTTGGTGGCGGTGTTTGTGCTAATTATATTTTTGTAGGTTAGTTGTATATTGTCTTTGTAGGTTAGTGATCGGAAGTGTTTTGTTCTCTTTATGTTTCTGCCCTGATGTTTCGTTGCATGGATCATTTATTTAAAATTTCTTGAACTTGTAAAACTTTGGTTTCAATGCAACAATAAATCTTGGGTCAAAATTAGGTCCTGTTTCCAAACATGTCGCTATGTTTACTTTTGATTATTATCTTATTCCGCTGATCGAACAGTTAGCTAGATTTGTTTTCTCAAGCTCATTGTGTTGCTTTGAAGTCAACCTGTTGCGTCTTTGATCTATTTACTGGCATTAACTTGCAATATAATATAAACTACCTTTTATCAATTTGACTAATTGTTGGTCTTGCACATGTCTGAAAAGGTTATGTATAGTTGAGAGTGCCTAATACGTCACTTATTTAGCAATATATTTCATTAAACCCAAGAATAAGCTGCTGATTTGCTTAAAGCTAATCAATAAAACTTAATTTATAAAACTTTATCTCATACTAAGTTAGCGTTAGCGCAATTGGCTCATCCGGTAAAGTCAAGCGTTTAGAGCTTGAGAGACTCCACTACGAGTGGCATTATTTGAAGTTCAGTTATTGAATTTATTTAGTTCATTCCGTTGATAATGAGCTTCGAGCACAAATAAATTGAGCCCCGCCCACCCAACTACTATACGAACGCACAAACATGACAAAGATCTCGGAAAGACTCATACAGCTACAGACAAAATGGACAAACAACCCCTACAACTGGACCATACTGAATCCCCTTTATCTTACAAGACCAACCAGACAATCCCGCTTCCGTTTCCCTACATTAACGCTACTCGAACACTTACAAACGCAACGGACTAGTGGACAATAAAATAATTTCTTCTTGCCACTGAAATCTTATTTATTTAATAGTATTGTTAACCTACAATAAGAGAATTTTCATATTTGTTTTTTATTTAGATTAAGACTGCATGTATTAAACACGGGCAGACAGACCGATAGTTCGATAGCCTTTTTTAGAAATAAAGATGTTTACTACTACTAAATTGAGCTTTTTAAACTTACAGACGCCAATAGTAAATATTTAGCGTCCGCGCTATTTTTAGCGGAAAACTATGTATCTAACTGTCAATCAAGTCCTAATCAATATCAAGTTACTGAATAATACAGGTCTACTGCTATGCTTCAGGCGTTTCACTGAATATAAAAGAGTTATAGCTCTTCATTAATGGAAAGGATTATTTTGTAGTAGAAGAATGTTTTCACTTAATGATGTGGCAGTTTTCTTTAAAATTTATATTAAATTTGCTCCTGTCTCCAATCCTTTGTTTTGAGGAATGATATCTCATGAGGTTGCAGATAGTTAAATAGTTTAAAGCACTTAGAATATTTAAATAAAGCCTTAGGTCATGGAATAGTTCACATTTATTTATGATAAAACAAGTTTATCGACGCGAATGTTAATATCAATTTGTTTATTACAAAACGACATCAGTTTCAAGTTTTGAAATCTTATTAATCGAATGTTTTCTAGGTGACTTTCTCGGGCTTTTAGTCCGCCGCGGAAATTAATTTCTTTAAAAGCCGGAAAAACTCACCAGTTTCACGCAATGGTCGCGAAGGCCCAACTCTCACATAAAAGATGTGAAAAGTTTTTGGAAACTTAGATTCACAAACACTTCGTTGCTGAGCTGCAGACTGTTGAAGTTGCAAGCAATTTCTTCAGAATCTTTCACTGGAAAGATAGAGAGATTTTGCGGCTGCAGAATTTATTTTACAAGGCTTTGGAGACCGAGGAGAAAACATCGGAAAATATTTCGAAAAATATTATATATTATATATCAAATATAATTATGAAGTAGGAATATAAAAATAAAAGGTTAAAACAGTGAACACAAGCAACGGAAAGTAGTGGGAAACAGTTTGAAAAGAGAGCAGAAGGAAGTAGCAAAGAAACCAGAAGTTGTCCAACAACATACTTAAAACATGTAACAAACGAAAATCGCAAGAAACAATATTCATAAAAGTTTAAAGTGGAAAGTTAATCACAGAACCAAAAAATAACACATTGTTGGAAATAATTCCAAGAAGGAACAGAGGCAAAATTTAAACTTACAGCAAAACACAAATTAACAATCAAATAATATGATATAATAAATGAGGAAAACAGACTGCAATAAATATGTTATTCATATTATTATTATTATAAATATTCAGAGATAAATCACTGATAAGAACAGATGTAAAAATTTACGGAAAATAATAGTTTATCGACGCGAATATTTGTGTTACCAGCAATGTAGTTTCAATGAAAAGTCCTGCTTTAACTGCTGAGTTAAAGAAATCGTAAGAGCTACATGGCTAAAAGCTATTAAGCAGTTACAGTTAGTACACAAAAAAGAGGCTAAGTCAAATTTTAGGCGAATTAAGAAAACAGCGCTATTTAGCGGCAAATTTAAGTACTTTGCAAATGTATTCAGAGGAAAAACATGTCACAGTCAATAAAGTAAATTGATTTAAAATACGTATTCACATATATCACACAAGATGCCAACCTTAAATCAGCGACTCACACTCAAAACTAGAAATTTTCCCTTTAGAAAGCCTCTTCCTGTGTACCCTTCAATTCATATTAGAGAACTTGTGACCATTATTTTTTTCCAGCGATCCAGACTTTTGAGATAAAATGTTCAAATTAAATTTTATTTATCGTATGGCATCAGAACAGCATTAATAAAGTATATCATGTATAAGATATGTATACAGGGTGAGTTTTTTTCGATGACCAGTACAAGGATCTTTGGAACTAGAGCAGTTACGAAGAAGGTCAAATGAACAAAGGATTGTAGTTTTGCATGCTCTACTCGAAACCAAATTTATTTTTATAAAATTTGAGAGCTGTCAAGAGATATTTGGGAAAAACTTATTTATGGTAAATTTTTAAATTACTCGTAGTTCCGTTGATATTAATTTGACAAGAAAACATTAAATAGAAAACTTGTATGAAATTGAATTCCAAAGAAACTGACATAAGACATTTCTCCAAAATAACTGTCATTTTTGACATATAACACAAATTTGAGTTTTTTTAAATGGCAACCATACCCATACCATCCATAGCCATGGAAAATAGTATAAGACATACAGCATTGTTTCCATAGTAACAAATAATAACAGTATGCTTCAGTATTTATTTTGCAACTACGTTAAAGTTGGCAATAACTTTATTATAATTAAGACGGCTGCTCATTTAAAGTGTTTATTATGAAAATCAAATCATACCAATAATAATTAAAATTTAACTCTAGAAACTTTAATTTTTATTGTTAAACATTTTCAAAAAGTCCACCATTATTATCAATGCAAGCATTGCAACGCTTTAAAACTGAATAAGTTGCTTTTCTTGCGGAGCGACCATCAATATTTTCAAATGCTCTAACAACAGCTTCTTTAAGTGCATTTAAATTGGAATGTTTGTTTTTGTACACTGTGTTTTTTAGGGCCCCCACAAAAAGAAATCCCACGGTAAACGGTCTGGTGATCGAGGTGGCCGTAAAACAGGGCCGTTTCGTCCAATCCAAGCCCCAGGAAATGTTACGTCTAGGTGATTCCGCACTTGGGAAAAATTTTGCGGAGGAACGCCATCATGTTGAAACCATTGCACATTACGTCATGTTTCTAAATCTAAGTCGTCCAACATAAAATCCAGGTTATTCCGAAGGAATTGAAGATACGGACTCCCATTTAACGTGCCTTCAAAAATAAATAGTCCAAGAATTTTTGAGCCTACCATTCCGCTCCAAACAAATTTAATTTGTGGTCTCCTTTGCTCAACGTGGTGGGAATTTGTTTGATTCCAAAGATGTTCATTGTGTCCATTAAACATACCACAATGTGTTAATCGAGTTTCATCGGTCCACAATATTTTATAAGGGAATTGGATGGCATTTGTGTCGAAACCATATACAAAAATTCACACGCAGCTCCTTATCCCCTGGATGTAAGGTTTGGGATACTGATAAGTTATACGGATGGAATTTGTGTTTTTTAAAACTCTCATCACGGTGCTTTGGGAAGTCCCGGATTCTGCTTCGATCTCTCTGGTTGAAGTCTGTGGATTCTGGCTTACAATGGCCAAGACTAACCTCCACAGCGTCATTTATTCCTTTTTTTCATTTCTTGGCTGCGTAAAACTTCCATAAGTGGCCAAATTGTCGTATAATCGCTCTCAAAATAGTAATCAGAGGCTCGTACAGAGTTTTTATCACATCTAATGTAGGTTTCAATCATGTCGGGATTTTCTTGATTGGAATAATTCATTTTTACGATAAAACTAACTTAGATTTCTAAGTTGAATTTAAATTAGGATGTCAACAATTGAAGGGTGATGTTATTATCTGTTCCTATGGAAACAATGCTTTGTCTTATACTATTTTCCACGGCTAACTTCGATCAACTAAATTGAAAAAGTATAAATTGTTCGCAGACACTTTATTTTCCAAAATTAACTAACCATGTGATATATCACAGAAATCGTAATAAAATCCTCTATTCGGTAAAGTAATAATCAAGTATGGTTGCCATTTAAAAAAACTCAAATTTGTGTCATATGTCAAAAATTACACTTATTTTTGAGAAATGTCTTATGCCATTTTGTTTGGAATTCAATTTCCTACAAGTTTTCTATTTAATGTTTTCCTGTCAAATTAATATCAACGGAACTAGGAGTAATTTAACAATTTACCAAAAATAAGTTTTTCCCAAATATCTCTTGACAGCTGTCAAATTTTAGAAAAATAAATTTGGTTTCGAGTAGAGCATTCGAAACTACAATTCTTTGTCCATTTAGCCTTCTGCGTAACTGATCTAGTTCCGAAGATCCCTGTACTGGTCATCGAAAAAAACTCACCCTGTATATCATATTGTCATTTGGGTTTAGAACATATTCAGGCTAAAGATCCAAATCTAGGTGTTGTATCCATCTCAATGCTGCAGGGGAAGCTTTCATTATGTCTTCTGTAGGGCCATCGTATTTTCGTCTTGGGCATTCCTGAATTATGTGGTCAATCGGTTGCTCCGGTGCGCCACAGTCGCAATTCGGGGATTCAACCAGCACCCATTTGTGGAGCCTATATCTACTTTTGGCATGGCCCGTCCGGATGCGGAAGTTTAGACACTTCCTTCTTTGGGAGATCAAAACCTGGTAGGCGTTTTGAGGGGTCTGGGACTAACGGTGGTAAACCCTAGTTGAAAGTTTCTAAGTGTTTTCCCATTTTTCTGAGATGTTGAAAGTGGCTTGTCTTTTCACAAATTCGTTATTCCATATTGGATTACGGGATTTTAAACGTGTATTTACCCGAAGAATCTCTTGATCTCGTTGAAATGTTTGTCCAACTTGTTCACATGGCGACTTCCCTGCCAGACTGGTGCACAGTACACGGCTCTTGGATACACCAAAGATATAGCGGCTGTACGCAGGGTCGTTGCCTGACCTCCCCATGTTGAGCCTGCTAATTTTTTTATTATGTTAGTTCTTGCTTTTAGTTTTCATCCAGTGACTTCCAGGGTGTTTTCTGTATGTCAGTGACCTGTCCAGGATGATGCCTAAATATTTTGGGTTACAGTTTTCAGCTAAAGCATCAGGCCTTCGGGCCATACTGTGCCATATACTGCTGTAAGGTCGACAAAAGCCACATACATTTTCATTCCTCGTTGAAAACACGCTTCTATAAATGATATTAAGGCCCGTACTTGTTCGCAGCAGTTACGTTTGCTGCGAAAACCGGCCCGAAATGCTGGTATTTTGTCGTCTATGGTTTTGTATATACGATTGAATATTAATCGCTCCAAGGGTTTGAAGCAAACGCTAAGTAATGCAATATTACGGTAGCTGGTATTGCGGCATGCGTCATGCGTCGTCCAGAGATTTACGTGGCTTACTTATTGCCAGGGTATTGAGTCCATTGCCAGGAGATCACTGAAAAAATCACCCAGCCTTAGTCTGCCGTGTTTTGCTATTTTCCTGATTTCGTCCGGACCAGCGGCTCTTCGGGTCCTTATCTTCTCAATCGCCACGTTTATGACGTGAATTAAGGACTGGAGTAGTGTGTGTGTTGTTAAATATTAACTTTTATTTGCTCGACCTCTATTCTTGTTTCACTTTTATCGCCCTCATTGAGGGAGACGTTCTCGGATCGATGTTTTATGTGCTCTGCGATTTACGATCCTGTTATTTTACGTTTTTCAATGATCCTGGAGGATGCAGTTCCTAGTCTCCGCAGTAATGTCCAGGCTTTGCGACTTGAATGGCTTAAATCCAGTTTCGATTTCAATGTTGCCCATTTTTTTAATTCGCCTTTGATTGAATGATTCTAAGATTCGTTTTCTAGTCTCCGGGTTCCCATTTTCTTTGTGTTGTTTGTAGAAGTCCTCTGTGGTTTTATCCCATCAATTACAGGTTAAACATTGCGAAGCCTATAAATCATTTATAGTTTTGGAATCTGGGTGAGATCCAAAGCAGATGTTACTCGACTTCGTTTGTGCATTGAGTCCAATTTGCTTTTTGGAATTTCCATCTTGGTTTATTGATGGAGTTTATCAGTGAGACTTCTATACCAATGGTCACTATGGGGGGTCGGTGTTGGCTTCGTGGGAAGCTTTTTAGTACTTTTCTTGTGTGATGGAATAGAGCCTTGTGGTTGTCCGTGGACACAATACATAGATCGGGGTTAGTGTAGGTTTTCCATCTAGCTGAGCGGAAGGTTTTTTTTTATCTCTTTTGCATCGCAGCTGATATCAGTTCATTGGTTCTCTATGCATTCGATTAGCTTTTCGCCGTTTTCATCCAATTTCCGATTTCAATTCCAATTAGTTAGATTTCATGTTCTCGTTGGATGGTCATTACATTGTAATCTGTAAGCTCCCCTCGGATGGATATGCCTGACCCGTGAATAGCTGATCGGATATTTGTCATTTAGTTACAGCCTAGTATATATGATTCATTCCACGGTGGCGTCAGGGGAGATGATGTCACATTTATGTTCTGCTGCTAACCTGCTCAGGTACTCACATTTACCCTGTGAGAGTCCTTCCACTTTGATATGCAAAATACTGACTTTCGATCCCATATTTCCTGTCTGTTGGCTCTTGGAAGTGTCGTTGATTGCTGGTTTTCGCTGTTGTTTTTGACCGTGAGTGACATTTTGTCCAGTGCGGTCGCGCAAACATTGTGCACAAATAAATGTGGTTTTTAATAAAGTTGATCTAAAAGCATTCGTTTTTCCTTGAAATCTCTATTTTATGTGAAGCTTACATGTAGCCTTAATGAATACATACTTACTAACAATAGCCATTAATCATTAAAAAAATTTTTGCGAAAGATGACTGTGAAGAAGCGTTTGTTGTTTGAAAGGCTGATAGAAATTTCGCTTTTAATAGTCTTAATATTTTACTTTCCTTCTAATTTTCTAAGAACTTCAAAAATACACAAGTCGTCGATTTCAGCATCAAACTATAGTTATTAAAGCTCTGAAGTTTTTCCCAAAAGAAACACACCGTTTTGATAGGAAATCATTCAATGTTGAAACTTATGCATCCCAAGTTAATCTACCCCATTTCTTCTTTTACCTTGCACAGTTTTAATTTAGCAACTTTACTCGTTTGAAAATAAGAAACAATTCTATCAAAAGTTTGATCCGAAAATATTGAATTATTGTTGAATATCACTTCCGGACACCCTGTGCATAACAGCTTAATGGAATTATTGATTCCAAAGTTGAAATAACATTTCCACATGTTAGTATCTTCGGGAAATTAAAGAAACAACTTATCAATAATGCTCTCGGACTTTCCAAGAAAAGTAAAAATGTAGGTATAGAAGAAGACACCCCATTTTCAAGCTATTTGGATAACTGAACACTTAAAAGAATATTCGAAAATATATAACGTTATAAATTAGTAATAAAGGTATTTAAATAAGAAATAAATACGTTTATATTTAGTCACGTTTAAATATGTATGGATGTGCTATAATTCAGCTGAATACATAATTTGTGATGTGATTAGGCAAGCTCTTTGAAGTGGGCTAAGTAACGCCGAACTCGAACCACAAAACGATGCAATACACATTGACGTGTTTCATGTTTACTTTGAACTTGTATTATATTAGAGAACTAAATAGTCATCTGCTATTTTGGGGCATTACGGAAACGGTTTTGACGTTTCGGAATATTGAGGTAAACAGTTTTACTCTACTATTGGAACGTTTCTCTCATAAGCTACAAAGGATTTGGGAAATTATTCTTATATTTAGTTGCTAAGCTGAAATACAACAAAACTTAAAGTGAAGTACTTAGAGCTAACTATATGAGACTAGAATCACAACTTATATATGCTAGAACAATTAAACATATGTTGGAAAGTAAAATGCTCAGAATATTGAATCTACAATTTAAATAAATTATATAACCGCGATGGTTAATGCTATATGAACATTAGGAACCTGGAATGAACTGAAAATCCTGCTGCATCAATCGAACACGTCTTTCTACGCTTTTCTGTCTACATGGTCATAGTAATAAGCTCAGATTTTCATAAGCAGAAATTAAGCATTGGCCTTTTGTTCAGCATTTTTCCCCCATAAAACGTGAGACACAACAAACTATTGAAAAGCAGCTCAAAAACTTGCATTTCATGAGACGAATCAGTCATCATCCACACTTTGAATGCCCTGTTCGTAAAAGTAACTTCGTCGCGCAATTTTTGATTCGGCTATCATCAGAAAATTGCATCAAAGATGAAATTGCAGACGGAGATGGTAACACTGGTCCACAAAAAGATATTTTTTTATGAACATAATTAACTTTTAGTAATTCATCATTACTTTTACCTGCTGAATCCCAAAATGACACTGTACCACTGTAAAAAAAACCTGCAGCACGTCTGAATTTTTTATTACACGGACGAGCAAAAGTGTGGTAAAAATAAGAAAACTAACGCCACCAAATAAATCTATATAATAAAAACTTATAATATAACAGCACACATAAATTATTTTGTCTTTTAAACATTTTAATGGCGTTATAGAATTGCTAGAATTATAGCATAGTGATTCCTTTTCATTTTTTTCTTTTATGTGGAGTCGCATCTTCCTTTATCAAAAACCAACAGTAATCTTCGAGAATTGCAGGATCCCCGCGGCCTTGGTATCTCGTTTCAATCGTTGCTATATCCTGATGAAATCTCTCACCTCGTCATCACTTATAGCTGCAAGATTCTCAGGGAAAAAGTTGATATGCTAGGGAAGGAAGTGATGATCTTAAGGGACATTAGGCAACCCATAGTTTTGTACGTTTTCAAAATGTTAAGTACTAAGCACTTGTAGTTATCTTCTCCGTTGTTACCAAGAAATCCTTTTACTACCTTCATAAATGCTGCTGCTTTCCAAGCTGCCAATTATTTTTTGTTTAACTGTTTTCAAATTCATGATAAGATAGCAATCACTTTTAAGTCACCACATATTTGCCACTTTAAATCATCATACTTGAATGCCCTGAGAATTGCAGCCAAGTTGTCATAAGTCTCCATTATTGAAATAGAGTAAGCAACTGGAATTGACGGCCTTTAATATCCATTGTGGAGTAAAACAGCCTTAATGCTAGACTTAGAGGAGTCAATAAAAAGGCGCCACTCTGTAGGAATGGGAGCAAGTCCAATTTCATTCATTAACCCCACAATGTCGAAACATACGCACATAGGCCCCTCAACTTTGAAATATACAGAGAAGTTAACATCTCTCTTTCTGAAGGACGTTATAGTTGTGCCTTTTGCCAAAAGATTCCACTCTTATAAGTTTGAACCTAGTAGTTCAGACTGCTGGTTTGATAAACCTAAATTTCTGGCCAAGTAATTTGGTTCATTTTGCTTAATGAGGCGTGGTTCACTAGACGGAGGAATATATGTAGGATCAGTAGTATTTTACAATAAATCTCCAGTTTCCAATTGTAAATCTTCATTTTTGTCATTATCAGTTCTGAAAAGACCACATCTTCCTAGTTCAAAGGTGGAGTTAGAATGGGTAAGTCTTCACCGTGGGAAACAGGTTTAATGGCAGAAGATACAGTCAGATAGTCAATGTTGTTCTTCTTCTTCTTTGAATAACCTTCCGTATTAGTAAGTCAAAAGTAGCAGTCATTAAAGTGGTTCGTTGGTTCACGCAAGACCATAGGCACAGCAAATGGCATACTGCATCGGTTAGGTTACCCTTCATCCACAGAATAAGTGTTACGTTAAAACTCACACAACTATGGGGCGCCCAGCATTTATCTTCGTCATCTTGCAACCAAAATACAAAAATATGCCTTTTTTACACCTGCAGTCATACGTCTACCTTGAGACTGTAACACGTAACTCCCACAAATGTAACACAACTTATGTGGTGAATTTTTACACAGTCTTCGCAAAGTTGATGCCATTTTCGCACAAAGTACAAATGGCAACACATATAACCTCAATTCAGAAACACATTACTTCACTGACAGTGAGAGAAGAAAGCAAAGAGCATTAAACACCCCCACCCCCACTCTCGTGTAGTGTTGCCAACTGTCAGGCTTTAAAGGCTACCACATATTAGTAACATAAAAATGTGACGTGGTGGCGTTTCGTTATTTCGTTATCAGGAAGCTAAACACATAATAAAAATGCTATTTGGATCTGTATTACATATACCTTGTAGACCAGTGTAATTTGAGTAATAATTAATACACTATGGGTATATCGGCATCTTATGAAGATCATGTGAAAAATTTAAGAAATTATTTACACCCAGCTGGGGCAAGGTTAGAGCAATTGTTGCTTCAGTTCAGTAGAATTTGCCAAACTGGTTTTAGCTAAAGCAAATATGATATTAATTGCGGAAACAAATCTTATTTCTTGCCAATTATCAAATGCAATTCAAAATGCACATTATTAAATAAGAATTAATTAGATTTACTTTACTGATCCTATAAATAGCAATTACAAATTACATTAATGAAAGGTGTTAAGACGATTGTTAAATTTCGGAAAACTAGCTTATCGATTTTTTCCTCATCCAGTCAATACTTGACATACATTCAATGTAATCAATCCAGAGAAGTTAAAGATTGTTTAATGTATCGGCACTTAAAAATTCTTATAATATTCTGACCTTTACGTCAAATTCCATCAGCTACGCTTTCAACATTAACCGCCGATTAAATTTATTAAGTACATCAACGACTTATGCGCGCCATTACTTTAATGATAATTATGGACATTTACTGAATCAATGGCTAACTCAACCGCGTAAGAACTGCTGGTTATTCACAAAAATCACTGATTAATGTGAAAATAAAACCTAAAAGAATCTAATACTTAAATTTAAACTGAACACAACAGCATACATTTGTTTTGTAATCATTTTTTATAGGTCTGATGTAGAAAATTATATTTAAGTTATTGAATAACTTTGACGGCACGACTTGTTTAAATCTATTTAGCTTATCAAAAAACCTGTCGAAACGTTTGTTCTTAAAATGCAAGTCAATCTGCAACATGCCACAGAGATAGATAGATAGATAAAAATTTATTGAACATTCCCATTAATAAAATTCACAAACAAAGTTAAAAAACATAACTCCCATGTCTAGCCAGATGTTCGGCCGGTTGCTCTTTGCCCATGATCTAAATAGGCGCGCTAAGTCGTCCATTACCTGGGCAGTGCCCTAACATGGACATTCCCGAGCTAGCCATACGCACGACAACGTCAGGAGATAGTCTTGAAGTGGCGGTTTCGGTTTTATTCGAGGGGCATTCATTAAGGAAAAAAGGTCTTCCTGAAGGGAAGCCAAAAACCCCTTTTGCTTCGACCTTTAAGTTTGATACTGTCAGCCGTGGCGTTAACCGCCGGCAGTTTCAACTAGATGACCAAATCCATCCGCCCCCGCCCCGATCGGTGCAAGAACCAGCCAACACTAGCCAGAACGAGACAGGACGAACCCGTCAAGTCACGTTATGTTGGATTTGTGCGTGTCCAGCCTGCTAGAAACGACTGTCTGCAACTGGCAGGCAATGTTTGTTTGTCGTCAGGTATTGTCAGGGACAAAATCCTCATAAAAAATGGGAAGTCGCTTATACAGGGAACCATGGGTTGGGCGATCGTTTGCTCTTACTTGGGTGATATTTCGCGTGAGGACTGAGCCTTGCACTCCGCTTTGATAAAATTTTTCAGCCATGGTATCTATATAGTCGGCTATAAAGGCCATCCCTGTAGCTTCGTGCATTTCGGTTATTCTGGTGTATCTGTCAGCCGATAGGACGCCTCTTAGGAACCTATTTTGGGTCCTTTGAACACGTCGTCTCGTGGAATCACAGACAGAATGCCAGACAGGGGAGCCGTAGGTCAGTATGGGCCTTATAGTGGAGGTGTAGAGCAGTAGTTTATTTCGAGGTGATACGAAAGAATTTGGCGCCAGAAGAGAGTACAACTTTCTTCGGGCCATGGCAGTCTTTTGTACAGCATAGTCAACATGCTTATTGAAATGGAGTCGGGCGTCTAGTTTGAATCCCAGGTATTTCGCCTCTTTTGTTGGTTTGATAGGAGTATTTTGGACCACAAGTGGTGATAAGATTTTGTTATTAGTGAATTTGCGCGAAAAGATAATAAGTTCGGTCTTCCTGGGATTCACTTTAAGTTTCCATTTGTCAAAATACGGCGTCAATAAACTCAGGTGATGTGCAATGCGAGATTTCGCAGCCTGAGCATAAATAGACGATGCGTAGATAGCCGTATCATCAGCGTATAGTGCTATTTTTTTAGTTGGAAGTTTTGGAATGTCTGCTGTGTACAATGTATACAGCAGCGGCGAAATCACTGTTCCTTGTGGTACTCCTGCCGCGATGCGTCTTTTGGCAGAAGTGGAATTCTCCACTTTCACCTGGATGGAACGGTTTTTTAGGTAAGATGCTATAAGGGAAACTAGGTAAAGTGGCAGTGAATGCACGGCAAACAACTTGTACAGTAGGCCTGTGTGCCAGACTGTGTCAAAGGCCCTTTGCATGTCGAGAAGCAGCATAACCGTACTTTGAAGCTTATTAAATGCTGCATAGGCATCCGTTGCGATCCTAGCAGTCTGCAGCGATGTGTTGTGTCTTGGTCGAAAGCCAAACTGCTCATCCGGGATTAAACTTTGAAGCTCGGCTGCTGCCTGTAATCTCGAATGGATGACCTTCTCGGTTAATTTGCCGAGGGTGTTCAAGAGGGAAATTGGCCTATAAGAGGCGGGTTCGGTCGGGTTTTTGCCCGGCTTTAAGATGGGGATTATTACAGCGTTTTTCCAGTCCTGTTGGAAGTGCTGCAATTTAAGGACTGCGTTGACTATTTGTACTATTAGCACAATAGTTTTCAGCGGTAAGTTTTTGAGGAGTAAATAAGGGATGCCGTCTGGCCCGGGGGCTTTTCAGCTAGGGAGGCGCCGAAGACACGATTGTATCTCCGACGGGTTTGTTATATAGGAATGCAAAATCGAGGGTGGTATAGGATACTTCCGTTCTACAAAAACAGCGGTCTGTCTTTCTATTTCGTTATCCTGAAGGGCTGGTTGGACCTTGTGTACTTCTGCCAAAAAGTCGGCGAGCAGCTCGCACTTGTCACTGGTGGTAATATAACTGCGCCCCTCTTTTTCAAGATCGGGGACTTGCTCATAGCCTTTTCGCAGAGTTCTCGACAGTTTCCACAGAGAATTGTCACGGGGAGTCAGATTTCGCAGTTTCTCCGCCCAGGTATAATTCCTGTATGCGGAGATTTCGCGCTGTATGTCTCGTGCAAGCTCTGCTGCCATTATGCGATCGGCAGGTTGCCTGAATCGCTGCCAACGCTTCCTGATTCGATTTTTCGCCTTAATAAGGTCCAAAATTTCCTCAGGAAGATTGTCGCGCCGCGGCCTGTTCGGAACTTTTTTGGCCAAAGCTTGCTGTGTCCGTTGTATATTCCTGGTCAGACCTTTTACCGCATGCTCTAGAGCTTCGACAGTATCAATCTGGCCCGGAATACACGTCAGGTCTTGTAGTCGTTTTCGATATTCGCGAAAATCGAAATTTTCGTATGAATATCGAAAGTCGTTAGTTTGTGTGCGCTTTAAATCCCTAATGTCGAGGTAAATGGGCAAATGGTCATTGCTGAGGGCGTCTATAACCACCATCTCCGTGAGATTGGTGAGTCCTTTGGCAATTCCGAAGTCGAGGTAGGATGGAGTCCCTCCACTGTTCGGGTAATGCGTTGGGGATGAAGTGGGCATAACGAGTAGGCCATTGTCGCGAACGTATTCGGCTAGAAAATTGCCGGCTGCGTTTTTATGTCCAGGGTTATTGAATAGTGGATGGCGGGCGTTGAAATCTCCCATTAGCAACACCCTATTGGTGTTTATGAAGAATGGATCGACATCAGCGGCCTGTAAGCGTACGGTGGAGAAATAGCCACAGTAGATCAAAACTCCATCAGGAAGTTCAACGCCGACGTTCTCTATTGATGACTGCCTGTGTGGCAGTCTCCTGTATGGGACTGACGTTTTGACCGCTATGGCCACCCCTCCCCTTAAACCGGGCCTATCGGCACGTTCGAGCCTGTACCCCCGAATCCTAAGTATATCCCCGGGGCGCAACCATGTTTCGACAATCAACGCCACGTTCCTCGGTCCGAAGGAAGTGCACAAACTCACCGAGACGACTCCGGAGTCCGCATGAGTTCCATTCTCCAATCCTCATAGGGCACAGTTGGCAAAATCAGGGCTTAAAAATCGAAGCTGTTAATATCTTCATTGAAGAACTGCGCTGAAACTAGGAATTTGTCTGTCTTCGAGACGCAACCCCTCAATTCAGCGCTGTAAAATCTTACCGCCTTCACCACCTCCTCCAAGTTGATTTGCGACGACAGCTCGGCGAATTCCCGCTGAACACTGCCCAGCATGGCCACCGCGTTCCCATTTATACCATGGGCTGGGTGGGAGGAGCTCGTCGGGACAGCTTCGTGCTGCCTCAGCGGAGGAAACTCCGCTAATGAAGGCGGTGGCGGGGGCAGCATGGTCCTGTCGGCGTGACTTGGCGCCATGGTCCTGCTGCTTAGGGGTGAAGGGTGCATCGGGCCAGGGGCTCGACTGGTTTGGCCCCAGGCTGGCCTCGTTGGAAGAGGAGCGGTGCTTCTCCGCCGGGACTTGCGCCTGTTTATAAATGTAGACTGGGCAAGCCTCGTCAACGCTACGATGAGGCCCACCGCAGTTAGCGCATTTTAGTGTAGCTCCAACGGGGCAGGCGGTGATTTCATGCCCCCTAGCGCATCGGGAGCATTTAAAGTCCCTGTGGCCGTTCCCGGAGACATGGCCCCAGCCCTGGCATCGACGACATTGTGTCAGGGTCTTCCGGTTTTTGCGGGTTTCCCACGGAACCCTGACACTGCACACCACCCTGGCCTCGGCGTTAAGCCTTCGGAGGGTTGCCTTGTCGCTAGTGACGACCAGGTAGAGCGGCCTGAAGAGTGTCTTCATTTTGACGACACTTCTCACCTCCAGTCCTTTGTCTGTCAGATCCTCCTTGATGGCAGTCGGATCGACATTCCCCTCCAGGCCCCTCAGGACAAACGCGTGTGTTTTTTGCGACGAAGAGGCGTAGGTGTGGAACTAGCTCTTGTCCTCCTCCAGGGATCGTTTTACCGCCGCCCAGTCTATAATGCTGCTGCAGTACACGATTAACGAAGCCTTCGTGTACTTCGGCGTGAACGGCTGACTGGTGATGGTTTTTAGACCACCAATCAGCATTGTGTGATTGCTGGGTTTTCCAGCGATTCGGGCGCAAAGCGGTTTTTCAGCGTCGTGGGGCCACTGGAGCAACAATCAGCGTGCTCCACGCCACAGTCCTTCGCGGGACTACGAACCCGTCATCCGCTGCGGCCGCTGAAGTCGCCCGCGATACCCCTACAGCCTCCTCCATCGCCGATTTTTTTGGAGCCGGGGTTGGTGACGCTGGCGATGTTGGGTCGTACTTGGGCACCCTACCCCTCTTCTTGGTCCTGGGCCTTAGACAGTAGCTCCCTTGGGAGCCCCGGTGCGACTCGGATTCCAGCGAGCTTCTGGGATTCATTCCACTTATCGCGCAAACCCGGTAGTTGCCCGATAAGGAATGTTTCAAATGTTATTCACAAAAACGCACAATAAAGAGCACAATTTCAATCCGATTCAACCACAAAATATCGCACGATTTAGCTCCGCAGCACGTCCACACTCTGCAAGCAACGATGCGAGACTGAAGAGAGACTGCCACAGAGAGGTTTAAATTAAAATTTGAGAAATAGAGCGACTCAACCCATGAAATACCTTGTACTTGCCCCGGCGTATTATGCGACTGGATCTTAACTGTTAGTTGCCGAAGACTTTTATGCGATAAGCATATCAAGTACACATTAAATTCTACATCGAATAGCTGCTGCGAAATGTTCGTGTTAATTAGACTCATATTATAGTTGGTACAATCATTAGGACAATGCAGAAGCATTCAATAAAGAAAATATATGTCTTCGTCAACGTTTGAGCGACATGTAAGAGTTCCTTATAATTTAGTTAACACCTTATAACTGAGTTCCACATAATTAAACGATTTTCAGAAGGTCTGGATTGTGTGGTAGATTGACTTGGGATTTAATCTATCTATTGAAAAGCGTGAAAATGTCTTTAGCTAAGCTTTAACTATTTTGCGGCTAAATGTTAATTCTAGATTTAATAATAGCTGGTGAAACAAGGCTTTAAGCCTGTTTGTTTAACGCTGATATTTACATTGGCAGCATTAACGCACAATTTCACTCCAAGACTAGAGAGGCAAAGTCGAAACTGTAACATTTAGTTAACTTCACCCTTGTTATTCGACCACAAGTAGCAGAGCAAAAGCAAAATTAGCATTCGAAATGGGGATGGTTGTTATTATATTGCAACTTTGCTTGAAAAGGCCAACAACAGCTAATGCAAATTCAACAACATTCAGCGCAATTTTGCAAATTCAGTTTGCTTTTCCTGAATGGTTAAATTATTGGTAGTAGTTCGTTTTTCTATAGAAATATCTCCGAATCTGAATAAAAATACTATATAGACCATTTTATCCTGCAAATGTAATCACAAATTTGTCACCTTTCCAACTTTACCAGCATTTCAGCTAGATTTTTAAATCACTTTCCTAAAGAAAGTTCTTTTAAGGCTTACCCACATTCTAGTTTTTTGAATAGTGCGGGATTTCCAGATTCTCCACTGTGTATTTTGTTAGTTCGTTTGCGCAGCATGTGTCAATTAATACACATCTGATTTAGGGCCAGTTTGCTCAGTCTCTGATAAACTTGCTTGTAATGAAATCCAACGGATAACAAGACAATAAAAGAAAACGAAAATTTACCTTCTGACAAATAAAAGTCGGCTAATATACTGCTGGCATAGCATATAAATGCATGTGATTCTAGATCGATCTGATATCTGGTTTATCCGAGAGATTATAGCCTGCAAATTCATATGATGACAAATGATAACTTTTCTATCTTTGTATAATTCTTATCGCTTTATATGCTGTCGAACGCTGTTCTACTCTTCTCAGATAAATTTGTCTGAACAACAGAAATGTTAATCTGCTATCTGATACCTTTATTCTCTTTGCAATTATCGGCAAGTTTATCAGAAACCGAATAAACCGGCCCTTATACAGTTGTCTCATTTTCAATCCCCCAATCGCTACAGTTGGACTATAATAAAATCCGTCATGTATCAGATCTCTTTATATCACATGGTGCTAAACAAATTGAAACAGTATTCATATTGTTTGGCAAATTTAATGTGAAGGAAAAAAAATATTACAGAAATAATAACATTTTAAAACACTTTTGTTACTGAACGTGAATTCTGAAAAAAATCTTTTCGAAAAACAGGCTTAATCTGGATGTTTAACTAGTGTAGAAAAAAATTGTTTGTTTTGCTCTCAATACTCGCTGTGCGTAAAGCCAAAATATCGTATATGGACTTTAAATTTAAATAAAATGTTCACTTCTGACAAGTTTATTCGGTATTTTGCCTCTATTTATTCAGAAAAGCCGTCTTTTTTTCACTCAATTTTGGAATCTGTCAGAATCAGAGCGTAGTGCAAAGGAGCATTTTCAATTAGGTAAGCGATCCGATAAATTGTGAAAACTCTGCAATAGTTAAGTAGCTTCCCCCATCAATAGAAACCACAAAGCAAGCAGCCTCGTTGCTGCAAACCCACTCAAGCAACAGGTTAGTTATTTTCTATAGAGGTTTGCTTTCTCAATTATTTTCATTCTCTTTGAGTCTTTAGCAACGAACTATTCAGCGACCATTTGAACGAACTATTCAGCATTCATAAACTCAATCCTATTAATAAAAATTGTTTTTTAGAATGCATTGGAATTGGTTTAACGAGAAGTAATCCCTTGATGGATGGTATGTGTCTAAAATCGATGTTTAACAATATTATTTCATCTGGCTTAATCATCGGGTTGTGATATTATCAACCAACAGGATTACTTGCTAAACTAAATTGAAAACTTCATATTTTCATTATCATTTTAACAACACTAAAAACCGCAAATGATTTGGGCATATGCTTAAAATTAAAGTATTTCTCATGCATGACACTTTTTCCGCACAGTTTTCAGAATTTCCTGATATTCACATCGTGATTGAATTCACGTGAATTGAAGTACATGACTGTACTTCAATTCACTCCAATATATTTCTGGGTTTCAGTCAATTTTATTGTTTATTATTTAAAATGTTACAAATACGTTTCGGTGTCTTTCTCCACCATCATCAGTTTGTGCGTATAGTTGTTTCTACCTTAACATTCAACTGGTCACTCTTTGACCTCAACAGTGACCAGTTGAATGTTAAGGTAGAAACAACTATACGCACAAACTGATGATGGTGGAGAAAGACACCGAAAAGTATTTGTAACATTTTAAATAATAAACAATAAAATTGCCTGAAACCCAAGAATATATTGGAGTGAATTGTTAAGAAAGCGAATGTTTATCGATATTTACCAATAAACAGTCAAGAATAGATCACAAAATGAAACAAATAGACATAAAATGTATTACTTTATTACATTTCAGTTCCAGAGCTCTCCCCAGAATTTGCTAACGCTATATCCGTAAGCCCATTCCCTAAAGAGCCACTTGATATGATATCTCGAACTACCCCATTTTTAAATTCAAAATTCAAACTTTTAAATATGAACTAAAGGCTTAGTCTAATGGCTCCCATGCTTCGTCCTAGATTGAACTTTATGAAATGATAAGATATAAAGAAAAACACAACTTGCCCTCAAGCTGCAAATTTTGTGCGAAATAGAGAAAAATGCTTGAAAGTGTAACGGCATATTACATATTTTGCTGCTCTATTTATCTGCATATTTTAAACAACTATTTAACTTAAAATTAGATGTTTTAGGTATGCATTATGTTACAGTAACATATTACTGATAAATTGCTTCACATCTTTTAATCGAAACAGACGATTTCTGCATAAATATGTTAAAAGCATCTTTTCCAAAATATATTTCAATAAAAGCATATGAAGCCACCGGCTTCCAGATATTGTCCCAAAAACTGATGAATAATAATTCCCAGGGGCCAAGGAAACATTTTATGCTTTCACAATTTAACATAATTAGCAGTTATTTAAAATTTAATATTTTTTAATTATAGTTTCATTTTTACCTGAGCTGCAATCTTATTGAGAAGACAACACCATCAATATAAAACATTATAATAGTAGTAGTAAACAGCTTTATTTCTAAAAAAGGCTATCGACCTATCGGTCTTTCTGCCCTTGTTTAATACATGTAGTCTTAATCTAAATAAAAAACAAATATGAAAATTCTCTTATTCTAGGTTAACAATATTATTAAATGAAATTCCAATGACAAGAAAAAATTATTTTATTGTCCACTAGTCAGTTGCGTTTGTAAGTGTTCGAGTAGCGTTGATGTAGGGAAACGGAAGCGGGATTGTCTGGTTGGTCTTGTAAAACAAAGGGGATTAAGTATGGTCCAATTGTAGGGGTTGTTTGTCCATTTTGTCTGTAGATGTATGAGTCTTTCCGAGATCTTTGTCATGTTTGTGCGTTCGTATAGTAGTTGGGTGGGGGGGGGGGTTGTGCAGTGGGTTTTGGGGGTGTCTTATTCGTGTTATTAGTCTTAGTGCAATTTGTTCTGTTGTTTGTATATAACGTTTTATCCTTTCTGTTCCGTTGGTCATGAGTATATGTCCAAAGTCTAAGCAAGGGTCTACAAATTCGCTTTATATATTTTGGTGGCGGTGTTTGTGCTGATTCCTCTGTCTTTGTAGCTTAGTGATCGGAAGTGTTTTGTTCTCTTTATTGTTTCTGCCCTGATGTTTCGTATGTGTTTAGTGAATTTAAGTTTGTGGTCAATTGTGATTCCAAGGTATTTTACGTCGTTTTTTGGTTGTGTCATTTGGCCGTCTGCAAGTTATTGTAGGGGAGTCAGCGTTGAGTCTGTGGTTTGTGAGCAGAAGTTGGTTTTTTGACGCGTTTGGTGTTAGTCTCCATTTATAAAACCATGTCATTGTGTTGTTTGTTAGTGTTTGGAGTCTTTGAGCTGCTCTCTCAGTAGTTTTGTCATGTACAATAAGTGCCGTGTCGTCTGCGTATTGTAATATGTATGCCGATCAGTCGATTTGATTTTTGTCTGGTAAGTTGTAATTGTATATGTCATGGCAGTATATATTGTAGAGAAACGGTGAGAGCGGGGATCCTTGAGGGAGCCCTTGTTCAGGGTAAAAAGAAAATGACAGTGTTTTGTCAATTCGTACTTGTAGTTGTCTGTTTTCTAGTAAGTTCTTTATGGTGTGTAGTAGATATGTTGGTGTGTGTAGTTTGTATAGTTTGTATAGTAAGCCTCTATGCCAGACACTATCGAAAGCCTTGTTAATGTCCATAAACAGGCAAGCTGTCTTTCTGTCAGTTAGGTGGGTAGTTTGTATATTGTTGGCCAAAATAAAGAGCGGATGAACAGTCGAGTGATGTTGTTTGAAACCAAATTGGTAGGTAGGTATATATTTTCCAATCACTTTTTCAAGCCGCTGCTTTATTATGTATTCAAAAGTTTTGCTTAGTACTGGAAGTAGTGTAATTGGTCTGTAGTTGCTCGGATGTGTATTGTCCAGTCCATTTTTGGGTATAGGGATTATTAAGCCGTTTTTCCATGTTTCTGGGATTCTGCCATTTGTGATGCAGTTGTTCAATTCAGTTAGGATCAGTTTGTGTGTTTCTTGAGTTATGCTTTTCAAGAATTTTGCCTTAATTTTATCTTTCCTATGTGCAGTGTTTTTGGTGTGCGCTAGGGCTTCATCGTAGTCTGCGTCTGTGATCAGTTTGTAGGTGTAGTTTGGTGAGCTGTTAAAATAGTTCAAGTACCAGTCGTTGATCAAGTTCCAGTTGTCATTGTCGAAGTTAAGGTTTGTCGATATGTTGAAGGCCCTTTGATAGTGTCTGGCGAATGCGTCCGCTTTCTCTTTGTCTGTGTAGCGTTCTATTCCGTTTTCGTCAATTGTGTCAGTAGTGCCAGTTTTCCTGTATTGCGCCAGTTTCTTAATTTTTGGCCAGAATGTTTTGCCTTTGTCCTTCTGTATTTCTTTACATGTTTCTAGCCATTTGTCTTGTCGGTATTGTCCAATCAGAGTTTTAATGTTCCTGTTAAGTTGGTTCAGTGTCTTTTTTAGGTCGTTATTTTGAGTGTTTGTATATAGTCTGTACAGTTCTCTCTTATGTTTCATTAGTCTCAGTATGTATTTGGGCAATGTATGTCGGTAGAAAGCATTTTTTATTTCCGGGCTAAATTTTTGTATGGCTAGTGTAAGTTGTTGTTGTATGGTTTCTATTGAAATGTGCTGTGCTTGTGATTGAATGGAGTCATGTATATGTTGTTTCACTTTGTCTATGTCAGTCTTTGTTAGGTTTAAGTTTTTCTCTATAGGAGGTGTATTGGAGGTAGGTTGCGTATGTTGTAAGTCTATGTTAAACGTAATAGCCAGGTGGTCGGATCCAAGTTCGTTGGTTAAGTTTATGTTGTTGATGGTGTTTGTCAAGTTTCTTGTGTACAGTAGAACGTCTGGTGTTGTGTTGTTTTATAAAGTCGGAATTTTGCAAAAATCTTTTAAGTTGTTTCGTTTTGTTTCTATTCAAGTTAAAGTCGCCTATAATTATTGCATATTTATAGATGCTCGCCTTAGTCGGTATGTTTTGTTCTAGGTTGGAGTGTGGGTGTATGTATGTCAGAAATATGTGTATCAGGTCGTTTAAGTAGGGTATGGTAAAATGTAGTCACAGTCGTTCAAAGGGTTGTTGAGGGAAGGAGGATTTGCTCTTCCAAGTTTAAAAGTTGGTTTTAGGAGAGCTGCGACCCCGCCCCTGGCATGATTGATGATATTTCCATGCCTATAGATATACTGCCAATTTCTGTACGTTGGTGTCTGTCCTAGTTTGGTTTTAGTCTCTACAAATATGCAGCAGTCTGTGTCGTTTTGTTGTATGTAATTGTAAATAAGTGGTTTTTTGCTGTTAAGTCCGTTGATGTTGGCGTAAAGTAGTCTCATGTTGAACGGTCTATGTTAGTGATTGTTTGTTTTAGTTGTTCAGGGGGTTCTGTCGAGGTGTTTTGGTTAGGTAGGAGCATGTCGAACATGTCAATGTCAAAATCTTCTATATATTGTTTTCGCGTTTTTTTAAGCAGATCTTCTCTGTTAGTGTTGGTAGACTTGTTAATTTGATGTTTATATTTGTTTAGTATGAAATCGTGAGTAGTTATTGGTGAGTGTATTCTGTTACCTTTAGTTATCTAATCAGACTAGGAATCTAGGTTGGCTGGGTTGGCTGGGTCATCTTCGGTTTTCTGTCCCATTTTTTCGATTGTGGCTTTTTGAACCCACCATCCTGGGAGGCATAATCCGATTCGGAATCTTGCGAACTCTCACGGTTCATCCTTTCGTTTGAATTCAACCGCTATATTCTCGTTGGACGATAAATGCGGTTGGATTCTTTAATTCTTTGCCGTATTGTAAACGACCTTGCTTTAAATATGCTAACACTGACGCGTCTTATCACCACGAAGCTCGGTTTAAGACTCCATTATAATAATTTAGACCAAAATGTGATCTTTCCTTTTGCAGAAGTACAAGTAATTATGCATTTACATTAACTTCGACAATGACAACTGGAACTTGATCAACGTCTGGTACTTGAACTATTTTAACAGCTTACCAAACTACACCTACAAACTGATCACAGACGCAGAGTACGATAAAGCCCTAGCGCACACCAAAAACACTGCACCGGGGAAAGATAAAATTAAGGCAAAACTCTTGAAAAGCCTAACTCAAGAAACACACAAACTAATCCTAACTGTATTGAACAACTGCATCACAAATGCCAGAAACATGAAAAAACGGCTTAATAATCCCTATACCCAAAAATGGACTGCTTCCAGACAATTACACTACTTCCAGTACTAAGCAAAATTTTTGGATACATAATAAAGCAGCGGCTTGAAAAAGTGATTGGAAAATATATACCTACCTACCAATTTGGTTTCAAACAACATCACTCGATTGTTCATCCGCTCTTTATTTTGGCCAACAATATACAAACTACCCTCCTAACCGACAGAAAGACAGCTTGCCTGTTTATGGAGATTAACAAGGCTTTTGATAGTGTCTGGCATAGAGGCTAACTATACAAACTATACAAACTACACACACCAACATATCTACTACACACCATAAAGAACTTACTAGAAAACAGACAACTACAAGTACGAATTGACAAAACACTGTCATTTTCTTTTTCGCCTGAACAAGGTCTCTCTCAAGGATCCCCGCTCTCACCGTTTCCCTACAATATATACTGCCATGACATATACAATTACAACTTACCAGACAAAAATCAAATCGACAGATCGGCATACATATTACAATACGCAGACGACACGGCACTTATTGTACATGACAAAACTACTGAGAGAGCAGCTCAAAGACTCCAAACACTAACAAACAACACAATGACATGGTTTTATAAATGGAGACTAACACCAAACGCGTCAAAAAACCAACTTCTGCTCACAAACCACAGACTCAACGCTGACTCCCCTACAATAACTGCAGACGGCCAAATGACACAACCAAAAAACGACGTAAAATACCTTGGAATCACAATTGACCACAAACTTAAATTCACTAAACACATACGAAACATCAGGGCAGAAACAATAAAGAGAACAAAACACTTCCGATCACTAACCTACAAAGACAGAGGAATTAGCACAAACACCGCCACCAAAATATATCAAGCGATTTGTAGACCCTTGCTAGACTTTGGACATATACTCATGACCAACGGAACAGAAAGGACAAAACGTTATACACAAACAACAGAACAAATTGCACTAAGACACCACCAAAACCCACTGCACAACCCCCCCACCCAATTACTATACGAACGCACAAACATGACAAAGATCTCGGAAAGACTCATACATCTACAGACAAAATGGACAAACAACCCCTACAATTGGACCATACTAAATCCCCTTTGTCTTACAAGACCAACCAGACAATCCCGCTTCCGTTTCCCTACATCAACGCTACTCGAACACTTACAAACGCAACTGACTAGTGGACAATAAAATAATTTTTTCTTGTCATTGGAATTTTATTTAATAATATTGCTAACCTAGAATAAGAGAATTTTCATATTTGTTTTTTATTTAGATTAAGACTACATGTATTACACAAGGGCAGAAAGACCGAAAGGTCGATAGCCTTTTTAGAAATAAAGATGTTTACTACTACTATGCATTTACATTTATTTAATACATACCTTTTTCAAGCATAAGTCTGATACTAAGCTCGACAAAATCAATGTTTTTCAAAAAAAATTAATGAAATTTATGAAACCTTTTTAATTGATGTTTCAACTTTTTTTTGTTTCACCGGCAATCTCTGGCATTGGAATGATAGACTTCGGCAGTGTGTGTGGAAGTAATATGCGTTTAACTTATATTTTACACCCAGTTGTCGGAATCATCACACAAATTTAATAAGATGTCTTAAATGCAGATTTATCTGCGTCACTGGATGACAATTAATTGGACGTTAATTTAATGTAATTAAAATTAATAAATTTAAAAAAATAAATTAAAAAAAATTAAACACATATTTAATAAGATTAAAAGGCTAATTGGCGCGCATCACTTAAATGTATACAGGGTGATTTACGTAGACAGAGAAACTTCAAATTTTGTTTCCGGTCAAAACGAGTCGTGCAGCCCATCCCCATGACAATTCAATGGGACGAGCCGTGACCACAAAATTCGTTCGGTAGATGCCTGCTAGGAGGCGCGTTGGGTCCGCGGAGAAAAATAAAACTCGCCTTGAGACTCTCAGTCATTACTTGCATTGTATTGCTTGCGGAACATGTGTAGCAACTTGCTTTTGCTAGTGATCCTGTGAATATTTCATTGTTTGGAAGGAAGCTAACTTACAATCTTGAACAACGGTAAGAAAATTAAGTGGTACTATAAGGTGTGCTGTTTTGCAAAAATATAGATAGCTAGAAGAAAAGCTACCACTGACTTATTTATCTATTGTTTTAGATCATGCCTAGACTTTTATTATAAAAAGTGTGCATTTTTATCATGCGAAAATCATAACGGGAATTCCAATGTGAGGTTCCACATGTTTCCTCAAGGAGCGATTATGTTTCAACACTGGATGGGCGTGGTGAATAATCCAGCATTGTCTAAATTACCCCATGCTACTGTTAGAAGGTGTTATTCGGACATTTTTTCGCCTCACAATTTCAAACTCCTTAAAAAAAAGCTCAAAATCATTTATGCGTGTGTTTGTCCTGTTTCTGTTTAATATGTTGTTCATTTATAGGGTGTGCTTATTTTATTTCTGTTTTTATGAATATGTCAAATATATAATTTTTAGTGCGTTTTTCGTATTTCTGTTTATTATTTCTAGTATTTTTCTTCTGTTATTATAAATAAGTTTATCATTTATGAATGTCTTACAAACGCTACGGACTAGTGGACAATAAAATAATTCCTTCTTGCCACTGAAATCTTATTTATTTAATAGTATTGCTAACCTAGAATAAGAGAATTTTCATATTTGTTTTCATTTAGATTAAGACTATATGTATTAAACAAGGGCAGAAAGACCGATAGGTCGATAGCCTTTTTTAGAAATAAAGATATTTACTACTACTATGAATGTGTTTTTCTTGTTTCTGCTATAATAAATGTTTATTATTTATGAGTGTGTTTTTCTTCTAATAACATCAAGACATATACCAACATGGTCCCATTTTCTTTTTAGGTCAGCATCAGGTTTGTGTTTGCCAAAGTTATTAAGTACTGTATATATTATGCTCTTACTGATATATATGATATATAATATGCTCTTACTGATAGAGCGATTAAATTGGCACATTATGGATATAGAACAAAAAATCTTGCAAAAATAAAAAAGATACTAATAATGAACAACTATCCCAAAGCTTTCTTCAAACCAATAAAAAACAAAGAATTAATCAAATCTACAATTCAAATAAATGGAACAACATAAATAATATAAATAAGAAAAAAGAAGGTGAAATCAAATATGTATCATTACCGTACATACCAGAAAGCAACACAAAAATAAAAAGTGTTTTGAAACCACATAATATCACTATAGCGGAAAAAACTAAAAACAACTTGGTAAAAGAATGTTTTACAAAATTTAAACCTAAAAGCGATAAGTTGGACACACCTAACATAATATACAAAATTGACTGTTTGAACTGTGACAACACATACATAGGTCAAACAGAACAATATTTAAAAAAAAAGAATATACGAACATAAATATAGCTTAAGAAAGGTTAACGAAAATGGAACAGCATTAGCACAACATGCACAACAAAAGTTACATAGTTTTGATTTCGATAACACAAAAATATTAATCAATGAAAACAACTATAATAAGAGAAGAATCCATGAAATGATACAGATTAAAAAAACATCAGAATGCAATGAATTTTAGATCAGACGCAGACAATCTTAGCTCTGTGTATCACACACTAATTAAATGATCGCATGCATGAACTGATTGGGCCAGGTAAGTGAAATATAAACACCTGATATTGAGGAATTGCAGAGCAATTCCTAGAATGCAAAGAAAAGGCGAACTATAAACAGTTTTTTTGTTCTCTCGCTCGATGTCGAACAAAATAGGGAATTCAATAACCAGTCAAATGTGAAGGTAGAAGCAACTAGACACGTAAGTTAAATTTAAATCTCTAAACAATAGATTCTAGTCTTTTCCCAGACATGTTTGTCCTGACTCATCAGCTGAAAACCAATGTTCTTAATGTACTTTTTAATATGTGTGTGATTTGTATTTTAATATGTGAATTTTGTTGAGTTTTTTATTTAAATTGATGATAACTGTAAATATATATTTTAGACAAACTGATGATGGTGGAGAAAGACACCGAAACGTATTTGTAACATTTTAAATAATAAACAATAAAATTGACTGAAACCCAGGAATATTTTGAAGTCAATTAAAGTACAGTCAGGAAAATATACGTAACGATTTTAAATAATAAACAATAAAATTGACTGGAACCCAGGATTTTTTTTTTGGATTAAAGTTATTAAGGCCATAGTTAGATTGCCATGAGAGTAAAGGTCTCTGTTACAAGATCATTGATTTGTTGCGTAGCTAGGCAAACATGTACCTTGCAAGGAACAACAAATTCATAGAAGTTACAAACATATTGAAACCTGATCATCCAAAATTCCCGCTTCATTTTAATTTAGTGTAAACGCCTGGCAGAAGGCGCGCATAAGATATCACGGGTGTTTGCATGTACATGTCACTTCTTGTTCAGAGGTGTTCGGTGATGCAGCCTACAAACATTGACACTTTGTCCAAGACCACCTACAGAAAAAATAGTGACATCCTTAAATTCCATAGAAACGCTTGCACTAAAGAATGATGTAAATAAATGTGGAACGATACTAGACTCTGAATGACGAACTAGTTAAAAAAGCTGTACACCTGGAAACACAGATAAAATTTAAACTTCCGTTATCTAATAATACCGTCAGACTAATTGAAAGACGAAAAAACTTAAAAGCTGTACCAACAATGACATCTGATTAAGAGCTGCACCTAGCAAACATCATAAAGATATAAAAAATAGCGCTAAAAGCGATAAAAACACAAACATCCACGAAATCTGCACGGAAACAGAAAGTCATGATGCAACCCAGGAATCTAAAGAATTGCTCAATTAAGTAAAATACAAGTCGAAGTGCAGACGCCGTAGTCGACGTGTCCACGAGTCCGGTGAAGCAAAGTGCGATAAGAGAAATAGATACGGGCTATCAATTTGAAAACTTCCCACCCTTAATGTATCTCTTACAGTTAAAAATATGAAAAAGCGAAAAGACACGTCAATATTATTTGTAAGGGAGACACGTTAAATTAATATTTTCAACCCCCTAGGGTGGGTAGATGTCACACTTAGAATCTTAAATGGGAATGGGGGTCAAGTGGCACATCGTTTTAAAGGGCGTTCTATTCTCTTTTCAGTGGCAAGTCCCTCCCTTGCTTCTACCTCGCTACGCCCATGGGTGGCACAGTATCAAACTTTATTTGAAAATAATTATTTGTAAATAACATTTAGATGGTACTACGAGTACCTCGTTAATTTGCGTTCATTCGATATCTTATCCCTGAAATTCCACAACACTCTTTAAATTCTATAAAGAAATTCTAAAAATACGTTGCTTTTTTTAACCAAAAAACATGGTCAGAAATTGGTGCTGGATTTGGCAAAAAAGTTCTCCAAAACTGGTTTAGTGAGTAATAGAAAAAGAAACAACCGACGAGTGATGAACCAAGGAACTTAAAATGAGTTTTTGGGATTATTTGCTGCAGACCACTGCCCACCAACTCCTTGCGGACAGTAGCAGAACAGACAGGAATATCACCCGAGACTGTAAGAAAAGCACTGAAAAACTCCATTTATTCAAAATGCAGATATTTGAAGCATTTTATGACAATGATTTTGATAGGAGAAAATAATTCTGTGAATTCATGAGTCGTCAAGTCAACGCCATCCCCAATATTCTACCGAATAGCTATTTTAGAGATAAATGTTCATTTTTCCTAATTGAAAATGTTAACAAAGAAAATTGTCGATATTGGAGTGACGAAAACCCGTATATTTTTCGAGAAAGACTTTTGACTTTGACTTGACGTGTGACTTTGAGAATTATTCTCAAAAAGTTAATGTTTGGGCTGGTATTCTTGGAAATGCCATTATTGGTCCTTTATTTATTGAAGGAAACTTGACAGGTGATCTGTACGTTAAGTTGCTTGACTTAAGACTATTGATCCTCTTATCACTCATGAGCTAGAAACTCAAATTGGTGCAGAAGTTAATTCAGTTTAACAGGAGGATTGGTTAACATTCCAGCAGGATGGTGCTCCACCTCATTATTTTCTTCCGGTCCGACAGTGGTTAAACGAGAGATTCCCGAATAGGTGGATTGGCAGAAGGGGACCAATTGAATAGCCTCCAAGATCACCTGATTTACCACCCTTAGACTTCTTTCTTTGGGACATCTATAGTCCATTGTTTATAATACACAATCTGCTGGTATTGATGATGTTAAAAGGTGAATTGCGGCAGAATGCCGGTCAATTCCGGGTGAATTTTTCCGAAATGTGAGGGAGGAGTTCGAAAACAGACTTTATTATTGCTTAAAGAAAAATGGATCACATTTTGAAGAACTGATAAGATACTGCGTAAATATATCCCATGTGTTTTATTGTAGACATTTCTCTTCCGGAAATAAAAATTTATTTTTCTCGAGGTAAAATAAGCAATAGATGAGATATCAATTGTTTAAACTAGATTTTATTTCTGTTATTCAACGATTTTAACGGTGTCACCTACTCTTATAATTAGAGGGCGGAATATATGCAAAGTGTATATCTATGCATTTTTTGCATATATTAACAAATTTCAGGAAAAATTGCATATAACTAAAAAATCTGTATATTTGTGTATGTTTGGAGATTTTTATTTTCAGCTTAATAAAATATTATGGAAACTCCATCGCCGGGCGTAAATTAGGCAATAAATTTATGAGTTTACCTGCCTTTTATTGCATAACATTTATTTACTACCTCGGAATGTCTCGTCAATAAGGAACCAGCGGATCGTCTTTTAAGTCGGGGGCACCTTTGTACTCGGACACCGCCTATGAAAAACAAAGACGCCGTCGACTGTTCAGTTCAGTTTGACGATAGAGTTCATTGTGAAAATAGTGTTTTGAGAATATATATTTGATTTCAAAATGTCTAACACGTCAAAAACTTTTTCATGGATTAAAAATATTACTGAGTTGGAGCTTAGTGCAGATAAGTGTTTTACAAAACTTGTAGGAAAATCGTAAGTACCTATAATTTTGTAATCGCTACGGGTTTATTTTTCAAAACAGATACATTTTGAGATAGTTAAAAATTGAAGTTAAATTTTTTTTCTATTATGACAACCAGTCTCGTTCAGCCAGAATGTGAAAACAACATTTCAAAATGTCGGAGACAAAACAAGAAGTGAAACGGAGGTGTTTCATCAAGACTTGTGAATGCAGTATATAATGCGGTTATATAGGAATTTTATATTACTGTTGATGAAAGCACAGATGCTTGTGGTCGATATATGGCACATCTTATGATTGGAGCCTCACAAGAAGATAATTCAAGTAAAGCATATTTAATTTCTTCAAAAGAGTTAGACAAAACTAACAATAAGACAGTAACCCGTTTATGTAATACCAGCAGACAAGTTTTTGGAGTTTTTGTTTGATGCAGCACCGTATATGGAAAAAGTGGGCCAAAACTTAAAAATATTTAATCCTAGGAACATGCATGTCACTTGTCTTCTACATGGAATAAACAGAGTTGCAATAACCATCAGAACTGGATATCCGTTGGTAAACAAACGAATTTCAAACGTCAAAAGTAAGTTTACCTCCGGAACCCGTAATTACCCGGCGGGGAACATGGATTAAATCCACGATATTCTACGCAGAACATTTCGAACCTATGTGGTGTTTGTGTGGGCGAATCGCTAATTTTATATTCGGAACCACCACCACTGTTTGCTGGTAGTAAAACACGTGTATATCACAATTATATCTTTAATTTTCGTTGATGCAAAATGCGTTGCCGGCTTAGTCGGTTGGGAGAACTATATAAGTGAGTGGACGAGTCGTTGGGAGTCCCGTCTTTTTATATCTCCCCGGAGAGTCGATTGCGGTGTAGTCAGGCAGCGTTGCAAACTTGTAGTGCCTGAAGTCACCACACCTATTAAGGAATTCATTGTAGATATATCATCACCTGTGATCCTATGTTTTTAATATACTTTTTAATACGTTTGTAGTTTGTATTTGAGTATGTATATTTTAGCAGAGCTATTGTTTGAATGTATATTTATTTAGACATAAACATACAAGATATAAAAAATGGATCCAAACTTAAGGGCTAATGCATAGAGATAAAGGTTCCAGGCTTTTGCATATGGCTAAGGGTCTGTTTATATAACTCTTCCTTCATGAAGTTCAGAAAATACGGCCTCTCGTGTTTTCTCGGTACTTTCATTTCAGGCTTCTTCCACATATCTCGAATTTGAATTTGTTCATGATCAACATTGTAGTCAAGGTAATGGCTGCGATAATTACTCCGATTATTCCGAGGGTCAGAATTCATTGATGTAATGTAGATAATTACTTTAGTTTTTTATAGTTAAAATTAGTTTATGAAATTTGAGCATTTTGCATTTCTTTGTAGTTTACTTTGCGGCGTTCCATCGGAAGTATGTTTTCCTCATTAATAATTAGGATTCCCATAGCGGGGATTTCTATCACATGAGTCATACTCCATTTTGCTGGCTTTTCCATAGAGTTTCCATTCTAATTCTATTAGGCATTTCCGGATTTGGAATATGCTTGGCTTATTAATTTTTATTTTGCTGAGTTGCCGGCAGCTTGTTTTGACCAATGTACTACCTGTTGGATTAATAAGTATTTCTTCCCCGTTCAAGGGGACAATTATTCTTTGCGGTTTTCAATAAGGTTCCGATGCATGTTTCTTCTAGCAACCGAGCTTTTTGTAGACAAATTAAGTTTCCTTCAATTGATGGACATATCTCGTGTATTGACCATTGAGTGTTTACCGTAAGTAACATATAGGGATGGGATGCCATAAGTGATTGGTTCCGGATGGGTATAGGAAATAATTTGTAAAATATAAATTGGTTGGGTGAAATAATTGGTGTGTGTATCGAAAATAAGGCGATTTAATTTTTTACAATTACTTCAGTACCTTAAAATTGGTAATACTTAACAATTTCTTTTAATTGGAGAGTTTGATTGTTTCCGTATAGTTGGTGAACTTGGTTTACCAACGCATTAACTTGAACAAGGTTAGTATTGTATAAGGTAAAATGTTTGCTATTGCAAAAGAAATTGAAATTTCCAACCTTTCAACTACTTGTTTAATTGCATTGATTTGACTGAAAAAATTATCCAGAATTAATGACAAGTAAAGGGAATTATCCATATTAATTGCTTGTTTTTCTAACGTGAGTATTTTATTAACATTTTGACCATTACCGATTATCTTTATTTGTGAGGTAAATTCGGCGATTACTTTTCAAAGCAGGGTTTGTTTTCTTTGAAGATCATTGCCTAGTGTTTGTTGATTTTCATAAACAGTATTTATATATGAATCAAAACGTTTGTGGTCGTCGGAATTTAAGTTACTAAATAATAATTTATTAAAATGATCTATAATGTTGACATAAACAATGTGTGTGAACTTAAGGGGTAATGTAGGGGAGGAAGATTACAACTGCTTGCATATGGCTATGGTTCCATATGGCTAAGGGTCTGTTTAGTCTCTAGCTTAAAATGACAAAGGTTTATTTAATGTTAGACATAACGATACAAGACTTAAACATGCAAGACATAAATAAACAATGTATCCAAACTTAAGGGCAAATGCATAGAGACAAGCCGTTTGCATATGGCTAGGGTTCCATGTGGCTAAGGGTCTGTTTATATAACTATTTGATTCCACGCGATGTGAATGATGAATTTCAGTGTAGAAACCCCAGAAGAATATCGAAATTTGATACAAATTCTAAAAGAAGAAATGCAAGAATGGCACTCTTATGAAAATAAACAACAGAGACCGATCAGAGTAATGCTTAAAAATCTTCACCTATCGTGTAGAACTGAAGAGCTATTATAGGAGTTGAAAGAAGAAGGCTTTAAAGCAATCAATGTTATAAATAAACTAAAGAGAATGACAGTAGGAGACTGTAGAATACAGAGTATATCAAGTAGCCATTATCTCAGCAATCATCTCACTGCGACATGTAATAAACCCAAATTCACTCCTGCTAAGTGCTTCAACTGCGGTGAAGCGCAGCCAGCTAACTATCAAGGATGTACTGCTTCCAAATCATTACAGCTTTGCGCAGTGGCATTATCGTAACCAATGAGGTCTATCCGAGATGCGATTATTGTTGGAAGGCGACGCAAATAGAATTCACAAAGTGAAAAATATATATACTATATCATTGGTTAAAGTCGACACCCCCCTCCCCGTGGGCTTCTGGCGGGCAACGACTGACAGGCAATAAGTCGGGGTTCTTTTATGGGTCTTACAATGCAATAAGCTCCTGTCTACGGCGAAGAGGTGTAAAAGAGGGACTGGGTACCCCTCTGGTGGTCGGAGGAATTTCGGCCAAAGCTCCTGTTCTGCTCCGGGCACATCTGCGAGGACGGACTCGGACTCCAGCAGGGAACCTGGAGAGAGAGGATCGAAACGGACAAGGCAAGAATCTCCAAAAGATGATGCGATTGCTGAATCCTTGCAGGAACAGCTGGAAGCATTCGAGAGTGCAGTTGACTTCATTTATGAACAGATACCTAAGGTCAACAAAGAAGTTAGAAAATCCTTCTCAAAGCAAGTCCACAAGCTGAAGGAGCTGGCTAAAGACTTTAAGGATACATTAACACAAATATTCAAGGAAAATAATAAAAAAGTAGCAGAAATTAAGAGCATGTTAGAAGCTCAAAATGCAAAAATTAACGAAATTCAGAAAGAGCAGAGAGCGAATAAGGCTACAACCTTTATGCCAACCACTTATGCTGGAGTGGCTTCTGCCACAAGTAACCTAGTGAAAGTAGCGGGAATAAGGAAACCAATAGCAACTGGCAAAACATACAAGATACAAATCTCCTCGGATGGCGGTAACGTCACCGGAGACGAACTTAAGAAAACCACCATGCAAACATTAAAGCCGAAAGAAATTGGGTTCAAACCCAACCGAATATATGCCACCAAGGACAATAAAGTCATTATTGAGACATCGGATGATCGCATTGACAAAGTCAAGAATTGTGCGGCCCTCAAGGACATGAAAGTTCAAGTAAAGAGCCTATATAAGTTTCTTCCACGATTGGTAATCTTCAATGTACCATCAGACATTAGCCAAGACGCATTAGTACAGGAAATAATCTCCCAAAACAGCCTAGAGGAAGTAGAGGAAATTCAAATTAAGTCGGTCTATAAATTCGGACCTAGGAATAAACATTTTGTTCACTGGACAATTGACGTTAACGCAAAAACCAGAATAATCCTGTTACACATGAAGACAATATTCTTAGATTGGCATTCGTGCAAAATCGAAGGTAAATTATATATCTCCCAATGCTACAATTGCCGAGGGTACGGACATACGGCTCCCTAGTGCAGGAATAAGGCAGCCTGTGGGTACTGCTCGGAAGAGCATGATTGATCGGAAGGACATGCCCAAAGAAGGAAACAACAGAAAAGCATAAATGTATTCTTTGCTTAAAAGCAAAGATAGAGTACAATAAACACCGTCCCAGGGACGCAAAATGTACTGCATATAAACGCAGGATGGAGAACTATGTCTCCAATATAGACTACGAAATCCATGACTAGTAGCCCTAATCAACTTAAGGTCTTCAGAAACAGCCCGAAGAAGGCAGAGGACAATCTCCTAATGCTAGAGCAGGCCGCCATAGAGTTCCAACGGACACTAGAAATTCGGACTTCGCCGAGATCGTCAGACGCAGGTTGTAGGAGCAGAACAGTAACCTAAGGTAAAGCACAAAGTCAAGACCCTATATGTAAACCAACTTGCTTGCAATAAATGCGCAAAGCTCTCAAACTCAATCAATCTAAAAGTGCATATTGAAAAGGCACAAGTCATAGTAGCATATAAAGGAGGGTATTTGGAACCTCCTGGGGAAACCCACAATTAGGTGGACCTCATCTCTTAACTCTAATTGCACAGTTGCTGGAAGCAAGTCGGCAAATCAATGTTGTAACTTAAGACATCAAAATAACGAGAATCAATTCAATTGCATATTAACTCCTAACTTTTGCCAACAAGTCCCAATAATACACCTTTCAAATTCTTTCGGGGGCACTTTCAGATCCCGTCAGGGTCTGGGAGTGGTACGAGGGAGGTGGGACCCCCCCTTTCTTTCTTCTTCTTCTTCTTCCCCCTAAGCATAGAGAAGATGAACAGAATCAATACCCCTTCCTATGCTGAAACAGCTAAGAGAAATGATGGATACGTTAAATAATATCGATAAAAAAGTCAACATTTTGGAAGCAAAAGCAACAGGAGCTATTCCAAAAAGAAATAAATAATGAATCCCAATGAATTAAGAATTGTTACCTGGAACGCTAATGATATAGTTAGTAAAAAAGCTGAACTAGATATATTTCTGCATAGTCAACACATTGATGTGTGCTTAGTCTCAGAAATACATCTCACCAATCAATCATATGTTAAAGTAAACGGTTACAAATGCTATCATATCATCCATCCCGAGAACGAAGCCAAGGGAGGAAGTGCCATTTTCATCAAATAATATATTAATCATCATAAAGAACTTTCGATCCAGCAGGTGAGCACAGAACTAACTACAGTAGTAATCAAAACAACAAAACAAAATTTGAAAGTTGGAGCTATTTATATACCACCGAGATATAATCTTAAATTAGACGATTATTCGTTTATATTACGACATATGCGGGAAAGATTCATACTAGGAGGAGATTTTAATGCCAAACACGTAGATTGGGGCGCAAGAATAACCAATACAGAAGGAAAAGCCGTAAGAGAAGCTATTAGAAATTTGAGCGGTAACTTTCATTCCACGGGAAAACCAACTTTGAGCGCCTGGCCGGCGGATAGGGCAAAAATCCCAGATCTATAGGTCTTTTTATCCCCAGGAAAGTATCATCGATTTATATCAAAATTAATTACTGCTTTGACCTTCAATCAAACCATTCAGCAGTAGTTATGACTATGAGTGAAAAAATCATGAAAAGGGAAACCAAGCCTAGACTCATCCACAAAACAACGAATTGGAAGAGCTTTCAAGTTTGCCTTCAACAAGAAATCACGTTGAGTGTAAGCTTGAAAACAGTCAAACAACTCGACATAGAAACCGAAAAATTTACGACTCTGCTACAAACAGTTGCTTACAAAAGCACCAAAGAAATTACTCACATCACTAAAAGTGTAAACCATCCGGTTGAAATTCGGATTTTAGTCAACGAGAAAAGAAAAGCTAGAAGACGATGTCAACAAACACATCAACGACAAACTCAAAAGCTAACACATGAAATATACAGATTAAAACAGAATTGTCTATATTCCTTTATTACAAATTTATCAGCAGATAACGAAACCGAATATTCTTTGTGGAAGGTTATAAAGAAAGTTAGAAAACCAGTTGTGTCAATACCGTCTATTAGAATGGGATTAAGAGATTGGGCTCGTGATCATCAACAAAAAGCGGATGTATTTGCTAAATATTTTTGAGGTGTATTTGTACCAAACGACATACAAAACCACCAACAGAATAACTTTAACCCACCGGTTGCAGACAATATTTCGTCCTCCATTTCGGCAGACATAGTTGTTCCTGTTACACCGGAAGAGAGACAAGAAATATTGTTGCACCTTTGATTTTTCAACAAAAAATTGTAGAACAGTACTTTTTTACTATCAAAATTTTTCATAATTTGAAGTAAAAATCGTAATTTTTCTTTTCGACTGCTGAAGTATTTCAATAGGCTACCAATGAAACATGAGACCATTTCAGAATAAAACTTAATGACAAAGTTAAAATTCGATTTTCAAAAAAAGTTTTCAATCTTTTTCTCGAACTCTCCAAGTGAGCCCCTATAACCCCTTAAAAGGAATTATGTGAATTTTGAATCACCCTGTATTGCTCCTGCAGCTTGCTCGGTTTTGGGTTCGGACGACTCTAGTCATCGCTATAAAAAGCCTTTTGTATTTTACAAAATGAATTCGCTATTAAAAATCCCACATAAAAAATAGTTTGTTTATGTTTATGTTTATGTTTTTGTCACATGTTTATCCCGACTCATCACCTGAGAACCAAGGTCCCAAATTGTACTTTTCAATATGTGTGTGATTTGAATTTTAATATGTTAATTTTGTGAAAGTTTTTTTAATTGAATTGATAATAAATGTAAAATGTATATTTTAGACAAACTGACGATGGTGGATAAAGACACCGAAACGTATTTGTAACATTTTAAATAATAAACAATAAAATTGACTGAAACCCAGGAGTACATTGGAATGAATTAAAGTACAGTCAGGAAAATATACAAAACGAAGAGAGATGCTTGGGAACAAAAGCAGAATAGATCTGATGGATGAGGAGAAGTTGAGGGGGACGTATGGAAGATTGCAGGCAAAATTAGAAAAAGAGAAGAACAGGAAAAACTTCCTAACCCGATGCAAGAATTTAGCGATCGTACCAAAGTTCATACAGGTGAGGAGAAAGGAATTTAATTTTGGGAACAGACAGAATCAAACAAAATATTTAAAGGTTTTGGACATGTTTTACTTTAACTTCCTGAATATCGTATTAAGTGATTGTTGTTCAAAGTTAAAAAGTATAGAGAATGAAACCATTAATGTGAAAAGATATTTACAAGAAAGGAGTAGTCACAATGAATTAAAAACGTTTTATGACCAACAAGAGCAGAAGTACGAAACTGTGTTCAACAATATCAAGGCAAAACAAAGAAGTAGGTAGGTAGGTAGTAACAAAAAAACATGGTATAGAAAACAAATATAGGAATAATGAAAAATGGATAAAGAATTTAACAACGGTAAGCATGCCAGACAGTGTCAGGTATGTACTGTCACTTGGGCCAACGTTTTCTATTAACAAAAAACAATACAAACCGGTTCATGAAGTCATAGCAAACATCGAACATGGGATCTTCTCTTTAGATAGCGATAAAAAAACGAAATAAGAAGTAAGTTGTGTAATATATTAACAAATTTCAACAGTGGAACGTCAAACAAAGGTGTGCCCAATGATGTCAATAGGCTTATATATGAAACCAAAACTTTTTTAAATGAACACACAAACATCTGCGTGTTAACGGCTGACAAATGTAGCAAGACAGTTGTTATGATGAATAGTGAATATAGAACAAAAATGCTAGCATTAATAAATGATGTAAAAACATATAAACCGGAAAAAAAGATCTTACTACAAATATTCAAACAAAACTAAATAAAATAATAAATTCATGGCATAAAAATAAATTCATAACAGATAGTTTGAAACGAACACTGTCTTGCACCAACGGCCGAGCACCATTTATATATGGCCTGCCAAAGCTTCACAAAGCAGGCCACCCATTAAGACCGATAGTTAGCAACATAAATGCACCGACTTACCAATTGTCTAAGTACCTATCAGCTGTGTTGAGTAATATATTGGGGGGTTCACAATATCACATTAGAGACTCATGGAGCTTCTGCGAATTTATAAAAAAACAGAAGATACCTGAGAACCATCGCCTAACATCGCTTGATGTGGTATCACTATACACAAACGTCCCGGTAGATTACTCAATACAGTGCATAAGAAATAAATGGTCTGAAATTAGGGAATATACATCATTGCCCGAAGGTGAATTTATTGGGGCGGTAGAGCTGTGCCTTAAGTCCACGTACTTCCGGTACGAGGACAATTTCTATTCGCAAATATATGGAGTAGCTATGGGGTTCCACATAGCTGCAACAATTGCAAACCTTGTAATGGAAAGTCTGGAAGAAAAACTAATACCTGATTTGGACTTTAAATGTGGATTTTTTAAATGATACGAGGATGACTGCATAATGTGCCTGCCAAGCCAAAAGGTTCAATACACACTAGATAAGTTTAATGCATTCCATGAAACCATTAAATTCACCATTGAGGAGGACAAAAGCGGGTCATTGAACTTTTTGGATGTGACGGTTGTGTATGACAATAATGGGGAAATAAAAAGAAACTGATACACAAAGGATGTGTGGTCTGGTAAATACTTGAATTACCAATCATATGCACCTATACAATATAAAAAAAAGTGTGGTAACAGCTCTTACTGATAGAGCGATAAAATTAGCACATTGTGAATACAGACAAAAAAATATTGAAAAAATAAAAAAAGGTACTAATAATGAACAACTATCCCAAAGAATTCTTCAAACCAATTATAAAACAAAGAAATAATAAAATATACAATGCAATAAATGGAACAACATAAATAATATAAAAAAGAAAAAAGAGGGTGAAATCAGGTATGTATCATTACCACACATACCAGAAATCAACACAAAAATAAAAAATGTTTTAAGACCGCATAATATTACTATAGCGGAAAAAACTAAAAACAACTTAGCAAAAGAGTGTTTTCAAAATTTAAGCCTAGAAGCGATAAATTGGACACTCCTAACGTAATATACAAGATTGACTGTTTGGACTGTGACAACACATACATAGGACAAACAGGGCAATATTTAAAGAAAAGAATATACTAACATAAGTATAGCTTAAGAAAGGTTAACGAAAATGCAACAGCATTAGCACAGCATGCACAACAAAAATTGCATGATTTTGATTTCGATAACACACAAATATTGATCAATGAGGACAACTATAATAAGAGAAGAATCCATGAAATGATAGAAATTAAGAAACATCAGAATGCAATAAACTTCAGATTAGATACAGACAATCTTAGCTCTGTGTATCATACGCTAATTAGATGATCGCATGCATGAATTGAATGGACCTGGTAAATAAAAATTAAACAGCAGATATTGAGGAATTACAAAGCAATTCTAAGAATGCAAAGAAAAGGCGAAATATAAACAGGTTTTTCGGGTCCTCGCTCGATATCGAATAGAATAGGTATTTCAATGTCCAACCAAATGTAAAAGTAGAAACATCTAAACATGTAAGTCAAATTTAGATCTCTAAACAATAGATTCTAGTCTTTTCCCGAACATGTTTATCCCGACTCATCACCTGAGAACCAAGGTCCCAAATTGTACTTTTTAATATGTGTGTGATTTGAATTTTAATATGTTAATTTTGTGAAAATTTTTTTAATTGAATTGATAATAAATATAAAATGTATATTTTAGACAAACTGATGATGGTGGATAAAGCCACCGAAACGTATTTGTAACATTTTAAATAATAAACAATAAAATTGACTGAAAAAATAGTTTTATGATAGAAATGGAATCCAAAAACACTTATCTCTTGAACTACTTAATGTGACGTTGTTCCTATAATTTCTCCTTAGCAAACAATACAAACTTGCCGTTCAATATTTCGCTAAAAGGAAGCAAAATGTTGCCACTAGTCTATGTTTCTTAATGAGCATAACAGTTGCTCAAACCTATATTTTCGTTAACAAGTTCCAATGGTAATAAACCTGTTTACAAATTGCTTTCCTGTTTGAACAAAATTGTTTTAAGCATATAAAAGCTTTGTAAAAACGTTAAGTAAACTTGTTTTCCACTGAAGGAACTTTGAAAGTTTAGTTTCCTCAGGCGCCAATATACTTCGTTCGCTTAAAACTTTCAGACGCTCCCGAGGAAGATAAAACGAAATTGATAATATATTAGGCAGACAGATACAGTGAATATTTTGTCTGAAAATCATGTATGATTTTGACTTCTATCTACAACTCGGGTTAGTTCAATCAAAGTTCTGTAGCTTGCAGGTAAACCATGAAATGCCGGACAAGCGTGTTTGCTGTATTAAATTCTTAAAAATTCAATAATATTTAGCTTGGTGAGGGAAAAGTCAATATTCAATTATCAATTGCATTTCTGGTGTTATATTAGATTGTTACGAATCGTTACAGTATCTTATATAACCTTTCAATATACATATATTTCGATCATTCACCAAATCCAGACTTTCGGAGTCTAATAGAAATATTTTGAGTTGTAAGAAAGTGAATCAAGTTATTTCTTAGTACCTCAGCTGGATGGATCAGATTTAGTTAGTGACTTAAGAAGTCATAATTAAAGTTGTTTAGGCAAACTCCAACTTTCTGTTGGTTTCTCAATCTCTCATCGGTGTGAAGAATGCAATTGAAAAATGCATTTGCGATTTAAAAATCAATAAGAGCCGTGATGCCTTCGGTATAAGCATTGTGTTAATTCTAACAATTTGAATATCACCCCTTAGAAAACACATCAATATATTTTTTTAATATAATAAACTTGTGCGGATACAACAATGAGATATTCTTGTTTTGTACAATTATACTCATATATTTGTAAAACTTAGGCTCGACTTTAAAAATTATAGGTGTTAATATATCTGGTGGGTGCTTATTATACAGGGTTATCCACAATTGGCGTCATTCGTTTTAAGGAGTTATAGGAGCTCACTTCGAGAGTACGAAAACATATTTTTTCATTTTTTTTCCAAAATTTCTAGAAGATATAACAGTTGAAAATCGAATTTCAACTTTGTTATTAATTATTATTTTAAAATTCCCATGCTTGATTGGTAGCCTATTGGAATACTTAACCATTCGAAAAGAAAAAATTACAATCCTTGCTTCAAATTACGAAATTTGTTTACATTAAAAAAGTACTCTGCTGCAATTTTTTGATGAAAAGTCAAAGCGGCAATGATGCTTTTTGTCATTAACAGATAGTTAAAGGTAGATAGCATTTGTCAATAATAACAAGCAAAGTGTAGAAAATGTACATCAACATTGAATTTGCGGATATGCGATTAGTTATGGGGAAATGTCACAGTAACATATCAGAAGCTGTAAGACTTACACCAGCAAAGAGGTAGAGAGACTGGACGATTGGCTCCAAGAATTGACGCAGACAGTGGACGATCTAAAGGTGCTCAGATTCCAGACACAGAGGAACAGCTATTGGAGATAATTGCAGCAGAGCTTTCCAGGAGTGCTCGGAGCATTGCACAACCAATGACAATTTCCCAGGCACCGGATAATTGTCTCGATAATTCCCCCGATGAAGGACTACATGTATGTAAGATACACATGAGACAAGGACACATTAAATATCTTGCCCACGGTTGTGTACCCACCGTTACAAATTGAGCAGGAGTTAATTAACCGAATACGAGCAGCCGTTCAAAATCTGATCCCAGAGTGCTACGAAGAGTGCACAATAAAGTGATATGACACGGGCACAAAGTTAAAAGGGCAGAACTTCGTCAATCTGTTGTGATTTAGTAACTTCATTTTATTTTATTTGATTAATATTAATCATTAATACATAACCTTACGCAGGAGTTTTTTATTTACGTCTGTAGAAAGTTTACGTATATCTGCCCCAAAAAGGTTGGCAGCACTGACTGCAAAGTGACAACGTTATCCTAATCTCAAAATATTTATTTTACTTTCCTTTTCTTTGTTTTGTGTTTATCCATCGTTACTAACGTTAATTAAGAAGCAACCGGTATTTACGTAATGTGAATGAGGCAAATTTCCTTGACAAACATTGTTGCCATCCTTCTGATCTAGTTTTTTGCAAATATTTCAGTTTTGAATAACAATTATTTTTTTTACTATTTTTCCTGTACTCCCAAACCAACCCCAGACAACACCTCCACAGGAATGACGCCAATTTTGAATCACCCTGTATATACCAATGGTAAAACATCTTAAGGATTTCATCATGTATCAGAGTCGAACGACCTTTCACCAGTTTTTGTATGGCTCGGTCATGTTCGGCGATCTCACCAGTACGTTTGATCCCGTCAATCATATTAATTTGTTACCGAAGCTTAAAGTCTACATCTTTTGAACAAAAAAACAATTCAAAATTAAATTACAGTCTGGAAATTATACACAAAAAACAATGAATTATCAACATCGAATTTGATTGAACGTTACCAGGCAGTATTGTACGCTGGTGTGAAATTAGTGTTGGAGTAAGCCCTACCTCTGCATTAGGACATTGATAAGTTGTAATTTACATAAATGTCTCCATTGATTAATAATATAATTTGACGATGTCAATGTTTTCCACGGTCGATGCACTAAAGGCTGCTGCTGGTGGGATTGCTGAGCGAGCAAGTCGAAATGAAGTTTCACCAGCAAGTAATTACTTGTAAATGTGAACAAAACAGATGGGCTGGTGTTAGGAATACGAGATCGATTTTACATAACATAAATATGATTAATAATGTTACATTTTCGATAATTGTGCTTTATCCTTGTCTTCGTTGTAAAGTGAATCTTACATGTTCCAGCTCCAGACTTTCTTATGGCAGTCTTTCAACGATTGCCCACATGATATGGGGCCATGCGCCGGGGGCATGAATCATTTTTAGGCTGCAACGGAAGACCGTTAAAGTGGGTTTAGACACTCAAGCGATCTGCGCAAACTGGCTTGCACAAGCCTAATTTGAGCAAATGAACTGAACGAATATCTGGCGTTTACACGCTCAGTTCGTTTTACACAGATGTGAAGTGAGGAACATCCAAATTTTGAAACATTTGGACGAAGAATTAATTCTTGCAACGGCTGCACTGTGTGTTATAAAGAAGATGAACTTGAAAACTCAAAGGAAATGATGTAAACAATGGTTGCTAAATAGGAATTTCGTGTCTCATACGAATTTAATAGCTGAATTACGCAATGATCCTGACGATTTTCGTGACTACTTACGTATGGACGAAACCACATACCTGCATTTGCTAAAGTTAATTATGCTAATGATTTCGAGAGCAGACACCGTTATGAGACGTACGGTTACCCCCCATGAACGAATATCAGCTACAATTAGATTTTTGGCAACAAGTAGAAGTCACGAAGATTTAAAATTTCATGGCAACTTCCGCGGAGAGGTCAGCAGAGACCGGATACAGACGGAAGGACACTTGTCCGCTGGTGGTACAATAGGTGCCACCGACGCCTGCCGTACTTCCTTCTGTCTGCATCCTTTTTCCTAATTCAAATTTATGGCTTCATTTTTCTATTCACCCTGAGACTTAATGTCACGGACTGCAGATTTCATTTGAAAAAATTGCTAACATATGCACTCAATTTTATGCATATTTTTACAATGACGTTCTGAACAAAATTATCCATTAATCCAAACAGTTGTTTAAAATTTAACTCAATAAAAAGTTGGAATGTGGAATACAGCGGTAATATTAGGAAATAAATACACTAAAGTGATAACATAATAAAGGGAATCCCGCACGTGGTAGAAATATTTCATTCAGCGACCATGAACCTGGCTTGAACATCGTTTAGACGCTCAAGCCAATGCTCCTACCTCAAGTGGATTTTCTGTCAGGATTTAATTTACTCAAGCCACATTTTTCGGCTTGCACAAACTTCTAGCATGCGTTTAAAAGCAGAGATTTGCTTGTGTGATCGGGCTTGTGCAAGCCAGTTTGTGCAAATGGTTTGAGCATGTAAACAGCTCTTTAGAGTTCCGGCCCGCCTGAAGTAAGTGGAGAGACGTGCATGAAAACTTTTACGTTTGGTTCTCATGAGTCCGGAATGCTATTAGGAATGCGGAGCGCGGAACGTGCGCACGCAGCCTTACTAGACACGGAAAAATTATCGCAGTTCTCATATACGACATATGTATCGCCTAGCGTTTTTTGTTGGCCAGAAAACACATATTTTCGTTTCGTGAACCAATCAATTAGAAACAAGCTTATTTCCTAAACGAAAGGAAATGACGAGCTATAAATGTTCGAAAAGTTTCAAAGCGTCTAAATATTACCTTTTTGAAGCTTAAAAAGCATCTAGCGTTTTTTGTTGGCCAGAAAACACATGAAATGATATCATGTTCTACTTGGTTCGTACAATTACTTGCACAAACCTTTCCCGGAAAACTCACCTGTACTATTCATGAGTCTGGCTAACTCAAGTCAATATTTTCTTAAAATGCTATTATCCTCGTGTTGGGTATACCTAGAATCCCACTACATCGGATGTTGTTCAATCAGTTCTATTAATTCCGCGTTAAAATGGTCGTCCATTATTAGCAATTGATGAAAAACAGCACTTCAACACTCAAGGTATTCAATACTCGTGTTTGATGTACTGACGAAACATAAACACTGTAGATAACCTAGGTTTTCACCTTGTTTCGCACGGACGATGCGGATACGTTCCGAACTCATGAGAACCCGGCTTAAAGCCAACATACCAATTAAGCCAAACATACACATTTCCAATATACATATACAATCGAATAAGCCTCACGATTTTGGATGTCATTTCCGTCGAACAGGCAGGCTTCCGTCCAAATAGAAGCTGCTGTGATCAGGTCCTTGCTCTCACCAATTTAATAGAAAAAGGATTCCAAGAAGGTTTAAAAACATCAGTGGTCTTTGTAGATCTTTCTGCAGCCTATGACACGGTGTGGAAAGAGGGGATGCTCTTGAAATTGCTGAAGACAATATGGTGCCCAAAAACAACGAACCTCAGAAATAACATGCTCCCAAACAGACAATGTATTTTGTGCAAAAACGAGCAATGCAGAATAAAAGGAACCATCAACAAAGAATTGCCACAGGGGTCTGTCTTGGCTCTCTGCGTTTTAATCTGTATATTGCGGATATGCCTTGCACCATATCTAGAAATTTTGGATATGCAGAACGGAGGATACTCTAACCAATGATCTTATCACACTGGGAGTATACTTTCGGGATTGGATTTTGAAGCCTAGCATGAATAAAACTGTTGTTCCACCTAAACAACAAAATGGCTAACACAAAGCTTGATGTGTATTTCGATGGAGCACTCCTCCAGCATAACCCAACTCCTAAATATGTCGGTGTTACTCTTGACCGGACTTTGACATACAATAAGCATCTCACCAACACAGATGGAAAGTTGAAAACCAGGAATAATATACTACATAATCTGACAGGGTCAGCATAGGGTGCAATTGCAGGCACCTTGAGAACTACAGCCCTCAATCTGGTTTATTATGTGGCGGAATACTGCGCGCCTGTGTGGATTAACCATATATGTAATACTCCTATATAGTGTGTTTTGATATATTTTGTCCCAAATTAAAACAGCATAGCGCTATCATAAACTGCACCGTTGTGTACTTTTTTCAACCAATAAGCGGTACCGATACCTCCGAAATACCTTTCTTTCGGTGGTAACGGCGGTACCTGGTCGATTCCACTATATGAAACAGATTATATTATCATTTCGGCGCCCCCATCTTTGTGTTGACGCAACGGAATAGCTATAATAGGAATATAGGAGTATCACATATATGGGATTAACAGTCACCATACTAAACTAGTAGATACCCAGCTAAACGATTCCATGCGCATAATTTCAGGGACCATAAAGTCAACACCACTACTACCTACCCTAAGTCATATCGAGCCTCCAAACATTCGTCGCTCCTGGGCGTTGCTTAAAGAATACAATAAAATAATGAGCTTCCCAGAGCTTACTATTCATAATGACCTTCCAGCTGGGTGACAACGCCTGAAATCGAGACGCTTGCCGTTGACTACGGCAAGTGAACTGTCTGCCTCGCATTTTAATGGTAGAGACGGTTGGCGCAACATGTGGCTCCAGAACGCCCCACCTGAATGGCATCAAGTCCTGAATGTCAACTCAACACCTAGTGGCTTCGACCTACCTCGTCGTACATGGTCCATATTAAATAGAGTATGGCAGCTGCGCTGACTCGTTTTTCAAATGAGGACTAAACCAATACCCCGAACCGGACTGTCAAAATGGTAACCAGTTGATCTACCACATCACGACCGAATGCCCCATTCGCGCGTATCATGACCCACTCTCGGATTTAGTCGGACTCCCCCCAGAAACAATCCAGTGGCTGAACAGACTGGACGTTGCGATATGAAAATATCTATATACCTTTATGTTTCGTATTCCATGTTGTTTCACTTGCTATTTATATCGTTGTCGTTATAGTAGTAGTAAATATCTTTATTTCTAAAAAAGGCTATCGACCTATCGGTCTTTCTGCCCTTGTTTAATACATACAGTCTTAATCTAAATGAAAACAAATATGAAAATTCTCTTATTCTAGGTTAACAATACTATTAAATAAATAAGATTTCAGTGGCAAGAAGGAATTATTTTATTGTCCACTAGTCCGTAGCGTTTGTAAGTGTTCGAGTGGCGTTAATGTAGGGAAACGAAAGCGGGATTGTCTGGTTGGTCTTGTAAGACAAAGGGGATTCAGTATGGTCCAGTTGTAGGGGTTGTTTGTCCATTTTGTCTGTAGCTGTATGAGTCTTTCCGAGATCTTTGTCATGTTTGTGCGTTCGTATAGTAGTTGGGTGGGGGGGTTGTGTAGTGGGTTTTGGGGGTGTCTTATTCGTGTTATTAGTCTTAGTGCAATTTGTTCTGTTGTTTGTATATAACGTTTTGTCCTTTCTGTTCCGTTGGTCATGAGTATATGTCCATAGTCTAGCAAGGGTCTACAAATAGCTGTATATATTTTGGTGGCGGTGTTTGTGCTAATTCCTCTGTCTTTGTAGGTTAGTGATCGGAAGTGTTTTGTTCTCTTTGTTGTTTCTGCCCTGATGTTTCGTATGTGTTTAGTGAATTTAAGTTTGTGGTCAATTGTGATTCCAAGGTATTTTACGTCGTTTTTTGGTTGTGTCGTTTGGCCGTCTGCAGTTATTGTAGGGGAGTCAGCGTTGAGTCTGTGGTTTGTGAGCAGAAGTTGGTTTTTTGACGCGTTTGGTGTTAGTCTCCATTTATAAAACCATGTCATTGTGTTGTTTGTTAGTGTTTGGAGTCTTTGAGCTGCTCTCTCAATAGTTTTGTCATGTACAATAAGTGCCGTGTCGTCTGCGTATTGTAATATGTATGCCGATCTGTCGATTTGATTTTTGTCTGGTAAGTTGTAATTGTATATGTCATGGCAGTATATATTGTAGAGAAACGGTGAGAGCGGGGATCCTTGAGGGAGCCCTTGTTCAGGGGAAAAAGAAAATGACAGTGTTTTGTCAATTTGTACTTGTAGTTGTCTGTTTTCTAGTAAGTTCTTTATGGTGTGTAGTAGATATGTTGGTGTGTGTAGTTTGTATAGTTTGTATAGTAAGCCTCTATGCCAGACACTGTCAAAAGCCTTGTTAATGTCCATAAACAGGCAAGATGTCTTTCTGTCAGTTAGGTGGGTAGTTTGTGTATTGTTGGCCAAAATAAAGAGCGGATGAACGGTCGAGTGATGCTGTTTGAAACCAAATTGGTAGGTAGGTATATACTTTCCAATCACTTTGTCAAGCCGCTGCTTTATTATGCATTCAAAAATCTTGCCTAGTACTGGAAGTAGTGTAATTGGTCTGTAGTTGCTCGGTTGTGTATTGTCCAGTCCATTTTTGGGTACAGGGATTATTAAGCCGTTTTTCCATGTTTCTGGGATTCTGCCATTTGTGATGCAGTTGTTCAATTCAGTTAGGATCAGTTTGTGTGTTTCTTGAGTTAGGCTTTTCAGGACTTTTGCCTTAATTTTATCCTTCCCCGGTGCAGTGTTCTTGATGTGCGCTAGGGCTTCATCGTACTCTATGTCTGTGATCAGTGTGCAGGCATAGTTTGGTGAGTTGTTAAAATAGTTCAAGTACCAGTCGTTGATCAAGTTCCAGTTGTCATTGTCGAAGTTAGGGTTTGTCGATATGCTGAAGGTCCTTTGATAGTGTCTGGCGAATGCGTCCGCTTTCTCTTTGTCTGTGTAGCGTTCTATTCCGTTTTCGTCAATTGTGTCAGTAGTGCCAGTCTTCCTGTATTGCGCCAGTTTCTTAATTTTTCGCCAGTATGTTTTGCCTTTGTCCTTCTGTATTTCTTTACATGTTTCTAGCCATTTGTCTTGTCGGTATTGTCCAATCAGAGTTTTAATGTTTCTGTTAAGTTGGTTCATTGTCTTTTTTAGGTCGTTATTTTGAGTGTTTGTATATAGTCTGTACAGTTCTCTCTTATGTTTTATTAGTCTCAGTATGTATTTGGGTAGTGTATGTCGGTAGAAAGCATTTTTTATTTCCGGGCTAAATTTTCCTATGGCTAGTGAAAGTTGTTGTTGTATGGTTTCGTTGTCGTTATATAATTTACTAATGTTATGTGTGTAAGGAAAATGCCATACACTAAATAAATAAAAAATCAATTTGATATTTTATAAAGTGTGCGTATTAAATATTTTGTAGTGTTAAAACGTGTTAAAATTAATAAACAGGTGAGGGTTAAGACAGTTATTAATTATTTATTCATCGCAGGTGTTATTGAAATAAACAAATTTTCAATTTAATAATTTTAAATCAAATATCACAATTACATTAAAACGTGTTGGCGAAAGCAACGAATTAATTTATTAATCCTGCCATAAATAAAATATTGTCCTTAAAAGGTAATAGTGTTTAAAAGATTGCCATGGTGTAATACTTTAGGTGTCGAAACCCAATGTTTTCTAAAATATGCCTTCCCAAAAGAAATAAAATGATCACACCAAAACTTATATTCCAAGTTACAGCTCTGACGAAAGTAGTTGCCAATCGGATTAGAAGTAGAAAATCGACAAATGAATGGGTGAATTGCTGAAGTATCCCTGGAAATACAAAAAAAATGAGTCAATACATATGGTGTGTTAGTCTGAAATTTATGGTAAATCTAACTAAATACATCTGCTACCTTTTCACCAACTTTGTGGCATTATTTTGGCTATAATTTTCCAGTCAGAGCTATGCGATAATTAGTGTCTTGCATGTCACAAAATCTTGAGGACAAAACTTTCTTATTTATTCCACTATTTAATTTAATTTCCAAGTATGTAATTGTAAACTTTCGAGGTTGTAGAAAGACAGTGTGCCTTTGAGCAGAACGGCTTCCTCGTCAGGCAAAAATATTAGTCTATTAAACCTCGTTATTATTAAAGCGGCTTAGAGTAAAATAAATTGCCTTGACGACAGGCAGGAAAGTTAAGGGTGCAGAAATGTATTTTTTAATCGGCATACTTCGTCATTTGAAAGGAATATATATATATATATATATATATATTGATGTTTTGTTTATCTAAGGTTTAACATTTGAAAAACTTCAGTTGATATACTGTCACAACTTTCTTCTTTTAAAAACTTTTAGGATATTTTTTCCCAATAGCATTTCCGAAATAACTGGGCAAAATATGAACGTGATAATATACCTAGAAAAGAAAATAAAACATCTTAGCAACGTTTCGTGACGTTTTTCTACAAATCGAAAAATATTACGCTTCAATAAAAATTCTCGACAATTATCCAAACTTGATTTTTATCGACGATTTTTTGTACTGGAGGCTCATAGTGACATTAAAATTTAACTTCTACGTCCGACTCTTCTCGGAAAGCTACGTCTGATTTGATATTAGGAACTTAAGCAAGAGAACTCATTCTTAAATCGAGAAAACCTTCTATCGAATGCTGTTAGTTTTTGAAAAACCTTTAGACATCAGAGAATTTAAATCAGTGACGATACATTTCAATTCATTTGCAATTTTCGTAGCTTTGTCTTCAGTTTAAAGTTTGACAATTTGTTATTTTGACTGGAAACAAATTGTCTTCACTCGTCAAAACGTTAATATCTGAAAATTTGTCCATTGAAAAACGAAAAATTAAATAAAAGTTTCATTATAGGGCCTCTACAAATTGTAAGTTTTGAAATCATTGTCTCGTCAAGCTAAAATTATCTAATATTTTTGTCAGAAATATTCCAATATTTACTTATAGGTAAACTTTAGGACTTAATAATTAAACGACAAGTATTTGCTCAGTGTATATGTACGAAATTCGGCATTCTGCAAACTGACCAACTCGCCAGGCACTTTTGAGAATGACTACTACTTTGGGTAATCTGCAAATTAACTGAGGCATTTTAGGCAATGTGTAGAATGCTGTATGCGCTTGTCAATCTCAGTGTTAGATATGTTTAATCTTCACATTGACTAGGCAGTGTGCATAGTATCTAAGGCGACAAAGCTTTTCTTTTACTATTGCAACGGAAATTTGCTGTCTGGTTTTTTTCAAGCAAATTTGCTGTTTTATGCTGTAGATTGCAACTGCTTTGTAAAAATTACCGCGTTAGCAAGGTGTCGCGTTTTGATTATTCGATTGTTTATATTCTTGTCCTAATAGCGTGTTGTGGAAATTTATTATTTTTGAAGTAGTTTCGTATTCAGATTTAATTTATATGCATATTTTATTTATAATGCACTGTAAAAAATTATGGCAATCTTTACTAATGAGAAATAAAAGATAATATAAAATAACATACAATAGATTACAGAAATTATACTGTGAAAATGTTTAATTGTCGTGAATTAGAACGAACTGAGCATATTTTTGTAAATATTCACTATTCTTTAGTATATAAAAAACTAAAATATCCTATGCGAACATGATCAATTATTATGGATGTGATGCATTGGTTTTGTATTTTTGTTAATATTGTTTATGAATGATATATTAATATTAATTAACCTAATTACAATATATTTTGTTCAACTTTTACGAAAAAATACTTCTCCATTAAGTGCAAAATAGCTTTGCTACTTAAAATGGTTCAACAAAACAACTAAATTAGTTGATTATGAACACTTATCATTTATTTTTTCAATCTGTAATATTTGCTGTTATCAGCCAATTGTACTTTTTTCAGCATTTTGATTATGCTATCGCTTCTCCAGAACAAGAAACACACATTATTATCGCAATTGCCAAATAGCACTAAAGTAATCAGCAACGTTTCGCACCATCAGGTATTATGCACACTGTCTACTCAATGTGAAGATTAAACATTTTTAACACTCACATTTTTTATGAACTTTAAGAACCCATTTAAATATTGTTTTAAGCAAAAATAATTTTTGGAGTTTTAATGCATTTTATTTGAGTTGGCTTATACACAATGGCACTTATGTGGTAATTTGGTAAAACTTGAATACACTGGTTTAACCAAGGTTTCTGTGGACTTATTGGAAACATTTTTAGAAAATTTAAAAGATGTGGCCAAAATAGGAATGTTATTGTTAATTCCCATTTGCTTCTTGGGCTGCTCAGTGATAACTTTTATTAAGTGCATATAGTGTGAGAATGGTTTATTCTCTTCAAGAAAGAACTGAAATTATTTTCATTCATGGACAGTTTTCATTGAAAGAAATCGGAATCATGAAGTAAGTCACAGACATGTGCTAGATTTGGTAAAAAAGTTCTCCGAAACTGGTTCGGTGAGTAAGAGAAAAAAACAAACTACGAGTGGTGAATGAAGGAGCTCAACATGAGGTTTTGGATTTATTTGCTGCAGAGCCCGCCAACTCCTTGTGGACAGTAGCAGAACAGACAGGAATATCACACGAGACTGTAAGAAAAGCACTGAAAATGCATAAACTCCATGCATAGAAAATGCAGCACTTCAAGAACTTTATGATGATCATTTTGATAGAAGAACGGAGTTCTGTGAATTCATGAGTCGCCAAGTCAACTCCATCCGCAATATTCTGCCGAATATCTGTCTCAACGATGAATGTTCAGTTTTTCCAAATGGAAATGTTGAAAAACAAAATTGTCGATATTGGAGTGACAAAAACCCGCATATTTTTCGAGAAAGACATACACAATATCCTCAAAAAGTTAATGTGTGAGCTGGTATTCTTGGAAATTCACTTCAAAATATTCCTGGGTTTCAGTCAATTTTATTGTTTATTATTTAAAATGTTACAAATACGTTTCGGTGTCTTTCTCCACCATCATCAGTTTGTATAAAATATATATTTACAGTTATCATCAATTTAAATAAAAAACTTTCACCAAAATTCACATATTAAAATACAAATCACACACACATTAAAAAGTACATTAAGAACATTGGTTTTCAGGTGATGAGTCAGGACAAACATGTCCGGGAAAAGACTAGAATCTATTGTTTAGAGATTTAAATTTAACTTACGTGTCTAGATGTTTCTACCTTCACATTTGACTGGACATTGAATTCCCTATTTTATTCGACATCGAGCGAGAGAACAAAAAAACTGTTTATACTTCGCCTTTTCTTTGCATTCTTGGAATTGCTCTGCAATTCCTCAATATCAGGTGTTTATATTTCATCAGTTCATGCATGCGATCATTTAATTAGTGTGTGATACACAGAGCTAAGATTGTCTGTGTCTGATCTAAAATTCATTGCATTCTGATGTTTTTTAATCTGTATCATTTCATGGATTCTTCTCTTATTATAGTTGTTTTCATTGATTAATATTTTTGTGTTATCGAAATCAAAACTATGTAACTTTTGTTGTGCATGTTGTGCTAATGCTGTTCCATTTTCGTTAACCTTTCTTAAGCTATATTTATGTTCGTATATTCTTTTTTTTAAATATTGTCCTGTTTGACCTATGTATGTGTTGTCACAGTTCAAACAGTCAATCTTGTATATTACGTTAGGTGTGTCCAACTTATCGCTTTTAGGTTTAAATTTTGTAATATGCTAGAATGCAAAGAAAAGGCGAAGTATAAACAGTTTTTTTATTCTCTCGCTCGATGTCGAATAAAATAGGGAATTCAATAACCAGTCAAATGTGAAGGTAGAAACAACTAGACACGTAAGTTAAATTTATATCTCTAAGCAATAGATTCTAGTCTTTTCCCAGACATGTTTGTCCTGACTCATCACCTGAAAACCAATGTTCTTAATGTACTTTTTAATATGTGTGTGATTTGTATTTTAATATGTGAATTTTGGTGAGAGTTTTTGATTTAAATTGATGATAACTGTAAATATATATTTTAGACAAACTGATGATGGTGGAGAAAGACACCGAAATGTATTTGTAACATTTTAAATAATAAACAATAAAATTGACTGAAACCCAGGAATATTTTGAAGTGAATTAAAGTACAGTCAGGAAAATATACGTAACGATTCTTGGAAATGCCATTATTGGTCCTTTATTTTTTGAAGGAAACTTGAGAGGTGATCTGTACGTTAAGATACTTGATGACACTATTGATCTTCTTATCACGCATTAGCTAGAAACTGAAATTGATGCAGAAGGTAGTTCAGTTTTACAGGAGGATTGTAAATTGGACACCTCATTATTTTCTTCCGGTCCGACAGTGGTTAATCGAGAGATTCCCTAATAGATGGATTGGGAGAAGGGACGAATTGAATGGCAACCAAGATCAGCTGATTTAACACCCTTAGACTTCTTTCTTTGGGGACATCTAAAGTCCATTATTCATAAGACACAAGCTGCTGATATTTATGTTCTTAAAAGGCGAATTGCAGCAGAATGCCGATCAATTCCCGGTGAAGTTTTCCGAAATGTTAGAGAGGAGAGCCAAAACAGACTTTATTATTGTTTACAGGAAAATGACAACATTTTGAACATCTGATAAGATAGTGTGTAAATATATCCCATGTGTTTTATTGTAGAAATTTCTGTTCCGCAAATAAAAAGTTATATTTGTCGATGTAAAATAATCAATAAATGAGATATCAATTGTTTAAACTAGATTTTCTATTTGTTATTCATCGATTTTAGCGGTGTCACCTACTCTTCTAATCATTTGTACTGCAAGAAGAGCCAATGTAATAATTTTTATGTTAACACTAACCAGGAAAGCAACAGCGCAATGGGGGAAAGTTTAATTGTTTCTGCACCTTTGAAATGCGATAAGTCGGAAAGCTCTGGGCAAAAAGCAACAAACATGAAAAACAAAATCTCAATGCAGGCAAAGTTTGTTGTTTCGGCAACTTTGAAACGCGATTATTCGGACACATCTGGACCAAAAACAAGCACGTAGGATACCACTGACAAGAGAATTGAAGGCCCTTTAAAACGATGTGCCACTTGACCCCATTCCCATTTAAGATTCTAAGGGTGACATCTACCCCTCCTAGAGGGTTGAAACAAGAAAGCCAAAAATATTTACTAAAGTGTCCCTTACAAATAAAATGAACCCGTCTTTCGGTTTTTTCATATTTCTAACTGCAAGAAAGATATTAAGGGTGGAAAGTTTTCAAATTGACACCCCGTATAACGTATGCCGTATGTTGGATTTCGATATATCTGAAATTTCAAAAATGTATCATGGATACAAAATGTAGCTGAGTTGAGAGGAGATGAAATATTTAAAAAAGCTGCAACAAGAACGTATCATATTTTACAAATTGCTGGATTATTTTCCAAAATAAATATCGTTTTTCAAAATTAGGAGTTTTTATTATTTTATATTTTGAAAGTGTAAATAAGTATGATCAAACAAAACTTTCATATTCTCTATCATGTCTTAACTCTTAACCTTCTATCGATTAACAAATAGTATTTTCGTTTTAATTACTTTCTATTTGAACCCCTCATCAGACCTTAAATTATTTCCTGTTGCATATTGTCGCTGAAAAGAAATTACTAGTGGATCAACATCTGAAAATATTTAAGTCTAAAGCGAAGTTAATAAAGGTGCAATTTGGTTCTGTTTATTGATCTATAAGATGAACATTTAAAAAATATCGGAGATGAAGCACGAAATGAAGCGGATATGTTTCATCAAGACTTGTGTACAGCTTTAGTAGCAGCGAACATTCGTTCTAAAAGTTGTTTCATAAACCATATACAGGGTGATTCAAAAGTGGCGTCATTCCTCTGGGGGTGTTGTCTGAGGGTGTTTTGGGAGTACAGGAAAAATAGTTAAAAAAATTAATTCTTATCAAAAACTGAGATATTTGCCAAAATTTAGATCAGAATTACGGCAACAATGCTTTTCAAGGTTATCTGCCTAATTAACAACACAAGAGGTTGACGAAGTTCTGCCCGTTTAACTCCAGACATGTTTGTTACCCAATCACTTTATTGTGCACTCTTGGCCGCAGTCTGGGATCACCTTTTGATCAGCTTCTCGTATTCGGTTAATTAACTCCTGCTCAATTTGTACCGGTGTTCGGAAGATCAGAGAGTTAATGTGTCCTTGTGTCCTGTGTATCTTACATACATGCTAGGAATGTGGCTCTTCGGCTGCGGAGTTATAGGGACAATTATCCGATGCCTGGGAAAGTGTCAGTGGTTGTGCAATGCTCCGAGCACTCCTGGAAGGCTCTCCTGCAATTATCTCCAATACTTGTGCCTCTCTGTCTGGAACCCGAGCACCTCTAGATCGTCCACAATCTGCGTCAATTCCTGGAGCCAATCGTCCAGTGTCTCTAGCCCTTTGCTGGTGTAAGGTCTTACACCTTCTGCTATGTTAGTGTGGCATTTTCCTACAACTAATCACATATCCGCAAATTCGATGTTGGTGTACATTTTGTGAAAGGAACTTCAAAGTAAGTCACAGATTGTCAAATACTTGATATTATGGACAAAGGCTATCTACATGTATCATCTGTTAATGACAAAAACATCATTGCCGCTTTGACTTTTCATCAAAAAATTGTAGAAGAGGTCTTTTTTAATATCAAAAATTTTCGTAATTTGAAGCAAAGATCGTAATTTTTCTTTTCGAAGGGTTAAGTATTCCAAAAAGCTTCCAAGCATGCATGGGACTATTTTAAAATAATACTTAAAAACAAAGTTGAAATTCGATTTTCAACTGTTGATATCTTCTAGAAATTTTGGAAAAAAATTTTTTCAATATTTTTTTCGTACTCTCCACGTGAGCCCCTATAACCCCTTAAAAGGAATGACGCCACTTTTGAATCACCCTGTATAGAGACCCCGTAAATAAAAATTGAAATTGTAATAAAATTGAAATGTGTCTGTAGGCTGACTATTGGGCTCTTGTCATATACTCTTGTATATGATTTATCTTATTGCAATTAGCGCGTTTAGGTTCAGCTGTATATTGTTTGCTTTATGCAAGGGACTTGATCCTGGCCTTGCTAGATCGAAATTTTAGTCAGCATGTTGTTTAATTGCTTTCGAGCTGAAGTAACAGTTGCTTACGAAGAAAGTAATTCTTTAATAACTTGCGCTTCAAGCATTTCCTTGCAAAAGATGGGATCAGCCAGTTGACGAAAAATATTCTCCCATCGCATTTTGGCACATAACAGTTGTCTGTTACACAATTCAAATGGGATATTATTTTATACTACTATTATTACTTTTGCAATAGGGATATTATCTGCCCAGATAGAGTGGAAACGTTTTTGCTGAAAATGTATATAGTCAATAACTTCTGAAGTTACTAAAATTTGAACGATAAAGTTTGTTTTTTCATGTGCAGTTCATGAAACAGCTGTTCATTTAAACGCTCAAAAATAAACTATTTCAAAACATGCTATTTATTTGCTTTTAGAATTTGTCCCACATAAGTATGTATTCAGTTTAGTTCCCGATATAATTGTTTTATAATCTTTTGGGATCCAGATTGAAATATTATAAAACTATAGCAAACCATGTAATCGATAGACACAATTTTGATTTTGTCTAAATGCTCTTTCCAGTCTAAATAAATGCTTCGCGTCGGTCCTTCTGAATATTTGTCGCGATGCAAACCCGCAGCTTTCGTATTGTTTTCGGCACATCAACTTTTCACGATAACTGTACAATCTAAGAATCAAGAGCAAACATGTTTTCGGATTTGAAAGGAAAATTAGAATTGACGGTAAAAATTCTAAAATTGTCATATTGTAGTGGAATTAAATTACTACGTACGCGTAAAATATCTGGTTGAAATAATGGTGATTAAAATAGATATTTAAAAAATAGACTATGACTGTTTCTATATTCCTTAACTGTAAATGGTAACTGATCAAAGAGGAAGACGCATCAAAAGAGAGAGTGTCATCAATACCACCAAATCAAAAAATTGTGAATTAGGAATCACGTACATTGTATTTCCAATCACAAAATCGATGCTGTGCAAATAGTCGGCAAATGCGGATTCCATAGCTTAAGAAAACATTTATCTATGTAGTTACTGCGCGACTGTGACTTAAAAATCACCCTTTAATTCCGGTTTACTAGATTTTTCAGAGATAGATAATAAAAGCTTTGTAAATTGGAAACACGCATGTACACGGTGGCATTTTGAAAGCTAAAAATGGCCAAGGGGTCCAAAAGCAAAAAAGATATAAACAATACGCTTAAGCCTGCTTTGGCGACATCGGACAAAGCGAAAACAAATGACAGTTTTTTTTAATACCGGTTGCTCCGACGCTTAAGCAAGTCCGTGAAAAAAAATTAGGGCTTTAAAGGGACACCTTAAAAAAATTACTGTCACTATATCGAGGTCTGATTATTTAATCAACGTTGCGTGGAAGTTAAATAAAATATGCTAATAAGAGAAAGTTATTACTTGGTCTGTGAAGATTTCAAAAACTTCGGACTTTAGTCGTAGTTTAGTTGGAACTGGCAGCGTCAAGGGGCAAAGAAATCACTTAAAAATTGTAGGTTTTAGTGACTTTCATTTGAAAGTCTCAATGAACTCAATCAAGACTTTTAGCACATTATTGGTTTTGAAAACTCCACCCTATACATGTGATGTTCTCGTATAAACTTACCTGTTAGACGGATTTTAGAATTCACCATCTTTGAAATTGAAACCCAGCGATACACATTTGTGATGGAATCATTCAAGGAAATCTGAAAGAAAAACAAATGTCAATCAGAAATCTGAAAAGAAAGATGTTTCTATGTTTCTATGATATAAATCAGAAATAAATAAATTAAGCTAAAACGTGATTATTTATATTTTCGTACAAAAAACCGTCCAGAACATTTGGAGACCCCAATAAAAGGGATATGTATGTCTAGAGGTAGGCAATATTTGTTTATGTCAAAAGAGCAAAAACATGCTTTGATATTGATATTAAATACCAGAAGATTTTTATTACTTATGGTGGATTAGCTAGCAAATTTATATTTATTTTGACGGTACAAGCAGTTTAGAGAACATTGAGATATATTAGAAATCTAAAACTAAATCATTAACTCTTTTCCGCGTAATAACTGTCAAATGTTCTATTTAATAGTATGTCATTAAGAGCAATTTCAGTCAAGACTGAAAAACTTTCTAAATATTTAAATTTAAATTAAAATTGCCCCGCAGTAACTACAAAATCATTTGAAAACTGAATAATAACACATTATTCCTTTAAACTAATTGGACTCCACCTCCTGTCAGTTCTTTAAATAAAATAGTATTTCCTTGGAACCGATCATCACTTATCGTGAGTATTTTCCACATGTGTTTAAATTTGTTAAGTAACAAAAGTTTTTCAGATCTTTTCAAATAATCCCCGCAGTGGGGACCCAAATTTTTTGGAAAAATTTAATTAATACATCATCGAATTTTAGTTGAGAAATTATTAAAAAATAGCTACTAACTCACCTCATAAAATTGAAGATTATTTAATCCTCCAAAACAAAACAACCAGATGTCGTTTGCTTTTCAGAATTAAATCGATGTGATCGTTCTAACCTGAATTGACCGTATAAACTTGCCATTAGCTTTATTGCCGTTGCCTATTTTTAGACATACACAGTGCAATTGTATTGGTTTGTACTCTTTTAATAGTGTCTAGGTTTAGTGAAATAATGCTTACAAGGCGTACGAGATCTTATATACTACCCTAACCCAGTTCTTTTAAGTACGACTGAACTGCCTTGACAAACAATGCATCAGTTTATAAAACGAATCACCTAGATTACTTGTCCGCGAAATTAATTTGCCTTTTTCTAAATTAAATAACTTATAAGTAGTTATATATTTTTTTCAATTCAATTCAGTTAAATTTGCTGTAAATTATAAGTATGAGTATTCAAATACCTTTGGAGCTCATAGATTACCAACAACCTGCATGTGCAAGATTCAAATGGTTTAGAACAAACATATTTCGAAGAATTCCATTAAAAAAATCTAATTTTCCTAATGCAAATGGCAATTTTTAAGGGTTTCCCTTTTACTGACTGACCACGATTACATTGAATCATAATATACACGACACAGTGTAGAATGTATATGGGTTCGCTGCATTTTAGATGGACGTCCCCTTTATTTAATGCAATTCATATTCACGCCGGGCGAAAGTTACTCTTTTTAAGACGAAACTTTTGGACCAAGACTCCGGAAACTCAAATATTTGCGTTCCATATTTGATGTAGAGTGGAATAGTTAAGTTTTAGTACCTATTATTCTATATCTATAACTATTTGCTATGTACAAGCAGGAATATAGGTCTTCCTCGGTGCCTGTGGAAAGTGTGAAAGGTGCCCATGGAATTATTCGGTGCCTGCGAAAGCGTTAAAGTGGAATGCCTGGGAAATTTTCGAAAAAAAAACATTCAAAATTTTTCTCGTACTCTCCAAGTGACCCCCAATAACCCCTTAAAAGGAATTACGTCAATTTTAAATCAACCTGTATTATTAGTACCGTCTCTCTGGAAATCATTGTACTTATTACTAGGTACCCAGGTGAAGTACAATGAAGGGATAATTGAAAATACATTCAGGGCTACTATTATTCAGGTTGCAACCTAAGACACAATCTATACTTTGCCGCCGTTTGATCTTTTTCCTGACCCGCGTTTCGGAAGCTTTGTTACTACTTTCGGTCAAAGAATAATTCATGCAGAATTGGTATTATCTTAAAATAAACTGGAAGTTAAAATATACAACTTTTACATTTATAATTTTTCTCTTAATCTCAAAGAAGATGGAAAAACGGAGTGGCCAACGTTCAAACAATATTGGTTATTAACTCAAAAACAGTTGAAGATCAATATAGAAGATTTATATCGAATAGACCTAGAATTTTGCGTTAAGTTCGAATATGCATTAAAAAACGCGGCATTCCATTTTAAAAAATGTCAGTTTGGTCCGCAACTTGAATTTAAGACACCCTGTATCAATTGGTCTTATGTAAAAATTAACTAGACGTTAAAATCTACAACTTTTGGATTTAATATGTTTCTCTTAATTTTAAATTAGATGCAAAAACGGGGTGGCTAAAGTTCGTTCAAAATTGGTTATTAACTTAAAAATAGGTGAAAATCAATATAGAAAATTTTTATCGAATTGGCCTTGAATCTTCGGTATAGTTCGAATATGCAATTTAAAGTGCGGCATTCTATTTAAAAAAAAAATTGGTCTGCCACTTGAATTTGAGACACCCTGTATCAATCGGTATTACCTCAAAATAAACTAGACGTTTATGTGTACAACTTTTGCATTTAATATTTTTCTTTAAATTTAAATGAGATGTAAAAACGGGGTCGCCAAAATTCAATCAATAACCCTATACGTTTCAATCACATATCAAGCTCAAAGGTATTTTTTGCTTCAAGATGTGTTGTTTTCTCAAAAACTTTTCAATCTCTTTAATAAAACACAAAGAACGTATTTTCGAATCTGGTATCCGCATGCAACACCAGTTTCCTGCTTGGGCAGATTGTTTGAAATACAAAGCGCTGAAAGATGGATGAAGGGAAGTCGTCCTACAATGGAGACGCACTCAACCGATTGAGGAATTAAATAAAAAAGATTCCGCTTCATTATTAAACTGTGTAGCATTGAAAACAATTCGCTCGGAAAAATTATTAATGGATTTAAATTTCACTTAATTATAAAGAGTGCTGGAAAATAAAAAACGGAAAAGCAGCACAAAATGAGATTACAGTAAATATGTATTTTTCAGTTCTCACCGTTTCTCTACAATATATACTGCCATGACATATACAATTACAACTTACCAGACAAAAATCAAATCGACAGATCGGCATACATATTACATTACGCTGACGACACGACATTTATTGTACATGACAAATCTACTGAGAGAGCAGCTCAAAGACTCTAAACACTTACAAACAACACAATGACATGGTTTTATAAATGGAGACTAACACCGAACGCGTCAAAAAACCAACTTCTGCTCCCAAACCACGGACTCAACGCTGACTCCCCTACAATAACTGCAGAGGGCCAAACGACACAACCAAAAAACGACGTAAAATAACTTGGAATCACAATTCACTACAAACTTAAATTCACTAAACACATACGAAACATCAGGGCAGAAACAATAAAGAAAACAAAACACTTCCGATCACTAACCTACAAAGACAGAGGAATTAGCACAAACACCGCCACCAAAATATATAAAGCTATTTGTAGACCCTTCCTAGACTATGGACATATACTCATGACCAACGGTACAGAAAGGACAAAACGTTATATACAAACAACAGAACAAATTGCACTTAGACTAATAACACGAATGAGACACCCCCAAAACCCACTACACAACCCCCCCACCCAACTACTATACGAACGCACAAACATGACAAAGATTTTGGAAAGACTCATACATCTACAGACAAAATGGACAAACAACCCCTACAACTGGACCATACTGAATCCCCTTTGTCTTACAAGACCAACCAGACAATCCCGCTTCCGTTTCCCTACATCTATGCTACTCGAACACCTACAAACGCAACTGACTACTGGACAATAAAATATTTTTTTCTTGTCATTAGAATTGGAAAGTTTATTTAATAAGATTATTAACATAGAATAAGGGAATTTTCATCTTTGTTTTCTTATTTAGACTAAGACTACATGTATTAAACAAGGGCAGAAAGACCGTTGGGTCGATAGCCTTTTTTTAGAAATAAAGATGTTTATTACTACTACTGTATTTTTCAGTATTTCCACGTTGTCGAAGAGGAAGCCAATTTTTGATACAAATTGAAGTATTTACGCAAACTTTCAATTACTTAAGACTTATTGCAAAGAACTCTTTTCTTCATTTCTCTCTCTCTTATTGCATATATCAGATTTTCGAGACATAGATTTTACATACTTTCAGCCATTTACAAACAGTTTCAGAAAGGCATTGGGTATTGAACAACGTGTTGGTCAATCTTGAACAAACTACTATTTCTAAACAGTGAAGTGATTTTTGCAATTGACACTGTTTGAGTTCTATCTTTGGGGTCATGTGAAAATGACGGTCTATGTTAACATGCCAACTTCATCTAACAAATTAAAAGACAAACTTTAAAAATATGCGTATTACATGTTCCCCCGGAGCCGTTGCGGATTCGGGCAACGTTACCTAATCTAACCTAATCGACCAGGTAACATTATTCATAAACGGTTATGTCTATAAAGACATTATAACATTTTCAAATGTCAAACATGCGAAAACTTAATATTTGGCAAATAAATGGTTTCATACTTTTGTATAAAACAAAATGAAAGGATGAAGCGTGTGCAATTAGAAACCTTTTAAAAATACAGTTTCTAAGGTTGTTTCCTTTCACACTAAAGAAAGTGTGTTTTATATCGCCACCTTCAACTTTTCTTCAAGAAAATGGCATTAATCTTTGAATTAGTTAGTCTCAATAATGAATAGCTCCATAATTAATATGGTTTCAAACACTAGTTCCACAAAAAGTAACGATCGTTAGACTGAATTAAAGATCGAAAATTAATAAATGAAATATCTCAAAAGTAATCTTTTAATTTTTGTAGAATGTCACGCGCAAGTTTGTAACATTGTAATCGACTAAAGATACAAAAAACATACAAAAAAGAACATACAAAAAAGTATACATTAATTAGGTTTTATTACCATTTTGGGGAGAACGTTTCTATATTTTGAACGCGCTGAAAACAGCAAATGATGTAAATGCTCAAACAAATGTCTATCCCTGTTATTATCCCTGAACAAGGACTCCCGCAAAGTTTCCCGCTATCACCCCTTCTTTACAATTTATACTGCCACGACAGATACAATCATACTACAATACGCCGACGACTACTACAGTTAAAACAGTACAAAAACTTCAAACACTAACAGACATTCATACAATTGCTTGGTTCTACAAATGAAGGCTTACACCAAACGCCACGAAAAACCAACTACTTTTACCAAACCACCAAATTAAAGACGACTCTCCATCAATAACAACAGACGGAAACAGAACTAGACCAAAACAAGAGGCAAAATATCTAGGAATGACACTGGACCAAAAACTAAAATTTACAAAACACGCATAGAAAGTAAGAACAAAAAAAATTCAACGGACAAAACACTTCCGATCACTGACGTACAAAGACAAAGGAATTAGGACAAAGACCGCTACAAAAATTTTCAAATCAATATGTAGACATTTGCTTGACTACGGACAAATACTGACAGCGAATGCATCTAGGAAAACTAAACAAAACATTCAAACAACAGAACATATTGCCCAGAGATCAGTTACCAAAATAAGACATCTTCAAAACCAACTATACAACCCCTTAAACCAACTACTCTGCGAACGAATAATAATAACACGAATAACAGAAAGACAACTCCAATTGCAATCGAAATGGAAAAACAATCCCCACAACTGAACCGAACCGTACTGAATCCCCTTTGTACCTCGTACAAGACGAAGGATACAATCCCGCTTCCGCTTGCCAACAACACTACCTGAACACTTCCAACACGACTGAACCAACCTGCTAGAGGATGAAAAGACATGACATAAAATGAGAGATTTTTTTGCTTTGTACTAATTTTAAGTTTACGTTAGAGAATTGATACAAATATATGTACATATGCAAGGGCAGAAAGGCCGTGGGTCGATAGTCTATTGAGAAAATAAAGATTTTGTATACATATGTCCATACCACCTAGAGCACCCATTACTGAAATACCATAATAGTAGTTTTTGTTCGAGTGAATCAAAAACTGCCATTTTCCGATCAGAAGCGATGGCCATAAAGAAGCACTTTTCATTCGTATTCATTTGTTTCACTTTTACGCACGGACTTTTACGCACGTGCGTAAACACACGTGTGCGAAAACTACGATTTCGATACAAGGGCGAAAAGTGTCGTTTTCCGAACGACGACGGCATTTGACACCCGAGACGAAGTCGAGGGTGTCAATCCGTCAGGAGTTCGAAAAACGGTTTTCGCTCTAGTATCAAACAATATTTTTTGTTCGAATGAAAGACAACACGAATAATAAGTTACAATAAATAAGAACAGCCAAAAATAAAAGGTATCGGGTTCATATTTTAAATTTGATGTAAATGCCATTTCTCAAATGTCACGTTTTGATGCTTGTAATTTTTCAAAAGCGCACTTTTGTAAGCATATACAAGTGAAACAATGAGTGCCGAAAATTCAATGCCCTGTACACCACCAGAAGTTAGAGATGCCGCAAATGTTGGTTCAACTTCCAACCTTGAAATAGCGGCTTTTACTGTATGGTGTTTGTATAAGTTGTACACTTTACATGACGTTTGCGCTATTTAAAAAGACCGTGTTTTGCGTGTGGCAACATCGGAGTACGCAGAAAAATAGGCCATTAAAACGACTTTCAGACTGAACTTGTAACAAAGTAATAATTTACAAATTGTAAGTAAACTTTAAATTAGGATCAATAGTTGTTGATAAACCTACGCAATTCATTAAAAAATCAGCATGTCCGCTACTTTTTAATAAAAATACTTTTAAAAATATGACAGTGACACGTTCCATTTGTCACATTTACTTTTGCGCACACTGTGCGTAAAAGTCCGTGCGTAAAAGTGCAAACAAATGAATACAAATGAAAAGTGCTTCTTTATGGCCATCGCTTCTGATCGGAAAATGGCAGTTTTTGATTCACTCGATCAAAAAAATACTTGGAAGTCGAATCAACTATTGTTCATGATGGTGTCTGCGCGAGGAGAGTTTATGATATTGTTGAAACTAAGGAAACTGAACACCATAAATTTGTAGACCAGACTTATCATGGTTGGATACTTAAATATAAATCAGTAACTGGCGCAATACAGGAAGACTGGCACTACTGACACAATTGACGAAATCGGAATAGAACGTTACACAGACAAAGAGAAAGCGGACGCGTTCGCCAGACACTATCAAAGGGCCTTCAGCATATCGACAAACCCTAACTTCGACAATGACAACTGGAACTTGATCAACGACTGGTACTTGAACTATTTTAACAGCTCACCAAACTACACCTACAAACTGACCACAGACACAGAGTACGATGAAGCCCTAGCGCATATCAAAAACACTGCACCGGGAAAGGATAAAATTAAGGCAAAACTCTTGAAAAGCCTAACTCAAGAAACACACAAACTGATCCTAACTGAATTGAACAACTGCATCACAAATGGCAGAATCCCAGAAACATGGAAGAACGGCTTAATAATCCCTATACCCAAAAATGGACTCGACAATACACAACCGAGCAACTACAGACCAATTACACTACTTCCAGTACTAAGCAAAATTTTCGAATACATAATAAAGCAACGGCTTGAAAAAGTGATTGGAAAATATATACCTACCTACCAAAATGGGTGAAAACGACACAACCAAAAAACGACGTAAAATACCTTGGAATCACAATTGACCACAAACTTAAATTCACTAAACACATACGAAACATCAGGGCAGAAACAATAAAGAGAACAAAACACTTCCGATCACTAACCTACAAAGACAGAGGAATTAGCACAAACACCGCGACCAAAATATATAAAGCTATTTGTAGACCCTTGCTAGACTATGGACATATACTCATGACCAACGGAACAGAAAGGACAAAACGTTATATACAAACAACAGAACAAATTGCACTAAGACTAATAACACGAATAAGACACCCCCAAAACCCATTACACAACCCCTCCACCTAACTACTATACGAACGCACAAACATGACAAAGATTTCGGAAAGACTCATACATCTACAGACAAAATGGACAAACAACCCTTACAACTGGACCATACTGAATCCCGTTTGCCTTACAAGACCAACCAGACAATCCCACTTCTGTTTCCCTACATCAACGCTACTCGAACACTTACAGACGCAACTGACTACTGGACAATAAAATAATTTTTTCTTGTCATTAGAATTGGAAAGTTTATTTAATAAGATTGTTAACCTAGAATAAGAGAATTTTCATATTTGTTTTTATTTAGATTAAGACTACATGTATTAAACAAGGGCAGAAAGACCGATAGGTCGATAGCCTTTATTTAGAAATAAAGATGTTTACTACTACTATAAATCAGTTTCAATTAGCATAAAAGAAGAATTCAAGGAAATATCGAAACTAGGATAATGTATGAAAAATAATTTAACTATTATTGTCACGAAAAAGAATTTTTGAACTTTGATAAAATGAAATCTAACGGGACTCACCATTCATCTGAAAACAGTAGCGAACTAAACAGCGATTATGAAACGTAACAAAAAAACCCTCTTTTTCGACAAACGGTTTATAGGACACTCAACAAATTGTCAAATACGTTGCTTATAAAATATATTGCAAATGTACACACACTAGCAACCTTTTAGAGATATCTAAGATTTTCTAATACGCATCTGTATTTGTAAATAATCCAGAAACTTTTAATTATACAGTCCCTCACCACCCAAGCACAAACTCAAACTGAGTAACAATAAATTCATGTAATTTTTAATTTCACTTCCGCACAGATATTAATATTTATTTGGCAGGTACAGCTCAAATGGCTATTAATTATTAATATTCATAGCGCTACCTTTACAATCTATTATTAATTAAAAAGGAGATATAATGTAATATTTATAGGTGCATGATGAGAAAATCCATTGCCTCATTGTTTAAATTTAAATGAAGACCCTGCTTAAAAGGAGTTCCTGATTAATAATAGTGTAAATATACCGCAAACTTCGAGTGCTGTTACTCTATTACTAATCATATGTGTTATAAGGAAATGCTCATTACGAAACAAGGTCTTTAGAAATATATTTATTGAAAAATTTTCAAAGCATATGTTGTTTAAAGTAAGTAGATATTACAAAATTGTGACGCATGCTCAATAGGTATTTTAAAATATGTTTATGGTGGGTTTTGTTCGATAGTTCAGCCGGGGATATTCAACACTGCATGCAAGATAATAAAAATGTATATTTAATGATTAATATCTTTATGATTTATGATATACAGTGTGTCCAGTATAAATGATGTACATGGGGATATTGGAAACCGTTAGAGTTACAGGGTGGACCAAGTGGGGAAAAAGTTGCGCAATCAAGTGCCTATAAATAATCTGTCATCAACTTCTTTGAACTCGGAATAGCAACGGATATACAGAGAAAAAGAAAAAAAGTGCGTTTTTAAAAATCCTTTATATCGTGTTTATTATAAAAGATACAATAATCAATTTTTCAGGGTGGGGATAAGAAATGAGCCTGAATTGAAAATAAAGTAAAAATAATTTAGGCCCACTATGTTTCAATGAGGCCGAAGTCAACTTTTGTTTTTCTTATGGGCGCAATATTGAATTTCTGCACTTTTAAATTTCCCTTTAAATATGCTCTTCAACCATGTATAACATGTTTATCTCGGTCAAGATAAATAATTAAAATTAACAAAATTAAGATTTAATGGTAGTAGGCAATGATATTTCTATTAATTATTTCTTTAAATTATTATTGATCATACATCGAACACTGCAAAAGAACAAGTAACATTTTAGGATTAAAGTAGGTGTTCAAATAAGCCACCGTTTTCACGCACGCACAACATACATCGTCTCATTACTGCTTCACAGGATTTTCTGATCATTTTTGGGGTAATTTGTTAACAGTTCTATAACAGCATTTCTCAGCTCCTCTTCGGTTTCGTATGACCTACAGTATACCATATTTTTGAGGAAACCCAATGCCAAAAAATCAAGCGGTGTTTATGTCAGGGGATCTCGCAGGCCATCTTACTGGTCCCAGGTTGCCTGTACACTTGTTGGGAAATTCGTGATTTAAAAATTCTATGATAATACGTTCATTATGTGGCGGCGCGCCGTCTTGTTGGAAATACAAGTTTTGCAGGGTAGCTACTGGAACATCCATAAGTGCTTCCGCTACTTTAGTTTGTAAGAGGTTCAAATAACTCTTGGAATTTAAGTTCTCATTAAAAAAAATGGTCCAATCACGTGGGTACCCACAATACTTAACCAGACGTTAAATCCAAACCTCTTGGTGCCTAACTTGACGAACTAGCCGTGGATTTTCATCTGACCAAAAAACGGTATTTTTACGATTAAATAGTCCATATTTAGTAAATTGGCTCTCATCTGAGCAAAGGACTTTTAAGGAAAAGTTTGGTATCTCGTTATTTCTTTGAATAAACCACTGACAAAATGCCATTCTTCTAATCGCATCGCCATTCTGGAGTCCCTGGCAGGGCCGTTCACGATAGAGGTAATATTTATGACGCTTTAAAAAATTAGCCGTTGACCGCGCAACACCTGTTGTGGCTTTCAATTTGACGTAAAGGCGTACGAGGTGTCCCAACCACGCCTTGCATTACCAAATTTTCTTTATTTTCGTCTGGAAGTTTGTTTTTTCTTTACCTTAGCAAAACTCCCGTAAGCTACAAGGTTGTCTTTCAGACGCCTAAACATAGTTCTACCAGGTTGCGCCTTTCTAGATATTTATTTAAATACACATTTCTTCAGCTTCGCTTCATTTCGACGAAAGAGAATAAACACTCCGTAAACAACAAACAAAAACAGATCGTATTTTTCATAATTTGAAAAGTGATTCATTTTGAAACGCACAATTAATTATAAACACTTGACACTGACAATAAATTCTACTTTGACAGTTACCTAGGTAATTAAAACAGACAACGAACGTCACTATGAGGAAATTGGAGACAAATATCAATGCCTACTACCATAAAATCTTAATTTTGTTAATTTTAATTATTTATCTTGACCGAACATAAACATGTTATACATGGTTGAAGAGCATATTTAAAGGGGAATTTAAAAATGCAGAAATTCAATATGGCGCCCATAAGAAAAACAAAAGTTGACTTCGGCCTCATTGAACATAGTGGGCCTAGATAATTTTTTTTCTTAATTTTCAAATTCACGCTCATTTCTTACCCCCACCCTGAAAATTTCGTTATTGTATCTTTTATAATAAACACGATATAAACGATTTTATAACCAAAAAACGACGACGAAAAAAAAACATTGGAATCACAATCGACCACAAACTTAGATTCACTAAACACATGCGAAACATCAGGGCAGAAGCAATGAAGAGAGCGAAACACTTCCGATCACTAACCTACAAAGACAGAGGAATTAGCACAAACACCGCCACCAAAATATATAAAGCTATTTGTAGACCCTTGCTAGACTTTGGACATGTACTCATGACCAACGGAACAGAAAGGACAAAACGTTATACACAAACAACAGAGCAAATTGCACTAAGACTAATAACACGAATAAGACACCCCCAAAACCCACTACACAACCCCCCCCACCCAACTACTATACGAACGCACAAACATGACAAAGATCTCTGAGAGACTCATACAGCTACAGACAAAATGGACAAACAACCCCTACAACTGGACCATACTGAATCCCCTTTGTCTTACAAGACCAACCAGACAATCCCGCTTCCGTTTCCCTACATTAACGCTACTCGAACACTTACAAACGCAACGGACTAGTGGACAATAAAATAATTTCTTCTTGCCACTGAAATCTTATTTATTCAATAACATTGTTAACCTAGAATGGGAGAATTTTCATATTTGTTTTCTATCTGGATTGGGACTGCATGTATTAAACAAGGGCAGAAATACCGATAGGTCGATGGCCTTTTTTAGAACTAGGGATGGATTACTGCTACTATTGTTAACCTAGAATAGGAGAAATTTCATATGGTTTTTTATCTAGATTAAGACTGCATGTATTAAACAAGGGCAGAAAGACCGATAGGTCGATAGCCTTTTTTAGAAATAAAGATGTTTACTACTACTACGATTTTATAAAAACGCACTTTTTTCTTTTTTTCCCTGTATATCCGTGCTATTCCGAGTTCAAAGAAATTGATGACAGATTATTTATAGGCACTTGATTGCGCAACTTTTCCCCATTTGGTCCACCCTGTAACTCTAACGGTTCCAATATCCCCATGTACATCATTTTATACTGGACACACTGTATATATAAATATATAAATATATGATACAAAATAAACAATTCCATCAAATAAAAGCTGCTGTGTTTTCTCCAAAATAGGTATAAGTTTGTACATAAAGTTCCGAGTCCTCCCTAAGATAAATTTTATACCGTTTTGTAAAATATGCAGTTATACGGAATTCGGCCGCTGAATATGACATCAGACTTTATTTAGCAAATCACAATTTAGCGAAAAACCCTGAGTCGCAATTCATCGAGTTCTTCATCATCGCAACTTTGTTTTATTTAGCATCAGTTTTTCATATACAAAGCTGTTAAATTAATTTTCCACTTTTCTGAACAAGGTTGAAGCTATTACTTTTATAGCTTTTACCCACTTTAAAGATGATATTCGTAAAAGGTTTAATTTTGGTTCACATTTATGGAAATATTTATCTAGCAACATATTTACCATTTTATCTCATACACATACGACTTTTTTCTCATAAAGTCTTTTGCGTCTTTTATGTAAAGCGCATAACCGTCAAATAGATACATAGAATAACGGGAGTAGATTTCTGAAGTTTATATTTCTTAATCGTTTAAAGCTGGGAGACCTGCTTCCATTCGGACTTTTGCGTATTAAGAGGAATCTGTTGAGATACGTTCTCTACAGATGTAGGGTCTCTACAGATATATTTCTGGGCGTGTAGGCCGTGGTCCATAAGGTTCAGAACCTGACGTTTTGTCAGCAACTGCGGCAGACATTATCAGCTGGATCCGAAAGATGTGCTGGTCAGCTTTGATGTGGTCTCCTTTTTCAGCGTGATCCTGCTGGGAAAGACTCTTTCGATGTTGGCGGACAGATTCTCTTCGGAAATTGTTGCACTGTTCAAACACCGCTTAAGGTTAGCTATTTTCAGTGGAACGATGGATTTTATGAACAAACAGATGGTGTCGCTATGGAAAGTCCTTTAAGCCTAGTAGTGGCCAATTTCTCGATGGAGGGCTTTAAAGGTAATACACTGGCGGTAGCATTGAAGAAATCCCAGTATTAGTCATCCCAGTAAGAGAGGAGTCATCAAGAATCTGGGAGAACGAGCGCGTAGAATATGCCAGCCGGAGCATCTTCAGCAGGAAATGGATCATCTGGAGCAAGCCTTTACTAACAAGGTCTAAACGAGGCATGAAATAAAGAGGGCACTTTATCCCAACCGCAGAACTACTAAGAAGGAGACCAGACCGGAGAAAGGATTTGCTTCATTACCGTATATAGAGCTATATGCTAGGGACAGGATCGGCAGACCTTTAGTAAATTTCAGGTAAAAACCATCTACAAACCTACAAAAACCATCAATCAGAGTGTCAGGTATACAAAGGATAGGAAGTCTCCTTTGTCCACTCCCGGCGAATACCGAATACCATGCGGCTGTGGATCGGTCCATATAGGCACTAGAAAAAGAAGCATCCACACAAGGCTAACCGAACACAAGGGGAGTTGCAGACTAGGACAGATGGATAAATGGAAACCGGCCCTCTATAGAACACAAATCTCACCACTTAGACAGGGAGATGTCATTGACCTTACGCATATATCAACTGGTGGAGAGCCCTTGATTACCACAGCTCCTGCATCAGCAGGAGTGGGGGTGGTTTCGACAATATAAAAGAACAGTCGGGACAGGACTGACAAGAGTTGAATCGGTAAAAACAAAAAGTCTGAAGTCAAATAGTCTTAAAATACAGAAACATTCAGTTCGTATATTTAGAAACAGTTTATGTGTTTTTATAATCAAAAACATGATGAATTTAATGCGGCAGCCTAAGGCAAATGCTTTAAAAGACGAGACGATATGCGTAAAATCAACACAGGAGGCCATAAAGACTAAAATAATATAAAATCATTTTTGAGCCTGATTGAAAACGACTTGCTAGCGATCGTATCAACCCCACCCGTCACTCTCGGCGCAATGACTATTTTGTTTGTTAAGAGCCTTTGAAGATATTTTTGAAAATTTGTTGTTTTGTAGGAAATAATCAACTAAATTTCATTTAGCCTTTAAAAATTATTTTTACATTTATAGAAAAATAGCTTATAATCTTAGCCATGTACAGGGTGGGCCAAATTGGTCACATTTAAATGGAAACAACAATTACTATACCAGATGGACAGAAACTGATGTCGGTGTCTGTGCCTTGATTTTTATGGCAAAATTAATGACGAAAACCGTATGTCAATATCTCTAACAGTTTTAGAGATACAGGGTCTTTTCCAGAAAAATGCACTAGATATATAGATAAAATTTATTAAACATTCACATTAGTAAACTCACAAACAAAGTTAAAACAGTCAACTCCCATGTCTAGCCAGATGTTCGGCTGCTCTTTGCCCATGAAATAAATAGGCGCGCTAAGTCGTCCATTACCTGGGCAGTGACCTGACCTGGACATTCCCGAGCTAGCCATACGCACGACAACGTCAGGAGATAGTCTTGAAGTGGCGGTTTTGGTTTTATTCGAGGGGCATTCATTAAGGAAAAAAGGTCTTCCTGAAGGGAAGCCAAAAACCCCTTTTGCTTCGACCTTTAAGTTTGATACTGTCAGTCGTGGCGTTAACCGCCGGCAGTTTCAACTAGACCAAATCCATCTGCGCCCGCCCCGATCGGTGTAAGGACCAGCCAACACCAACCAGAACGAGGCAGGACGAACCCGTCAAGTCACGTTATGTTGGATTTGTGCGTTTCCAGCCTGCTAGAAACGACTGTCTGCAACTGGCAAGCAATGTTTGTTTGTCGTCACGTACTGTCAGGGACAAAATCCTCATAAAATATGGGAAGTCGCTTATACAGGGGACCATGGGTTGGGCGATCGTTTGCTCTTACTTGGTTGATATTTCGCATAAGGACTGAGCCCAGCACTCCGCTATGATAAAAATTTTCAGCGATGGTATCTATATAGTCGGCTATATAGGCCATCCCTGTAGCTTCGTGCATTTCGGTTATTCTGGTGTATCTATCAGCCGATAGGACGCCTCTCAGGAACCTATTTTGGGTCCTATGAACACACCGTCTCGTGGAATCACAGACAGAGTGGCAGATAAGGGAGCCGTAGGTCAGTATGGGTCTTATGGTGGAGGTGTAGGGCAGAAGTTTGTTTTGAGGTGACAGAAATGAATTTGGCGCCAGAAGAGAGTACAACTTTCTTCGGGCCATGAAAGTCTTTTGTACAGCATAGTCAACATGCTTGTTGAAATGAAGTCGGGGCGTCTAGTTTGAATCCCAGGTATTTCACCTTCTTTTACTGGCTTCATTGGAGTATTTTGGACCATGAGTGGCGATAGGATTTTATTGTTAGTAAATTTGCGCGAAAAGATAATAAGTTCAGTCTTCATGGGATTCACTTTAAGTTTCGATTTGTCGAAATACGGCGTCAATAAACTTAGGTGATGTGCAATGCGAGATTTCGCAGCCTGAGCATAGAAAGACGATGTGTAGATAGCCGTATCATCCGCGTATTGTGCTATTTTTGTAGAGGGAAGTTTTGGAATGTCTGCTGTATACAACGTATACAGCAACGGCGAAATCACTGTACTTTGTGGTACTCCTGCCGCGATGCGTCTTTTGGCAGAAGTGGAATTCGCCACTTTCACCTGGATGGTATGGTTTTTTAGATAAGACGCTATAAGGGAAACTAGGTAGAGTGGCAGTGAATATACGGCAAACAACTTGTACAGCAGGCCTGTTTGCCAAACTGTGTCAAAGGCCCTTTCCATATCGAGGAGCAGCATTACCGTACTTTGAAGCTTATTAAATGCTGCATAGGCATCCGTTGCGATCCTAGCAGTCTGCAGCGTTGTGTTATGTCTTGCTCGAAAGCCAAACTGCTCATCCGGGATTAAACTTCGAAGCTCGGCTGCTGCCTGTAGTCTCGATAGGATAACTCTCTCAGTTAATTTGCCGAGGGAGTTTAGGAGGGAAATTGGCCTATAAGAGGCGGGATCAGTCGGCGTTTTGCCCGGCTTTAAGATAGGAATTATTACAGCGTTTTTCCAGTCCTGTGGGAAGTGCTGCATTTTAAGGACTGCGTTGACTATTTGTACTATTAGCACCATAGTTTTCCGCGGTAAATTTTTGAGGAGTAAATAAGGGATGCCGTCTGTCCCGGGGCAAATGCACTTATGGAAAGGCTCTCTAACTCTTTTCCGGTGATTTTTTTAACTTTCTTCGGAAACATCTCCAAAAGCACTTTTGTACGCAGCATCCGACAATGTAAATTTAATTTGCGGTAAGGAAATATTTTTATAGTTTTTAACAAAAAAGAGATATTTTTAAATGGGCCACTCTGTATATTTTGTTATATTGAACTTGCGCTTGAAAGTACCTTACCAAAAATATAGCACATTCAATGTTTTGCTTATGTATTCCTTGAAATATAGAGATTTAAATTACTTTCAAGTTCAGATGACAACCGTCAACCTAGCAATAAAATACAGTTTAAGAAAAGGTATAGCCCGTTATTGCAGCTGTATATTCTATATACTGTTGCATTACAAATTAACTATTAGAAAACAAAATAATAACATTCAGCAAACAAGAACAAACATATCCTTACAAAAGATATTCGACTTGTCTACCGCTGACCCCAATGCATAAATGACATTTTTTCTGAACATTTCTTGAGGAGTTAATCAGTTCAATGGGTGGGAGAAATGCAAATCCTTGCCGGCCATCAAATAGCACCTTGGTTGCCAATCCATTTGTTTCCAAAAATGTTTGACTATTGCAGCGTTATGGGTTGTGCTCCATCTTGCTGGAAAAATATGTTCTCCCGTTCCGTAAGTGACAATTCATCAACAAAGAGTTCTACTTGTTGTCTTAAAATATCTAAATACTTTTGTGAGGGTAGAGTCCCAGCAAAAACCAATGGACCGATTCTACCTCTGAAAACACCTGCCCACACATTAAACCCAAACCTCTCTTGATTTCTCTGCTTCACAACTGAATGAGGATTATGTTCTGCCCACGTGTAGGAGTTGTAGCGGTTGAAAATATCAGCACTACTTACATATGCTTCGTCTGTCTAAATACAATTCAAGGGAAAATCGCGCATTTGGCTACAGTTTTCGAGGTACCAGCGTCAAAAATTCATTCGGCGTTCAAAATCTCCAGGTCAGAAATGATGAATTTTTCTCGTTCTATACGGTTTGAAATTATATTTTTTCAAAGTTCACCTAACGGTAGTTCTTGGCAGACCTGTTGATACCGTTAAATTTCGCGTTGATGTTTTAGGATTATTTTCAACGGTTCATAGTAATGTTATTTCTTCTAACTCTCTAACCCAATTTGATTTATATCTTTTTGTTCTTTTTGTTTCAAAATTGAGCATATTTTTTTAGGTTATATTGCAATGTTGCGAAAATGTCCCTGAATGGTTGTCTTCTCTCTGGATACCGTTCCTGGTACAAGTTACCTGCCGCCTCTGCATTCACCCCGTTTTCTATGAAGCAAACTATCATATTCCCCTTTTCATCATTTTCATATTTCATTTCAGATTAAATTCGATAATTCCACTAAAACTCAGAAATAAGCAGGATCTAATTAAGAAAAACTTTGACAACTGCCATTATTGACCCTTGCATTCGCCTTGCCGCCAAAGCCGACTTGTTCGAAGCGGGCACTTTCAGTCTAGACTTGAATAAATTAATAATTAAACTTCTATATGCCAATGAATAGTTGAGAAAAAACATATGTTATATTTTTGGAAAGGTAATTTCAAGCGCAAGTTAAATATGATAAAAAATACACAGAGTTCCGTATAAAAAGATATATTTTTTCTTAATAACTCGGGATAGTATTTGCTTATCGCGAATGAAATTTACATTATTGGCTACTCCGTGAAAAAAACTGTTTTGGAAATGTTTCCGTAGAAATTTAAAATAAAATCACGGGAAAAGAGTTAGACACCATTTCAAAAGTGCAGATTTCTCGAAAAGACACTATATCTTTAAAGCGGGTAAAGATATTGACATATGGTTTTCGTCATTCATTTTCTCATAAAAATTGAGGCTCATACAACGACATCAGTTTTCGTACATCTTCTATAGATATAGGAGTTTCCATTCAAAAGTGTCCAATTTGGTCCACCCTGTACATTTAATTTGTGAAGTAAATGTTTCTAAAGATTCACTAAACACATGCGAAACATCAGGGCAGAAACAATGAAGAGAGCGAAACACTTCCGATCACTAACCTACAAAGACAGAGGAATTAGCACAAACACCGCCACCAAAATATATAAAGCTATTTGTAGACCCTTGCTAGACTTTGGACATGTACTCATGACCAACGGAACAGAAAGGACAAAACGTTATACACAAACAACAGAGCAAATTGCACTAAGACTAATAACACGAATAAGACACCCCCAAAACCCACTACACAACCCCCCCACCCAACTACTATACGAACGCACAAACATGACAAAGATCTCGGAGAGACTCATACAGCTACAGACAAAATGGACAAACAACCCCTACAACTGGACCATACTGAATCCCCTTTGTCTTACAAGACCAACCAGACAATCCCGCTTCCGTTTCCCTACATTAACGCTACTCGAACACTTACAAACGCAACGGACTAGTGGACAATAAAATAATTTCTTCTTGCCACTGAAATCTTATTTATTCAATAACATTGTTAACCTAGAATGGGAGAATTTTCATATTTGTTTTTTATCTGGATTGGGACTGCATGTATTAAACAAGGGCAGAAATACCGATAGGTCGATGGCCTTTTTTAGAAATAGAGATGTTTACTACTACTATTGTTAACCTAGAATAGGAGAATTTTCATATTGGTTTTTTATCTAGATTAAGACTGCATGTATTAAACAAGGGCAGAAAGACCGATAGGTCGATAGCCTTTTTTTTTAGAAATAAAGATGTTTACTACTACTGTTTCTAATAAAGTCCTAATTATATGTTCCAAAACAAAAGATACCACTACCATGTAAGAGTTTGCCGTTTGTGCAACTTTTCTGTTAAACTTAATTTATTTCAAAATTTCCTGGGTTTCAGTCAATTTTATTGTTTATTATTTAAAATGTTACAAAACGTTTCAGAGTCTTTCTCCACCATCATCAGTTTGTCTAAAATATACATTTTACATTTATTATCAATTTAATTAAAAAAAAAAAACTTTCACAAAATTAACATATTAAAATTCAAATCACACACGTATTAAAAAGTATAATTTGGGACCTTGGTTCTCAGGTGATGAGTCGGGATAAAAATGTTCGGGAAAAGACTAGAATCTATTGTTTAGAGATCTAAATTTGACTTACGTATATAGTTGCTACCAACTTCACATTTGACTGGTCACTGAATTTTCCATATTTTATTCGATATCAAGCGAGCGAAACAAAAAAACTGTTTATCTTTCGCCTTTTCTTTGCATTCTAGGAATTGCTTGGCAATTTTTCAATATCAGCTGTTTACATTTCATCTAACTGGTCCAATCAGTTCATACGTGCGATCATCTAATTAGCGTATGATACACAGAGCTAAGATTGTCTGTATCTGATCTATATGATCTGATACCAGGTAAATGAAATGTAAACATCTGATATTGAAAAATTGCCAAGCAATTCCTAGAATGCAAAGAAAAGATGAAAGATAAACAGTTTTTTTGTTTCGCTCGCTTGATATCGAATAAAATATGGAAAATTCAGTGACCAGTCAAATATGAAGTTGGTAGCAAGTATATACGTAAGTCAAATTAAGATCTCTAAACAATAGATTCTAGTCTTTTCCCGAACATGTTTATCCCGACTCATCACCTGAGAACCAAGGTCCCAAATTGTACTTTCTAATATGTGTGTGATTTAAATTTTAATATGGTAATTTTGTGAAAGTTTTTTTTTTTTAATTAAATTGATAATAAATGTAAAATGTATATTTTTGACAAACTGATGATGGTGGAGAAAGACACCGAAACGTTTTGTAACATGTTAAATAATAAACAATAGAATTGACTGAAACCCAGGAAATTTTGAAATAAATTGAAGTACAGTCAGGAAAATATACACAACAAAGTTAGACTTAATGCCAACGTCATGATAATGGAGGAATTGAGGGTGCAGTTAACTTTTATACAAGGATAGGTACAGAACCATTCTTTAATTGCTTATATAATACTACGTTGCTTTAAAAAAGTTTACCTTTATGTACGAATTCTTGAAAAAATAGTATGCCCATCAAATTCCACACTCTGAAGCTTCAACTACCGAGGACATTTCTTCTTCATATATCTTCAAAGATGTATGAACCACAATATTTAGTTTCAAGTGCAATTTTTATTGCAGCAAAGTAACAGTAATTGTGATTCTCGTAACGTGAAAGTTTGTCGGTTCAACTGAAGAACTTGGCCTTCGCAAACCGGAGTTTTTCTACCAATCGTAAAATTGAAAGACATGTACACCTTGTTAGGATTTATCTGTGGCTTTTATCAGCTGTAAGTGACGGACTACAATACACAAAGCACTAACAAAGCATAATAAATTTGTTTAATAAACGCTTTACATTTTTTCTTTGAAAATATGTGATGATTTTGTTAAATTATTAAAAAATATATAAATAAAAAATGATAAAATTAATCGCTTTATAATTTACAAACAATAAGCTATCAATTGCCTTTTGCCTGCACGCTGTTTTATTTTAAGGTCCTTAAACAGGTCCACAACAGGTCAAAAGTAGCTAATTTGATGGTCGGATCTTAAATGACAATTTTAAACCAGTAAAAAAAGCAATTGAGAAAGCGTTATGAAAACACCATTTTGTAAGAATTTAAAAAGCTGTCCATTATGAACACTAAAAAGTTCGTTGTTACGGATAACATAAGAAAGTTCCAGTTTCTAGTAAAAAAATTGCATAACGGTATGAATCTTGGCACGACATCATTTGATCACTCACAACATTTTCAATAGATATGTCGAAAGTTCTATGCTTTAATTAATAAAGTTAAGAACACGCGGAATATTCAAGAAAATATTTAATCTGAAACACGTACATTTATATTTATATTGTACAGGGTATACAGAAGTTAGACCAACAACATATGACAGCAAATTCTACAAATAATTTCATGTAGATTTGTCCTAAATCATTTTATCCACAAATGCTTCCTAAATGAGATAGGGATAATAAATTAAAGTTTGGCTTGTTTGTTTCGTGAAACAGTTTTGTCGACTTTCATTCGAGAAAAAAATGTTAAGGCAAAATATTTCTCTTGTTTTATTCAAGTTAGTTACTTGTTCACTACTTGTTAATGACATTCTCGTTTACGAAATTGCTAGGCAACAATTTTTCGTAGTAATCGTAGTAATAAAATCATTTTTTTTCTTATGATATAACCTACAAACCTCCTACTGAGCCTCAGGTAAAAAACTATTGTTAGTTTGGCAAATGTCACTTATTTTCATTCTAATATAATAAAAAGAAACAATACGAACGATGGTGGCTGCCGAAAATCGAAACGTCGTAATATAAAAATGACATAGCCATTTTCCAGAAGTGAGAAGGTTGGCATGAGAATGAATCAATCGTTTACGATTATCTCTTCAAATAGGTTCAGAAAAAAAAGTAAATCTTTGCTCCAAATTTTGATTTGGAATTCGGATCTTCGGAAGTGGTCAGAGTTTTAATACGGCATTTAAAAATGTTTAAAAAAGGGGCAACTTACTACTACTATACTAACTACTATGACACACCGGGTGATTCAAAATTGGCATCATCCCTCTGGGGGTGTTGACTGGGGGTGTTTGAGGAGTACAGGAAAAATGGTAAAAATATAATTCTTATCAAAAACTGAGATATTTGCAAAAAACTAAATCAGATATTATGCAACAATATTTTTCAATTCCCCTACAATAGCTGCAGACGGCCAAACGACACAACCAAAAAACGACGTAAAATACCTTGGAATCACAATTGACCACAAACTTAAATTCACTAAACACATACGAAACATCAGGGCAGAAACAATAAAGCAAACAAAACACTTCCGATCACTAACCCACAAAGACAGAGGAATTAGCACATACACCGTCACCAACATATACAAAGCTATTTGTAGACCCTTGCTAGACTATGGACATATACTCATGACCAACGGAATAGAAAGGACAAAACGTTATATACAAACAACAGAACAAATTGCACTTAGACTAATAACACGAATGAGACACCCCCAAAACCCACTACATAACCCCTCCACCCAACGACTATACAAAGATGACAAAGATTTCGGAAAGACTCACACATCTACAGACAAAATGAACAAACAACCCCGACAACTGGACCATACTGAATCCCCTTTGTCTTACAAGACAAACCAGACAATCCCGCTTCCATTTCCCTACATCAACGCTACTCGAACACTTACAAACGCAACTGACTACTGGAGAATAAAATAATTTTTTCTTGTCATTTGAATTGAAAAGTTTCTTTAATAAGATTGTTAACCTAGAATAAGAGAATTTTCATATTTGTTTTTTATTTAGATTTAGACTATATGTATTAAACAAGGGCAGAAAGACCGATAGGTCCATAGCCTTTTTTAGAAATAAAGATGTTTACTACTACTATTTTTCAATTTAATCTACCTCATTAACATTACGCAACTGCCTGTTGCTTATTAAATATCAAAAGCTCAACTAAAGATTAAAAAGGTTGGGGTAACCGGTAAATTCAACGGATTTCAATAATATATCTCCTATCTCCTAATACAAACATAGCAACGAATCAACAGAAAAGTTTTTCCAAATAATAAAATATAACAATATTTAAAGATTGAAAACCTAAAATTAAAGCAGCAACCGGAAGGTACAAAGCATTATAACCGGGATTGGGTGGAAAACTTAACCCATGAAAACATACCCAATGATATCATTGATATTTTGAGTTTGGAGACTCAAGCCAGACTCCACTAAATGACTTCATTGCCAGTGTCGAGGTCGCTTTGACTTGTTTTCCAACTACCACAAGGGACAAAGTTAGGTCAGAGTGCACATACATGAAATATACATACACATAACACATAATGAAAACACATAATGAAAACCTTTAAAAGTGGACTAAACAACTCTCAAACTAACAAAAATCAAACATTTTTAATTAAAAAACTTAGAGACACATAATATTTCCTTAAAAATCACCCTGATATCCTTATATTGAATCCCGATAAAACTAACAACACTGGGTTAATGTATAAAAATGAGTGCCTAACCGAGCTTCGTGGTGATAAGACGTGCCCAGCATATTTAAAGCAAGGTCGTTTACATTACGGCAAAGAATTTGAAGAATCCAATCGCATTTATCGTCCAGCGAGAATATACGGGTCTAATTCAAACGAAAGGATGAACCCTGGGAGTTCGCAAGAATCCGAATCGGATTATGCCTCCCAGGATGGTGGGTTCACAAAGCCACAATCTGAAAAACGGGGTAGAAGACCGAAGACGACCCAGCCAACCAAGCCAACCCCCACAACGCCAACACCTGAGGCCAAGCGAATAGCTTTGGATCATCAGACAACAACCAAAAACCAACCAAACAACAGCAAAACAACATCAAAACAATATCCAACGTATTCGCACACATTCATAGCGAACACAATACCGTCCATCACCAGAGTCCAACTTGCAATCAGGTCGGAGGAACTCAACCCCAACAACAAGGATGTGATTATCAGACAAGACAATTACTTCCTAATTAAAACCAACCAGGATGACAAAGCAACACAAATTTTACAACAACTGAAACAAGAAAACATGGTAACAACATTCAAATTACAAAAAAAACGATAACCTCCCTGTGCGGGCTATGCAACCTTTGTAGACCCAAAATTATTTGTAGTCGGTTGTTGAAACACGCGTACTGGATTGCTTTGGAAAGTGGACTGTATTTTGATTGAAACACTGGTAAACTGCTTTAATTGTGTATTTCACAAGCGTTACCACTACAAAGGAAGTCCGAACCACTTGACGATTTGAAAGAGAGTGTCAGAATGGCACCACCTCAAGACGAGGCGTTCTCGGGGATGACAGTAATTGAAAAGGGCGCCATCTAGGCGAATAGATTCGTCTCAGATGGACAGAATAAATAAGTATCGCTAATGTAAATATCAATGGTAATTAAAATGGTAATACTAAAGTAATAAGCGCAAACATGCCCCCCGCCTTGAAAACACAGGATTTCAAAACACAAGCTTGAACATAAAGAAATAAACATAAAGAAATATAAAAGATATACAGGTACATATAAGAAATATGATTTTACACATATAAGCTAACATCTAATACACCTCAAAACAGAGTTCACTGAGTTTGTTCACTGTTCACTGACTGCGGATCAACTGGAACTGGCAGTGGACAAAGCTTCGGAAAGGACCGACGCACAACGCCATGCTGAGTGCGTACAGAAGCTACCCTCGCATAACCATCGCCGCCAGGATGAATAGCGACAATTCTACCTAACTTCCAATGAAGGGGAGGTTGATTGTCGTCCTTGAGCAAAACAAGGGTCCCTGGTTTCAAATCGGAATGGTGCAAGCGCCACTTGGTGCGTTGCTGTAACTCGGATATGTACCCTTTGCTCCATCGTCTCCATATGCGTTGATGAAATTGTTGAACGCGTTGGAATCTTGACAATCGAGGTTCCGCAATGTCCGTTACATCCGGATCTGGTAGCGACGTAAGAGGCCTCCCAATCAGAAAGTGAGCTGGAGTTAAGGGTTGGAGGTCGTTTGGATCAGAAGAGTGTGGGGAGAGAGGTCGGGAATTCAATGTAGCCTCCACTTGAATTAGCAAGGTGCAAAAACTCTTCATATGTGACCATTGAGGTACCTAACACGCGCCTCAAATGGTGCTTAGAAGACTTAATTCCGGCTTCCCATAGCCCACCAAAGTGGGGACTATGAGAAGGAATAAAGTGCCAAATAGTTCCATCGTTAGCGACTGTTTCGCTAAATTTGGAACCATGATCAATTATAAATTTAGACAGCTCTATTAGCTCCGACTTCGCGCCAACAAAATTTGTGCCGTTGTCTGAATATACTTGTGCAGGTTTACCGCGGCGAGAAACAAATCGACGAAAGGCGAGGAGAAAGGTCTCCATGGATAGATCAGTAACCAACTCAAGGTGAACCGCTTTTGTCGAAAAGCACACGAATAAGCACAAGTACGCCTTAGAGGTCTTGGCACCGCGCCCTTTTTGGTTCTTTACAAAAAAAGGCCCGGAGTAATCAACTCCTGTTTGTAAATGGAGGAGAAGGAGTGACGCGAGGCAATGGCAGGATTCCCATGAGGGGTTTGGTGAATCTTGGAGAAAGTCGAACACAACGAACGCATGAACGAACAATCTTTCTTGAGAGGTTTCTAGCAGATGTGATCCAAAATTGCTCTCTTAGAGACGCTAAAAGCAGCTGAGGACCAGCATGAAGTAGTCGAATGTGAGCATCGAGAGCAATGAGTGAAGACAAATGATCTTTACCAGACAGAATGATGGGATGCTTCTTGTCATAGGAAAAATTGGATTGAAGTAGTCGACCGCCAACTCTAATAATACCATCTGCGCCGATGAAAGGATTAAGACTTAGAAGTGCCGAAGAAACTTTTACAGAACCCTTCCCTTTCAACCGGGCAAACTCTTCGGGAAAATATTTATGTTGAGACATTTTCTCGATATCAGCGGATATAGCATATCGATGTTGACGGAACCGAATTAAAATAGAGAACAAGTCCTGTTGCACGACAGGGCCAACCATCTGCAGACTGTTGATAGAATGGCCAGAAGTGGAGGGCATAGACCCATTAAAAACAACACGAAGCTTTTAGTCAGACTTTCTTCCTTTAAGACTCCATGATGAGGAAGATAGTAAGAAATTTCAAAAGGATGTGGAACAATGGCAGTCATGTGTTGCAATTCTTCATATTCTTTCATGAAGCTAGAATAGCGTTCATATTACTGAGGATTTGATTGGAATCGTTTTTCAAGGGAAAGAAATCGCTTCTCGGCTGTTTTGTAAGAATCGCCAAGCAACTCGACAGAAGCTTTGAAGGGAATAGAAACGATAAAACGACTATCTGAACTTCTGCGGGTATGTTGACTAAAGTGGTCTTCGCACGCCTTTTCTTCCGAAGAAAGTGCGCTGCTCTCCGGATAATGTTCGAGCTCCCAGATCCTATTAAGCTGATCAGGCAGATCATTAAGGCGGCTTAGATGACACCGAACTTGGACATCAGATTGAAAACCAATGGAGCCTGAAACTACCCAGCCGAAACGTGTTTTTTGGAGAATTGGAAGATTTGGACCCAAACGAATTTGTCCAATGCACAAAATGTTGAAGAAAGCCGAAGCGCCTATTAGAAGGTCAATGTCACCGGGTTTATAGAAAGATGGGTCTGATAACTTCAAGTTTTCCGGAATCTTGAATTTATCTATATCTATCTGGATACCAGGAATACTGCCTGTAATTTCATCAAGAACAAGACAAGAGAGATGAACCTTGAAAGAAGATTGATGAGCATGCACTACAACTGCACATTTAGCATTCGCCAGGGATGCGGCTTGTGCCAATCCAGAAATAGATATGTTGACTGACTCAACGGGCAAATTCAGCCTTTTACATAGACTGGATTTAATGAAATTTGAGTGCGATCCTGAATCCAGAAGTATTCTAATTGTATGAGGTTTTCCAAAAGAGTCAATGATCTGCGCAGACGCGGTAGGTAATAGAACTTGAGCCGTATTCGAAAAAAATGCAGAAATAGTCGAGGTGCGCTCCGGCTCCTCTACGCATGCGGAAACAGGAAAAGTTGATTGAACTGTTGATTGAGCTGTTGATTGAACTGAATTCAGGTGTAAGCTAGTGTGATGTTTTGATTTGCAAAGACGACAAGTAAATGTAGAACGACACTGAGTTACAAAATGTCCCTTAGATAAGCAATTGAGACAAAGCTTTAAATCCTTTGCTTTGGCCAATCTCTCTTGAGGAGTTAGTTGGTGGAACCGGTCATATTTTGATAAATAATGCGGCTGTTTGCATAAAGGACACACAGGATTGCTAGAAACAAAAGCTTTTGAATGCGTTCTAGGTTTTTCGTTAGCCGGTTTCGATTGTTGGCACTCCAAAGATTCTAATAGATTCGCTATATTTTTAATAAACCCTTTGAATTGATCGAGATTTGGCAACTGCGATCCTAAATTATTTTTGAAGGTTTCCCATTCGCGGGCAGTAGTAGGGTCCAGTTTCTTTGAAACTACGTGAATTAAAAAGGCATCTAGAAGCTCAGCTTCTGTAGCTAATGATTTTAGTGCTGAAACGTGCTTAAAAAGTGAATCGTTCATTTTCCTTAGTTTGGTAGCTGATTCCCTTGATGATGTTTCAATTTCAAGTATTGACTTGAGGTGATTGTGTACAAGCATTCTGGGGTTGTTGTACCTTTCGCATATAGAATTGAACGCTACAATATAGTTATCGCTAGTAAATTCTAAAGATTTTATTATTTCCGCCGCTTCGTCGAAAAGAGATGCTTTGAGGTAGTGCAGCTTTTGAATATTATTTATTTCGGCGTTTTCATGGATTAAATTACTGAATATTTCTCTGAACTCGATCCAATTATCAAGATCACCATGAAACTTTGGTAAATTGATGGTAGGCAATTTTATGAAAGAGTTAGCACTTGAATGTCCCGAAAAACCGTTTGAGCTCGTTATTGGCGACTTTGTTGGATCTTGATTTGGATTAATGGCTGTAAGCATGCTCAGTAAAACCTCTGCTTGTGCAATGGCTTCAACGTACTGACTTTCAAAAATCTCTAACTGCTCATTGTCTTGATCTGAATCTGTGCTAAGCTCGAGTATTTCCAAATGAAGTTCCTCAAAATCGGACAAATAGGTTATAGCAGAATCGAGCTGCTTTCGTAATTGCATTGGTTGAACAGAACTAACTACCTGCTCGGGATTTTCATGCGCATCCTGAATCTTAATTACAAATGCCCTAAACCGGGTCAATTTCCCTTTGAGGGCGCCTCTTTTGCGATTAAGATTGTCCATGATATTAAGTAAAGAAATAACGGCACTAGTTAATGTTAGACAATCGGGACAAATCCTGCAGTTGCAAGTGAAACGTAAAAGCTATTGATTAAACGAAAGAAGATATACGAAAATTAATTCAGAGATCAATTAGCTTAGAAAAATGTGGCAACAAATGCGTGCATGAAACACGTGTGTAGGTACCTCAAATTAAATAGCAGTTTAAGTGAGTTTGCAAATCGCATTCAGTAAAAACTTACACTGAATGTGAACAATAAATTATGGAAAAGGTAAAAGGGATTGACTCACTCTGACTATACAAGATGTCTGCTGCTCCTCTTCTGTGCACGTGGTTCGGATGCGGCTCGAAGGCACAAAATGTGCGGGCTATGCAACCTTTGTAGACCCAAAATTATTTGTAGTCGGTTGTTAAAACACGCGTACTGGATTGCTTTGGAAAGTGGACTGTATTTTGATTGAAACACTGGCAAGCTGCTTTAATTGTGTATTTCACAAGCGTTACCACTACAAAGGAAATCCGAACCACTTGACGATTTGAAAGAGAGTGTCAGAATGGCACCACCTCAAGACGAGGCGTTCTCGGGGATGACAGTAATTGAAAAGGGTGCCATCTAGGCGAATAGATTCGTTTCAGATGGACAGAATAAATAGGTATCGCTAATGTAAATATCAATGGTAATTAAAATGGTAATACTAACGTAATAAGCGCAAACACTCCCACTAATCCGATAACAAAGATCAAAACATCATATTACAGCCACATATTCAGTGGTTGTTACTGGAGTGGACCTTGAAATCACGGACGAAACGTTCCTTAAGCATCTGGAAAAGTCAGGTCTGCTAATTAGATTCTGCAAAAGAATTATATCCAGAGCCAGAAGCAGTCCCACCTTGTTGATGATGCTGATAACGGGCGACCTTGCGAGATACGAGAAATTGATGAGCGACCGCACAGTGCACTTCCTTGGTCGCGTGTTTAGGATTGTGGAGAGTAAACCTCCAGCACCGATTCCTGCTCCTTGCACCAAATGCAACTCGTTTGAACACCGGACCGAAACCTGCAAAACACCATCTAAGTGTAACAAATGCCTTGGCCCTCATTCGACATTCAGTTGCAATTCTCCGCTTCCCGTCAAGTGTGCTGCCTGCAACTCGGACGAACATGCGGCATGGAGAGTAAAGTGCCCGAAGAGGCAAACAGCACCGATCAGTGGTATCCCCAATGTTAGAGTTAAGTGTCTGACCAAGAGAACGTCCGAGGTGTCGGATGCGATAAATAAGGATAACAGAATACACTCACCAGTAACAACTCACGATCTCATATTAAACAAATACAAACATCAAATTAACAAGTCTACCAACACTAACAGAGAAGATTTGACAAAAAAATGCGAAAACAATTTATTGAAGATTTGACATGGACACCTCGGTCGTCTTTTTTGGTAACCATATGTATGTATTGATGTTCGACATGCTCCTACCTAACAAAAACCCCTCGACAGAACCCCATGAACAATTAAAACAAACAATCACTAACATAGACCCTTCAACATGAGACTACTTTACGCCAACATCAACGGGCTTAACAGTAAAAAACCACTTATTTACAATTACATAGAACAAAACGACTCAGACTGCTGCATTTTTGTAGAGACTAAAACTAAGACAGACACCAACGTACAGAAATTGGCAGTATATCTAAAGGCATGGAAATGCCATTAATCATGCCAGGGGCGGAGTCGCAGCTCTCCTAAAACCAACATTTAAACTTGGAAGAGCAAATCCTCCTTCACTCAAACACCCTCTGAACGACTGCATACATTTTACGATACCCTACCTGTTCAAATAACATTTGAACATTGTAGTAGAGATTTGTTGGGCTTGTGACTTTTTTCTGTATTGAATTCCGAAAATGGTGCGCCCCTGTCGAAGATCTTCGGGACGGTCACCACAAGTGCTATTTCCGGGTTTAGCGATTGAAAGGTTGATTCTCCAGCTTATCATAGTCGCGACAATTTTAGCATCCTGTAGATAAGTGGTCATTGTTTTGTTTTGGGTGGCTCACTTGTCACAGCTGACCGATGACCATTGTCTTGAATTTGAAGGATGTGAGAAATCACTCTATAGCGTTCGGCGGGAGGTCTACTTTTGGTACCCTTTAGAATCAGCCCACATTCCAATGGCGCGACAACCCCAGGGGCCGAAACCCAAATCGTGGGAAACATCTTTCCCTCACCCTGCTTCTCCAATTTTGACCACGCAAGTCGAAAGAAGGGACAAAAAGTACAGAGAGTCATCGCCATACACTTGTCGGGAGCAGTCGCCACACACTCTTCGGGACTACACCCAGTAGTCATCTCAAAAGAGTCTTTGATATAGACTCGTCGGGAAAACACAGTTTTCACCAGAGACTCGTCGGGACAACAGAGTCGTCGACACACACTCGTCGGGACTACACCCTGTAGTCATCTCATCATCTCAAAACAGTCTTTGACAGAGACTCGTCGGGACTAGACAGTCTTCCCCACACACTCTTCGGGACTACACCCAGTAGTCATCTCAACACAGTCGTCTCCACACACTTGTCGCAAACAGTCGTGAGCATACACTCTTCGGGACTACACCCAGTAGTCATCTCAAGACAGTCTTCGCCACACACAAAAGTCACAAGTCTACAAAGGTAGAACTGCCCAGCCCAATCGCACACTGAAGTAATAAACGGTGGTTACCAGTACTGGTTTCGCACTTGGCAAAAGGCCATAACGCTTATTATTTCCACGACTGCCCCAACTATACCCACCAAACACTAATCTCAAAAACCATTCGGTCTTTCGAGCCGAAACATTTGGTTCTCCTCCAGAACACTACCTAAATGACCTGATACACATATTTCTGACATACATACACCCACACTCCAACTTAGAACAAAACATATTGACCAAAGCAAGCATCTATAAATATGCAATAATTATAGGCGACTTTAATTTGAACAAAAACAAAACGAAACAGCTTAAAATATTTTTACAAAATTCGGACTTTATAAAACAGCAAACCCCACCAACTTTTCTGATGCCCGCAAACCCAGACTCAACACCAGATGTTCTACTGCACATAAAAAACTTAACAGACACCATCAACAACATAAACTTAACCAACGAGCTTGGATCCGACCACCTGGCTATTACGTTTAACATAGACTTACAACATACGCAACCTACCTCCAGTACACCTCCTATAGAGAAAAAGTTAAACCTAACAAAGACTGACATAGACAAGGTGAAACAATATATACATGGCTACATTCAATCGCAAGCACAGCCCATTTCAATAGAAACCATACAACAACAACAACTTTCACTAGCCGTAGGAAAATTTAGCCCGGAAATAAAAAATGTTTTCTACCGACATACACTACCCAAATTCATACTGAGACTCATAAAACAAAAGAGAGAACTGTACAGACTATATACAAACACTCAAAATAACGACCTAAAAAAGACACTGAACCAACTCAACAGAAACATTAAAACCTTGATTGGACAATACCGACAAGACAAATGGCTCGCAACATGTAAAGATATACGAAAAGACAGAGGCAAAACATACTGGCGAAAAATTAAGAAACTAGTGCAATACAAAAAAACTAACACTACTGACACAATTGACGAAAACGGAATAGAACGGTACAGAGACAAAGAGAAAGCTGACGCGTTCGCCAGACACTATCAAAGGGCCTTCAGCATATCGACAAACCCTAACTTCGACAATGACAACTGAAACTTGATCAACGACTGGTACTTGAACTATTTTAACAGCTCACCAAACTAATCATACAAACTGATCACAAACACAGAATACGATGAAGCCCTAGCGCATATCAGAAACAAAGCACCGGGAAAAGATAAACTAAAGACAAAACTCCTGAAAAGCCTAACTCAAGAAACACACAAACTGATCCTAACTGAATTGAACAACTGCATCACAAATAACAAAATTTCAAAAACGTGGAAAAACGACTTAATAATCCCCATACCAAAAAATGGACTGGACAATACGCAACCGAGCAATTACAGACCAACTACATTACTTCCAGTACTTTGCAAGGTTTTTGAGTACATAATAAAACAGCGACTTGAAAAACTGATCGGAAAATATATACCTACCTACCAATTTGGTTTCAAACAACATCACTCGACTATTCAACCGCTCTTTATTTTGGCCAACAGTGTACAAACAACTGACCTAACCGCCAGAAAGTCGGCGTGTCTATTCATGGACATTAACAAGGCCTTTGACAGTGTGTGGCATATGGGCTTACTCTACAAACTTCACAAACTCCACACACCAACATATCTACTCCACATCATAAAAAACTTACTCGAAAACAGACTACCACAAGTACGAATTGACAATACATTCTGTTTTTCCTTTTCCACTGAACAAGGGCTCCTTCAAGGATCCCCGCCCTCACCGTTTCTCTACAATATATACTGCCATGACATACACATACAATTACAACTTACCAGACAAAAATCAAATCGACAGATCGGCATACATGTTACAATACGCAGACGACACGGCACTTATTGTACATGACAAAACTACTGAGAGAGCAGCTCAAAGACTCCAAACAGTAACAAACAACACAATGACATGGTTTTATAAATGGAGACTAACACCAAACGGGTCAAAAAACCAACTTCTGCTCACAAACCACAGACTCAACGCTGACTCCCCTACAATAACTGCAGACGGCCAAACAACACAACCAAAAAACGACGTAAAATATCTTGGAATCACAATTGACCACAAACTTAAATTCACTAAACACATACGAAACATCAGGAAAGAAACAATACAGAGAACAAAACACTTCCGATCACTAACCTACAAAGACAGAGGAATTAGCACAAAGACCGCCACCAAAATATATAAAGCTTTTTGTAGACCCTTGCTAGACTATGGACATATACTCATGACCAACGGAACAGAAAGGACAAAACGTTATATATAAACAACAGAACAAATTGCACTAAGACTAATAGCACGATTAAGACACCCCCTAAACTAACTACACAACCCCTCCACCCAACTACTATACGAACGCACAAACAATACAAAGATTTCGGAAAGACTCATATATTTACAGACAAAATGGACAAACAACCCCTACAACTGGACCATACTGAATCCCCTTTGCCTTACAAGACCAACCAGACAATCCCGCTTCTGTTTCCCTACATCAACGCTACTCGAACGCTTACAATGGTAACTGACTACCGGACAATAAATCTAAGATCTCTGTTTGACAGAATTAAAATTATTAAATTATTAACCTAGAATAGGATAGTTTTTACCATTATTTATTTATTTAAATTAAGACTTCATGTACTAAACAAGGGCAGAAATACCGATAGGTCGATAGCCTTTTTTAGAAAAAAAGATGTTTACACTACTGTATAAAAATGACTACAATTCGAAAATATGTGACCTTCTCAACGACCATACTACATACCATACATATTTCAAGAGAAAAATAATGACCTAGTTACTAAATGGGAAAAGAGCTTATATCGCCAAACTCAGGCAAAAACATCAAGATCCACAATTCAATACCCCCTCGCATGTATGGCCTCGCAAAGCTCCATAAACAGAATATCCCACTACGATCCATAGTATCATGCACTCAATCACCCTTTGAAAAACTATCCAAGTTCCTCAAAAACATAGTCAACAATGTAATAAACGACAACGAGTATTATGTAAAGGACTCGTGGCACTTTAAAGAAAAGCTTACCAACATGTTTATTCCTGAACATCATATTCTAGTATTTCTTGACGTCGTATCACTTTATTCAAATATACCAATGGAAAACATTAGAAACCATAACAAAAAATGGGATTCAATAAAGAGATACACAGATATTCCACTCAATGAATTTTTGGAAGTTACCCAACTAACATTAACATCCACTTTTTTAATTTCCTTTTTAATGATAAATATTATCGACATTCCCCTGAACAAGGGCTCCCTCAAAGATCCCCGCTCTCACCGTTTCTCTACAATATATACTGCCATGACATATACAATTACAACTTACCAGACAAAAATCAAATCGACAGATCGGCATACATATTACAATACGCAGACGACACGGCACTTATTGTACATGACAAAACTACTGAGAGCGCAGCGCAAAGACTCCAAACACTAACAAACAACACAATGACATGGTTTATAAATGGAGACTAACACCAAACGCGTCAAAAAACCAACTTCTGCTCACAAACCACAGACTCAACGCTGACTCCCCTACAATAACTGCAGACGGCCAAACGACACAACCAAAAAAACGACGTAAAATACCTTGGAATCACAATCGACCACAAACTTAAATTCACTAAACACATACGAAACATCAGGGCAGAAACAATAAAGAGAACAAAACACTTCCGATCACTAACCTACAAAGACAGAGGAATTAGCACAAACACCGCCACCAAAATATATAAAGCTATTTGTAAACCCTTGCTAGACTTTGGACATGTACTCATGACCAACGGAACAGAAAGGACAAAACGTTATATACAAACAACAGAACAAATTGCACTAAGACTAATAACACGAATAGGACACCCCCAAAACCCACTACACAACTACACAACCCCCCACCCCAACTACTATACGAACGCACAAACATGACAAAGATCTCGGAAAGACTCATACAGCTACAGACAAAATGGACAAACAACCCCTACGACTGGACCATATTGAATCCCCTTTGTCTTACAAGACCAACCAGACAATCTCGCTTCCGTTTCCCTACATTAACGCTACGCGAACACTTACAAACGCAACGGACTAGTGGACAATAAAATAATTTCTTCTTGCCACTGAAATGTTATTTATTTAATAGTATTGTTAACATAGAATGGGAGAATTTTCATATTTGTTTTTTATTTAGATTAAGACTGCATGTATTAAACAAGGGCAGACATACCGATAGGTCGATAGCATTTTTTAGAAATAAAGATGTTTACTACTACTATTGTTAACCTAGAATAGGAGAATTTTCATATTTGTTTTTTATTTAGATTAAGACTGCATGTATTAAACAAGGGCAGAAAGACCGATAGGTCGATAGCCTTTTTAGAAATAAAGATGTTTACTACTACTACTACTACTATTATCGACAAATGGAAGGCTGCGCAATGATGTCATCTATATCTCGGGTTATCGCCCAACTTGTCTTAGAAGAACTGGAAAAATTAGCAAACTAGAACTACTAGCAAAAAAGAACAGTAATTAGCAAACTAAACTTCAAATTACCCTTCTTTTTCAGATATGTAGATGATTGCATGTTAGCCATTCCAGAAACCGAAAAAGAAAATATTTTACCTCGTTTTAATTCATATCATCCTAAACTGAAATTTACAATGGAAATCGAAGAAAAACAGAAAGATCAACTTTTTAGACCTAACTTTAATTCGATCAAAAAACTCAATTAAAACCATCTGGTACACAAAACCAACATGGTCGGGCAGGTGTTTAAATTTCAAATCTCAGCACCCTTTCTGAAAAAAAAATATGCGGTAATTGGCATTGCGGAGAGTTCCGACGCAAAAAAAGACCCATTTTTCCGAAAAAGCAAAACAAATTTTATTAACGAACGGTTAACCATAAATCTTGATTAACCAAATTTTCAAAAACAGAATATAGAAATTGTACAATAATAAATAAAATACAAAGCATAAACCTAAACATAATCAATATCTAACAACCTCTTATATTCCAAATCTCTCAGAAACTTTACAAAATATCTTTCAAAAAGAAAACATGATGGTAAGCCACAAAGGATAACTACTCCAAACTTAAAATAAATAAATAAAATAAAACGTGAACATAAGTCCAACCTAGTTTACGAAATCCCATATAATAATTGTGACGGAGAATATATAGGACAGACCAGTCAACTACTTAAAAACAGATTAAATGGGCATAAGAATGATAAAAAAAAATAGAACAGCTTTAACAAAACATACCATCGAAACAATACCCACTTTCCATTTTACAGAAACCAAAATCTTAAAATCGGAATGCAGTACAAGAAAGCGGGAACTTTCGAAACAGTTGAAATGATGAAAAATATAAACAGCATATAAGAACATCTTCACCTTTGTTTTTTATTTAGACTAACACTACATGTATTAAACAAGGTCGGAAAGACCGATAGGTCGATAGCCTTTTTTAGAAATAAAGATGTTTACTACTACTATAAACAGCATTAATTTTAAAACAGACACTAAACATTTAATCATTATTTACAGACGCATTCTGACTTAATATTAAACAAAAAAAATTATTAAGTTGCTTTCAGGAAATTAAGAAAACCTTGATTTCATCATTGAAAATCAAACATTCCACTTGCGGATAGCAAACCCATATAGATTTCAGTCGACATTATCTCTCAGCATGGCGAAGGCAGAAATGCGAATTGAATATTTTAAGTGTGACAAAATCGTGCGTGTGGAGGAAAAAATAAAATAAAAAAATGTATTGTATTCTGACATGTATGTTGAGTTTGTTTGTGATGGCATAAGTAATTTTATATCGATGTCAGTGAAACCTCAACATTCTTTTAATGATTTTTAGCCCTAGATGTATGTATTGTGAAAGTGTAAAGTATGCTATTTGACTGTATCCTCTTTGAAAAAAATAGTAGTTATGTTAGGGATAGATCTTGCAATTTCGTTTTCTTATAGTATCTGTAATCCTGAAGTATGCTTTCCTTACTGTATTTTAATTTAATTTAAAATAAAATTGCTGGATTCAGTCAATTATTTTTTTATTATTTTATTTTAAAAACGTTTCGGTGTCTTTCACCACCATCTTCAGTTTGTCTAAAATATACAGTTAACACATTGTCAATATATATTTTTTTAATCAAGGATCTTCCGTCAACCTGTACACACTAAAATACAACCATTTCAGCATATTAAAATATTTTGAAATCTTATCGGACCAAAAGGTGATGAGTCAGGACAATCATGTTCGGGAAAATACTAGAATTTATCGTTCAGAGATTTAACATTTACTTACATGCACGGCTGTTTCTACCTTCAGTTTTGGCATGAAATTGGGATATCAATTCTCGTCCATCATGGAGCGAAAAAATAAAAAAAGTGTTTATACTGTTTCTTTTACTTTAGCTTTTTTCCCCTTCGCATTCTGAGGATATCATTTTTGGTTTGCAATTTCTTTAATATACCGGGTGTTAATATTTTGTTTCATTCATTTAAGTTCATTTAGCATATGCATGTATGATATACAGAGTTAAGATTGTCTGCATCTGATCTAAAATTCATTGCATTATAATGTTTTTTAATTTGTATCATTTCATGGACTCTTCTCTTATTATAGTAGTTGTAAACATCTTTATTTCTAAGAAAAGGCTATCGACCTATCGGTCTTTCTGCCCTGGGTTGATTACAAAGTTTTGTGTGGAAACTTAATAACTAATAACTAATATAATTAACAAACATTTACACAAGCTGTGTCTGGAGATGCTCCAATAGGATTGAGGTTGGGAAGATGAAACGCGTTTGCCTGGTCGGTCTTGTTAAACAGAGGGGGTCCAGAAAGGTGAGATTGTGAGGGTTGTGTTTCCATCTTGATTGCAAGACGAGTAATCTTTCCGATATCCTTGTCAAGTTTGTGCGTTCGTAGAGTAGTCGGTTTGGTGGATTGCGTAATGGGTTTGCTGGGTGTCGGATCGTCGTTATCAGTCTCAGTGCTATCTGTTCTGTTGTCTGTAAATGCCGTTTATTTTTGTCAGTAGCGTTGGCGAATAAAATATGAGCGTGGTCAATTAGAGGTCTGCAGATCGCTTTATATATGATTGTTGCTGTCTTGGTGCTGATACCCTTGTTTTTGTAAGTTAAATTTCTGTTCTCATGTTTTGTACGTGTTTTGTGAATTTTAATCTATTGTCCATTGTTATTCCTAGGTATTTCACATTGTCGGTGGGTTTGATTATTTGACCGTCCGTGGTGATGTTTGGAGAGTCTGGTTTAATTCGGTGGTTTGAGAGGAGCAGTCGATTTTTTGATGCATTTGGCGTGAACCTCCATTTGTAGAACCATGCTGTTATTTTGTCTGTTAGTGTCTGGAGTTTGTCCAATGCTCTGGCGGTCGTTCTGTCAAGAGCGATAAGGGTAGTGTCATCAGCGTATTACAGCAGGTATACGTTTTGGTATATACCTTCTTTGCCTTGTCTGTTGTGATTGTATATGGTGGTATATGTTGTAAAGCAGGGGTGAGAGTGATGAACCCTGAGGTAAGCCTTGCTCAGGTGACAAGGGGATAGAGTAGTCGTCTTTGACTCGTACCTCCAGTTGTCTGTCTTCGAGTAGTTATTTAATAACATGTATTAAGTAGTTTGGAGTGCCAAGTTTGTGTAGTTTATACAGTAAGCCCTCGATCCACACACTGTCAAAGGCCTTATTTATGTATAAAAACATGTTGGCAGTTTTTCCTCCGGTCAGGTGTGTGGTTTGTATGCTATTAGTAAGAAGAAAAAGTGAATGTATAGTTGAGTGTTTAGTCTTGAAGCCAAACTAGTATTTTGGAATATGATGTCCTATTAAATTATGTAATTCGTTTTTTATTATGTGTCCAAACAGTTTGCTCAACATCGGGAGCAGGGTGATTGGCCTGTAGTTTTTTGTTAGTGTGTCATCTAGTCAATTCTTTAAAATAGGAATTATTATTCCGTTCTTCCATGACTTGGGTATTTTGTTCGTAGTGATGCATTCGTTAAGTTTTCTTAGTATGAAGTCATGTGTTTCTTGTGTTAGATGCTGAAGTACCTTGCTTTTAATATTGTTTGTTGTATTCTGTAATGATTTCGTGATTTAGAGCCGTCGTGTTTCTTGAAAATTCGTCATGCCATTTGTTCACCCGTTTCCAGTTGTCAAAGTTTGTATTTGTTGATCTTTTGAAGGCCCTCTGAAAGTGGCCGGCGAAGGCGTCCGCTTTGTCTTTGTCCGAGTATCGTTGTGTTCCCTGCTCATTGATAATACCTATCGGATTTGTTTTTTGTATTTAGATAATTTTTTTATTTTCCGCCAATATGTTCTTCCTTTGTCTTTATCGATTTCTACGCATATTTCAATCTATTTGTGTTGTCGATATCGAAATATCATAGCTTTAATGTTTCTGTTTAAGTTGTTAATTGTTCTTTTGATAGAGTCGTCCTGTGTAATTCGGTATTGTCTGTATAAATCTCTTTTATGTTTTATTTGTCTTAGTACAAACCTGGGTAGAGTATGCTGGTAAAAGGCATTTTTAATCTGTGGTGAGAATTTGTTTATGTTGGGGTCAGGTGAAAGGTGCTTTTCTGACAGCTTCTGCATGATACCGTGACATTATAAATAGACCACCAAAATGTATATTCTTAATATAGCTAATATGACTAATAGCATGTCCGCATATTGGATATTGGTGTACATTTTGTGAGAGAAGCTCCAAATTAAGTCACAATTTGACAAATGCTTGTTATTCTTGGCAAAAGTTATCTACCTGTAACTACCTGATAATGACAAAAACAGTAGTAGTAGTAAACATCTTTATTTCTAAAAAAGGCTATCGACCTATCGGTCTTTCTGCCCTTGTTTAATACATGTAGTCTTAATCTAAATAAAAAACAGATATGAAAGTTCTCTTATTCTAGGTTAACGATATTACTAAATAAAATTTCAGTGGCAAGAAGAGATTATTTTATTGTCCACTAGTCAGTTGCGTTTGTAAGTGTTCGAGTAGCGTTAATGTAGGGAAACGGAAGCGGGATTGTCTGGTTGGTCTTGTAAGATAAAGGGGATTCAGTATGGTCCAGTTGTAGGGGTGACAAAAACATTATTGCCGCTTTAATGTTTTTTCAAAAAATAATAGAAGAGTACTTTTTTATATAAAAAATGTTCATAATTTGAAGTAAACATCGTAAATTTTAATTTCATGAGCTTAAGTATTCCCATCGGCTTCTAATCAAACATGGGACCATTTGAAAATAATGCTTAATAACAAAGTTGAAATTCATTTTCCAACTGTTAATATCTTCTAGAAAAAAAAACATATTTTGCTCGTACCACCAAGTGGGCCCTTATAACTCCTTAAAAGGCATAACGCCAATTTTGAATCACCCTGTATAATCAATTGTATATATATACTTCTACTAGATTACCACCACTATCAGTAAATTCATTATTTTGGCACATTTCCTTATAATATAGATTCTAAATCTCCCCTTCAGCAATGATTCAAATAACATTCCCGTACTTTTGCAAGCAGAAGGGAGGCATTGGGGTTATCGACCGCGTCCCTAACCTTCCAAATCTGCAATAGTCGTAATAATTTCATCACGTGGCGCCAGACAGTCGGATGCTGAGGGTGACTGGGGTGAATCAAAGCGAAACTCAAGATAAGTGGCGCATCAAATGATGTTATTTAAAAGGAACATCCATATTTATTAAGTCTGAATGTAAGAAGTAATATCTAATCTTTCATAAATGACACTTTCCTTTGAAATTTGCCTGATTCATATAAGATTATATTATTTGAACTCTTTAAATTTATCTTTAGCATTTTACTTATCTACTAATATTCATGAATGACATTTCATGAACATTCATGAGACTTGAGTCGAAATATTTTGCAGGCAAAATTTTCTTTCTTGTGATATTACAACTGAAAAAACATTTGTCTATTCTGACAAAACGACTACATAAACTTCAAATTCTATTACCTTAAATTAAAGAACCATTGTTAATCTGGCAAGTGTCCCTTATATTTAACATAATTAATGTTAATACGTTATTAGTATTAGTAGAAAACAATTTAGAAAAGAAAATATTTCACTTGTTTTGATCAAGTTAGTTGCTTTTTGACAGATCAGTTCCCATGATAACTTTTAAAGTGCACAAAAAAGCACTCTTAAAGTGTTCTTCTTATTTATATTATTCGGAAACATTGAAAAGTGTGTTATTTGAGTCAAATTACTGTTTTGGAACACTACAAACATAAAAATAATATGTAAAAAATGATAAAATGATTCTTGGGTCTGGCATAATCAGAAATATTGCATGGTCAAATATACTATATTATGAGATTGTTGTTTTTATTCGTGTTACTTTTCGCGATTAAACAAAAAAACTGTTCTATACGAGAGCAAAAATCCGTTTTTCAAACTCCTGTTGAATTGCCGGCAACGCCGTAGTCGTTCAAAAAGCAAAACATTTAGCCATTGTGTCGAAAACTACTTTTGTTTTATAAAAACCCATTTGGTAATACTTATGGTATGATACAAACCTTCGTACTTTACTGCGTTATTTCCTTAATTACAATTTTCGTTAAATGTAAACGAGAGTTAGATGTAATGCGAAATACGAACATATTCGATACGATTGCAAATATTGTGAACATTCTGTTATTTACACGAAGTGTGTTCTTTCGTTATACTCGAGGGCTGATGCTTGCGTTCAAATGCCGCAGCAAAGTAGTCAATTGAATATTTCAACTCGTATTAATCTCATACATAAATACATACAATATACATAAGATTACCCTATAGTTACTGATTCTTTTTATTGGAGTGCTGTGTCTGGGTTCAGACTTTGGTTATCATCATGTTGACCATTCTGTGAAATCTATCTCTGTCTGCTTCTATTCTGAAGAGGTTTTCCACTTGTAGATCTGTTCAGTGTCTAATGTTCCGCTGCCAGGACAGTTTCTTTCGACCAATCCATCTCGTGCCTGTACCTTGCCCTGTTTGGTGATATTTTGGACCTCTAATAATGTGACCAAAGTACTCGGTCTTTCTCCATTTTATGGGCTTCAGAAGCTCCGACTCCGCGTCAATCATTCTGAGCACATCCTCATTAGAGGTGTGTGGAGCCCAAGGTATCTTCAGGATTCTACGGTAATACCACAATTAAAAAACCACAAATTTATTAATGGTGGCAGCCTTCAATGCCCAAGTCTCGCAGGCGTAGAGCAATATTGACCACACGTAGAACTTTAAGATATTTTTTCGTAGATGCATGGAGATATTGCACATAACTGGTTTCCTTGATATAAATGATTTTCGAGCTATTCCAATCCGAGTGACGATTTCTTCATCGGAGTCTCCCCTCGCATTCAGATAGCTACCACAATATTTGAAGTGATCAATATGCTCTACCACCTTCCCATCCAGAAGCAGTTGTCCCGGGTCAACGTGCACCTCTCTCACCGCCATCAATTTTGTTTTGTTAATGTAAATTTTTAATCCTCTTCGATGACTTGATTCATTTACTGTGTTAACCAGAGTGTGGAGGTCCGTTAGAGTTTGGTTTCTCCTCCGATTCTTATACCCTCCGTTCGGCCATCCATTGCCTCAATATATTTGCTCAGAATATATGTATGTGTATTGAATAGTGTTGGCGACAAAAAAAAAGGCGAATTTTACTTGAAAAGGTATTTATATCTACCCTAACGATAGCCACTTGATGATAGTATAGGTATTTCATTAGCCTATATATTGTCCAGTCCCATAGATTTCATATATTCGAGCAGCAGATCATGTCGGACCAGATCAAAAGCCTTCTCAAGGTCTATAAAGCGTACGTAAACGTTATTTCGGAATTCACAGCACTTTGAGAAAATAACCAGCACACAGAACAAAGCTTCTCTAGTTCCCAATTCATTCCGAAATCCAAAGTGTTATCTCGCTAAGTTACTCTCACATAATGCGAATATGCGACTTTGAAGAATACGCAGCAGAATCTTAAGCGTGTGACTCATCAGGCTTATCAGTCTGAAATCCCTACATTTGCAAGGTTTGCTCTTTTTCGTAATTGTCATGAAAAGCCATTCTAACCAGTCCTGAGGTCTCTGGCCAGTATTTTAAATTTCATTTAAAAAGGTAGTTAGGTATGTGATGCTGTCCACATCCAACAAATTAAGTAATTCGGCAGGGACCTGATCCGGCCCAGGTGCCTTGTTCTTTTTTGTTTCACTCCCCATTTAGATCTTCTCCGACGTAGTGTTGTCGGTCGTCACAGTCGGCGTCCTCGAAGAGATGGGACACATGTTTATCTCATTCTCTGCAACGGTGATCTAGATCGGTTTTGATTTTCCCACTAGAGTCACCAGCTGTGGATTTAGGTTTTCTGTGTAGACTAAAGTCATCATGTTCCTGATTAATACCGGCAAAAACATGCTGTAATGGTTGAAGCACACATATCGAAAAGTTTAAAAGAGAATGTATGTTTAAAGTGGTGAGCTGACGCTAATGCATTAATTAATCCATATTAGGGGCATATTTTTATGTCCATTTATTAAGAGCCATTCAAATTCCTGTCAATATTTGTTTTATAAAAGACACAGATGATTGTAGATTTGAATATGTTTCTCGACCAACACGTTTGTCGAAAGTTGAGTTGATAGTTAACAGTGAACTCGGAAGTTATTACAAACTCTATATAATCTCCACCAACTTCATCGGATGACAGATTTCATCACATTAGAGAACCGAATTGTTACAAACAGATTAAATAAATGATTAGACAACATAACAACGACTTTTCATCAGGGAGAAACTTTTGTGTCGATAACTTCCTGAAAGCCCCTGGTTGGGTGTTGCTTATAACCACTATCTTCTTCCCTATTTATAGATCTAAAAGTGGCACTTTCTTTATTTTGAATTTAAAGTTTGCTCAAGCTTGATTGAAAATATATGTAAATTAAAAATTCTGCAAAGAATATATTAAAAACAATGGAGCCATTCAACAACTGTTATTTGGAGTAGCAGGAAACGTTTTCTAATAGAAAAGAATTACACGTCATTTCGTCAGAGTGTGTTTTTTATGAAAACAACATTGGATCCTGGAACTTCCACCCATTGAAAAGACGTAATTAATACTGATCTCGGAAGAAGTAAGCTTCAAGTAAAATGTGTATTTAGGGATATGCTTCAATCATTTGACATCAAATTCACCATGGAAGTTGAACAAAACCACCAACTGGCCTTCCTGGATGTTTTGGTGTCTAGGCAGGGGAATCGTTTGGACCACAAGGTATATCGAAAAGCCACCCACACAGACAGATATCTTCACAAGCTATCTAACCACCATCCGAGTCAGAAGCAGGGAATCATTAAGACTCTCACGGATAGAGCCAGAAAAATATGTGGACCACAACATCTAGCAACGGAACTACAGCACTTGGAAAAAGCTTTTCTTCAGAACGGATATTCCCAGTTGGACATCAAAAAAGCTGTAGGAGTGGGACGTGCTGAAAAAAGTGAGTCCACTCTGAAAGCTTTCCTGCCCTATGTTCCCAGGGTTACGGACAGAATTGGGAGGCTCTTGAGGAAACACAACATAAGAACGGTCTACAAGCCCACAACAAAGATCCGAGAATGTCTAGGGTCAGTTAAAGACAAAATACCTCACCTAGCAACTGCGGGAATCTACCGGATTCCATGCTCCTGTGGAAGCGTCTACATAGGAACTACTAAGAGATCGGTTGCGACAAGATTAGAAGAACATCGACGGAATTGCAAACTTGGACATGTGGAGAAGTCGGCAGTGTCGGAACATGCCCTCAGCGATGGAACACACAACATCTATTTCGGAGAGGCACAGGTCCTGGCCACGACAACAGGGTATCGCCCCCGACTAATACGAGACGCCATTGAAATCTACAAACACGACGACAATTTCAACAGAAAAGAAGAGACCATGGCGCTGAACAGGATATGGTTTCCAGCACTCACCAACGCAAAAACAGCAAGAAAAAGCAACAGCTCAGGACAGGAGAGAGAATCCTGTACACCGGAGGATAGCAACAGCCAACATAATGCGCAAGCTCCGATGACACAGGCCACGTCATCACAAACCACGTCATCGCGACCGGTGCATAAATACGGACTGCGCCCGAGGAATCGCATCAGAACAGTGTAAGCGTTCAAGCAAACCACTTCTGAAGATGCAAGCCACACGTGCTTGCGAAACGTCAAGAAGAAATTCTACCGAACGACGGCCTAAAAACCCGAAAAACACACTTGTACTCAAAGACTCTTTACTTTTAAATCTCCTGTTGATATAAGAGAGCAATTGATTTTACACATAAGAGAAACTGCAACACAAATTAAGGTATGGGTCCAGTGGACATGTAGCACAACATTATCGTAACGACTTGTGTTATTATGTACATTCGTGGGTGTATAACCTTGCATGAATCATACGGGAGTGTATAAAATATAAACTGGATTAATGTATTTTCTAAGTTGTTGCGTTAGTTTACATATATTCAAAAACATACTATTTGTACACATTATTTCCGTCTCTAGAAACACTTTTTTATTAGCGGCTTGAAGGCCGTTTTGGACGTTCACGTTTTGGACGCAGCCACTGGAGCACAAACTCGCATATCGTTGCCGACCGTTGCCGAATCAATGCTCTCCACGCGCTCCTTTCAGGGATCTAAAAAGATCAAAGTCACAAGCTGATAAACCCGAACTGCGGGTCGGATGTTCCAACATTGTCCACCCAATTTGGACTAATTTCTTTTTTGTAACGTTTGCTGAAGAATTCGAATAACATTTTTGACTGATTGTGTCTTACTTTTCTTTCGCTAAAACAATTTTGCGACATTCAGAAGCTTGGGATATTATTCGGCATTAATTATGCGTTGATCGTGGAGAAACTCGAGAAGCAAAGCACATTGAAGATCCAAAAGAAGAAAGTTGTCACATTATTTCCGACACCCAGAGACATGGAAAACGGCTTAATAATCCCTATACCCAAAAATGGACTGGACAATACACAACCGAGCAACTACAGACCAATTACACTGCTTCCAGTACTGGGCAAGATTTTTGAATGCATAATGAAGCAGCGGCTTGAAGAAGTGATTGGAAAGTATATACCTACCTACCAATTTGGTTTCAAACAGCATCACTCGACTGTTCATCCGCTCTTTATTTTGGCCAACAATGTACAAACTACCCACCTAACTGACAGAAAGACAGCTTGCCTGTTTATGGACATTAACAGGGCTTTTCACAGTGTCTGGCATAGAGGCTTACTATACAAACTATACAAACTACACACACCAACATATCTACTACACACCATAAAGAAATTACTAGAAAACAGACAACTACAAGTACGAATTGACAAAACACTGTCATTTTCTTTTTCCCCTGAACAAGGGCTCCCTCAAGGATCCCCGTTCTCACCGTTTCTCTACAATATATACTGCCATGACATATACAATTACAACTTACCAGACAAAAATCAAATCGACAGATCGGCATACATATTACAATACGCAGACGACACGGCACTTATTGTACATGACAAAACTACTGAGAGAGCAGCTCAAAGACTCCAAACACTAACAGACAACACAATGACATGGTTTTATAAATGGAGACTAACACCAAACTCGTCAAAAAACCAACTTCTGCTCACAAACCACAGACTCAACGCTCACTCCCCTACAATAACTGCAGACGGCCAAACGACACAACCAAAAAACGACGTAAAATACCTTGGAATCACAATTGACCACAAACTTAAATTCACTAAACACATACGAAACATCAGGGCAGAAACAATAAAGAGAACAAAACACTTCCGAACACTAACCTACAAAGACAGAGGAATTAGCACAAACACCGCCACCAAAATATATAAAGCTATTTGTAGACCCTTGCTAGACTTTGAACATATACTCATGACCAACGGAACAGAAAGGACAAAACGTTATACACAAATAACAGAACAAATTGCTCTAAGACTAATAACACGAATAAGACACCCCCAAAACCCACTACACAACCCCCCAACCAACTACTATACGAACGCACAAACATGACAAAGATATCGGAAAGACTCATACAGCTACAGAAAAAATGGACAAACAACCCCTACAACTGGACCATACTAAATCCCCTTTGTCTTACAAGACCAACCAGACAATTCCGCTTCCGTTTCCCTACATTAACGCTACTCGAACACTTACAAACGCAACGGACTAGTGGACAGTAAAATAATTTCTTCTTGCCACTGAAATCTTATTTATTTACTAGTATTTTTAACCTAGAATAGGAGAATTTTCATATTTGTTTTTTATTTACATTAAGACTGCATGTATTAAACAAGGACAGAAAGACCGATAGGTCGATAGCCTTTTTTTAGAAATAAAGATGTTTAATACTACTATTTCCGACAATCGAGTCTTAATCTTCACAAGAGGGTTTTCTCCGCACTTTTTCCACTCCATGCTCTCTTGTTCTGACTGGGAAGTGTAATGCTGTATTCCAGGTTTTAACACAATGAAAGATTTGATTCAAAAACGCATCAGCATTTTATTGATGGCGGTCCAAGAGGCGCTAGGAACCTTAAATCGATGTTGTTTATGCTCGCCTGACGGCAATCGCGGAACGCATCTAGCTAATACTTTCTAATCCATCCACCTGGTTTATACCGCCTTGGACTTTAAAGTACGAACATATTAAAAGTGCATATGGCTTCTGTGCGAAAAGAGCCAGTTTGTCATTTTTTCTCAAATTCATCTTAAAAAAATATTGGCATACAATATCTAGTCAACACAGATTTTTATTTGTTGAGATGTATACTTTCAGCATTGAATATGCAACGTTACGTCACATAAATTGCCTTTTGTCCGATAATGAGTGTGTCAGTGAGTCTCATTGGGCACGTCGTTGCTAATTCTGCTTGTTTTACCAGCGCCAAGGGGACACTTTTTACGTTATAGTCATTGACATTTCTGTTCGTTTACTTTGGACGCTTAACTAATAACATTTATTATTAACAATGCCGAAGAGGTGCAGGGAAAACAAATCGCCTTTAATTGTAAAGCTGATAAACCATTTTCAGTGTGAAAAAAAAGCAAGAAAGCGCATTTTATATCTGAATGCGATGTACAACGTAAATATAACTTTATCTTATTATTTATTATTGTACTTATCTGATGTTTTGAAAGTATAATTATCTACTATACAAATATACAGTTATTGAAAAATGGTGTCCAAGAAGTTAATGAGAACAAGGAGTTCCTGGATACTTCAATAATTTTATTCCAAGGGAATTCACTTCAGAAAATATACAACCATACTATTGCATGTCAAAATACCGCTAATAATTTCCCGAAAGTCCAGGATATATTATGGACTATATTCGTTATAATAGCCTCGTTTTAAAAAGTTTACTCGTTTTACAGAGCATATTATGACATAGAAAAAGGTGTTAATGATACAACAAAACTGACTATGTTGATAGATTGGTGCCAAACAAACCATCAGAAGTCAAATAACAAAATTTTTTTTTTCAATGAAATTATATAATGAAAAAATATAAATTAAATGTTATATAAATTTTTTTAAATACAATATCCATTGTCACACTACAACTAGTTGTCTCTGTCCATGAATCTTTTAGCGCCGGGAAGGAATATATACATAATATATAAATTCAATACAAATACACGTATGGGATTAGACGTCCCTCATTTGCTGCCTGACGGTCACGTTTCATGACCCAACATTGGAGAGTCATTGGGTAAGCTATATGTTGCATACGAAACAAAACACTTTGATTTCGCCGCGAGTGTTCATGCACACATATCAATTTCGAAATTGAGAAGTGGCTAAGGAATTAAACGCTGTCGTTAATCGGATACCATACCGCATGTCTTACGAGATTACAAAATTTTGCAAAAGAGCAAGATGGAGTCATTTGCCTGGTGTAATTGCTTGCCTCATTCGTGCATTATGTATTTAATTATCTTGGGAGACATTACTTCTAATAAACACTGAAAAACTGCTGCTCTCAATCACAACATCTTTTTTATATAGGGGGTGATTCAAAATTGTGTCATTCCTCATTCCGTCCATATGGCCTCACTTGGAGAATACGAGAAAAATATTGAAAACATTATTTTCGAAAATTTCTAGGAGATATTAACAGTAGAAAATCGAATTTCCACTTTGTTATTAAGTAACATTTTGAAGTGGTCTCAGGTTTGATTGGTAGCGTATTCGCATGCTTAAGCATTCGAAAACAAAAATTAACATAATTTATTCAAAGTATGAAAATTCTTTATATTAAAAAAGTACTCTTACACAATTTTTTTAATTACAATTCAAAGCGGCAACGATGTTTTTTGTCATTTTCAGATAGTTATAGGAAAAGTTACAGTTAAACGGGAAGAACCCACAGATTCATATCTAAGAATTTCGTTTCAGCGCCAATCACCACCTAACCTAGCTTTTTATAAAAGGGTTTGTTGACATGCGTTAAATGTACGGTTTACCCTAACCTATTTCATGCATTTCAAGCTCACTGTGTTTATCTATCGTTACTTGAGCTTTTGATATTTAAGACGCAGCATGTATTTACGTCATGTTAATGAGGCAGATTATCCTGGAAAATATTGTTGCCGACCTTCTGATCCAGTTTTTTTGGAAAAAACTCCGTTTTTGATTAGAACTAATGTTTTTACTATTTTACTGTAATATACACTTGCGTGCATAGAAATCGGCCCACTGTAAACTTTTGATTTTAACTATATTTAAAAAAAAACTATTCATCAGATCAAAAAAAGAAATATGCTGTTTGAAAGACAATTTAATATGCTTTAATGTCAGTGGAAATTATTGTGAGTCTCCTCTGTTTAACATAGTGAAATTAATGCATTAAGTATATTAAGTTTTTTTATTATTAACATAACTATTGTTAATGACAATTTAAAAATTAACACTTAATTTTTTAATAATGGGTATGACATCCTCTTTCTCTAATAACTTCTCTCGATTAGGCAGAGATCTAATCAAGTTTGCTAGTGTTTCTTGAGGGATGTCAAATCACTCTTCTTCTACTGCAGCAATAAGCTCTGGAATTGGGGTAAGAAGTCTAGCTCGAATTCTTCATTTTAGCTTATCCCATAAGTGTTCGATCGGATTTAGGTCAGGAATGTATGGTGGCCACTCCATAACCCGAAAACCGACTTCTGCAATGTAATCTTGCACGATTCATGCGGTGTGCGGCCTGGGATTGTCATGCATAAAGGTAAATTCGTCTCCAATGAAGTCGACGTAAGGTACCACATGAATTGCTAAAATCTCCTCGATATATCTAACAGCCGTTAAACCTCTCCTTCTGTGAACACGTTCGCCCCTACGAATGAAAACAGGGTCCGTTCGTGCTCATATGGAAATTGCACCCCAGATCATACAGGAACTACCTCCATAAGAACTTCGCTCTTCAAAGCAGCAATCTGCAAATCACTCTCTTGGTCTTCGGTACACTTTCCTTCTTCGGACGGTACCATGGAGGCATATTCTGGTCTCATCTGAGAACTCTCAACAGATTGTTGCACTTGAACGGCATTAAGTTAAGGTGACGATTTCTTAATGTTGGTGACACGATAAAACGGTCATCACGAGCGGTTGAAAATCGCCTTCTTCCTGTTCCAGGTCGCCTATAAAAGGATCGAGTCTCCTCATAAAGTTTGCACACTCTTCGAACCGCTGCGGGTGTCATATCGAATTGTATAGCAACAGCTCGCTGACCAAGCCCATTTTCGATTAAAGCAATAACTTGGCCGGCTTTTTGTGGTGTAGTGTGTTTGTGGTGTAGTGTGTTTGTGGTGTAGTGTGTTTGTGGTGTAGTGTGTTTGTGGTGTAGTGTGTTTGTGGTGTAGTAGTTTGTAAGTGTGTTAAACTAACACACTCAAACACTATTGAGATTATGAATAACGAATTAATCAAATTTCAGTCGCAAACACAATAATTTTAATATTTGACGACTTTTTTATTTTCGTTACAATCACCACATAAACACATTTCATTTGTTACCGGTTGCTTCGCATATAAACGACAAGCCTTCTTTATAAATTTATACTCACATTAAAGCATATTAAATTGTCTTTCAAGCATCATATTTGTTTATTTAATCTAATGAATAGTTTTAAAAAAATATATAGCTAAAGTTAAAAGTTTTCAGTGGGCCGATTTCTATGCACGTAAGTTTACATATACACCTTTCCAAAATATGTCGAGGAAGAGAAAGTTTCAAACGTTAATTTAAATTTGCTGAGTGTTTATTAAAATTGTCTGTAGATAATTATGTTGTTATTTTAATGGTAATTGCTATCAAGATTAATTTTTGTTGAAAATCTTGCTCGGGTTTTCGTGAAAAAGCTCTGGACAAATTAATAATTTAAACGGATAAAACTTATTCAATTTTAATATTGTCCTATTCGTGTCTTTTATTAATTTTTGGTCAGAAATACCGATAGATCGATAGCCTTTTATTACTAATAAAGATGTTTACTACTACTACTACTATTAATTTTTAAATTTTGTGTTTTTATTAAGAAAAAAGATACTAGTTGAAAGTTTAAAGTTAAGAAGAAGATTGAATTATTTGTACTTTAACAATAAGAAGAAATAATCATTAAAGTCTGACAATCAGCAGTTTCCACGCTTCACGTGGAAATGTCCGTTAAACTTTGACGACTTCCAGTCCAGATGATCCTATTACTTCGACTGACTGACAAGTTGATAAAAAGAACCGCTCACTTTAAGTCCCTTCTTGGAATGGTATTGACGCATGTGTTTTCCTTTCAGAAGCAGAACTTTTTTTCCTCAGAAACAGAATAAAAATTAGCAGATAGGTATTAGACGTACTCATGGCTTAGATTTTTGTTTTCATATTTTTCATTAAAAGCTCTAGTTTATTATAGTACTAAAAGATGTATAATTTCGACAAGTGCAGCTATTCTGTACACCATTGAAAAAATGCAATTTATAAATAACTGGTTTAGGCACAAAGTTCTAAAGATTTAGAATTAGAACAAAAATGGAATAAAATACAAATACCCTAGATCCTAACAGAGGAAATCCAGATCATTTCGACGCTGCCAAAATATGTTCGGGTTAGTTTTTAATACAATTTTAAGTGAAAGTTGGTACGACCAAGTTAAATTTCCATTTAGTAAGGATTATTTATGTAGCCAGTTCCAATTTTGTAAATTTTAATACGAAAACTACTTCATTAAATGCACCGTTGTGTAATGCAATCGAAAAAGATTTCTGAGGAGCAACTGGAGCAAGACGAGCAACTTTAAAACCCACAAACAACATGTTAGCTGACTCTAGTTAAAATCGCTACCTTGGAAAGGGAGTTTTTAAAACAAATTTATTTTACTTTCGATTGATATTGATTCAGCTTCAAGATACAACTGACTGTTTAACAGATCTGTTAGAATATATATATATTCTTTAAGTGCTGAGGTGTTACATGCCATCAGTGAAACTACAGAACAATATGTATAACGTAAGAGTAATTAGATACGTGCTTACGCTGAGAACGTGAAATAGGATATCGTAACTGTACGTGAAATGGGATATCATAACTCTCTTTTTTGCGCACATACTTCAACCCTGTGAATTGCCAACTTAACATAATGAGCAAATACAATGTTGGATGTTGTTTTCAACATCCTGTGATTATAGAAACTGTTACTCAGATATAGCCAATTCGCCTATCGACCAGTGAACAGATAAGTCGTGCTATCGCGTAGCGCTAGTGCATTCCGCGAATTGCTATTTCTTTCTCCGCTTTCGAAGCTGATAAACTGAGCTGATTCTGTTGAGCAGCCAACTAAGCGATTCAGTTTAGTAGCTGGATAAATGACCAATCCTTATTGTTTCGTACAACCTAATTATGCGCTCGTGGACCAAAATGGAAGAATTATGATGAATCCTCAAATGCGCGCAATCCACTCAGGAGAGTACTCCGTACCACAAAAAATTATACAAACCTACCCAGCCCAGTCAGTTACAACTTTATCTACTGAGGCAAGTACAACAAATATTCAATGGCAAAGAACCAATCACAAAAAATATTTCGTCTTGTCTTGAAGAAAACTTTAGTAAACAACATAAACATACAAAAATAAGCGACTACCTGTTAGGCAATACACTCAAGATATCCAACATATTCAGCAACCTCACTAACGAGGATGGCGACATGGAAACCGCTGATGGAGGAAATCCACCGGAGCCAAAATCCAGCCAAAACCACTACCAATTTTTGTTGAAGACGCAAGCAATGTTAATCCATTTATGAACTGCTCAACGATATCACAAAAATCAGTATGTAATAAAAGCACTAGGAGGTGATCCGATCAAAGTACAACCAAAAACAAAAGACGCTAACACCAAAATTAAAAATGCCCTGAATGCAAAGAAAACTCGGTTTCACACATACAAACCAAAACAAAATCGCACAAAGAAACGACTGCGAGTGTTCTTTGTCGATTTGAAACCTAAGGAACGCAACAAAGAAATTTATGACACAAAACTCTTCATGAAAATTTGAACCACCACAGTCACAAAGCGATATGCCAGAGCCGATGCCAGAGGTTTTATCATACAAAGAATTTCTGCCAACGTACTCCGAGGGGTGTCAAATGCGCCGAATCTCACCTTTCAACTGAATGTCCTTGACAAGTGAAGATCAACTCTGTAAAATGTGTAAACTGCTCGGAAAATCATCCAACCAACTACAGATGGTGTGTAGTACACAAATAATTACAACAAAACTGTATCCTAAATTGAGAGAAAAGAACCACATGCAACAGCAAAACAACATGCAACAATACAATGCTTAACCAAACATATCATATGTACAAGATTTGTCGAGATCAATCCAACAAACCCAGCTTGTTATCAATGTAAAGGAACCAAATGTAACAACAAATCATTAACAATCAAATGATATGTCTGAGTTGTGCCACTACCCTCGTCAATAAAATAGCATAATGACACAATTGCTCAAATTAGCTGAATGGAATGTGTTATGAATTTTACTTCCAACTATATTTATTTTATCTCGGGCGTGAGTTAGAGCAAGAGCTAGTACTTTGCGGCTAGTGAACAATTTTTGGAACGCTCAATGGACAATACAAAATTATGCACACTCAAATTCAACTGCACAACTAATGTATTTAAAGAAGTTAACAATTTTGCTTAGAGAAAGAAAGGTAAAAAAAAATATATAAATTTACTTAGAGTGTATCACTCGGATATTTTTGGTAGCACCCTTAATCTATGGATACCTTAACTTCAATCAAGCCTGGATGGTGAAGGGGAAGGACCCTGAGGGGGACCTGCTGGAGTGATCACTTCAGTCAGTGGCCTCGCAGGTCTTCCAATGGGGATCGGTCGTGATCATAAATAAAAATAAAAAAAATCCACAGTAAAGGGGTACCAAAATAAATAAGGAAATCACTCAGGTCCGACTGTGAATCGCAATTAAAGTAAAAAGAAACAAAATGAACTGAATGCAGTCGAACTTGAATGTTTCAGCACAAGCAGTTAACTATAAAACGTTATTAATTCCAATCATAAAAAAATACTGTCATAAAAAACTGATAAAAAAACAAAAGTCTTCACCAAAAGTTGGGCGCCAGCATGCTTCCAAGTAGCATACAACTTCTACCCAAAATAGAAAACACCAGAACCAGCCTCCACGTCAAAAATCCAAAGGTCCCGCTGAAGTTCCCCAAAAGAGCTGGTTTTGAATTGCTCCACGGATCTCGGATCAATTCCACGTGGTCATAACGGCCATCATGGATTCGTCTATCTGGTTCTTGGGTCTCAAAACTTCAACTCGCCGACTAGACGACTACTTTTCCCAGTGGAAAGAAAGGCCTCTTGCAAACCATCAATCCATCAATGCCATCATCAATAAATTTCTTGATTCTAAAATTTTTTAAAAACCGACCATGCGGTAGCGCTGAACACAATGAAAATCTCAAAGCCCGACCGTGCGGAACAACTCAAAAATCGACCTGCCGATCTGATCGGCACGGCCTAATTAATTCTTCTACCACCAAAAATCTACCGTTACACCAGTAGAAGTTTTTCCTCCCCCCAACCTTCCGTTGGAGCAGGAATCAAAAATCACCAATTTCATTGGCCCTAACGGACACGTGATCCCGCAATCTACCAAACATTTTTTTCACCTGCGATAAGAATCGAAACTGCGATAAGAATCGCCAAATTTGCTAGATTCGGATTTTACAGCCAAAATTTAACTCTATGATGAAAAAACCAAAACAGATATGCTTGGCAAATAACTTGCACACGCATACCGAGGTCGAAAACAAATTAACAGGTTTACGGCAAAATATTTGCACGTAACAAATGCCAATGGCTTGAGTAAAGAAGCTCAAGAACTGAAGTCCTTCATAACCAATAACAACATTGATATGCTGGTCGCAGAAACTAATTTCACCAGCAAAACATACCTAAAAATTCAAAAATCTAATATCTATTCAACAAACCACCCAGATAGAACTGCACATAAAGGAATTGCAGTGATTATACGAAGTAGTCTGCAACACCACGAACTCGAAAGCTACAAGGAAGCACATAGCCATTCGCGACATATACCGTTCGGCATGTGGCGTCTGGAACCATGTAGTTTTCTAGGCGATGTATTGTTTTCCAAAGCACAACAACAAGAAGGAAGATTTTGAAAAGTTCTTCACGACACTCGGCAATAGGTTCATTTCTGGAGGCGACTACAATGCGAACCACAACCACTGGGGCTCTAGGCTAATAACCGCCAAAGGCAGAGAATTATTGCACACAATGACTTGTAACAACTTGAGCCATCTTGCAACTGGTGAGCCCACATATTAGCCAACAGATCCAGCCAAAATTCCTGATGCGATTGATTTCTTTATCTTGAAAGGCGCCAGCAACAAATACCTCGCGCGTCACGAAAAGACTGAAGAGACCTCAACAACCAGTCCCACCCCTGAGGGACGCTGCTGGGAATTGGGCCAGAACCAATAAAGAGAAACCTTTCGCATTTGCACAACATCTTTCTGGAGTTTTTCAACCTCATGATTTAGTATCAACCCAAGAAGACAAACAATAAATAGAAAACCTCCTTAATGCATCCGACCAGATGGATTAGCCAATACAGAGATTCAAGTACAACGAAGTCAGAACAGCAATTTTAAAAGAAATTAGCCCTGCCAAATCTCCTGGTTTCGATCTCATCACTGGAGAAATTCTGCGGAAATTAACGAAAAAAGGTGTAACCGCAATAGTGCATCTTCAATGCTCTCCTTTAACACCACCACTTCCCTCGCCAGTTGAAAGAAGCCGAAATTCCGATCTATTCTTCACAAACACCAATAGGCTGTTGCTTATGGGAGATCTAAACGCTTGTCATCCATACTTTAATAATCCTGGACAGAAAAACGCAGCTGGCACTTTTCTTGTCAACTTCGTTCGCGATAATGGCCTACTGGTTATGCCCACAAATTCTCCAACTCACTATCCAAGCAATACCAGACAAACCAGACAAAAATCCAAACAAGTTGACGTCATACAGGCCGATAAGTCGTCTACCAATAATATCAAAACTATTCGACAAAATGTTCCTTAAAGGCTTGAGCCAATCCTACTTGAGCGAAAACTTATACCTCACCATCAGTTTCATTTCAATGCAAATTCATAAACTAGTAAAGCAAATCAACAACGACCTTGAACACTAACGGTACGGCTCCGCATCATTTATATACATAGGGCAAGCGTTCTTTATTCTTCTGCGTTCTAGCATGTTTAGGCTACAAGCTAAGGAAATTCCCGCCTCATACATTGTACCAACTGCTCCAATCATACTTGTCTGATAGGCATTTTCTGGTCAGATACCAAGACTAACACAGTAACCTGTACGCTATAAACTCCCGCGTTCCCCAAGGGAGCGTGTTGGGTCCGGTACTATACGTGCTGTTCACTGCGGATCCGCCAACCACCAGGCTAACAACAATAGCAACTTTTGCCGAGGATGCTGAGGTACTGGCTTCACACAATTGATCCAGAATTGCATGGAACAACTTGCAATTAAATTTAACTGAAATCCAAACATGGCTCCGAAAATAGAAAATCAAAGCCCATTCAAGTAGACCAGAACACGTTTTCTTTACACTGAGAAGAGTAGAATGTCCATCGGTTGTCCTGAACAAGGATCACTTGCCACTGTCGGCAACGAGACGCCCAGCAGTTCCAACTTGGAGATTCTTCAGCGTTTTCAGAATAAAGCCCTACTCATGATGACCAAAGCATCAAGATAGGTTGCGAACCAAATTATAGAACATGACTTACAGATGCCATCGATCAAATGTGAAGTGAAACGCTTTAGTGAGAAGTATAAAGACATAATTAATGTGCACCCGAACGTACTTGTTTCTGATTTGTTTGACACATCTGGTGAAATGTGCCGGCTCAAATGGTTCAAACCGACGGACCTAATTGACAGGCTTAATTGATGTAAGGGAATGTCGACAAAATAAGAACTGCTCCTTTTAGTTCATTAAGAAAGAGGGATTTTCGCTGGAGAATTATCTCTACATGTCTCATTATTTTAATTTTTGCTTTTTTGTTTTATTGCAGTCACAAGGACTAGTTATTGTTCTTTAGAACAGATTGAAGGATTCTCATGGGGTCAAATAAAATAAAAAGATCTACCATGAAATGGGGTGACACAAAACACTATAAATTATTCGGATCAAAACAACTGTATGTAACAAAAATGGAAAACCTTTCATTTTTGGTGTGCGCTTAACTAAATGTCTTTAACGTCCACAGACTTGTTAAACACGTATTTCACTCCGTCTGTAGTGGAAGTTGGAACAGGTTGCAGCAATATGGCAATAATATATTCAAAAGAAGTCGCAAACTCATCGTTTCTTTGTGACTTAAATGCAATTTTTGTTCTGTCCAATGACTTCATACCCAACACTTCCATTTCGTCTTCCAATAAATTGTGCACTATCACCACATACCGATAGGTCACCGTTTTGCGCATACCACACATTACCCTTACTAGCAGAAACACTTCTCTTGATGTTATCTTTATTGTACTCCAAATATTCGGTTTCTTCATTGTGTTGTAGTACTGAAAAGCATCTTTCGCATCGTGGACGTCGTCATCGGAGTTTTCGTTTGTTATGGGGGATCTATATAACTCTCGGAACTACTGGAATCTGTATGATGTGCTATGACACTTTTACCTGGTTCGACCACTAATTTAGTTCTATTTTTGTTTCGCATCGTGGGAGTATTTATGAATATATGGTCCTTTAAATAATCTACGAGGATAATTTCCACTTCACCATCTGGCAATCTTTATCTGACCAGGTTATCCATTACACGATTTGAATTGAATGGGTTGAATGGTTTTAGTTTCGCCGTTGGTTTACGATGGTGTGTGGATTTCTTGCTCCTTGCTTTGTAGAATTGGAGCAGTAAATCTAAAGGAAGCATGGTTGCCAGATGTGCAATAAAATATAGTGTCAGCTTAAAATGTAGCCTTGAAGAAATAGTATATTGCGGTACAAGAGACAAAAGTCGAAATGACGACCAAAGTTAGTTTTCTATGATTTACCCCGGAATATGTGGTTTCTAGTGCCGCTAATAATATTGAAATCGATCTACCTGTTGTCTTGTTAGCAATTTTAACTTTAAGCAAATGTAGGGAAGGAACTGCACCAAGCTTAAGTTTTAAATCTGCTTTTGGCAAGTACCCTAAAAGTTCAAATTCCGAAATTCCTCTCAAAATCATCATTGTTGAAATGCTTAGAGCATAGTGTAGAGCATAGTGTAGTAGGTGTGTAACGAAGGAAACTTTAGAATAGCGAACCATTAGCAATAAAAATCTGTTATTATCGCGTAACACGATGTTTATTCACTATTCTTAAAGCTAACGAGTAGACAACTAGGTAGGTAGCCAAAGACACTACCAAATTCACTTTGTGTAAATTCAAATATGGATTTACGGAGAAATTTTGAGCAGCAAGAGCAAGGAGAAAGCAAGAGAGTGAGTACAACGTCTACAAGGGTATATAGTGTACTAGAGAATGTTTGAGAGTATCTTTTAGAGTGGTTGAGAGTGTTTAAGAGTGGTTGAGAGAGTTTGAGAGTGTCTTTTAGAGTGGTAATTTTTCAACTCAACTTAACTTTTTATAAATGCAACTGCTGTTCCCCCACCTCCTGCACCGTGCGTTTCTAGCGAACCAAAAGGCCGTTATTTATGACTTGCCGTCTGCGTTAACACATGGGGCGCTTGTATGGTATACACAAACCCTTGAAGCAACATATTAACACAAATGTGGTCGTCATATGGAGTCTCGTTTGGTACTTATCGGCGCCAGGCGAAAAATGGGGGGCCATTTATATCAAGTGGCAAGGGACACGGGACGCAGGTACTGGGAATTGTATGGTTTTCCCAGTGCATTTGAACTTAACTTATAATAATATAAATACACTAAAAAAATAGAATTGATATTTCAACGCCAACTACCAAACGCAAAATACTCAGTTATGTAAGACGTAAGTAAACACATGAACTAATAAATTCTAAGAGGGCGCCCAAATGGACAGAGGAAGTCGCATTTGGAAAGTTCGATTTATATGTTAACACCATAAACCTCGTTAGCATGACATTGTGAAATCTATAAAAGCGGCTCAAAGCAATAGCCAGTGATTTACGGGGAAGATTCCACAGTCAAGTGTTTCACAGTCAACCTGAAACCTGGGGGCGAACTTAAACTAAACTCCCCCTCAACGCCCAGAATCTGGGGTAAACTTGACTCAAACTCCACCCAACCGGGGGTGGAAATATTTGAATAAATAAGGGAAATCACTCGCCTGAACTATTAGTGCCTGTTTAAATTCAGCGACCTAATTATCAGCAGTTGGTGTCAGAAGTACTAGTGTGAAAATTATTGATCTGGTGAGTGTTTCTCACAGAGTAGCCCCTTCAACATATTTCTATTTGGTTAACCATTAAAGATAACGTTAATTAGTGAGTATCTCACAGAGCAACCTTTTCGACTATTTGAATATTCATTTTCTATATTAATTCACTTCACTTTGTTTATTGATCATACTTATTTAACTTTCTTAAAATTAAAGTGGTCTTCTTTAATATCTGTCTAAATTTAAATACTGTCAATGCGTCACATAAAAGCTTAAAGAGATAACGAGTGCAATTTGTTAACTTAATAACAAAGTACCGAGTGCTGGCTGTAGACCTATAGCAGTACTTGAGTAAGACTGTTAATAATTATGTTAGGGGCGGGTACTGGCTGTGGTTTGCCCGCAGTGCCTGGGCTCTGAACCCATTGAGAGAGAGAACCGTAGAGGCGAGTGCTGGCTGAGTGTCCCCGCAGTACTTAGTATGGCCAATGTTGAGACTATTTATCATGATACACGCCGATGACTAGTAAGGCTCTCCTCTGAGGAAGTATTTCGTGCGCTGTTCCCTTAATACCTCTTAACAACTCAGGATTAGCGGTTGCAGGATGCAACTTCGGTTGTAGTTTTGCGGGGTTCAGAGATAGTGAAAGATTTCCTCAATTACAATTTGATAGTTGTCGACTCTATGGGGACTCTGGAGTGAGTCATATCTTGGTGAGCCACGTTGGAGGCTTGTAGCTGAATTTGATATAATTATTTATTCTTCTAATCATCAATAATTTCTATTTCTCGTTGAACTGGTTACTCAATTACTTTTTCTAAATTGTTTTCAGATGTATTATCTCGATCGACCACCTGACGAATTGCCATTAGAACACTATTGTTTTACGTAATGTAAGTGTAATTATCACATCATCAAAGTAGTTGATGTTTATTTATAACAATTATAAACTCACGCCCTATAGTTGTTTGCTTACAAAATGACTAAACACTAAAATATCATAGGTTAACCCGATTTCACGAATGACAATCTGACAACTCTGCAATAATAGAGTTAACTAAAGCGCTGAAAATCAGAGGTTTTGCAAATGCTTCCTTAATGTATTTTTCTTCGCAATAAGCCTAAACCAAGCCCCAAAGACGATTTTGAAAGCATTGAGCTAAACACTGCAAATCATATCCTCATATAACTTTGCATTTTTGAACTATTGCGTTTTAAGAATCAATGAAAATCTGCCTAGGTTGCATGCATTTTAAATGGGATCAGTGTTCACTTTACCAAAGTGAGTACCATGTGACGTTATGCGCATGAAAATCGAATTTTGCACTGATGAATCTGGTATTCATCACCTCGTATTCATAGTATCATGAGTTAACCCCATACAACAAAAATACCATTTTTGACTACATTGAAAAGGAAATAAAAAGCATATTGAGATTATGTGATGCTAAGTTCATCCTAAACGTAGATTTACATCGAAAAGTTTTACCATTTGATGAATTACCAATGAAAAATCATTAATATAACAAACAAATTTTTTAAGTTACTGATTTGACATGAAATGTAGTTACCATTTGAAGTTAAGATTTAAAATAGAAAACAAAATTTGGCGTGCTTCTAACATGAAGGGATCACTCCGTAGGCTATTAGTAATTTGAGTGCCAAATTCAAATAAAGCAGGATTAGATATTGTGAACAATGTCACCTCGCAAAATTAAAGTCACCCCATTTCACGGTAGCCAAATGCAAAAGCTAGTTTTTTTTTCACCCTGTATATAGGGTTGATAGTGGAAAAAGCCTTTATAAGAAAAACTAAAGTGGCTGAAATTAGTACCAGACTACTGCCTTGAAGTTTTTCTAAATACACTTTTCGACTATAATCTTTGAAAATGATCTGTTTATAAATATGTTTATAATAATGCAAGCAAGTTTTTTGATTGAATGCGGAATGTGGAACATTTCTTAGAATTTATATCACTTGTATCGTTTTCTACTTTCAGATAGCACTCAAGTTAATTCAATTTTATCGTTAAGTGGATACATTTTTACACTTGACAACACGGCGTACTACGTTTCCTGATAGGGTAATCGATATCTTTTTAACATCCAGAGGCAAAGTATCTGTGAAATTGTTTTTCCCGGTTCAAAAGGAAAATTTATGCATTGACTAAGTCAGTCTAATTTAAGGAAAAAAGAGACCCTCGGATTGAAAATTAGGGTCCAAGTTCAAGACAGGCAAGAAAAGAGATGGAATGGCAGAAAGACGAAATTGAATCGTTTGTCATCAATTTTGACTGTTTAGCTTTGAATGAGATTATTTTAAACGAAGGTTTTCTACGGTACTTGACATTGCTGTTCTAATTTATGAACAGTTGTTGTGTATATTTTCCTGACTGTACTTTAGATTCTAGTGTTTTCCCAGCCATGTTTGTCCTGACTCATCACCTGAAAACCAATGTTCTTAATGTACTTTTTAATATGTGTGTGATTTGTATTTTAATATGTGAATTATGTGAACGTTTTCTATTTAAATTGATGATAACTGTAAATATATATTTTAGACAAACTGATGATGGTGGAGAAAGACACCGAAACGTATTTGTAACATTTTAAATAATAAACAATAAAATTGACTGAAACCCAGGAATATTTTGAAATAATTTAAAGTACGTAAAGTCAGGAAAATATAGACAACAATGATTGAGGTGCTTGGGAACAAAAGCAGGATAGATCTGATGGATGGAGAAAGGTTGAAAGGGGTATATGGGAGATTGCAGGCAAAATTGGCAAGAGAGAGGAACAGAAAAAACTTCCTAACCAGATGCAAGAATTTGGCGATCATACCAAAGTTCATACAGGTGAGGAGAAAGGATTTTAATTTGAGAACAGACAGAATCAAACAAAATATTTAAAAGTTTTGGACAAGTTTTACCTTCACTGCCTAAATATCGTATTAAGTGATTGTTGTTCAAAGTTAAAAAGTATAGGGAATGAAACCATTAATGTGAAAAGATATCTACAAGAAAAAATTAGTCACAATGAATTAACAATGTTTTATGATCAACAAGAGTAGAAATACGAAACTGTGCTCAACAAAATCAATGCAAAACAAAAGAACAAATTGGAAACACTGGTAACAATATATAGGTTTTTCGGGCCCTCGCTCGATATCGAATAAAATAGGTAATTCAATGTCCAACCAAATGTAAAGGTAGAAACATCTAGACATGTAAGTCAAATTTAGATCTCTAAACAATAGATTCTAGTCTTTTCCCGAACATGTTTATCCCGACTCATCACCTGAGAACCAAGGTCCCAAATTGTACTTTTTAATATGTGTGTGATTTGAATTTTTATATGTTAATTTTGTGAAAGTTTTTTTTTTAATTAAATTGATAATGAATGTAAAATGTATATTTTAGACAAACTGATGATGGTGGAGAAAGACACCGAAACGTATTTGTAACATTTTAAATAATAAACAGTGAAATTGACTGAAACCCAGGAAATTTTGAAATAAACTGGTAACAAAGAAACATGGTATAAAAAACAAATATAAGACTAATGAAGAATGGATAAAAAAATTTAACATCAATAAACATACCAAAAAACGTTAAGTATATTCTATCACTTGGTCCAAAATTTTCAATTGACAACAAACAATACAAACCGGTTCATGAAGTCATAACAAACATCGAACATGGAATCTTCTCATTAAACAGCGATAAAAAAAACGAAATAAGAAGTAAGTTGTGTAATATATTAACAAATTTCAAGAATAGAACGTCGAACAAAGGTGTGCCCAATGATATAAATAAGCTTATATGTGAGACCAAAACATTTGTAAATGAAAACACAAACATCTGTGTGCTAACGGCTGATAAATGTAGCAAGACAGTTGTTATGATGAAAAATGAATATAAAACAAAAATGATAGCCTTAATAAATGATTTAAAAACATATAAACCGGAAAAAAAAGATCTTACTACAAATATTCAAACAAAACTAAATAAAATAATAAATTCATGGCATAAAATAAATTCATAACGGTTAATTTGAAACGAACACTGTCTTGCAACAACGGCCGAGCACCATTTATATATGGCCTGCCAAAGCTTCACAAAGCAGGCCATATTGTCACTCATTGAGACCGATAGTTAGCAACATAAATGCCCCAACTTACCAATTATCTAAATATCTGTCATCTGTGTTGAGTAATATATTGGGAAAGTCACAATATCACGTTAGGGACTCATGGAGTTTCTGCGAATTTATAAAAAAGCAGAAAATATCTGAGAACCATCGCATAATATCACTTGATGTGGCATCGTTATACACAAACATCCCGGTAGATTGCTCAATACAGTGCATAAGGGGTAGATGGTCTGAAATATGGGAGCACACATCATTACTCTAAAATGAATTTATTGGGGCGGTAGAGCTGTGCCTTAAGTCCACTTACTTCCAGTACGAGGGCAATTTCTATTCACAAATATATGGAGTAGGTATGGGGTCTCCCATAGCTGCAACAATTGCAAACCTCGTAATCCATTCCAAAGTATTCCTGGGTTTCAGTCAATTTTATTGTTTATTATTTAAAATTCATTCCAATGTATTCCTGGGTTTCAGTCAATTTTACTGTTTATTATTTAAAATGTTACAAATACGTTTCGGTGTCTTTATCCACCATCATCAGTTTGTCTAAAATATATATTTACAGTTATCATCAAATTAAATAGAAAACTTTCACCAAAATTCACATATTAAAATACAAATCACACACATATTAAAAAGTACATCCAGATAATTGGTTTTCAGGTGATGAGTCAGGACAAACATGTCTGGGAAAAGACTAGAATCTATTGTTTAGAGATCTAAATTCAACTTACGTATATAGTTGCTACCAACTTCACATTTCACTGGTCACTGAATTTTCCATATTTTATTCCATATCACGCCAGCGAAACAAAAAAACTGTTTATCTTTCGTCTTTTCTTTGCATTCTAGGAATTGCTTGGCAATTTTTCAATATCAGATGTTTATATTTCATTTACCTGGTCCAATCAGTTCATACATGCGATCATCTAATTAGCGTATGATACACAGAGCTAAGATTGTCTGTATCTGATCTGAAATTTATTGCATTCTGATGTTTCTTAATTTGTATCATTTCATGGATTCTTCTCTTATTATAGTTTTCCTCATTGATCAATATTTGTGTGTTATCGAAATCAAAATCATGCAACTTTTGTTGTGCATGTTGTGCTAATGCTGTTGCATTTCGTTAACCTTTCTTAAGCTATACCTATGTTCGTATATTCTTTTCTTTAAATATTGCCCTGTTTGTCCTATGTATGTGTTGTCACAGTTCAAACAGTCAATCTTGTATATTACGTTAGGTGTGTCCAACTTATCGCTTCTAGGCTTAAATTTTGTAAAACACTCTTTTGCCAAGTTGTTTTTTAGTTTTTTTCCGCTATAGTAATATTATGCTGTTTTAAAACATTTTTTATTTTTGTGTTGATTTCTGGTATGTGTGGTAATGATACATACTTGACTTCACCCTCTTTTTTCTTTTTTATATTATTTATGTTGTTCCATTTATTTGCATTGTATATTTTATTGATTCTTTGTTTTATAATTGGTTCGAAGAATTCTTAGGGATAGTTGTTCATTATTAGTACCTTCTTTATTTTTTCAAGATTTTTTTGTCTGTATCCACAATGTGCTAATTTTATCGCTCTATCAGTAAGAGCTGTTACCACACTTTTTTTATATTGTATAGGTGCATATGATTGGTAATTCAAGTATCTACCAGACCACACATCCTTTGTGTACCAGTTTGTTTTTATTTCCCCATTATTGTCATACATAACCGTCATATCCAAAAAGTTTATTAATCTGTTTTTGTCCTCCTCAATGGTGAATTTAATGGTTTCATGGAATGCATTAAACTTATCTAGTGTGTATTGAACTTTTTGGTTTGGCAAACACATTATGCAGTCATCCACGTATCTTTTAAAAAATCCACACTTAAAGTCTAAATCAGGTATTAGTTTTTCTTCCAGACTTTCCATTACAAGGTTTGCAATTGTTGCAGCTATGGGGGACCCCATAGCTACTCCATATATTTGCGAATAGAAATTGTCCTCGTACCGGAAGTACGTGGACTTAAGGCACAGCTCTACCGCCCCAATAAATTCACCTTCGGGCAATGATGTTTATTCCCTAATTTCAGACCATTTATTTCTTATGCACTGTATTAAGTAATCTACCGGGACGTTTGTGTATAGTGATACCACATCAAGCGATATTAGGCGATGGTTCTCAGGTATCTTCTGTTTTTTTATAAATTCGCAGAAGCTCCATGAGTCTCTAATGTGATATTGTGCATTTCCCAATACATTACTCAACACAGCTGAGAGGTATTTAGACAATTGGTAAGTTGTGGCATTTATGTTGCTTAATGGTTGGCCTGCTTTGTGAAGCTTTGGCAGGCCATATATAAATGGTGCTCGGCCGTTGTTGCAAGACAGTGTTCGTTTTAAATTATCTGTTATGAATTTATTTTTATGCCATGAATTTATTATTTTATTTAGTTTTGTTTGAATATTTGTAGTAAGATCTTTTTTTTCCGGTTTATATGTTTTTACATCATTTATTAATGCTAGCATTTTTGTTCTATATTCACTTTTCATCATAACAACTGTCTTGCTACATTTGTCAGCCGTTAACACGCAGATGTTTGTGTGTTCATTTAAGAAAGTTTTGGTTTCACATATAAGCCTATTGATATCATTGGGCACACCTTTGTTCGACGTTCCACTCTTGAAATTTGTTAATATATTACACAACTTACTTCTTATTTCGTTTTTTTTATCGCTATCTAAAGAGAAGATTCCATGTTCGATGTTTGCTATGACTTCATGAACCGGTTTGTATTGTTTTTTGTTAATAGAAAACTTTGGACCAAGTGATATATTTGACGTTGTTTGGTATGTTAATTGTTGTTAAATTTTTATCCATTCTTCATTAATCTTGTATTTGTTTTTTTATACCATGTTTCTTGGTTATCAGTGTTTCCAATTTGATCTTTTGTTTTGCCCTGATTTTGCTGATTACAGTTTCGTACTTCTGCTCTTGTTGTTCATAAAACGTTTTTAATTCTTTGTGAGTACCCCTTTCTTGTAAATATCTTTTCACATTAATGGTTTCATTCTCTATACTTTTTAACTTTGAACGACAATCACTTAATACGATATTCAGGCAGTTAAAGTAAAACATGTCCAAAACCTTTAAATATTTTGTTTGATTCTGTCTGTTCCCAAAATTAAATTCCTTTCTCCTCACCTGTATGAATTTTGGTACGATCGCTAAATCCTTGCATCGGGTTAGGAAGTTTTTCCTGTTCTTCTCTCTTGCCAATTTTGCCTGCAATCTTCCATACGTCCAGGCTCAGGCAAAATTGGCAAGAGAGAAGAACAGGAAAAACTTCCTAACCCGATGCAAGAATTTAGCGATCGTACCAAAATTCATACGGGTGAGGAGAAAGGAATTTAATTTTGGGAACAGACAGAATCAAACAAAATATTTAAAGGTTTTGGACATGTTTTACTTTAACTGCCTGACTATCGTATTAAGTGATTGTTGTTCAAAGTTAAAAAGTATAGAGAATGAAACCATTAATGTGAAAAGATATTTACAAGAAAGGGGTAGTCACAATGAATTAAAACGTTTTATGAACAACAAGAGCAGAAGTACGAAACTGTATTCAGCAAAATCAGGGCAAAACAAAAGAACAAATTGGAAACACTAATAACCAAGAAGCATGGTATACAAAACAAATACAAAATTAATGAAGAATGGATAAAAAATTTAACAACCATAAACATACCAAACAACGTCAAATATATACTATCACTTGGTCCAAAGTTTTCTATTAACAAAAAACAATACAAACCGGTTCATGAAGTCATAGCACACATCGAACATGGAATGTTCTCTTTAAACAGCGATAAAAAAAACGAAATAAGAAGTAAGTTGTGTAATATATTAACAAATTTCAAGAGTGGAACGTCGAACAAACGTGTGCCCAATGATGTCAATAGGCTTATATGTGAAACTAAAACTTTTTAAATGAACACACAAATATCTGTGTGTTAACGGCTGACAAATGTAGCAAGACAGTTGTTATGATGAAAAGTGAATATAGAACAAAAATGCTAGCATTAATAAATGATGTAAGAACATATAAACCGGAAAAAAAATATCTTACTACAAATATTCAAACAAAAACTAAATAAAATAATAAATTCATGGCATAAAAATAAATTTCAAAATTTCCTGGGTTTCAGTCAATTTTATTGTTTATTATTTAAAATGTTACAAATACGTTTCGGTGTCTTTCTCCACCATCATCAGTTTGTCTAAAATATACATTTTACATTTATTATCAATTTAATTAAAATAAAAAAACACATTCACAAAATTAACCTATTAAAATTCAAATCACACACATATTAAAAAGTACAATTTGGGACCTTTGTTCTCAGGTGATGAGTCGGGATAAACATGTTCGGGAAAAGACTAGAAGAAACTATTGTTTAGAGATCTAAATTTGACTTACGTATACAGTGTGTCCAGTATAAATGATGTACATGGGGATATTGGAAACCGTTAAAGTTACAGGGTGGACCAAATGGGGAAAAAGTTGCGCAATCAAGTGCCTATAAATAATCTGTCTTCAACTTCTTAGAACTCGGAATAGTAACGGATATACAGGGAAAAAAAGAAAAAAGTGCGTTTTATAAAATCCTTTATATCGTGTTTATTATAAAAGATACAATAACGAAATTTTCAGGGTGGGGGGTAAGAAATGAGCGTGAATTTGAAAATAAAGTAAAAAATAATCTAGGCCCACTATGTTCAATGAGGCCGAAGTCAACTTTTGTTTTTCTTATGGGCGCCATATTGAATTTCTGCATTTTTTAGATTCCCCCTTTAAATATGCTCTTCAACCATGTATAATATGTTTATGTTCGATCAAGATAAATAATTAAAATTAACAAAATTACGATTTAGTGGTAGTAGGCATTGATATTTCTATTAATTATTACTTTAAATTATTATTGTTCATACATCGAACACCGCAAAAGAACAAGTAACATTTTAGGATTAAAGTAGGTGTTCAAATAAGCCACCGTTTTCTCGCACGCACAACGTACATCGTCTCATTACTGCTTCACAGGATTTTCTGATCATTTCTGCTGGTCCCAGGTTGCTATCCACTTATTGGGAATTTCGTGATTTAAAAATTCTGTGATAATACGTGCATTATGTGGCGGCGCGCCGTCTTGTTGGAAATACAAGTTTTGCAGGGTAGCTAGTGGAACATCCATAAGTGCTTCCGCTACGTTAGTTTGTAAGAGGTTCATATATCTCTCGGAATTTAAGTTCTCATTAAAAAAAATGGTCCAATCACGTGGGTACCCACAATACCTAACCAGACGTTAAATCCAATCCTAACTTGGTGCCTAACTTGACGAACTAGCCGTGGATTTTCATCTGACCAAAAAACGGTATTTTTACGATTAAATAGTCCACATTTAGTAAATTGCCTCTCATCTGACCAAAGGACTTTTAAGGAAAAGTTTTGTATCTCGTTATTTCTTTGAATAAACCACTGACAAAATGCCATTCTTCTAATCGCATTGCCATTCTGAGTCCCTGGCAGGACCGTTCACGATAGGGGTGATATTTATAACGCTTTAAAATACTATTCGCCGTTGACCCGCGCAACACCTGTTGGGGCTTCAATTTGTTGTAAAGACGTACGAGGTGTCTCAACCACGCTTTGCATTACCAAATTTTCTTTATTTTCGTCTGGAAGTTTGTTTTTCTTTACCTTAGCAAAACTCTCGTAAGCTACAAGGTTGTCTTTCAGACGCCTAAACATAGTTCTACCAGGTTATCGCCTTTCTGGATATTTATTTAAATAAATTTCTTCAGCTTTCGCTTCATTTTCATTCATTTTTCTTCATTCATAATTTGAAAAGTGATTCATTTTGAAACACACAATTAATTACAAACACTTGACACTGACAATAAATTCTACTTTGACAGTTATCTAGGTAATTAAAACACACAACAAACGTCACTATGGGGAAATTGAGGAGAAATATCAATGCCTATTGATATACCATAAAATCTTAATTTGTTAATTTTAATTATTTATCTTGACCGAACATAAACATGTTATACATGGTTGAAGAGTATATTTCAAGGGGAATCTAAAAATGCAGAAATTCAATATGGCGCCCATAAGAAAAACAAAAGTTGACTTCGGCCTCATTGAACATAGTAGGCCTATATTATTTTTTACTTTATTTTCAAATTCACGCTCATTTCTTACCCCCACCCTGAAAATTTCGTTATTGTATCTTTTATAATAAACACGATATAAAGGATTTTATAAAACGCACTTTTTTCTTTTTTTCCCTGTATATCCGTTACTATTCCGAGTTCTAAGAAGTTGAAGACAGATTATTTATAGGCACTTGATTGCGCAACTTTTTCCCCATTTGGTCCACCCTGTAACTCTAACGGTTTCCAATATCCCCATGTACATCATTTTATACTGGACACACTGTATAGTTGCTACCAACTTCACATTTGACTGGTCACTGAATGTTGTCACTTAATGTGAATGAATGTTTGTCACTTGAATGTTTGTCACTTAATGTGAATGAATTTTAGACAAACTGATGATGGTGGAGAAAGACACCGAAACGTATTTGTAACATTTTAAATAATGAACAATAAAATTGACTGAAACCCAGGAAATTTTGAAATAAATTGAAGTACAGTCAGGAAAATATACACAACATAAAAATAAATTCATGACAGATAATTTAAAACGAACACTGTCTTGCAAGAACGGCCGAGCACCATTTATATATGGCCTGCCAAAGCTTCACAAAGCAAGCCACCCATTATGACCGATAGTTAGCAATATAAATGCCCCAACTTACCAATTGTCTAAATACCTGTCAGCTGTGTTGAGTAATTTATTGGGAAATTCACAATATCACATTAAGGACTCATGGAGCTTCTACGAATTTATAAAAAAACAGAAGATACCTGAGAACCATCGCCTAATATCGCTTGATGTGGTATCGCTATACACAAACATCCCGGTAGATTACTCAATACAGTGCATAAGAAATAAATGGTCTGAAATTAGGGAACATACATCATTGCCCGAAGGTGAATTTATTGGGGCGGTAGAGCTGTGCCTTAAGTCCACGTACTTCCGGTACGAGGACAATTTCTATTCGCAAATATATGGAGTAGCTATGGGGTCCCCCATAGCTGCGATAGTTGCAAACCTTGTAATGGAAAGTCTGGAAGAAAAACTATTACCTGATTTAAACTTTAAGTGTGGATTTTTTAAAAGATACGTGGATGACTGCATAATGTGCCTGCCAAACCAAAAAGTTCAATACACACTAGATAAGTTTAATGCATTCCATGAAACCATTAAGTTTACCATTGAGGAGGACAAAAACAGATCATTAAACTTTTTGGATATGACGGTTATGTATGACGATAATGGGGAAATAAAAACAAACTGGTACACAAAGGATGTGTGGTCTGGTAGATACTTGAATTACCAATCATATGCACCTATACAATATAAAAAAAGTGTGGTAACAGCTCTTACTGATAGAGCGATAAAATTAGCACATTGTGGATAAAGACAAAAAAATCTTGAAAAAATAAAAAAGGTACTAATAATGAACAACTATCCCAAAGAATTCTTCGAACCAATTATAAAACAAAGAATTAATAAAATATACAATGCAAATAAATGGAACAACATAAATAATATAAAAAAGAAAAAAGAGGGTGAAATCAAGTATGTATCATTACCACACATACCAGAAATCAACACAAAAATAAAAATGTTTTAAAACCGCATAATATTACTATAGCGGAAAAAACTAAAAACAACTTGGCAAAAGAATGTTTTACAAACTTTAAGCCTAGAAGCGATAAGTTGGACACACCTAACGTAATATACAAGATTGACTGTTTTAACTGTGACAACACATACATAGGACAAACAGGGCAATATTTAAAGAAAAGAATATAAGAACATAAGTATAGCTTAAGAAATGTTAACGAAAATGCAACAGCATTAGCACAACATGCACAACAAAAGTTGCATGATTTTGATTTCGATAACACACAAATATTGATCAATGAGGACAACTATAATAAGAGAAGAATCCATGAAATGATACAAATTAAGATACATCAGAATGCAATAAATTTCAGATCAGATACAGACAATCTTAGTTCTGTGTATCACACACTAATTAGATGATCGCATGCATGAACTGATTGGACCAGGTAAATGAAATGTAAACATCTGATTTTGAAGAATTGCCACGCAATTCCTAGAATGCAAAGAAAAGACGAAAGATAAACAGTTTTTTTGTTTCGCTCGCTTGATATCGAATAAAATATGGAACATTCAGTGACCAGTCAAATGTGAAGTTGGAAGCAACTATATAAGTAAGTTAAATTTAGATCTCTAAAAAATAGATTCTAGTCTTTTCCCAGACATGTTTGTCCTGAGTCATCACCTGAAAACCAATGTTCTGGATGTACTTTTAAATATGTGTGTGATTTGTATTTTAATATGTGAATTTTGGTGAAAGCTTTTCTATTTAAATTGATGATAACTGTAAATATATATTTTAGACAAACTGATGATGGTGGATAAAGACACTGAAACGTATTTGTAACATTTTAAATAATAAACAATAAAATTGACTGAAACCCAGGAATATTTTGAAATATATGAACAGTGTTCAGGGATGTAAGTCAGGATCGTTATTGGCATATTTATGGGTCATTAGTTTGAAGGGTTCTAAATACAACTCAATTTTGATTACAACTAACTTGAATTATTATGAAATTATTCTATCTTAAATAAACTATGATTGAAAGCAAAAAGGAGTCTTTTCGAGAAAACGAAAACCCAACTTTTGTTCAAAGCTATTCCCAGACTAGATTCTTTATTCCATAGCTTTGATTAGAACATTTTTTTCTCTTTATGGTCAATGTCCTCGTAATTAAAGATATATCCCTCACTCGTACCACCAATACCCAGACAGCACAAGACGTTTTCTTTATGTCGTTATTATGTCCAAACGTCTTATGTCATTTGAAAACGTCTTTAATGCATCTTAAAAATGTCAACTACAAGACGTCTTGTAAATGCCTGACACAGGACGTCTTTAAGATGACTTGAAAATATCTAGTACAAGACGTCTTGTATATGTATATTAAATGCCTTATAAAAGACCCATTTAAGAGGTTATTTACGAAGTTTTCTAAAGTGCTTTCCTGGCTATTTTACGAAATTGCTCGAGTGCTTCCGATTGCAATGAAAAAAATAATGCCGTTTATAAAATCACATCAAGAAGAAGCAAGACGAGATAAACATCATGTTCCGGAAACCATACTGGTTACTTGGAAAACGATCCGAACTGACAATCTATAACAAGCTGTTAATCTGCAAACAAGTGCTACGGCCAATATGGACTTAAGGCAGTCAATTGTGGGGCTGCGCCAAAAAAATCTAATGTCGAGATAGTCCAAAGATTTCAGAACAAAGATCTAAGGCATATAACTAAAGCGCCTTGGTATCTACCGAATTGCGACTTACATCAGAAACTCAACGTAGAAACTGTTACGTCAGTTATACAAAGATATGCTGTTTCACAGGAAAATTGCCTTCAACGTCACATCAACGAAGAAATGTCCAGGCTCCTCGATGTGGAAAACTTAACAAGAAGACTTAATCGTAACAAACCATTCGAGCTTACCAAGCTGCCAAACAACTAAGGAACCATAAGGAAAACTTCGATTTTTAATCATTATAATATCTTAGTGCCAAAACAAAACAGATTGTTAGTCGTCTCTGTGACTAGTTTTTGTATCATCTTGCACACAGTGTGAGCATTTCAAAAAAAATATTTGTAAAGATTTGATTTTGGATGTAACAACCTTGTTAAAACAGTCAGGTCTGTTGCAGTAAAATCAGTGATGCCCGGACATTACTTTCATTTTGGGCTAAATAAATGTCTCAACAGTATTTTTAACAGTTTGGACCAAAAATCAATTAACACCTTGAATAATTCAGTAGATATTTTTTATAAATATTGACTGATTGCCACTTGCTAAAAGTTCATCTAGTCAGGTATATCCAATATTAGTGAGTATTTCTAGGAATAAAAACGTAGAAATGATAGGAATATACCATGGCAATCAGAAGCCACAACTCGCCAATGCATTTCCAGCGAAAAACGTAGGGTTGGCAAAAAATGTCAAGGAGACTGAAGACGCCATCCACAGTTGGATACGCAGGGTGTCTGATAGACAAAATAAAAAAAATTATCAATGTTATTTTATTTTTCATTCCCAGTAGTAAGATATATTTTGTACCTGGTAAGACCCTTCAAGACGTCTTTAAGTCATCTCGTCAAGGCGTCTTTAAGCAGAGATTAGTTGAGAGATCGCCGATGCAATGTTAAAAAAACGTACCGGACTCGATCATGACGAAAATAACGGTCGACGGTCGAACCATATGCACTTTTCTGCGGCGGAGGAGAGGTAAGTAGTGGGGATCGCATTTTACATTACACTGTGGCTGTGATGGCTAATGCGCGCGTTTGTGCCAGCGCGCGTAGATTTTGTCAGAGTTCAAATTTCCTTGGTTTCTTATTAAAATTAAGGAAATTAAGCATCTTGATACTCGATGAAATAGCCATTTAGATAACAAGCCCCTATAAATGCCGCCGGCCAGAGGACAAGCGTTTAGACTTAATTTTCATTCATAAGCAGATTGTTATTACACTCACTTTATAAATTGCAATAATTAAAAATAGTTTTAAAAGTTGATTTTTGTTTCAACTTATTTAATTTTAATGATTGTAATTCAAACAATTTGTAATTCACTCAAAATATTCCTGGGGTTCTGTCAATTTTAATGTTTGTTATTTAAAATGGACGAAACGCAGGGCTCATCACATAACACCATAATTAGTGACAATAAAATTGACTGAAAACCCAGGAATACTTTGGAATGAATTAAAGTACAGTCAGGAAAAAGAATATACAAAAAGATATAGATGCTTGGGAAAAAAAGCAGAATGGAACGAGTGGCAGCATCGGCAACACGGGTTGCCAACATCTCACCGCAGAAGACCTACACCGGCTCGGTTCATTTACGTCCGAACACGTATAACCGATGTCTGGCGTATAAGGCAGGGTCTACCTAAGCCTTACTGACGAGTCCAATAGGTAGACCCGGGACGAAACGCAGGGCTCATCACATAACACCATAATTAGTGACAATTCCAATATATTCCTGGGTTTTTCAGTCAATTTTATTGTCACTAATTATGGTGTTATGTGATGAGCCCTGCGTTTCGTCCCGGGTCTACCTATTGGACTCGTCAGTAAGGCTTAGGTAGACCCTGCCTTATACGCCAGACATCGGTTCTACGTGTTCGGACGTAAATGAACCGAGCCGGTATAGATCTTCTGCGGTGAGATATTGGCAACCCGTGTTGCCGATTAGCATTAGATTGAAAACCACTCGTTCCATTCTGCTTTTTTTTCTCCCAAGCATCTATATCTTTTTCGTATATTTCTTTTTCCTGACTGTACTTTTAATTCATTCCAATATATTCCTGGGTTTTTCAGTCAATTTTATTGTCACTAATTATGGTGTTATGTGATGAGCCCTGCGTTCCGTCCCGGGTCTACCTATTGGACTCGTCAGTAAGGCTTAGGTAGACCCTGCCTTATACGCCAGACATCGGTTCTACGTGTTCGGACGTAAATGAACCGAGCCGGTATAGATCTTCTGCGGTGAGATATTGGCAACCCGTGTTGCAGATTAGCATTAGATTGAAAGCCACTCGTTCCATTCTGCTTTTTTTCTCCCAAGCATCTATATCTTTTTTGTATATTTCTTTTTCCTGACTGTACTTTAATTCAATCCAATATATTCCTGGGTTTTTCAGTCAATTTTATTGTCACTAATTATGGTGTTATGTGATGAGCCCTGCGTTTCGTCCCGGGTCTACCTATTGGACTCGTCAGTAAGGCTTAGGTAGACCCTGCCTTATACGCCAGACATCGGTTCTACGTGTTCGGACGTAAATGAACCGAGCCGGTATAGATCTTCTGCGGTGAGATATTGGCAACCCGTGTTGCAGATTAGCATTAGATTGAAAGCCACTCGTTCCATTCTGCTTTTTTTCTCCCAAGCATCTATATCTTTTTTGTATATTTCTTACCTATAGATCTATACCGGCTCGGTTCATTTACGTCCGAACACGTAGAACCGATGTCTGGCGTATAAGGCAGGGTCTACCTAAGCCTTACTGACGAGTCCAATAGGTAGACCCGGGACGAAACGCAGGGCTCATCACATAACACCATAATTAGTGACAATAAATTGACTGAAAACCCAGGAATATATTGGAATGAATTAAAGTACAGTCAGGAAAAAGAAATATACAAAAAAGATATAGATGCTTGGGAGAAAAAAAGCAGAATGGAACGAGTGGCTTTCAATCTAATGCTAATCTGCAACACGGGTTGCCAATATCTCACCGCAGAAGATCTATACCGGCTCGGTTCATTTACGTCCGAACACGTAGAACCGATGTCTGGCGTATAAGGCAAGGTCTACCTAAGCCTTACTGACGAGTCCAATAGGTAGACCCGGGACGAAACGCAGGGCTCATCACATAACACCATAATTAGTGACAATAAAATTGACTGAAAAACCCAGGAATATATTGGAATGAATTAAAGTACAGTCAGGAAAAAGAAATATACAAAAAATTAGTGACAATAAAATTGACTGAAAACCCAGGAATACTTTGGAATGAATTAAAGTACAGTCAGGAAAAAGAATATACAAAAGATATTGATGCTTGGGAAAAAAGCAGAATGGAGCGAGTGGCAGCATCGGCAACACGGGTTGCCAACATCTCACCGCAGAAGACCTACACCGGCTCGGTTCATTTACGTCCGAACACGTATAACCGATGTCGGGCGTATAAGGCAGGGTCTACCTAAGCCTTACTGACGAGTCCAATAGGTAGACCCGGGACGAAACGCAGGGCTCATCACATAACACCATAATTAGTGACAATAAAATTGACTGAAAACCCAGGAATACTTTGGAAAAAAAAAAGTTATTTAAAATGTTAGAAATACGTTTCGGTTTCAGGTGCTGACTCATCACCTGAAAACCAATGTTCTTAATGTACTTTTTAATATGTGTGTGATTTGTATTTTAATATGTGAATTTTGGTGAAAGTTTTTTATTTAAATTGTTAATAACTGTAAATATATATTTTAGACAAACTGATGATGGTGGAGAAAGACACCGAAACGTATTTGTAACATTTTAAATAATTTATTCCAATGTATTCCTGGGTTTTCAGTCAATTTATTGTCACTAATTATGGTGTTATGTGATGAGCCCTGCGTTTCGTCCCGGGTCTACCTATTGGACTCGTCAGTAAGGCTTAGGTAGACCCTGCCTTATACGCCGGACACCGGTTATACGCGTTCGGACGTAAATGAACCGAGCCGGCGTAGATCTTGTGCGGTGAGATGTTGGCAACCCGTGTTGCTGATGCTGCCACTCGTTCCATTCTGCTTTTGTTCCCAAGCATCTATCTTCGTTTTTGCTTGGGAACAAAAGCAGAATGGAACGAGTGGCAGCATCAGCAACACGGGTTGCCAACATCTCACCGCACAAGATCTACGCCGGCTCGGTTCATTTACGTCCGAACGCGTATAACCGGTGTCCGGCGTATAAGGCAGGGTCTACCTAAGCCTTACTGACGAGTCCAATAGGTAGACCCGGGACGAAACGCAGGGCTCATCACATAACACCATAATTAGTGACAATAAATTGACTGAAAACCCAGGAATACATTGGAATAAATTAAAGTACAGTCAGGAAAAAGAATATACAAAATTTTAAATAATAAACATTAAAATTGACTGAAACCCAGGAATATTTTGAAATGAATTAAAGTACAGTCAGGAAAATATACGAAACGACAATTTGTAATGTTTAGAACTATTTTAATTTTGAATTATTATTATTTTAATCATGATTGATATACATGTAAAAACTTATAATTTAACTGATTTTAGAGATCCCGTTAGCACGATTACATGATGTTCATTTTGTGAATTTCAAAAAAGTCCTTTTTACTCCTTCATTATTGTAATTATTGAAATTATATATAAAAATTGCAATTACATCATTTTTGGCTTTGACGTATTGCAAAAATCAAGTGTCAAATCAAATCAAATGTCGAAGCCAATTTATTTAATTTTTCACATTTATATTACTTTATATTTCTTTACATATACAGAGTGGCGATTTTCTGAATCTTTGTATGGGTAACTTCGACATTTTTAAAGATAGAGAATCCGTTAAATCGGCAAAATTGGGCAGAATTCGATTGCATATTCATTACGGTTTTCAAAATTCAGATACCCGACTTGGTTCCTGAAATATCCTGAAAAGACAAGAAATCAAAACTTTTACGTAAACTGCTTAACTTAGAAAAAATCACATTTTACGTAAACTGCTTAACTTAGAAAAAAAGTTAAAATTGCCCTTGGTAGAACTTTTTGCGTTGAATCCAATAAACTAGCATTCGTTTCCATAATCAACTTGATTTACGAGATAAAAATTAAACTTGTGTTTTTTTAAATGGTAATCATAGTTGTCTGTGAGCCTTTTAAAATCCTTATTTTTTTCTGTGTTTAACGATATAACTGTTTGTATGTTTATTTCCTTTTATTGCCGAAAAACTTCAAAAGAACTTAAAAAATGTGTAGAAGGCTCTGGAATCAAGAACTATATTATCACACAAAGCACAAAACAAAAATGAAAGAACGTATCGTTTAAATTAAATGTTCAAATTGGCATCTTCTAATCATTTCCAATAACACCTTTCTTATGGTTTGTGGACGGATACTTCTTATTGCTGAACGTATTCTATTTACTAGTTCTTCAATATCATTGGGTTTTGTTTTATAAATCTTGTTTTTAAGGGTACCCCACATAAAATAGTCCAGAGGTGAGAAGTCCGGTGAAAGTGCTGGCCACCGAATGGGTCCTGCATTGGCAATCCAACCAGGAAAATGTTGTTGTAAATATTCACATACAACTCGTAAGTTGTGTGGAGGCTGCTAACGGCAAACTATCCAGCATCTCTTCAAGTTCATTTTGTAAAAAGCGTAAATATCTTTCGCCATTTAAATTAAGATTATAAAAGAATGGACCAATAACTTTATCACTAAAAATGCCACACCAGACATTCACAGAAGAAACACGTTGATCTCGTCTATTTTTAAGTAGATGAGGATTTTCATTAGCCGGGCTTTTTCCTTAGAAACATTACATTCACTGGCAGTATCTCTGATTGACGAATTTGCCTTAAAATGGGTCTGAGCTAAAACTTTTTCTTCATCTTGTTCTTTAAATTTAATCTTCCCGTTTTTGGCTTTTTAAGTGATCCGTATTTTTTCAAGTTGGCTTCCAGTCGTGAAAAAAGTTGTTTGTCTGGCTGTCTCCTCTCCATGTATCGGTCCAAATATTACTATTTCTATTACAGGTATAGTAACAGAATTTTCCCGCCTTCTTTGCTAACAAAATGCACCGTATTTACATAGCCACAATAATACTTTTAACTAATTAATTATTATTATTAATAATATTAATTATTATTAGTGTCAAATTTATTTGACACTTTTAATAACAGATACAGCAACCATTTAGTGACAATACTGCTTGCAAAGATGCTTGTTAATGTTTTTCTTTTGAATTTTTACGGTTAAAAGAAGAGATAAACATACCAACAGTTATATCGTTAAATTCAGAACAAAATAAGGATTTTAAAAGGCCCACAGGAAACTATGATTACCATTTAAAAAACTTAAGTTTATTTTTTATCTCGTAAATCAAGCTGATTATTACAACGAGTGCTAGTTTATTGGATTCAACGGAAAAAGTTCTACCAAGGGCAATTTCAACTTTTTTTCTAAGTTAAGCAGTGTGCGTAAAATGTGGTAATTAAAAAAGTTTTGATTTCTTATCTTTTCAGGATATTTCAGGAACCAAGTCGTGTACCTAAATTTTGAAAACCGTAATGAATAGGCAATCGAATTCTGCCCAATTTTTCCCATATAACGGATTCTCTATCTTTAAAATGTAGAAGTTACCCATACAAGGATTCAGAAAATGGCCACCATGTATATACCGGGTGTCCGTTTTTGGAGCTCAACCATGGGGATTTCGGTAACCACATAAGATACTAGATTTGTTAAATTGGGGCAAAGTTGCGCAATCTAGAGTTTACCAAAATGCTCTTTCAAAAATTTCTGCTACTTCCGGATGCAGCCGGAAAAAAATTGTTTCGATACACTCGCACTGGGCAGGTCTGCTTCCTGTCAAGGTTGCAGCGCGAATCCTAATCAACACATTTTCCACAGTTTGCGTGAATTTCGCTTAGCGTCACTACAGCCACAAAATTATTGTAAATATCTTGTGTTTTTCAAATGAAGATAAACGAGATATGTTAGAAACTTCGGACACATATCTACAGCGATATTCAGAAAGACAACAACCAGCTCAAAATGATTTTCTGTTCCTCCATAGACATTTAGCCAAGTTTGGTGCATTTTCTAAGCCTAGAAAACGCGTTATTAGAACAAATGAGAGCTCTCATCAAAAGTAAAAAACGGTAATAAATTAAATTCTCCATTAGATTCAAGATAATCCTTCTACTTCAACAAGAGCTATAGCAGCAGAAATTAACATATCTCATCAGGCAGTGAGGAGAGTCTTGAAGATACATAAATATAGTCCGTTTAAAATTCATGTCACCCAAGTATTGCTTCGTTTGCTCAATCATTGAAACGCTAGTTTTATTTTCATGGCATCAAAACTATTGGGGTTGATTGACCTTTGAAAACAAGCGCAAATCTGCTGGCCCTCGCTGCTTATGTTCACGACCCCCCCTACTTACGGGGAGTACGCTACATTTAAAATGTGCATATGGTTCGGGGATAAAACCGCATGGTGGCAGTAGCTTACGGCTAATATCGCTGGAACGCTTTCGCCTATGCTCATCGGCGATCTCTCAACTAATCTCTGCTTTAAGTCCTCGCTTCAAGACGTCTTTAAGTCGTCTTCGAAGACGTCCATATTTGTAACAACCAATGTCTTTAAGACGTCTTCAAGACATATACAGAAGTCTTTAAGACGTCTTACATATCTTAATTAGACATCTTAAAGACGTCTTTGTGCTGTTTGGGTACTACCTTGTTCAAGATATGCACATTGCCATTTCTAAAACTTGCGAGGAATCCCCATATTCTGTTGGTAAAACCAATTCAAATTGCTAATTATGGTGTTATAATAGAAAATTACCTAACCGACAGTGTTGCTTTTCTGGGAGTGAAATTTTACAGCAGTCTGAGTTGGCATGAGCATATAATTAAAGTTGTTACCATACTCAATAAAACGATCTACAGCGTCAGAGTGCTAGGTGATTAGGTAAACTTAAAAACTAAGGAGGTGATTTACCAAGCTACTTTTGAATACTACATAAGACATGGGGTTATTCTGTATAGTCAAAGCCCAAGTTTCCAATGTTACCCAAATACGGACTTTATAAAACAGCACATCCCACGAACTTTTCTGATGCCCGCAAACCCACACTCAACACCAGACGTTCTACTGCACATAAGAAACTTAACAAACACCATCAACAACATAAGCTTAACCAACGAGCTTGGATCCGACCACCTGGCTATTACGTTTAACATAGACTTACAACATACGCAACCTACCTCCAGTACACCTCCTATAGAGAAAAAGTTAAACCTAACAAACACTGACATAGACAAAGTGAAACAACATATACATGACTACATTCAAAAGTCTAGAAAACAGACAACTACAAGTACGAATTGACAAAATACTGTCATTTTCTTTTTCCCTTGAACAAGGGCTCCCTCAAGGATCCCCGCTCTCACCGTTTCTCTACAATATATACTGCCATGACATATACAATTACAACTTACCAGACAAAAATCAAATCGACAGATCGGCATACATATTACAATACGCAGACGACACGGCACTTATTGTACATGACAAAACTACTGAGAGAGCAGCTCAAAGACTCCAAACACTAACAAACAACACAATGACATGGTTTTATAAATGGAGACTAACACCAAACGCGTCAAAAAACCAACTTCTGCTCACAAACCACAGACTCAACGCTGACTCCCCTACAATAACTGCAGACGGCCAAACGACACAACCAAAAAACGACGTAAAATACCTTGGAATCACAATTGACCACAAACTTAAATTCACTAAACACATACGAAACATCAGGGCAGAAACAATAAAGAGAACAAAACACTTCCGATCAATAACCTACAATGACAGAGGAATTAGCACAAACACCGCCACCAAAATATATAAAGCGATTTGTAGACCCTTGCTAGACTTTTGACATATACTCATGACCAACGGAACAGAAAGGACAAAACGTTATACACAAACAACAGAGCAAATTGCACTAAGACTAATAACACGAATAAGACACCCCCAAAACCCACTGCACAACCCCCCCACCCAACTACTATACGAACGCACAAACATGACAAATATTTCGGAAAGACTCATACACCTACAGACAAAAGGGACAAACAACCCCTACAACTGGACCATACTGAATCCCCTTTCTCTCACAAGACCAGCCACAATCCCGCTTCCGTTTACCTACATCAACGCTACTCGAACACTTACAAATGCAACTGACTAGTGGACAATAAAATAATTTTTTCTTGTCATTAGAATTTAATTTAATAATATTGTTAACCTAGAATAAGAGAATTTTCATATTTACTTTTTATTTAGATTAAGACTACATGTATTAAACAAGGGCAGAAAGACCGATAGGTCGATAGCCTTTTTTTAGAAATAAAGATGTTTACTACTACTACTAAAAGCACCCTAAGAAGAATTTCTGTTGAGCAGGAAGAGGAAGTTATGTTGACTTAATGAAAACCCAGATGTAAAACCTGGTTTTTGATGTACTGTAACAGGCGTAACTCAGTCTACTATTTAGAGACGAATAACTATTTCCATTTCGTTTTACGTCTGTAGAGAATTTGATGTCGCAAGATCCTCCGCCTCGTTTACATTTTGCCCATTTTCTACAAGAACAACAAACCAACGATCGTACTTTTTTTGGAGAACATTTTGTTTCCTGATTAGGCGACATTTACTCGCCTTGGAGTTTTTAATTGGCGAAATAATAATCTGTGAATGCGCATACTGTGAATGCGAGCCACTTCCAACATGATTTTCAAATTAATGTTGGTGCTGTGTTATTGGTAATTTTTTGTTGGACTATTTAAACTTTCTCCTAAAATAAATAGCCGATTGAATTTATTGTTCTATTTTTTGTATTAAAATGTCTTCAACTGCATTTGGGCCGAGTTGCTTGAAGATGTTCCACTTCATTTAAAGATAAAAATGTGGTTTATGCAAATATTGATATGAAACAAAAATACTTAATTTACGAAATGGTTGGTCTATTAGATTTTGAACTGAATGTGTGCTACACTTCACTGTGGTGAAAAGTTACTACTTTAAATGTCGCCAATATTGGTCGCAAATGCGCCCTTTATGAGCAACGCGATAATTGCAACGCGCATCATATTCTACACCTAAATAAACGCCCAAAGATTTTCAGAATAATGGCAAAAACCCGAATAATTACGACTTTTAATACCCTGTATTTCCGAAAACATTAACTTTCGGAAAAGGCATCGTTGCGTCAATGGCCACCATTTGTCGTGTAATATCTCTAGTTTTCGGATCTGCCGTTTTTAATGAATCATCTTGTATATATGCAGAGTGCTTATTATGTTGTATATATTTAAAAAAATTATTTCTAGTGAAGGCAAGTGTTTATAGTATTAGCAGAAATACATTATGTGATATTTGCAAATTTGGCAACATTCAATATTTACATTGAACTAATTGATTTTTGCTTTGATATAATTAGCGTTTTGATGGCAGCGGAGCAGTCCTTTTCAGCTTTAATTTCTGACAAGCCGGGTCGAAAATTAATTAGTAGTCAGGATGAGGTTAAACTTAACGCAAGAGAAACGAAAAACCATCAGCAAGGCTGTCAATGCTTTTGGCCCTTTACGTAACCGTTGCCATTATTTTAATATAGCCTAAGTATTGAAATTTTCCAAATCAATTTCTTAGACGACAAATGCAATGATTTAATGTCTTCCTCAGTTAAGCTTTGCTTAAGTTTCAGTAAAGTAAAAGTAATGTAGTAAGTAAACAGTAAAGTTTCTGACAATGGTATTCCATACTATACAGCCAGCGAAAAACGTAACGTTTATTGTCTATCTAACTGTTTAAACTGAGTAAAATTAAACATTTATTTTGTATACATGACCGGGTTTTTGTAATTAAAATATTGAGAGATTCTCTCAAAAGCATGTTTATAATATTGATAAAAATAAAGCCATTAAACAAGTATTTAGAAATTGGTTGAGACCCGCTGCTAATTAAAGTCACATGTAGAATTACGTTCTTAATTATTCGAATCACACATTAAATAAAAATCACACACAAACACATATAACTTTAATGAGTACTCTTTAATTTACTGCACAGTCATGTGCACCCTTCTGCTTTGCATGTTGTGTTCAAGATACCCGCCATTATTTTCAACGCAAACTTCCAAACGACACTTGAAATTGTTTCTTATATTTTGCAAAACTTGGGGTTGGCGTTGAGGCGTGCCATTTCGTTGGTTATTCTATTTTTATTATTTGCAAAGTAATGGGTTGAGTGCGATAGACAACTTGTTTCAAGTGACCCCAATGACAAAAAACCAATTCGGTCAGATCAGGGCTACGGGGTGGCCAACGAACTGTACCATATTTTTGTACACATGAAAAATAGTCGGACCATATCAAACTTTTGCTCATTTGTAAGACGATCGTTCATTTCTAACTTGTTATGAATTATGTGGTTATTATAAAAATTAGTTTTTAAGTTTCGCTAATTTAGCAGCAAAATAGGAATGACATTTGAAATGTTATTGTTAGTTGTCATTAACAACCATGAGAACCATGATATATTAGTATTATACAGAGTGATTCATTAACATTGGAAAATATGAAAGCTGAAGATAATACCCATCAAATGGCTGCCATTGGCACAAACATGCCTTGGCCGAAAGCTATTAGTGTTACTCCATATAGCGAGAACCGTGAGCGCAAAGGACATATTATTATATATTTTTGAAACCAGCTCTCAATGGTCGATCCGATGGTGAAAAAAATATCCATATGATACTCTTTAAAAAAAATAAAGATGACGTCCAAACTGTCAAATTTGACATCTGACAAGATTTCTAAGCGGTGACCTAAATTCCTTCCTACACTCGATTACAGATTATGCTTTAAAACTTTTCAGAAGGTTAATAGAGAAGTAGTAATTTGGGTGCGACACTTAAAAAAATAATCGAGAATCAGTGAGTTTAATACTCCATATATCGAGAACTGTCAACGCATCGGGCATATAATTATATATTTTTGAGACCAGCTCTCAATGGTCTATCCGATGGTGTAAAAATATCCACATGATTCCATTTAAAAAAAATCAAGATGGCGTCAAACTCTCAAATTTGACATCTGACAAGATTTCTAAGCTCTGATCTAAATTCCTTACTACACTCAATTACAGATTATGCTTTAAAACTTTTCAGAAGGGTAATAGGGACGTGGTAATTTGGGTGAGACACTTAAAAAAATAATCGAGAATCAGTGAGTTTAACACTCCATATATCGAGAACCGTCAACGCAAATGACATACAATCATATATTTCTGAAACCAGCTCTCAATGGTCTATCCAATTGTGTAAAAATATCCAAATGATACCATTTAAAAAAAATCAAGATGGCGTCCAAACTGTCAAATTTGACATCTGACAAGATTTCTAAGCTCTGATCTAAATTCCCTCCTACACTCGATTACAGATTATGCTTTAAAACTTTTCAGAAGGGTAATAGGGAAGTAGTAATTTGGGTGAGATACTTAAAAAAATTATCGAGATTCAGTGAGTTTAACACTCCATATATCGAGAACCGTCAAAGCAAAGGGCATACAATTATATATTTCTGAAACCAGCTCCCAATGGTCTATCCGATGGTGTAAAAATATCCAAATGATTCCATTTAAAAAAAATCAAGATGGCGTCCAAACTGTCAAATTTGACATCTGACAGAATTTCTAAGCGCTGATCTAAATTCCTTCCTACACTCGATTACAGATTATGCTTTAAAACTTTTCAGAAGGGTAATAAGGAAGAAGTAATTTGGTTGAGTCTCTTAAAAAAATGTCCCTGTACGTGTGGTAAATTAGGCTAGAATATTATTGATCTTGGAAATCACACTGAAGTCAAACAGTCATAACAAAGACTCAGTCGAATGGTGATAAGGCTTCCACGTTTAAGATTTTACTGTGGATAATAACTTCGCCATCGAATGTTTTAAATCGCACAAGAAACGAACAAATTTTTCGGTCTAATTTAGGACAAACAGGTTATTTTCGTTACAAACTCAGGCGGCACACAACTTCAAGCAAGGCATAATATCAAGCACCAGTTATTTGTTCTAATCAGAGCACAGACCAATCAGAATCGCTACCGTTCACCAGCACTCGCACTGGTATCAGTCTATGAACCAATTTAATTTTTTTTTGCTGCATTAAAATTGCTGCAAAAGTGATTGCAAAAGATGTTTCACCTAGGTAATCCTCCTTCACGGAGAAGACCGAATAATTCTTTAATAACTACCGTCTAATGATTAGACTCTAATCTAATCTTAATTTAGTGTCCAAAGTCATTCCATGGTATTTAGCAGTATTTGCAAGTGGCACGCCGGTGCCATTAACATTTATGACGATGATTTATGAACGATCGATCAATTTTTTGTTGGTAAAGTTAAAGTAGGTCGATTTAGGTTCGTTTAGTTTAATTTTCCACTTGTTTATCCATTTGTAAACAGCATTGCTCTCTTTTTGTAGTTTCTGCCAGGATGTTATTTGATTTGTATCAACTGTCATTAATACTGTGTCATCCGTATATGTTGCTATTGTCACTTCTTTTAGTTCGGGTTAATCACTGGTACAAAGTAAATACAGGACAGACCTTAGGACGCTCCCTTTTGACGCACCTGCTTGGATTTCTTCCAACTCTGAGTAAGCTCCTCATTGCTTGTTTCTGAAGAGGCCTTTAGTCATATATGAAGATAGAATTCCAATTTCAACATTATAAATCGCCTGAGGGGATTTATAATGTAAGAGGACGGAATCTTGCCCCATTTAGTAAGCATTGCGAGACGTAGCCTAGCACTAGGATACATTTCAGAGCTCTGGAGATAAGCAAAAGTCACTTTGATAGCAAAAATAGGATAGAAAGATGGGACTGACCCCAAAATTTTCCAACTCATAAGCCTAACGTCTTTTCTACTCAAAACGATAGATAACGTGGTCGACAACTACATCAAAACGAAGATCCCTGAGGGAAGACCTCTACATCCGTGTCAGGACGCATTTGAGGCAGGCAGATTCACTGAGACTACTCCATATCAACTGACAAAAATGATCCAGAATTCTTTGGAAAGCAGAGAAATAGCAATTGGCGCTTTCCGGTGACCATGCTGGGCAGTGTCCAGCGAGAATTCGCCGAGCTGTCGTCGCAGATCAACTTGGAGGAGGTGATCAAAGCGGTAAGATTTTACAGCGCTGCATTGAGAGATTGCATCTCGAAGACAGACAAGTTCCTAGTCTTAGCGTAGTTCTTCAATGAAGATATTAACAGCATCGATTTTTCAGTATTGATATTGTCAACTGTGCCCTATGAGAATTGGGGAATGGAACTCATGTGGACTCCGGAGTCGTCTCGGCGAGTTCGAGTAGTTGTTGTGAGTAGTAGAGGTCTGAGGACGTCGATGTGGCGTTAATCGTGAAAACATGGTTGCGCCCCGGAGATAGAATCACAAGACGGTGGTACAGGCTCGAGAGTGCCGATAGGCCCGGTCTAAGGGGTGGAGTGGCCATAGCGATCAAAGCAACGATCCTACATAGGAGACTGCCATGCAGGCAGTCAGTAATAGAGAACGTTGGTGTAGAGCTTCCTGATGGTGTTTTGATCTACTGTGGGTAATCTACATCTACTCCCTTACAGGCCACTGACATTGATCCATTTTTTTCAAACACCAATAGGGCGTTTTGCTTATGGGAGATTTCAACTCCCGCCATCTACTATTTAATAACCCTGGACGGAAAAACGCAGCTGGCAATTTCCTAGACAGCTACGTTCGCGACAATGGCCTACTAGTTATGCCCACTTCATCTCCAACGCATTATCCAAACAGTGGAATGAACCCATCTTTCCTTGTCTTCGGAATAGCCAAAGGACTCGCCAATAACACGGAGATGGTGGTTATAGACGCCCTCAGCAGTGACCATTTGCCCATTTACCTTGACATTATGAATTTAAAGCGCACTCAAACAAACGACTTTCGATATTCATACAAGGATTTCGATTTTCGCTAATATCGAAAGAGACTACAAGACCTGACCCGTTTTCCGAACCAGATCGATACTGTCGAAGCTCTGGAGCTTGCAGTAAAAGGTCTGGCAAAAAATATACAACAGGCACAGCAAGCTTTGGCCAAAAAAGTCTCGAACAGACCGCGGCGCGACAACTTTCCTGAGGAAATTTTGGACCTTATTAAGGCGAAAAATAGAATCAGGAAGCGTTGGCAGCGATTCAGGCAATCTGCCGATCGGATAAGGGCAGCAGAACTTGCACGAGACATCCAGAGCTAAATTTCCGCATACAGGAATTTTACCTGTTCGGAAAAAATTGCGAAACTTATCTCCCGGTGACAATTGTTTGTGGAAACTGTCGAGAAGCCTACGAAAAGGCCACTAGCAAGTCCGCTCTTGAAAAACAGGGGCGGAGTTACATTATCACCAGCGACAAATGCGAGCTGCGCGCCGACTTTTTGGCAGAAGTACACAAAGTCCAACCAGCCCTTCAGGATAACGAAATAGAAAGGCAGACCGCTGTTTTCGTAGAACGGAAGAATCCTATACGACCCTCGATTTTGCATTCCTATATAACAACCCCGTCGGAGATACAATCGTGTCCTCAGCGCCTCCCTAGCCGAAAAGCCCCCGGGTCAGACCTTATTTACTCCTCAAAAACTTACCGCGGAAAACTATTGTGCTAATAGTACAAATAGTCAACGGAGTCCTTAAATTGCAGCACTTCCCACAGGACTGGAAAAACGCTGTAATAATTCCTATCTTAAAGCCGGGCAAAAACCCGACTGATCCCGCCTCTTGTAGGACAATTTCCCTCCTAAACTCCCTCGGCAAATTAACCGAGAAGGTTATCCTATCGAGACTACAGGCAGCAGCCGAGCTTCGAAGTTTAATCCCGGATGAGCAGTTTGGCTTTCGAGCAAGACACAACACAACGCTGCAAACTACTAGGATCGCAACGGATGCCTATGAAGCCTTTAATAAACTTCAAAGGGCGGTAATGCTGCAATATGGTAAGGGCCTTCGACACAGTTTGGCACACAGGCCTGCTGTATAAGTTGTTTGCCGTACATTCACTGCCACTCTACCTAGTTTCCCTTATAGCGTCTTACCTAAAAAACCGTACCATCCAGGTGAAAGTGGAGAATTCCACTTCTACCAAAAGACGCATCGCGGCAGGAGTACCACAAGGTACAGTGATTTCACCGTTGCTGTATACATTGTATACAGCAGACATTCCAAAACTTCCCACTACAAAAAGAGCACAATACGCGGATGATACGGCTCACTACACATCGTCTTTCTATGCTCAGGCTGCGAAATCTCGCATTGCGCATCACCTGAGTTTATTGACGCCGTATTTCGATAAATGGAAACTTAAAGTGAATCTCAGGAAGACTGAACTTATTATCTTCTCGCGCAAATTTACTAACAATAAAATCCTATCGCCACTCATGGTGCAAAATACTCCAATCCAGCCACTAAAAGAGGTGAAATACCTGGGATTCAAACTAGACGCCCGACTTCATTTCAACAAGCATGTTGACTATGATGTACAAAAGACTTTCATGGCCCGAAGAAACTTGTACTTTCTTCTCGCGCCAAATTCATTTCTGTCACCTCAAAACAAACTTCTGCTCTACACCTCCACCTTAAGGCCCATACTGACCTACAGCTCCCCTATCTGGCACTCTGTCTGTGATTCCACGAGACGACGTGTTCAAAAGACCCAAAATAGGTTCCTAAGAGGCGTCCTATCGGCTGACAGATACACCAGAATAACCGAAATGCACGAAGCTACAGGGATGGCCTATACAGTGTGTCCAGTATAAAATGATGTACATGGGGATATTGGAAACCGTTAGAGTTACAGGGTGGACCAAATGGGGAAAAAGTTGCGCAATCAAGTGCCTATAAATAATCTGTCATCAACTTCTTTGAACTCGGAATAGCAACGGATATACAGGGAAAAAAAGAAAAGAGTGCGTTTTATAAAATCCTTTATATCGTGTTTATTATAAAATATACAATAACGAAATTTTCAGGGTGGGGGTAAGAAATGGGCGTGAATTTGAAAATAAAGTAAAAAATAATCTGGGCCCACTATGTTCAATGAGGCCAAAGTCAACTTTTGTTTTTCTTATGGGCGCCATATTGAATTTCTGCATTTTTAAATTCCCCTTTAAATATGCTCTTCAACCATGTATAACATGTTTATGTTCGGGCAAGAGAAATAATTAAAATTAACAAAATTAAGATTTTATGGTAGTAGGCATTGATATTTCTATTAATTATTACTTTAAATTATTATTGAACATCGAACACTGCAAAAGAACAAGTAACATTTTAGGATTAAAGCAGGTGATCAAATAAGCCACCGTTTTCTCGCAAGCACAACATACATCGTCTCATTACTGCTTCACAGGATTTTCTGATCATTTCTGGGGTAATTCTGTTAACAGCTTCTATAACAGCGTGTCTCAGCTCCCCTTCGGTTTCGTATGACCTACAGTATACCACATTTTTTGAGGAAACCCCACGCAAAAAAAGAACAAGCGGTGTTATGTCAGGGGATCTCGCAGGCCATCTTACTGGTCGCAGGTTGCCTATCGACTTGTTGGGAAATTCGTGATTTCAAAATTCTGTGATAGATAATACTTCCATTATGTGGCGGCGCGCCGTCTTGTTGAAAATACAAGTTTTGCAGGGTAGCTACTGGAACATCCATAAGTACTTCAGCTACGTTAGTTTGTAAGAGGTTCAAATATCTCTCGGAATTTAAGTTTTCATTAAAAAAAATGGTCCATTCACGTGGGTACCCACAATACCTAACCAGACGTTAAATCCAAACTAACTTGGTGCCTAACTTGACGAACTAGCCGTGGATTTTCATCTGACTAAAAAACGGTATTTTTACGATTAAATAGTCCACATTTCCACATCCAAAGGACTTTTAAGGAAAAGTTTGGTATCTCGTTGTTTCTTTGACTAAACCACTGACAAAATGCCATTCTTCTAATCGCATCGCCATTCTGGAGTCCCTGGCAGGGCCGTTCACCATAGGAGTGATATTTATGACGCTTTAAAATACTATTCGCCGTTGACCGCGCAACATCTGTTGTGACTTCAAATTGACCTAAAGACGTACAAGGTGTCTCAACCACGCTTTGCATTACCAAATTTTCTTTATTTTCGTCTGGAAGTTTGTTTTTCTTTACCTTAGCGAAACTCCCTTAAGCTACAAGGTTGTCTTTCAGACGCCTAAACATAGTTCTACCAGGTTGTCGCCTTTCTGGATATCTATTTAAATACATTTCTTCAGCTTTCGCTTCATTTCGACGACAGAGAATAAAACTCTCCAACATATCGTATTTTTCATAATTTGAAAAGTGATTCATTTTGAAACACACAATTAATTACAAACACTTAACACTGGCAATAAATTCTACTTTGACAGTTAGCTAGGTATTTAAAACAGACAACGAACGTCACTATGGGGAAATTGAAGAGAAATATCAATGCCTACTACCATAAAATCTTAATTTTGTTAATTTAATTATTTATCTTGACCGAACATAAACATGTTATACATGGTTGAAGAGCATATTTAAAGGGGAATTCAAAAATGCAGAAATTCAATATGGCGCCCATAAGAAAAACAAAAGTTGACTTCCGCCTCATTGAACATAGTGGGCGTAGATTATTTTTTACTTTATTTTCAAATTCACGCTCATTTCTTACCCCCACCCTGAAAATTTCGTTATTGGATCTTTTATAATAAACACGATATAAAGGATTTTATAAAACGCACTTTTTTCTTTTTTTCCCTGTATATCCGTTGCTATTCCGAGTTCAAAGAAGTTGATGACAGATTATTTATAGGCACTTGATTGCGCAACTTTTTCCCCATTTGGTCCACTCTGTATCTTTAACGGTTTCCAATATCCCCATGTACATCATTTTATACTGGACACACTGTATAGCCGACTATATAGATACCATCGCTGAAAAATTTTATCATAGCGGAGTGCAAGGCTCAGTCCTTACGCGAAATATCACCCAAGTAAGAGCAAACGATCGCCCAACCCATGGTCCCCTGTATAAGCGACTTCCCATATTTTATGAGGATTTTGTCCCTGACAGTACGTGACGACAAACAAACATTGCCTGCCAGTTGCAGACAGTCGTTTCTAGCAGGCTGGAAACGCACTAATCCAACATAACGTGACTTGACGGGTTCGTCCTGCCTCGTTCTGGTTGGTGTTGGCTGGTACATGCACCGATGGGGGCGGGTGCAGATGGATTTGGTCATCTTGTTGAAACTGCCGGAGGTTAACGCTACGACTGACAGTATCAAAATTAAAGGTCGAAGCAAAAGGGGTTTTTGGATTCCCTTCAGGAAGACCTTTTTTCCTTAATGAATGCCCCTCGAATAAATCCAAAACTGCCACTTCAAGACTATCTCCTGTCGTTGTCGTGCGTATGGCTAGCTCGGGAATGTCCATGTTAGGGCACTGCCCAGGTAATGCACGACTTAGCGCGCCTATTTAGATCATGGGCAAAGAGCAACCGGCCGAAGATCTGGCCAGACATGGGAGTTGACTTATGTTTTTAACTTTGTTTCTGAGTTTACTAATGTAATGCCGATTCCGGGAAAACCTCTTTTCGTACGGTTACGGTTAGGGTTGGTTTCTGGTAAAATATTAAGTTCGGCCTTGAACGGGTTTCCGCCGGTTTTCTCGGGCGCCAGCCATCAGGATTTATGTGGTGATGGTCCCACAGCTAGGGTAGCCTTTATACAGTGGAGAAAGAAAATAACCCAGAGGTCAATACGCAGTCGGCAGAATTAAACACAGTGGAACGACAAATGGTTTATTCAGCATATAAAAACATTTCAAATTTTCGATCGCCAGGTTACAACGGCAGGCGGTTTACTCTTAACAAACTAAAATAAGGTTTCTGGCCTTAAAGAGGCATTTTACATCTAATGAAATAACATAAGATTTCCGGCCTTAATGAAAAGTTTTACGTTCAATGAAATAACATAAGATTTCTGGCCTTAATGGCGAGTTTTACGTTCAAGGAAATAACATAAGATTTCTGGCCTTAATGAAGACAAATTTAAAGTTAAAATAAAACGTTGAGAGGAAGTGCACAACAGGGTGGTCGATATATATTACGTATATGCGATTAACGGTGGTGAATGATCGTATGTTACGCAATCATATCTTGCACCGGCGCGCGGCGGTAATGCGGATTTGATCCGGAATCACAAGCTGACGTGAACGGGGAATTTATACTCGGAATAAATGTGTACACCAACACAACTTCAGAGATCGGGAAGAACGGGGAGTTTTCGCATTCATTCCCCACACTTTCGGTTATTTAATATCGGTCTAGCTGATGGCGTGGACTGATTGTGTATGACTGATTTTGCAATGAATGCCATAGGACGACTGGAATATGTGGATAATGGAAAACAGTTACTGGCGGTTCCTTTCAGTAAAATTTGAGTCTTTAAGGTGGCGGTTCTATGTTGCATACCTTATTTACGGTGGGTTGAAACACGAACCGGAAATACGGAACGCAGACTCGGAAAAATCGGGCTTTAATTCGGAAACAAGCCAGATCTGCAGACCGACAGCCATTCTGAGCTTAAGCCGGGCGACAGGCCAGCCAGCACAAGATCAGAACGACAATCTACGGTTGACAGCGGGGTTTTGAGGGCCAGGTGGAAATTCTGAGCTCATGCCTGTCTGCAAGACCAGAATTAACCACCCTCGGTCACAAACACGGTGAAAGGGAACTTATATCATTGCAGGCGGTGCGAAAACATAGCAAAATGGCGCTGGAATACTGAGGAGCCATGCCAAAGACAATTTAAACCAGGGCCGTACTTCGCCCTATGGCTTATTATGCGGAAAACCGGAAGAAAATGTCGGGGATTCTTAGACCAGAATATGGATACTGTACTTTCTTTTACGGGAGATTTAAACACGTGGACTTACTCAGATTAGAAGTTTGCTGTCGGCTGGACGGAAGGTTCTGTACTTTCGGTTCGGTCTTACTTCACAGTCGGAAAGTTAGTATCACTTCACGGTCGGACAGTGAAGGACAGTTAGTTCCCTTCACGAACTTCGTGTCGCCTTAAATACCTCCTATTTTGGCTTGATAGTGGGAGCCCTTTTTGGTAGGGATTCTTTGTTAAATTTTCATCGCGCATTGGCATGTTTTTCGGTTTTTGGTATTCCTGCTATTTTTTTTGGTATTCGAGGGGACATATCTGGTAGTTTCTTTTTCGAAATTTTTGTGGTGCCTGTGCGTGGCTTTTCGGTTGTTGATATGCTTACTATTTTGGCTTAGTATTCAGAAAATGTATCTGGTAGTTTCCTTTGCGGAATTCTTGTAGTGTATTCACGTGTTTTTTCGGTTTTTGAAATGCTTGCTATTTTGGCTTGTTATTCAGAAAACTTATTTGCTAGGAATATTTTGCGAAATTTTGTGGTGTACGTGAAGGATATCGGTACAATTGCAAAGTACTACTAAGAAGTAAATAGTTATCCGTTTACGGGGGCCCTTGAAAACGATCATTCACTCAATGCTGGCTTAAATCAGCCGGACAGAAAGAAAGAAGAAAAGAAATAACCTTCGTTGATATGTGAATGTTTAATACATTTTATCTATCTATCTTCCGGTGCTTTGATAACACGTGCCATGCGTTAATAAGAAGTGCCCTAGAGAAACGAAGTGTCGATACGGCAATTATAAATTGGATGAGCGTGATGCTTGCGACAAGGACTGCTGAAACTACACTGGGTAATGACACTATTGAAGTTGGGTCGTGGAACTCCTCGAGTAGGTGCCTGCTCAACAACCTAACAAGCAATGTCTTATACTGCATAGAGTATACAGATGACACCATCATAGTAGCCAAGGCAAATATGAAATCACTTTATGTGAACTAAGACAAGAGGGACCCCAAATCACCGAAATATGTTGCACGGCTACCCGGCTGACTTTCAATCCAGCCAAAACCATTGTAGTACCATCCTCAAAAAAGGAACCTGATGAACTTGAAAACAATGGAAGTGTTTGGAGAAGTAGTGGAATTGAAGCAATATGTTCAATTTCGGAGAATAATACTAGATTACAAACTTCTTTGGAACAGGCACATTCAGGAGACTGTCAGTAAAGGCGCAACGGCGTGTAGGAGTCTTGCGGGGAAGATTTGGGGTTGTAATCCAGGTATTCGAAGATAGATGTATAGCACCGTGATCAGACCCATGATCACATATAAGACGGCTGCTTGGTAGAATAAAACCATACAAGATTCTGCCAGGAATACTCTAAGCAAAGTACAGAGACCGGCATGATTATGCATAACACTTGCCATGAGAGCATGTCTTACGACGGCAATGGAGAACAGACTGAACCACACGCTAACAGTGCAAGGAGTCGCAGAGACAGCTCTGTTTAAAATGGCTAAGCACGGAGTTGGAGAGGGAATGTTACCGGGTAGAAAAATGTGGGCATCTCTATAGGAAAACATTCCACATCTGACATGGCCGAAAGATAAAACCACCAGGAAATATAACTATGTGGGAACATTTATCACTAAGTTAAGCAACAATAGAGATTGGACCAATGAATGCAGCACTTACCATCTTGGGGAGCACACCATCAATTGGTTTGCGGATGGATCGAAAACCCCCCAAGGGAACAGGAGCAAGCGTGTTTGGGCCAATACTGACGAAAAATTAGTGCATAATGTGGTGGTTCTTGCTGGTATACTAACTGGTTTTCTAAAGAATTATCATGGATAGATTTAACAACAAAAATGCTTGTCCAGATACTGACTTTTTGACGATGCTGTGTATGGACCTCGTTAAAATTCCCGTTTTATGTCTGCCCACTAACGGCAGTTGTATTCAGTATTCAGAAAATTTTAGGCCAGAAATTTTTGATTCAGAAAAAAAAATTGGCCGTCTCAGAAAAGAGGGCATTCGTCTTAGAAACCAACGTAAAGAAGGAAGTGTTTGACACAAATTCGTTCAGACACAAATTCGCTCAATTGCAAACGCCTGTCAAAACCATCCTCATTAAGTTCCTGTCCCAATTGTATTTTGTACAAATAAAATTTGTATTTTTTTAAAATTACTTGAATGCTAGGTCGCTTGACCCCAGATATGGTTTCAAATTATCTGGTACTAAATTGAAATAAATATAGAATTTTAGAAAACGTACCCCAACACGGCTAACTCAGTAGCTGCATTTACTACCGCTTTTTTAGCTTGACGTTTTAGTATGAGCTACCGCCCCAGTCTCACCAAATTTATAAAATAATGTGTTCGTTTAATTTATTGAAAAATTGGGCCATTCTATAAGCATGTTCAAGGTCCTCAAAGAATATTAAAATTATTTGTACCTTTCGGACCATAGAGTACACCATAACAATATGTTTTCAGTTCCACTTAAATCACTCAAAGAACTTAAACTGGTCACAACGAAAGGAAATCTCTCGAATGAATGAATAAATAAATGCTGCTTCGGCAATGTGGGAAAACGTCATGTTGGTTGTGTAGTAGCTAGGTTGTAAAACTCTAGGATCTAGAATTATAAAGTAAGGTGCATACGATCTTACTTGTACCAGAATAAAAACTAAATCTGGGTGAACAGTCGGCGTTTTCTTTGTGAAGCATGGACGTGGAAAATAAAATTTTAATTAGTAAATTATTTTAATTTATTTAACTGATCTGAACTTATTTAGTTCATTGTTGATTTATTCGGTGCTTCAAAAAATATATTATATGTCTAATGTTTAATGTCTGAAAATTTAACGAAGAATCGTGAAACGAAAAGGGAAACTGAAAAAGTTTTATTTTAATGGCGAATAGGAATTGAATCTTCCTGATAAATAGAGAAAGGAAACAAAATGTAATGTACTTGATACCAGAATCACGGTGACACATCTAATCGCAGAACTGAATTTTAAAGCTCGTTCACACGGTGACATTAATGTCGTGGCGTCTAATGCCGTGACAGCAACCAGTGTCATGGTGTCGCATATCAAACCATTTTGATATCTTACACTAACGTTGCGACACTGTTCCCTTGAACTGTTCAGACAATGACACTGTTGTAGACGACATTAGATGTCACGACATTAATGTCACCGTGTGAACGAGCTTTAATTGCACTACCAAATATAAAAAGGAAGAAAAAGTGGGGATACTAGGTTAAAACAATATTTCGTAAAACATATAGTTTAAATGTTCTATTTACATCTTTCTAATATTTGGTTTTCAACATTTATGTAGATTCTATACTGTATATTCACAGATTGAAAAGTATTGGTTTAAAATGCTAGCAAGTTGCTAACCCAAACTAAAGTAATATGTTAGTCTTAATTTATTGTTAAACCATATTAAGAATGTTTATGTACAATTATTTTGCATAATTAAAGTATATCACATCGAATAGAGGTAAAGTCACAAAAGCCGTCAAGTTGTTATCACCGAATCGCTTGAAAAACTCGAAGAATAAAGATGATGCGAAGAGTGCTTGTAGACATGGCGAGCTTTGTAGTTGAGCTACGACTTGCTGGACCATAGAATTCCACTGAAACGAAAATTCATAGCCACATTAGAATGAGACATAAACTACATATTAATAAGACTAAATAAATTACTTGAATTATCTGATCAACATGTAACTCGCTAGCGTCTAGATACATTTGAATATATGCGAAAAAAACACGTCAAAGTCAAGAGTTATACATTTGGCTCAAATAAAATTTAAAACATAGTGATTTTCCGCGGAGGTTTCAAATATTGTTAATGCAACTATATGGATAAATTGGTAAAAGATGTTTCTTGGTACTTCTGATACTACTTGCTTTCCGATCAAATAGGTCTTATCTAGACAAAAACCAACTTAATTATTGGTCAACTTATTGGCGAGTGCACCTCTATAGGATACCAAATATTAATTTCTGACTTTTGCGTCACTAAACGATGACTGTGGATTATATTTTTAAATTACTGTTATTACTGGTGTTTGTCGGTCTAAGAACTGAAACCATTCTGTTTCCCTTTTAGAGGGAAGCCAATTGCTAAAAGTATGGCAAAAACCTGGGCCCAAATAAAATCGTATTCTTTCTTCTCCAGCTATTTCACCGAAAAACTAAGTAGAGCCAAATAATACCTTTTATCAATTAATATCACGGTAACTACCACATTACAGTACAGTATCAGTTAGTAAAACAACTTAGTATAATACACATATTTTTCATTCTGTTGTATTTTTTCAAATACACTAAACTACTTATTTTTTGCAAATCGTTTAAGAATACATGTCAAGAGAAAAAATCCATACTTATAAACTGATCAAAGTCAACGTTGTACTGCTTAATAGACGTTTCTTTACCGCTCTCGAGTATCTATTAATAGTGACAGCTAGAATTCGAAGCATATTTTAGTACTTTATAATTATTTGATTAAAGTGAAATTAAGATTTAGAAAGGGCGACTTGTTTTTTTTATGAACCTTTGATAATGAGCCCACGGACCGTGGCAAGTGAGTGTCTCAGATCCATTACATCTTGCTAATATATCATCAAAAATTTTTTGTGTCAGCGCAAGTTAGCAATATTTACTTGTAGCTTAGTTTTGAAAAACATACAGGAGACCCAGAAGTTATGTCTCAATTCATTGAATCCTACAGTGTATTTTCTGAAATAAAGCTCGGACCAATCAAGTTTTATTTTTAAATTCGGTTCTTTTTACGGTATATTTAGTTACACATGGTGAGGCAAAAATAAATTACGACTATCAAGTCTATTGTTCCAAATGGAAAAATCTATTCTTCATTTTAATTTTGAATTTTCTATTGTATTCTAAGTATGATTCAAGTGCCATGTCCTATATCTAAACTCAACAGAACTCGAGATAATTAAGACGTAAAAAATATTTACCAAAATAACAAGATCCATTGCACTATGTTTACAGAAGAGTTTATCAGACTACATAGTCAGCCTGATCCATTCCTTTAATTTACCGTTCGTTGATACATTATTCTTTAATGTTTTAAGTTCATTCGGAAGCTCATTAAATATGTTTATAGCCCTTATATAGGCTATTCCTTATGCTTACAGTTTTGATTCTTCGTGGAATCTGTATTGGTATTTTTCTTGTTATCCCATCAGATGTCAGAAATTTATTTTTCAAGTCATTGTGATGAAATACTATTGATTCATATGCAATAAGTTGTCTTATGTTCAAAGCATTGGCATGATTCATGAAATTGTTCTTATTTATTATTTTTAATGCCCTATAGTGTAAACTTTGTAATACATTTAAGTTGTTCCAATACGCTCCACTCCACTATAAAAATCCATAACTCATAACACTGTGAAAGAATGCACAGTATATCATCTTTACTTGCATCTGACTTGAGTCTGTACTTGCATAAACCGTCTCAATTTATAAAACACAAATATCAAGTATTTAGTTTTATTTATTACATTTTCTATGTGCTGTTTCCAGTAGTAGTAAACATCTTTATTTCTAAAAAAGGCAATCGACCTATCGGTCTTTCTGCCCTTTTTTAATACATGTAGTCTTAATCTAAATAAAAAAAACAAAGATGAAAATTCTCTTATTCTGTGTTACCAATTTGATTAAATAAACTTTCTGATTCTAATGACAAGAAAAAATTATTTTATTGTCCAGTAGTCAGTTGCGTTTGTAAGTGTTCGAGTAGCGTTGATGTAGGGAGACGGAAGCGGGATTGTCTGGTTGGTCTTGTAAGACAAAGGGGATTCAGTATGGTCCAGTTGTAGGGGTTGTTTGTCCATTTTGTCTGTAGATGTATGAGTCTTTCCGGAATCTTTGTCACGTTTGTGCGTTCGTATAGTAGTTGGGTGGAGGGGTTGCTGTTTCCATTTCATGTTGAAATCAAAATATATTCCCAAATATTTGCAATATTCTGCTCTGTTTAGAATATTTCCCTTTATTTGCCATATAATGCGTATTGGATCGCAATCAATATAGTTTCCAAATGTCAAGTAGACCGTTTTTTCAATGTTTAAGGAAAGCGTATTCAGTGCTAGCAATCGGAGATTTTCTTTAAGAAGTTATTCATCTTGATTTCAACGTTACTCCAGGTATCATTTGTTGATATGACAGCTGTGTCATCCGCATATGATATAATGACGTATAATATAAAAAAGGGGCCTGCTATTGTTCCTTGCTATGGACACCGGTGGTTACTTCATATTTACTTACTCTACCTTTAAGTTTACTCTTTGGCTTCTATTAGTCAAGTAACTGTTAATAAGTTAATGTGCAATCCTATCACAATACATCACATCAATATGCGAAGACATCGAAAAGCTTGCTAACTCAAACCAACCTCGAGATCTTCTTAAATAAGTTAAAAAGCTTTCAAAAACCTGCAAAGCTCATTACCTTCCAATCAAGGACACGCATGGCGTTAGGTTAACAACAAAAACTGAAATCATAGAACGATGACGGCAATACTGCGAGAATCTGATGGCATCAGATGAAGAGAATGCGCAGAGCGACAATGATCTAGAAAACATCCAGCAACACGAACCTCCTATACTAAAATCCGAAGTTGAAGCCGCTCTGAGCAAGCTTAACAACCACAAATCTACTGGATCTGACAACATCGTCGCTTAAATGCTGAAAAGCAGCGGCAACAAAGACACAGATCCACTACATCAAATATGCACAAAAGTATGGGAAAACGGTAAATGGCCCGAAAGATGGACAGAATCAGTCTACATCCCTATACATAAAAAGGGAGCTAAAGATGAATGTGGCAACTACAGAACCATCGCTTTGATTGGCCATGCCAGTAAAGTTCTCTGGCAAATCATACAGAAACGATTAAAGAACTACCTTCTACCTCAGATCCCCCAAAACAAGCAGGTTTTGTGCCGGGGCGTGGAACGCGAGACCAACTTATGAACTTACGACAAGTTATAAAAAAAGCATACGAGTACAACGTACCGGCTGTGTTTTGTTTCCATGACTACACCAAAGCCTTTGACACCGTACAATGGGGACGACTATGAAGCATCCTGAGTGAGATGGCGTCCCGGAACATCTCATATATATCATAAAAGCCCTGTACGACAAGAATAGAGCATACGTACAAATAGAAAAAAACCCTCAACATACTGTAGCGTCGAAAAAGGCGTCAGACAAGGCTGCCTTGCCCCATTCTCTTCAACATATACGGATAATGAATTATTGAAACGGCTCTGGTAAACTGGGAGGGCGGAGTCTCTATTGTCTTCGCCAAAAAAGTGTCAAACATACGATATGCGGATGACACGATAGTTCTGGCACAAAACGAACAGGAAATGTTTGAAAGACTTCAACGTGTAGAAGCTGTTGGGTTGGAATCAGGCCCACGACTAAATAGGACCAAATACTGTCTGTTGATTGTGGACAGAGCTCAGTCAATCCCAATGCCACTTCGACTCATCCACGACATAGAAACCAATGACACTGTCATTTATCGTTTTGTATATTCTTTTTCCTGACTGTAATTTAATTCATTCCAATGTATTCCTGGGTTTTCAGTCAATTTTATTGTCACTAATTATGGTGTTATGTGATGAGCCCTGCGTTTCGTCCCGGGTCAACCTATTGGACTCGTCAGTAAGTCTTAGGTAGACCCTGCCTTATACGCCGGACATCGGTTATACGCGTTCGGACGTAAATGAACCGAGCCGGTGTAGATCTTGTGATGTGAGATGTTGGCAACCCGTGTTGCCGATGCTGCCACTCGTTCCATTCTGCTTTTTTTCCCAAGCATCTATCTTCGTTTTGTATATTCTTTTTCCTGACTGTAATTTATTTAAATTACAGTCTTAGGTCTACCTAAGCCTTACTGACGAGTCCAATAGGTAGACCCGGGACGAAACGCAGGGCTCATCACATAACACCATAATTAGTGACAATAAAATTGACTGAAAACCCAGGAATACATTGGAATGACTGTCATTTATCTCGGCGCAAAAATAACCAACAACGGAGGTTCTGGACCAGAAATCAGGAGAAGAATTGGAATGGCGAAGGAAGCTTTGGGCATACTAGTGGAAATTTGGAAAGACCACAATATCCGAAAAATTTCCAAGATGAGACTTTTCAAAGCACTGATATTCCCCATCGCAACCTATGGGTCAGAATCTTGGACGTTAAACGCAGCATGCCGCAAGAGAATAGAAGCGTTTGAAATGATATGCTACCGCAGGATGTTGAGGATCCCTTGGACAGCTCATAGACCAAATATCTCTATACGCAGTATATATGACTATATATATATATATATATATATAGATATATATATAGTATATATAGATAACTATATATATATATTATAATATCTATATATATATATATATAATATATATATATATATATATATATATATATATATATATAGATATATATATATATATATATATATATATATATATATTACCACATATATATACCAACATATGTCATATAGGTCATATTTTGACACATAACTCTTATTTTTAGCTTTATGTATTGGTAACACGTCAGCGCTTTTCAGGGTTACTGGCCATGTACTATTTTCGATACATAAGTTAATAATGTGTACAATTGGTTTTGATATATTTTTCGAAATTAGTTTTAAAGTTTTTACATTTATATTATCTACTCCGCCGCTTTTCAATTCCATTTTGTTTAAGATATTTTCAATTTCTAAACTATTAGTCGATACCAGAAAAATAGATTTGGAATTCATAGTTCGCCGTTTTACGTCAATATTTGTGGGTTGCCGTACCTTATCACTTGTTTTTCAACCAAAATTACAGAAGCAAGAATTAAACTCGTCAGTTATCCTATTGGGTTCTTTAATTATTACCATATCGCTTGATAGTATCATCTTTTTTGCGGCTTTTCCCAAGTTTAGATTTTATTATCCTATTAGTGTTTAGAATTATTCTGAATTTCATTTTTGCTTCTGCAATAACCTTATTTAGAATATTTGTATATTTCTTATATTCTGTCTTAAGTATATCGTTTCCTGGCTCAATTTGCCAGATGTTGTATAATTTGTATAATAATAATTTTTTATTATACGCTACAATTATGTCCTTAATAATCCATTCACTGCTTGGTTTTGCTTTATCACGTTTATTGTTCGTTTTTACGTTAACAGTAGCTCAACATACGCAGTTTTGTATTTTCTCAATAGGAGCAATACTAGCCTCCGTTAGCTAATGCATAGCCAATACAGTATCCCAGTTTACATCATTGGCTATGTCTTTTAATTTTGTATAGTTTATTATTGTCTAAAGTTGTCGTGAGTCATTCAGTCTATGTAAAAGTCACCTATAATTAGATGATTCTTGGTTTTTATTAATTCTTTTAGGTCCATTATAAATTCAGATTTTGGTATATCATGAGATCTGTACAAAGATGGTATATCTAATTCTTTTTATTGTCTATTTTAATACAAGAGTTCAATACTTTGAGTTTACCAATCTCAATAGTTTCTGTATTTTTCACGATATTGTTTTCTATGTATACTACTACACCATCAGATTTGTTGATAGTACTGTTTTAATACATTTTATATCCTTCTAATATAAAATAAAATTATTATTCTAAGTTCCAGGATTCCACACATATTATCAGACAAGGTTTTATTTCTAATCTCTCAACAAAAACCTGGAATTTGATTAAATTGGCATTTTGGCATTGGTCTTCATGCCTTTATTGAGAGAGAACCAATCAGAAACAATTTTCTCGCATTGTATCAGTCAGTTGCGAGTTCGATGATCTTGTAGGTTGACTATGCTGAGCATGCTGGAATGAGGTGATGACGATAGCAGTATTTCCCCGGAATTTGGACTTATCGTTGGATATATCGTTGGATAACCTGGTTCACCGGGTAATCTGCAGTTTCGATGTGTCTCTTGATTTTCTTTCCAAGCACTTGGCTATCATTCGGCACCTGTGTTACATCAAACTTTGTTTTCCATCTGTTGTTACTAAAACAACAGTTAATGCCACATAATTCAGACTGTTTGGTACAATCTATTGAATTATGGAATCCTGCACACTTAAAGCATGCCTTATCATTAAATTGTATATACATTCCTGACTGAACTTTAATTCAATTTAAAACAATTTACAACATTCCTGGGCTTCAGTCAATCATATTATTTATTATGTTACTTCAAAAACGTTTCGGTGTCTTACTTCACCATCATCAGTTTGTATGTGTAGTTGTTGCTACCTTCAGTTTTGGCATGAAATTTCATTATTTTTAATGATCCCACTATTTTTAATCTTGGTTTATTTACAACTTCACTTTCTATTGTGTATACATTCGACCATTTCTTACTCATGCATTTTACAGTTTCTTCAGCACTTTTAGAACTCATACAATTTGTGAGTATTTCGTTGTCGCCTTTGCAGTACACTTCTTTTGTTTGAATTGTTTTCTCTTTGTTTAAGCAGTGCATAACACTTTTCCTTAGATCTGTTTTTCCTTCCTTATTTTTGTTATTTATTATTATATTCTCTTTTAGGCTTATATTTTTCTGTACCTGTGCAATCAGTTCCTTCATCACTACATTTTTATAGCATAGTTCTATGTCATTTGCTTCAGTAGATTATTTTCCTTTCTCATGTTACTTATGTCAATTCTGTTCTCTTTACTATCATAGCCATCACTATCACTTTCGTTATCGATCTCATTCAATATATCATTTCTTATTTCATCCTTTATATGATTTTTCACTTTTGCATTAATGGTTCTTCGTTTTGTATATTCAACTAAATGTAATATCCAACCAAATGTAAAGAAAGAAACATCTAAACATACAAACTGATGATGGTGGATAAAGACACCGAAACGTATTTGTAACATTTTAAATAATAAACAATAAAATTGACTGAAACCCAGGAATACATTGGAATGAATTAATGGTTCTGGCATGTTGTTGCTTTTTGGCTATGCTCCCTGCGGGCAATCCACCAGCACATTCCTTGGAGTCAACTGTCGTGTCTGACGCGAAGTCATCCTCTCAGCTCCTACTTTTCTTCTTTATACTTTGGGACTCTTTTTCTTTATTGCTCGGTGACCGTGCTTAAGATACAGCCAAAACCTAATATACGAAGTCTAACTGAATTAAACACAAGATAAAACATAAGAGCCGAGCTTGAAAAACTCTGCTTGACAAACAATCCTGATTGCGAAGACCATCCTGAAGAAATATGGAAAAGCTTAAAACCAATATAAATGTGGCCACAAAAACTGTCCTTGGCCCTGAGGAAAGAACAAGTCTAAAACCCTGGATGACAGAAGAAATCTTATACTTAATGGAACTGAGACGATTAGTGAAAACCAAACTGATAGGTATAAAGAGTATAACCGAATCATAAGAAACAAAATAATGCTAAGGTGAATTGGACTACAAACCTATGTGAAGAAGCTGAAAATCTTCACAGGCTCCATGACAGCTTTAATTTTCTTAAAAAACTTAAACACATAACAGGCACTAACAGGAATAAACGGCTGACATCACTTACAAATGATCGAGGAAAACTTATTGTAAATCAGGAAGAAATTAAGCAGACTTGGTTAAAATATGCAACAACCCTTTTTCTCGATAACCAAGAAGACAATGTGGTAACCTTGCATAATCACATGAGCGGTCCAACTATCATTAGGTCCGAAGTGGAGCAAGTAGTAAGAGAAGAACGGTAAAAGTCCAGGACATAATAACATATATGCTGAAGTGCTAAAACAAGTGGACATACACCATTTAACACGTCTATTTAACAAAATATATGACTCCCACAAAATGACGGAAGAGTGGCTTAAATCGACTTTTGTCATCATTCCTAAGAAAAATAACCCCAAACAATGTGAGGACTTTAGACTTATCTGTCTGATGAGCCATGCACTTAAGGCCTTCCTCAAAATAATTCACCGTAGGATACATAACAGATGTGAAGAAATGAGTTGTGAGACGCAGTTCGGTTTCATTGGGGGACTAGTAACAAGGAACCTTTGTTCTCGCTAAGGCGTCTGGTACAAAAGTGCTATGATCAGCGACAGGACGTATTTCTTTGTTTAATTGATTAGCAAAGAGCTTTCGATAATGTCTAACATGATTTAATTCTAGCAAGTTTACGAGAAATCGGAATAGATGAGAACGATATTCAAATCATAAAACAACTATATTGGAACCAGAAGGCCGAGGTGAAGATAAGCGGCACAGTATCAACCGAGGCTATCGATGTAACCAAGAGAGTGCGACAGGGCTGTATTTTGTCTTCGATACTTTTTAACATTTATGTCGAGAAAATATTTCAGATTACTCTCGAAAATGAACCGTGGGGTATCAAGGTCAATGGAAGACCCATCAATAATATCAGATACGCCGACGATACCGTGGTGTTGGCCTCCACCTTGGAGGATCTTCAGCATCTATTAAATAAGATAAATAGCATTGATCGGCGGTACGGCCTGCATATTAACATCTCCGAAACAAAATCCATGGTGATTAGTAGACAAATCAGAGAAGTTACTCTCGAGATAGAGGGCGGAAACGTCGAACAAGTGAAGAGATTTAGGTACCTCGGATTTGTTGTTAACAGCGCGTGCGACTGTAACGAGGAAATTAAGACTCAAATCGGCATGGCCAAAACGGCGTATAGACGACTTCAGGGTGTCCTCCTACAGCAATGCTTGCCACTGGACCTCCTACTAAGAGTGATAAAATGCTATGTGTGGTCTATCCTGTTGCATGGGGCTTAAACGTCGTCAATCAAAGTAAGATCACTCAATCGCATTGAAGCGTTCGAGATATGGACTCTCCACAGACTATTTAAAATCTCATACACCGAACACATTACTTACGAGGAAGTACTGCGGAGAGCAGGTATAGAGAGACAGTTCCTAAACATAGTTAAAACCCCTCACATCCTGAGAGAGCTACGCCATTTCAAAGCTGATCCTGCAGGGCAGGATGGACAGCCGAAGGGAACCCGGACGAAAACAGCACTCGTGGCTCCGAAACATCAGGAATTGGAGCGGGGTGCCAGATGTGGCCAACATATTTCGTCGGGCAGAAGACAACGCCCTAACAATCATTTAAGGAATGCGCGGAAGATCCCCCACGTGCAGGATGCATATGGACCGGAAGAAGAAAAAGAAGAAAAGAAGAAGAAGAAGAAGACCGTGCTTACTTGGTCGATTTAAACTTTGTACTTCAAAGTATAACTTACTCCTGGTGACCAGGAGTTAGTAGACGCTCACAAACACCTCACCCACCTGGAGACGAACAAGTCAAAACGTCTTGCTTACATTTGGGATCATCAGCTGGAAAAGGTCCTTCTTCTCCATTAAAGTGTAATCTTATTGTATGATTGAAAATGTGTGAAAATTTTGGTAATATTTTTGTTCGGGTTTGCCAAGGCTGTAGTGATATTAAGTGCAAGAGGGACACCTATTTTATTTAATTCTTCATAAACTGAAAAACCTTGCATTATGTTTATGGGAGGGTAGAAAGACCGATAGGTCGATAGCGTTTTCTAAGAAATAAAATGTTTACTACTACTACTGTTTATGGGACACTCAAAAATACATGATTCAAGTCTTCGACTTAGCCGCATCCGCAGAGGGTACTATCCTTAATGCCCATTATAAATAAATGGGTGTTTGTGCAGCAATGCCCGGTTCTTAATCTGGCTATTGTTGTAATTTCTCTTCTATCTATGTATTCAATTTTGCCGAACCAACGAATTCTAGAAAATTTTCTGACGATTTTTACGTATGATTTGCCCTTTTGACGTGTTGTAGTCTTCCACTCTGAATTGGGTTCATCGCGGATCATAACTCGAATTACTGCAATGATATCATTTCTGTATATCTTTATTGTTTTGGATATGTTTGTACTAGGAAATGTATGTTTTCCAAAAGTTAACATTTTTAGCCAACGTCGATCTCCACTCTTGCAATATAGCTATAAAAGAATGGTTTTCAATACAGATATATTTAGCTAGAAACTTAGCTGTCAGAATTTTCCACGTGTATCCAAATCCAACACCGAGGCCTCGGCTAGAATTAATCTAACTGGTGTTGACTTAATGGAGCCGAGCACTGTTCCAAGCCTCGATTTTGTATCGAGTTCAGCCTTTTGAAGCGAGCATTGTATAGAGTATATAAAAAAAATAAAGCCGTAGTCTATATGGGATTCTACGAGCCCGTGGTAGACTCCTAATAAAGTTTTAGGGCTTGGGCCCCATGATGTCCTACAAAAGGTTTTTAAAAGTGCAATTCCTTTTCCCGCTTTGCTAATCATGTTATCTGCCTGTCCATTCCACTTAAGGTTACTCTACAGAGTGATACCCAGATATTTAACCTGGTGATTGTTGGTGACCGGTTAGCACCGATGGTTCTGTGGGACCGCCGCCTTAACTGACAAAGTCGCACCATTTATAAATCCTGTGGAATTTCGCTCTTCTTCTTTATGGTGAAATGAAATTATCATAACCTCCGTTTTCCCGGCTTCCTCGGAAAGGAATTTAGGAAACCAGTGTTGGTACACTGCTGAAATCGGCGAATTTTTCCCCACAAAATCACACAGCTCACGAGTGATTCGCGCAACTTTTAACGCAGTACGTGTGAGTAACGTACAATAACAAACCAATAACTCGAACTTTTGTAGTTTTACTTTCTTTGGAAGAAAATCCATGAACCACTCTTTCGCAGATTTGGGCCAATTTACTCATGCGGGAATCTGTTGTTCACTGAATGGTTCGAAAGCACAAATATCATCCCTACAAAGTTCAGTTACTTGAAGTATCGTCCGTGTAGAGTTATTTGAAGATTATTTCTATAGACAATATGACTTTTGCGTTTTTGAGTTGAAAACTGCGTTCTGTTTGAATGGTTATGTAAACGGACAAAATTGTTGATATAAGGCAACAGAAAATCAGCAATTGAGGATGGAGTTACAGAGTCAGGACCCCCAAATATAAATGTGTTGTGTGGAAAAGTGCGCGTAAGAGTAATAGGGTATTTTTTTTGAAAAGTCTCTAACTGGACAAGTATACCTAGAACTTGTGCAATTGATTTTCGAGCAATATGGTGTTCCTCCACACTATGCTGCCATTGTGCGTACATTTTTGTGTAAAACCTTTCCCAATCGGTGGATAGGAAGGAGAGGACCTATTGATTGGCCGCTTAGATCGCCAGCCCTAACTCCGATAGATTTCTTTTTGTTGGGTTTCGTCAAATTGAAAGTTTTTGTTGTCAGGCCAAATGTACCTCCTGCATATTGGAAGGTGAAAGGGAATATTCGAAAAGAAGTGCGTGTCATAACTCCGGCTATGGTTGAACACGTGTAAGAAGGTTTTATTGCGAGTCTTGGATATTGTCAAGCCGTAAATGGCACACGTTTACAAAATTTTATTTGATTGTTATGCTGTTGCTTGATGTAAATTGGTCTTTTTCAGAACAACAGAAATTTGACAGAAATATTTCACTGAATTTTAAGATACAGCACACATAATGAATTTAGACATTACTTCAGGGGCTCACTGTAGATATTCTTTTTCGGGGAACCTGTATGCAATCTGAAGGCCGATTCTTGATGTTTCAATCATGCATAATATTTAATTTAAAATGAATCACATTAAATATCTTTAAAATTTTAAGAATTAATCAAAAATATGATTAAAGAACTTCTTTGACATGTTGAATTTAGTTCTCAGCCTTGTGCCCCCGACAGCCACCATTTAAAAATTTCAAATTCAATTCCCACCAACTGACACATTTTCTCAAAATGAATAAGATTTTATATCTACTTATGTAAGAAATTACATAAGCGCATGACGAGTTTAGGAGGAAGAAAATTTTTCTGCATTCTTGTGATGTTCCATTCTTCACTTCTTGCATACCATTAGGTGGGATCTTTTAAATAACGGCATTCAAATGACCCCACCAGAAAAAAATCCTGTTTACTCAGATCTGAAGATACTGCTGGATGCTATTTCGGACTCCTTCTACCAATTTATTGCCGGAATAGCGCTGGTTCAACTACTCTGGTTAAACGAAATGTGCTGGTGCTTGCTCTGGCCGTAAATTGGCATTTCTTTCCATAAATTTCGTCGATTAATAATTCTGACTTCGCATGACCTTTGCAGATTCTGAACCGATCATGCGATTTTACTTTTTCAACCATCATTGTTTCTAGTGATGGTCTTTCTATAGATGGAACCGCAGGCCGTTCTGTTTAATTAAAGGATTAAATTAAACACGTCATAGACGTTCGACGTCGAAGTCGATGCATTATTGGTATTTTGATGATTTTTTTAAGTTTCAAAGATATTTAAGGTTGTTTCGAAATAAAACTCTTTTATGTATTTCACCTTAAGCAAAGTTCATAGGGCCCACATCAGGGCGTATGAAATGTCAAGCAAATGTTTTCGCGAACACTAGTTCACGTGGCGCGGAACACAGTTTGGGAACCTCTGCTATAGAGGATACATTTTTTTCCAAAATGCTTCGATTTAGCAAACACAAATTAGCAATTATGTGTTAATACATACTTGGCTTTTTTCTGCGATGTATATATTTTCTTTGTGGATTTTGCAGTTTTTACATATTATACAGGGTGATTCAAAAGTGGCGTCATTCCTTTTAAGGGGTTATAGGGGCTCACTTGTAGAGTACTAGAAAAATATAGAAAACATTTTTTGCGAAAATTTCTAGAAGATATTAAAAGTTGAAAATCGAGTTTCAACTTTGTTATTAAGTATTATTTTAAAATAGTCCCATGTTTGCTTGGTAGCCTTTTGGAATACTTAACCATTCGAAAAGAAAAATTACGATCTTTAATTCAAATTACGAAAATTTTTGATATTTAAAAAGACCTCTTCCACAATTTTTTGATGAAAAGTCAAAGCGGCAATGATGTTTTTTGTCATTAACAGATAGTTACAGGTAGATAGTCTTTGTCAATAATAACAACTTTTTGTCAATCTTTGACTTACTTTGAAACTCCTTTCACAAAATGTACACCAACATCGAATTTGCGGATATGTGATTAGTTATGGGAAAATGCCACACTAACATAGCAGAAGATGTAAGAACTTACACCAGTAAAGGGCTGGAGACACTGGACGACTGGCTCCAGGAATTAACGCAGATTGTGGACGAACTAGAGGTGCTCGGGTTCTATACACAGAGGCACAAGTATTGGAGATAATTGCAGCAGAGCCTTCCAAGAGTGCTCGGAGCATTGCACAACCACTGACACTTTCCCACGCACCGGATAATTGTCCCTATAACTCCCCAGAGGAAGGGTCACATTCCTATCATGTATGTAAGATACACAGGACACAAGGACACATTAACTCTCAGATCTTCCGAACACCGGTACAAATTGAGCAGGATTTAATTACCCGAATACGAGAAGCTGATCAAAATGTGATCCCAGACTGCAGGGAAGAGTGCACAATAAAGTGATTGGGGAACAAACATGTCTGGAGTTAAACGGGCAGAAATTCGTCAACCTCTTGTGATTTAACAACTTACCTTGCACAGGAGATGTTTGTTTACATGTGAAGCGAGTTTAGGTATTTCACTCATCTGCCCCAAAAAGGATGGCCGCACTGACGGCAAATTGATAGAGTTATCCTAACCTCAAAATATTTCTATTGCTTTCTCTTTCTTTGTTTTGTGTTTACTTAATTCGAAAGAAATTCCTGTGTTCCAGTCAATATTATTGTTTATTAGTTTAAACATTTTACAAATACGTTTTGGTGTCTTTCTCCACCATCATCAGTTTGTCTAAAATATACATTCACAGTCGTCATTAATTTAAAAACAAGAGTTAAAATATACACACTAAAATACAAATTACAAACATATTAAAAAGCATATTAAAATCGTTTGAATCTCTTGGGATCACAGGTGATGAGTCACGACAATCATGTTCGGTAAAAGACTAGAATTTATTGTTTAGAGCATTACATTTTACTTACATGTATGACTGTTTCTACCTTCCCCTTTGCCAAGCCATTGAAAAATCTTTACTTTGTCCAATATCGAGCAAGAGAACAAAAAACTGTTTATAATATTTGGCATTTTTCTTTGTATTTTGAGGATATCACTTGGTCTACATTTCTTCAATATACCAGGTGTTCATATTTTATGTATGTAGGTGTTCATTTAATTAGTGTATGATATACAGAGCTAAGATTGTCTGTGTCTGCTCTAAAATTCATTGCATTCTGATGTTTTTTAATTTGTATCATTTCATGGATTCTTCTCTTATTGTAATTGTCTTCATTGATTAATATTTTTGTGTTATCAAAATCAAAACTATGTAACTTTTGTTGTGCATGTTGTGCTAATGCTGTTCCATTTCCGTTAACCTTTTTTAAGCTATATTTATGTTCGAATATTCTTTTCTTTAAATATTGTCCTGTTTGACCTATGTATGAGTTGTCACAGTTCAAACAGTCAATCTTGTATATTACATTAGGTGTGTTTAACTTATCACTTTTAGGCTTAAATTTTGTGAAACATTCCTTTGCTAAGTGGTTTTTAGTTTTTTCTGCTATAGTAATATTATCCTGTACTCCCAAAACACCCCCAGAGGAATGACGCCACTTTTGAATCACCCTGTATACATACAGAAGGATAATAAATATTATTTGATTGAGCAAGTCAGATTCTTTAGGAACATAATTACATTCCAATTTTACACAACATTTTCAAACAAATAAAAAATTATATGCTTTTAAGCATATAAGTCAAGAAATGATGAATTAAATTATTGTATTTGTTTATTGAGACACCGTGCCTATATCAATCAGGCGATGCACAGTAGAAAAGCTACTTGTGCATCGAACTTTATTGGCTCTGATTAATCTGACATAAAACCAGCAATTTATAACCCAGAAGTTATTATATTGCTACACCAGGAAATGTGTATTAATTTAAAATAGGAGTGAAAAAAATTGTATCTTTTTGAGAATTTTTTTATAATTCTGTCAATACCCAGTATCAATTTCGAGCTTGCAATACAACTCTCATCAGTGGAAATCGATTTAGCCAGCAGCTATAAACTTAAAAGTTCATTTATATTTTATATTGGTCGCGTCTGTGCTGTCTCAATATTAAGTCCGCGATTTCGCCATTTTATATTTATATTCGTGCTGGGCTAAGTTAGTCTTTTAACCGCCGAATACGTTCAATGATGAACGCCGCAGGTTGCTACAGACTTTCGATTTGCTCGACGATATTAGCAATATTGGTGGATGAAGAGCATAAACGGCAGCGGATAAAGCAACATAAAACAACGATCTACCTAACACTCAAACTTTTTAATCACTCCTTCATTTTTTCTGTGAATAAAGTAACTTAAAACCGTTAATATAGAGTATATAGATTTATAGATTAAACTTAAAAAATACTTTTGTCGGAGCATTAGTACACGTAGCAAGAGTACCGTGATACGTATTAGATAATCATAAATAGGCGCCGTTTCGTAAGCACTAGAGATTTGGCTTACTTATAAAATTGTATCAAGATTTCCAGAACATTTGTTTTCTGACTTCTGGTTGCGATATTAACTATTATACTTTCAAATAGACAATTCGTCAATTGTTCTTTTTACACGGGATGGGTTCATCTGGTTCTCTTTCCAGCCGAAGCATGCCACGATTGGATCTGTGTCGATGTATATCTAAGCTAATGTCTATGATACAAATATACAAGCAATTTCGATCATGCTGAATAAAAATATGTCCCTAAGTAGGGCAATACATAGCCCAATAATTCATATTGCAATATAGATAGATAAATAAAAATTTATTAAACATTCACATTAGTAAACTCACTCACTCAAAGTTAAAAACATAAGTCAACTCCCATGTCTGGCCAGATGTTCGCCCGGTTGCTCTTTGCCCATGATTTAAATAGGCGCGCTAATTCGTCCATTACCTGGGCAGTGCCCTAACATGGATATTCCCGAGCTAGCCATACGCAAAGTCAGGAGATTGTCTTGAAGTGGCATTCATTAAGGAAAAAAGGTAATAAAATTATTGCAATATAATTGTGCTACTTCACTTTCCAACAACTTCTCCTGCTACGGTCTGATTATTGACTCTCCAACGTTAGGTAACAAACGGGGTGTCAATTTGAAGACTTCCCACCTATAATATCTTTATTGCAGTTAGAAGAAGATGAATGTCCAATTACAAGTAGCGTTATTCTTAATCGACATAATTCAAAACATTGGAACTCTACAAATCCCCACATGGTACGACCAGTTCACCAAAAAAGTCGATTTGAAGTAAATACATAAGTTGTTTTGTGTTTCAAAATATACTGGTGTATCACTATTTAGTTAGTGGAGTTAGCCGGGGTTGTATCCTGTCACCAATGCTATTTAACATCTATTCTGAGTCTATATTGAGAGAATCAATGAGTGACGATGTAAAAGGCGTTAAGATAAATGGTGTCAGCATAAACAACATTAGATTGGCAGATGACACAGTAATGCTATCAGATAATATAAATGATCTACAGCTTATGATGGACCAGATAGTACAACAAAGTGAGAGTTTTGGTCTCCAAATAAATATATCAAAAACTAAGTTGCTTATAATCGCAAAAACCGAACTAAATGCTCAGCTACTCATAAATGAAAGTAGCAAGCAAAGCAAGGAAAGGATTCATTACAACCAGGAACTTTTTCAGGAGGTCTGAAATCAGTATAGAGCTAAGAATACGTATGATTAGGGGCTATATATTCTCCGTGCTGCTATATGGAGGTGAAGCATGGATTCTTTTGCCGTTTGAGAGTACCATATCGACTCATACCGAAAATATCGTGGGTGCAGAAAGTGGAAAATGTGGAGGTGCTTGCCCGAATGAGGAAGCCGCTGGAACGTCTAGCTACATACAATCAAGAAAAGAAAAACATAATACATAGGGCATGAAATGAGAGGAGAAAAGAATGAGCTCCGCCGACAAATAATTGAGGGCAAAATTCAGGGCAAGAGATCGGTTGGAAGAAGGCAAAACTCTTGGTTGAAGGATCTGAGTAGATGGTTTGGATGCACATCGACGGATATCTTTAGAGCTGCAACTTCAAAAATTATGATTGCCAGATGAATCGCCAACCTTCGTGGGTTGAAGATCACTACCTTGAAGAAAATTGAAATGTAAATAGAAATCCGGACATACTCTTGATCACGAACATCCTTGACACTGTTCCTTTAAATTAAGTAATAGAGATTTACTTTCAATAAGATGGCGCCCCTAACCATATTGCTTTTCGAATAAGAGAGTTTTTGAATACTCAGTTTAGAAACCGTTGGATTGGAACGCATGGACCTACAAGGCGGCCATGCAACACATACATATTTTTTCATTGGATAATGTTGGAAAATAGAATTTATAAAGAAGTCATTTTAACCAGAGAATAACTTCATCAAAGAATTTATGAGGTCTTTGCAGAAATAAAATCCTTATATATCATGAATGCCTTAAAATCCGTTCGAAACAGATATCAAGAGTGCATTGCAAACAACGGTCGAGTTTTGGGTCATTTGCGATGATTGCAGTTATTTTAATCATTATTCAGATGTTTTCAATTCGTTTCAAAGATTCTACACTTTTTTGATTTACTTTTGTGTGCCAGTTATTTATTGACATTTTTGCGTGTCAAAATATATTGTGTAATGTTTTTCCAGCTATGAATATAGTTTAGTTGCTAGAATAATAGCTTTTGTTTCTTGCCCTACTGTGGTTGAAAGTATTAAACTCTAGATAAATCATCTCGGAAACCAGTTTCATCCATGGTGTGTTATATAATTGAAAAGATAATTCAAAATGATATCTATTTAGGTTAAAAAATACATGTTTCATTTAAAAAAATGCGTTTAAGTTTGAAAACTGTTTTACCTGACCCCGTATATTTATTCTAAAAATGGCCGACAATTCAACAATCATTATAAAGAACCTTTTGTAGAAAAAAAATATTTTTCTGAATCTCTTTTCGCCAAGAAAATACAGGGTCATTTTGAAATGTCAATTTTTTGATTTTCTCCTGTATCTCTTAAGCGAGAACATATTTTTTAATTTTATCATTTTAGGTTTGATCTAAAAATAGCACCTGACATCTATACTACTTTTTCACAGCACTAACAATTACCCTGTAAAAGCGTCGAAAATGGGACACCCTGTACTTAGTTTTAGTAGAAATTCAAATTTTAGGTGATTTAAGTTCGGAAAGAGTTCCGCTAGGGGAAATAATATATTATATGAAAATATAGGGTATATTATATGAAAGCAAACCCCACAGAAAAACCCAGCTCCGAAAAACTCAACTTAAACAAGACCGACTTGGACAAAGTTAAATCACACACACTGGACTACATAAAGGCAAACCCCGGACTTATCTCCATTGAAAGATGGAGATCTTTGCAATGCAGATCTGGAGAAAGATCTCACACAAAACAAATTCTTACCACAATTTAAAAATGCCTTTTACCAACATACTCTACCCAGGTTTGTACTAAGACAAATAAAACATAAAAGAGATTTATACTGACAATACCTAATTACACAGGACAACTCTATCAAAAGAACAATTAACAACTTAAACAGAAACATTAAAGCTATGATATGTCAATACCGACAACACACATGGATTGAAATATGCCAAGAAATATAAAAAGACAAAGGAAGAACATATTGGCGAAAAAAAAATTACACTAAGACTAATAACACGAATAAGACACCCCCAAAACGCACTACACAACCCCTCCACCCAACTACTATACGAACGCACAAACATGACAAAGATTTCGGAAAGACTCATACATCTACAGACAAAATGGACAAACAACCCCTACAACCTGGACCATACTGAATCCCTTTTGTCTTACAAGACCAACCAGACAATCCCGCTGCCGTTTCCCTACATCAACGCTACTCGAACGCTTACAATAGTAACTGACTACTGGGCAATAAATCCAAGATCTCTGTTTGCCAGAATTAAAAATATTCAATTAGTAACCTAGAACAATATAATTTTTACCTTTATTTGTTTGTTTAGATTAAGACTGCATGTACTAAACAAGGGCAGAAAGACCGATAGGTCGATAGCCTTTTTTTAGAAATAAAGATGTTTACTACTACTACTAAAAAAATGATCTAAATTAAAAAAAAACAAATCGATAGGTATTATCAATGAGCAGGGAACACAACGATACTCGGACAAAGACAAAGCGGACGCCTTCGCCGGCCACTTTCAGAGGTCCTTCAAAAGATCAACAAATACAAACTTTGACAACGACAACTGGAAACGGGTGAACAAATTGCATGACGAATTTTCAAGAAACACGACGGGTCTAAATCACGAAATCATTACAAACACCGAATATCTCGAAGCCTTAGCACAACTGAAAAACACGACACCCGGAAGAGACAATATTAAAAGCAAGGTACTTAAGCAGCTGACACAAGAGATACATGACTTCATATTGAGAAAACTTAACGAATGCATCCCTTCTAACAAATTACCCAAGTCATGGAAGAACGGAATAATAATTCCTTTTTAAAGAATGGACTAGATGACACACTAACAAAAAACTACAGACTCATCATGCTACTCCCGGTCTTGAGCAAACTGTTTGCACACATAATAAAAAACAGATTACATAATTTAATAGGCCATCATATTTCAAAATACCAGTTTGGCTTCAAGACTAAAAACTCAACTATACATCCACTTTTTGTTCTTACTAATAACATACAAACCACACACCTGACCGGAGGAAAAACTACCAGACTGTTTTTAGACATAAATAAGGCCTTTGATAGTGTTTGTATCGAGGGCTTACTGTACAAACTACACAAACTTGGTACTATAAACTAGTTAATACATATTTATAAACAACTACTCGAAGAGAGACAACTGGAGGTACGAATCAACGACGACTACTCTATCCCATTTTCACCTGAGCAAGGCTTACCTCAGGGTTCATCACTCTCACCACTGCTTTACAACATATATTGCCATGACATATACAACCACAACAGACAAGACAAAGAAGTTAAAGACCAAAACGCTTACCTGCTGCAATACGCTGACGACACTACCCTTATCGCGCATGACAGAACGACCGCCAGAGCAGTGGACAAACTCCAGACACTAAAAGACACAATAACAGCATGGTTCTACAAATGGAGACTCACACCAAGTGCTTCAAAACACCAACTGCTCTTCTCAAACCACCGAATTACACCAGACTCTCCAAACATCACCACGGACGGTCAAACAACCAAACCCACCGACAATGTGAAATACCTAGGAATAACAATGGACAATAAGCTAAAATTCACAAAACACGTACAAAACATCAGAACAGATCTAACCAAGAGAGCAAAACACTTCCGCACACGTACTTACAAAAACAAGGGTATCAGCACCAAGACAGTAACTATCATATAAAAAGCGATCTGCAGATCTCTAACACACTACGCTCATATTTTATTCTCCAATGCTACTGACAAAACTACACGGCACTTACAATGGATAATACAGATGAGGGATTGCGTCCTTGCTAAAATGCACATGTATATGATTAGGCTAATATAACTTGGTACGCGTTTTTTGAAGATCTCCCATTAGATTTTTAGTAGTAGTAGTAGTAAACATCTTTATTTCTTTATAGAAAAGGCTATGGACCTATCGGTCTTTCTGCCCTTTTAGATTTTTATTATTCTTAGAAATACATATTTAGAACAACCTACAATGGGGCAAAAAAATCACAATTCCGTTTTTCAAAATACCAAAAAAGGACAATCCGCTTGTAATGAATAACCCTGGACAGTGGTTATGGCCGGTTATCACATTGGTACTTTTAGTCCTGATAAGGATAGGTTTAACGGATTTTTGACATCACTGGGCGCGTCAACCTGTTTTTCAATGTGTACAAAATGTCTGTTTGCCATACATGTTGTACAACTGTTGCCATGTTGCTGTTTACGCGGACAGCGTCAGCTTCTTGCATGCTGCATTATTGATAAGGTGTTGTGTGACAAACAAAAAATTAGTATAAGTCACATTTCCATTCCGCTGATGGTTCTCCTGTTAGTTTTAGCGTGAGGGATCAGGAATGCAAAGAAAATACGCTTTGCTTTACTTTTTAAGGATAGCCTTGCATATGATATATAAATTATCAAATTGTATTCATTCCCACAAAGCAGATTACTAATTTTGTAGGCAAGGCACATTAGCCTCAACTTTTTACGTAAATCTATTTACCGTTCTTTTTTCTATAACGATAGCATTCTTTTACCACATTCGCTCTTTTTATAAAATGTTACCGGGATGCGAAACGGCATATCAAGTTTAAAAATAAATGACATCATAAATGGCTCCTCAGGAAACCACTTTGCCTTATTCTGTACAAGTGGAATCTTGAGAAGTTTATCTTCTACTTTCAAGAAAGTAGAGGCTCTTAAAAAGGCTGTGTAAACGGGTGTAATATAAAACTTGTTACTATCATGATTCTTCGCCAAAAAAGTTAATTGAAACAGCTTTATTTTATTTAGGACAAAATTGCAGAATATTTGACAAATTTCAGTTTTTTCTTAAAGTACATGGTATAATTTCTGGAGCAGAATCAATTGTAGCGCCAGTGGTGGTCAAATGTAATTCGAATTCCGTTCTTGTTAAAATAGATATATCAATATTTTTGGCAACTGCATAGTTGTTAATTATATATTAGTACCATATTAATAAAATATCGCTTCCTATTAATAAGTGCTCCGATTCTTAAATAAATCAACATAATGCCCAGACTGCTTCTGTTAATGATGGTGCTATTTCAATTTTTTCTATTCAATCAACTTTCAGAATTATCGCAACCTAGTACATCGTTATAAACCAACATATTTAAGATTATGATCAACATGTAGTCTAAAAACCTAACTTTCATAGATCTAATTTGTTCCATTTTCTGCCTTCAGACAGCCAGAAAGGAGCGGCTTTGCAGCATCCTCAAACACTTTTGATGATGAACGATATTACGCATTCCCGAAATCTATTAAACTGTAAATTAGGTACACTATTTCATCAAAATTGAATGTATTGTTTTAGAAATCCGTGGCCTTTGCTGAGATATAAGTGGTATTGCGATATCTTAACTGCGAATAACACGTGCTCGGTAGGGATCCATACATTCTACTCGAAGTCCAGTCGAAAAAAGTTTTGTCGGTCGAAAAAACACCCATGAACCCTGGGAGCTCGCAGGAGTCCGAATCGGACATAACCTCCTAGGAAGGGTTTTTGACCAGCAACACCAATTCCAGTATGCAAAAAAACCGGTTGCAGACAGGGCTGAAAGCTCTATGGCTCCAACGAGTCAACAACTTTTTTCTGTCATCACAACTGCAGTAGCAACAACAATAACAACAAACACAGCATCAACTCCAGCATTGCCACCACAACAACACCAACGCTACTACTTCGCACACACCTTCTTAGTAGAAACTGCAAGCACAACATCTATAATTCACCTGGCCCTCGAATGGGAAAAAGTGTGGGATAACAACAGGGATCCAGAGAGAGCGCCACTTCATCATAAAAACTAACAAAGAACCAAAAGCAACACAAGCGCTTTAGCTGCTGATTGAACAGGGGCTCATTTCGTCATATAAGGTGCTCCATGGAAACACCACTACAACTCCCCAAGTTACTAACCGACAAATATCACCCTCCTATTCGGTGGTAGCTATCGGGGTTAATCTGGAAATCTCAGACGAGATGTTCCTGCAACAACTCCGAAAACAGAATTTTACCATCAGGTTTTGCAAACAAATAATCTCACGTCAAAGATATAAACCTAGGCTAATGGTAAGGTTCAGCACAGGAGACCCAAACACTTACGAGAGGCTATTGAAGAAGCGCGTGCGCACCAGTGCCCATTCCCGCTCCGTGTGGCCGGTGTGGCCTGTACCACCGTAGAGAAGACTGCAACTAAAAAATTAAGTGCGGCAAATGACAGTGAACATATCCAACGATATCATGCGAGTCCCCTCTTCTAGTTACGTGTGCAGCATGTAATAATGAGGACCATGCAGCATGAGCTTGCGATGCCCGAGCAGACCAACTGCTCCTATCGAAGGCATTCCCAACGTCCAAATAAAGCGCCTTAATAAAAGATCGGCCGATATGTCAATTTCGGAAACCGACGGTTGACCCATTACAAGCCACGACTATATCATTAACAATTGTAAACACCTGCTGAACAAAACCAATAACACCAACAGGGAAGGGCTAGCACAATAAACGAAAAAGAAATTTGTTGATGATTTCAACATTGATACCTCGGTGGTTCTTATATTAAATCATATTAAATATATACTTAACATTTTAAACAAAGAAATATGGTTTCAGAACATATCTGTGGTAATAATGTTTTCCCTGCATTCCATGAAGCGACGGCATCTCTTGGACGACTTCAATAAAAAAGTTGTAACTTAACTAAGAGCTCAAACACTGAAATTTTTCGGCCTGTGCTTCATTCTCAATTACACTTTCGCATCATGTAGGTAGAGGATGGCATTTTAAAAAATAAAAATGGGTTACATGGCTTGAAACAAAAATGCTGATGAAAAGCGCTTTGGAGCATTTTGACAATTCCAACGAGGATACATAATGGTACATTTTTTAAAAGCTGCTTCCTGTTTCTCAAAGCGACAAGTTCAACCCTAATTTTACTTAACAGAGTCGAGTGACGCTTCATTTCAATAGTAGTTTTCGATACAAGGGCGAAAAGTGTCGTTTTTTCATTCAAACATTTTGAGTCACTGTTATAACAATTTGAATTTTAAAGATATAATGCAGATATGGAGGTTCGAAAATCAAAGAACTTTTTACAAATAAATCGATTAATGTAAATAATACTTTTGCGCACATTGTGCGTAAAAGTCCGTGCGTAAAAGTAAAACCAATTAATACTAAAGAAAAGTGCTTCTTTATGACCATCGCTTCTGATCGAAAAATGGCAGTTTTTGATTAATTCGAATAAAAAAGTAGTTTGAGGACTCACCAGCATGGTCGATAGCCGTAGGCGGAGTTATTTACATTAATGGATTTATTTATAAAAAGTTCTTTGATTTTCGGACCTCCATATCTGCATTATATGTTTAAAATTCAAATTGTTATAACAGTGACTCAAATATTTAAGCTTTTAGGCATTTTTTAATAGGGATAAAAAATAAAAAGATTGTTGCACATCGTCTGTGTTAAAAATCGTACGTTAAATAATAAATCTCGCTTTGAATACTTTCCGTCACTTTCCAAGAATTCCATATAGAAACTTTAAAATGTGTTTTTATACAATAATATTTAACCCATATATCTAATCTTTTGAAGTAATACCCGTTTTAAAAAAAAGCTTTATTAAAACGATCTAACATAATTATTTTACATGTTATTTTTAGCATAGAAATTAAATAATACTTTATCACAGTATTAACGTGCAACATCAGATTAAAATAGCCACAAAGATTTAATACACCTTGGCAATTATCGTCGACCATGACAAAGGTGTGATTATTCCTGTAAAAATTTAAATAAAACACTTTTTCGGATTATCCAGCCGTCAGATCAGTAAATTTATTACCATTTATACATGCCTGTAACACTGTCGGGATGTTAGACCCAACATTTGCATGAAATGGTCGAAACTCGGCTTTGAGACAAATGCTTTTAAGGGTGCGGCTTTGTTCTCCCAACCGTTTAAATTTAATTACATTGTTATCTTTTGGGCAAAAGAGCCCCTACTCATGTTATTTAAGACAATTCAACTTACTGTCTTAATGTAATCATCATCTCATTACACAAAGATAAAATAGTTGATAATTTGTTATTTTTTAATAAAATTTAACTTTCTATTTAGTTTTTATCCATATTGGGTATATTAGTGTGTTATTTTTACACATGTTCTTGTACTTGAGTCATATACTCATCTAAAAAAATGTTTACTCTTTAAGAAATAAGAATTTTTTTTATAGTATTTCAAACTCAAATTGACTTGTGTTGCTTTTGGTGGCCTTGCGATTCAAGACAATTTTCCTTGCATATACAGTAAAATTGAAACCTTTCATATAAATATGTTAAACAGGGTGACTCTAAATTGACGTCATTCCTCTGGGGGTGTCTTAGGAATACAGGAAAAGTAGTAGAAATAAATAATTCTTGCAAAAAACTAGATCAGAAAGCCGGCAACAATGTTTCTCAAGGTAACTCTGCCTCATTAAATTTACATAAATACTTGTTGCTTCTTAATTATTAAAATCTCCAGTAACCATGGAAAACACAGAAAGTGACAACAAAGTAGGTTAAGGTGTAAACCGTAAATTCAACAGGAGTCGTTAAATCTAGCAATCAACATTTTCGAGATGTCAATATTGTCAACGAGAAATTGTTCTTTTATTGTCATCATTCATCATCAAATTTATGTGTTTACAAAACTAAATAATAATAAGATAGTTTAATTTGTACCGGTGTTCGGTAAACAGAGATTTAATGTCTCCTTGTAAAGGGTGTCTCAACAAGAGCGCCGAATTTAATATTAAAAAAAAACACATATTTTTTTCGAATTAAGCAAAAATTTATATTTCAGCGTTAAGAGGAATAGTTGCGATTAAACATGAATTACTACATCCGGCAAATGACCACCACGAAACCTCTGGCACACGGCCATTCTTTTCATAAAATTCTGGATCACGTTTTCGCATAACTGTGGCTCTATTTCAGCAATAACGCGCCGTATCTCTTCTTTAAGGCGTTCAACTGTTTGTGGCTTGTTCACATACACCTTTTCCTTCACGTAGCCCCAAAGAAAGTAGTCCATCAGCGTTAAATCGCAGGATCTTTGTGGCCAATTTTCATCGCCAAACCGAGAGATGACACGGTCTGGAAACTTGGTACGCAGTAACGTCATTGCTTCGCGAGGTGTGTGGCAGGTCGCACCGTCTTGTTGGAAAAACATATCCTGCACATCAATATGATCCAATTCGGGCCACAAAAATTCGGTTAACATTTCGCGATACCGTTCACGAATAACATTTAGCGCCCTGCCAGCCGCATTTTCGAAGAAAAATGGTCCGATGATGCCTCCAGCCCAAAATGCGCACCAAACAGTTACTCGCGGGTGATGCATTGGTTTTTCCAGTATAATACGGAGATTTTCAGCACCCCACATTCGGCAGTTCTGCTTATTTACACACCTGTTTAGCTGAAAATGTGCTTCATCGGAGAAAATTATTTTCCTCGAGAAATCAACATCAATTTGGTGGTGCTCCAGCACCCAATCAACGAATCCACGACGCTGCGCATGATCCCTTGGCTTGAGTTTTTGCGTCAGTTGAATTTTGTACGCGTGCAAATGCAGATCTTTTATCAAAATTCGTTGTAGGGTGGGTCTGGTAATGTTCAATTCTGGACCACGGTGGCGAATGGAAGTGTCTGGATTCTCGGCCACACTTTCCCTCACTGCGGCAATGTTTTCAAGGGACTGGACAAGGACGGCGACGAACAGTACTCTTTTAATCCATCAACTTGAACTTTGTCTAGAATTTTTTCATTAAACGGCGAACTGTCGACTTATTTGGCGCATTGTTGCGACCGAAAATTGCACCTAATTTGCGAACTGTTTCCGCGAAACATTCCCCATTTTTTTAGTAAATTTTCACAATAATTAAACGTTGTTCGTTCGAATACTGCTCCATAACTTTAATCGCGAGGTTTGTACCTGACAGTTGTCAAAAAATAAATGTCAAACTAGTCGCGCAAAAAAAATGGCGGCAAATTCAAATCCGGCGCTCTTGTTGAGACTACCCTTTATCTTACATACATGGGACGGTTGCAGCCCTTCCTCGGTAATTATCCTCCGTCCTGTTGCCTGGAAAAGTGTCAGTTCTTGTGCAATGATCCCAGTACTCCTGACAGGATCTGCTGCAATTATCACCAATCCTGTTCCTCTATGTCTGCAACTCGAACATCTCTTGGTCATCCACTTCAATTCCTGGAGTCAGTCGTCCAGTGTCTCTAGCGCTTTGTTGGCGTAAGTTCTTACAGCTACTGCTATGTTACTGTGGCATTTCCCCACAACTAATCGCATATCCGTAAATTCGGTGTTGGTGTACATTTTGTGAAAGGTGCTTTAAAGTAAGTCACAGTTTCACAAATGCTTGTTATTACTGACAAAGGCTATCTACTTGTAACGTAGTAGTATAGCGTAGATTTTTTTTATCAAAAAACGAGTCATAGGAACAAATCCATCATAGGATCTCCAACAACAAGCTTCATTAAGTCATTCTTAGCATTTTGACTATATTGCAAAAAACGCAATTTTTTTGAAGAAGTTGCACACGAAGTAGACATTTTTTGAATAAGTTAGGTCATATTGCCGTCGTTTTAGCCAAGAAATGTCGCAGCTTCACTTTGATCATGTGCTTATGCTACAGCCTGCATATAAATCAAAGATTCAGCATAAAGACCTCATGAATAATATACAAAGCGATCTGTACACCTTTACAAAAGTATGAACACGGAGAGCAAATGCAACGGACAAGACTAAATGACATGAAAACCATTGAGAAAATTGTACGAAGACTAGTTACAAAAATAAGATATCTCCAACGCCCGCTGCACAATCCTTCAGCCTAATTGCCATTCTTTTTCTTTAAGAAAGCAGAAAATTTCCTGTAAATATCGAATAAAACTAAAAGTCAAAAGCTAAAGTATGTGGTTATCAATAAGCAACCTGAGTTTAGCTCTTAGGTATCATCAACCGATAACAATAAGACTACGCGCATATTATGTAAAAAAGTAAAACAGAACTTACGTAATGTTCAAAAAAAAAATATAAAATAAATAAGTCGAACCCAATGAAACTGATCGGATTTAGCGGTGTTTAAAAATTGGAATTTAGGTAAAAACGTTTGGCTCGTATAAAATTAAGTAGGGCTCATAGTTAAAGACATCGGATTTTGCTTCGCTTTAATAATATCCAAGTTTTACAATAGGTCAAATGTTTTCCCTTTTGGGCACTCGTGTAAGATGTCGATTGTTTCTGATCCTGGAAATGAGTGGCCAGCGGCTGATAATTGGGTAGTAAAAGCTGAATTGGTCTCTACGACATAAGAGTTTATTTGTTCATTGAAGCAATTAGCATGTTCACGTACTCTAGTGGACATTTTTCTCCGAGACTGACCATCATAAACCGACGAAGTGTTGACGGTTTTCACCGCGATCGAAATGTCAGACTTTTTAAAAAAGTTTGCACATTTATAGAAATGTTACGGAAAAACGTAGAACACCTAAAATTTTTATAAAATCTGTCAGAAATAGAATGGTATATATTGTAAGTAAGCTTAAATTTATTAAAAAAATATATACAGGGTGATTCAAAATTGGCATAATTTCTTTTAATGGGTTATAGGGGCTCACTTGGAGAGTGAGTACATAAAAAATAGTGAAAAAAATAATTTTGAAAATTTCTAAAGTTGAAACAGTTGAAAATCGAATTTCAAGTTTGTTATTAAGGATTATTTTGAAATGGTCCCATGTTTGATTGGTAGCATATTGAAGTAATCGAAAAGAAAACTTAGCATCTTTAATTCCAATTATGAAAAAATTTTATGTTAAAAAAGTACCTACTCCTCTACAATTTTTGATGAAAATTCAAAGCGGCAACAATGGTTTTTGCGAGAAACAGATAGTTAGTTACAAGTAGAACCGGCAGTAGTTTCTGAGAACAAACGCAAGGGAAAAGACCAATTGGTACGAACCACAGATCACAGAGTGTAGTTTGGACAGTATTACTTTCCCGCTAAAACAGATTTCGCCGGAATCAGCAGCCAGCGGCGTCGTCGTTATGGCCAGAGGATCATTTATTTGTCTTTGCTTTGCAGAGATCAGATATCGTCAATTGACTCCAGTCTAGAATCCTTAACATTTTTAATGTGTTTGAGTACGTAAGTGATAGTTTCTTGACTGATACACAAAGAATTGACAGATTTTTTTCCTCCTTGAAGATTTGGTCTAGGCAGTAGTGAAAAAAACTTTTTTAGCTACAGAGCTTGTGGCAATTAAATTTTTCGCCTTCTTCAAGGTGCTTATTATTTCGCATGAAAGGTCTGAGAACCCTCCAGAATCTTTTTTCCTTATTAGATGACACATTTAGTTCTTATGGCTTTGATCGTATTACAAGGATGAAACCATTTTGCGATTGGTACGCTGAGTCAAATTACTGGGTCCAGTGGTTGTCACAGATTAAAACAAATCACAAATAACAATTTGTAGAAAGACAAGGGTACAAACAACGATAACAGCATATTCAATGGCGAGCTGAAGGCACAGATCATTAACAATCTACTGATGAACTGCTAGTGTTTCAGTACGATACCATTTAGCTGCCTAAGCTTCAGAAAACAATTTTATCTGTTATATTGTGATAACTGTGATGTTTATCTGAGTTGTACAAAATATAAAGTAGACAGGTACCCGATTAAGTGATGTGTTCGTAATTTTAAAAATCAACCTGAGAGACAACATCGATTTCATAACAATCAGTCAGAGACATGACTTGAAACCATTAAATCCCCAAATTATGAGACATTGCCTGTACAAGAAATATACAACAATAGAAAAGAAATACCGGCAGTGCATGGCTGGATGCTAATTTGGAAGGAGTTTTAATGAGTAAACATTTATACTGGAGCCCCTCAGAGCCCAGAGCGCCAGAATACCAGCTCTGTAAGACCGAAAACGAAAACAAGCATTACGTAAATAACTGAACAAAACTAGCAGGTAATAATTGGATACTTTTCGACTCTTTGGCATATTTGTTAAACGTATTTATTCTTTAATGTAAATTAAACTGATTTCAAATATGTATGTACATTTTTCTATTTGGTTGAAACACTAACGATCTAACACATGTAGCTTCCATACTACTACTGACTACATCTCTAGTTTTTTTAGTTTAATAATAATAATAATAATAATAATAATAATAATAATAATATTTATTTTCAAATGCATAAATTTTAATACTCTTTTTATCATCACAGATGAAGATGAACAAAAATAAACACAAACACAACAAAAAAAGTAAGAAAAAAAATCCAATTGAAAATAGTTAATTTCATAGTTCTAAAGTTATGTATGGAAACATTGGACACATGAGCTCCTGTTTTGAAACAATTGGATTTGAATTAAATCAAATAACTAAATATACAGTGTCAAACAATACCAGCTCCACACAACTTCACTTCCGATCCCAGATCAAGTCATTAAATTTTCAGTCTATTCCGATGAGCCTACAAAAGGCTGAACAAGAGATCCAAGTTTTGTTCAACAAACAATCTTTCTTTTTTAGAATATATGTTTTTTGATATATTTTTTATATCTGTTGGTTAGGCATTAAACAGTTTTGGACCAGTATAACCTATGAATTTATTGCCTAAGTTTTGTATACTTTGGGAAGACTCAGGTCAAAGTTGTTTAAGCTTCTTGTTGAATGATTCACATAGTGAAAGTTATTGAAGTTGTACTTTGTAGTAATAATTGTGGATTCGATATATATAGATATTATGTCAAATATAATAAGTTCTTCGTATAATTTTTTTGTGCCATAAAGCCTTGGCTTGTTAAATAGTTTTAAGTAAAAAATTTTGAGTGACCTTTAGCGGCTCTTGATTTGTTTGATATATTGATGCCCAAAACTCTATCCCATATTTTAGAATTGATTCGACTAAGGATTTATATATCATTATTTTGTTCTTAAAACACAAGACAAAAGACTACGTATTTTTCAATTTAACAGATTGATATGCAAATTCTATTTTAAATTATTGTTCATTGTCAATCCTAATTATTTATTAGAATCAGAGAAGAATGTTTATATTGGAATATGGGATTGTAATTTCTTGCGGCGCTCCCCTTAAGCGAACCTTATCCATAGCAACATTTATAAACTTAGTTTTTGTTAGATTTCATGTAAGGAAATGGGAATCAAGCCATGATTTTAATTTATATGTTGCTAGTGCGATCTCGTAACCTACTTGTTGCCATGTTGGATCCGATACCACAACCACTGTCTCGCCTGCGTGTGAAATGAGAGAATGTTGGGGCAGCAGTGAACACAAGTGATTAATATAGATCAAGAAAAGTTGTGGTCCCAAAACGGTACCCTGAGGTATACCCATAATTACCCCCCTGCAATCCCCAGTATAATTGTTAAATTTTACCCTCTGTTTTTGATCACTAAGATCAAGACCTGCTGCACCGCTCCCCTAATACCAACGTTCTCAATTTGAAGCAGTAAATGATGAGGAACGGTCAAAGGCCCTCGCAAGATCCAAAAACACAGCAGATCACTTTTCACTAGAATCCAAATTCCTTGTAACAGATTCACAAAATTTTAATAATGCATCAGTTGTTATAACATCCGTCTTAAACCCAAACTGATTTGGAGCTAGAATGTTGTTTAGATATAAGTAATTATCTAGTTTTTCACTTAGACATTTACCCATTGCAAAGATAAATAGAAAATGAATACCCACTGCAATGAAAAAATTTATGTGCTATATTTTCCCAATTAATACTTGTTCTTACACGAACAAAACTTTAGCAGGCGATTTTAATTCACTTTATGATCTCCGCGACCTCTGCTTAAGTTCCAATAATATTTGAGGCATCTCATAATGCCATTTAATTTGGCCTTTTAACTATTGCCTCAATTAATAACGCAATTAAAGGGCATTATGATATGCTTGAAATATTATTGAATCAAATCTCCGCTAAATTTTGATGTGAACAAAATCGGTAAAGAAGTTTTCTTCTGCAAGCAGTGTAAAGTTGACTATAGCTTGCAAAGCACCCGCTGGAATAAATGACACAGATCATTCTACAGGCTTAATGGGCAGTTTCTAATCTATAACTTGGTGATCTGTGGTACAAACAGACCACGGAACAATCGCACTAAGGCTAATTACAAAAATAAGACAGCCACAAATCCCACTGCACAATTCTCTGCTTAGACGCGCCTCCTGAGAATTTCTCAAGCGGTGGGTCGGGTGAATGCTCGTATATGATGCCACAAGCAAGGGCAAATTATTACATGTACATAGAAATATGACACAAATATCAGAAAGTCTGGCACAGTGGCAAAGCAACCACCACAGCTGGACAATTAGAGTATACTTTTGTCTTACAAGTGAAACCAGACGATATCCGCATCGTTTTAACGATAACTACTTTACAAGAGCAACACAAACAAACAAGGAAATAATTCTAAAATTGTAGATTAGATAAGAAACGCTACGATTAACAGATTCTTTTGTCATTTTGTAACTTCAACATACATGCTGCATGCAAAGGCACGAAAACCCATTAGGTCAATAGCCCTTTTCTCAACAAATAAAGATTATTTATTATTATTATATTTATATAAACTATATGTATGTAAATACAAATAACGTTCGAATAAAGGTTACTCTTGTAGTTAAAAAATTAGTAGATATATCGCAAAGTCTTCGTTTTCTTTTCCTAACTCACAAAGAATAAGAGATTGGGTTTGAATCTCCAAAGTAAGATTTAACGTTAGCTTTCAATTTTTGGAAACCAGTAAAGAGACAAAGCAATGAAAAAGGTTTTCCAACCTCCTAGAGATTACTTTTTATAATAACATTTCAACCTGCATTTCTGTATGTTGACTTTTAGTAACATTTATTTCTGAATCTATCCTTGCTCGATTACTTTTGTGCAAAACTGAAGTGAAATGTGTAAAGTTCAAGGTGTGCTCATGGCTTGTTTCATTAGAATTACATCACTACGTATATTTGTGTATACGCGGACCAGCACCGAACAATACAGACCCTACCGGTTAATAACTGCACTATTTTTCTTAATTTAATTTTTATTTTTATACAGTTTCAAATGCGGACAAAGACAACATCATATCATTCAAAGTGAAAACATTATATGGTTTAGGTCTGATGAATCGATAATAGAGTACCGAAGGTAACAATTTCAGTCTACAAAAAGCATATTATTTCTACATAATCTTAAATAAATATTGGACGATTCAATCTAAAACGCATGCATAGTCGGTTTTAATTTTAGTTAATTGCATGAATAAAATTCCAGTCGATTTAGCACTATCGTTGCCATAGAGGGATAGGAAAAAACGTAAATTTAGCAAGAGGAGGTAACCAACTTTTTATAAAAAATAGACGATTTGTAAATTGACAATGTGTTACAAAACAGCGTTATAAAAATCGCGCAAACGAACACATAAGCATCATACCTAATTTATGAAAGTCCACAATTTCAATAACTTTCACTGCTTTTTCACTTCTTGAGGATCATCGCGCTCGCAATAAGGAGGGAGAGTTCTTACGATCAACGACAGATTTTAATGAATTGCCGTCTAGGTACCAGCAAGTCTTTTTTTTTCAGTAGAGATTAACACGTCTCCGCCGAAAAGAAACAGCTTATTAGCAATCAGTGAAATAAAAATATTTTAATTGATTTCAAGTTTGTTAGCTTTTTTGACTTGAATTTCAAAAATTATTTTTGTATATGTTTAAACTAAAACAAAAGTGTATTTTCATCAATATTAGTTATATGTATGACTAAATTTTGTTTTCGATTAACCCCTCATCTCGTTGGTTAGACAGAATGTTTAAAGAATTAATGCAGCAATGTGACTCAGTTGAACAATGGTAAAAAATAGTTCTACCCTTGTAACACGATGAAAACCATGAAAATTAGATGTTTCATCAGATTGCAGTAATGATAGGATTCTGGAGGGTTCGTAATTTATCACGAGGAACAATTAGCACCTTGAAGAAGGCAGTAATAAATCGCCGAAAGCTTGGTAGCTGAAAAAGTTTTTCTTTTTTCACCACTGCCTAGACCGTATGCCCAAGAAATTAATCATATTTCAAGGAAAAAATTAACCATATTAGTATGGTCAATATTACTCTTACATTTAAGTGCTATTACAATTTATAATTTGGATCTACTAGTCCCAAATAAAATATCGAATTATAACTTATACTAATATGTAATTGTCTTCGTTCTTATCACAGCCACATGGAGGGCGAGTCGTTGTGTACATTAAGAATTGCTTCGATTTCTCGGTGTTGGGTGGTAGAGCAGGTATGGGTCGAGATAAAGGCCAACAACGAATTAACCACCATTGGACTGATACGGGATGTCAATTTGAAAACTTCCTATCCTTAGTATCTTTCTTGCAGTTAAAATCATAAAAAATCGGAAAGACACTTCAATTTTATTTGTAAGGGGCGCAGTTTAATTTAATGGTTTCAACCTTCTTGCTTCAACCCCCTAGGAAAGGTATATGTCACCCTTAGAATCTTAAATGGGAATGGGGGTCAAATGGAACTTCGTTTTGAAGGGCGTTGAATTCTCTTTTCAGTGGTATCCTACTTGGTTGTTTTTGGTCCAGATGTGTCCGAATAATCGCGTTTCAAAATTGCCGAAACAACAAACTTTGCTTGCATTGAGATTTTCGTTTTCATGTTGTTGTTTTATTTTAATTTCTTGATATAATAACAAGCCTTTTCATGCAATTTGACCCTAGGGGGTTGAAGCAAGAAGGCTCAAAATATTAATTTAAAGTGTCCCCCTTACGAATAAAATTGAGGTGTCTTTCCGATTTTTCATATTTGTAACTGCAAGAAAGATATTTAGGGTGGGAAATTTTGAAATTGATACCGCATATATAAGGGTAACCATACTAACTTTTTAGACCAGTTTGAGGATGTATTCAATGAATGTTTTCCACCCACCGGTCGCTTGCTTTGTCGAGTCTACATCCTCCATAAAAGCTTTGGATTTGAACCAGCTGGTGGACGAACCCACCAGAATTATTAGCAGTTCTGCTACTCTTATTGATCTTATTTGCTCCAATTTCGATGTCCAAGAGTGTGGAATTGTTGATGTTAATTTATACTGACCTATTTAAGGTATAAAGTTTAAAAAGGGGATTGGGCGGGGGGTTAACTACCGACGCTCGAAAAAAAGCACAGGTTACGAAAACTGCGACTTTCCCTCTGAACCGGACGGATATTCTCAAGAAACGACCAATGCAACAAAATACGGACATGAATAAAGGAACCTGGAACGTCCTGAGCTGGTACAGACCTGGGGCTTCCACTAGTGCTGTGCAGCAACTGGAAAACATAGGAATGAACATAACAGCTGTCCAACAAGTGAGATAGCCAGACAATGGAAATATAAAGATCAGCAAACACACCGTGTTTTTCAGCGGGAGTAACGATGGAGGCCAAAGGTTTGGAACTTGTTTTGTGATCAGAGACGAAAGACCATAAAGTACTAGATTTCAAACCAATAAACGAGAGACTGTGCTACATCAGAATAAAGGGGCTATGGTACAACATGTCCATCATTTCAGCACACGGATCAACAGAGGACAAAGACGAAGACACCAAATACGATTTCTACGATGCGCTGGAAAGATCTTTAGAGAGCATGCCAAAACATGACATGCGTATGGTATGCGGAGATTTTAATGCTTAAGAACTGGGTTTCTTTCCGACAATAGGCAATTATTTCCCGCAGGTTATGTGGTGATCGGAACAGGTGCAAGTTTTCTGGGGCGGACTTTACCACATACTCGCTGACGAGGCATCACGAACTAAGGACGCATCCATTGGAGTACCTGGGGGACATAGAGGGCACAAAGCCGGCATCGGAATCAGAACTATATGAAACGATGGCCGGTATCGAAGCCTCTAACCCCAAGGGAAAACCATTTATCGCCAAGATGGTGAAAGCAACTGGTTTGACAGAACACCAGGTCCGAAGCCGGAGGGAGAAGCCATTATATAATAAGTACCTGGCCAGAGCCAAAGACAGATTAACGGCAAAGCGCCAGGTAAATTTCGAAGCCGCCGCTACCCCATCTGCGGCCCTCTCCCGGCACGAAACACTACCAGTCAGTCAAGAGCCATCTTGGCCTGCTCTAAGTCCTGCCACTAACATCGCTAGCCTCAGTCCAGCCAAGACGACACCCAGTGGAGAGCCGTCGTCCATAATACTTGCACCTAACGCCGATAGACCCACTTCAAGTTCGTCAGACACAGTCCCGCAACCTATCACTAGCCTCCATAACATATCCAATGATAATGGACAACGGTTAATAGAAACTGCAACAAGCAATAACATGCTGATCAAGTCAACTATGTTTCCACATAAGGACATCCACAAGCAGGTGTGGGTATCAAACGATCACATCACCCGTAACCAGGTCGATCATATCATTGTGGACGCGAGACATGGCAGCAACATCAGGGACGTGAGAAGCCTCAGAGGGGTAGATGGGGACTCAGATCATTACGTGGTCAGAGCGTGTGTCAGGGCCAGAATATCAACACACAAATATGATAACCAAACATTAGTACGCAATGGAACATGAATGAATATCGGAATCCGACAAAAATCCAGCAATATAGACGAAAAAAGACAATCGGTGAGAAATAGATGGATCCAATTACAAACCAATGAAAGTAGAAGAGAATACGAAGAGTACCCAAAAGAAACAAGAAGGATAATAAGAGCAAAGAAAATAATGTACGAGCAGGAAAAATATGCAACTGTGCAAAGGGATCGACCTAAGCCACGATTAAGGGAATATTACAAAGCCATCTCCTCGGAGAAAAAAGGATATAGGGCGAAATCTACACAAATGCTAAGATACAACCAGGGCCAGATGATAGTCGGCGACGAGGAACTGATCGAAGAGTGGAGAAAATATCTTAGGGAGCTTCTAAACATAACTCATGAAGATACACACAAGGAAGAAACATATAAGACAGCAGATTTCCCGGTCGACGAACCTTCCTTCGAAGAAAATCAAGAAGCCATAAATAAGATGAAGAATCATACAGCAGCAGGGACGGATGAAATATTAGCGGAATTAATAAAATAAGGGGGAGACTCTGCAGCGCCAGCTGCACAAATTAATAACGCGTCAATGACAAAATGAGGAGATACCAACAGGATGGAAGGAAAATATCATTGTGCCTATTCATAAGAAAGGGGATAAAATGAAAAGAAGCTCCAATTATAGAGGAATCTCCACAACAAACGCCGCATACAAAATCCTGTGAAACATACTACTTAGCAGACTAACCCCTATGTTGAAAATGTCCTAGGAAATTATCAAGCCGAATTTAGACCACACATATCTACAATAGACCAGATATTCACACTAAGGCAATGGAGAATCAACAGTACGTGTCAACAATAAACTTTCTGGCAGTTTTGAAATAAAAAACGGCCTCAAGCAAGGAGACGCCCTATCACCTGTGCTTTTCAATCTTGTCCTAGAGCAAGCAGTGAGAGAAGGCGGAGTAAAAACAAAGTTACTCACATCACAAGGACCTAAACTGCTGTTGGAATACGCAGACGATATTGACATTGTAAATTGTGGTTAAAAGTGAGCAAAGAAAAAAACGAAATACATGTCCGTAAACCGAACACAAAGGCGAGATAGATTAGGTCAAAACATCACTGTTTCCATCGGTTCGTTTCCATCGGTTCGGTCAGTTTCCATCGGTTCGGCTTGAAGTCCGACGGTTCGACAGTTGAACCGATCGGTTGTGTTTTGTTGTGCTCCGCTGTGCACGTTTCGTTTTGTTTTGTTTATTGTGTTACTTTACGGTCGGTCAACTGCCCGGTGTGTTACTAACAGTTTTTTTTAAATAAGTTTTCTCGTGTTTTTTTCTCGTTCTTTTCTTCGGTTTGACTTATAAAAGATGGCCACTTACAAGTGTGATAATTGCCTCAAAGAATTTGCGGACAAGGACAAATACAACAAGGTCCGGTGCGGCGGTGACTGCCGCAGGTGCTTTTGCATGCAGTGTACGGGCCTCGATAAGGTGACTACCAAGACCCTGCTTTTGGAGAAGTACAACCACCTACGATTTTTTTCTGCGCTCTGCGATTCTCCAAACCTTAGGTACCTCAACGATAAGGAAACAAACTTATCAAAAAATCAGGTACCTCAAGGTATCATTGACTCGCTGGCAAACCAGATGTCCAAGCTATCGACTAGTGTGCCAACAATTTCTGAAATGTACGATATGCTGTTGAGCATCGAGTCAAGATGGAGTCTTCTGGAGGGCAGGTTGGACGATATCCGAGGAATGACTGAGGTATTCACCACCTCCAAGCCAGACATGCTCTTGAGATCAGTGAGGGATATGGAGCAGAGTCTGTTTAATGTCTCTCAAGTGCTGCTCAACAATACTGAGGAGTCCGTCAGGATTCAAGTCCACGACTCCTCATCCGCAGAGATCAGAGTGGGTATGGAAGGCCTGAAGGATGGCCTCGCAAGTGTTGCCGCCATGGTTAAGGGGTTGACTACTAAGGTTGTTGACTCCAATCGGCAAAGAAAACAAGTCTCAACCACTTCTACGTCGTGCTCTACTAAGTCGACTTCTCTCGTCTCCTCATCCACCCAAACAGAGTTGCCTCCTGACATTTCATCGACTCCGGGATATCCAGGCCCCTCAGCTTGTGCCGAATCCCGAAGATGGCATTATGTGGTCGTGAGACATCTCCCGGTCGGATTCACTACCACCAATGTTGTTCACCATGTGAAGGAGGTCCTGAAATCGTCGGATTTTGTTCGATGCTTTCGCCTATTTAACCAGGGCAATGACTCCGAGGAACCCATATTCAAAGTGGGAACCATAACTAGGGAATCCGCTGAGAGATTGTTGGGGGACAGCATGTGGCCTCGCGGAGTTCGGATTGAGTGGTCAACGGAGTCCCATGCTTCTCGGAGGGTTGTAGAGAACTGTCGGCTTCCCACCAGCGGAGCAAGGGTGGACGTCAGTCCGGGTTTGGAGGGTCTATTGGCTGTCTCCTCCTCGGAAAATGGTGATAGAGCAAGCAGTGTAATAACAATAGCCTCTGATAAACAGGCTATTGCTGCTTGCAAGACCAACAACTTTGGCAGTGTCAAGCTGCCTGAGAGGATGCCTAGAGGGCCGGCTCCCTTTCTGGACCCGTTGACTCCTCCGATTGTTCGAATGACGGTGGCCTCTGATCGCTCCAAGGACTCGGGGAATCGGTACCCAATGGCAAGGCGCAGAGAACCTTCCATCATGAGGGCCATAAGATTGTACCTCTCCTACCTGCATGCCTCAGTAGATAGATAGATAGATAAAAATTTATTGAACATTCCCATTAATAAAATTCACAAACAAAGTTAACAAACATAACTCCCATGTCTAGCCAGATGTTCGGCCGGTTGCTCTTTGCCCATGATCTAAATAGGCGCGCTAAGTCGTCCATTACCTGGGCAGTGCCCTAACATGGACATTCCCGAGCTAGCCATACGCACGACAACGTCAGGAGATAGTCTTGAAGTGGCGGTTTTGGTTTTATTCGAAGGGCATTCATTACGGAAAAAAGGTCTTCCTGAAGGGAAGCCAAAAACCCCTTTTGCTTCGACCTTTAAGTTGGATACTGTCAGCCGTGGCGTTAACCGACGGCAGTTTCAACTAGATGACCAAATCCATCCGCCCCCGCCCCGATCGGTGCAAGAACCAGCCAACACCAGCCAGAACGAGGCAGGACGAACCCGTCAAGTCACGTTATGTTGGATTTGTGCGTTTCCAGCCTGCTAGAAACGACTGTCTGCAACTGGCAGGCAATGTTTGTTTGTCGTCACGTTCTGTCAGGGACAAAATCCTCATAAAATATGGGAAGTCGCTTATACAGGGGACCATGGGTTGGGCGATCGTTTGCTCTTACTTGGGTGATATTTCGCGTGAGGACTGACCCTTGTACTCCGCTATGATAAAATTTTTCAGCGATGGTATCTATATAGTCGGCTATATAGGCCATCCTTGTAGCTTCGTGCATTTCGGTTATTCTGGTGTATCTGTCAGCCGATAGGACGCCTCTCAGGAACCTATTTTGGGTCCTTTGAACACGTCGTCTCGTGGAATCACAGACAGAGTGCCAGACAGGGGAGCCGTAGGTCAGTATGGGCCTTATAGTGGAGGTGTAGAGCAGAAGTTTATTTCGAGGTGATAGGAAAGAATTTGGCGTCAGAAGAGAGTACAACTTTCTTCAGGCCATAGCAGTCTTTTGTACAGCATAGTCAACATGCTTATTGAAATGGAGTCGGGCGTCTAGTTTGAATCCCAGGTATTTCACCTCTTTTGTTGGTTTGATAGGAGTATTTTGGACCACTAGTGGTGATAAGATTTTGTTGTTAGTGAATTTGCGCGAAAAGATAATAAGTTCCGTCTTCCTGGGATTCACTTTAAGTTTCCATTTGTCAAAATTCGGCGTTAATAAACTCAGGTGATGTGCAATGCGAGATTTCGCAGCCTGAGCATAAAAAGACGATGCGTAGATAGCCGTATCATCAGCGTATAGTGCTATTTTTGTAGTGGGAAGTTTTGGAATGTCTGCCGTGTACAATGTATACAGCAGCGGCGAAATCACTGTTCCTTGTGGTACTCCTGCCACGATGCGTCTTTTGGCAGAAGTGGAATTCTCCACTTTCACCTGTATGGAACGGTTTTTTAGGTAAGACGCTATCAGGGAAACTAGGTAGAGTGGCAGTGAATGCACGGCAAACAACTTGTGCAGCAGGCCTGTGTGCCAGACTGTGTCAAAGGCCCTTTGCATGTCGAGAAGCAGCATAATCGTACTTCGAAGCTTATTAAATGCTGCATAGGCATCCGTTGCGATCCTAGCAGTCTGCAGCGTTGTGTTGTGTCTTGGTCAAAAGCCAAACTGCTCATCCAGGATTAAACTTTGAAGCTCGGCTGCTGCCTGTAATCTCGAATGGATGACCTTCTCGGTTAATTTGCCGAGGGTGTTCATGAGGGAAATTGGCCTATAAGAGGCGGGTTCGGTCGGGTTTTTGCCCGGCTTTAAGAAGGGGATTTAAGGACAGCTTTGACTATTTGTACTATTAGCACAATAGTTTTCCGCGGTAAGTTTTTGAGGAGTAAATAAGGGATGCCGTCTGGCTCGGAGGCTTTTCGGCTAGGGAGGCGCCGAAGACACGATTGTATCTCCGACGGGGTTGTTATATAGGAATGGAAAATCGAGGGTGGTATAAGATACTTCCGTTCTACAAAAACAGCGGTCTGTCTTTCTATTTCGTTATCCTGAAGGGCTGGTTGCACCTTGTGTACTTCTGCCAAAAAGTCGGCGAGCAGCTCGCACTTGTCACTGGTGGTAATATAACTCCGCCCCTCTTTTTCAAGAGCGGGGACTTGCTCATAGCCTTCTCGCAGACTTCTCGACAGTTTCCACAGAGAATTGTCACGGGGAGTCAGATTTCGCAGTTTCACCGCCCAGGTATAATTCCTGTATGCGGAGATTTCGCGCTGTATGTCTCGTGCAAGCTCTGCTGCCATTATGCGATAGGCAGATTGCCTGAATCGCTGCCAACGCTTCCTGATTCGATTTGTCGCCTTAATAAGGTCCAAAATTTCCTCAGGAAGATTGTCGCGCCGCGGTCTGTTCGGAACTTTTTTGGCCAAAGCTTGCTGTGTCCGTTGTATATTCCTGGTCAGACCTTTTACCGCATGCTCTAGAGCTTCGACAGTATCAATCTGACCCGGAATACACGTCAGGTCTTGTAGTCGTTTCCGATATTCGCGAAAATCGAAATTTTCGTATGAATATCGAAAGTCGTTAGTTTGTGTGCGCTTTAAATCCCTAATGTCGAGGTAAATGGGCAAATGGTCACTGCTGAGGGCGTCTATAACCACCATCTCCGTGAGATTGGTGAGTCCTTTGGCAATTCCGAAGTTGAGGTAGGATGGATTCCCTCCACCCTATTGGTGTTCGTTGAAATCTCCCATTAGCAACACCCTATTGGTGTTTATGAAGAATGGATCGACATCAGCGGCCTGTAAGCGTACGGTGGAGAAATAGCCACAGTAGATCAAAACTCCATCAGGAAGTTCAACGCCGACGTTCTCTATTGATGACTGCCTGTGTGGCAGTCTCCTGTATGGAATTGACCTTTTGACCGCTATGGCCACCCCTCCCCTTAAACCGGGCCTATCGGCACGTTCGAGCCTGTACCCCCGAATCCTAAGTATATCCCCGGGGCGCAACCATGTTTCGACAATCAACGCCACGTCGATATCCCCGGTCCGAAGGAAGTGCACAAACTCACCGAGACGACTCCGGAGTCCGCATGAGTTCCATTCTCCTATCCTCATAGGGCACAGTTGGCAAATCAGGGCTTTAAAAATCGAAGTTGTTAATATCTTCATTGAAGAACTGCGCTGAGACTAGGAATTTGTCTGTCTTCGAGACGCAACCCCTCAATGCAGCGCTGTAAAATCTTACCGCCTTGATCACCTCCTCCAAGTTGATTTGCGACGACAGCTCGGCGAATTCCCGCTGCACACTGCCGAGCATGGCCACCGCGTTCCCATTTATACCATGGGCTGAGTGGGCGGAGCTCGTCGGGACAGCTTCGTGCTGCCTCCAGCGGAGGAGGAAACTCCGCTAATGAAGGCGGTGGGCGGGGGCGGCAGCATGGTCCTGTTGGCGTGACTTGGCGCCATGGTCCTGCTGCTTAGGGGTTGAAGGGTGGATCGGGCCAGGGGCTCGACTGGTTTGGCCCCAATCTGGCCTCGTTGGAAGAGGAGCAGGGACGAAACGCTGCTTCTCCGCCGGGACTTTGCGCCTATTTATAAATGTTAGACTGGGCAAGGCCTCGTCAAAGCTACGATGAGGCCCACGCAGTTAGCGCATTTTAGTGTAGCTCCAACGGGGCAGGCGGTGATTTCATGCCCGCCAGCGCATCGGGAGCATTTAAAGTCCCGGTGGCAGTTCCCGGAGACATGGCCCCAGCCCTGGCATCGACGACACTGTGTCAGGGTCTTCCGTTTTTTGCGGGTTTCCCACGAAACCCTGACACTGCACACCACCCTGGCATCGGCGTTAAGCCTTCGGAGGGTTGCCTTGTCGCTTGTGACGACCAGGTAGGGCAGCCTGAAGAGTGTCTTCATTTTGAAGACACTTCTCACCTCCAGTCCTTTGTCTGTCAGATCCTCCTTGATGGCAGTCGGATCGACATTCCCCTCCAGGCCCCTCAGGACGAACGCGTGTGTTTTTTGCGACGAAGGGGCGTAGGTGTGGAACTGGCTCTTGTCCTCCTCCAGGGATCGTTTTACCGCCGCCCAGTCCATAATGCTGCTGCAGTACACGATTAACGAAGCCTTCGTGTACTTCAGCGTGAACGGCTGACTGGTGATGGTTTTTAGACCACCAATCAGCATTGTGTGATTGCTGGGTTTTCCAGCGATGACAATTGGCGGCGGCTTTTCTGTCTTCTTGGGCTCTCCTGCAACCGCTGTAGGGCTCTCAGCCACTGCTTCCCGTTCAGTTCCTACGCTGGTGTTGGGAAGTGTTGGAGGCTCATCTACGATTGGCGGTTGGATGGGCGCAAAGCGGCTTTTCAGCGTCGTGGAGGCCTCTGGAGCAACAATCAGCATGCTCCTCGCCACAGTCCTTCGCGGGACTACGAACCCGTCATCCGCTGCGCCCGCTGAAGTCGCCCGCGACACCCCTACAGCCTCCTCCATCGCCGATTTTTTTGGAGCCGGGGTTGGTGACGCTGGCGGTGTTGGGTCGAATTGGGCACCCTACCCCTCTTCTTGGTCCTGGGCCTAAGACAGTAGCTCCCTTGGGAGCCCCGGTCCGACGGATTCCAAAGAGATTCATTCCACTTATCGCGCAAACCCGGTAGTTGCCCGATAAGGAATGTTTCAAATGTTATTCACAAAAACGCACAATAACGAGCACAATTTCAATTCGATTCAACCACAAAATATCGCACGATTTAGCTCCGCAGCAGGTCCACACTCTGCAAGCAACGATGCGAGACTCCTGCCTCAGTTTGCTACGAAGGATTTACTATTACTAACATCAAAGTATTCCTAGCATCTGAAGGCTTGCCTACCCGGAAAGAAGATTGGCAGAGTTTATACAACGATTTTCACAATGCTTATGGGATTGGTTGCGCGGAGGTGGAGGCGGATCTGAGCACCTACAGATCACATGTTGTTTCGGAGAGAACGGTGCAACTTCATAAGTACAGTGAAAGTCTCCACAGCTACTTTTCCAGTTGCTCTCCCAAGAGAAAATTTTTTTAGGTAGAATGACGTGTTTTGAGCGACTAGACTCCTCAAGTCCTGACGCCAGGTTTAGCATGGTTCTTGTCAATATTGCTTCATTGAGGAACAAAACGGAAGAGTTGTACTTGTTTTTGGAGGGGTTAGGGTTTCCCCAGTTGGTTGCGATTACGGAACACTGGCTGAACATGAATGAACCTTTTTATATCGAAAAGTACTCCACAATAGCCAAATACAACCGGGAGGGCTCGGCCCATGGGGGAACTTTGATTCTATCCTTGACTGAGGGCTCCTCTCCATTAACTAAGTTTGATTATCTTCAAGCGGATCACTTCTTCGAATTTTCCGCTGTATACAATAAACATATTGATCTGTATGTAATCTGCATCTATAGAGCGCCAAGTTCCGAAGTGCAGCAATTTTTGATAGCCTGCTAAACTTGCTAGACTGTCTGCCAGTGAAGGGCAGAGAATTTTATGTGGGGGATCTGAATATTGACTACGCTTGCTGCCTGTGCTGCCCAAAAATCCTTACTGGCTATTTTCGATTCTTTAAATCTTTCAATGCATGTAACTGCTCGACTAGAATTTCTAACAATTCAACGTCGACTATAGATTATGTGGCGTCTGACTTCCCCCCGTCTGATGTTCAATCGACGGTGACTAGCGCGGGTCTCTCTGATCATGAAGCGGTGATATCCAAATTCAATATTTCTCTCAAGCCCTCGAGAAGAGCTCGCCGTTTGGGTAGAATCTTCTCATCTTCAAATTTTGCATTATTCCACAATCTTTGTCAAAGCACGTTTTGGAACTTTGAGTCCGGTGATCCAAGTTCTCACTTCGGAGATTTCTTGAATAAAATTAAAAGTACCTTCAATAAGGCCTTTCCGCTTAGGGCCATTAATCCTAAACGCCATAAACATTGGATAACGGGAGGTTTGCGCACTTCCGCGAAAAATATGCGCTCTCTCTTGCATATAAAAAAGTTTACTGACTCCGCTCAAGTTCTTGAATTCATTTCAAATTATAGAAGGATCTATCTAAGAGTAATCAAGTCAGCAAAGAGACTATATTATCAAAATCGTTGGACAAATGCCAAAAACGTTTCCAGGGGAAACCTGGTCCATTGTCAATGATCTCAGAGGTAGAACATAATCCCGTGAATGGAGGTTATGCCAAGTCCAAATGAGTTAAACAACTATTCATCAAATCAGCAAAAGTGTTACTTCAGGTATTTTACCTGGCTTCGACCCGCTTTCGTTCCTTCCTCCTTCTAAGAAGATCGCTGATACCTTTTTCCTAAGCCCTGTAAACAGCGTTGAACGACTACAGGTAATACACAGCATAAAAAGTAAATCGTCGTGTAGCACGGATAATCTATCAGTTAAAATATTCTTGAGCCTCCGACTTTCAACTGTGGATGTTCTCACAGACCTAATTAAATGATTCCTTTGTGCACGGAGTTTTTCCAGAATACCTCAAAACTGCAATCATTATTCCTCTTCATAAGGTGGTTGAAGGAATATCTCATGTAATTATCGTCCCAATTGCCATGCTCCCTGTGTTGTCAAAATAGTTGAAAGGTTAATAAAGAATCGCCTTATGCCATTTATCTTCAAGCATGACATATTATCACCAGAGGAGTTCGGATTTTCGCCTAACAAGTGCACCAACGATGCAGTATTTTCCTTGCTTCATGATGTTTACTCATCTCTAAATTGCAACCGCCCCACAGCTACAATCTTCTGTGACTATGCGAAAGCCTTTGACTGTGTGAGTCACAGCATTCTGTTAGATAAGCTTGATTTTATTATTATTTTTTTAATTTTATTATGGAATACATGGTATTTCTTCCAACTGGTTCAAGTCATATCTTGAAAATAGGCAACAATTTGTCAGAGCAAACGGGTCTGTCTCTGAGTGTAAACTGATTGCCAGTGGAGTTCCCCAGGGTTCTGTGCTTGGACCTATTCTTTTCCTACGATTTATCAACGACATCACCTACTTAAAAGTCAATGGCAAGATTACCCTCTTTGCTGACGACACAAGTATAACATGGAGTGATTCTGATACTGTGTCCCTTCACTCTAAGGTTTCCAGTGATCTTGTCACGATCAAGAGTTGGTCTGACTCTAGTTTGCTGGGTTTTAACGTGAATAAGACGGTAGCCCTATCTTATAGAGGAGCTTTAGAGCCCTTGCTACTTCATAACAGCAATATTAGATACGTTGAGTCGGTGAAATTTCTAGTCTTGAACATTAATGCCAATCTTAAATGGTCTACCCATATTGACTCCTTAACAAAAAAACTATCGTCCGCTTGTTTTGCAATTCGATCGGCTTCGAGGGAGCTGAATGTGTACTCCGCCAAACTCGCTTACTTCTCTCTATTTGAGTCTCATATCCGCTACGGCCTTCCTTTTTGGGGCTGCTGCAACACACAACAATTTCAAAGCATTTTTAAACTGCAGAAAGTAGCAATTCGTTATCTATTTGGCCTGAAAAGTAGAGCTCATTGCAAGTACTACTTTGAAAACTATAAAATTCTCACACTTCCTGCTTTATTCATATTAGAGACTGTCTGCTTGATACGCAAACACCGAGTCAGCTTTCCAGAAGCGCAACAACATAGGTACCCGACCAGAAGCTTAAGCCAAGATATATATCTTCCCTTTCCCTCCTCTGAATTAATAAAAAATTCAATTATTTACAACGCCAAGAAATTGTACAATCATCTTCCATCGCATCTTAAATCTCTCCCTACGGCTCAAAAGTTTCGGGAAGGGACAAAAGCATACCTCCAAAAAAGACCTTTTTATTCTGTAAATGATTTTTATGTGGCGTAATATCTTTTTCTAAATTTCACCACTTCTCAATCTTACTAAATTAAACTTTTCCGTTTGGGCATCACATGCGGCAGTTACGTTATATGTATTGGACGAATAATTATTTGTATGGTAGTTACATTTTGATTTTGGGGGTCATCAATTTGCTGAGTTCATATTTGTCTTTATTATTTATTGACCACATGTTGCAAGCGGAACGGAATCGATTGGGTTCAAGGTCAGCAAGCAAAATTTGAAGTTCTCCGATGTTACTTACCTCAACTAGTATATATCTACCAAATCGGTATCATCACGATCCGCTTGCAATAACATAAACAGGGTCAACAGATCGTTCCTTGTATGGTTTTAGGGTGCAACTTGACTTCACTCACCCCTGTTTTTCTTAATTTTAATTTGTCTGTTTGATTTGATGACTTTTTTGTGTTATGTTTTATGTTGTTTTTTATTTTTTATTTACCATTGTTGATTGTCCTTAGATGTGCTATATTTTGTAGTATATTGTTTTACACGCTTTGTCCATAAAATTTGTAAATTTTCCGTGGCAATAAAGCATATTTTGATTTGATTTGATTTGATCACAATCGGCACCCTCAATTTCGAAACAGTGGAACGCTTCAAATATCTGGGAGCAACAATCACCGCAGATAACGACATCACGGAAGAAATAAAGAGCAGGCTACAATCGACAAGCCGATGTCTGTTCGCACTGGATAATCTGATGAAATCTGAAAGTCTCGTAAGAACATCAAAAGTGAAAATCTACAAAACCATTGTCCGACCCATACTAACCTATGTGTGAGACGTGGACCATGACAACAGAAAACGAAGAAAAACGCAGGCGGTTTGGGCGTAAGATTTTGAGAAAAAATTTCGGACGACACTACCACGAATGAATATAGAATGAGAACAAATGCTGAAGTTAGGAGATGGGAATGTGGTGCAGAAAATCAAGGGCCAGAGACTGAGGTGGGCAGGAGAGGCGGGTGCATAGACTGCAGGATGAGACATTGGTGAAGTTGATGTGGGAGGAGGTTCCTACAGGAAGAAGACCACCTGGACGACCCAGAATGCAATGGAGAGACAACATTGTGTAGAAAGTATAAAAAATGAACACCCCCTTTGAACCTAGAATGATGGAGGATCGAAACACCTGGAGAAAAGTTGTACAGTCAGCCAAGACCCACCCAGGGTTGTAGCGCTACTTGATTGATTGATTAATTGATATGCTAACCTATTTATTCTAATTTTATTTTTAACCTAATTTTAACTTGTTGAACTGTAGAGGTGAACACGTGAATCGGGAAATAAATAATATAGATGACAAGGTGTTAGCCCTGACGAGTGGTATCTTTTATCGTATCGGGTTACACGCTCCGCTGATAATTAAGAAATAATCGCATAGGTCTTATTGTCCATGGATTCTGCTATCTACACAGACTAGTTGGACTAGTAAGCAATTGCGGAATTGGACGAGTAGTGCAATTCGAAAGGAAAAGAAAGTTTTCTTAAATAACAAACTTTTTAATTCATCTAGAAAATAAAAATGGAAAGAACTAAGTAATCTAAATATAATTAAGAACAAAACTTAAACAATTCCAAATAAATTGAAAAATGTTTATGAAATTAAACATTTGTTTGTACATTCGAGAGAATCTGATGTTTCCATGCCAACTGAAGTGATTAATATTTATAAAACCATCGGTCACCATTCGGCAGCTTGATTTAAGTTTGAGAGCATTGCTGATGATGAATGATACCGAATGCTCCTGGGTATTAAGCCATTTTGGTCTGGTGGATTAAATAATCGAGAAATTGGAGTCGATAATTATTTAATTTTGATACGTCAGTTTGCAGATATATTGTGTGGTATACATAAAAAAATAATAAAGATATAAAATTTTCTATTAAGTAGCTAAAACAGTTTATCACTGTCATAAATTATTCAGCGTGAATAACTATTTGCCTTATAACTTTTTCAATTTGGCACAAAAGCTTTACATTTTGCCACATAATATCAAAAATGATTTACATTTTATATATTTTGACTTATGGAAACGTTCCTTTATTTTTAAACATATAAAATCATAATCTAATCATAAACAGGGTGATTCACAATTGGCGTTATTCCTTTTACGGGGTTATAGGGGCTCACTTGGAGAGCACGAGAAAATTATTTAAAAAAATTACAGATATTAACAGTTCAAAATCGAATTTCAACTTTTTTATTAAGTATTATTTTGAAATAATCCCATGTGTGATTGGTAGCTTATTGAAATACTTAAGCATTCAAAAAGAAAAATACGATCTTTATATTAAATTATGAAAAATTTTCATATTAAAAATATACTCTTCCACAATTTTTTAATGAACATTCAAAGCGGCAACGATGTTTTTTGTCATTAACAGATAGTTACAGGGAGCTAGCTTTTGTCAAGAATAACAAGCATTAGTCAAATTGTGACTTGATTTGAAGCTTCATTCACAAGATGTACACCAATATCGAAAATGCCGATATGTATTAGTTATAGGCGAATGCTAAAGTAACATAGCTGCAGTTGCAAGAACTTACGCCAACAAAGCGCTAGAGACACTGGACGATTGGCTCCAGGAATTGAGGTAGATAGTGGACGACGAAGATGTGTTCGGGTGCCTGACGTAGAGGAACAGGTATCGGATATAAATGCAGCAAAGCCTTCTAGGAGTACTCGGAGCATTGCACAACTGACACTTTTCCAGGCAACTATGCAGTGGATAATTACTGAGAACATGCACAGAGGGAAACATCCATAAAATTTATGTCAGGTACACAGGAGTCATTAAATCTCTGGCCTAGTGAACACCGATATAAATTGATCAAGAGTTAATTAACTTATTACGAGAAGCTGCTCGAAATGAGTGTACGTACAATAACTTGATTACAGGGGTTCAAATATGTTTGCAGTTAAACGGCAAATTTGAACACTTCTTGTGAGTTGTCCCCATTTCAAACTGGTTCTTTTCGAACTCACAGATTCATATCCAAAAATGTTGCTTCACCACAATCATCAGAATATTTTTCTTATTTGTAGGTTATTGACTTTCTTCTTCTTCACTTAATTGTAAGCAGATCAGTGATTCATAACCTTTTATAGGATGTAATTGACATTCATTGCCCAAACCTATTGCATTGCATCTCAACCTCACTTTCTGTGCTTATCTATGTTTACTTGAGGTTTTATATACTCGTATACTCGATATTTAAGAAGCAGCAGGTGTTTACGTAATGCTAATGAGGCAAACATTGTTGCCGTCCTTCTCACCTAGTTTTTGACAAATATCTCAGTTTTTGATAAGAACAATTTTTTTTCACTAATTTTTCCTGTACTCCATAAACACCCCCAAACAACACGTCCAGAGGAATGACGTCAATGTTGAATCCCCCTGTATAAGGTGTTCTACAAAAACACAAATGTGGTGTTTAGCTTTTAGGGACAGCCTGTATAGTTAGAAATTTTAAAAAAGCTAATTTTAAAGTGTGGCCCACTTAAAACTATACGTGACAAAAATTGGACCAGATATACATGTTAGATTCGTGATGAGATAAAGTTTCGAATGAGGCGGACCACCCTGTACGTTCAAGGGCTATAGCCTGTTTCCTTAGGTCTATAGCCTGTTTCTGTCTGCCATTGTGTTTTATTTCAAGACAAGCATACTATCAAAAAATTAAATAAAAAGGACATTAGGTTTTCGGCGGGCAGATCGGTATAGGACGGGTATGTCTAACAGAAGCATATTTAGCTTCATAGTGCTTTTGACCTTGTTATACTTATTATTATACTTAGAATTATGCATCGTAAGACGCATAGATGTTTCTAACTAGTTATTGTAACAAACGTGAATTAAAAACTTTGATTGGCAACGACTAGCATTGCAACCAAAGTTTGGCTAAACATTACGTTAGCTACAGGAAACAAAGTTGCACAGCAGATTTCAACTTCTAATTAGAATCTTCTTAGCTAGGTTGAGATGTCCTGAATGTTCGTGACATCTTCCTATACTTCTTCAAATAAATTAGCATACGTCTCCCAGAGGATTATTGTGCCTTATTAATTTCTCATGATATTTAATTGCTGCTTGAGTGTGATACCTACCAGCTCTTTAATCTTTTGTATAGATTAAAGCTATCAAACTTCGATCTGACTTTTCAATCTCTCTGAACCTCTTAACTACCTAGGTTTTGCTGCTCTTAATTGATTTTTAATTGTGCTATTTGTTTGTTCGTATTTAGTTACATGCTTTTGCATTTCGTTCTTGTATCCATGAGTGCCCATATTCTGTTCGGTATCCATTTTTATCCCATTTACTTTTTGTTGTTTTCGTATGTTTTTGTTCGTCTTGTTATTATTGTTTAGCTGTTTGTATTGTTTTGTGCAACTTCTAAGTTATTCAGAAGTCATGAAATTTCTGGTGGTTTATAACTGCAATGACAGTATTTCAGACGCCTGGATGTTGTAACTTTCGTAAGTTGATACAGTTGTCATCGTGTTGTCGCTTTATCTTTAATCTAAGACTCATATTTAGAACAACTTAGTCGTCGGTCAGAAGCATCATCGGCATTTGGGAAAGTTTTACTGATTCAGTCGTTGTTTCTGGCTTTTTTAATAATCAGTCTATCAGGTTTTGAATAGTAACTGAATACTAATTACCCGATCTTTCTCCATGCAGAATTGCAACAATCGCTTTCCTGCGTTCGTTTCTTTCGCCCACTCTAAAACCGCCAACGTAATTCTCGTTTCTTCTCTTTCCGATTTTAGCGTTGTAATTACCCGTTGCTCTCGTTATATCGTGAGATTTCTTGACGCAGCACCACAGTGGTTTGACGTTTTCAAGATGTGATTTTCGTCTGTGATTTATTCAAATTGAGCCTTTATAGAAGTAATTCTCCAGTAGCATAACCTAATGCTGCTCCTGCTGCCCCATGTCCTGCTAGTTTCAGTTCAGAGAGGCGCCTTATAGATTTTTAAGCCGGTTATAAAAAAAAGCTGAAGGAAATTTTATAAGAGGTATACGTACAAATTTAACACTGAGAATTGGTATAGTTGATATTGGTTAAAACATAGAATATTTGGCGATTGTTTTAATCATGACTGGGCAATTCGATTGAAATTTATTGTATTGCGGATTGTATAGGAGGAGGTTAACGAATAAGTATTAGACACTTATAGGGCGTACAAAAGACTTCAACTAATATCATCAATAAATTGGCTTGAGAATACGCATCTTTTCTGAGCCATGACAGTTTGAAGAACTGACGTTCATACTCAAATACTCATAATACATTTTTAAACCACAACTAAGTGTCAGCAAAAAAAACAAAGCCTATCACCCTGCCTATGATGGATAGGATTACTTGTTTAGACTACCATCCGAAGAAAGATACAATTCGCGCAGCTGACTCTTCCCTTACAAATACAATCCGATAGACCGGTGCAACATTGGTTATGTAACTGTTTTCCTCTTTCCTCTTCTGATCGATTTTCTACCAAATATTGGTATAAGTATCCCCGAACAGCTAGCAGCAGAATGTTAGTACACCATCTGTTTGAGCAAGAAATAAAGGATGTCTGTCATCCTACATTGTGATAAAAAAAAGATTATTGAAAGTTCCCAGGTCGAAGGCCATAAGTGTTTCGTCAGCTCGTGGATCAAATCGTGGAAATTCAGGAGCTAATGGACAAGGTTGTGCGAACCATTTATTGAAGAAAGGTAAGTGGTATATAATCACTAGGACATAGTGGACATTTTCAACTTAAAATCTGAGCCGATGAGCCAGCGGAAATAGTATCATTACTGTAGGTTACAAGTTAATAGTGCTTAAAACAAAAAATTCATATTATATTTTCAAACCCATGTGCAATGAAAAAATGGTATGTACTATTTATTGTTTATATTTATTTTTGTACATTTAATAACACAGACCCATTAGCAAACATTTTTCACGAAAGCTCATCCAAATATTTGACGTGTGCTGCTTTGATAAACAAGATCACAGAAGGGTTTTACAGTAATTCGAAACCATACAATTCGTTTTGTACTGTAGTCAAACAAACTAATGCTTTTAGGATGTTTTCATTCTCTCAACAGCAATAGCTTGTAAAACTCGATATATCCAAGTTCTTCAATTCAGGAACGAGTATGCGGCACACATTTAATTATTCCAAGTTATTCGACAAAAATCGCTCTTGTTATCTGACTATTCGCTCAAACAAGAATTAGTAAAAGTAAATAACCTCATCTTTTCAATTAAGCAGACATCTTAATTAGATAAAAATAAGTTCGAACAGAAGAACGCTAATTAATAGTAAAAAGTTAACAACTGGTTTCCAGCCACAAACGTTTTATTTTAAGTTGTAGTCCTCACAAATTGGACTGGAGTTTCAAAACTACTAGAGATATAGAAATAATCGTCTATGAAATTGGAATAAATAAGAAATGATAAACTTGTAGCATTGCTATAAGTTCACTAACTAATTAATTTTGCCAGCAACAACTATGTCGGATTGATAGGTCAGTAGATCTATATTCAATTAGAATTGACATTTCAATTAAAATAACTATCTTTATTTTTCAAATTGATGCGACATGCCAATTAAAACGTGACAACATTCGTCGTTTTGATTCAACCCGTATTATCAATTACTCCGTTTCCTTTCCATGCTTTGTGTTCATGTTATTTGAAACACTAATTAAATTTAAATTGGAATTCATTATAGATAGCATTGCAGCTTCCTTGGTAAACTTTGGAAAACATGTGCTTAAGGCTACATGTTGGTTGAATAAGAGAATGTGATTTAATAACAATATTACAAGTTGAAATACCTTGGAATCACAATTGACCACAAACTTAAATTCACTAAACACATACAAAACATCAGGGCAGAAACAATAAAGAGAACAAAACACTTCCGATCACTAACCTACAAAGACAGAGGAATTAGCACAAACACCGCCACCAAAATATATAAAGCTATTTGTAGACCCTTGCTAGACTATGGACATATACTCATGACCAACGGAACAGAAAGGACAAAACGTTATATACAAACAACAGAACAAATTGCACTAAGACTAATAACACGAATAAGACACCCCCAAAACCCACTACACAACCCCCCCACCCAACTACTATACGAACGCACAAACATGACAAAGATCTCGGAAAGACTCATACAGCTACAGACAAAATGGACAAACAACCCCTACAACTGGACCATATTGAATCCCCTTTGTCTTACAAGACCAACCAGACAATCCCGCTTTCGTTTCCCTACATTAACGCTACTCGAACACTTACAAACGCTACGGACTAGTGGCAAGTTTTGTAACTTCGACCTATTACCAAGTCCAATGAAAATGTAAAACCATAATAAGAACAAAAAACGTGTTTCGAAATTGTTAAGAATGTTTCATTTAGTGGAATCAGATACAACTACAGGGTGATTCAAAAGTGACGTCATTCCTTTCTAGGGGTTATAGGGGCTCACTTGGAGAGTACGAGAAAAATATTGAAAATTAATTTTTCTAAAATTTCTAGAAGATATTAACAGTCGAAAATCGAAATTCTACTTTCTTATTAAGTATTATTTTGAAATTATCTCATGTTTGATTGGTAGCCTGTTGGAATACTTAAGCAGTCCAATGGAAAAATTACGATATTTGCTTCAAATTACGAAAATTCTTGATATTAAAAAAGTACTCTTCTACAATTTTTTGATGAAAAGTCAAAGCGGCATTGCAGTTTTTCTCTTTATCAGATAGTTACAGGTAGACAGCCTTTGTCAATAATAACAAGCATTTGTCAAACTGTGACTTACTTTAAAGCTCCTTTCACAAAATGTACACCAACATCGAATTTTAGGATATGCGATTAGTTGTGGGGAAATGCCACAGTAACATAGCAGAAGCTGTAAGAACTGACACCAGCAAAGGGCTAGATACACTGGATGATTGGTTCCAGGAACTGACGCAGATTTTGGACGATCTAGAGGTGCTCGGGTTCCAGACACAGAGGAACAGGAATGGGAGATAATAGCAGCAGAGCTTTCCAGAAGTGCTCGGAGCATTGCACAACCACTGACACTTTCCCATGCATCGGATAATTGTCCCGATAAATCCCCCGAAGAAAGACTGCATTCCTACCATGTATGTAAGATACACAGAACACAAGGACACATTAAATCTCTGGTCTTCCCAACACCTGTACAAATTGAGCAGGAGTATTAACCGGATACGAGAAGCTGCTCAATATACGATTACCAGCTTTGAGAGAGCTCCGTGTACTCTGAATATTAAAAAAAAAATTCACATTTTACTGTCCTTAAGTGGGCCTCATATTCATTTCAGTCCCGGGTCTCGTAAAGCTTTAATCCGCCCCTGTCCAAATTACTTGGATTCAGAATTTCAACTTAAGGTTCGTGCACTAAATGCTCAGATTGCTACTCAACTGGAAATTGAATACATTATACCTGCTAACCTGATGCTACTAAAAGCATTACTACTTTGTCGCCCATTTGGCAACATAGCTTGTCATTTTGTGAAGCCCTTGTAAAAAATACTACATAGTTATGATATCCTATTTTACGTACTCAGCGTAAGGAAGTATCTAATTACGTTTACGTTATACATATTGTTCTGTAGTTTCACTGATGGCATGTAACACCTCAGCACTTAAAGAATATATATTCTAATAAGTCTGTAATAAACAGTAAGTTGTGTCTTGAAGCTGAAATCCATATCAATCGAAAGTAAAATAAATTTGTTTTAAAAACTTTCTTTCCAAGGCAGCGATTTTAACTACATGTTGCCGAGTGCGGTCCTAACTTGATACGCAGCGGTGTTACAATTCTGAATTAAGTAGCAAATGTCGATACGCGCCTTTACCTATTTCACTTTCGCATGAGCTTTTCATATTTATTTAAGAAACAACAGGTATTTACGTTAATAAGGCAGATTACTTTGTAAACGTTGTTGCCGATCTTCTGATCTAGTTTTTTGCAAATATCTCAGTTTTTGATAAGAATTGTTTTTTTTTTTGCTTTTGCCTGTACTCCCAAAACAACTCCAGACAACACCTCCAGTTTTGAATCACCCTCTATTGTCCCCTTCAAATAATACTTGGTTGTTAAAATGATGCACAGAGAAGCTTTATCAAATAGTTATGTCAAAATCAGCAATGAACGTTTTGCGAGGGAATTCAAGTATCATACGAAACTCACAATGCAGCCGAAAAGAGGGTTAAAAGTTAATCACCGATCTAAACTGATAGCCTTAACGACATACATTCATTTCAGCATTCATAACGGCTTGCATGTCTTTGCTCGAAAAGGTTTAAAAAAGGACTTTCCGGCAACTTCAATAAAACAAAAATGTGTAAGTATACAAACTGTACTTTCTTAGTAGTTCTTGTTAGGTTCTTCTGTTCTCTTTGTATAACTGGCAAAGAGTTGCATTTTGTACGCTGGATGTGATAAGTGATTTAAAAAAAATAATTTAAGGTCCGCTTTAACGACATTTAAAAACTTACTTTCAAATAAATCAACAGAATTCAAAATTGAAGCCACTTTAATTCTACACCATAAAAAGCTAGTAAAATGTTAAATGATTTTTACTTCTATTTACCTGTTACTGAAGTTTTTATGTTGAATTGCATTAAGATATAAAATTTTTGTACATTTATTAATTATCTTTACAATTTAAGGTTCTACTTCTTTTTAATACCTAACTAACAAAATACTCTTTGTCATTTAAACTAGTTAAAACTTAAAAAAGTTACTAATGATGTGCACTTAATTTGGTACAGCCGTTATTTCACCGGTTTCGCGCACATTTCTCTTTGTCTCGCAGGTTTGAAGAAACTTCGTATAAAGTAAGTTGAAAAAAGACTTCACCTTAATCGGACCTAAAAACTTTACACATTTTCACCTGAAAACTTTTGTTTGACGTAAAACCCTGCGTTTGCAATCCAAATATTAATACTTGACATCATTTAAAATTGAGGGCATAAAGTAAATAAGTTCGCTGATAAAATATGGATATACCGGGTGTTCGTTTTTGGAGCTCAACCATGGGGATCTCGGTAACCATATAAGATACGAGATTGGTTAAGTTGAGGCAAAGTTGGGCAATACATAGTTTACCAAAATGCTATTTGAAAATTTCAGAAATATCTGCTACTTCCGGAGATATCTGAAAAAATCCGAAATTCGGAAACAAAGTTTTTATTATTTTCCCTTAGCTTATTTGGCACGGAAATTTAAAATTAATAATACTTCATCATTGCAACGTTTTCTCTTCTACAACGTGGCGATGTTGTATTTAAATTTTTGTATTTGTATTTAACATGCCACTTATATTTATATTCAGGGTGATTACGATAGACGGCGTATTATCAATTTTTATCAAAAATGTCCATTTATTTCGGAAATTTGACGCTTTAGGTATAGAAACATAAGACATCGTTTCACAGGGAATTTAACGGTCTTCCCGTAATCGAAGTAATATACAGGGTGTTCTATTTGAAAAAATGTAATTGAAGCAGTTTTTATCTCTAGCCGAAAGGTCAGTATTTTCAAGACATCCTGTATAATTTGGAACAAATTGCTGTACGCCGGGCTAAAGCATAGGGTTTTCCTAACCCAGTACCAAAATTTTAAATTTCCACGGATCGAAATCGCGTTGTAATACAAGATTCCTTGGGGCTACGTTTTGATTAAAAATAATGAATTTAATTTAATATTTCGGAAACCGCTTTAGATCGATATATGAATCGTTATGCAAAAATAATCAAATCTATATAGCTAATCTAACCATGCGATAACATACAGGGTGTCTCATTTGAAATATCAAAGTTGTTTGTATTTTTCGGTATAAGCCGCAACCGCGCATTGCTGAAAATATTTTGGGCCGATAGAGCATATCCTATGACTTCCTTGTACAAATTTGCAGATAGATCGGGCATCGCCTTCTCCTTCAAACGGCTAATACGCCATCGAACGCGAATCACCCTGTATAAGTCGGATGTGTCCGACTTATACAGGGGGATTTTCGACAACCATCATCAACTTTGTATTTTCTTATGGTTGCTATCTTGGATTTTTACATGTTTGAATTCAGCTTTTTGTTCTGATTATTATGCTATGTCACATGTGAAGGTCTTGCTGTTTGGTGAAAATAACAAAAATCTTGTTTTTGCAAAAAGTGCTTTGGAATAACATCCACTCTTTTGTTTAATCAACGCATTTTTGACAGTTTGACTTAAATTCGCTAAGCGTCACTACCAATATTCAACCAGTACATATTATTTATTTTAAATTTCCGCGCCAAATAAGCTAAGAAAAAAAAACTCTTTTCGATTTTCGGTTTTTTATGGCTATCTTCGGAAGTAGTAGTTATATCCACGCCATAAATGGAAACCACGAACGCAGCAGCGCAATTGTAGATATATATTCTGTCTATAAAGCATTTTCTACCTAGTCGATAAGTACGCCGATTTGCCCAGTCTCTCAATCCTCTGTCAAGCCTTCAGCACGCGAAATATTGTATCTCAAAATAAAACTTTGGCCTTTAAAGAGGACATTTTCATTTGGAAATCTATAATTTCGTAGAAATTTTTTTAATTTTCAAAGAGCATTTTGCTGAACTTTTGATTGCCCAACTTTGCCCCAATTTAACCAATCTCGTATCTTATATGGTTACCGAGATCTCCATGGTTGAGCTCCAAAAACGGACAACCGGCATGTCGGTAAAATTAATGATTGTGGTAGAAACTCAATAGGAAAAAATAAAATTCTTCGGCATTGAATTCTTCCCAACTGACTTGAAAGTAGATTCTTTAGGACCATCGGAAACGAAAATTTTCTTTTAGCCATTTAGTTTCACCTCGTTTCTTCGTTGATGTACGCAAAAATATTAATATAGAAAAGCACATTTGCTGAAGCAAATTAGTATTGGCAAATATATGCGCCTTAGAGGAATGACAGAAATTCTGATTCGCTCTATATTTCAACATGTTTCACAGGTACCACATAGTTTAATTCAATATTTTGTTAATAAAAGGTAAAGAATAGTCGCATGCTTTCATTTGGCCAAAGTTATACAAGTATCCATAATTCCACTGTTAAAAGATTCACCACACCAGATTCACCACAGAAAATTAACGAGGGCACAATGAATGTATAGAGGGTTTTGATTTCTTGGTTTCGGAGTTCCAATAGCAGTAGATGAAAGCATTGTGGTTGAGGCCCTGAGCATTTTAATAATCTTTTTCATCTGACAAGCCAGATACGGCCACACGTCCCCCGCGTGCTAACAGGGAATAAAGCTTATTTATATAGAGTTTCTAGAGGAAATCCATGTGATATTTGCCAGACTAAAATTGAAGATCGCGTAGTTCTAGTTTCCAATTAACGGAGTACACACAATTTTTTTTTTGTTACCTGACGCCTACTAATCGTTTTTAGGATGTTATTTCAAAGAAAAAATTGGCGTTTGTTATAAGTATCTCTAAATTCAATAACAAACGTGTATTTCCAGTACTTACCAGTAGCTTGTGGTGGTCTTTCGTCTGGGATTTCCCACAGTTCAGATGGGGCATCAGTGGTCGTAATGTCATCTATCCAAACATCGGATGATCTAGAAATGAATATATTCACAAAAATCGGAATTGGTATCAACAAATAACATATAGAGGAGCAAGTAAGTCTCCTCAAAAATATGTTATGTACTTTGAAATAATTAATTATATTTTATATTTCCATACGAATTTAAATTTTAAAATTTATCCTAATGTATATTATTACCACATGTTTTCCTTTTGGTAATGTGTCAATATGTGAGTAAACTACTATTGGTTGAAAAAAATAGTGTCAACTACTACACTTTTTTATCAATTAACATAAAGGAATTAGATCTTATTCTATGGGTGTTAAAAAACAAAATGGGCAATCTGTCTTAAAATGGGCAATCTGCCTAATCTAGCGGAACACTTCTGTTTTAAGGCGGCAAAGTTAGTTAAGCTTGTCAAATCGAAGCAGAACATCCAAACAGCCTATAGGCATAATATTTCAGATAATTTTTTATATTTAGCCATTAACTAAGTAACGGTAACTTACTAACGGTCATAGTAAGGAACAGATTCGAAATTGCTGTACCTACTTGGTGCTATACATGTAAAATACCAGTATAGTAATTTGCTGAATAAGAAATGCGAGAACAAAAGCAGAATAAAAGAACGTAATTTATAGTCGAGGGCGCTAAGTAAATAGCTGGAGGTTACAGACGAATTGACTGTGTGCGAAGTTTTTACATTTTATGGGGACAAGATAAATGTTCACTTACAGAATGATTTGTGATAGCTCACAGACTTATGCATCAAACATCAGAAGAAACTGAAGGGCTCAGTACCAATTAAAGAGAAATAATGGTAAAATGCCAAATCTATCCATTTGGCAATTAGTTGTAAAGTAATTATTAGGTGTTGCTAACGTAATGAAGCTTGGATTTTCTGTTTAAACAAATCACATCTTAGCTCCTCAGAAGAAGATTAATATGTAAAATATATTGCTTACAAACCTGTGCCTTTTCTTTTGAAGTTCTATACTTTTCTCGGAACTTCTATGGTATAGATGGTACATAGTTGCCGAACATCGCAATTTCATTTTTCCTTGTACAAAAAGATGTTTATTAACTTTCAGTTTGATCGTAGATTGCGCCCTATAAGAAAAAGACAAGTTTTAATTATACACAACAAAAAATATTTTAATTTTTTATAAAACACATCATTGTGAGTACAGTTGTACTAGGCGATTGGTATAGTCCAATAGTAGATGAATTAACCGAACCATCAGGAAATATAAATTTTTTCATATTTTTCTAAACATTGACAGTAAATACAGTAAATTAGCGTTATCAAAACGTACATAGGTATGCTTGGTCGGGTCGTGATCAGCGTGGTTAGACTGCAAATAATTAACCGGACGTTTCACAGCAAAATGATAATTTCCAGAAAAATTTGTATTAACTTTGAGGTGTTGGGATGACGTTTCATGGCTGAGAATGAATGGCTCCTTTATCTCTTAACGGAGATACATGGTGACAATTACCCAGTGCATACTAATTTTGTTGAAATGACTTGTGAATGAGTTGAAACTTATAGAAAAGTGAGTCCCAGAAGTAATGATTCATTTTAAATTCAGCGTACTGTTTTCCGGAAGAATGCTCGGACCCGCCAATTCTCATTTTTAAATGTTATTTTTTATACCAAATGTATTTGCACTCCAAACTACTTAATACATATTATTAAACAACTACTCAAAGACAGGCAACTGGAGGTACGAATCAACGACGACTACTCTATCCCCTTTTCACCTGAGCAAGGCTTATCTCAGGGTTCACCAATCTCACCCCTGCTTTACAACATATATTGCCATGACATATACAACCACAACAGACATCAGAAGTCAAAGAAGGTATAGACCAAAACGCTTACTTGCTGCAATACGCTGACGACACTACCCTTATCGCGCATGACAGAACGACCGCCAGAGCAGTGGACAAACTCCAGACACTAACAGACACAATAACAGCATGGTTCTACAAATGGAGGCTCACACCAAATGCATCAAAAAACCGGCTGCTCCTCTCAAACCAGACTCTCCAAACATCACCACGGACGGTCAAATAATCAAACCCACCGACGGAAATATCAAGGAATAACAATGGGCAATAAACTAAAATTCACAAAACACGTACAAAACATCAGAACAGATCTAACCAAGAGAGCAAAACACTTCCGCACACTTACTTACAAAAACAAGGGTATCAGCAAAAACAAGGACAGCAACTATCATATATAAAGCGATCTGCAGACCTCTAATTGACTACGCTCATATTTTATTCGCCAACGCTACTGACAAAACTAAACGGCATTTACAGACAACAGAACAGATAGCACTGAGACTGATAACGAAGATCCGACACCCAGCAAACCCATTACACAATCCACCAAACCGACTACTCTATGAACGCACAAACTTGACAAGGATCTCGGAAAGACTACTCGTCTTGCAATCAAGATGGAAACACAACCCTCACAATCTCACCTTCCTGGACCCGTTTTGTTTAACAAGACCAACCAGACAAACGGGTTTCCACTTCCCAACCTCAACCCTATTGGAGCATCTCCAGACATAAATTATGTACATGTTTGTGAATTATATTAGTTATTAGTTATTAAGTTTCCATACAAAACTTTGTAATCAACCCAGGGAAGAAAGACCGATAGGTCGATAGCCTTTTATTACTAATAAAGATGTTTATTGCTACTACTATTACTGTATTTTGGAGCATTCAGAAAGCATCTGCTTTTCATTTTAACTTTGAATTCCATATGGAATTCTAAGTATGATTCAGGTGTCATGTTTAAACTCAGCAGTTACCGAGAAATATACGATGTGCAATGTTGGCATGTTGTGTAGGAGCATCATCTTTCTGAAAAATCAGTGCTTAGTTAGGAGAATTAGGCTCTAATGTATTAGGATATACAGACACCATTGTTGGAATTAATTCACTTGGAGAAATTCTAGTTATACAGTTATACTTCTCGTCCCCCTCTCTGGGGGAACTATCACCTTGTCGTCGGTGAGAGAGCTCAGTAACCTACAGCCAGGTAGCAATGTCGGTGGTAGAATAGCTACCGGTAGGCCTTACGCATGCCGGTAAGGTTTCGAAGTGCTGACGGTGAAGCTAAGAAAGTTCCCACGCAGCGTCTGGTCCAGAGTTGACGGCTGCAAACAGCATCTGTTCTCCATGACAGGAGCGGCTGATATCGACATCCTCCAACCCGTTTAGCCAGCGTGGAAGATTATGGCTAAAAATCCGCGTAAACCACGATGTATTTTAAAACAAATGAAATAGTACCCCAGGTGGGTAGATCATCACATGACAAATCCCTCACCCGTAACAGGGTCAGCCTCAAGGATTCTGGGGGAGGCAAAAATTCATCCCCTCTACTCTTAATGCAGAACAAATTTAAAGTTCACCTTGCCACCTATAATATTCGAACAATGAAATTAACCGAACATGTGGAGGAACTAGAGGTGGAAATGTCCCATATCAAATGGAACATCTTGTGCGTATGCGAAACTAGACTGACCTGACGAAAAATGCATCACACTGAGTCAGGACACCTTCTGTATCGAAACAACAGGGAGGAAAATTAACACATTGGCGGAACAGCGATAACGATTCATAAGAGTATAAAGCAACTCGTTACTAAGCTGAAATCCATATCGAGTAGAGTAATTTAAATAGTATTGAAAGATATAGTGTCCACGATTTAAAGCAGTACAACACAAGAATGATAACAACGACTATCGAAAACAACAAAAACATGGAAATACTTAAAACACTTAACAATAATGATCGCCTCCAAATCCACCATCTAAAGGACGCAAACGGAAACATCAAAGAAGATAAAAAAAAGATTTAATGGATATCATAGAAAATTACTACAGGACACTATACACAGAAAACAACCCATAACATGAAATCGAAGTTGATGCAACGATTCTTAATGTGGTCTCTGAAGATCTGCCTGACATCACCATACAAGACGTAGAACTAGCATTGTCTCAAATCAAAAACAGTAAAGCACCAGGGGAAGATGGAATTACAGTGGAAAAGATAAAACGTGGTGGAAGCACTACTATAGATCAATGAAAATTCTTCTTAATAAATGTCTAACAGAAGGAGTAATACCCCAAACATGGCAAAATGCCCATGTGAGTTTACTGTACAAAAAGGGAGATAAGTTAAGAATCGACAATTATCGGCCAATTAGCTTACTCCCCCATCCGTACAAACTTCTGACAAAGGTAGTAACAAACAGACTTACAACTAGATTAGATGCCTATCAGCCCCCGGGAGAAGCTGGCTTCCGTAAAGGTCATAGCACAATTGAACACATACAATCCGTTCGCACGATAATAGAAAAATGTAGCGAGTACAACGAACCGCTACACCTCGCATTTGGTGACTATAACAAAGCGTTTGAGTCCGTAGAATTGTGCTATTTTAAAGGCAATGAACAATGCAAGAATCGACTATCGAATACAGACAGCTTCTCAAACACATATATGAATATGCATGCATGCATCACCGTTATAATTACAGAAGAAATAGAAACAAACAAAATTCAAATAAAAATAGGAGAAAGGCAAGGGGACGCCATCTCCGCAACGCGGTTCACACTTGCACTGGAAGATGTTTTTAAAACTCTAGACTAAAATAAGAAAGGCATACGTTTTGCGGATGATATAGTACTCTTCAGCCAGAATATAGTGGAATTACAAGAGATGTTGGAGGAACTTCAAAGAGAATTGTTATGATGACTCCTGACAATGTAGAAATGCATATAGGTGACTGAATCGTTGACAACGTCGAAGAATATGTATGTTTGGGACATTGCATCAGATTAGGTAAAGAAAATCAAACCACCGAATTGAACAGACGTGTTCGATTGACATGGGCAGCCACGGTTAAACTGTCACACGTCTTGAGAAATCGAACTATTCCAATAAATTTGAAAAGAAAGGTCTTCAATGCCTGCTTATTGCCCGTGATGACATACGGAATGGGAACCATGACACTCACTGTTAAATCAGCTAAAAAGCTCAGGATCACCCAAAGAGCTCTAGAACGGATGATGTTCGGAATAAGCCTTAGAGACCACATCACAAACGAGAGTATTAGACAAAGAACTAAAGTTGAAGACGTCATATCACGCATAGCCCACCTGAAATGGAGCTGAGTAGGACACGTTGCCCGACAGGATGACTTGAGATCGTCAAGACGCATCATTCAATGGAGCCCTCGCATACATAAACGCAGCGTCGGCAGACCACAGTTACGCCGGCTCGATGATATCAAAAACAAAGTGGGCAACAGATGGCACCAACTCGCACAGGACAAAGAAACATGGAGGACTATAGGGGAGACCCATGTCCAGGAGTGGACTGTGAAAGGTTGCTGAAAGAAGAAGAAGACTTGTCGTCCGTTTAAGGGACTGTTCAAAGAAAAATGGTTCTATTACTTTTTCGCGCATTATTCCACAACACACTTTTATTTTTTGGGGATACTGGCTACACCCTTTTGGGTACTGGATTTAGGTGTGAACCTCCATCATCCAATGCGGATTTTCTGTTGCCCCATATCGGCAATTTTGTAGGTTCAAATAACCATTCTAACAGAACGTTGTGTCATCAAAAAAATAATATTTTTAAGTTAATAGTTTTTCAGATTACTACCTAGAAATAGGCATGATGACAGATTTTGAAATCCCAAATCCATCATCCCAAATCGTTGGAGTTTGTGACGTCACGACTTTTAACAATTTTCAGTGTGCCTATGCTCTATTGTTCTGGTTTTCTAATTCAGCTACTGATGCGTTGATCCGAGGCCCGAATAGGCGTTCCGAATCTTTCCGGGGACCGGGTTCTAATGATCCGGATCTTCAAAACGAGCCGAATATTTAAAATGACTCGACTAACTGATTGCTTCAAAGGTCGTGATGTCATGCGCTCGGATTGGTGGTTTAATCAACATGGCCGATTTCTGTATTTTATACCTTTATTATATTAATATATAGCACTAACGACCTCTTACTTGCAGTGAAGATCATAATAGAACAGTCGACCGAATATAACTTTCCAATGTACATGGCATTCCTGGAGAACGAGAAGTCATTTGACTCCGTAGAACATTGGGCAATATTTGAAGAACTAGATAAAGCGCGAATTGACCATCGGTACAAGAACCTTTGTAGAAATATATATCAAAGAGCAAATGCAAAATAAGGCTTCACGAAGAAACACACAACATGGAAATCAAAAGAGGTACCAGAGAAGGATATACAATTTCCCCAAAACTCTTTACTTTAGCTCTGGAAGAAGGAATTTTCAAAAAACTTGAATGGGGAAATATGGGACTGAACAGAAGGGGAACCAAAATATCACCCTTAAGATTTGCAGACAATATTGATCTTTTCACAGACAACACAGCGAACCTTGAAAGGATGCTTTCCGAACTAGACAGAGAATCTTCGAAAATCGGTCTAAAAGCTAATAAATTAAAAACAAAGATAATGAGACAGGACCAAGTACAAATAACAGTCAACGGGCACATATTAGAAAATGTTCAAGACTATATATATCGGGGACAGCAAATAGAGATGGGAAAGGGTAACAAGGATATAGAGATTGAAAGGACAAGGAGACTAGGATGGACGGCATTTGGCAAATTAAGTCATTTACTTAAGGATAGAAAGATACCGTAATATCTTAGAACAAGAATATTTGACCAGTGTGTAATACGGTTGATAACATATGGAGCACAGACCTAGACTCTCACAAAGAACACGGTGAATAAATTGAGGACAACGCAAAGAGCTATGGAAAGAGTTATGATAGGCGTAACACTAAGAGACAGAAAGAGAAACGAATGGATTATACAGAGAACAAAGGTCCGTAGATATAGTGGAGAGAGTCACAAGCCTGAAATAGAATTTTGTAGGACGTATAGCCCGCCTTACAGACGACAGATGAAATAGCCGAATAGTACACTAGAGACCATGGGAAGGAAAGATAGGAAGAGGAAAACCAATTATGCGATGGTATGACGACATAAAACGAGTGGCAGGATTTGGATGGACGTGAACAGCACAAAACAGAGAGAACTGGAGGAGAGGAATCGAGGCTTATGCTCAATACTGGGTGTAATAGAAGGCTTGATGATGATTGATATTAATAATAGATCACTTTTTAGAATCCTTTCAGCGGATATTTTCCTCTAAAATAATTTATTATGTGATTCTTTTATACTGTCATCAAGCCTATTCAATGGAGAATTCAAAACCGAACAAATATAGGTTCTTCTATTCGGCAAAATGAAGTTGATGGTCCTAATATTTTGTTGTGTCACCCTGTGTAAATAAATTTACGATAAAAAAACCGCCTTTAGAAACAAAAATTTGCGGGTCCGGATTTTTGTCCAAAAAACAGACCACTGAATTTTAACTGAATTTAAACATTACTTTCCACCTTAGAGCAAAAGTTAATGAAAACAAAAATACAAGGTATGAAATTTATTTTTTAATGGTCTTTTTCAAATAACTGACGATTAGCTTGTAGGATTTTACAAAAATTTGGTATTCATGGGTTTTTGAGAGAAACACATTTGATTATGTACTCAGTTTTAAGCGAGCTCATAAATGGTACCACCTACAGCAAATAAATCGCTTTAAAATAGCGGTAACTTTTTTTCGGATACTGCCAAGTAACAACTGGCTCCTAAATATTTATTTGCCACTATTTTCTAAACCAAAAAGTATACTTGGTATCCATTGAAATCAACGGTTTTTCAAATATTTGCGATTAAAATTTTCAGTGTGATACTTTATCTTATAGGCAAGTACGTAACAAAATGATCTTAGTAGGCTGTGATGCTTTCTAATTAATTTGACACTTTACAGTAATGACATAATTTATCAATGGCTACATAACTAGTTAATTGATTACTGTTTGAAAAATATTTCACTATGCCGAGACACAGTTTATTCTCAAATATGGAAATCAAAGGTATGGTATCCTTATGTACGCAATAAAATTACAGTGGTCTAGCAGGGAAGTGTCGAAATTGTGAATTATATTCTAGCAGGAAACAGCCAAGTTTTAAATTATTTAATCATATCTACCGTCGCTTAGGTAAAGATGGATGTTTTCATGCAAAAAAGTTACATTATGACGCGCGAAAACTGTTCCCATTCATATGGAAGAAGAAATCTTGGTTCATGTGGCAGATAATCCACAAGTAAGTACAAGAGGCATGCAAGCTGCAACAGGGGTTAATAAATCATCTGTATAAAGAATATTTAGTAGAAAATTTCAGTATTAATTTCAATATACACCGGTACAGAATATACTCCAAGCTGATCACGATGCAAGAATGAAATTGCAAACTTCATTCACGTCCGACAGAATGAGGATTAATTGTTTTCAAATCGGATTATGTTCACTGACGAGGCAACTGTTACCAGACCGGGCATCTTTAATTCTAGAAATCAATATGCATGGGATTCTGAAAACCGTCGTTTAATTAGTTGAATTGAAAAGGCCGTTTTTCAACATAAATTTAAAGTAAATGTGTGGTGTGGTTACATCGACGATTTTTTTTTGGTTCTCATATTTTGCCACCCAATTTGCATGGAAATATTTATTTAGACTTTCTTCACAATGATTACTTGATTATCTGGAAGACATGCCCCCTAAACATAAGGCATCATATGATAGTCATGCAGGATGGCGCCCCAGCTCATTTCTCACTGGAAGTGAGGAATTACTCAAATGTAAAATGTCCGAATCATTGGATTAGGCGAAGTACAAACACCATGGCCAGCACGAAGTCCGGATACTAATCCTCTAGCTTTGTCTGTGTGGGAATACCCAAAGTCATTATTGTATGAAGAAACAATAGATACACGAAGCAAGTTATTAATAAAAGTTCAAAATGCTGCAGTGAGTTTTCAAAATAAACATTTAAAATTAGGAGAATGTTTCATAAATGCGCGATTAAAAATGTGATTAAAGGTCAGTCAGTTAATGGTCGTTAGTTTGAACAAATTTTCTCAAAAGTCGATCAGTTTTTTATTACTTTTATTAAGTTGATTTCTTGTTGTGTTTACGAAATTGTGATTGTTCTTTAAATTATTATTGTCCTCTATTATTCCATCCATAAATGGGCAACTTTTTTTCTTAAATTTATCGCACTGAATATTTTAATTGCAGATATCTCGAAAACCGTTGATCTTAGGGATACCAACCAGGTATACCTTTTCGGTTAGAAAATATTGGAAAACAGATATTCCTATGCCGGTTGGTAGTCGGCAGTATCAGAAATACGTTACAGCGATTTTAAAACAAACTGTCCTTTATATAATTACATATTTTAGCCAGTAATAACTGAACACGCAGGTTTAATCTGATGATATTGGCTAGATGAACGCAACTTTCCCGGTTGTGCTCGCTGTATTGGAAACTGCCAGGTATACTCAGACAACTTCGACTTTAAGGAAGAAGCTGATGCGTTAAACCAGAACTGCAGGCAGGCATTGGACTGCGCATCGGTGACCCCTAAACCCGGCGCGTAAACCTGTTGTTTCAGTCTCCTGTCAAGGCCGTTCCTTAGGCAGACGACGGTATAACTACAGCACCAGCAGCAGTAGATAAGTCAGTCATTAGGTAGTTTTACACTTAGGTTCTTCTCGAGCGGATCGGGAACGCCACGCCAATCGGGCGTTCAAAAGTTGATAAAAATCTTGGCGAGCCAAGCGCGTGTCGTTAAAATTGCAACGTTCTATTGGTGTGGTTTTTGATCTTGTGCCTATACTGACAAGTAGCGCTATTTCTAGGGTGCTCTGTATTACTCCTGATCGCTTGCCGCTTTAGGAGAATTGATAATTATTCATTTTAATTGCCTGTCATATTCCTGTTGTTCATATAGATTCATTTTAATTTCTGTTGACTATTTCTGTTGCTATTGACGCCCCAAGAAATATTAGTTTTTTTTTTCGGTAAGATATGCTGTGCGGGCTATGCAACCTTTGTAGACCCAAAATAATTTGTAGTCGGTTGTTGAAACACGCGTACTGGATTGCTTTGGAAAGTGGACTGTATTTTGATTGAAACACTGGTAAGCTGCTTTAATTGTGTATTTCACAAGCGTTACCACTACAAAGGAAGTCCGAACCACTTGACGATTTGAAAGAGAGTGTCAGATTGGCACCACATCAAGACGAGGCGTTCTCGGGGATGACAGTAATTGAAAAGGGCGCCATCTAGGCGAATAGATTCGTCTCAGATGGACAGAATAAATAGGTATCGCTAATGTAAATATCAATGGTAATTAAAATGGTAATAATAAAGTAATAAGCGCAAACATGCCCCCGGCCTTGAAAACACAGGATTTCAAAACACAAGCTTGAACATAAAGAAATAAACATAAAGAAATATAAAAGATATACAGGTACATATAAGAAATATGATTTTACACATATAAGCTAACATCTAATACACCTCAAAACAGAGTTCACTGAGTTTGTTCACTATTCACTGACTGCGGATCAACTGGAACTGGCAGTGGACAAAGCTTCGGAAAGGACCGACGCACAACGCCATGCTGAGTGCGTACAGAAGCTACCCTCGCATAACCATCGCTGCCAGGAGGAATAGCGACAATTCTACCTAACTTCCAATGAAGGGGAGGTTGATTGTCGTCCTTGAGCAAAACAAGGGTCCCTGGTTTTAACTCGGAATGGTGCAAGCGCCACTTGGTGCGTTGCTGTAACTCGGATATGTACTCTTTGCTCCATCGTCTCCATATGCGTTGATGAAATTGTTGAACGCGTTGGAATCTTGACAATCGAGGTTCCGCAATGTCCGTTACATCCGGATCTGGTAGCGACGTAAGAGGCCTCCCAATCAGAAAGTGAGCTGGAGTTAAGGGTTGGAGGTCGTTTGGATCAGAAGAGAGTGGGGAGAGAGGACGGGAATTCAATGTAGCCTCCACTTGAATTAGCAAGGTGCAAAACTCTTCATATGTGACAATGCGGTACCTAACACGCGCCTCAAATGGTGCTTAGAAGACTTAATTCCGGCTTCCCATAGCCCACCAAAGTGGGGACTATGAGTAGGAATAAAATGCCAACTAGTTCCATCGTTAGCGACTGTTTCGCTAAATTTGGAACCATGATCAATTATAAATTTAGACAGCTCTATTAGCTCCGTCTTCGCGCCAACAAAATTTGTGCCGTTGTCTGAATATATTTGTGCAGGTTTACCGCGGCGAGAAACAAATCGACGAAAGGCGAGGAGAAAGGTCTCCATGGATATATCAGTTACCAACTCAAGGTGAACCGCTTTTGTCGAAAAGCACACGAATAAGCACAAGTACGCCTTAGAGGTTTTGGCACCGCGCCCTTTTTGGGTCTTTACAAAAAAAGGCCCGGAGTAATCAACTCCTGTTTTGTAAAATGGAGGAGAAGGAGTAACGCGAGGCAATGGCAGGTTTCCCATGAGGGGTTTGGTGAATCTTGGAGAAAGTCGAACACAACGGACGCATGAACGAACAATCTTTCTTGAGAGGTTTCTAGCAGATGTTATCCAAAATTGCTCTCCTAGAGACGCTAAAAGCAGCTGAGGACCAGCATGAAGTAGTCGAATGTGGGCATCGAGAGCAATGAGTGAAGACAAATGATCTTTACCAGACAGAATGATGGGGTGCTTCTTCTCATAGGAAAAATTGGATTGGAGTAGCCGGCCGCCAACTCTAATAATACCATCTGCGCCGATGAAAGGATTAAGACTTAGAAGTGCCGAAGAAACTTTTACAGAACCCTTCCCTTTCAACCGGGCAAACTCTTCGGGAAAATATTTATGTTGAGACATTTTAACTAGACACATAAGAGCATCGTGCAAATTTGAGGGAGTTAAACCTCCAAGACAACGCCTTTCCTTGGGAGTCAAACAATTGTGCCGAAAGCGCAAGCACCAGGCTACAACTCGCTTTAGATGTTTCAGGCTTGAAAAATTTGAGGTTGGGAAACACGGGATGACAGACGCAGAAAGGCAAGTTACTTCTTTTTTCAGTTCTGGAAGGCTCAAGTCAGAAACTGACGAACAGGGCCATGGAGATTCTTGGTCTACCAGAAAAGAGGGGCCGTGCCACCAAAGTGCGGAGTCCTTGAGACAATGAGGAGAAACTCCCCTTGACAAAAGGTCGGCTGGATTCATTTTGGTGGGCACGTGTTTCCAAGTGGCATGCGACGTAAGTTGTTGGATTTCTGCCACTCGATTGCTAACGAACGTTTTAAGAAGATTCGGGCTAGTTTTCAGCCATCCAAGAACTATGGTCGAATCTGACCACAGAAAGACATCGGAGATTCTTAGTTTGAGAGATTTCTCTACTTGACAGGAAAGCTTAGCGAGAAGAATTGCTCCGCAAAGCTCGAGCTTGGGAATAGTAATAGGTTTAAGAGGGGCAACCTTGGCCTTTGCGCACAACAAATGAGCATGAGACAAATTCTGCTGATCGACGCTACGAAGATAAATACAGGCTCCATAGCCTTGAAGGGATGCATCGGAAAAACCATGCAACTGAATACCTTTAGGTTCATTGCAAAGCACATGACGAGGAATCTGTAGTTCATTAAGGTCAACCAACTCTTTGCGATACGATTTCCAACTGCGTTGCATCTTAAGAGGAATGGGATCGTCCCAAGACAGCTTTTCCATCCAGAGTTGCTGAAGCATCATTTTGGCACCCAAGGTGCACGGGCTTAACAACCCTAAAGGGTCAAAGATTTGCGAAATTTCGGATAGAATAGATCTTTTCGTATACGTATTTACCCAAGACTTTGAAATAGAGTGCATTAAATAGTCGGACTGGAAAGACCAAATCAAACCTAAGGTACTGGTATGCTCATTCACTCCAAACTGCCGTACACTCGGATGAATATCGGAAACAAGGGTATCCTTTAAAACCCTGGAGTCATTTGAAACCCACTTTCGCAGATTAAAACAACCATCTGAACTTCTGCGGGTATGTTGACTAAAGTGGTCTTCGCACGCCTTTTCTTCCGAAGAAAGTGCTTTGCTCTCCGGATAATGTTCGAGCTCCCAGAACCTATTAAGCTGATCAGGCAGATCATTAAGGCGGCTTAGATGACACCGAATTTGGACATCAGATTGAAAACCAATGGAGCCTGAAACTACCCAGCCGAGACGTGTTTTTTGGAGAATTGGAAGATTTGGACCCAAACGAATTTGTCCAATGCACAAAATGTTGAAGAAAGCCGAAGCGCCTATTAGAAGGTCAATGTCACCGGGTTTATAGAAAGATGGGTCTGATAACTTCAAGTTTTCCGGAATCTTGAATTTATCTATATCTATCTGGATACCAGGAATACTGCCTGTAATTTCATCAAGAACAAGACAAGAGAGATGAACCTTAAAAGAAGATTGATGAGCATGCACTTCAACTGCACATTTAGCATTCGCCAGGGATGCGGCTTGTGCCAATCCAGAAATATATATGTTGACTGACTCAACGGGCAAATTCAGCCTTTTACATAGACTGGATTTAATGAAATTTGAGTGCGATCCTGAATCCAGAAGTATTCTGATTGTATGAGGTTTTCCAAAGGAGTCAATGATCTGCGCAGACGCGGTAGGTAATAGAACTTGAGCCGTATTCGAAGAAAATGCAGAAATAGTTGAGGAGCGCTCCGGTTCCTCTACGGATGCCGGAACAGGAAAAGTTTGAGCTGTTGATTGACTTGAATTCAGGTGTAAGCTAGTGTGATGTTTTGATTTGCAAAGACGACAAGTAAATGTAGAACGACACTGAGTTAGAAAATGTCCCTTAGATAAGCAATTGAGACAAACCTTTAAATCCTTTGCTTTGGCCAATCTCTCTTGAGGAGTTAGTTGGTGGAACCGGTCACATTTTGATAAATAATGCGGCTGTTTGCATAAAGGACACACAGGATTGCTAGAAACAAAAGCTTTTGAATGCGTTCTAGGTTTTTCGTTAGCCGGTTTCGATTGTTTGCACTCCAAAGATTCTAATAGATTCGCTATATTTTTAATAAACCCTTTAAATTGATCGAGATTTGGCAACTGCGATCCTAAATTATTTTTGAAGGTTTCCCATTCGCGGGCAGTAGTAGGGTCCAGTTTCTTTGAAACTACGTGAATTAAAAAGGCATCTAGAAGCTCAGCTTCTGTAGCTAATGATTTTAGTGCTGAAACGTGCTTAAAAAGTGAATCGTTCATTTTCCTTAATTTGGTAGCTGATTCCCTTGATGAGGTTTCAATTTCAAGTATTGACTTAAGGTGATTGTGTACAAGCATTCCGAGGTTGTTGTACCTTTCGCATATAGAATTGAACGCTACAATATAGTTATCGCTAGTAAATTCTAAAGATTTTATTATTTCCGCCGCTTCGTCGAAAAGAGATGCTTTGAGGTAGTGCAGCTTTTGAATATTATTTATTTCGGCGTTTTCATGGATTAAATTACTGAATATTTCTCTGAACTCGATCCAATTATCAAGATCACCATGAAACTTTGGTAAATTGATGGTAGGCAATTTTATGAAAGAGTTAGCACTTGTATGTCCCGAAAAACCGTTTGAGCTCGTTATTGGCGACTTTGTTGGATCTTGATTTGGATTAATAGCTGTAAGCATGCTTAGTAAAACCTCTGCTTGTGCAATGGCTTCAAAGTACTGACTTTCAAAAATCTCTAACTGCTCATTGTCTTGATCTGAATCTGTGCTAAGCTCGAGTATTTCCAAATGAAGTTCCTCAAAATCGGACAAATAGGTTATAGCAGAATCGAGCTGCTTTCGTAATTGCATTGTTTGAATAGAACTAACTACCTGCTCGGGATTTTCATGCGCATCCTGAATCTTAATTATAAATGCCCTAAACCGGGTCAATTTCCCCTTGAGGGCGCCTCTTTTGCGATTAAGATTGTCCATGATATTAAGTAAGAAATAACGGCACTAGTTAATGTTAGACGATCGGGACAAATCCTGCAGTTGCAAGTGAAACGTAAAAGCTATTGATTAAACGAAAGAAGGTATACGAAAATTAATTCAGAGATCAATTAGCTTAGAAAAATGTGGCAACAAATGCGTGCATGAAACACGTATGTAGGTATGTAGTAGGTACCTCAAATTAAATAGAAGTTTAAGTGAGTTTGCAAATCGCATTCAGTAAAAACTTACACTGAATGTGAACAATAAATTATGGAAAAGGTAAAAGGGATTGACTCACTCTGACTGTACAAGATGTCTGCTGCTCCTCTTCTGTGCACGTGGTTCGGATCCGGCTCGAAGGCCAAAATGTGCGGGCTATGCAACCTTTGTAGACCCAAAATAATTTGTAGTCGGTTGTTGAAACACGCGTACTGGATTGCTTTGGAAAGTGGACTGTATTTTGATTGAAACACTGGTAAGCTGCTTTAATTGTGTATTTCACAAGCGTTACCACTACAAATGAAGTCCGAACCACTTGACGATTTGAAAGAGAGTGTCAGATTGGCACCACATCAAGACGAGGCGTTCTCGGGGATGACAGTAATTGAAAAGGGCGCCATCTAGGCGAGTAGATTCGTCTCAGATGGACAGAATAAATAGGTATCGCTAATGTAAATATCAATGGTAATTAAAATGGTAATAATAAAGTAATAAGCGCAAACATATGCGTTTACACGTTTCATAGAACCTGTTTGAGTCAGTCATCTCAATTGGTCTCCGATTCATTTCCTTGGAATTATTCGGTCAGCTGTTTTGCTTTAGAGCCCTAGACGGTTTTTGAGGCACCATAACGAGTTGACAAGATAGTTGGTTTTGCCCTTCAGCATACACGTTTACACATCTCAATACGCAGTGATTCTGCGTCGACTGAACCTTTTTCCCCTTAGCACTATATATGATGTTATCTTTTGATCCTGAGCTCCGGATCCTGAGATCTGGAGAATATTTGCGGCTTGGAAAATCTTGTTGCTCAAGAGTTTTTCTTACTTTATGTAATACGTACATAAAGTTTGCTTGTTGCCGCAGTTTAGCGTTTACTGCAGTACTCGTTTAATGTATGCTGTTAGTGATAAAACCGGCCGTGCCCTAGCAAACCGTGGTGAGGTGCTCTTTTGTCAATAGAGTGGGGTCATAGTTGCACGATTCAGTGGAAACATGTACAATGGACGTTTGAGCGTCCACATGCTGCCCTAAAGTGCCCTTCACTAGACAGAATAGGATCCTATGATTACGGCGTGTATTTTTTTTGACAGGCTCTAGGTATAAACCTGCCTTTGGAATGGTGGATTTACAGCAGTTTGGGGTTTGAATAGTGGCCGCTGGTTACGTAAAGGACCCTGATTTCTTTCCTACTCGTCACTGCTTTAATAAAACTGGCTCTAACCTTTGGATTTTTTTGAAAATTATATCCCAACTTTCCTCCCAAATAGATCTTGATTAGCGGTACTGGGATTACCACATTGGTCAAACCTGATATGCTTTGTGCATTTTCCTCTCGGTTTCCATACATAAAATGTCAGGTTAAGCCATCAGCTCACTGTCAGTATTCCGTCCGTTAAATAAACCAAAAATTCAAGCGTTGAGCTTAAAATGCAATCAGCAAAGCAATGAACAAAACCCTACATAAATAGTAACATTTTCAGATACGAATACTCTTACATAAAGCTCAATTTAAATAGATAAGTTCTCTGTTGGTGCTTGTGCCTATCATATAAATTTTAAACCTTAAATATACAGTAGTAGTACTACAATAGAAAGTCTTGAAACGCCGTTTTAATCTGACAACGTTGAACTTCTTTTAACCGACTTTCTTCAAAATTAAACTTTATGTCTACACGCGCAATAACACAAACAATTAACGATATGTTTAAATTACTTTTCAATCTCACACCAATCTAATTAGTTCTTCTCATTTATACTATGGCTGATTGAGAACAATAAATTCTATATGCTATGGGTGAAATATTTTGTTTGGTTGGAATATAAATTATATGCCAAAGCCAATATAATCAGTTTTACATATATCAGTTATACATAATATTCCATATATCCATTATACAGAGTGTTCAACTAAGGCAGGCTCTTGGCCATGTGTCAAAAAGTATAGTTCAGATTTAGGATTTTTTAAAAATCGTAAATCAGTCAAGAGAAAATGTTAGAAATTGTTTTAATGCTTTTTGACAACCGCTTCAGGGCGAATGTGCAAGGACAAATCAATTAATTGAAATTATTCAAGATATTTGTTCAATTAGGTACGGTTTTGATATTGGATATAATATGCGGTAATATAAAATTATTTAATTTGGCGTCAGTTTGTTACTGGATATTTTTTGTATTTCTAAAAATAAGCGCGAATGAAAGCCGAGGGTCAGTAACTTTAGAAAGAGCTCTACCTTTCACACGTTCTACCAAATTCTGCCTAGTTTTCACTAGTTTGAAAGGGAATTTCATAACTATTAAAAAACTGAGTTTGATGGTGAGTTATACTTCATGCACTGTTTGGTAAGGGCGCTTTTAGTTAATGTTTGCAAACTGACGCCGAATTGAATAGTGTTTGTTAAACGAAAACAATACCTATTTGGACAAATATATTAAATAAATTTAATTAATTAATTTTTTCTTGCACTTTTTCCTTCTAGTGCGAGATCGGCGTTCTTTTCTCTTGACTGGTTTTCCTATAAAATTGTTTTTCCAAAAGAGCAGCGAATGGACGGCTCCAGACCACTTCGAGAATGCTCTACTGCATCACAATACGCAACCGACGTATCTTGCAGTCGCTATAGACAGGACACTCACCTATAAGAGACACCCCGAAAATACGGCTGCGACACTGCGGACTCGGAATAACATCCTCCATAAGTTATGCGGCACATGAGGCTCTACCGCTGTGATACTACGCACTTCAGCACTTGGGCTGGTTTACTCAACTGCAGAGTACGGCCCACCGATCTCGCTCAACAGTGCGCACATCCAAAAAGTGAACGTACAACTGAACGAAACCCTGAGGTTAATCAGCGGAACGCTAAGATCGACCGCTAGCGAACGGCTTCCAATATTAAGATATACAGGGTGATTCAAAAGTGGCGTCATTCCTTTTAAAGGGATATAGGGGCTCACTTGGAAAGTGCGAGAAAAATAATGAAAAACATTTTTTCGAAAATTTCTAGAAGATATTAACAGTTGAAAAGCGAATTTCAACTTTGTTATTAAGTATTATTTTAAAATAGTCCCATGTTTGCTTAGTAGCCTTTTGGAATATTTAACCAGTCGAAAAGAAAAATTACGATCTCTGCTTCAAATTACGAAAATTTTTGATACTAAAAAAGACTTCTTCTACAATTTTTTGATGAAAAGTCAAAGCGGCAATGATGTTTTTTATCATTAACAGATAGTTACAGGTAGATAGCCTTTGTCAATAATAACAAGCATTTGTCAATCTGTCACTTACTTTAAAGTTCCTTTCACAAAATGTACACCAACATCGAATTTGCGAATATGTGATTATTTAAGGGAAAATGCCACATTAACATAGCAGAAGGTGTAAGACCTTACACCAGCAAAGGAATAGAGACACTGGACGATTGGCTCCAGTAATTGACGCAGATTGTGGACGATCTAGAGGTGCTCGGGTTCCAGCACAGAGGCACAAGTATTGGAGATAATTGCAGCAGAGCCTTCCAGGAGTGCTCGGAGCATTGCACAACCACTGACACTTTCCCAGACAGCGGATAATTGTCCCTATAACTCCCCAGAGGAAGGGGGAGTTATAGGGACTGAATGAATGACATGGTAGGAATGAATTCCTACCATGTATGTAAGATACACAGGACACAAGGACACATTAACTCTGATCTTCCGAACACCGGTACAAATTGAGCAGGAGTTAATTAACCGAATACGAGAAGCTGATCAAAAGGTGATCCCAGACTGCGGCGAAGAGTGCACAATAAAGTGATTGGGGAACAACCATGCTTGAAGTTAAACGGGCAGAATTTCGTCAACCTCTTGTGATTTAATTGTATTTTATTTGATTAATATTAATCATTGATACTTAAACTTACGCAGGAGATGATTGTTTACATGTGAGGCGAGTTTAGGTATATCACTCATCTGCCCCAAAAAGGATGGCAGCACTGACGGCAAATTGACAGAGTTATCCTAACCTCAAAATATTTGTATTGGTTTCTCTTTCTTTGTTTTCTGTGTATCCATGGTTACTACAATTTTCAATAATTAAGAAGTAACAGGTATTTACGTAATGTTAATTAGGCAGATTACCTTGAAAAGCATCGTTGCCGTAATTCTGATCTAGTTTTTAGCAAATATCTCAGTTTTTGATAAGAATTAATTATTTTTACTATTTTTCCTGTTCTCCCAAAACACCCCCAGACAACACCCCCCAGAGGAATGACGCCACTTTTGTATCACCCTGTATACCTGCTCCAGAACTCCTACGTAAAGCAGATCTTCGAGAATATAAACATATACAAGGCAACCTTCGACTTTCCATACACGGAGAAACTAGTAAATCATGCAGAAACCGACTACGATCCAGAAGACCAACCATAAGAACCGGTAAAAAACTGCCCACGGCACAGTTCATCCCCATAGGCTCCTGGGAGAGGAAATAGTCAGCCAACTGCCTTCCTGAGTGCAGGAATCTTCTCTGCATAAGAAGGAAACCACCCGCCTTCGAACAGTCCCGTAAAATATGGACATCACTCAACACAGAATCCGGTCTAACTACGCCATTTGCGCGGACACACTATACAAGTGGGGCAGGGCGAAATCTGCAAGATCTTACTGCCGAGCCGAAAAGCAAACCATAGCTTAACAAAAGCAGATTTTGTCTTAAACACAACATAGCCATTTACATGTTGTTCTCGCGTCTGCAGTGAAAGATTTTGGAACCATAAACTCACTGTTTATTCATTTAATATTTCATGATCAGTTTCGCGTGTGCTTAATTGTTACAGCTTTCAGTGCTTGCCTTTGGTTCAAGAGAATCACGAATTTGTTGTCTTTTGCTATAATCCTAAATTTGTGTTCCCTAGAAAACTGCTTATAACAAGCAATTGCAATTTCGAATTAAGCAAGTTTTTTCATGCTTTTATTGCCATGGCCAAACCTACTATTTTCAATTCCTAAACGCTAAACAAACAGCAATTCATATCTATTTAATAACAAAATATAAACCAAACTGACTGGAATGAGAAATATAATATCAAAATAACGGAAGCAATTACCAAAGTCAGGGGCCGATTAACTGAGGGGCTAGCAGGGTCTGTACCCCCGGATTTCAGCCTTGAAAGGGCCCTGTGAACTCTGAGTATTCAAAAATTGTTCACATTGTACTGTCCGTAACTGGGCCCCATACTCATTTCATTTTATCTTCAAGAGCAACAAATTAATTCACCTAAAAAAGAAGACCTTCGGCCAATGCGTGCTCCCAGTCATGATTTACGGTGCCCAAACACTATCCTTAACCTTATAGAAAAATCCTTCGAATGCAACCGATTCCTGGTCCTGGCCTTCGTCGATTTCCGCAAAGCATTCGATACGATGGAAATAAACAGTATAATGAAAGCGCTGGGACATATACAGCAATGCTCCATGTCTGTTGATTTCATGAAGATACAAAATCTATAAAAGTCGAAAGAGAAATTAGACACGAGGACACGTTGGAACATGTTTTCAAGCAGTTGGACTGAGACACCAAAGGAATCTGTATTGACGGCGAAATGTTCTCCCAACTGCGATTTGCCCACGACATGGTTCTAATAACAGACAACTTGGGAAAGACTCGAACTATGATTACTACTTAAGTAAGTTTAAACATGAAGTTTTGAAAGATGCAATTCATGAAAAATTTTATACCAAGTGAAAACTTAAAGGTCGGTGGTAACGAGATAATACTAATCCCCAAATATAAATACTTAGGTCATGAAATCCTAATTGGCAGAGATATTCAAACCACTGAAATGCGAAAAAGAATTACCTTGGTATGGGCTGCGTATGAAACTCTATCAGACATCTGCAAAAAAGCAACATATTAATTCACCTAAAAAACAAGACATTCGGCTAATGCGCCCTCCCAGTCAGGACTTACGGTGCCGAAACACTCTCCTTAACCCAGGTCACAGCAACCAAACTCAGAGTAACCCAAAGAAGAATGGAAAGGTCGCTAGTTGGACCAACTCTCAGAGATAGAGTCAGAAATAAGGAAGTAATAAGAAGGGCAGGCGTCACGGATGTTATCGAGCGCATGGCATGGCTTAGGTGGAATTTGGCCGGCCACGTGGCCAGAATGACTGATGGGTGGTGGACCCGAAAAATGATAGAGTGGATACTACGAGATGACAAAAGAGTAAAGGCAGGCCACGTACGCGATGGACAGACGATGTCAAAACAATCGCTGGCAACTGGCTTCAAGAAGTTCAGAATCGAGACAACCGGAATAATTTGGGAGAGGCCTATGTTCAACTTTGGACGCAGAAAGCTGGATTATGATGATGATATTAATTTCAGTCCCGGGCCTCGCAAAGCTTTAATCCCCCCTGACCAAACTACTTGGGTTCAGAATTTCAACTTAGGGATCGTGCACTGAATGCCCAGATCGCTACTCAACTGGATATTGCATATATTATACCTGATAACATGATAATACTAAAAGCATTATTACTTTGTCGACAATTTGGCAACTTAGCTTGTCATTTTCTCGGAATGGCGTGCTTTGGCCAAGCTCTTAGGAAAAGCAAACCGTACAACACATGGCGATGGAATGCCCAAATATGGCAATGAGGGCAACTTCGACGATTTCCTGATGGCAACAGACGCCTCAATTGACTCTGTGTCTAATTTAACATACAATGTACGTTTGTAAACTTGGAATAATTTGAGTCCGTGTTATACACTTTTATGTATGTATTATCATGTATTATTGTATATCATGTGACATACGATAAATAAAATATAACTTAAACTAATAGTTTAATAACGTTTGGAAATTTTAGGATTTCAAAAATATCAGGACAAAATAAAATTGCCCTTCAACGGCCGTTAAACTCGAACGGTCCTCTATTCACTTTTCTGCTTTGTAAATCTATATCCTTCCATCCGTCAGAGAGGCATTTAACGGGAAAGCCATTTATCAAAAGGACAAGGTCGATATCCGAAAAGCAGGGATACCACAAATCGAGGGTATTTATGTGCGTTTAGATCTTCACGCGTTGGCTTTTCATTAATATTGGAAAAGCGTTATTTTACTTCGACCCCAAATAGAAATAACTCAAATAACATCAGACTTTACTGCTCTTTACAATATAACAAAATTAGCACAAACTCTGAAAAGATTGATCTCAGTTGAGAGAGCTTCTGATAAGAAGTGATGCAATGGGGCAACACGTGCTCTGCTTATGCTAGGTGCTTCTAAAGCTCTCAAGTTGAATTAAAATCCCAAAAATATTGGACACATACCTACAAACAAATTACCGAATGGCACCAATATTGGAGAAAGAAGCCCTTAAACGAGAACAAAAACTATGAAGATCCAAACTTTACAGCTCTCAAAAAGTCAACCTGTTAACACGAAGATCGGAAGTTCTAATGACAGCAGTTTAGTACAGTAGCAAAGAAACGAAACCATAGCAACAATAAAGCGATCCAAGAGTTCATAAAATGCAATAATTGAACGTAGACTTATCAAAATCGCCCATTTTTCACGTATCAATAAGCAAACCAATTGCATATATCATTGTGTATGCACCAGAAGTCAGTTGACTTGATGAGTAGACAACGCGCTTGACAAGACAAAATTGGGAAACATACATTTGTGTAGCTAATGATTAACCACGAGTTGCATTGGAGTACAATCGGACATATTTCCAATTTCATTTGAAGTTTCTTAGTTCACCCTCATCAACTCGTCGTGGAACAATAGTTTAGATTATTGCCAAATACATAAGGAGACTTGTTCTTGTTAATCATCAAATAAGCCATGCCTTTGCCTTTACAGCTTAGCAATAATCAGTTATTCTTACAGCAATAATCTAACTGCGAAATAAATTAATATGAAAGCTAAATTTAGAAGAAACGTTTTGAAAATAACGATCGGATAGGTAAAACGCAAGCTGCACTATTTTGATCCATAGATCAAAAGAAGTAAGTAATAAAATTACTAAAAAAGACAAGGATAATAGGGAGAAACAAAATACTTTCCGATTCTGTTGGCATATTACTTGAGTACCATATATAAATTTGAAGTTTCGCAAATTTCAAGCAGTCCATAATTTCTGTGGTTACAAAAATAGAAGTTTTGTGGTATTAGAGATAAGTGGCATTTGCCAGATTTTTCAACTAAATTGGTTCAACGTGGTAAATAGAATCGTTTTTTCACTCAATCCTTGGATTATTGGCCAAAATTTTATAGTAAATAAACATATTAGCAGCTCCTCATATTATACTCAAAAGTTACTGTATAGGGTGGCAAAGAAATGAAACTGTTATATGTTTAGTTTCGTTAAAGAGAGACGTCAAAAAGTAGATGTATTTTAGGTTATTAACCCCCAAGAAAGTTGTTCATTGAGGGGATTATAAATGCTAGCAAATAATCTAGATTTTTTTGAAGATTCTGCTTGACTCAAGATTGTGACGCAACCGCACAATATCAACTTCATGAAGTCTAAAATATATTTTCTTGGAGCGCTTATGCTATCAACTGATATGGAGAGATAGGTATATAAGCCCAAATGGTTGGTAGTTCTGTGGAAAAATTGATCACTTGCGAGCAAAAATATCTTAACGGTAAACACCATCTATCCTTGACCAAAATTGAAAACAAGATTCGCAGGACAGTAAGAAAGGTGGGAAATACTCCGACATACGCGTTTGTATAGACAATGCAAATTGATTTCTTAATCCTGAAATGATAGGGCTGTGTGGTTTGTTTTCAAAAAAGCCTCCATTTTCGGATGGCGTCGTAGCTGCTCCATCCAGATCACAAAAGGTGTTCGAAGTTCTGCCCATTAAACTCCAAACATGTTTGTGTCCATTTAATCGGTTTTTTGTGCACTCTTCGCAGCATTTGTAGACCAGTCCAGAGTTTTAGTCTGTGTCCTGTGTATTTTAGATACATGGTATGGATGTTGCCCTTCCTCGATAATTATCCGGTGCAGAGCTGTCTGGGAAAGTGTCAGTTGTCGAACTAAAAATCGTAATTTTTCTTTTCGAATGTTTAAGTATTCCAATAGGCTACCAATCAAACATCAGACCTTTTCAAGATAATACTTATTAACAAAATTGAAATTCGATTTTCAACTGTTAAAATCTTCTAGAAATTTTTGTTATTACGAAAAGATAATACATGCCGCTAAAACCGACTAAACAATTTTCACTATAAAATTATTTATTTCTTCGCTGGAAAAAAAAGTTTGTCGATCTTTGAAAATGGGCCCTTCCGCGGCCAAAGAAGCAATCACAAAAGCGAATATTTTACAGCCGGTGGTCAAACCAAGTGAAGGGCTTTTTAACCAGATTTTAAATGTTGAATTTGGGTAAGCCAATACGGAGCGAATAGTATCTTTTTGAACCAATATTTTGCCTTCTTCTAAAATAATAAAACTGAAACAAAATTAGGTAGAATGTACTCAGAAATGACCTAAAGTTATTTTTAATATACCTTAGTCTTGCTGAAACCACTAAAAATACGCTTTTAAAATGTATTCTTGCAATTTCTCCCTCTAATAATTTTTTGTCCGCAATTTATAAGATTAATAGTTTCTGAAATACAGCCGACCACCTCTCTCAGTGGCCCTCCCTGAACATAATAAAAAATTGGCAAAGGAAAAAACTTTGAATCAAAAAGTAAACCTGATAAATTAATTGACAGCGAAAACCACTAGATAATGGCAAGAACTTTTTGTTCCTATTTACTTTTCCTCATACTGCCCAGAAATAAAACAAATGAGATACCCCGTGCGTCAAGTAAGAACACATAATGAAGGTTTTCCTAGGGCTCCTGCTGGTGTAAATTTACTTTCGCTTTCCACATAGCTAGTGTTAGGCCTAGGAACTGTTAAGGCATCCCGGGTGTCAACTTGGAAACTTCCCACCCTTAATATCTTTCTTGCAGTTAGAAATATGAAAAATCGGAAATACACGTCAATTTTATTTGTAACGGGGACATTTTAAATTAATATTTGTATACTTCTCGTCTCAACCCCCTGGGAGGGTTAACTGTAAGAGAGATATTAAGGGTGGGCAGTTTTCAAAATGACACCGCATATAACAAACGCACTAGCGTATTATGCTCCTGCTCGTTTGAGTTTTTTCTCATTGTAGAACAATGATTGAAAACAAATGAAAACCCCAATTATTTTCATATATCCTTACTTCTTGTTGTACCTGGATTTGTGAAAATGACAAAAGCCGTTAAAGTTCAATGAAGTTCAATCAGACTAATTTTTGCACGTTAAGAAACAGTAACCAGCAGAGAACGGAAACAGGCACTGCTAGACCTAAGGCTAGGAAGGTACTAAACTGAGATTAAACAAATGCATTTGTTTATAGTTTTCTATGAGAGCAACAGTGAATCATGGTAACCAAGAATGTATTTAGTGTTACACTTTATTAGCTTGTAATAACCGACAAACAAATGTCACTAAAAGAAAACACCATTGAAATAAAATATTTAATCTTTGTTTTTTATTTAGATTAAGACTACATGTATTAAACAAGGGCAGAAAGACCGATAGGTCGATAGCCTTTTTTAGAAATAAAGATGTTTACCACTACTAAAAAATTTAAAAATTCATATTAATTTAAGTTCATAATCACAAGAAAACCTATAAATTATTCATCATGACAACACCCCAAATAAGGGGAATATCTGATAGTAAAATTATAGTAAGGGGAAATGGACTCGTAGGAGTCGTAAATTCGGAAATTTCTCTATTAATGTCTTTGGGTAAAATGATGCAATGAAAATTCAACTTTTGTGTTTAACGAGAGTTGTTTAAATATGAAATTAATAATTAATCTGACCATTTGTCAGGAATTTGCTCCGAACTTCTAATCTCTAACTAAAACATAATAAGCTTTATTAATTCAATATTTTCCTATTCATAATTAATCCAACGATCACTCCTGAGGTATAATATTACATTTGAAACCTTGTTTGCTTTGTCTCCTGATTGAGTGTAGAAGCATTAGTGTCCACTCATCAATCCAATGCGATATCGACTCTCTAGTGTGATATCCAAGTAACACAGTAACAATATTTACTATGACGGCAAAAACCCGCAATGGCAGAAACCTTATGGTTTTAATGAATAATACTCACAATAGTAGTAGTAAACATCTTTATTTCTAAAAAAGGCTATCGACCTATCGGTCTTTCTGTTCTTGTTTAATACATGTAGTCTTAATCTAAATAAAAAAGACAAAGATGAAAATTCTCTTATTCTGGGTTATCAATTTGATTAAATAAACTTCCTATTTCTAATGACAAAAAAAATTATTGTCCAGTAGTCAGTTGCGAGTTCGTGTAGCGTTGATGTACGGAAACGGAAGCGGGATTGTCTGGTTGGTCTTGTAAGACAAAGGGGATTCAGTATGGTCCAGTTGTAGGGGTTGTTTGTCCATTTTGTCTGTAGATGTATGAGTCTTTCCGAAATCTTTGTCATGTTTGTGCGTTCGTATAGTAGTTGGGTGCAGGGGTTGTGTAGTGGGTTTTGGGGGTGTCTTATTCGTATTATTAGTCTTAGTGCAATTTGTTCTGTTGTTTGTATATAACGTTTTGTCCTTTCTGTTCCGTTGGTCATGAGTATATGTCCATAGTCTAGCAAGGGTCTACAAATAGCTTTATATATTTTGGTGGCCGTATTTGTGCTAATTCCTCTGTCTTTGTAGGTTAGTGATCCGAAGTGTTTTGTTCTCTTTATTGTTTCTGCCCTGAGGTTTCGTATGTGTTCAGTGAATTTAAGTTTATGGTCAATTGTGATTCCAAGGTATTTTACGTCGTTTTTTGGTTGTGTCGTTTCGCCTTCTGCAGTTATTGTAGGGGAGTCAGCGTTGAGTCTGTGGTTTGTGAGCAGAAGTTGGTTTTTTGACGAGTTTGGTGTTAGTCTCCAGTTATAAAACATGTCATTGTGTTGTTTGTTAGTGTTTAGAGTCTTTGAGCTGCTCTCTTAGTAGTTTTGTCATGTACAATAAGTGCCGTGTCGTCTGCGTATTGTAATATGTATGCCGATCTGTCGATTTGATTTTTGTCTGGTAAGTTGTAATTGTATATGTCATGGCAGTATATATTGTAGAGAAACGGTGAGAGCGGGGATCCTTGAGGGAGTCCTTGATCAGGGGAAAAAGAAAAAGAGAATGTGTTGTCAATTCGTACTTGTAGTAGTCTGTTTTCGAGTAACTTTTTTATGATGTGGAGTAGATATGTTGGTGTGTGGAGTTTGTGAAATTTGTAGAGTAAGCCCATATGCCAGACACTGTCAAAGGCCTTGTTAATGTCGATGAATAGACACGCTGACTTTCTGTTAGTTAGGCGAGTTGTTTGTAAATTGTTGGCCAAAATAAAGAACGGATGAATAGTCGAGGGATGTTGTTTGAAACCAAATTGGTAGGTAGGTATATATTTTCCGATCAGTTTTTCAAGTCGCTGCTTTATTATGTACTCAAAGACTCTGCTAAGTACTGGGAGTAATGTAATTGGTTTGTAATTTCTCGGTTGTGTATTGTCCAGTCCATTATTCGGTATGGGGATTATTAAGCCGTTCTTCCATGTTTTTGGGATTTTGTTTTTTGTCATGCAATTGTTCAACTCAGCTAGGATCAGCCTGTGTGTTTCCTGAGTTAGGCCTTTCATGAGTTTTGTCTTTATTTTATCTTTTCCTGGTGCTGTGTTTCTGATATGCGCTAGGGCTTCATCGTATCCTGTGTCTGTGATCAGTTTGTATGTATAGTTTGGTGAGCTGTTAAAATAATTCGAGTACCAGTCGTTGATCAAGTTCCAGTTGTCATTGTCGAAGTTAGGGTTTGTCGATATGCTGAAGGCCCTTTGATAGTGTCTGGCGAACGCGTCAGCCTTCTCTTTGTCTGTGTAATGTCCTATTCCATTTTCGCCAATTTTGTCAGTAGTGTTAGTTTTTTTCTATTGTGCTAGTTTCTTAATTTTTCGCCAGTATGTTTTGCCTTTGTCTTTTTGTATTTCTTTACATGTTTCTGGCCATTTGTCTTGTCGGTATTGTCCAATCAAGGTTTTATTGTTTCTGTTGAGTTGGTTCACTGTCTTTTTTAGGTCGTTATTTTGAGTGTTTTTATATAGTCTGTACAGTTCTCTCTTTTGTTTTATGAGTCTCAGTATGAATTTGGGTAGTGTATGTCGGTAGAAAGCATTTTTTATTTCCGGGCTAAATTTTCTTATGGCTAGTGAAAGTTGTTGTTGGATGGTTTCTATTGAAATGGGCTGTGCTTGCGATTGAATGTAGTCATGTATATGTTGTTTCACTTTGTCTATGTCAGTCTTAGTTAGGTTTATCTTTTTCTCTATAGGAGTTGTACTGGAGGTAGGATGCGTATGTTGTAAGTCTATGTTAAATGTAATAGCCAGGTGGTCGGATCCAAGTTCGTTGGTTAAGTTTATGTTGTTGATAGTGTTTGTTAAGTTTCTTGTGTGCAGTAGAACGTCTAACGGTGTTGAATCTGGGTTTGCGGGCATCAGAAAAGTTGGTGGGGTGTGCTGTTTTATAAAGTCCGAATTTTGTAAAAATCTTTTAAGCTGTTTCGTTTTGTTTCTATTCAAGTTAAAGTCGCCTATAATTATTGCATATTTATAGATGCTTGCCTTAGTCAGTATGTTTTGTCTAGGTTGGACTGTGGGTGTATGTATGTCAGAAATATGTGTATCAGGTCGTTTAAGTAGGGTATGGTAAAATGTAGACAGTCGTTCAAAGGGTGGTTGAGGGAAGGAGGATCTGCTCTTCCAAGTTTAAATTTTGGTTTTAGGAGAGCTGCGACCCCGCCTCTGGCATGATTAATGGTATTTCCATGCCTATAGATATACTGCCAATTTCTGTACGTTGGTGTCTGTCCTAGTTTGGTTTTAGTCTCTACAAATATGCAGCAGTCTGCGTCGTTTTGTTCTATGCAATTGTAAATAAGTGGTTTTTTACTGTTAAGTCCGTTGATGTTGCCGTAAAGTAGTCTCATGTTGAAGGATCTATGTTAGTGATTGTTTGTTTTAATTGTTCATGAGGTTATGTCGAGGAGTTTTGTTAGGTAGAAGCATGTCGAACATCACTACGTAAATATGGTTACCAAAAAAGACGACCGAGGTGTCGATGTCAAAATCTTCAATAAATTGCTTTCGCAATTTTTTATCAAATCTTCTCTGTTAGTGTTGGTAGACTTGTTAATTTGATGTTTGTATTTGTTTAATATGAGATCGTGAGTTGTTACTGGTTAGTGTATTCTGTTATCCTTAGTTATCGCATCCGACGCCTCGGACGTTCTCTTGTTCAGACACTTAATTCTAACATTGGGGATACCACTGATCGATGCTGTTGGTCTCTTCGGGCACTTTACGCTCCATGCCGCATGCTCGTCCGAGTTATAGGCAGGTTGTAAGCTGGTGTTTTGCAGGTTTCGGTCCGGTGTTCAAACGTATTCACAATAATTTGACGTTAATGCTCGGTTGCCATGCGTTAAATCTCCATAACATGGTACAAAACGAGCTGCAGCAGAATTGAGAGACTAAGCAGAAATAGTAAGCATGCCATGGTGGAAAGTCTAATTCTGCCTCAAGATTTTGCGGTCCATATCTTATCTGCCGGCAGTAAGAAATCTTTTTCATCTCAGTGTGCATTATCCCACTGAACTACAAACTTTAATCTTCCACAGATTTGTTCGGCGAAACATAAAATGTCATGGCCTTCAATATAAAAACTATAAATATTTGCTTAGTCTTTCAAAGTAAAAACAAATATTACAATTTTAATACAAAGCAAAAGCAACTTTAGGCTTACGCAAGAGCAAAGTAACTCTTACAGAAGCAAAAGTCGTAAAAATAGAATTTCCTGACCAGTCCCTAAATAATTCTTCTAAGGTAGCTGAATTTATCGGCCAATTGATGTGATAAATCGGAAGGGCAAAAAGGTAAAAGGATGATCAGATTAAACATGAAATACTTGTATGTAATGCATTAAATAACTAGAATTACATTTAGCGTAAGTCCATACCTTTTTATTTAAATTTATATCAAATTTTACATGAAACATTTAAATAAAAAACATTGTGGTATTTAGCTAAACAAACATATATAGTTTACCCAGATTTAGTAAACATAAATAAAGTACCTAGTCATTAGAGTGTGAAAAATCAGATATATGTTCGTAATTCTCTATTTTGTTACCGAATATATACTATGGAGTTCAATATGTCCTAATTGTCAATTTCGATATTGTATTAAGGTAAGTATTAATTTCTAATTAAATAATATTTATTTGCTCAATTTAATGCTAGTATATTTTCAATTCAACGCATTTGGAGGTATTTCGACAGTATTCCCACACTGAGCTTTCAAGTTTGGCTGCCAAAACTAGTGGCGCTCAAAGGAAGTCACCTTTCGGGCACTGCACATGCCTGAATTGCCTAAAATAGCAGCTCAAGTTATGTTAAATTTAATTATTGTCGAATTCTTCTCCTATTTCCTTTTTAAATCCAAAAATTTCGACTCGAATTAAAGTTTGAATCGAACAAGTGAATTTAGAATGAATTATTATTTATTAAATATTTAATTAGGTAATAAATATTGAGAATTAATTAAATTATTTAAAATTATTTATTAACTTATTAAACTTTAACGCCCTGTAGATTAGATATTATCGAGTTTTCGCCAAAGTGTTACAGGAACTCCTCACACTCATTTTTGCTGTAGAGCTGCCGCGTGAAATGTAGAACGCACCTTTTCCGGACACCCTCTGTATTACCGTTGAATGCAACATTAGCACCAGCGTTAAGTCAACCAAGCGCATTTCATATAATTTTGGCAACATTGCTATTGCAATGAGGAGACGCGAATTCTTCTCGTGATGTGCGAGTATTATGCGAAAGAACAAAACGCAATTTTTACGTATTAAATGTCCAGATCGAAAATTATTTTCATCTGTAACATATTTTCCATGTCAAAATAAATAAAAGGTTTATATTATTTTAATGAAAAATCGTCTCTAATTCAATTAAAATGAGATAGGGTGAAGTTGTAATTCGCTGTGGCACTTTCAGATAATAAAAATAAAATGAGCACGTACAGCATATGACAAGTTGGTTACGAGACCTGAATATTAAACTGCATTAGGCAGCTTTATCTAGATATACTTCAGTGTTTGCTTTTAATATGAAGCATCCAGTTTAATGTGTTAGCACACAACAAGTTAACTGTTTGGATAACTATATCTGCTATGATATGTTTTGCCAAATTGAACCTGACTAGAATTAATTAAGAGTTCTTTCATTATTTCATGTCCAGGCCACAATAGTTATAATTTTAGATCCATGTTGACGCTAATGACAAAATAAGAGGATTGAATTATATTTGAAACTTGCTAGTTAGTATTCCGGTGATGTTAAACCTAGCACAAATGATCGAGATTCAAGATTCTATATATCTGATATACAAGATCCCGTGTGTGGTTGCTAGTCCTCCATAGGAAGCCTTCCCAGGTGGCGGATAGGGGATGGCAGATATGCCCAGATATGGATGCCTCTCCCAGATATGAATGGCACCTGGGAACTGAAATACCGGGAGCTGACCAAAACTAGCATGAAGTAGGGCAGCAGCTCCTTCATTCCGGGAACGAAGCTATCGTAGATTGTCCTAAAGGTTTGTTACCAGATACATACAAGTGGCCATCAGATATGATCAAACCGGATGTAAGGATGCGATGAGGAAGGTAACGGGAAACCACCTCATTAAATTTCCCAGGATAACAATCAGCATGACTAGAAAACCAAATGCCACGGCAGGTCTTGAATGGCCAGTGGGTGCTAAAAATCACCGCGCCAGTCATGAGGAAGATTGCTAGATGGAACGTGCGGAGCAGGTTTCGGGCGGTCAAAGTAAATAATGCTATCAAAGAGATGAAACGACTACACACAGAGATACTGGGGATCAGCGAAATGTGACGGCCAAACTCGGGACAATGTCAAACAGATGAACATCAAGTATTCTACTCGGACAATAACAACAACCAACACTACAATGGAGTAGGTGTTATAATAGGCAAGGAAACCAGCTAATCAGTAGACGGGTTTGTTCCGGCGTCGGACAGACTACTTTTTATAACTCCACTCGCAGGCATTTGACGTCAACATCATCCCCGTATATGGACCAACTCGCGACCAACCGGATGATAACATAAATGAATTTTACGAGCAAATTAGGGATACCCTGCAATTAGCTAAAAAATCAGAGGTTAATGCCAAAGTAGGAAGTATCCCACGTGAAGAGTTTACTGGTAGATACAGTATAGGCAGGGGAGACCGGCTAGTTCAGTTCTGCCAGGAACAAGATTTACGTGCTGGGGTTTTCTTCTGTATAGTGACGTAGTGGCACACTTAATAACTTTTGATTTAGTAAGATGCCCATGCCAGAAATCAGCTAGTATGGAGAGAATGTGACGCAATGGCATGCGGATGCTGGAGCTGACGCATTTTTTAGAGAGTACTACAAGTTTCAAAGGATAACTCCCGGAAAGTTGTAGTACAAAAACGGGGGTTTTTTAGTTGGTAAGAATCCAACACCACCCAGGGTCTCGGACCACTGGGTGTCTTCGAGAAGATTAACAGAAAATAACACTAATAAAAATTTTAATAGGCGCAAAGCTACAAGAAAAGTTCAAAATGACCTCCCTCAGACGTGACACAAGATTCAACTCTTCGCTCCATTTATTGTCGTATTCACGCAAATAATCCTGGTGTATTTCTTATTCTCACGGCCGGTTATAATTCGATTCCTCACGTCATGAACATTTCCAACAGGAGTGTTTATTCCACTAATGAATTAAGCAAAACCCAAATGGAAAAATCTAAGGGATTTAAATACGACGATCGAGGCGGCCAATGTTACGTATAGTACGACCAGGATAGCTGTGCGTGTCGGTCATCATATTATATTTGTGCGCATTGGCAAAATTGGGTGGAGCCAGCCAAAGACGGATAGCGTTCGATTCTGTGTACAGTTGGAAGTGAAAGTTTTCACTGTGGTTTGATTTACATGTAGTTAGTGATGTGCGAGGTGTGGCAGGCGAAATTTGATTCAGAGTGTACTTCATTGCGTTTGTTCGTTTATCTCTTTTCCTCCGAATGCTTGCTCTATTTACACCCGCACATCTCACACAAGTTAGACTCGCACAGCTATCCTGGTCTACTGTACCTCCCCTACCTATCACATTACATTTTCTTGAGTGATATTTTATTTTTTTTATTATTAATTATTTTAACACTGTCTCCGTACAAACAAATTAAAGTGGAATTGGGTCTTAACATCAACACATAATATTGGAAAAAAGACGCAAGCAAAAGAAGCATAGCAAAACCTAGAGTCATTGTCAGTTTGCCAAATTTGCTTATTAGTTGCTCAACGCAAACTAGCTACCGGAAATATTATCGAAAAGACCAACTTAAAACACAGTTTGTCTATTTCGAGGGCATTTTAGGACGGAGCTTAAAATTAGCAAATATTTGTGTAGCATCAGATATCGATATATCATAATGTCAGCTGTTTGGAGCTATAATCTATTTTTGGAATTAATATTGTTTATATAATGGATAGGTGTTGTCGACCTGTCGGACGTTATAATTGATTGTTATTATTTGAAACTTGCCCATCTGGAGTAGCAAAATGTTGCTTTGTCTAAGCTTGGCGACATCCCATATTGCTTCGCTTTGAAACCGATTTGCCAAAGGCAGAGTTTTACTTTTGTAACTTATAAAGATCACTTTACTTTTCTTCGTAAGTTGCTGCTTATTTAATTTAATTAAGAAATCTAGAATGTTGCGTTGCTTGTTATGCTTTAATTTTTAGATGCCTTATATTTATGCAATATGGTATTGACAATAAGTAAAAAACCTTTTCAACATGACTGACTGTGACGTGATTGAATGGCTGGTTGGTTGGTTGGTTTAACAATATTTACTTGTCGTTTCGTTAAATTTTGGTCAAATATCTTCCAATCGTACACCAATTCAGCAAGCTACCGAGCATACCGAAAGTGATATGACCCATTGCTTTCAATTTTCGAACCTTTCTGTACAGGGTAATTCAAAGTTGGCGTTATTCCTCTGGGGGTGTTTTAGGAGTACAGCAAAAATAGTAAACAAAATTAATTGTTACTTAAAACTGAGATATTTAGATACTCGATCAGCAGGATGGCAACAATGTTTATCAAGGAAATTTGCCTCATTAACATGACACAAATACCTGTTGCTTCTTAATTATTAACAACTATAGTAACCATAGGTAAAAACAAAACAGAAAACGGAAAAATATAATGACATATTTTGAGGTTAGGATAACATTGTTAATTTGCTATCAGTGCTGCCAACCTTTTTGGGGCAGATGAGTGATATACCTACATCCGCCACATAAGTAAAAAAACTACATTTGAAAGGTTATGTATCAATGATCAATATTAATCAAATAACATACAATTAAGTTATTAAATCACAAAAGATGTTCAAAGTACTGCCCGATTAACTCCAAACATGTTTGCGTCAGTGTCCCATAACTTTATTGTGCACTCTTCGCAGCGCTCTAGGTTCATATTTTGAGCAGCTTCTCGCATTCGGTTAATTAACTATTGTTCAATATGTGGCGATGTTCGGTAGATCAGATATTTAATGTGTCCTTGTGTCCTGTGTGTCTTACATACATGGTAGGAATGTAGCCCTTACTCGAGGGAGTTATCGGGACAATTATCCGGTGCCTGAGATAGTTTCAGTTGTTGTGCAATGCTTCGAGTCCTCCTGGAAGGCTCAGCTGCAATTATCTCAAATACCTGTTCCTCTAGGTCTGGAACCCGAGCAACTTTAGATCGTCCACGGTCTGTGTCAATTCCTGGAGCCAGTCGTCCAGCGTCTCTAGCCCTTTGCTGGTGTAAGTTCTTACAGCTGCTGCTATTACTGTGGCATTTCCCCAAAACTAATCGCATTTCCGCAAATTCGATGTTGGTGTACATTTTGTGAAAGAAGCTTCAAAGTAAGTCACAGTTTGACAAATGTTTGTTTTTATTGACAAAGGCTATCTACCTGTAACTATCTGTTAATGAGAAAAAACATCATTGTTACATCATGCTGCACATCAAAATTTTCGTCATTTGAAGCAAAGATCGTAATTTTTTTTTTCGAATGGTTAAGTATTCCAATAGGCTACCAATCCAATATGGAATCATTTCATAATAATACTTAGTAACAAAGTTGAAATTCGATTGTCAACTGTTAATATCTTCTAGAAATTTTCGAAAAAAAATATTTCAATGTTATTCTCGTACTCTCCAAGTTCTTAAACCACTTAAAAGCTTTTTAAAGCCACTTTAAGCCACTTTTAAAACCACTTTAAGCAAACCTCTTAAAAGGAATGCCGCTTATTTTGAATCACCGTGTATATTTATTGGTATTAAAAAATTAAGCTGAAGTCTAAATTCACAGTAGAGATATACATAATTTTGCGAAAAACACTAATTCTAATCCACACTCGAAAAATCCAGTAGTTTTCGAATGTATAAGTTATCTATGATCAGGGGATAAAAAAAAATTACATGATTTTCTGGGAATGTGACTGATTGGTTGGTGTTTCTTATGTCTCTAGAAATGACTGAAGGGCCTGATTTTTTTCAAATTTTGGTGGACTGATACAGATTAATGGTAAATTATTGACAATGCCACAATGCATCCGCCCACACGTGGGACATATATATCGTTTTAGAAATAAGTTTTTTAAAAACGATTTATTCCCAAGTTCTTCAAATCAAGTCTTAATGGCACGGCTTATGAATAGACAATGAATATAAGATTGCAATTTGTCATAAAGAAGACAAAAATGTCTAATAAGTTATTACGAATTCCGTGGGAATGGAATGGTAGGTTTCTCCAGAATCGGTTGCTGACTTGGTTGTATCTGTGGGAACGTGTATGGGGTTGGTGGCGTAACTCTTCCCGCCCTAAGATTCGAAATAAATGGAATGTGCTTTCGAATCAACGGCTTCGTCCGGTGTGTCTCCTACTGGGGGATTGTCGGTTTCAGTTGGTTTGCAGGATCCCAAAATAAGTGTCACTTTTCTCTTTTTCGTGAGGACTATCAAGAATACGGCACTTAGACAGGCTACTGGTGTGATCCATGTCTATGAACTTTGAGTGTGGTCCGCCCTGGCATTGCTATTGACGGGTAACAGATGATTAGCAATGCCGCTTAGTCGGTGAATCTGTTCCAAGTTAATTTCGGTGATATTTTGAGTTTTCAAAATACGAGAAACGTTTAATGGGTTTTTTTCAATTTTCGACAAAATAAGCGGCTTTCCTTTGTGCAGCATGTAGCATCCTTCTGTTATCTTGACCTAAACTGATTGTTCGATTTCGAAGTATTAATCAGTATGACACTTAGCTGTTAGTCTCCTGGGTTGATGTGGCAGGATCAGAACTAGGTGTCGGGTGATTTGCTCCGTGATTGGTTCATCGTTATTGGCATTGATGATGGGTCAGTGTCCATGATGTCCCACTTCTGTACTGTCCAATAGGTTATTAGTGCAGCTGTCGTGTGGGTTGGAATTCTTCTGGGCAGTAGTAGGTTTCTTCAATTTTGGGCAGGTATCCGTCGTGAACTGTCATCCTGATTGTACGTGTGCCATATAAGGGCATTTTGGGACAAAAACTATCTGGTTTTGGATAGTGGAGTAGATATGATTAAAGGTAAGGGTTTCAGAATTCAGAATAGGAACGTGTATTGCGAAAATGATTTTAATTCATTCCAATGTATTCCTGAGTTTCAGTCAATTTTATTGTTTATTATTCAAAATGTTACAAATACGTTTCGGTGTCTTTCTCCACCATCATCAGTTTGTCTAAAATATACATTTACAATTATTATCAATTTATATAAAAATTCTTTTCCCATCAAAATTCACACATTAAAATACAAATCACACACAGATTAAAAAGTACATCAAGAACACTTGTTTTCAGGTGATGAGTCACCATGAGTCAGGCAAACCGTTATATTATAACAGGCGCACGCTATCGACGAACGTTATATTTAGAAATAGCGCTTCAGAATAACATCATCAAATGTCATACCGTTTTCGAACTTAACGTGTGTCGCTCGAAGTTAACCTCGAAGGAATAAATAAAACAATTGTGTTTAATTAATTACCAGTGTAGTTTTGTGTTTTAGCTATAATCTGTTTTCAATTTAAAATAAAAATATGTCATTTAGTGGTCTTATAAAGTTAGCTTTACTAGCAGAATTGGTAAATGCTCTTGCTCTGTCTTTGCTTCACTCGGCTTTGTTTTGCCACTCACTAGTACTTTATTTTGCTCCAAAAATTCAATTAAATTTTCAAACTGTTTACGAGTGGTTTTTTTGCCTTTTCTGTGGATGCTCCATTGAAAGCGTTTGAGCCATAGGTAAAGAAAAGTAACTAATGAAATTGAAAGTCATAGCCATTTTGACCATTTGTCCGAAAGAAAGGGCCGAAACGTGCATATGTGAGACATTTGTGAATCTTTAGAAGCTTCGATGGTTTGATGTTACCCTCATACAAATCTTACTCTCTCCAACTTATAGACTATTCGTATATGGGCATCTCACTTTATGCATCCAATACTTCTTTCCTTTTTAACGTTTCTCAGATAACTGGGTCGGGAACGCATACGTTAACTCGGAGATACAGCACACCACGGTTGTGCTGCTACGTTATCGAAAATGTTATCCTGAACTGTTAAGTTGGCATAACGTGTGGACATTAAAAATAACATTGATGATACAGCACAGGGCTGAATAGCGTTATCGTTTAGGTCGAATGGATTTATGGATCTCACATGTCCTGTTATTATTTCGTACGGCGTAAACTCAGTAACTCTATGCATGGAATTATTGTAGCCTAGAACTGCCCTCTTCATTAATTGGTTGATCGTAAATTGGCTTTTTTCTTCTTTTAAGCACCGATAACTTCCTATTATAGATGAATGGCATCTTTCGACGGGTGAATTTGAGTTACTATTCTTGGATGTGATATAATGCAATTCTATCTTATATAATTTGCAGAAGTGTTCCAAATATTTGTTTTTAAATTCTGTTCTTTATCTATAAAATTATAGGTATTTTCGACTACTTCTGATCCAGTTATGCTCTTGGGGGGCTATGCTTGTCCTTACCTAGAGAAAGAATCGATAATGATAACGAAAGCATTAAAGTTCATCCTGAATGTGTCGATGTCGATGTGTTCGAATGGTTTGAATGATGTCCGTGTGAGATTGAATTTAATTATCGGTGGACTTCGATCGTACTTGCTCCTTTGGCAGCTCTCGCATTGATTAGTAAATGTTTGTATATCTTCAGATAATTTTGGCCAATAGAACGATTGTCCTACGTCTTCATTTCATTCAGCCCTCGATGGCAGGTTTTAGTTGTATGGTACATTAATAGTTCCTCTTTTTGTTTTTCACGGTTTTCGATATCTTGTAATATCCTTGGGCAGTGGGTCAATTTGTATGATGAACTTTTAAACAAATTTTTTGCCGTTAAAACAAAAATCCTGCCAATTTCCGGGTTCTTGAAGTATATTCCGTATATATTATTGGGGTTAATATACTCTTTGAGAAATTATATAATGTGTGGGATAGGGTATCGTGCTGACCTAGTGATGTAAATTCGGTTGTTGTTGAATACGTGTTCTTGCTTAATGATCCTTTTTTCCACATGGCCGTCTGCAATGATTATTTGATTTTTGTACTGATTGAGTGGTTGTTCAGAAATAGGGATTGCATGGTTTGGATTTTTGACCGATGAGTGCACTGTGTCTATATCCGACTCCTTCTGCGCTAGTGTGCGAGCTGGCAGAATTTGAATATCCGATATTGTGTTGATTTTTGGAAGTTCAGGTCCCTCTGGTACTTCTTGCAGGATTTTAACTAGAGTGAATTCGTCTATTTCGGGTAATGTTTTTGGGTATCTTAATTATTCTTCGATAATATAGTCCGAGTCACCTGGGTTGTTGCATACTGAGCCGGTTTCAAATGCATTGATATTTGCGGGGTTTCCTGAAAGGGTATCAGCTGCTTACAAGTCTTGAATGTGGTTCCTTTAGGGACATCAACCATTCTAGTGGTTTGTGATCTGTATATATTATAAACTTATGCCCGAATAGGTAGGGCCTATAATATTTGCAGCTCTATACGATCGCTAGAAGTTCCTTCTCGATTGTCGAATAGTTAGTTTCTGCAGGATTTAAAGTCCGAGTTGCATAACATATTGGTGGTTATTTTGTGATGCTATTCCGGCAATGGCAAAATTCGGTGCGTCGGTAGCAAGCTCGAATGGTTTAGAAAAGTGGGTGTGTGCCAAAACCGGTTCTGAAATGAGGAGATTTTTGCAACTATTGGAACATTCTATGAATTCCGTGTTGTGGATTACCTTTTAATTTTTCTTTAAGCATTGGGTTAGTGGCTTAGTAATCTGGACAAAGTGTCTGATAAACTTTCGCTAGTACCCTAAGAGTCCCAAAAATGCCTTGATGTTCTGTTGAGTTTTAGGTATAGGGTATTTTTGAATGGCCTCAATTTTCCGCGAATTAGGTTTAATTCCGTGTGGCGTTACAACATGGCCTAAAAATTGGACTTCCCTGTGCAACAGTTGAAATTTCTCTAGTTGTATCTTTAGGTTAGCCTCCCTTAATTTTCCAAACACCAGTTTCAAGTTTTGCACATGTTCTTGTAGGCTAGTGCTGAAAATTATGATGTCGTCCTTGGACACCATGCATATTTTGTTTTGCAATTCTTTGTAGGACTTCGTCCATGACGCGCTAAAATTTGGCGGGGGCATTCTTCAAACCGAAGGGCATCCGCAGATACTGATAATGTCCGTTGTTCACGTTAAAAGCGGTTTTTTCTATAGAACCTTCGTCCATTTTGATTTGGTGAAAACCACTCACAAGGTCAAGGGTGGAAAAGTATTGGGCTCGTCCTAACTTACCTAAGATGTCCGTTATGTTGGGTATGGGGTAACGGTCTTCTTTGCATAGCTGGTTTACTTTTTTAAACTACGATCAGCCTCCTTTTTTCTTTACCGGAGGCATCTTTCTCCTTTGGTACTATCCATAAAGGGGACGACCAAGGGCAGCTTGATGGTCGTATAATGTTTGGTTTTAGCATTTCGTTGATCCGCCTTTGAACTTCAGCTTTGTGCACATATGGGTACCTGTATAATTTCGTATGGACCGGAAAATCATTAACGGTCTTTATGACGTGTTTAACTTTGGATGTAAACGACAACGGATCACGGATTTGGTAAAAGATGCCTGAAAACTCCGTGCATAATCGTAAAATTGCAGTTTTTTCGTCGGTGTTCAACTGTTCAGTTTGAAGGAGATCGTGTATATTTGTCTTTCCGTTGGGTTTCAGGTTTTGATAAGTTTTAGCGACTGTCTCGGAAGTAAAAATTTCGCAAGAAGAGGGTTCAAAACGGTCTACTGAAATGGGTTTAGTTAGAGTTGCAGATACTGAGTTATTTGAATTGTTTTGAGTTTCTACAAGTGTGAATCCATTTGAAGAATGTGTTAGTATTTGAGGAATAAAAAGTCCATTTGGTTGGCTCGATCTGGTTAACACATCGCCTTCTAGTACATTTACTGGTATGCTTTTGATAATTTGCTGGCGTGGATTTAAACAAAATGAAAAACTGTGGTCAGTGGGTGACCTATATTTAAAAGGAACATCAGCATCACTTCCGACAAGTCTCTGATTTACTAGATCTATGTTTAAATTCTTGTTCATTAAGTCGGTTAAACCTAACACGCCGTCGAAGTAATCGTGAAAATCTAAAAGTATGAAGTGAATCATACATTTTGTTTGAAATTCTGGGAAAGCGGCTATTGCGGCCCCGAACCTAATTGTTTTTCTGCCGGTTGCTGTTTTAAAAATATTAGTGTTGTGGTAGATTCAATTGGAAATTTTTTTGCCAATAAATGGTTTTAGTATTGATCTTGAACTACCTGTATCTATTAGCAGCTTTAATTTGCGATGACTGATTTTCACATAAGGGAGTGCGTTGCTAGAAGAAACGTTTGTTTCGACTAAGGTGAATTTGCTTCCGGGCTTATTTCGATAAAATTTTGAGTATTCCCAATTTCATCATTATCTTGAATTTCCTGGCTTGGACAGCCGTAATTGGCCTCTTCGGCTGACGTATCAAAATGCTGATCGTCGTAGGTATCATAATGGCTTTGCGAATGATAAGAGTAATAATTCGGATAATTAAAATTATCATTATGAATTAGTGGACGTTCTGCCATGTAATCACTCTAATGTGGGTTTTTGGTTTGCGGGCTAGCGTTTGAAATAATTGCTCTGGTTTGAGAAAATTGGTCGACCAGTTCGCAAAGTGGGGTGTCTGGACACTCCAGAGATATTCATTGGTTCAGGTATCGGCAATTGATGAGGTGGGGTTTGCTTTGGTCGAAATACATTTGGGGGGGGGGGGGGGGGGGGGGGCAAAGAGTTGCGGATTTGTGGAGTATGTCCTGGTTGGTAATTGCATCGGACGCATGTTTATTGGCAGGCTTGGAAATGAGAAATTTGAATTTTGGGTACAAAGTGGCTGATGCGAGTACTGTTGCCTCGGAGGGGCTTAAAACTGTATTGGTCTTTGATTACACATCCAGGTTTGAAAAGGTGTTCTTGGTTCGGAAAAATTACCGTATAACCGTTGAAAGTTTTCGAATTCGCTTACGTATGCCAAAGAGGAGTTAATATAATACCGACTATTTGCCCAAACTGTCTACCTGAAATTTTGTTTACGTGTACTGTATATTTTATGGGTAAAAAATTGACATTTCTAGATTCAAAAACACTTGAGATAATATGGTATTGGCATAACACAACACACAATATAAAACATGGACATAAAATCCGTAATATAATTTTTTTGATGCATAATATCCGTGAACCTTCGAATAAATCATCGAAACACGAACTGCGCGAACAGCAGTAACTGCACCGGGATGGAAACTGCGCGCACTGCAAAATTTATAAATGCAGCTTAAATATTCATGGACACTTTGGACATTAAGGAGCATTAAGTAATGAGAGTAAACTAAATGTCATTCTTATTGGTTCTTTCTAAGGAGCTGTCGTCATTATATCACCATAAAAATGGAACGCCCTGTATCAGCTAATCTAATTAGGGTTATGTCATATAAGCCGTACGCTATTTGGCTCAAAGGAATATCCCGGCAGTATAATGAAACCCTTTCTGTGGTAAAAGACCATCTAGAGAATCGTTACTTCTGGTTTATATATTCTGACGTGGATGCGGTTTATGCTAAATGAAAATATAATCAACGGAAGATTACGCCTGTACGACGAAAAGCAAACTTTGGATATGGACGGTTTTCAGATCTTAAAGTTTAATAAGTTTTAAAATTCCTTTCCAAATTTGCAAGTTTCGTTCTATCGTTGGATTGCCTTCTTTAAAAAAAAAATAAAAAATTTTATTTTAAAAATTTTAAAATTTTCAACTAAAGACATACATTTATTTTGCAATTTTTGTTACACGTTTTAACTAGAGTATTTTTAATTTTAAATTTTAATCAAATTTCAAATTTAATGTCGAAATTAATTTAAAAAAATTAACTAAATTTCAAATTTTTTCGTAGTTGCAGCTTGTATACTATGAAGGCAGCCCTCCCCATTATTGCTGTTAAAGAAATTTGTTACAATGTTTGTAAAACGTGCCCTGATTAGATCCTTGGCCATTGTTTCCTTTTTGAGAAAATATTCGAAATCAGTTAGTAGCCTCTTGCAGGAAATATTGTTTCTGGTTGGAGGACCATGTTAATTGGATTTTTGAAATAATTCTTCTAGCCCTGAAGAAGGCGGTAAAAAATCGCCGAAAGCTCGGTAAGCTGAAAAAGTTTTTTTTGTTCATCACTGCCTAGACCGTATCCCCAAGAAGTCTCCATATTTGAAGTATTTCAACATCGGTAAATAATAAAACATATCCCCACAGACAAAATGGACAAACAACCCCTACAACTGGACCATACTGAATCCCCTTTGTCTTACAAGACCAACCAGACAATCCCGCTTCCGTTTCCCTACATTAACGCTACTCGAACACTTACAAACGCAACGGACTAGTGGACAATAAAATAATTTCTTCTTGCCACTGAAATCTTATTTATTTAATAGTATTGTTAACCTAGAATGGGAGAATTTTCGTGTTTGTTTTTTGTTTGGATTAAGACTGCATGTATTAAACAAGGGCAGAAATACCGATAGGTCGATAGCCTTTTTTAGAAATAAAGATGTTTACTACTACTATTGTTAACCTAGAATAGGAGAATTTTCATATTTGTTTTTTATTTAGATTAAGACTGCATGTATTAAACAAGGGCAGAAAGACCGATAGGTCGATAGCCTTTTTTAGAAATAAAGATGTTTACTACTACTAAAACATATCACTTGACTAATTTCTACATGTAAAATAATCCATATTAATGGATAGGTATACTGCTTGGCCACCTCTATCTGCAGACATTGAACCATTGTATTTTTATGTGTAAAACCATCTGAAAACACGTTTACATGTAAATGCACTTACTTCAAAGACAGAGCTTAGTTGCAGAGTCGAGCTCATCGGAAAAATTCACGCTGCGTTTGTTGGTATGGAAAACAATTTAATAATAGAACAGCTCTAATAATAATTACACTGTCCTTGAACTTGAAATTAATTCTTTTGTAAGTTAAAAAAACGACTTGATAAACTCTAACTCCCGATATAGGAATAAGTCCCTTGTATAGGAAAGTTTAGTAACGAAATAGGAAACCTAAATGCTTCATTTTGCATGGATATGATATCTAGAAACCACCTGACTAAAATACTCTGAATAAAAAAATAAATAGCAGTGAAATTTTCACAAAGCTTAATAAATTATTGTCTGTGTCGCACATCCGTCCCAAAATGGTCTGCATTTTTAATTTGTCATTTTGCCAGCCGAGCGCACAAACTTTAGAAGGTTCGCCCCGAGCCAACAAAAAAATAAATTATATACGTTTGCTGCTGTGTTTTGACATGCTATATTGCGAGAATGTGGGCAACATAATAAAATGTATGTATCAAATGATATGTAAGCACAAAACGACCGGTAAACATTGGCCTTCATATTATATTCAGAATGGCTTAGCGCCATACTAGACATTTCGACTAATTAAATCTTTGTTTGCGCTTATTACTTTAGTATTACCATTTTAATTACCATTGATATTTACATTAGCGATACCTCTTTATTCTGAGACGAATCTATTCGCCTAGATGGCGCCCTTTTCAATTACTTCATCCGTCATACGTCATCCCCGAGAACGCCTCGTCGTGAGGTGGTACCATTCTGACACTCTCTTTCAAATCGTCAAGTGGTTCGGACTTCCTTTGTAGTGGTAACGCTTGTGAAATACACCATTAAAGCAGCTTACCAGTGTTTCAATCAAAATACAGTCCACTTTCCAAAAGCAATCCAGTACGCGAGTTTTAACAACCGACTACAAATAATTTTGGGTCTACAAAGGTTGCATAACCCGCACATTTTGGTCCTTCGAGCCGGATCCGAACCACGTGCACAGAAGAGGAGCAGCAGACATCTTGTACAGTCAGAGTGAGTCAATCCCTTTTACCTTTTCCATAATTTATTGTTCACATTCAGTGTAAGTTTTTACTGAATGCGATTTGCAAACTCACTTAAACTGCTATTTAATTTGAGGTACCTACTACATACCTACACACGTGTTTCATGCACGCATTTGTTGCCACATTTTTCTAAGCTAATTGATCTCTGAATTAATTTTCGTATACCTTCTTTCGTTTAATCAATAGCTTTTACGTTTCACTTGCAACTGCAGGATTTGTTCCGATTGTCTAACATTAACTAGTGCCGTTATTTCTTAACTTAATATCATGGACAATCTTAATCGCAAAAGAGGCGCCCTCAAAGGGAAATTGACCCGGTTTAGGGCATTTGTAATTAAGATTCAGGATGCGCTTGAAAATCCCGAGCAGGTAGTTAGTTCTATTCAAACAATGCAATTACGAAAGCAGCTCGATTCTGCTATAACCTATTTGTCCGATTTTGAGGAATTTCATTTGGAAATACTCGAGCTTAGCACAGATTCAGATCAAGACAATGAGCAGTTAGAGATTTTTGAAAGTCAGTACTTTGAAGCCATTGCACAAGCAGAGGTTTTACTAAGCATGCTTACAGCTATTAATCCAAATCAAGATCCAACAAAGTCGCCAATAACGAGCTCAAACGGTTTTTCGGGACATTCAAGTGCTAACTCTTTCATAAAATTGCCTACCATCAATTTACCAAAGTTTCATGGTGATCTTGATAATTGGATCGAGTTCAGAGAAATATTCAGTAATTTAATCCATGAAAACGCGGAAATAAATAATATTCAAAAGCTGCACTACCTCAAAGCATCTCTTTTCGACGAAGCGGCGGAAATAATCAAATCTTTAGAATTTACTAGCGATAACTATATTGTAGCGTTCAATTCTATATGCGAAAGATACAACAACCCCAGAATGCTTGTACACAATCACCTTAAGTCAATACTTGAAATTGAAACCTCATCAAGGGAATCAGCTACCAAATTAAGGAAAATGAACGATTCACTTTTTAAGCACGTTTCAGCACTAAAATCATTAGCTACAGAAGCTGAGCTTCTGGATGCCTTTTTAATTCACGTAGTTTCAAAGAAACTGGACCCTACTACTGCCCGCGAATGGGAAACCTTCAAAAATAATTTAGGATCGCAGTTGCCAAATCTCGATCAATTCAAAGGGTTTATTAAAAATATAGCGAATCTATTAGAATCTTTGGAGTGCCAACAATCGAAACCGGCTAACGAAAAACCTAGAACGCATTCAAAAGCTTTTGTTTCTAGCAATCCTGTGTGTCCTTTATGCAAACAGCCGCATTATTTATCAAAATGTGACCGGTTCCACCAACTAACTCCTCAAGAGAGATTGGCCAAAGCAAAGGATTTAAAGGTTTGTCTCAATTGCTTATCTAAGGGACATTTTGTAACTCAGTGTCGTTCTAAATTTACTTGTCGTCTTTGCAAATCAAAACATCACACTAGCTTACACCTGAATTCAAGTCAATCAACAGCTCAAACTTTTCCTGTTTCCGCATCCGTAGAGGAACCGGAGCGCTCCTCAACTATTTCTGCATTTTCCTCGAATACGGCTCAAGTTCTATTACCTACCGCGTCTGCGCAGATCATTGACTCTTTTGGAAACCCTCATACAATTAGAATACTTCTGGATTCAGGATCGCAATCAAATTTCATTAAATCCAGTCTATGTAAAAGGGTGAATTTGCCCGTTGAGTCAGTCAACATATCTATTTCTGGATTGGCACAAGCCGCATCCCTGGCGAATGCTAAATGTGCAGTTGAAGTGCATGCTCATCAATCTTCTTTTAAGGTTCATCTCTCTTGTCTTGTTCTTGATGAAATTACAGGCAGTATTCCTGGTATCAAGATAGATATCGATAAATTCAAGATTCCGGAAAACTTGAAGTTATCAGACCCATCTTTCTATAAACCCGGTGACATTGACCTTTTAATAGGCGCTTCGGCTTTCTTCAACATTTTGTGCATTGGACAAATTCGTTTGGGTCCAAATCTTCCAATTCTCCAAAAAACACGTTTCGGCTGGGTAGTTTCAGGCTCCATTGGTTTTAAATCTGATGTCCAAGTTCGGTGTCATCTAAGCCGCCTTAATGATCTGCCTGATCAGCTTAATAGGTTCTGGGAGCTCGAACATTATCCGGAGAGCAGATCACTTTCTTCGGAAGAAAAGGCGTGCGAAGACCACTTTAGTCAACATACCCGCAGAAGTTCAGATGGTCGTTTTATCGTTTCTATTCCCTTCAAAGCTTCTGTCGAGTTGCTTGGCGATTCTTACAAAACAGCCGAGAAGCGATTTCTTTCCCCTGAAAAACGATTCCAATCAAATCCTCAGTTATATGAACGATATTCTAGCTTCATGAAAGAATATGAAGAATTGCAACACATAACTTGCCTTTCTGCGTCTGTCATCCCGTGTTTCCCAACCTCAAATTTACACGATGCTCTTATGTGTCTAGTTAAAATGTCTCAACATAAATATTTTCCCGAAGAGTTAGCCCGGTTGAAAGGGAAGGGTTCTGTAAAAGTTTCTTCGGCATTTCTAAGTCTTAATCCTTTCATCGGCGCCGATGGTATTATTAGAGTTGGCGGTCGGCTACTCAAATCCAAATTTTCCTATGAGAAGAAGCACCCCAACATTCTGTCTGGTAAAGATCACTTGTCTTCACTCATTGCTCTCGATGCCCACATTCGACTACTTCATGCTGGTCCTCAGCTGCTTTTAGCGTCTCTAAGAGAGCAATTTTGGATCACATCTGCTAGAAACCTCTCAAGAAAGTTTGTTCGTTCATGCGTTCGTTGTGTTCGACTTTCTCCAAGATTCACCAAACCCCTCATGGGAAACCTGCCATTGCCTCGCGTTACTCCTTCTCCTCCATTTTACAAAACAGGAGTTGATTACTCCGGGCCTTTTTTTGTAAAGAACCAAAAAGGGCGCGGTGCCAAGACCTCTAAGGCGTACTTGTGCTTATTCGTGTGCTTTTCGACAAAAGCGGTTCACCTTGAGTTGGTTACTGATCTATCCATGGAAACCTTTCTCCTCGCCTTTCGTCGATTTCTTTCTCGCCGCGGTAAACCTGCACAAGTATATTCAGACAACGGCACAAATTTTGTTGGCGCGAAGTCGGAGCTAATAGAGCTGTCTAAATTTATAATTGATCATGGTTCCAAATTTAGCGAAACAGTCGCTAACGATGGAACTAATTGGCATTTTATTCCTGCTCATAGTCCCCACTTTGGTGGGCTATGGGAAGCCGGAATTAAGTCTTCTAAGCACCATTTGAGGCGCGTGTTAGGTACCTCAATTGTCACATATGAAGAGTTTTGCACCTTGCTATTCAAGTGGAGGCTACATTGAATTCCCGACCTCTCTCCCCACTCTTCTGCTGATCCCAACGACCGCCAACCCTTAACTCCAGCTCACTTCTGATTGGAGGCCCTTACGTCGCTACCAGATCCTGTACCGGACATTGCGGAACCTCGATTGTCAAATTCCAACGCGTTCAACAATTCATCAACGCATATGGAGACGATGGAGCAAGAGTACATATCCGAGTTACAGCAACGCACCAAGTGTGCGCTTGCACCATTCCGAGTTTAACCCAGGGACCCTTGTTTGCTCAAGGACGACAATCAACCTCCCTTCATTGGATGTTAGGTAGATAATTGTCGCTATTCATCCTGGCAGCGATGGTTATATGCAGAGGGTAGCTTCTGTACGCACTCAGCATGGCGTTGTGCGTCGGTCCTTTCCGAAGCTTTGTCCAATGCCAGTTCAGTTGATCCGCAGTCAGTGAATAGGAACAAACTCAGTGAACTCTGTTTTGAAGTGTATTAGATGTTAGCTTATATGTGTAAAATCATATTTCTTATATGTACCTGTATATCTTTTATATTTCTTTATGTTTATTTCTTTATGTTCAAGCTTGTGTTTTGAAATCCTGTGTTTTCAAGGCCGGGGGCATGTTTGCGCTTATTACTTTAGTATTACCATTTTAATTACCATTGATATTTACATTAGCGATGCCTATTTATTCTGAGACGAATCTATTCGCCTAGATGGCGCCCTTTTCAATTACTTCATCCGTCATACGTCATCCCCGAGAACGCCTCGTCGTGAGGTGGTACCATTCTGACACTCTCTTTCAAATCGTCAAGTGGTTCGGACTTCCTTTGTAGTGGTAACGCTTGTGAAATACACCATTAAAGCAGCTTACCAGTGTTTCAATCAAAATACAGTCCACTTTCCAAAAGCAATCCAGTACGCGAGTTTTAACAACCGACTACAAATAATTTTGGGTCTACAAAGGTTGCATAACCCGCACAATCTTTGTCATCTTTTAAGTACTTATTGGCTTTAAGGGTATCTGAATATTAGTCACGTATTAATTATATATGTTTTGTATTAGTTCCTTTTCAAACTCAGTAAAAATTGTTGTTACCTTTTTTTCTTATCTTTAATTTTTGGAGTCGTTTACAGAATTTTTTTGTAAATTTCTAGAAAAATATTGATCCAGCAAATTTGACGACAATAATACTTGAATCAGTGAGTTCGAAAACCGTGCAAGTCCATGAGTTTTTTTAGTTATAAGATACAAATTTTGTTTTCCTGAAAATTTAATGCCACGTATATCGAAACCAAACCACCGGGTCTAAAACTTCTCTGTGCATACTAATCCTATCAAACAATCAGTTTCAAAGTTTATAGGTTTATATTCAAAATCCCGAAATAACGTTTTTGAACTTGTACGGTTTTCGAACTCTACGATTCAATTATTCGGAATATAAAAAGTGCTTCACAAATGGCGTCAGTTCTTTTAATATTTTCGTGGGGCTTGGTTGGGAAATACGGCCAAAAGCTTTTAAACAAGTAGTTTAAACTTTGTGACTTAGCCATTTTTAAAACTATTCGATAGTTTTTCAGGTTTCTATTAGTTAAGCTAAATAATACAATTAAAACATTGGAAAAATTGTTTAAACCTATGCTAAATTTCTATTTGGAAAAATTGCAACGGCAATGATGCTTCCAGAGAAATAATTGTTGACAAACATGGCAACGTTTCAGCGGTTGTAGTTCAGTTCTTCAAATGAAACATGTGCGTTTTTTTTTTCACATTTTTCGATGGCAGCAACAATGGTTCATAGTTTATTGGCGTTTGCCGGCTCGGAGATCAATTTGTTATATGTGGGTAGTATCCACAGAAAAGTATTAGGAAAACAGTAGACAAAAGTATATTTTGTATGTTATACTTGTTTTAGCATGTAATAAACGACAAGTCAATCAGCCCTGTGCTGTATCATCAATGCTATTTTTAACGTCTACACGTTATGCCAACTTAACAGTTCAAGATAACATTTTCGATAACGTAGCAGCACAACCGTGGTGTGCTGTTTCTCCGAGTTAACGTACGCGTTCCCGACCCAGTTATCTGAGAAACGTTAAAAAGGAAAGAAGTATTGGATGCATAAAGTGAGATGCCCATATACAAATAGTCTATAAGTTAGAGAGAGTAAGATTTGTATGAGGGTAACATCAAACCATCGAAGCTTCTAAAGATTCACATATGTCTCACATATGCACGTTTTGGCCCTTTCTTTCGGACAAATGGTCAAAATGGCTTTGACTTTCAATTTCATTCGTTACTTTTCTTTACCTATGGCTCAAACGCTTTCAATGGAGCATCCACAGAAAAGGCAAAAAAAACCACTTGTAAACAATTTGAAAATTTAATTGAATTTTTGGAGCAAAATAAAGTACTAGTGAGTGGCAAAACAAAACCGAGTGAAGCAAAAATAGATAGATAGATAAAAATTTATTGAACATTCCCATTAATAAAATTCACAAACAAAGTTAAAAAAAAAACATAACTCCCATGTCTAGCCAGATGTTCGGCCGGTTGCTCTTTGCCCATGATCTAAATAGGCGCGCTAAGTCGTCCATTACCTGGACCGTGCCCTAACATGGACATTCCCGAGCTAGCCATACGCACGACAACATCAGGAGATAGTCTTGAAGTGGCGGTTTTGGTTTTATTCGAGGGGCATTCATTAAGGAAAAAAAGGTCTTCCTGAAGGGAAGCCAAAAACCCCTTTTGCTTCGACCTTTAAGTTTGATACTGTCAGCAGTGGCGTTAACCGCCGGCAGTTTCAACTAGATGACCAAATCCATCCGCCCCCGCCCTTATCGGTGCAAGAACCAGCCAACACCAGCCAGAACGAGGCAGGACGAACCCGTCAAGTCACGTTATGTTGGATTTGTGCGTTTCCAGCCTGCTAGAAACGACTGTTTGCAACTGGCAGGCAATGTTTGTTTGTCGTCACGTACTGTCAGGGACAAAATCCTCATAAAATATGGGAAGTCGCTTATACAGGGGACCATGGGTTGGGCGATCGTTTGCTCTTACTTGGGTGATATTTCGCGTGAGGACTGAGCCTTGCACTCCGCCATGATAAAATTTTTCAGCGATGGTATCTATATAGTCGGCTATATAGGCCATCCCTGTAGCTTCGTGCATTTCGGTTATTCTGGTGTATCTGTCAGCCGATAGGACGCCTCTTAGGAACCTATTTTGGGTCCTTTGAACACGTCGTCTCGTGGAATCACAGACAGAGTGCCAGACAGGGGAGCCGTAGGTCAGTATGGGCCTTATAGTGGAGGTGTAGAGCAGAAGTTTATTTAGAGGTGATAGGAAAGAATTTGGCGCCAGAAGGGAGTACAACTTTCTTCGGGCCATGGCAGTCTTTTGTACAGCATAGTCAACATGCTTATTGAAATGGAGTCGGACGTCTAGTTTGAATCCCAGGTATTTCACCTCTTTTGTTGGTCCTTCCGTCTTCCTGGGATTCACTTTAAGTTTCCATTTGTCAAAATATGGCGTCAATAAACTTAGGTGATGTGCAATGCGAGATTTCGAAGCCTGAGCATAAAAAGACGATGCGTAGATAGCCGTATCATCAGCGTCTAGTGCTATTTTTGTAGTGGGAAGTTTTGGAATATCTGCTGTGTACAATGTACTCCTGCCGCGATGCGTCTTTTGGCAGAAGTGGAATTCTCCACTTTCACCTGGATGGAACGGTTTTTTAGGTAAGACGCTATAAGGGAAACTAAGTAGAGTGGCAGTGAATGCACAGCAAACAAGTTGTACAGCAGGCCTGTGTGCCAGACTGTGTCAAAGGCCCTTTGCATGTCGAGAAGCAGCATAACCGTACTTTGAAGCTTATTAAATGCTGCATAGGCATCCGTTGCGATCCTAGCAGTCTGCAGAGTTGTGTTGTGTCTTGGTCGAAAGCCAAACTGCTCATCCGGGATTAAACTTTGAAGCTCGGCTGCTGTCTGTAATCATGAATGGATGACCTTCTCGGTTAATTTGCCGAGGGTGTTCAAGAGGGAAATTGGCCTATAAGAGGCGGGTTCGGTCGGGTTTTTGCCCGGCTTTAAGATGGGGATTATTACAGCGTTTTTCCAGTCCTGTGGGAAGTGCTGCAATTTAAGGACTGCGTTGACTATTTGTACTATTAGCACAATAGTTTTCCGCGGTAAGTTTTTGAGGAGTAAATAAGGGATGCCGTCTGGCCCGGGGGCTTTTCGGCTAGGGAGGCGCCGAAGACACGATTGTAATCTCCGACGGGGTTGTTATATAGGAATGCAAAATCGAGGGTGGTATAGGATACTTCCGTTCTACAAAAACAGCGGTCTGTCTTTCTATTTCGTTATCCTGAAGGGCTGGTTGGACCTTGTGTAATCTGCCAAAAAGTCGGCGAGCAGCTCGCATTTGTCACTGGTGGTAATATAACTCCGCCCCTCTTTTTCAAGAGCGGGGACTTGCTCATAGCCTTTTCGCAGACTTCTCAACAGTTTCCACAGAGAATTGTCACGGGGAGTCAGATTTCGCGGTTTCTCCGCCCAGGTATAATTCCTGTATGCGGAGATTTCGCGCTGTATGTCTCGTGCAAGCTCTGCTGCCATTATGCGATCGGCAGATTGCCTGAATCGCTGCCAACGCTTCCTGATTCGATTTTTCGACTCAATAAGGTCCAAAATTTCCTCAGGAAGATTGTCGCGCCGCGGTCTGTTCGGAACTTTCTTGGCCAAAGCTTGCTGTGTCCGTTGTATATTCCTGGTCAGACCTTTTACCGCATGCTCTAGAGCTTCGACAGTATCAATCTGGCCCGCAATACACGTCAGGTATTGTAGTCGTTTTCGATATTCGCGAAAATCGAAATTTTCGTATGAATATCGAAAGTCGTTAGTTTGTGTGCGCTTTAAATCCCTAATGTCGAGGTAAATGGGCAAATGGTCACTGCTGAGGGCGTCTATAACCTCCATCTCTGGTGAGTCCTTTGGAAATTCCGAAGTCGAGGTATGATGTATTCCCTCCACTGTTCGGGTAATGCGTTGGGGATGAAGTGGGCATAACGAGTAGGCCATTGTCGCGAACGTAGTCGGCTAGAAAATTGCCGGCTGCGTTTTTATGTCCAGGGTTATTGAATAGTCATCCACTATTCAATAACCCTGGACATAACTGGACTGGCGGGCGTTGAAATCTCCCATTAGTAACACCCTATTGGTGTTTATGAAGAATGGATCGACATCAGCGGTCTGTAAGCGTACGGTGGAGAAATAGCCACAGTAGATCAAAACTCCATCAGGAAGTTCAACGCCGACGTTCTCTATTGATGACTGCCTGTGTGGCAGTCTCCTGTATGGAATCGACGTTTTGACCGCTATGGCCACCCCTCCCCTTAAACCGGGCCTATCGGCACGTTCGAGCCTGTACCCCCGAATCAAAAGTATATCCCCGGGGCGCAACCATGTTTCGACAATCAACGCCACGTCGATCTCCTCGGTCTGAAGGAAGTGCACAAACTCACCGAGACGACTCCGGAGTCCGCATTAGTTCCATTCTCCTATCCTCATCAAGCACAGTTGGCAAAATCAGGACTTAAAAATCGAAGCTGTTAATATCTTCATTGAAGAACTGCGTTGAGACTAGGAATTTGTCTGTCTTCGAGACGCAACCCCTCAATGCAGCGCTGTAAAATCTTACTGCCTTGATCACCTCCTCCAAGTTGATTTGCGACGACAGCTCGGCGAATTCCCGCTGAACACTGCCCAGCATGGCCACCGCGTTCCCATTTATACCATGGGCTGAGTGGGCGGGGCTCTTCGGGACAGCTTCGTGCTGCCTCAGCGGAGGAAACTCCGCTAATGAAGGCGGTGGCGGGGGCAGCATGGTCCTGTTGGCGTGACTTGGCGCCATGGTCCTGCTGCTTAGGGGTGAAGAGTGGATCGGGTCAGGGGCTCGACTGATTTGGCCCCAGGTTGGCCTCGTTGGAAGAGGAGCAGGGACGAAACGCTGCTTCTCCGCCGGGACTTGCGCCTGTTTATAAATGTAGACTGGGCAAGCCTCGTCAAAGCTACGATGAGGCCCACCACAGTTAGCGCATTTTAGTGTAGCTCCAACGGGGCAGGCGGTGATTTCATGCCCCCCAGCGCATCGGGAGCATTTAAAGTCCCGATGGCAGTTCCCGGAGACATGGCCCCAGCCCTGGCATCGACGACACTGTGTCAGGGTCTTCCGGTTTTTGCGGGTTTCCCACGAAACCCTGACACTGCACACCACCCTAGGCCTCGGCGTTAAGCCTTCGGAGGGTTGCCTTGTCGCTAGTGACGACCAGGTAGAGAGGCCTGAAGAGTGTCTTCATTTTGAAGACACTTCTCACCTCCAGTCCTTTGTCTGTCAGATCCTCCTTGATGGCAGTCGGATCGACATTCCCCTCCAGGCCCCTCAGGACAAACGCGTGTGTTTTTTGCGACGAAGGGGCGTAGGTGTGGAACTGGCTCTTGTCCTCCTCCAGGGATCGTTTTACCGCCGCCCAGTCCATAATGCTGCTGCAGTACACGATTAACGAAGCCTTCGTGTACTTCAGCGTGAACGGCTGACTGGTGATGGTTTTTAGACCACCAATCAGCGTTGTGTGATTGCTGGCTTTTCCAGCGATCACAATTGGCGGCGGCTTTTCTGTCTTCTTGGGGTTGCCTGCAACCGCTGTAGGGCTCTCAGCAACTGCTTCCCGTTTAGTCCCTACGCTGGTGTTGGGAAGTGTTGGAGGCTCATCTACGATTAGCGGCTGGATGGGCGCAAAGCGGTTTTTCAGCGTAGTGGAGGCCTCTGGAGCAACAATAAGCGTGCTCCACGCCACAGTCCTTCGCGGGACTACGAACCCGTCATCCGCTGCGCCCGCGATACCCCTACAGCCTCCTCCATCGCCGATTTCTTTGGAGCCGGGGTTGGTGACGCTGGCGATGTTGGGTCGGACTTGGGCACCCTACCCCTCTTCTTGGTCCTGGGCCTAAGACAGTAGCTCCCTAGGGAGCCCCGGTCCGACTCGGATTCCAGCGAGCTTCCGGGATTCATTCCACTTATCGCGCAAACCCGGTAGTTGCCCGATAAGGAATGTTTCAAATGTTATTCACAAAAACGCACAATAACGAGCACAATTTCAATTCGATTCAACCACAAAATATCGCACGATTTAGCTCCGCAGCACGTACACACTCTGCAAGCAACGATGCGAGACTCAGTGAAGCAAAGACAGAGCAAGAGCATTTACCAATTCTGCTAGTAGAGCTAACCTTATAAGACCACCAAATGACATATTTTTATTTTAAATTGAAAACGATTATAGCTAAAACACAAAACTACACTGTTAATTAATTAAACACAATTATTTTATTTATTCCTTCGAGGTTAACTTCGAGCGACACACGTTAAGTTCGAAAACGGCATGACATTTGATGATGTTATTCTGAAGAGCTATTTCTAAATATAACGTTCGTCGATAGCGTGCGCCTGTTATAATATAACGGTTTGCCTGATACAACACACGAGTTCCAGCCACATAACGTTTCAGACGGATAACATGCACGTTAAAGTTAACGTGTTTGATACAGCACAGGGCTGAATGATGCTAAAATTACACGGAATTGAATTTTAAAATTGGAAATACATTTAAGCGGAGTATTTTCGAAAACATGACAACGCCGCAAGTGGCGATAATATATTAAGGAACCTCTCTGTCTCTTTCTTTGCTATGTTTCTTGAATAAGCCCTCTCTTTATCTAACATGTATCGCCTAATTGTCAGGGGGGCGCAAGCTGTCCCCTAGCTTCTGTTGTCATGTTGTCATATTTATAGCATTTAATTCCAAAATAATGATTTTGTTTCCTTCGAAAACGAAAACAATTCAACAAGGTATCATAGTTTAAATTCAATCTTTTCGAACTTCATTCATATTTATAGACAACTTTAACGTTCTGCTGAGAATTACAGTACGCTGCCCATTTGAAAATCATGAAGCATCTCACATTTTTAACAAAATCCATGGAAAATTGAATTCTCGTATCACCGAGAAATGCATTCGGATACAACGGATTCAAAGCTAACGCGTTTACGAACTTTTCGCTCACATCTGAAAACTTATTAAACTGCCGATCTGCAGGAAATATGTTCTAAAAGCTGGCGAACTTATGCTTACGAATTTTCGCGAAACACAGCTCGGATTTGAAGCGGAAAATTATAAGTTTATTAGTTTTTGATAGGCCCTGGAATACGGTGCAGGTTGCAATATATTTCAGTGTTAAACTTGCAAGAGTAAAATATTTACGAAGTTCAAAGCTTTTAATGTTTGATCCATATACTTCAGATTAATAAAGTTTTTCAGACATTATTAATTTGGTGCAGATAATGTTAACATATGCTTCAATTAATTTCAATAATTTTGGTATATTTGTTAGAAATAGAACGTTTTTAAGGTTGAAATTAATAGGTGGTGGAATTTGCCCTTAAAAAACTGAAAACAGGAAAATCCCGGGCATGGACAACATAACAAATGAACTATTGAAGTTTGCGGAACCGAGACTCATCCAACAACTCGTTATTCTTATTCGCAGGATTCTTTTCGTTCATAAAATGCCGGATGAATGGCGATCGAGCATCACAATCCTCATGTTCAAAAAGGGCGATAAGAAAATACCATCAAATTACAGAACCATAACTCCACCGAATCTTCTTCTTCGGGATTTGTTCATCAAATGTTGGATATAGGCCTCTTCCAGTCTTTTCGATGCTTCGCTATCCCTGGCTCTTATGATCCACTATCTTCCAGCTACCGTTGCTATATCATCTATCCATCTCTTCCGAGGTCTTCTTATGCTCCTTTTCGCTTCTCGAAGTCTCCAAAATGTTACCATGTATGACCACTTCCCCATATTTTGACTCGCAACGTGTACCATCCACTGCCATCTTAGCCTTCTTCTTCGCTATTCTGTCCATGATGTCAGTTATTTTAGTTCTTCAACATATTTCGGTATTTGGAATTTTATCTCTCAATCTTGCACCCAACACAATCCTCTCCATGGTTCGTTGAGTCACTCTTAGTTGTTCTATCACCTTTCTTGTTATTGCCATATTTTCCAGACCGTAAGTGGCTTCTGGCAATATACAACGTATCGTACGTTTTGCGTTTTAAATGTAATGTAATATTCTTATCCTTAAGGATTAATCCAAGTTTGCCAAATGCTGCCCACCTTAATTGTATTCTTCTCTTTATTTACAAAGTTTGATTTTCTTTTCCGTTTTTGATTGTATGCCCCAAAAATATACAGTGGTACCTCGATATACGAGTGCTTTTCAGGCGCTGATTTGAGGTGATGGAGAACACAAACCTCACCCTTCGAAAGTTTTGGAAAGAGCACTTTAACATCGTCATTTCCCTAAGAATTCTTGATCACGTCTGGCTGTTACAATGAGGACCTTAACCTCTGCATGGAAGAAGCTGTGGCCTGAGGCCGTAGCTGAAAGGGCCTTCGAAGGATTGGAACCCGAAGTGTCAGTAGTAGATGAGATTGTTTCTCCGGAAAAATCCATAGGTCTGGAGGTGGATGAGAGAGATGTGAACGAACTCGTCGAGGAACAGTCTCAGGAGCTGACAACCGAGGAGTTACTCGATCTACGTTCGCAACAGCATAATGTGGTTCAATGAAAAATTAGTTTTGAATAGGAGCCAGAGATGGAGGAGGTTATCTCTACAAGAGAGATAAAGGGGATATTGGCAATTTGAGAGAAAGTTGTAGAGTTCGTGGATAAAAAGCACCCCGAAAAAGTTGCAACTGGTCGTGCATCGGAGTTGTACAACGACACTTGCCTAACTCGTTACCGCAATATCCTGAAAGGGAGGAAGAAACAAACCTCATTGGACAGTTTCAGGTGAAAATGAGCAAAGCGTGACGAAAAGAACGAAGACCAGTGACGAAAATCAAGCGCTTCCGCAAGCAATTCACTTTTTCTTTTATTATGTTTTTATAGAATATGTATTGTTACTTACTTACTCTGTTATTTATAAATAAATGTTTCGTCTTGTAAATACATTTTTCTTATTCAAAAACACTTAACAAAAACAACTGAGGTGGTTTTTTGGGAGCTGGAACGGATTAATGGCATTTCAATTAATTCCAATGGGGAAAACTGCTTTAGATACGAGCAATTTGACATACGAGCAATATTGCGGAACCAAATAAACTCGTATGCCGAGATACCACTGTATATTGTTCCAGCTTTTCTCTGATGATGTTGTCTATGGTAATATCTTCTGAGATATTGCTTAATAGATTTGATTTGTCGAGATTCCTTTATGACAGACAAGTCCGTGACAAACTGATAAAAACCATCGAAACTATATACACGGCAAATTTTTCTCAAGCTAAAGTTAACAACGAATACACCGAGCCAATTCCGATCGATAAGGGCATTAGTCTCGATAAGTCCACTTCTTTTTAATATCGCAATGGACGAAATAATCAAGAAGGTGCGCAAGCTGAGAGGCTACAGAAAGGGCGAGAGGGAGCTTAAAATACTGAGCTACGCTCACGACGCAGTGCTGATCGTAGAGAGTGAATATGATGTACAAAGACTATTGCAAGTATTAACCGAACAGCAAATTCCCTTAATATGTACATATCTAAGGGTAAAACAAAATGCATGACAACATCGAAAATCCCGTTAAGATACAAGCTGGCTGTCGATGGGAAAATCATCCACCAAAAAACGAAATTCAAGTACCTCAACATGGAGCTACCTGGATATGGGGACGTTGAGACCGAAGTACGCGAGCAGCGCAAAAAAGCGGTCGGGATGGCAGCCATGTCTCAACAATATAATCTGGCGAAATAAACATATGAGAATAGAATAAATTGAGCTATCTTTTTTTGACAGAAACAATATTAATACCGTTGTTCATTCTTTTCAAAACTTGCTCACTGCAACCCTATATCAATTCAACAAATCTTCAGTAGACGAGTACGCACCCACATCTCAAAGGTGCCCAATTTCCTTGTGGTTTTCTATCTAATCTAAACCAGAGACTTGTCTTTATCTATGGTACCTACCATTTCTCTCTCAGATCTTCGTCCGAGTGTATGAACGGGGTTGGATCGGATAAATGTGTCGTGGCCTCTAGTCGTTTTGTGTCCTTCTTTTTTTTTGTACCATTTTCTTATGTATGTATGTGCTTGAGATTTGAAATAATCAAATAATATTTTCTAATTTTATTAAAACACTTTTATTAAAACACAAAAATGTTACAAATTTCTTTCCATAGTTCATTTAGTTGATTAATTGGTTTGATGAATTAGGCAATCATAAGTTTTGGGTTGCTTTACATTATTAGCCTGTTCATTTACATTTATTCACTTAACTTAACGCTTACTTCAGCTATTTTGAAATTCGCTGCATGAATTTTTCCTAATTTGGTATTATTTTGTTGGACGTACAATCAACTTTTTACTAACCCAAAATACGACAAGCTTCTGAGAATTTTTTCTATAAATTAAAGGAATCGTGGCGTAAACTTAGAAACCAAATGAAGTTGTAATATTAGTTTTCATTTTTACAAATCTAATTTACATCTTAAAAAATATAGCAAATAAAATATTTACTAGAATCTAATTGCAAACGCGATATAGTAAGTTATGAGTCCAAGGCAAAAGTTGAAAATCCAGAGAAAACATTCCCTCGAACTTGGTACCTAGCAAAATATTACGAACATTTTCTAAGGTAGAAAATGGCAAAATCACTATTTACGTGCCACTGCCGATATCCAAATATGGTAATACTACGGATAGTCCTTTCCATGAAACGAAACTGGAATGCTAAGTGAGGGGCAAAGATCAAAGAACATAAAGAATAAACTTTTGATGCTAGTAATTTTTTTATCTGCGTAGGCTTTCATGAAAAACCCGTTAAATGTGATTTATATTCCTTCAGGAAGCAAGCGCTTCTCCTAAGTATTTTTTGGGTTTTCCGCATTCTAAACATGAGAATTTGCTAACTTTGAAATTTTATTATATTAAGAAAGCTAAACAAATTACTGTATATCATGGGATTTTGAGATGTTTTCGGAGGTAATTATACGAGCCGTACAAAGTTGTTTGCTTATTTTGATACCCCAGATTAATCGAGGCTAGTTTCTAACGATAAATTTGAATTGCAAAAGGAAAGTGACGAAATTTGAAACAAAGATCCATATCAAGCAACAAAATTTAAAGAGCATCTTTCAACTCCTACAATGCAACTATCGATTTCTCAAATGCACAATTAACCCGTATGCCGAACATTGCACTGAAGGATAATTATTTGAAATTAGCCATTCAAAGGTACATTGAAGACTAAATTGGAGAACAAAGAAGGCATAACTATTAATGATATACGAAATTTAATAAATAGTTTGTAATTTTCTACAAATATAATGATACAAAGATGCTATTAACATTTTTTTAAAACGTTGAACTTTTGGTTTGAATTGTATGGTATAGTTCTATCACAACTTTGTTTGGAAAACAATTCAACTAAAGCCAGTTGCAATACAGTAGTAGTTAAGTACAGAACTAAACAAATTTAGCCCTTTTGAATCTTACCCATAAATAAAAGTTGCCAATCAGATAGCAGAAATTTAAAAATTAAGTGCACTTACGTTAATAAATTATCTTCATTGTAGATAGAAGGTCTTTGATGACGGACAAATCTTTCTTCCACATCTTTGCCGTTTATACGCCAAGTTAAATTGGCAGCCGGATGTGATCCCTCAGAAGTGCAGTTAGCTTTAAGGCTTTCCTCCAGCTTGTACCTTGTTTTCAGTCCGTTGATTTGAGGGTCTTTCCGTGGCAAGTCAATGACCTTAAATTACAAAATGAACCAATATAATGGATTTTATCACGATACACAGAAAACGGAATGTCAATTATTCGTCTCAAATCAGTATGTCATCGCGCATGACGTCACGGGCGAAGGTCGGCAGACGAACCGCACGATTTTTCTGCATATTGAGATGCACTTGTTGCACGTTTCTACAAAGGAAAATCTTGTGTTTCTTTAATTCATTGTTAGTTTATATACCGGTTGGTCCTCAACTAATGTGACAAAACTCACTGACATATTGTCTAGACAAAAATATTGCGTTTCAAGCAAATTTGTCTTATTCGAATGTTAATAGTTTCCGAAGTACAGGGTCAGAGTGTGTCGTGCCGAGAGCCACGCTTCGTCGGTGTTGATCGACGATCGATCAACACCGACGATCGACAATCGATCGGGGCTCCGCGAAAAAAAAATTTACGGGAACCCCCCCGGTTCAGCAAGGTTTCGAGACGACGGCAAATAACCAACCCGGGTTTTTCCCCTGGCGTGATTGCCCGTGATTGGGGAAGCCGCGTCATGCGCATTGGCATACCGTGTTTAGGTGCATCTTGGATTTTATCTAGTTGTTAACCCAATGTTCAATTGTTACTCTTTTTACTGTTTGATTAATTTTGCTTTGTAGCTTGGTTCATTTTCCAAATTAGAAATGTTACAGAGACGAGTTAAAAGAACAAATTTGCAGTGTATTTAAGTCAAGTTTTTAAATTCTCTCAACCTGAAATGCATTATACGTTATAATCTTAACCTTTATGAACTATTCGGTATAAGCATGTTAGTGTTTCAATATTTGAAATACCTAAAATTTTAAAGGAACATCTAAAGTCAGCAGTCTGAAGCTGAATAAATTATTTTATATCGCGTGCTGAGTGGTGCGCACGACGCTGAAAGAGAATCTATTACAAGGCATTGGCAGAACGCTTAAAGTAATAAATTATAATTTTATATTATTCTTAGCGAATATCTCACGATTGATTGTTTTGTTGGGGCCTATAAACAATACGGTGTACCAAAGTGCCTTAACCATAAAGTGCCTCAAAGCGGACCTGATATGCTTTATTACCTTTATCGATAATTCAAACCAATGTCACCGCAATATTGGAGTTGGGCGTATATTACTCTAAATTACCCTGCTTTACGGTTACTCTGACTGATACATTTTAATCAAAAGGTACGGTCGTAAAAATTAAAAATCGATTAGTGAAACTATTTTCAACATAATTATCTCTTAATGTTTTATTAATTATCAATGGTACACGTGCATTCCCAGTGTATGTTTCTTCAAAAAACTGTTCGCACAGGTCTAATACATTTTGAAAAAAATCATCAAACATTTTACACAAAATTTCTAGCTCGATTATCACGCATTATGACATAATAAGCATTTAATGGCTTACCTTTAGTTCGGCTGACTGCATATCAGTGAAAAAGCTAGGTTGCTCAGCGGTCACTTCGCAGCTATAAGTACCGCTTATCTCTTTGCTCACATTTTCCAGTACCACTTGTGTGTCTCTAGAATCCTTTTCACGAATATTAAGTCCTCTAATTTTAAACTGTTTTATTGGGGGGAATTCACTTGGAGAGTATCGAAAAAACTCTAAACTGCCGCGATACCACTTTACAGAGTACAGTTTGTCGCCTTCCAAGTCGTAAAAACACTGCAAATTGGCGTCTTCTCCACGCAATACAGCGACTGGTACCTGTATACGTACATTCCTAAGCCCGGAACACACTGAAACCAAAAGGAAGATTTTAACATTGCATAAAAATGTTGAATTTTGTTTTCATATAACAAATAGTCTCATGTATGGAGGTGGATATGTACCAGTGCTGGAAAAAAAGTAACTAATCGTTACTCGAGTACTCGTTACTCATTCGTATCCGAAGTAACAATTTCCGTCCGTCCGAACCAAGCTGTCAAACGAGTATTCAAGTAATCATTCTCGGAAAATCAAGTCACCCACCTTCGAGTCCCAATCCGAATAAGTTACTACTTGTACTCGCTTAGACTAACTAGGAACTAGAAGTACTGGTACTAACTGGTTAACTAACTGGTAACGGGTCAGTAATCAGAGTAATCAGACTGATCAGTACCGATTAACGATACCGATACGGATGACACCGCTTACCGACAGCAGACACAGCTTACAGACAGATAAAGTAAAATGTCACATGATAATTGTTACTTATTTAAAAATGCATATTTGTAAAAAGACGTTTATTAAAAGTGATAATTGTCGCAATGTATTACTACTGTACCACAATGTATTTATTGATGTGTGGCATCTGGCTTCCCAGACTTAATTAACTTGCTTTCCAAAATTGTTTAAAAAAGACAATTTATTTAGAAAATTCAAGTTTTAACAACCGTCGGGGTTCTAAATGACTGCGTACAATATCTACAATAACAATAGAGAGTACGATAGAGAATCAATTATCAACTGACTTAAATTAGCCACTGAATGGCTAAAAATGGTTTGTTTATCTACTCTTAGACGTAAATAAATCTTCACTTCTTCTTCTTCTTCCTTTTTGAAAGACATCTGCCTTGTTCTCGATTTTCTTAGAGTTACGTCTGGGATGATGAATTCCAGCGTTCATGCCAACGTATGGGTGGACGTCCAGGTGGTCTGCTGCATCTTGGGAGACCATCTCTTGCAACCTTCGGCAATCTGTTGTCGTCCATCCTTTCAACATGATCTCTCCATTCGCGACGTCTGTTCCGGGACCATCTAACTGTGTCTTGCACACCGCACAGTTCTCGGAGGTCTTCGTTTCTTTTATGGCCCCTTAGTGTATAGCCTGCTATGGATCTTCTAGAGATCTGCTAGAGACCTAATCTCTGCTGTGCGGATACTCCTTTTTATTGTGGAGTTTTCGGCTCTTGCTTCTACAGCGTAAGACATAGCAGGTCTCACACAGCCATATTATATCTCTAAGGAATCCTGATATTAATGCTGCTTTGCTTGTTTGAGACTTTACTTCTTCTTGGAACTCTCTGCTGCTCGTGATGTTGACGCCGAGATATTTGAAGCTCTTAACCTGTTCTACTGGTTTATTGTATATAGCCAATTTACTTCTTGTGGGCTCCTTTGAGATGATAAGCACTTTTGATTTTGCTACCGATACCTCCATGTATTTGGTAGCTGTCTTTCCGAACTGATAAAGCATTCTCTGCAGGTTGTCCTCACCCTCTGAGACCAGCACGGCATCGTCCGCGTAGCAAATTACTTTTAGTTCTGTAATTAAATAAATAATATATATAAGTAAATGAATCTATTAGGGGATAATATATCATGAATTCAAGGGTTCCATATGGTTTGTATAACTAAACTGTCCATGTAACAAATCTGAAAGGCACAAATAGAGAATAATAGGCACTAATAATAAGAATAGAACGAGTACTTGAATAACTGATCCGAAGTAACGAGTATTGAATACAAAAGTAACTCGTCGTTGCGAATATTCAAAAGTAATCAAATCTCACACCACTAATATGTACTAATAATTATGAAACAGTTTACATTGCGCATTTTGGAATGACCTTCCTTCGAAATATGAACAAGCCAATAAGAAAGTATACATACAGAGTATCGGCATGGATGGCAAAAAATGGAATAAGTCAGGCAAAGTCAATTCGAAAATTTCACACAGAGATATATTTCAAAAAATTCCTGGGTTTCAGTCAATTTTATTGTTTATTATTTAAAATGTTTCAAATACGTTTCGGTGTCTTTCTCCACCATCATCAGTTTGTGTGTAAAGTTGTTTCTACCTTCACATTTGACTGGTTATTCAATGAATAATAATGGTGGAGAAAGACACCGAAACGTATTTGTAACATTTTAAATAGTAGTAGTAAACATCTTTATTTCTAAAAAAGGCTATCGACCTATCGGTCTTTCTGCCCTTGTTTAATACATGCAGTCTTAATCTAGATAAAAAACAAATATGAAAATTCTCCTATTCTAGGTTAACAATAGTAGTAGTAAACATCTTTATTTCTAAAAAAGGCTATCGACCTATCGGTATTTCTGCCCTTGTTTAATACATGCAGTCCCAATCTAAGTAAAAAACAAATATGAAAATTCTCCCATTCTAGGTTAACAATACTATTAAATAAATAAGATTTCAGTGGCAAGAAGAAATTATTTTATTGTCCACTAGTCCGTTGCTTTTGTAAGTGTTCGAGTAGCGTTAATGTAGGGAAACGGAAGCGGGATTGTCTGGTTGGTCTTGTAAGACAAAGGGGATTCAGTATGGTCCAGTTGTAGGGGTTGTTTGTCCATTTTGTCTGTAGCTGTATGAGTCTTTCCGAGATCTTTGTCATGTTTGTGCGTTCGTATAGTAGTTGGGTGGGGGGGTTGTGTAGTGGGTTTTGGGGGTGTCTTATTCGTGTTATTAGTCTTAGTGCAATTTGTTCTGTTGTTTGTGTATAACGTTTTGTCCTTTCTGTTCCGTTGGTCATGAGTACATGTCCAAAGTCTAGCAAGGGTTTACAAATAGCTTTATATATTTTGGTGGCGGTGTTTGTGCTAATTCCTCTGTCTTTGTAGGTTAGTGATCGGAAGTGTTTTGTTCTCTTTATTGTTTCTGCCCTGATGTTTCGTATGTGTTTAGTGAATTTAAGTTTGAGGTCCATTGTGATTCCAAGGTATTTTACGTCGTTTTTTGGTTGTGTCGTTTGGCCGTCTGCAGTTATTGTAGGGGAATCAGCGTTGAGTCTGTGGTTTTGTGAGCAGAAGTTGGTTTTTTTGACGCGCTTGGTGTTAGTCTCCATTTATAAAACCATGTCATTGTGTTGTTTGTTAGTGTTTGGAGTCTTTGCGCTGCTCTCTCAGTAGTTTTGTCATGTACAATAAGTACAATGCTATCGACCTATCGGTCTTTCAGCCCTTGTTTAATACATGTAGTCTTAATCTAAGTTAAAAACAAAGATGAAAATTCTCTTATTCTAGGTTAATAATCTTATTAAATAAACTTTCCCATTCTAATGACAAGAAAAAATTATTTTATTGTCCAGTAGTCAGTTGCGTTTGTAAGTGTTCGAGTATCGTTGATGTAGGGAAACGGAAGCGGGATTGTCTGGTTGGTCTTGTAAGACAAAGGGGATTCAGTATGGTCCAGTTGTAGGGGTTGTTTGTCCATTTTGCCTGTATATGTATGAGTCTTTCCGAAATCTTTGTCATGTTTGTGCGTTCGTATAGTTGTTGGGTGGAGGGGTTGTGTAGTGGGTTTTCGGGGTGTCTTATTCGTGTTATTAGTCTTAGTTGTTGTGTATATTTTCCTGACAGTACTTCAATTTATTTTAAAAAAAATTTTCTTGGGTTTCTGTCAATTTTATTGTTTATTATTTACAATGTCACAAATACGTTTCGGTGTCTTTCTCCATCATCATCAGTTTGTGCGTATAGTTGTTTCTACCTTCACATTTAACTGGTCACTCTTCTCACGGTTTTTTTTTTAAATAAATTAGTCTTAGTGCAATTTGTTCTGTTGTTTGTATATAACGTTTTGTCCTTTCTGTTTCGTTGGTCATGAGTATATGTCCTTAGTCTAGCAAGGGTCTACAAATAGCTTTATATATTTTGGGGGCGGTGTTTGTGCTAATTCCTCTGTCTTTGTAGGTTAGTGATCGGAAGTGTTTTGTTCTCTTTATTGTTTCTGCCCTGATGTTTCGTATGTGTTTAGTGAATTCAAGTTTGTGGTCAATTGTAATTCTAAGGTATTTTACGTCGTTTTTTGCTTGTGTCGTTTGGCCGCCTGCAGTTATTGTAGGAGAGTCAGCGTTGAGTCTATGGTTTGTGAGCAGAAGTTGGTTTTTTGACGCGTTTGCTGTTAGTCTCCATTTATAAAACCATGTCATTGTGTTGTTTGTTAGTGTTTGGAGCCTTTCAGCTGCTCTCTCAGTAGTTTTGTCATGTACAATAAGTGCCGTGTCGTCTGCGTATTGTAATATGTATGCCGATCTGTCGATTTGATTTTTGTCTGGTAAGTTGTAATTGTATATGTCATGGCAGTATATATTGTAGAGAAACGGTGAGAGCGGGGATCCTTGAGGGAGCCCTTGTTCAGGGGAAAAAGAAAATGACAGTGTTTTGTCAATTCGTACTTGTAGTTGTCTGTTTTCTAGTAAGTTCTTTATGGTGTGTAGTAGATATGTTGGTGTGTGCAGTTTGTATAGTTTGTATAGTAAGCCTCTATGCCAGACACTGTCAAAAGCCTTGTTAATGTCCATAAACAGGCAAGCTGTCTTTCTGTCAGTTAGGTGGGTAGTTTGTATATTGTTGGCCAAAATAAAGAGCGGATGAACAGTCGAGTGATGCTGCTTGAAACCAAATTGGTAGGCAGGTATATACCCCCCAATCACCGTCTCAAGCCGCTGCTTCATTATGCCTTCAAAAATCTTGCCCAATACTGGAAGCAGTGTAATTGGTCTGTAGTTGCTGGGTTGTGTATTGTCCAGTCCATTTTTGGGTATAGGGATTATTAAGCCGTTTTTCCATGTTTCTGGGATTCTGCCATTTGTGATGCAGTTGTTCAATTCAGTCAGGATCAGTTTGTGTGTTTCCTGAGTTAGGCCTTTCAAGACTTTTGCCTTAATTTTATCTTTCCCCGGTGCAGTGTTCTTGATGTGCGCTAGGGCTTCATCGTACTCTGTGTCTGTGATCAGTGTGCAGGCATAGTTTGGTAAGTTGTTAAAATAGTTCAAGTACCAGTCGTTGATCAAGTTCCAGTTGTCATTGTCGAAGTTAGGGTTTGTCGATATGCTGAAGGCCCTTTGATAGTGTCTGGCGAATGCGTCCGCTTTCTCTTTGTCTGTGTAGCGTTCTAGTCCGTTTTCGTCAATTGTGTCAGTAGTGCCAGTCTTCCTGTATTGCGCCAGTTTCTTAATTTTTCGCCAGTATGTTTTGCCTTTGTCCTTCTGTATTTCTTTACATGTTTCTAGCCATTTGTCATGTCGGTATTGTCCAATCAGAGTTTTAATGTTTCTGTTAAGTTGGTTCATTGTCTTTTTTAGGTCGTTATTTTGAGTGTTTGTATATAGTCTGTACAGTTCTCTCTTATGTTTTATTAGTCTCAGTATGTATTTGGGTAGTGTATGTCGGTAGAAAGCATTTTTTATTTCCGGGCTAAATTTTCCTATGGCTAGTGAAAGTTGTTGTTGTATGGTTTCTATTGAAATGTGCTGTGCTTGTGATTGAATGTAGTCATGTATATGTTGTTTCACTTTGTCTATGTCAGTCTTTGTTAGGTTTAAGTTTTTCTCTATAGGAGGTGTACATTTTAAATAATAAACAATAAAATTGGCTGAAACCCAGGAATTTTTTGAAATAAATTAAAGTACAGGCAAGAAGATATACACAACAGAGATATATATCATAAACTGCTTCTACGTCGATCTGCAGTAAGCCTTGATCCGTAGCATGATTTTTGTTTTGTTAACAGTTTGGGTTAGTCGTTTTGGATTAATTTATAGTATAGATAGATAAATTCCAGTAAGGGTTACACACATTTCAGTCTCTTAGAAAACGCTATCAAAATCGATAAACACCAAAAGAAATACCTACATCGTTTTGGTAAGCACACTAGAGATAAAATTGAGTATTGATATGTTCGAAGCTGGTGCTGGGAGTGCTAGGCTAGTAATTGCTTGGCTAGTAGTTGTAACATAACTAAAACCCTGCTCTCGTTTCATGCATTTATGACCTAATAATTAGCAAAAAATCTTGCTTCATGCACAAAACGTTTTGGATAAGACAAAGTCAAGTGGGAGCAGTGTTTTAATCTTTTCAAAATGGTACAGCTACAGCATATTGCCAATAGCATTTTCCAAATGGTCGCATTGGACATGTTTCAGTTGCTTGCAATTTTTTTAACTATTTGAATCGGTTTGATATTTTTCTCATTTCCAAATTGGCGGTTTTCAAAAGTCGATAGTGAATCCTATTAAATGATTTTGTCAGGAACGGGGCGCGCTGGATAGCGCTCCTGGTATATTCCGTTTAACTGATCTTGTTTAACAAACGGTCTGTTTGGTATAACCAAACAGACTAAACATTGGGGCAATTAAATGGGCCTTTAAAAGTTTACATGAAAAAATCAAATTACTAACAGAAGAAAAGTTATGCGACAGATGAGGATCATGACCCATATATCTAAAACATTATATCTGTGAAATTTAATTTCAGCAATTGTCTTTCATACGAAACACCTATTCAGCAGTTTTATCATTCAGCAACATTGGAGTTTGAAGAATGTCAAAGGGCTTGAAATCCATTTGCAAAAGCTGGATAAAATTATCGATTTCAAGCGATTTGCATGAAGAAAGGAGTTTCAAGGTGAACTATTATGTATCCTGTATGGCCAAAACTAGAAAGAATATGAAAGCTTTTTATCGTACAAAAATATTGAAATTGGTGAAAATGTTCCCACTCTTCCAGAAGAAGAACAGGAGGATTAGAATGATGAATGTTCCTGCTTATAAGATGACGAGGCCTTCCACATCGGAAGCAGAACTAATTTTATCAAATTATCGTTATAAACTTTAACTTTCTTAGTTTTACATAAGTCCTTAGTTAAGAAAATAAACCAAACATTATCAAACAGAATTTTAGTGAATTTCATTCCTAAATTTCAAATACTTACTTATCTGACCAAAATAGCACAAGTCCGCGCAGTGTTTTGGGAAAAACCCTACAAGTTTGAAGAAATGATTCAAAAGCCCACATGTTCAAAATTTTAATGCGATTTATAGTAATTCCACAATTATACGATTTCAATAACGTGTGCTAGATTTATATTTCAGTCGAAGTATAAATGAATAAGTAAAAAATTACGAGGACAAATTGAAACATATACTACAAAATAGTTTTTCAGCATTTCTGAACATCTGGATTTGACGGACTTTTTCTGTTTTCCTTGACACCTCCTCAATTGATAGTGAGATGAAGACCTTTGATGAAGTAGTGAAGAATTATACAGCCGACATCAACGCAAAAAGAGCATTGCATCAGATATTGCATCAGATGTTACTACCCTGTACGTAATTACGCGACGAGTGCGAAAAGCTCTTGTCCATTTCAGGGGTGCTTATTTTCTAACCGTATATTAAAAAAACAAATTGATAGTAACACATGAACTGTGATGTAACTAAACCCATTTAGTTGGTATTTTGCGATCAACTCGGGATGAGAGAAAAGGGAATGATAAATGTTACATAACAATATACAGGGTGATTCAAAAGTGGCGTCATTCCTCTGGAGTTGTCTGGGGTTGTTTTGGGAGTACAGGAAAAATAGTAAAAAAAAAATTAATTATTATCAAAAACTGAGATTTTTGCCAAAAACTAGATCAGAATTACGGCAACGATGCTTTTCAAGGTAATCTGCCTAATTAACATTTCGTAAATACCTGTTACTTCTTAAATATTGAAAATTGTAGTAACCATGGATAAACACAAAACAAAGAAAGAGAAAGCAATAGAAATATTTTTAGGTTAGGATAACCCTGTCAATTTTCCGTCAGTGCGGCCACCCATTTTGGGGCAGATGAGTGATATACCTAAATCCCCCACATCTGTCAACAAAAACCTCCTGTGTAAGGTTATGTATCAATGATAATATCAATCCAATAATAGTAGTTTTCGATACAAGGGCGAAAAGTGTCGAGTGCAGAGTTCGAAAAACGGATTTTCGCCCTCGTATCGGACAATATTTTTTGTTCGAATGAAAGACAACACGAATAATAAGTTATAATAAATAGGAACAGCCAAAAATAAAAGGAATCGGGTTCATATTTTAAATTTGATGTAAATGTCATTTCTCAAATGTCACGTTTTGACGCTTGTCATTTTTCAAAACCGTATTTTTGTAAGCATATACAAGTGAAACAATGAGTGCCGAAAATTCAATGCCCTGTACACCACCAGGAGTTAGAGATGCCGCAAATGTTGGTTCAACTTTCAACCTTGAAACAGCTGCTTCTACTGTATGGTGTTTGTATAAGTTGTACACTTTACATGACATTTGCGCTATTTAAAAAGACCGTGTTTTGCGTGTGGCACATCGGAATACACAGAAAAATAGCCCATTAAAACGACTTTGAGACTGAACCTGTAACAAAGTTATAATTTACAAATTGCAAGTAAACTTTAAATTAGGATCAATCGTTGTCGATAAACCTACGCAATTCATTAAAAAATCAGCATGTCGGTTACTTTTTAATAAAAATATTTTAAAGAATATGACAGTGACACGTTCAATTTGTCACATTTACTTTTGCGCACACTGTGCGTAAAAGTCCGTGCGTAAAAGTGAAACAAATGAATACTAAAGAAAACTGCTTCTTTATGGCCATCGCTTCTGATCGGAAAATCGCACCTTTTGATGCACTCGAACAAAAAATACAATTAAGTTGTTAAATCACAAGAGGTTGATAAAGTTCTGCCCGTTTAACTCCAGACATGTTTGTTCCCCAATCACTTTATTGTGCACTCTTCGCCGCGGTCTGGGGATCACCTTTTGATCAGTTTCTCGTATTCGGTTTCTCCTTGTGTCTTGTGTATCTTACATACATGGTAGGAATGTGGCCCTTCCTCTGGGGAGTTATAGGGACAATTATCCGGTACCTGGGAAAGTGTCAGTGGCTGTACAATGCCCGAGCACTCCTGGAAGGCTCTGCTGCAATTATCTCCAATACTTGTGCCCCTGTGTCTGGAACCCGAGCACCTCTAGATCGTTCACAATCTGCGTCAATTCCTGGAGCCAATCGTCCAGTATCTCTACCCCTTTGCTGGTGTATGGTCTTACACCTTCTGCCATGTTAGTGTGGCATTTTCCCATAACTAATCACATATCCGCAAATTCGATGTTGTTGTACATTTTGTGAAAGGAGCTTCAAAGTAAGTCACAGATTGACAAATGCTTGTTATAATTGACAAAGGCTATCTACCTGTAACCATCTGTTAATGACAAAAAACATCATTTCCGCTTTAACTTTTCGTCAAAAAATTGTAGAAGTTTTTTTTTTTTAATATCAAAAATTTTCGTAATTTGAAGCAAAGATCGTAATTTTTTTTTGAATAGTTAACTATTCCAAAAAGCTACCAAGCAAACATGGAACTATTTTAAAATAATACTTAATAACAAAGTTGAAATTCGATTTTCAACTGTTAATATCTTCTAGAAATTTTCGAAAAAAATTTTTTCAATATTTTTCTCGTACTCTCCAAGTTAGCCCCTATAACGCCTTAAAAGGAATGACGCCACTTTTGAATCACCCTGTAGAGATCTTCCTTCATTCGTTTATTATAAGAATCGTAAGGCTAATATAGATCTCTCAGATAAAATGAAGGCGTGCAACTCTTTGCTCAAACGGGGAGAAACATGGTACAGTAGTAGTTAATGAGTTTTGACTGGCACCGTTCTAGTAAATTCGTATTTTAGATGAATAGGTTACTGATAACAAGAACAAGAAAGTTCAAAGAATTTTCTGGGAATCGAAGGTCTGCCTTCTGTAATAGATGAGCCCAAATTTGCACCAAATGTTCGGGAAAATGAAAAATTCATAGATGTCGATGCACTTTGTGCTATAAAAGATTTATAGAGTAAGTTTGTTCGAGTTCAACAAAAGTCTATAAGAATAAAATGCAGGTTCAACCAGTGTGAAAGAAACTATTGCATGTCTTGTTTTCTCAATGCACACAATTGTTCGAAATATATTTTTTGAAGATTGTATATACTAATGAATTATTTGAAAGGTTAATTTCACTGGCTTTTATTTTGTTAACAAAAGCTTTACTTTTAGTATGTTCTTTGTATGGCCTTATACCTTTTATTTTCAGCCCTATACATATACACCCTTACCAATTAGATCTTCGGTTCCTATCAGTATGTCGAATACCTGCGGACAAAACACTAAATTTAAGTTTTACGCAAAACTCCTATGTACTGTCTCAAAGCGAATGGCTACAATTAAGCGTGAATCCACTTTGGGTACCCATTGCAGCCAACGCGTGAAGCAAAGCAGAGGGAAACCTCTTGTATAAATTAGTAAAAAAAAATAGTAGTCAAACAGCGTCATTTATTCTGTTTGTTGTTTATTGCGGCTAAAAACCTTTAAGAATGGTGTTTTTTTTAATAAATTATTTCAAATAAAAGCGCGTGTGGTTCAACGAAATTTTTGATTCAGTATTAAATACCAAAGAGACACACATCTTCTGATGCAAAATTTAAAATAAATACTGGCAGTAAAATTCAATGCAAAGTAAATCTTACTCCGCTTACTACTTTGCCTACGAAACCCACGGGAGTTAAATATATTATGACCTACAGTAACTCTCAGAATTAATGTAAAATATAAACTACCGCTTTAACTGAAAATGGTGGATAATTGCAAATATCTCTTGACTCGTGGAATCTAATCAACATATTTTTCCGAAGGCTAGACTTAATGTTAATGAAGATCAATTCGGTTCAGCATATATCATATATTTTAAATAGGGTGTGCTGATATATTCCTTTGCAAATCGTCAGTATTGATTTGCAAAATTAGAGAGACCGATATCGGCTTTCAACTATAAGGAATATGTATGCAAATTGCACTGACAGAGCAATTTAGATGTCTTATCTAAATTGGCTACCAACCAGATGGATTCGAATTAATTTTGGCAAAAGACTTGAAATAGTTGTTAACTATTCTATTAGAAGGTCCTGACAGTGGCAAAAGCGAGCTGCTCACAGAAATGTTTGTTAAAGACAGCTGTGATTAGTGACCAAGTGCATTTGTTTAATGTGTAATTTCAATTCCGTGCGTTTAGAAGAATTATTTATTTTCCAGGTGTAGCATCGAATCAAACCAGCCATCAGGCCTTGCAGTACCTCTCCATTGACTACAATGAATTCTAGGAATTGTTGCTTCAGGTCGTGAAATACTGATAAACAATTCGACTATTCCCTGTTCTCCATTTTGTAATTTTATTAGTAAATATCGGCTATTGTTGGCTAATTTTATCTGAAAGATCCGATAACTAAGAACAAGTGTATTAAAAGAATCCCGTTTTCTCGGGACAGGACCAGCACTTCCACAAAGAAATAAAATGTCAAGATTTTTTAAATGTCAGGCACGGAGCCTTTTTGAAGTCGCACTAATTCCATTTGTTAACAGTTTGTTGTCACTGTTACTGTAGAAAGTGTCTGGTTTTCTTTTGAAAAAATTTTTTGCAGAAAAATACAAGTTCCTGCCATTTACCAGAACCATTTGCCGATCTACACTTGCGTGCATAGAAATCGGCGCACTGTAAACTTTTGATTTTAACTATATTTTTTTTAAAAAACTATTCATCAGATCAAAAAAAGAAATATGCTGTTTGAAAGACAATTTAATATGCTTTAATGTGAGTATAAATTTATCAAGACGGCTTGTCGTTTATATGCGTAGCAAACGGTAAACCAATGAAACGTGTTTATGTGTTGAAGCTTCTTTCACAAAATTTACATCAACATTGAATTTGCGGATATGCTATTAGTAACGTGGCAAAAGCTGTAAGAACTTACTCCAACAAAGAGCTGGAGACACTGGACGATTGGCTCCAGAATGATAGTGGATTACAAGAGGTATTCGGGTTCCAGACATAGATGAAAAGGCATTGGAGATAATGCAGCAGAGTATTCCAGGAGTACTTGGAGCATTGCACAATAACTGACACATTCCCAGGCACAGGATAATAACCGAGAAAGAACGACATTCCTAACACGGATGTAAAATACACAGAACACAAGCAGACATTAAATCTCTAGTTTACCGAACACCGGTACAAATTGGGCACAAGTTAAATAACCAAATACGAGAAGCTGCTCGAGAAGAATGCACAATAAAGTAATTACAAGGACAGCAACGTGTTTGGATTTAAACACAGAAATCTGTGTTTGTCAACATCAATTTGAGGTTATGATAATAAAAGAACGCTTACTCGTTGAAAATATTGACATTTCGAAAAAGTACGATACTACATTTAACCAATCCTGTTGTATTTACTGTTTAGCGTAACCTATTTTATTCTCACTTTCTGTATTGTTCCATGGTAACTGGAGTTTTTAATAATTGAGAAGCAACAGGTATTTATGTAATGTTAATAAAGCAAATTACTTTGAAAAACACTGTTGCTACCCTTCTGATCTAATTTTTTGCATATATCTCAATTTTTAAAAACAATTTCTTTTGCTAGTTTTCCTGTACTCCTAAAACACTCTCAGGCAACACCACCAGAGGAATGACGCAAATTTTGAATCACCCTCTATAATATAATTAAAACGTGTAAATAAAGTTATACATTTTGTCTTTTTAAGTCAAAATCCCAAGAACATATGCGTTTACTTACTCCTTTTAATATATTTGTAATGTTATTCAATTTTCATCAAATATCCTCTAAAATAAATACCTTGTAAAAATCAACATGAACCGATAAGAATGGCATGAACATCGCTGAGTTAACATTCAAATTAACATACAAACTATAAATAGACTACATGGGCTTTTGTGTTACTACCATCGTAAAAACCTATTATAAAAATACCTAAAATTGGAAGAAATCAAATTCTATGCTTCAAAAATTACTACAGAGATATTTATTACAATGTCTTTATGTAAAACGACAATAATAATCCACTTCGATACAGATATTCGTTCTCTACGTCTTCATATTTTCCCTCGACCCTTGTTCAAGTGTCATATTTTACGCCTCCGCAGGAAAAACTTTTCACAAGAAAATATTAAATTGACTGAGTAAAATATGGTAAAATATCTACAACAATAAGGTTAAGGATGGCAATAAATTTTCTTGAGTTTAGTGGCTTTCAGCCCCTTTGCTGGCTGGGGAAAAATTGCGGTTACGTGTCTATTTTTTATGCAAATCGCGCCTAGAGTGAGATCAATTATATAACGTCGTGCCAAGTGCTAATGGAGGAAGTTACCAAGCTAAATAGAAGTAAATACTTATTAAATTTCATGTATTGGTGAACAGCTGATAAATGAATAACGAGTAAAATTTTTGGCTTTTGAAAATTTCAATTGATATAATTTATGAATACATATTATATTGAAAAATATCTGCTTTTAAGGGCACCCGGGATAAAAAAAAACTCTATAAACTCCCAGTCCTACTTTAACATTTGAAACGTTTTTTTATCGAGTTTTCCAAAATTATATTACATTATGAATGTTTTTAAACCAAAAGTTTGACTAAGAGGATTACCCATAAAAGCACTTATGACTAATATTTCTGAAAAAGTAAAACTCCAAATAAGGAAAACCCAGCTGGCTGCTGGTCTTCGGGTTGACAAGATATGGCGAGAGCTATTTCAAGTTTTAAAAAATGTAAAGACTTAAAAAATCCAAAATCACAAGTCTGACTCATTCAGTCAAGTTTTCATTGAATAAATGTTTTTAATTCAATAATGCTTGAGATGCGGGTAGTGCTTGCCCTCCAAAGAGCGGCAAATTTTTAAAATAGCAGAGCTTTAAAACGGTTTTCAAAATGTAGGAATAGGAATATTTGTGGGTTCTATTAAAATAATTCCTACATAGATCTAGTATATAACGATTTCAAAATTTTTTTAAATCGTTATTTACTAGATCTTTGTAGGAATTATTTTAATAGAACCCACAAATGTTCCTATCAGAATTATTCTTAACAGTGCTGAGCCCCAATTGTGAATGGGACTGCATGTCGCCGAATGGGTATGAAGACTTTAAATTAGTCTTAACTAACTAATAAATTTTGTTTATAATTTTTTCACAAGACTGCCATTTGGCATTCCCTCCATGTGCTTTCTTCTGTTGCCTATCTATATTCCCACATCATGTATGCCGATCGGTTCCCTGAGTTCCTCACTTCTCATTGTTCAGGTTTTACCCTGGATACCCTTTATGGTCTTTATTTAGGCAGTTCTCATCATTTAGGTTATTTTTATTGTGTCTGGTCTCGTCTAAGCTGCATACGTCAATACAGATCTAAAGGGAATTTTGTACATTCTAATCTTGCTTTCGATGTTGGAGCATGTATTATTGTTGCTATTCCAATCAAACTCCATAAGTTTGCTTAATAAAGCAACAACTTTATTATGACTATGATCATTAATGTCTAATGTTTGATCTACTACCGATGACCGAGCCATGCCACCTAACCTAACATCTGCCGTACAGGGCGGCACTATAGATAATTCACAGGCCAGACTTAAGATATGTGTAATACATTCCTTCTCTTACAAGATTATAAATTCTGTCGTTCGATCGATTTAATAATTCGACCCAATCTTGTTTTGTATTGATGCGTGGATTCATTGACAACATTTGAGTTTTTAGAATTGGTCTCAGCAACACTTTGTATAGGTGATTCAGTTGGTGAAACATTACCTCTCAACTCATTAGCTTCCGACATAGGATTCAACAAATTCATGTCACCGTACTCTCTGTGCACATTAAAATTGTTATGAGACTTCCTTAAGTCTAGATGGTTTCTTCTGACCTGATTCTGACCTGGGTCCATTTCCACCAAAAGCTTTGCATTCCTAATAAAATAGTTTTCATTTCTATTAGATCTATACTCTAATTTTTCCCGCACATTTTCGCAAAGTACAGGCTTTAACAAATTAGCTGAAATAGGAAGTTTAGTTATGCAAATGCGGCTTATTAATAATTCAGACGGAGAGTTAATAATAACTTTTAGAGTATTACGGTATTGAAGTAATGTATTGAAGTAAACTTTTTGGCACGCTCTGGAACCAACTTTAAATTAATATCATGTTATTGTTCTGTGGCTCCCGTTATTATCATATCGTCAAAATATATGCCAACCCCTTCTATTGTTCAAATTATATTTGTTCATTATTATAACGACTGTCATGTGACAACGTAGGTCAGAAATTGAGATTATTGACAACACAGCAACTGTCAAGTCGCATCTTTCTAGAACCAGCGAGGGTTCGCCATTACATGAAAGTTCGCTCTATTAAACACTGTATCAAGAAAGTCGGTCTGCTTCATTTCATTACCATTTGAATCAGCAATTTAAACATCTATATCTCCAAAAATTTCATAATTCATTTTTTGGAAAACTTCTGGGCCTGATTTGATTTTGATTCTGTTCTTCTCAAACGTCTCAGATCGGCAAACTAATACGTTTTTGAAGCTTAGAAATCACCCGGCGATTTTCGTTGGCGAGAAAACACATATTTTCGACTCGTGAAACCAATCTTTAAAAACCATCTAACTTCCTAAACGAAAGGAACCTAAGAGCTGCAGATGCTCAAAAACGTTTCAAATCGGCAAACTAATACGTTTTTGATGCTTATAAATCACTCGACCATTTTCGTTGGCGAGAAAACACATATTTTCGACTCGTGAACCCAATCTTTGAAAGCGATCTAATTTCCTAAACGAAAGGAGTCTAAGAGCTGTAAATGCTCAGAAACGTCTCAAATCGGCAAACTAATACGTTTTTGATGCTTAGAAATCACCCGGCGATTTTCGTTGGCGAGAAAACACATATTTTCGACTCGTGAACCCAATCTTTAAAAACCATCTAATTTCCTAAACGAAAGGAACCTAAGTGCTGCAGATGCTCAAAAACGTCTCAAATCGGCAAACTAATCTTTTGATGCTTAGAAATCACCCGGCCATTTTCGTTGACGAGAAAACACATATTTTCGACTCGTAAACCCAATCTTTAAAAACCATCTAGAAATAAAACATGCACTATCGCTGCACAATTAGCACAGAACAGTATCTTATTAAGGGGCCCTTATTTTTATTCGCAATTGCGGTGGCGTATGAGTCAAAACACCACAAACTTTATTACTGCATCCCCTTATTGACCGTCCAATAACTCTCTATTAAAGGGCTACGTTAGTCGACGACTTTATTCCTCTTATTTATTTTTATAGGTTGAGATATGAAGAGTCCTATTGGGCTACTTATTAGTAGTGTTAGTTGTAATCGCAGATTAGTTGGATTTATGATGGTCACCTCCTTTCTCCTTCATGATTTTAAAAGCCTCAGCAAGTCGCATCCAATCGAATCGTTATTTCGTCAAATCTACGAAGCGCAGATACGCAGATTTATTATTTTCCGAACTTTATGATATTTTCCTGACTATGAAAATGGCATGATAAGTTGGAGTTACTAAATGCTTAACCAAATACATCTTTAGAAAAGATAACACAAGAAAGTCCAACAAAAGACTGGAAGGAACGCTGGACCTCAACATCAGAAGGGAGTGGATAAAACTATCGGAAGCCTAGCTACTGTATATGGTCTTACAAGAAAAATGCAAAGACGAAAAATTAATTAATTTGGTTAGTACTTTGATTTTGCAGTATTATTTTAATTTTGACTTAAATCAATATTTAATTTAATCCAAAAGAAATTCCTGGGTTCCAGTCAGTTATATTGTTTATTATTAAAAATGTCACAAATACGTTTCGGTGTCTTTCTCCACCATCATCAGTTTGTCTAAAATACACATTCACAGGCATGATTAATTAAAAAAAAGGTCTATCAAAATTCACATACTAAAATACAAATTACACACATATTAAAAAGTATATTAAACACAATAGGTTCACAGGTGAGGTGACCAGTCAGGACAATCATGTTTGGGAAAAGACTAGAATCTATTGTTCAGAGATTTAAATTTAACTTACGTGTATGGCTGTTTCCACCTTCACATTTGACAGGCTATTGAAATCCATACTTTGTTCAATATCGAGCGAGAGAATAAAGAAACTGTTTATAATTCGCTTTTTCTTTGCATTCTAGGAATATTAATTGCTCTGCACTTCTTCAATGTCAGGTGTTTATATTTGATTTACTTGGTCCAATCGGTGTATGCATGCGCTTATTTAATTAGTGTGTGATATACAGAGCTAAGATTGTCTGTGTCTGATCTAAAATTCATTGCATTCTGATGTTTTTTAATTTGTATCATTTCATGGATTCTTCTCTTAATATAATTGTCTTCATTGATTAATATTTTTGTGTTATCAAAATCAAAACTATGTAACTTTTGATAACTGACAATAACTTGACACCTGTGAACCTATTGTATTTAATATACTTTTTAAGATGTGTGTAATTTGTATTTTAGTATGTGAATTTTGATAGACTTTTTTTTAAATTAATGATGACTGTGAATGTGTATTTTAGACAAACTGATGATGGTGGAGAAAGACACCGAAACGTATTTGTGATATTTTTAAATAATAAACAATAAAATTGACTGGAACCCAGGAATTTCTTCTGGATTAAATTGAAATACAGTCAGAAAAATATACTCAGTAATCAATATTTAAATCAAAAGGGGTAAGTAGAATAATAAAATGGAGAATCAATAAGTCTGTAAATTTCTAGTCCTATTTTTATATACCATATTTTTAATATATGAAATCAGTTTTTACTGCTGCTGAAAGGTGTTAAAAAATGTATATATATAGGTACAGATATCTCTTTCAAACATAACAAAATATTTGAAATAAATCCTTAATATTCGAAATTTTATAACGATTGAGCTAAATAAATAAGTAACTTAATTATAACTACATTTAACAGAAAAAAATTCGGTTGCAAATCCGCCGGAGGCTGTATGATAAATGTTAGACTTAATAATTTGGCTATTAATAAAGTTGCACGTTTGGGTACGAAAATCGAATTTCCCGTTTATAATCAATTATACTATTGTAAGTGTTATAAGCTGATATGAGACTCAAATGAAGATATTATAATAGTAATATACAAGATAACATAATACAAGCACGCTTACGCAAGAAGAAATCTGTTAGAATTATCTTACCAATATTTTCTTACGCGGTAAATCAGATTGTACAAAATATCTATAAAATATATAACATAATTATATTCATTAAATCTAATAAAAAAATACCCAAAAATGGACTCGACAATACACAACCGAGCAACTACAGACCAATTACACTACTTCCAGTTCATTCCAATGTATTCCTGGGTTTCAGTCAATTTTATTGTTTATTATTTAAAATGTTACAAATATGTTTCGGTGTCTTTCTCCACCATCATCAGTTTGTCTAAAATATATATTTACAGTTATCATCAATTCAAATAAAAAACTCTCACTAAAATTCACACATTAAAATACAAATTACACACATATTAAAAAGTACATTAAGAACATTGGTTTTCAGGTGATGAGTCAGGACAAACATATCTGGGAAAAGACTAGAATCTATTGTTTAGAGATTCAAATTTTAATTTCAACTTACGTGTATAGTTCTTTACATCCTAACATTCAACTGGTCACTGAATTTTCCATATTTTATTCGATATCAAGCGAGCGAAACAAAAAAAAAACTGTTTATCTTTCGTCTTTTCTTTGCATTTTAGGAATGCTTGGCAATTCTTCAATATTACTTCTACTACTTCCAGTACCAAGCAAAATTTTCGAATACATAATAAAGCAGTGGCTTGAAAAAGTGATTGGAAAATATACACCTACCTACCAATTTGGTTTCAAACAACATCACTCGACTGTCCATCCGCTCTTTATTTTGGCCAACAATATACAAACTACCCACCTAACTGACAGAAAGACAGCTTGCCTGTTTATGGAGATTAACAAGGCTTTTGATAGTGTCTGGCATAGAGGCTTACTATACAAACTACACACACCAACATATCTACTACACACCATAAAGAACTTACTAGAAAACAGACAACTACAAGTACGAATTGACAAAACACTGTCATTTTCTTTTTCGCCTGAACAAGGGCTCCCTCAAGGATCCCCGCTCTCACCGTTTCCCTACAGTATATACTGCCATAACATATACAATTACAACTTACCAGACAAAAATCAAATCGACAGATCGGCATACATATTACAATACGCAGACGACACGGCACTTATTGTACATGACAAAACTACTGAGAGAGCAGCTCAAAGACTCCAAACACTACCAAACAACACAATCACATGGTTTTATAAATGGAGACTAACACCAAACGCGTCAAAAAACCAACTTCTGCTCACAAACCACAGACTCAACGCTGACTCCCTACAATAACTGCAGACGGCCAAACGACACAACCAAAAAACGACGTAAAATACCTTGGAATCACAATTGACCACAAACTTAAATTCACTAAACACATACGAAACATCAGGGCAGAAACAATAAAGAGAACAAAACACTTCCGATCACTAACCTACAACGACAGAGGAATTAGCACAAACACGGCCACCAAAATGTATAAAGCTATTTGTAGACCTTTGCTTGACTATGTACATATACTCATGACCAACGGAACAGAAAGGACAAAACGTTATCTACAAACAACAGAACAAATTGCACTAAGACTAATAACACAAATAAGAAACCCCCAAAACCCACCACACAATCCCTCCACCCAACTACAACTGGACCATACTGAATCCCCTTTTTCTTACAAGAGCAACCAGACAATCCCGCTTCCGTTTCCCTACATCAACGCTACTCGAACACTTACAAACGCAACTGACTACTGGACAATAAAATAATTTTTTCCTGTCATTAGAATTAGAAATTTTATTAAATAAGATTATTAACCTAGAATAAGAGAATGTTCATCTTTGTTTTTTATTTAGACTAGGACTACATGTATTAAACAAGGGCAGAAGGACCGATAGGTCGATAGCCTTTTTTAGAAATAAAGATGTTTACTACTACTCTAATAATAAAAAGTAAAATTCTTAAATACTAAAAGTACGCGCTCAATATAAAAATCGATAGGACGAAATATACACTCCAGAAATTTCAAGAACAGTCATGTAAAACCGTAGAGATCTAAAATAATATATCAGAATAAATACTTTTTTCGTATACTTATCTAATCCAGTATGTTAAACTACTATACGAACGCACAAACATGACAAAGATCTCGGAAAGACTCATACAGCTACAGACAAAATGGACAAACAACTCCTACAACTGGACCATACTGAATCCCCTTTGTCTTAGAAGACCAACCAGACAATCCCGCTTCCGTTTCCCTACATTAACGCTACTCGAACACTTACAAACGCAACGGACTAGTGGACAATAAAATAATTTCTTCTTGCCACTGAAATCTTATTTATTTAATAGTATTGTTAACCTAGAATGGGAGAATTTTCATATTTGTTTTTTATTTAGATTAAGACTGCATGTATTAAACAAGGGCAGAAATACTGATAGGTCGATAGCCTTTTTTAGAAATAAAGATGTTTACTACTACTATTGTTAACCTAGAATAGGAGAATTTTCATATTTGTTTTTTATTTAGATTAAGACTGCATGTATTAAACAAGGGCAGAAAGACCAATAGGTCGATAGCCTTTTTTAGAAATAAAGATGTTTACTACTACTACTCCAGTATGTTAGTTAGTTACCTTGATTTTAACCAATAGCAGCATACAACAATACTAATTAATTAATTGGGCTGTTAATTTGAGAACTGAAAAAGTACAGCAACCACAAAGGTTGGAAATGGAGGCATATTGAAATTACGAAATAAACAAAATATTTCTGAAATTATTTGAAGTCTTTGTTATAAAGTTTATACAAGCTTTTTCGCTCATAAAGTTTACTTTGAGATATTAAATTAAATATTTACTTCGGGCAGATTGGCATGCTAATTGAAAGAGCTTTTATCTTTCCCTTAAAATAATCTTACATTTTACCAATTTTGTCGACCCCAATGTCAAAAAATAATGCCCAGGATCATTACGATGAATACTAAATAAAATTTTAGTTGTTTTGTTGCTGAACGAGACTGGTCGCGATTGAAATAATGATTATTAGATAGTAAATGTACCTGTCAAATGCACGAATATAAATAAAAGGAAAAGTAATGACAATTAGTAAATGTGCAGTTGAATAATATACTTGATGTTGCTGCATTAGATATAACCCAGCAAAAATAATAAAATGTGAACGTAAAATTGTCTATTTAAGGATATTTGCTGTTAGATTAATAAGTGTTCGTCCATTTATCGGTTCGGATTACTCTAACGTCATTATTATGAGTGTTTCGTATAAAACTCGTGAGTAATGTTACTTTTTTAACTATATAGTACTCCCTCGACATGATGTGAATCTACTATTCTCACGTAAATGATTCAAATATTTTTAGATTCATATATATTTAATACATTTTAATATTGTAAGGTCGTACTGAATACACATCCCTTAAAATATAAAAGCGAAATGAAATGGAAAATAATTTTATATACCCCTGCCTTTTCGTTGTTGCTGTATGGAGCTTGAAAAACATGACTAACAACACAACTAAAAGTATTGTGACGGTTAAATTTTGATATTAATTAGCGGTTCACCTATCTGCTCACCCGTTGGAAAAATTAATTAGTTATTAGCAAGAAATGTAGTAATATTTTGTATTCAACCGATATTTCTCTGTAATATATAATTAGCAATCACAATTTGTTGGGTTGGGGCTTATTATGTTTTCCATATTAATTATATTTGGATAAACAATTTGAAAATATTTGTATCTCGCTTGGAGGTGCCCCACCTTTGCTGACCACAGTTTGAGATGGAAGGGACGAAAAATCGATCCAAACAGAGAGACCTAATAAAAGAAATCGAGTTCCAACCGTAGTCAAGACCAGTCAAAAAGTCGTTCTTCCCGAATAGAACCATCGCCACGAGACCTCCCTTTTGCTGTAGATTTAAAACCGTTTGGATTTTGCGGGTAAGATCCTCAGCCGCTTCTAGATTCCTTACTGGAGATTAGACTCACTCAAATTGTGGATTGGATGGCCAGGGGCAGTCTGCATGAAACGATAATCTGAAAGCATGTGGAAAAAGGGATATTGGTAGCACGAGGTTCCGGCGATTTTTGAAGACGACGGACCGGACGCTGTGCTGATATTTAGGCATGCGATAATCAGATCAATTCACTAGGGTTTTTTTTCTGATAGTAATTAGAAAAGAGCGGACACGAACGGTTAGCGGAAGGAAATTGTGGCCGTCAAACCATACGTTTCTTGTTCTATGTGTAAGTTTATGTATTGTCACGGTAAAAGCATTGAGTAGGTATTTCGGCAGCATTCGATCGCTGAGCGTTCTTGCTTCGCTGCGAAAGCTAGTGGCGCTCAAACACACCCTCCGAGCTTTGCACACGACCGCCCGAAATATCTGCTCAAGTGAGTTGTTAGTTTTTTAATCTTTCACTTTTTTTTTAATTTTCATAACTTTGTATTCTCCTGGTAACTTTTAAATTACAATCATTAAATGACTGTTGCCTTTTATTTTTCTCCGTGAAATTTGACGTTTTGCAGTATTTAATTCAAAAATTATTTTTTCCTATAAATCATTTCGGGCATCTGATAATAGCAAATTCAGGGTAACCCATAACAATGCAGTCACATTTCTAGAGGTTGATTTTGCCTCAATTTGTTTGTAAATCATTTATAATAACTATAAAATGTCTCTTAAAGAGCCTTTGAACTTGAATACAGCTATCCAAATGCCGTACATAGTTTTTGCGGACTCGACTGAAATTTAATAGTCGTTTAAAAATACCTCAAGTTCCGCAATAATTCTTGAAGACGGACGTGGCCTTGTTTCCACAAACGATTCGTTAATCAGATACTTTACATCTTTCCACAAAAGGAAATCTAAAGGTGCTAGATCAGGTAGCGTCGGGGTCGCGAAACTGAAATTCAAATACTGGCTTACTGCAACAGAAAAGTGAGCACGCTCACCATCGTGTTGAAGCCACATTTGCTATAGAACGTTCATTGAGTCGTTTTCAAGAAGTTATAAAAGGACCTCTTGTAGAAAACGATAAACTATCAAATGCTTGCTAGCAACACTCGCCCGCACGTAACCCACGTTCCTGATGACTTCGCGAAGTATGATCCGTGGATTCACTTGCCCCAAGAATACTATTCCTAGTACAGTTATTCTCATTCTTTCCCGAGACCGGCTTGAGTCGCTAATAGAATAAGACGTAAAAATTGAGTTGGTCAATAACCTGCTGAAGCAGCCGCTGACCAAGTTGAACTCTTGGCTAATAATCGTCTGAAGTCATACTTTCAACTGCTTGTAAATGGTATATACAAAGTTGTTCAAGTACCATCCAGGAAAAGGCAGCTTGAGTCGTACCCACCCTGTGCAATTTTACGAGTACAAATCGATTGTTCATTTGCAACTCCTTTTCCTAAACAGAAATAGTTCATTTATTGCGTCTCTTTCTGTACTAATTGCAATAAACGTTTGTTCTTAGGATGTTGCCTTGAGGAATATCGTTCTTGAGAAAGCCAAGCAGCAGCTTTCGCGTTGTGATTTGTTGCTGCATATAGATGCATCATTGGCACTTCCTGGTCGTTGTGGTTCTTCATGGAGACCGATAATTTTGCAAACTTTTTAATATTTGCGTTAAAACAATAAACGTGTTAAACTGACTCTCAATAATTTATGTCATTGGTCTTGTCTAAGGAAACACGTTGCTAAACATACTATAATACCTGGCCAGTTTGTCCAAGTTATTGTTTACAGAAAATTGAAATAAAGTGTATCAAAACATAATTTTTTTTTGTATATTCTTTTTCCTGACTGTACTTTAATTCATTCCAAGGTATTCCTGGGTTTTCAGTCGATTTTATTGTCACTAATTATGGTGTTATGTGATGAGCCCTGCGTTTCGTCCCGGGTCTACCTATTGGACTCGTCAGTAAGGCTTTAGGTAGACACTGCCTTATACGCCAGACATCGGTTATACGCGTTCGGACGTAAATGAACCGAGCCGGTATAGATCTTGTGCGGTGAGATGTTGGCAACCCGTGTTGCCGATGCTGCCACTCGTTCCATTCTGCTTTTTTTCCCAAGCATATATATCTTTTGTATATTCTTTTTCCTGACTGTACTTTAATTCATTCCAATGTATTCCTGGGTTTTCAGTCGATTTTATTGTCACTAATTATGGTGTTATGTGATGAGCCCTGCGTTTCGTCCCGGGTCTACCTATTGGACTCGTCAGTAACTCGGTTCATTTACGTCCGAACGCGTATAACCGATGTCTGGCGTATAAGGCAGGGTCTACCTAAAGCCTTACTGACGAGTCCAATAGGTAGACCCGGGACGAAACGCAGGGCTCATCACATAACACCATAATTAGTGACAATAAAATCGACTGAAAACCCAGGAATACATTGGAATGAATCAAAACATAATGTTTTTAAAGAGTCAAAGTATCGTAAACTTATTTGTAGACATTTTCTGACATGTTCTAGAAATTTTATCCGATAATTCGGAATGACACTGTATAATATATATAATATATAAATATATATAAACACTTGCAGGATAAAAAGTAAATTTGGCTACACAGCAGAGAACGTGGTAGTTTTTATCGAATCTGTATTTTGTCAAATGAAGATCATATTTGACATTTATGTCCAACTAGCCGTATCGTTTCATCCCCGCCCGTCAGTCAACAGCTATGTGTGTCTACTCTTGACATTGAGAAAAGGGAGTATCGCCGGGAGCTTCCCAGGGAGTCGCTCCTCGCTCACCATCCCCAGTGGAAAAAAATGTATTCTTGAATGATAGGGACTGATTGGCACCATTATTCGCGAGACGGAGAGAAGGTCGCTTCAGATCCTGCTTTCAGTTCGATTTTTCAAAGTCTTCTTATTGGCGTAATGTTAGACATTTTCCTCAAGTTTGTGAAAAGTAAAGCAAAAGCTTGTTGCATTAGATTGGTTTCACTCAATTGAGGACATTAAAATTAACCAAAAAAATATCCTGTCCTATGCAGTGGTAGCCTAACAATGATGAACAAATTATAAGAATTAAATTATAGGACACTGAAATCTAGGACACCTAGAATATGTGAGCTACAAGACACTGTATCAATTTATGCGAAGAACAATATATCTGACAAATCGGGATGCATTTCTAAGTAGAAATAACTCCAAGTGATTACTTAGATTAACTAACGTCTTAACCTCAAAACGCAGTTTGATGTTTAAAAATTGTTTTGTCTCGAAAATCGAGATGAAAAAGTTGATAGAACGATAGAGATGTTTCCGAGATCAAGACCAAAAAAAATCTACACCAAATGTTCCCACGTTTTTTCAAGATTATTCCCATTTTTCTTAGTAGTAGAATACTGGTTTCTGTAAGACTTCAACAATCAGTATTTCTGTTGTGACCCCACTTTTACAAACACAAACTCATTTCATAATAATAAATATACATATACAAGATCTCAGACTGCCTAATGACAATTGAAGTATTCTATGACCTAAAGGCAAAGATCAAATTACATCTTGAAGAAAATTTTAAACACAAAAGAGAAATGGGCCCCACGCAAGCCCCAGTAACCTCTTAAAAGAAATGACGCCAAATTTGAATCAGTATTGTTGTAAATCGTAATTTGGCATGTTTTGCTTTCTATCGTTCTCGGCATTATCAGTCTTCTGTTAGTTACTATGTTACAACAAAATTACCCGTTCCCGTACTAAAATTTGATAAATCTACATATATGGTTTTGCCACAAACCGTAAATGTATTTAGTCGTGACTGATACCTTACTGACTACTTACTGATACCTTACTGACAACTGGACCTTACTGAATACCCGCTGTCCTATAAGACAAATCATTCAATCCCACTCCCTTTCTTAGAATTGTACCAGAACACTTAAAGACACAAACGAATTAACAAGTTCGGGTTCGAACAAATTCTAAAATTGGAATAAGCTTGGATTAGCAATTTTTTATGTAAGTTCAACGTATGTATGAAATCCTCAAGAAAATCCGACTGGATCGATTGCTAATTTCGCAATAAATATTTACCATTTATATACAGGGTGTCATGTAAACTTTTGTCAATATTTCGCCTAAAAAAGAACCCATCCGCGACAAATCAAAAAATTTAAAAAATTGCATTAATTAAAATATCAGGTTTTTCGAGGTATTTGCCCTTGTTTGAAAATCGACCAAAACCGACTTCACCTAATGTTTCGTATAAATATAATTTTTGTGTTTTAGTTTAGGCAATGGTCATAGTTCGAAAGCTCAGCAAACTATTTTAAATGTATGCTTTGGATTAAAAAAACTATTTTTATACACATTCCTTAAAACTCAATGTTTGGCACAAAAAAAAAGCACCACTCTTCTAGCATTTGAAATGGTATAATAGGTACTTATTCTTTAAAAAGTATTTTTTTGCCAACAATGTTCAATAAGTACAAGTGAATTTTATTTGCATATTAATACCGTTCCGTAGCCATTTTTGGACTTATAACAACCCATTGGAAAAGACGATTGTTTTTATTGCAGTATTATTAAATTATATTTATTATGCCATGGGCAGTACACCTTTTGAGAATATGCAGAAATGCGTTTTATCTATGAGTAGAGTGGAGGTAGTGCAAATAATGCATCAATCCTCTACCGACCACGCACTCCCACTTCGAAATAATTCTAGGCCTCGCGTTTTTACAGCTGTGCACAACGTCTATTCGGAAGGAAGATTGCAAGGAACACATGCTGGATAAAGAACACCTCAAATGGTTGATGACCAACAGGTGTTGGAAAATATAAGTCGCGATCCAACTACATCAGAGTCCAAAGCAGTATGAAATGTACCCGTATCACCTCCAAAGAGACGAATCCCGTTCACCATCATCAAACCATCACTAGATCCAACTTTTTTTTATAACATTCTTTGAAGAGATAACATTTTAAGAAGTGTTAATGGAAGCGACGAGGAATATTTTCAAAATTCGTATCTTTTACAGTTGATGAATATCGCTCAATAAAAATGGTTTATACAAATCGGCCAAGCCTGCATAGGAGCCAATGGGAGCTACTTTGAATCAGAGATTAGTTGAGAGATCGCCGATGCAATGTTAAAAAAACGTACCGAACTTGAGTGACGAAAATAACGGTCGACGGCCGAACCATATGCACTTTTTTTGCGTCGGAGGAGAGGTATGTAGTGGGGATCGCATTTTACATTACACTGTGGCTGTGATGGCTAATGCGCGCGTTTGGGCCAGCGCGCGTAGATTTTGTCAGAATTCAAATTTCCTTGGTTTCTTATTAAAATTAAGGAACTTGCATCTTGATACTCGATGAAATAGCCATTTAGATAACAGGCCCCTATAAATGCCGCCGCCCAGAGGACAAGCGTTTAGACTTAATTTTCATTCATAAGCAGATTTTTTACAGATGGTTATTACACTCACTTTATAAATTGCATTAATTAAAAATAGTTTTAAAAGTTGATTTTTGTTTCAACTTATTTAATTTTAATGATTGTAATTCAAACAATTTGTAATTCACTTCAAAATATTCCTGGGGTTCAGTCAATTTTAATGTTTGTTATTTAAAATGTTAGAAATACGTTTCGGTTTCAGGTGCTGACTCATCACCTGAAAATCAATGTTCTTAATGCACTTTTTAATATGTGTGTGATTTGTATTTTAATATGTGAATTTTGGTGAAAGTTTTTTATTTAAATTGTTAATAACTGTAAATATATATTTTAGACAAACTGATGATGGTGGAGAAAGACAACGAAACGTATTTGTAACATTTTAAATAATAAACATTAAAATTGACTGAAACCCAGGAATATTTTGAAATGAATTAAAGTACAGTCAGGAAAATATACGCAACGACAATTTGTAATGTTTAGAACTATTTTAATTTTGAATTATTATTATTTTAATCATGATTGATATACATGTAAAAACTTGTAATTTAACTGATTTTAGAAATCCCGCTAGCACGATTACATGATGTTCATTTTGTGAATTTCAAAAAAGTCCGTTTTACTCCTTCATTATTGTAATTATTGAAATTATATATAAAAATTGCAATTACATCGTTTTTGGCTTTGACGTATTGCAAAAATCAAGTGTAGTTTTGATTACGCTAATGTCGAAGCCAATTTATTTAATTTTTCACATTTATATTACTTTATATTTCTTTACATATACAGAGTGGCGATTTTCTGAATCTTTGTATGGGTAACTTCGACATTTTTAAAGATAGAGAATCCGTTAAATCGGCAAAATTGGGCAGAATTCGATTGCCTATTCATTACGGTTTTCAAAATTTAGATACCCGACTTGGTTCCTGAAATATCCTGAAAAGACAAGAAATAAAAACTTTTACGTAAACTGCTTAACTTAGAAAAAATCACATTTTACGTAAACTGCTTAACTTAGAAAAAAAGTTAAAATTGCCCTTGGTAGAACTTTTTGCGTTGAATCCAATAAACTAGCATTCGTTTTCATAATCAACTTGATTTACGAGATAAAAAATAAACTTGTGTTTTTTAAATGGTAATCATAGTTGTCTGTGAGCCTTTTAAAATCCTTATTTTTTTCTGTGTTTAACGATATAACTGTTTGTATGTTTATTTCCTTTTATTGCCGAAAAACTTCAAAAGAACTTAAAAAATGTGTAGAAGGCTCTGGAAACAATAACTATATTATCACACAAAGCACAAAACAAAAATGAAAGAACGTATCGTTTAAATTAAATGTTCAAATTGACTTCCGTTTAAGGCCAGGCACTTTTGGCATCTTCTAATCATTTCCAATAATACCTTTCTTATGGTTTGTGGACGGATACTTCTTATTGCTGAACGTATTCTATTTACTAGTTCTTCAATATCATTGGGTTTTGTTTTATAAATCTTGTTTTTAAGGGTACCCCACATAAAATAGTCCAGAGGTGAGAAGTCCAGTGAAAGTGCTGGCCACCGAATGGGTCCTGCATTGGCAATCCAACCAGGAAAATGTTGTAAATATTCACATACAACTCGTAAGTTGTGTGGAGGCTGCTAACGGCAAACTATCCAGCATCTCTTCAAGTTCATTTTGTAAAAAGTGTAAATATCTTTCGCCATTTAAATTAAGATTATAAAAGAATGGACCAATAACTTTATCACTAAAAATGCCACACCAGACATTCACAGAAGAAACACGTTGATCTCGTCCATTTTTAAGTAGATGAGGATTTTCATTAGCCGGGCTTTTTCCTTAGAAACATTACATTCACTGGCAGTATCTCTGATTGACGAATTTGCATTAAAATAGGTCTAAGCTAAAACTTTTTCTTCATCTTGTTCTTTAAATTTAATCTTCCCGTTTTTGGCTTTTTAAGTGATCCGTATTTTTTCAAGTTGGCTTCCAGTCGTGAAAAAAGTTGTTTGTCTGGCTGTCTCCTCTCCATGTATCGGTCCAAATATTACTATTTCTATTACAGGTATAGTAACAGAATTTTCCCGCCTTCTTTGCTAACAAAATGCACCGTATTTACATAGCAACAATAATACTTTTAACTAATTAATTATTATTATTATTAGTGTCAAATTTATTTGACACTTTTAATGACAGATACAGTAACCATTTTGTGACAATACTGCTAGATGGTGGTTAATGTTTTTCTTTTGAATTTTTACGGTTAAAAGAAGAGATAAACTTACCAACAGTTATATCGTTAAATTCAGAACAAAATAAGGATTTTAAAAGGCCCACAGCAAACTATGATTACCATTTAAAAAACCTAAGTTTATTTTTTATCTCGTAAATCAAGCTGATTATGACAACGAGTGCTAGTTTATTGGATTCAACGGAAAAAGTTCTTTCAAGGGCAATTTTAACTTTTTTTCTAAGTTAAGCAGTGTGCGTAAAATGTGGTAATTAAAAAAGTTTTGATTTCTTATCTTTTCGGGATATTTCAGGAACCAAGTCGTGTACCTACATTTTGAAAACCGTAATGAATAGGCAATCGAATTCTGCCCAATTTATCCCATTTAACGGATTCTCTATCTTTAAAAATGTAGAAGTTACCCATACAAAGATCCAGAAAATGGCCACCATGTATATACCGGGTGTCCGTTTTTGGAGCTCAACCATGGGGATCTCGGTAACCACATAAGATACTAGATTTCTTAAATTGCGGCAAAGTTGCGCAATCTAGAGTTTACCAAAATGCTCTTTCAAAAATTCAAAAATTTCTGCTATTTCCGGAGGCAGCCGGAAAAAAATTGTTTCGATACACTGGCACTGGGCAGGTCTGCTTCCTGTCAAGGTTGCAGCGATAATCAACATATTTTTCACAGTTTGACTGAATTTCGCCTAGCGTCACTTCAGCCACAAAATTATTGTAATTATCTTGTCTTTTTCAAATGAAGATAAACGAGATATGTTTATGAAATTTTTTACTCTTCACATCGAATTATGCAAATTACTTCGGACACATATCTACAGCGATATTCAGAAAGACAACAACCAGCTCAAAATGATTTTCTGTTCCTCCATAGACATTTAGCCAAGTTTGGTGCATTTTCTAAGCCTAGAAAACGCTCCTAGAACGTTCCTAGAACAAATGAGAGCTCTCATCAAAAGTAAAAAACGGTAATAAATTAAATTCTCCATTAGATTCAAGATAATCCTTCTACTTCAACAAGAGCTATAGCAGCAGAAATTAACATATCTCATCAGGCAGTGAGGAGAGTCTTGAAGATACATAAATATCGTCCGTTTAAAATTCATGTCACCCAAGTTTTGCTTCGTTTGCTCAATCATTGAAACGCTAATTTTATTTTCATGGCATCAAAACTATTGGGGTTGATTGACCTTTGAAAACAAGCGCAAATCTGCTCGCCCTCGCTGCTTATGTTCACGGCCCCCCCTACTTACGGGGAGTACGCTATTTTTAAAATGTGCATATGGTTGGGGGATAAAACTGCATGGTGGCGGTAGCTTACGGCTAATATCGCTGAAACGCTTTCGCCTATGCTCATCGGCGATCTCTCAACTAATCTCTGTTTGAATATTCACTTCAAGTTGTTATTTGCGTTAATGCGCATAAAAGTTTGTATTAATTTGGTTAGTGGAGGAGTTAGGCACAATACCGCCTATATTTATTGGAAAGTTGTAGTTATCATAGCTGACTAAATAAATATTTAATGCTTTATAAATACCTACTTATTATAGCATTTCAGACCATCTTTAAGTATGGTGTTGATTTTTTATATTTACGAGGATCCAGATAACTGTTCGCTCTTTGCTACCGTAGGAACCAACTTTTAGATGATAGAAATATAGTTATAAGGAACTATATTAAAATAAAGCTTTTAATCCAAAGAATAAACGACCAAAAAAAGACACTGAATCAACTCAACAGAAACATTAAAGCTTTGATTGGACAATACCGACAAGACAAATGGCTAGAAACATGTAAAGAAATACAAAAAGACAAAGGCAAAACATACTGACGAAAAATTAAGAAACTAGCGCAATACAAAAAAACTAACACTACTGACACAATTGACGAAAACGGAATAGAACGGTACATAGACAAAGAGAGAGCTGACGCGTTCGCCAGACACTATCAAATGGCCTTCAGCATATCGACAAACCCTAACTTCGACAATGACAACTGGAACTTGATCAACGAATGGTACTTGAACTATTTCAATAGCTCACCAAACTATACATACAAACTGATCACAGACACAGAGTACGATGAAGCCCTAGCGCATATCAAAAACACAGCACCGGGAAAAGATAAAATAAAGGCAAAACTCCTGAAAAGCCTAACTCAAGAAACACACAAACTGATCCTAACTGAATTGAACAACTGCATCAGAAATAACAGTAGTAGTAGTAAACATCTTTATTTATAAAAAAAAGGCTATCGACCTATCGGTATTTCTGCTCTTGTTTAATACATGTAGTCTTACTCTAAATAAAAAAAACAAATATGAAAATTCTCATATTCTAGGTTAACAATATTATTAAATAAAATTCTAATGACAAGAAAAAATTATTTTATTGTCCACTAGTCAGTTGCGTTTGTAAGTGCTCGAATGGCGTTGATGTAGGGAAACGGAAGCGGGATTGTCTGGTTGGTCTAGTGAGACAAAGGGGATTCAGTATGGTCGAGTTGTAGGGGTTGTTTGTCCATTTTGTCTGTAGATGTATGAGTCTTTCCGAAATCTTTGTCATGTTTGTGCGTTCGTATAGTAGTTGGGTGGGGTGGTTGTGTAGTGGGTTTTGGGGGTGTCTTATTCGTGTTATTAGTTTTAGTGCAATTTGTTCTGTTCTTTGAATATAACGTTTTGTTCTTTCTGTTCCGTTGGTCATGAGTATATGTCCAAAGTCTAGCAATGGTCTACAAATAGCTTTATATATTTTGGTGGCGGTGTTTGTGCTAATTCCTCTGTCTTTGTAGGTTAGTGATCGGAAGTGTTTTGTTCTCTTTATTGTTTCTGCCCTGATGTTTCGTATGTGTTTAGTGAATTTAAGTTTGTGGTCAATTGTGATTCCAAGGTATTTTACGTCGTTTTTTGGTTGTCTCGTTTGGAGTCAGCGTTGAGTCTGTGGTTTGTGAGCAGAAGTTGGTTTTCTGACGCGTTTGGGGTTAGTCTCCATTTATAAAACCATGTCATTGTGTTGTTTGTTAGTGTTTGGAGTCTTTGAGCTGCTTTCTCAGTAGTTTTGTAATGTACAATACAAAAGTGCCGTGTCGTCTGCGTATTGTAATATGTATGCCGATCTGTCGATTTGATTTTTGTCTGGTAAGTTGTAATTGTATATGTCATAGCAGTATATATTGTAGAGAAATGGTGAGAGCGGGGATCCTTGAGGGATCCCTTGTTCAGGGGAAAAAGAAAATTGACAGTGTTTTGTCAATTCGTACTTGTAGTTGTCTCAGAAATAACATAATTCCAAAAACATGGAAAAACGGCTTAATAATTCATATACCCAAAAATGGACTGGACAATACACAACCGAGCAATTACAGACTAATTACACTGCTACCAGTACTTAGCAAGGTTTTTGAGTACATAATAAGGCAGCGACTGGCAAAACTGATCGGAAAATACATACTATCGTATCAGTTCGGATTCAAACATCAGCACTCGACTATTGACCCACTCTTCACTCTGACTAACAATATACAAACAACCCACCTAACTGACAGAAAGACAGCTTGCCTGTTTATGGACATTAACAAAGCTTTTGATAGTGTCTGGCATAGAGGCTTACTATACAAACTATACAAACTACACACACCAACATATCTACTACACACCATAAAGAACTTACCAGAAAACAGACAACTACAAGAACGAATTGACATAACACTGTCATTTTCTTTTTTCCCTGAACAAGGGCTCCCCCAAGGATCCCCGCTCTCACCGTTTCTCTACAATATATACTGCCATGACATATACAATTACAACTTACCAGACAAAAATCAAATCGACAGATCGGCATACATATTACAATACGCAGACGACACGGCACTTATTGTACATGACAAAACTACTGAGAGAGCAAATTGAACTAAGACTAATAACACGCATAAGACACCCCCAAAACCCACTACACAACCCCTCCACCCAACTACTATACGAACGCACAAACATGACAAAGATTTCTGAAAGACTCATACATCTACAGACAAAATGGACAAACAACCCCTACAACTGGACCATACTGAATCCCCTTTGTCTTACAAGACCAACCAGACAATCCCGCTTCCGTTTCCCTACATCAACGCTACTCGAACACTTACAAACACAACTGACTACTGGACAATAAAATAATTTTTTTTTGTCATTAGAATTGGAAAGTTTATTTAATAAGATTATTAACCTAGAATAAGATAATTTTCATCTTTGTTTTTTACTTAGATTAAGACTGCATGTATTAAACAAGGGCAGAAAGACCGATAGGTCGATAGCATTTTTTAGAAATAAAGATGTTTACTACTACTACTACTCCAAAGAATACTTTCAATTCTTCTGATGAGCTTTAGAACTACGACCATTGGTAAAACTAAGTTTTTTACATCTGAGCATCAGAAACCCCTTTATTTTCATTATTACTATTTCTCACTTTTCCGCCCTGTCAAAGACAGGGTCTTCCGTCAGGCGAAGTATTGTTGAAGGTTTACGAGACAACCGTAATATTATAAATGGGACATTCTTAACTATAGTGCTTAATAAATACATATATCGAGTGTTTTTACCACATATATTTAGACATCATTACAACGTACGCCTGTTTGATCATCGAATACTCAAAATCGGAATATTTACAATATTGGAAAAATTGCAGTAGTGTTGAAGTAAAAGTAATAAATGTTTTTAAACTCGGTAAATATTTATATTTACTTTATTGTTGTGAGCAGAATATACATAAATATCTCTAAATTATGGTATATTAAAAATAGTAGATTACCCTGCCTTAATCGCATTAGCAACCTAAATGCTTTTCAAGAACTAATGCCTTCCGTTAAATAAATAAGTTTTATAGAACTCACAAAATACCCATCTACAGAAGCATATTAATCCCAATTGCGTGTTAGCAGTTGGATTTATTTGAGGCGTGTTAATCCGACTTGTGCACGAATTACTTTATGAAATACTTTTCCGTGCCTGTGTTTTCAGCTATAACCAAAACTACATATGCGGACTAGCAAATAACACCTACTAAAGTGGTTTTGTTTTTTGCGAACAGTTTTGAATTTTTTTTCTACATTTCACCTTTTTGCGATTGTTCTTTCCATTTAGAAGAGTTAGCCTCATTTCAAGAGACATATTTTTATACATAGTAATACAGGGTGTCCCACTGGGCACCACCGCGATCGGTATACAGCAACCTATAATAAGGAGAAATTTGAAGTAATTGGGGCAAGCGATCTAAAATGTTTTCAAGATTGCTACACTTCCGGTTACTCCGGAAGTGGCTATCAACTTGCTTATTTTAAATGGAACATCCCATATTTTATTACATTTTTGAATTCTACTCCAAATTCTAAATACCAATTTTATTGCATGCATAATATATGCATTACATTATTTACACCATCATATTCAGTCGTCGCCACTGGGGTCGACCTAGAAATTGAAGACAACATGTTCCTCAAACACCTGGAGCAGCAAAACTTCAGAATAAGATTCTGCAAGAGAATAATTTGACGAGGACGCAACGCACCCTCACTCATGATAAGGCTAATAACCGGCGATATATCCACCTACGAAAGACTACTACAGACGTTAATAAACGACCGTGCGGTTCATTTTTGTGCCGCATTTTCAAAATCACCGAAAGCAAACCACCAGCACCCGTGCCTGCGCCGTGTGGCAAATGCAACATATTCAACCACAAAATTGAAGACTGCAAGCAATCACCAAGATGCAACAAGCGCCACGGTCCCCATCCAACTTCCAAATGCGAGTCACCACTGCCAACCAAATGCGCAGCATGCAACTCCGTAGACCACGCAGCATGGAGCATGAAGTGCCCAAAACGACCGACAGCCCCAATCGACGGAATACCAAACGTCAAGATAAACTGTCTAAACAAACGGACGACCGAGATTGCGGAGGCGACGACAGTGGCAAGTAGAATACACACACCCATTACAACACATTATCACAACATAAACAAATACAAACATCAACTTAACAAAACAAACAATACCAACAGAGACGAACTACTAAAAAAACTACGAAAACAATTTATAGAAGACTTCAACATTGACACCTTCGTTGTTTTCTTCGGAAACCATATGTACATCTTAATGTTTGACATGCTCCTGCCCGAGGGACGCTCTCCAACTGAACCCTGCGAACAAGTGAGACAGACAGTAACAAACACACAAGATTCAATTTGAAAGTACTTTAAGCGAACATCAACGGACTAAACCATAAAAAGCCACTAATTTACAATTACATTGAACAAAACGACATGGACTGCTGCATGTTTGTAAAGACTAAAACTAAAATAGGACAGACTTCATCATACAGGGACTGGCAATACATCTGTAGACATGGCAATTCCACCAACCACGCCAGAGGAGGGGCTTCAGTTCTTCTCAAACCTGTAACAAAACTAGGCAAAGCAAACCCTCTCCACCTCAACAACCCTTTGAACGACTGTATACATTTTACCATACCCTACTTAAACGACCTGATACACATATTTCTGACATACATACACCCACACTCCAACCTAGAACAAAACATATTGACCAAGGCAAGCATCTATAAATATGCAATAATTATAGGCGACTTTAATTTCAACATAAACAAAACGAAGCAGCTTAAAAGATTTTTACAAAATTCCGACTTTATAAAACAGCACACCCCACCAACATTTCTGATGCCCGCAAACCCAGATTCAACACCAGACGTTCTACTGCACACAAGAAACTTAACAAACACCATCAACAACATAAACTTAACCAACGAACTTGGACCCGACCACCTGGCTATTACGTTTAACATAGACTTAAAACATACGCAACCTACCTCCAATACACCTCCTATAGAGAAAAAGTTAAACCTAACAAAGACTGACATAGACAAAGTGAAACAACATATACATGACTACATTCAATCATAAGCACAGCACATTTCAATAGAATCCATACAACAACAACTTACACTAGCCATACGAAAATTTAGCCCGGAAATAAAAAATGCTTTCTACCGACATACACTGCCCAAATACATACTGAGACTAATAAAACATAAAAGAGAACTGTACAGACTATATACAAACACTCAAAATAACGACATAAAAAAGACACTGAACCAACTCAACAGAAACATTAAAACCTTGGTTGGACAATACCGACAAGACAAATGGCCAGAATTTACGAAAACGGATTAGAACGTTACACAGACAAAGAGAAAGCGGACGCGTTCGCCAGACACTATCAAAGGGCCTTCAGCATATCGAAAAACCCTAACTTCGACAATGACAACTGGAACTTGATCAACGACTGGTACTTGAACTATTTTAACAGCTCACCAAACTATACCTACAAACTGATCACAGACACAGAGTACGATGGAGCCCAGCGCTTATCAAAAACACAGCACCGGGAAAAGATAAAATTAAGGCAAAACTCTTGAGAAGCCTAACTCAAGAAACACACAAACTGATCCTAACTGAATTGAACAACTGCATCACAAATAACAAAATCCCAAAAACATGGAAAAACGGCTTAATAATCCCTATCCCCAAAAATGGACTGGACAATACACAACCGAGCAACTCCGGACCAATTACACTACTTCCAGTACTAAGCAAAGTTTTTGAATATATAATGAAGCAGCGGCTTGAAAAAGTGATTGGAAAATATATACCTACCTACCAATTTGGTTTCAAACAACATCACTCGACTGTTCATCCGCTCTTTATTTTGGCCAACAATATACAAACGACTCACCTAACTGACAGAAAGTCGGCGTGTCTATTCATGGACATTAACAAGGCCTTTGACAGTGTCTGGCATATGGGCTTATTCTACAAACTCCACACACTAACATAACTACTTCACATCATAAAAAATTTACTTGAAAACAGACGACTACTACAAGTACGAATTGACAACACATTATCTTTTTCTATTTCCCCTGAACAAAGACTCCCGCAAGGATCCCAGCTCTCACCAGTCCTATATAATATATACTGCCATGGTATCTATAAAATTAGACAAAAACCAAATAGACAAATCAGCGTACATATTACTATACGCCGACGATACTGCACTAATAGTACACGACAAAACCACTGAAAAAGCGACTGAAAGACTCCAAACACTAACGAACAATACAATGTCATGATTCTATAAATGGAGACTAACACCAAACGCGTCAAAAAATCAACTTCTACTCACAAACCACAGACTCAACGCTGACTCCCCTACAATTGCAGACGGCCAAACGACAGAACCAAAGAATGACATAAAATACCTAGGAACCACGATTGACCACAAACTTAAATTCACTAAACACATACGAAACATGAGGACAGAAACAATAAAGCGAACAAAACACTTCCGATCACTAACCTACAAAGACAGAGGAATTAGCACAAACACCGCCACCAAAACATATAAAGCTATTTGTAGACCCTTGCTAGACTATGGACATATACTCATGACCCACGGAACAGAAAGGACAAAACGTCATATACAAACAACAGAACAAATTGCACTAAGACTAATAACACGAATAAGACACCCCCAAAACCCACTACACAACCCCTCCACCCAACTACTGTACGAACGCACAAACATGACAAAGATTTCGGAAAGACTCATACATCTACAGACAAAATGGACAAACAACCCCTACAACTGGAGCATACTGAATACCCCTTGTCTTACAAGACCAACCAGACAATCCCGCTTCCGTTTCCCTACATCAACGCTACTCGAACACTTACAAACGCAACTGACTACTGGACAATAAAATAATTTTTTCTTGTCATTAGAATTGGCAAGTTTATTTAATAATATTATTAACCTAGAATAAGAGAATTTTCATCTTTGTTTTTTATTTAGATTAAGACTACATGTATTAAACAAGGGCAGAAAGACCGATAGGTCGATAGCCTTTTTTAGAAATAAAGATGTTTACTACTACTACTATATGCCAAGTCTAAGTTTTTGATATAGTTGAAATTTTATATAAAAAATAACAGTTGAAGGCAGTATAATAAGAATTATTTTTGCATAAAACGAAATATGTGTTTCAGGTGTTTAGTTTTCGAAATATTGTTAATTTAATGTTTTCATATGGCTACTTTGCCGCTGTATTTTAAATACACTCACTTTTAGTTGCCATGACGGAAGTGGTAATTTGATAATCCTTTTCACCATATTATATGATGAAATATTATTTGTATCATGCAATGAAAAACCGATTGAAATTTTATTAGAAGCTTGTAACAATAGAGTGCGCTGGTATAGTGTGTATTTGCAAGACTGTTTTTTGACAGTTAGTACTACTTCCTTCCGGCAGTCAGTCGCGAACACGTCTGTACTTGTCTTTACCTAGACTTGCGAATATGTAACGATTGTTTCAACTAGCTGTCTGTTCTGCTCAATAAACAAAACGGTACTCTAAACCAAGGTTGTCTTACTTTCGGTATTCAAACCCACAAAAATCAGTGCTTGTAAACGCAGGCATTATAACTGGCGCCCAACGTGGGGCATCGAAATTACGCGATGGTTTTCGTTGCACGTGGTGGACTTTCAGCAACGAAAATTGAAATTTGAAAAGCAAATACGTCCAGAGTTAAGTGTCTAGGCCTTTACAAGGCTAGCAAACCCCAAAATTCGCACCGCATTTCGGATCTCATGCAATTTTTGTGGTAACCGCAAACTTAACAGAAGTTTCCAGGCTTTTGCACGTGTCGATCAATTTGCCCCAACTAGCATTGCATAGTGATTGCAATCTATTGGATTACCAAGGATACAAAACATCACTAGATAACCCCAAAACTCACACCGTACTTAGGAGTTCATATAATTTTGGAGTGATCCTGAACTATTCCTAACAGAAATGCAGCTTCCCCCCCGACAGGTGGTGCCCGACAAACCGTGAGTAGCTTCACTCTACTCAATATAAGTTAATTATGGAGCATTCGGCCAAAATTGATTCCTAAAGAAGCCCATATTTGTTACGTTCATCACACTTTACTTGACACTACACAGGCAAACCACCCCAATATGATTAACACAATGACAGACGAGCCATTTGCGGCCCATTTATCACAATTATCAGTACAACCAAGCACAACACCTGTACCAATGCAAACTGGAAAATTTTCAAAATACGGTCCCCGGTTTGATGGTGCGAATAATTCCGACATAAATGCTTTTATGGATGCCATCGAAGTGCATTGCACAAGCATCTCCGACGAAAACGCTCTCCGTGGTTTACACATGCTCCTAGATGGATTTGCGGCGACCTGGTTCCAAGGTGTTTAGTCCACCTTGACCGGCTGGAATAGAGCGTTTGTTCTGTTGAAAACTACTTTCGGTCCCTCCAGGCCTACCTATCGCGTGCACCGAGAACTCTTTGCTCAGCAGCAAGACATCAAGACGAAGTTCGATTTATTTATAGTCGTCTAAGGTCGTGCTATTTTGGTTCAATTGCCAATGATACGTTGATAGAGGCCACTCAAATCGATATGATCTATGGTCTATAGTATAGGCGTGCAAAAGAAAAGGCACCCCGTGACAAGGTATCTTATTTTGAAGAATTGCTGATCCAAGCACGATTAGCAAAGCACACTTTCGAAGCACCTTTGAACCGGCAAGAAGACAACCGCTCGACGACTACTTAATATAAACTTGTCCGATGCACATATTGCAATAATCCAGGTCATGAAAAAGAGGAATGCAGTAAGCTTAGAAACTACCAAGAAAGGCAACACGAAAATATTAGTACACATCCTCAAAAGACCACTAAACAAACTACCCTCAGAACAGGCACCTCAGCAGGTGTTGAATCACCCAGTAACCCCAGTATAACTTGTTACCGATGTGGGGAACCAGGTGTAATAACGAGTATTTGCCCAAAATGTTCAAATGGTAATCGGAATGATCCTCCAAGAAGTTCTTTTTTTGCAGCCGAGTGTCGGCACAGGAGTGCAGTTCCCTTTCCCCCCGTCCAGAGTCACAGCTAGACGTGCCCAGGACAACTGGGCACGTCCAGCCGTACCCATCACAATTCTTTATAGACACCGGAGTTACTACTAATATTGCTGGGACTAAGTGTAGTAGTCCAAACATTCATCTGCAATATCCCACTAAGCCTCTACGATAGATTGTCCATGTACAATTGGTAGCTAGACCAGAACATGTCGTCACAGTCGCACCCTGTTGGGAGCGGAATTTATGAGAGCAATGAAACTTGTCCTAGACCTCAACAATAATTCTTTCCAATTTGCAGATTGCAGTAATATTATCTACAGATGCGCCTCAGAAGAAGACGTTGCCATAACTGCTATCAATTAGGTTTGCCGTTCCAACGCTTTGCGCAAGGATGAGGCCTTAAAACTGCAACCCGAAAAGGGACAACAGTTGGACTTGTTACTTAAGGAAGCACCACCGTTTTCGAACCACGCTTTGAGCCTGTTCCGTTTGCAGGACGCACGATTGTCCTACAGGATGACTCTCGAATAGCCGTACCGCCTTATAGAATGCCAGCTGAAAAGCGAGAGCTACTACGCAAGGAGCTTGATATACTTCTCGAAAATGTCTCGCATCGTTGTTTGCCGAGTGTGGACGTGCTGCGGAGCGAAATAGTGCGACATTTGATAAAATTGTGTTCGTTATCTGTATTGTGCGTTTTTTCGAATAACATTTGGAACATTCCTTATCGGGCAACTACCGGGTTTGCGCGATAAGTGAAATGAATCCCGGAAGTTCGCTGGAATCCGAGTCGGACCGGGGCTCCCAAAGGAGCTACTGTCTAAGGCCTAGGACCAAGAAGAGGGGTAGGGTGCCCAAGTCCGACCCAACATCGCCAGCGTCACCAACCCCGGCTCCGAAAAAATCGGCGATGGAGGAGGCTGTAGGGGTGTCGCGGGCGACTTCAGCGGGCGCAGCGGATGACGGGTTCGTGGTGCCGCGAAGGACTGTGGCGTGGAGCACGCTGAATGTTGCTCCAGAGGCCTCCACGACGCTGAGGAACCGCTTTGCGCCCATCCAGCCGCCAATCGTGGATGAGCCTCCAACACTGCCCAACAACATCGTGGGGACTGAACGGGAAGCAGTTGCTGAGAGCCCTGCGGCAACTGCAAACAAAACCAAGAAGGCAGAAAAGCCGCCGCCAATTGTGATCCCTGGAAAACCCAGCGATCACGCAATGCTGATTGGTGGTATAAAAGGAATCACCAGTCAGCCTTTCACGCTGAAGTACACGAAGGCTTCGTTAATCGTGTACTGCACCAGCATTATGGACTGGGCGGCGGTGAAACGATCCCTGGAGGAGGACAAGTGCCAGTTCCATACTTACGACGCCCCTTCGTCGGAAAAAACCCACGCGTTCGTCCTGAGGGGTCTGGAGGGGAATGTCGATCCGACTGCCATAAAGCAGGATCTGGCAGACCGGGGACTGGAAGTGAGGAGTGTCTTCAAAATGAAGACTTTTCAGGCCGCTCTACCTGGTCGTCACCAGCGACAAGGCAACCCTCCGAAGGCTTAACGCCGAGGCCAGGGTGGTGTGCAGTGTCAGGGTTTCGTGGGAAACCCGTAAAAACCGGAAGACCCTGACACAATGTCGTCGATGCCAGGGCTGGGGTCATGTCTCCGGGAACTGCCACCGGGACTTTAAATGCTCCCGATGCGCTGGGGGGTATGAAATCACGGCCTGCCCCGTTGGGGCTACATTAAAATGCGCTAACTGCGGTGGGCCTCATCGTAGCTTTGACGAGGCTTGCCCAGTATACATTTACAAACAGGCGCAAGTCCCGGCGGAGAAGCAGCGTTTCGTCCCTGCTCCTCTTCCAACGAGGCCAGCCTGGGGTCAAACCAGTCGAGCCCCTGGCCCGATCCACCCTTCATCCCTAAGCAGCAGGACCATGGCGCCAGGTCACGCCAACAGGACCATGCTGCCCCCGCCACCGCCTTCATTAGCGGAGTTTCCTCCGGTGAGGCAGCACGAAGCTGTCCCGACGAGCTCCGCCCACCCAACCCATGGTATAAATGGGAACGCGGTGGCCATGCTGGGCAGCGTCCAGCGGGAATTCGCCGAGCTGTCGTCCCAAATCAACTTGGAGGAGGTGATCAAGGCGGTAAGATTTTACAGACAGCGCTGCATTGAGGGGTTGCGTCTCGAAGACAGACAAATTTCTAGTCTCAGTGCAGTTCTTCAATGAAGATATTAACAGCTTCGATTTTTAAGTATTGATATTGTCAACTGTGTCCTATGAGGATTGGGGAATGGAACTCATGCGGACTCCGGAGTCGTCTCGGTGAGTTTGTGCACTTCCTTCGGACCGAGGATATCGACGTGGCGTTGATTGTCGAAACATGGTTGCGCCCCGGGGATATACTTAGGATTCGGGGGTACAGGCTCGAACGTGCCGATAGGCCCGGTTTAAGGGGAGGGGTGGCCATAGCGGTCAAAACGTCAATTCCATACAGGAGACTGCCACACAGGCAGTCAGCAATAGAGAACGTCGGCGTTGAACTTCCTGATGGAGTTTTGATCTACTGTGGCTATTTCTCCACCGTACGCTTACAGGCCGCTGATGTCGATCCATTCTTCATAAACACCAATAGGGTGTTGCTAATGGGAGATTTCAACGCCCGCCATCCACTATTCAATAACCCTGGACATAAAAACGCAGCCGGCAATTTTCTAGCCGACTACGTTCGCGACAATGGCCTACTCGTTATGCCCACTTCATCCCCAACGCATTACCCGAACAGTGGAGGGAATCCATCCTACCTCGACTTCGGAATTGCCAAAGGACTCACCAATCTCACGGAGATGGTGGTTATAGACGCCCTCAGCAGTGACCATTTGCCCATTTACCTCGACATTAGGGATTTAAAGCGCACACAAACTAACGACTTTCGATATTCATACGAAAATTTCGATTCTCGCGAATATCGAAAAAGACTACAAGACCTGACGTGTATTCCGGGCCAGATTGATACTGTCGAAGCTCTAGAGCATGCGGTAAAAGGTTTGACCAGGAATATACAACGGACACAGCAAGCTTTGGCCAAAAAAGTTCCGAACAGACCGCGGCGCGACAATCTTCCTGAGGAAATTCTGGACCTTATTAAGGCGAAAAATCGAATCAGGAAGCGTTGGCAGCGATTCAGGCAATCTGCCGATCGCATAATGGCAGCAGAGCTTGCACGAGACATACAGCGCGAAATCTCCGCATACAGGAATTATACCTGGGCGGAGAAACTGCGAAATCTGACTCCCCGTGACAATTCCCTGTGGAAACTGTCGAGAAGTCTGCGAAAAGGCTATGAGCAAGTCCCCGCTCTTGAAAAAGAGGGGCGGAGTTATATTACCACCAGTGACAAGTGCGAGCTGCTCGCCGACTTTTGGTAGAAGTTCACAAGGTCCAACCAGCCCTTCAGGATAACGAAATTGAAAGACAGACCGCTGTTTTTGTAGAACGGAAGTATCCTATACCACCCTCGATTTTGCATTCCTATATAACAACCCCGTCGGAGATACAATCGTGTCTTCGGCGCCTCCCTAGCCGAAAAGCCCCCGGGCCAGACGGCATCCCTTATCTACTCCTCAAAAACTTACCGCGGAAAACTATTGTGCTAATAGTACAAATAGTCAACGCAGTCCTTAAATTGCAGCACTTCCCACAGGACTGGAAAAACGCTGTAATAATCCCCATCTTAAAGCCGGGCAAAAACCCGACCGAACCCTCCTCTTATAGGCCAATTTCCCTGTTGAACACCCTCGGCAAATTAACCGAGAAGGTCATCCATTCGAGGTTACAGGCAGCAGCCGAGCTTCGAAGTTTAATCCCGGATGAGCAGTTTGGCTTTCGACCAAGACACAACACAACGCTGCAGACTGCTAGGATCGCAACGGATGCCTATGCAGCATTTAATAAGCTTCAAAGTACGGTTATGCTGCTTCTCGACATGCAAAGGGCCTTTGACACAGTCTGGCACACAGGCCTGCTGTACAAGTTGTTTGCAGTGCATTCACTGCCACTCTACCTAGTTTACCTGATAGCGTCCTACCTAAAAAACCGTTCCATCCAGGTGAAAGTGGAGAATACCACTTACCACAAGGAACAGTGATTTCGCCGCTGCTGTATACATTGTACACAGCAGACATTCCAAAACTTCCCACTACAAAAATAGCACTATACGCTGATGATACGGCTATCTACGCATCGTCTTTTTATGCTCAGGCTGCGAAATCTCGCATTGCACATCACCTGAGTTTATTGACGCCGTATTTTGACAAATGGAAACTTAAAGTGAATCCCAGGAAGACGGAACTTATTATATTTTCGCGCAAATTCACTAACAACAAAATCTTATCACCACTCGTGGTCCACAATACTCCTATCAAACCAACAAAAGAGGTGAAATACCTGGGATTCAAACTAGACGCCCGACTCCATTTCAATAAGAATGTTGACTATGCTGTACAAAAGACTTTCATGGCCCGAAGAAAGTTGTACTCTCTTCTGGCGCCAAATTCTTTCCTATCACCTCGAAATAAACTTCTGCTCTACACCTCCACTATAAGGCCCATACTGACCTACGGCTCCCCTGTCTGGCACTCTGTCTGTGATTCCACGAGACGACGTGTTCAAAGGACCCAAAATAGGTTCCTGAGAGGCGTCCTATCGGCTGACAGATACACCAGAATAACCGAAATGCACGAAGCTACAGGGATGGCCTATATAGCCGACTATATGGATACCATCGCTGAAAAATTTTATCATAGCGGAGTGCAAGGCTCAGTCCTCACGCGAAATATCACCCATGTAAGAGCAAACGATCGCCCAACCCATGGTCCCCTGTATAAGCGACTTCCCATGTTTTATGAGGATTTTGTCCCTGACAGTACGTGACGACAAACAAACATTGCCTGCCAGTTGCAGACAGTCGTTTCTAACAGGCTGGAAACGCACAAATCCAACATAACGTGACTTGACGGGTTCGTCCTGCCTCGTTCTGGCTGGTGTTGGCTGGTCCTTGCACCGGTCGGGGCGGGCGCGGATGGATTTGGTCATCTAGTTGAAACTGCCGGCGGTTAACGCCACGGCTGACAGTATCAAACTTAAAGGTCGAAGCAAAAGGGGTTTTTGGCTTCCCTTCAGGAAGACCTTTTTTCCTTAATGAATGCCCCTCGAATAAAACCAAAACCGCCACTTCAAGACTATCTCCTGACGTTGTCGTGCGTATGGCTAGCTCGGGAATGTCGTTAGGGCACTGCCCAGGTAATGGACGACTTAGCGCGCCTATTTAGATCATGGGCAAAGAGCAACCGGCCGAACATCTGGCCAGACATGGGACATTTTACTGACTTATGTTTTTTGTTTTAAACTTTGTTTGTGAATTTAGTAATGTGAATGTTTAATAAATTTTATCTATCTATCTATCTCGAAAATGGAACCATTAAAGGGTGCAAATCGCCTTATGCAGCCCCTGTCGTACTTTTTCCGAAAACGGACAGAAAAGTAAGACTTACCGTACCGACTATAAGAGATTAATTTCTATCAGTCGAGCAGATCGATACCCACTTCCGCGGATCGATTATCTTCGACATGAAGCTAGAGAAACGAACTATATGACCACCCTAGATCTCAAAAGTGGATATTATCAGGTCAATGTCAAACCAACCGATCGAGACAAATCTGCTTTTGTTACGCTTTTCTGCACGTTTGTTCAGAGCGACCACCAACCATTAAAATGGCTGTTCTCCCTGAAAACTCCAACTGGACGCCTAGCTCGATGGGGTTTGAGTCTGCAGGCCCAATATCGTCGGATTGATTATGTAATTAACAATCCCACTGATTTCAGAGGGGAGACAAACGTCGTGGCCGATATAGCAGCAACATAGTTAGCGTAGATCTTCCCATGACATCAGCAAAGGACATCAGAGAACAATAGATGGCTGACCCCGATACCCGAAAAAAGTTCCTTGGACTAGAAACAATTCATTCCAATGTATTCCTGGGTTTAAGTCAATTTCACTGTCACTAATTATGGTGTTATGTGATGAGCCCTGCGTTTCGTCCCGGGTCTACCACATCACATAACACCATAATTAGTGACAGTGAAATTGACTGAAACCCAGGAATACATTGGAATGAATTGAAGTACAGTCAGGAAAAAGAATATACAAAACGAAGATAGATGCTTGGGAACAAAAGCAGAATGGAACGAGTGGCAGCATCAGCAACACGGGTTGCCAACATCTCACCGCACAAGATCTACGCCGACTCGGATCATTTACGTCCGAACGCGTATAACCGGTGTCCGGCGTATAAGGCAGGGTCTACCTAAGCCTTACTGACGAGTCCAATAGGTAGACCCCGGGACGAAACGCAGGGCTCATCACATACATAATTAGTGACAGTAATAGGACTGAGAACCCAGGAATACATTGGATTGAATTGAAGTACAGTCAGGAAAAAGAATATACAAAGCTAGAGACAATACCAACTAGCGTTAATTTCAAGAAATGGGCAGACCGGGGATACCTCATGTCAAATGGTATCCTTTACAGATATAACCCCGACATAGACGAAGAAGAACCCCAATATGTGGTTTCTACTTCTGAAATATAAGGCATTCTTCACGAATATCACGACTCTCCAACTGCGGGTCACTATCGAATAGAACTGACATTTCACAGAATTGCCCGAAGGTTCTTTGGCCCGGAATGAGGAAAACTATTACAGAATATGTTGGCCGATGCGTCGAATGCCAACGATTTAAAGCCACTAATTTGAAGCCAGCGGGATTGCTTCAAACTCTGGTGCAGTCCCAACGGTGGGGATTGTTGGAACGTTGGATTTTTATAGTTGAAGACACCGCCAGCCGGTGGGCCGAAATTTTGCTTCTAATCTTTCTAATCTTCGAGGTTTCCCTATGTGACGGCGTCCCCCGTAAGGTCATTAGCGATAATCGCGTGCAATTTATAATTGCTGCCATACAGCAAGTGGCGCACGTGCTGGGCTTTAAACAATGCTTAACAGCCGTGTACCACCCTGAATGTCGTGTCCAAATCTAGCCAGCAATTCACGTAGAAGTTCGCCTGTAAACGAGATGGTCCCTATCGTGTCCAAAAGATGGATCACCCAATTGAGCTCCCGATGTCTGAAGATGCGACGATTATGCCGTACAAAGCACGCGAAGGCCGAGGTCAAAGAAAACCGCCAAGGAAGAAGTGCCCCTCCTGATAAGTTTTCATGCCGTATTGCCCCACTTGCGAGGACGCTTGTGAAGTGAACCAAAGGAGGAGTGTGTAACAATTGAGTGCGTTGGTGTAGTGTGCATTGGCAATTTTTACACTTAGTGCTACTTCCTTCCGGCAACCAGTCGCGAACACTTCTGTACTTATATTTACCTAGAGTCGCGAATATGAAACGATTGTTTCAACTACCTGTCTGTTCTGCTCAATAAACTAAAATACGGTACTCTAAACCAAAGTCGACTCCCTTTCCGTTTCCGAACCCACAAAAATTAGTGCTCGCAAAAGCAGGCATTATAACTGGCGCCCAATGTGGGGCATCCAAATTATGCGATGGTTTTCAGTGCACGTGGTGGACTTTCAGCAACGAGAGTTGAGATTTGGAACACAAAGACAAGGTAACGATTGTTTCAACTACCTGTCTGTTCTGCTCAATAAACTAAAATACGGTACTCTAACCAAAGTCGTCTCACTTTCGGTGCTATCACAAAAATATGTGCTTGTAAAAGCAAGCGTTATAAGCTCAGATTACCACAGGTCATAGGAGACAAGACCAAATGAAAATAGAAGTTAATCCAAAGTAAGCATTTATCACCAGGAAAGCTATTTCCAGTTACATAAAAGACTGTGAGCTAAAAAAATTATTTTGCAAATAAAAAGATAAATATACATATACATTCAAAGAACTTCATGCATAAGTGTCAAGTTGACCTTATTAACTATCAGTCGCAACCAGATTTCAGTATATCAAGATCGCTTTACAAAAATTGTTGAATTACCTTTAAAAGACCTTTAATATCAAATACAGCTTTCTCAAGCTTTTTTCCAGAATTGGCGCCCCGAGTATTTTGCATGCGAACAACGGTGGAGAATTTGAAAATTAAGTTTTAAAAGAATTCTTGTTATATTGCCCAGAATGCAAATTAGTTCATGGAAAACCGCGCCACAGCCATTTGCCAGGTAGTTTTGATAGGACTAATTAAAATATAGACAATATTCTCATCACTGCTGACCATATATTTGTTTTATATGCTAGGCAAAACTCCTCCCATTTGTGCAAATATAAAAAACAGGGCATTACATGCACGAATCAGTCGCTCTTCTTATGAAAGTTTTTTTGGATCAACCTTAAAATTTGCCATGAACGGACTGCCAACACCAAAAGATATGATTGATAGAATGAATACCAAAAAACGAATTAAACGAAATTCACTTTGATTTTGAAAAGGAAAAGCGAACCATTAGAATAAATCCGGAAAAGGATAGGGTAGAAACTTAATCAAATGGAATGATTTGGAACGTCAAAAAGTAGTGTTAGATAATAACAATGAGATTGAGGATCAAAAAGTACTACAAGTACTAAGTAATTGAAGATAATGATGTAGAGAGAGAAAGAAGTAGAATCCAGATTAAGATAATTTGCGAGAAAACAAAAGGATTTTTGGAAGAGAAAAACTGCGGTTTATATGGAAATAATCGTGACACTACTACCAAAGGTACACTGTTGAATCTAATTGTTATAATTTTTAGAGCAAACTTTCGAGAATTTCCTGAGAACTCAACGGACAACGCCACCAACATACAAGTTTCAGGCATGATAATGGATTTTTACAGTAATGATTTCTACAAAAACTTTTATATAGTTTGTGCAAACAATAATAAGACACTAAGGGCTTGCAGAAATTACAGAAATTTTGTTTATGAAAGTGGATCCAGTCAAAATAATTTGATTCCAATGCGTTAATTTGCTTCCTGTATGAGAAAACAAGAAGAAGAAAGAAGAGCAATATTATTTAAATAAGAATTCAAATTAAAATAAATTATTGACATTGACCCTGCAGCTACAGAATTTTAAGCAATATAATTTACTTTTACGAAATTTTCCACGAGCGATGGTACATTATGAAACACGTACAAAAAAACTATAATACTCTATAACTAGCGTCATCCTATTACAAGATTACTAAACTAACTAAATGTCACTTTAAAATGTCTTATATCAGTCGTATTAATAAGCGAACTTGCAGAAATATGTAATTTTGAAATTTCCAGGATACGTGATCATATCAGAACACATTGGAATATTCAAATATGTGGAATAACAAAGGGCTTTAAAATCTGCAAGGCGTGAATTACTCAAATATTAAATTTTCCTGGGATGGTGCGAGAAATGTTAAACTAATACTACTATTTTCTCATAAGAGTACTACGAACCTAACTGCGAAATATCTAACTGAAATTAAAACAAAATTCCGGAATATATTATGCGGTTCTGTAATTTAATATCGGTTTACATTTGAGGTTTTTCGGGGCAGAGCTCAGTTTATGGTTAAAAGCTTTTAGGTTTACAAAGATAATTTAAGTGACGAACGGTGTTCCGGTTCCAGTTTTTGTAACGCATGTGATATGGGTATTGGATTCGCTTTAGTTACTGTTTGTTTACTTTCACATTAGTGCTGATTTAGATGACAATCCGGCAAATGAGGTATGAGCGTGGTGTTTGCAAAAAATATGAAAACACGACAACGAAAGTTACATATGTGATATATCAAAACTTATAAATTTCTATTTATTAATGTGAGCAAGATATCAGAAGATCTTAATGAATCATTTCTTAGTTATCATTTTCCTGAATGTTATGAAACAGAAAGTGAAGAAAATACAAGACGTCGCATTTGATTGTGCATTAAAGGGAGAAGAACACGCTTATGGATGCAAACAGAGATTTCTTGTCGCCCCAGAACGAGAACTGAAACTGTATTGGATCACAGTAACTTCTCTAGATTTGCCGGTAATTTGACGCCAATACACAACCGAGCAACTACAGACCAATTACACTACTTCCAGTACTAAGCAAAGTTTTTGAATACATAATACAGCAGCGGCTTGAAAAAGTGATTGGAAAATATATACCTACCTACCAATTTGGTTTCAAACAACATCACTCGACTGTCCATCCGCTCTTTATTTTGGCCAACAATATACAAACTACCCACCTAACTGACAGAAAGACAGCTTGCCTGTTTATGGACATTAACAAGGCTTTCGATAGTGTCTGGCATAGAGGCTTACTATACAAACTGTACAAACTATACACACCAACATATCTACTACACCATAAAGAACTTACTAGAAAACAGACAACTACAAGTACGAATTGACAAAACACTGTCATTTTCTTTTTCCCCTGAACAAGGGCTCCCTCAAGGATCCCCGCTCTCCCCGTTTCTCTACAATATATACTGCCATGACATATACAATTACAACTTATCAGACAAAAATCAAATCGACAGATCGGCATACATATTACAATACGCAGACGACACGGCACTTATTGTACATGACAAAACTACTGAGAGAGCAACTCAAAGACTCCAAACACTAACAAACAACACAATGACATGGTTTTATAAATGGAGACTAACACCAAACGCGTCAAAAAACCAACTTCTGCTCACAAACCACAGACTCAACGCTGACTCCCCTACAATAACTGCAGACGGCCAAACGACACAAACAAAAAACGACGTAAAATACCTTGGAATCACAATTGACCACAAACTTAAATTCACTAAACACATACGAAACATCAGGGCAGAAACAATAAAGAGAACAAACCACTTCCGATCACTAACCTACAAAGACAGAGGGATTAGCACAAACACCGCCACCAAAATATATAAAGCGATTTGTAGACCCTTGCTAGACTTTGGATATATACTCATGACCAACGGAACAGAAAGGACAAAACGTTATACACAAACAACAGAACAAATTGCACTAAGACTAATAACACGAATAAGACACCCCCAAAACCCACTACACAACCCCTCCACCCAACTACTATACGAACGCACAAACATGACAAAGATCTCGGAAAGACTCATACATCTACAGACAAAATGGACAAACAACCCCTACAATTGGACCAAACTGACTCCCCTTTGTCTTACAAGACCAACCAAACAATCCCGCTTCCGTTTCCCTACATCAACGCTACTCGAACACTTACAAACGCAACTGACTAGTGGACAATAAAATAATTTTTTCTTGTCATTGGAATTTTATTTAATAATATTGTTAACCCAGAATAAGAGAATTTTCATATTTGTTTTTTGTTTAGATTAAGACTGCATGTATTAAACAAGGGCAGAAAGACTGATAGGTCGATAGCCTTTCTTAGAAATAAAGATGTTTACTACTACTAAACTAAGAGTCTTAATGGAGAACTGCATCAACCAAGAACTAATAAATATGCATCTGGCATATGAAGCTACAAATTGCAACGCAAAAGCTGCTGGACGGCGTTATCAAGAACACTATCCATCAAGACAACGTTTTTGTTTCACCACCAAACTTTTTAGAATCGCCTGTTGTCAGTTTAGTATTTATAATTGATTATTTTTTAAATAATAAAAATAATAATTTCAACTATACAGGGTTATTCACGCTATACGGCCCGGAAGTTTGCGGGTAAACCGTTTGATTTTTACAAAGTAGAAGTAGTGAACATCTTTACTTCCAAAAACGGCCATCGACCCATCGGTCTCTCTGCCCTCGCTCAATACATGCAGTCCCAATCCAAATGAAAAACAAATATGAAAATTCTCTTATTCTAGGTTAACAATACTGTTTGCCCTTATTACTTTAGTATTACCATTGATATTTACATTAGCGATACCTATTTATTCTGTCCATCTGAGACGAATCTATTCGCCTAGATGGCGCCCTTTTTGATTACTGTCATCCCCGAGAACGCCTCGTCTTGAGGTGGTGCCATTCTGACTCTCTCTTTCAAATCGTCAAGTGGTTCGGACTTCCTTTGTAGTGATAACGCTTGTGAAATACACAATTAAAGCAGCTTACCAGTGTTTCAATCAAAATACAGTCCACTTTCCAAAGCAATCCAGTACGCGTGTTTCAACAACCGACTACAAATTATTTTGGGTCTACAAAGGTTGCATAGCCCGCACAAATACTATTAAATAAATAAGATTTCAGTGGCAAGAAGGAATTATTTTATTGTCCACTAGTCCGTTGCATTTGTAAGTGTTCGAGTAGCGTTAATGTAGGGAAACGGAAGCGGGATTGTCTGGTTGGTCTTGTAAGACAAAGGGGATTCAGTATGGTCCAGTTGTAGGGGTTGTTTGTCCATTTTGTCTGTAGCTGTATGCGTCTTTCCGAGATCTTTGTCATGTTTGTGCGTTCGTATAGTAGTTGGGTGGGGGGGTTGTGTAGTGGGTTTTGGGGGTGTCTTATTCGTGTTATTAGTCTTAGTGCAAGTTGTTCTGTTGTTTGTTTATAAGGTTTTGTCCTTTCTGTTCCGTTGGTCATGAGTATATGTCCAAAGTCTAGCAAGGGTCTACAAATAGCTTTATATATTTTGGTGGCGGTGTTTGTGCTAATTCCTCTGTCTTTGTAGGTTAGTGATCGGAAGTGTTTTGTTCTCTTTATTGTTTCTGCCCTGATGTTTCGTACGTGTTTAGTGAATTTAAGTTTGTGGTCAATTGTGATTCCAAGGTATTTTACGTCGTTTTTTGGTTGTGTCGTTTGGCCGTCTGCAGTTATCGTAGGGGAGTCAGCGTTGAGTTTTACAAAGTATTATTTGATCAATCCACAGACGCCTATCGCGCGCATATATTAAAAATATTTTTGTAATGTACAGGGTGTCCCAAAAGCCCTAAAAGTATCAAAGTTGTGTTTTTTTTAAATGAAATACCCTATATATTATTGAATTTTTAGATTCTCTGAGCAAAATAAATGTTTGTTTTAATTAGGTTTATAATACCTAAATCTTACGGTTTTTTACATAATCCGAATTGTATCAAAATGTAATATAATTTTCATGTGTCAAATACTTTAGAATTATTTAAGTTATGTAAGTGTAATTTTTGGCGAAGTGTAACAAGAAATTATACTTTATATCCCAATGATAATAAACTTACAATGTTATACAGGGTGTCCACAAATTTAAACTAATCAAATAAGAATTTTAAGTGGCTATAACTTGATTAATTTAAATGCAACCCCATATTTTTTAACTTACCGGGAAATGCAATTTTTAATTACTTATCGAATGGTATTAGGATGTTAATAGCTAAGTTTTTGCCTTTTAACAAAATACGCCAAATAATCCTTCTGGCTTTATTTTTTTTGAAAATAAATAACAGGCAAGGACTAGGTGGAAAATGTGGCCGATGTTCCAACTTAAAAAAAAATTAACACAAAAACTCTGAAAATGGTGAAATGGTGCAAGCTGGAAATCGAGTTCAAGATCGTCGAACAAGTAAACCATTTCAAATATTTGGAAGCAGATATAACGAGTCATGGAAATCTACCTCTCGAAGTAAGAGAGCAAACAATGAAAGCGGCTCGAATTTCGGGATGTTTGAGAGAAATTGTTTGGAAGAACAAACACCTAAATGCAGAAAACAAAGTCAAGATATATAAAGCGGCAGTGAGAGCTATAATAATATACGCAGCAGAGAGAAGACCAGATACACGCAGAACTCTACCAATAATGAGAACAGTTGAAATAAAGACCTATATAAATAAAGGAGCATACAAGGCAAAATTCTATACGATAGAGTACGAAATCGGAATACAATGCTGGATACAGGACATAGGAAGATGGGTGAGACAGAGAAGAAGATTCTGGAACAAACATGTAGAAAGAATGGAGGACAACAAACTAGTCAAAAACGCAAAAATGAATAATTCAGTAGGAAAGAGGCCACAGGGAAGACCAGCAAACCGCTGGAGAGAATGCTGGATATCATCCTCCAGGGAGGACGTGCTGGCAATGAACAGGGAATAGCCTACTAATATGTATCCATATTAGAAAAAAGAAGAAGACAATTATAAAAGGTGCATCATAAAAGTTGCAGTCCAAATTCTGTTCCTAATGAAATACCATATTTATAATATAAAAAAAAATCACTTTTGGCCAACTATAAAAGACCGATGGATAACAGTTTTTCTAATACTCAATACATTAAGACATATGGGCAATATCTGCACAAGATGTGTTAATTGAAACAAATTTATTTTTGAATTTGAAAAATATCAAATGCAAATATATTGAAATCTAAATTCTGATATATATGATATGCATGAATGATTTCCCCGGCCAAATTTGTGAATTTGAATGTCTTGTGAGTAAAGATTACAGATAAAATGTCTATTTATCAGCATCAGTTACTGCCAAATATCTAAAAAAAACTTTCCATTTTTTTATTACATTTCATCTAGCAAAAAGTAATTTAAATGTACATATTTGAGTGCATCTTTCGGGATGAGCTACACTCAGCCCCCCAGAACCGTTTTCGAGCCCATTAGCACTCGTCAGCCTGAGCATAGTTGCCAACCGTAGCGGAATTCCGAATTCAAGTACTTGAAGAGTAATTGAAATACTAATATAATACTTCATCAATCGCAAAACTATTCAAACTGCATTTATACGTATCCATTTTGTTTCATATTCAGTAAGATTCCTTCTTAAAAGTTATTTAATTCCTTTAATCGCATTAGCCATGGGTCACTCAGTGAATTTTCAGGAGTGCGTCAACCCAACACACCGGCGCAGTAAATCACCCGTGCAGTTGCGTTGTGTTTGTTACTGTTGTGCTTCTACCAGCAGTTAAGAAATGTCCACATTTAACGAAACGCCCTGTAAGAAGTGCGTTTTTTTAACTTGCAAACGAGAAAAGTTGTGCCAATCAGAGAAACGCGAGTGACGGAATTACAAAAAGTTTTGCGTAGCGGGGAGTAGCTGAATTTTGGTTGCCGACACTGAGCCTGAGAATAGCTACTCCGAAACCTGCCATTTATTGAGAGAGCCGATTTCGAGTGGATACATTGGAGAAATAAAATTCAGGTTTCGGGATTGCTTTTCTCAGGCTGAACCAAGCTGACGTGAGCTAATCGGTTCGAAACCGGTGCCCGAGATTAAATCTGCCTTTCCGCTCGTATCATAAGCTCAGGACGGCTCTGATGTTGCTGAAATCAATTTGAGTTTATAGCTCATGCGTGATTAGAAGGGCAATCGTCTCTTCAAGCTTCTTAACGTACAGATCAACTGACAAGTTTCCTTCCATAAATGAAGGACCCATAATGGCATTTCCAAGAATACCAGCCCAGCCAAACATTAATTTTTGAGGATATTGTGTATGTCTTTTTCTAAAAATATGCGGCTGTTCGTCACTCCAATATCGACAATTTTGTTTGATAACATTTCCAGTGAACATTCATCGCTGAAACAAATATTCCACAGAATATTGGACATGGCGTTGACTTGACGACTCATGAATTCACAGAACTCTATTCTTCTATCAAAATCATCGTCTTAAAGTTCTTGAAGTATCTGCATTTTGTATGGATGGAGTTTATGCATTTTCAGGGCTTTTCTTACAGTCTCGTGTGATTTCCCTGTCTGTTCTGCTGCTGTCCGGAAGGACTTGGTGGGCTCTGCAGCAAATAATCCCAAAACCTCATTTTGAGCTCCTTCATTCATCACTCGTAGGTTGTTTCTTATTTTATTACTCACCGATCCAGTTTTTGGGAACTTTTTGACCAAATCCAGCACATATCTGTGACTTACTTCATGATTCCTGTTTCTTCCATTGAAACCCAATGCCGTCTTTCGTGCGCACTTTCTAACTTCTCCATAAATGAAAATAATTTCAGTTCTTTCTTGAAAAGAATAAACCATTCTTACACTTTATTCACTTAATAAAAGTTATCACTGAATAGCCCAAGAAGCAAAAGCGAATTAACAATAATATTCCTATTTTAGCTACATCTGTTAAATTTTCTGACCGTGTTTTTTGATTAAAAAAACAACATACTTTTAGAATTTCTTAATAGAATTTAAAGGCTCTTGTGGAATTTCAGCGTTGAGACATCGAATGAAAGCAAATTAACGAGGTACTCGTAGTACCATCCAAATGTTATTTACAAATAAAGTTTGAAACGATGCCAGCCATGGGCGTAGAGAGGAAAAGGCAGGGGAGGGTCATGCCACTGAAAAGTGAATCAAACACCCTTTAAAACGACGTGCCACTTGACCCCCATTAAGATTCTTTTATTTAAGATTCTCAGTGTGACACCTACCCCTCAAAAGGGGTTGAAATAAGAAGTCTAAAACTATTAATTTCAAGTGTCCCCTTACAAATAAAATTGACATGTCTTTCGGATTTTTCATATTTTTAACTGTAAGGGTTTAACTGTATTGACACCCCGTATGTATGTTGTAAACATGATATTTCAAACACAGCCATAAATGGCATCGAAATCAATATCTTATTGTTTAGTGCTATGTTATTATTATCTATGGTCAAATAAAGATATAGTAACTTGAAATATTTTTTGTTGGTTCTACCGGGACCATCAACATTTATTTTCGACTTTAATTGCTTCCTTTTAGGTTTGAAGCGTTTTCGTGATTATATAGGATTAATCAATAAGAAGTAAATGGAACAAATATGAAAAGTTGACGGTGTTCCAACTTTTTTATCGTATTAACTGTTTTACGGAACACTGCACTGAGCCATTATCCACAAAACGGATTTTATGTAGCTGAAATTTACTAGAAATTTAAATCGAGCTATAAAAGCACATTAAACGTCAAGCTTCCTCTTACTTGGAGAGACTATTGTATGTAATCTTATATCACAACTTATTGAATAAATACTTAAAGGCTCGTGAAGACTCCGGGCTACAAGGTATTTGAAAATTACAATAGAAGTCTGCCTAGGGCATTTAAAATGTAAAAATATATCCTCGCATTGGATCAATTCTCCAAAGTTAATTAGAAAATAATTATAAGAAATTAAATAACAATAAAAAAGGAAATACATTTTACGACTCTTCATTTTTTACTTGCTCCACTAGCAAGTTTCATGAATCTGATAGCTTCTCATTTTCAAACCGATTATATTACCAGGCTTCCTGGCAGCAATGACCTTCCAGTTAATTGACTGCACTTCCTTTAATCTATTTTTCACCCTTTCAAAATATATCGCATCATATTTTGAAGCAAAAGAAAAATTGTACTCTACTGCTGTTAAACAGCCAGTCTATGGCGACTTACCATCCCCTGCTTTGCTCAAACTGAAATGCCAAAGGTTAATCATTAACCCACAAAAGTTTCAATATTCGTTATTCCATTTGAAGCATATCATAAAAGCCTAAAATAGAAATATCCGCACTAAAGTGTTTCGTGACTAAACAGATTCATTCAGAATTTGAAAAAACGTCCAAACTTTACGTAATATTATAGTTTCAATATTTTGTAAGCGGAACTAGTTCATGTCAGGTTTACTTGAACAAGCCTGATTTATTAATGACCAATTAAGTTCCCAGACAAAAAATTTCCAAATATTTTCAAACCGTTCGTTTACAAGAAAACTGTTTGCCGTAGTTGAAATTCATTAAATAGGTAATACATAAATGTCTTTTCTTCCAATGCAGGCGGTGTAATATACAGTATGACACATTACCTTCATATACTTGTATACCTAGCCGATACATTCCACCCATCGTTGGTGTCTCAATCATATTTATTTACATACATTACATTGATTAAGAGACAGGATATTATCTATATATTACTTAAAATTTTTCAGGCAATATTTTTGGGGCCCGTAAGTGTAAAAACTTTAATTAGGTATGTGCATTCTACGTAGCAAGCTATACCACTTTATAAATTAAAAACTCCGGGCCGGACTGATAAAAATGGGTATAATTGTAAAGGCCAAAAACAGCACCTTGATTTCAAACTGAAACACAATACATTCCCGAGCTCTTTTCATCGAACTATTAATAGCATTTCTAAATTTTACAAGATTATTTCGTATTTTATCACATGCATTGTTCAGACTTTTCCGCAGTTAATTTCAACAGTTTTAACCATTGCCTTCCAATATTCCCAACCACAATAATCTAGATCGTCGAAATTTGGACCTCAGGTGGACAAAGAATGAAACAAAGAAGAAATTTTTGGTTTAGGAAATTTTTCACAATTAATCTGATAAATCGCCAAGCCTTCCAGCGAAAAGGATGCTTCCTTGTTGGTGTCTTGCCGGTATTCGCCCGCCACGGACAATCCCGTATTGGGCACCCTTGAACCGTCGGTATACGTCAGTGTCCTAGTATCCCAGTTTTCTTTTGTTGGGATTTTCCCATTAAACTTCCTTTCGAACTTGTTCGCTGTCAGATGGGACCACCTTTGCACCTAGGATTGAAATATCCCGACGCAGGGCGGCCCCTATTTTTGTATGTCCATGCTTTGGGTGGTTGTCACGCCTTGTAGAGCCGCATCCCATACCCTGTAGCGACGCAGCGACCTCCCTGCGTATCTACAAGGGTAATTCAGGGAGGCCCAGGAGGACATTTAATGTTATGCTCGGTGTCGGCCTCATTGAGCCGGTCATCGCTAGACAGGACAGTCTTTACAGACCCCCCAGTTTCCGGAATATCAAGGAGTTTTCCACCGCCGGCCACCAGATCACCGAATCATGACAGATCCCCTGTCTTATAACTGTCTATAATCTGATCCGTTATTTGTATGTGTTGTATAGTTTATTGAGTGAATTTGCTCTCAGAATCCAGCAGTGCTGAGTAAAACGTACGAGTCAGCACGTAGTCCAGTAGAGGGCTACATACTGCTTTACATTTTTTTAATCGTTATTATTTATTATTTTCTTTGACTTTATAAGTTAGCGATTGGAAGTGTTTTGTCCTTTGAATGACGAAATTTTTGGTTGTGCGTGTGTTTTGTGAATTTTAGTTTTTCGTCTGATAATATTCCTAAATATTTTGCCTTGTGTTATGGATTAGTTCTATGCCTGACTGTTATTATTTATTGGCAAGTTGGAGGCTTGTTTTTGCTTTGATATTTTAGTATGCAATTAGTATGAATGGAAAACTAGATTTTACAAACTCAAAATCATAATCATATCACTTGCTTATTTCAGTCCAATTGCCTTTTTCATATCTGGTAATAACAAATCTTTCAAATATGGGTATGTAAAATGTAGACACTCGTTAAGCGGTAATCTACATATAAGGGATTAACATTAACGGTTGTTGCACTTGCTTTTAAAAATGCCGCGTGCATATTTAAACTGATTACCATGACTGTATAAGGACTACCAATTCCTCTATGATGGAGTTTGGTCAACCTTGATCTTTATCAGTTATGAATGTCGATCTCGTTTCATCATCAGGTTCAGTAAGAAAAGGATTTTCCAGGTATGTAAAAAAAACTAAGACTATGTCGATCACAAACTTATCCACAAATATATTTTAAATTTGTTTAGTAGTTCATCTTTGCTGGTTTGGCTTGTTAATAATGAAGTAATCTGTCGTGATGTATTTGGATTCTGTTATCGGTTTTGTTTCTAGATCGTTTGTTTAGTGTTGTGTTGGCTGATGTTGGCTTACATTAGGTCTTGGCTTTTGGAACATTTCATGCTCCATGCCGGGTCCTCATCCGAGTCACATGCCTCGCATGTTGTTTATAGTCGAGATCCGCACGGTGTAGTTGAGTGTGGACATTGACATTTGTTCTGAATATTGTGCTCCAGCTTGCTGAATGTTGCGCACGGAAATCGAATGAGTGTCGGTGGTTTGATTCGTGTTTCATATGTTGATCAGTGATCGGCAGTCATGAATCTCATCATTGAAGTGTGTCTATTGATACGAAGGGAGATGATACGATCCCAGCATCGCACTACGAATTTTTGGTTTCTGAGGTGTAGTGTAAACATGTGATTACTTATTGGAAAGTCAAATCTTGTATCCTGCGATTACTATGACGTGTAGAGGCTTTTACTTGAAGGCGAGAGATACGATTTCGGATCTGTGATGACTTTTTTTGGAAATTTAAATGAATACATTATTTTGTTGCTTACAAGTTCTTGCACGTCAACTTCACTGATTCATGACTGCTCAATTTGAGTAGAATTTTGTGGTCTAGCTATATACCGATGTTTTTATTTCTTCATCTTCGCTCCTAACCTTGGAATGCAAGCTGAACTCGTGTGTGTGAACGATGTGAGGTAGAGTGGATCCTTTCTCGGTATAATGTTACTTATTGTTTGTGTATTTATTAGGTTGCCTAGAGGATTGGTTTTTCTTTTTGTGTAGGTTTCCTTGAGGGGGTTGAATTGGAGTTCTTCGGTATTCTTCTCTTCTACGATTTTAGTTATTGGAAATAGCTCTAGCAGAATGTTTCTAAGTAAAGTAATTTACCGCAAACGCTCGTTTTGTAGATTGGACTCCGAATCGGCAACTTCTATTCAATTAGAAACCTATTCAAATATGTAAGCAAAGCTTCGAGCGACGTTACATTTTGGGGTTGATCCTTATTATGTTCCTATTATCATCAGTATTTTTATTTACCTTCAGGAAAGTTTACCAGGTCACATTTCAGGCCTTAGTTAATATTCTTCCCAAATTTATCGCAAAATGCTATAATTAATTTCAGTTATTTTAAATGTACAACTATACATTGCTGGTTATTATAACGCACACAAATAAAATAAATATCCTAACTGTAACTTGTTGGGCAGGAGTTTAGGTGGCGATAATTAATTATATGTCCTTTGCCGCTTACTCCGGATTACAATATTCTATAGGAATTAGATTTAGTTGGTGGTTTGCCCGCTGTGACCAGTAAATATTTATTAACCGAGAAATGCTTCGCGTTTGAGGTTTATGTTGTCAGTGCTTTAATTAATAAGTACACCAAGTTTATTTGCAATTCCAAATTAGCTAGCAGCAAAACTAAATATTATAATATATGCAATAATTTATTTTCGAAACCTTTGCTGAAAAACGTCATTGGAAATTATAAGAATTCGTTTATTCTTCCATCGTTTTTACTATATCAGTTTTAGATTTCCAAAAAGAACATTACTTTACCTTCAGAATATGTTCCGTTAAAAATTAAGATTTTGGCTTACTTTTGGACATTTTGTTGATAAAGTTACTCTCATATTGTGTATTTTTAATTTTCATTATTTCTGTCGTTACCACGCTTTCTAATATTGAACATTTCACCATTTTGATGGAGCCGCAAATATATTAATCTAATTGCTATACGTTACTCTAATTATATTAAAAGTTTGAAGTAATTATCAGTTCTTTTAGTTGTTACGGATTAAAAATCGTCTAATCCCACACGAAGGCGTTTTACTATAACAGTGCGTCCAGACCTGACAAGCCGAGCCTGAGCCGAGCCGGAGGCGCAGCAAATTAATTTGATGTTTCGTCAAAACACCGGCAGACGATCCCTTTTCTGTCGGCGTATCGACCAAACATCAAAGGAATTTGCTGCTCCTCAGCCTCGGCTCGTCAGGTCTGGACGCACCATTAGATGTTCCATTTTCGGCAGTATCGTATACTTTAGGGTTCGGAGCTAGTTGCAAAAAAATATTTCTTGGATTTCAACATCAAAGGGATAAAGATAAACCCTCTTTTTCTTCTTCTTCTTCTTACCTTATTACCCCATTAAACCTTGAGTCTGTTCTTATCCGATCTCTTTTCTCTACTGCTGCAGTCGTATTTGAGACGTAGACTGCCAGCTATCTCGCGATCTTTAAAAGGGTCGTCCTGGTGGTCTGGTGCCCGTTGGTTTTAAATCCCTTGATATTCGGGCTAGTCTCGCGGTCCATTCGTGTATGTTACTGGTTCCACTCTCGTCTTCTCTGCCTTCCCCAAAGATAAACCTCATCTCTCAAAATGATTTTTGAATTTTTTTTCTAAATCTGGAGCTTATTTTGAAGCTAAAACTTTAAGAAAATGTTTCTAGTTTGATTTGAAAACTTCAAAATACAGGGCTGCATTGAAAGGGAGCCAAATCTGAATTTACAATGTAGTAAAAATAAGAGTGATCGAACTGACTAGCTGTAAGTACTCTGTCACCAGCCGCAAAAGTTTTGCCAATTAAGCTGAGACTTCTTTGCATTGCAAACATTTCTTTGCGATGCTATCCATATGCCATCATGATTGGTCCTTTCTTGTTTCAGAATTGCTAAATCATACTTTCCATTATGCTTAGAAATTTACTTAACAATAAATTGAACCAACCATATATTGCCGCAAAGGTTCAGGTGAATAAGAAAAGAGCGAGAAGGTGGTGACAAAAATGTTTTATTCACAGTGGAGGATGGCTACCAAATTTAAATTATTAATAATTTATACCGATTTAACACTTTAACTTTAAGTCTACCATGATACCAAATTTCTGGGGCAATTCCGATTGGGTCACTTTTAATGCAATCCTGTGTTTTGAATTTTTGTATTGAGTCGACCATCATACTTGCATCTTCTTACATACTTGTAACATCAGCTGTAGATTTTGAAAATCGGGTCAAGAGTAAAAATGTTGTCACTGCAAGATCAAAAAGTGGATTTTTTGACATCATCGTGTAAATAAAAAAGATAAGGAAAAAATAAAAAAATGGTTTTAAAATATGGGGTCTATCTTTATGCCCATGATGTTGAAACCCAAAAAAACTTTATTTTTGCCCAATTGGGAGCATGCCCAACTTTCAAAAATTTTGCATTGTTTCATTTGTCACCCTGTAGAAACTTTACGTGAAGCACTAATTTTTGCAGTAACACGGACTGAGAGACAAAGAATTGGACTAGACAACATCTCAAACAGAGTCAAATCGCTCGCGGCAGTCGGAATTTATCCATATCCAAGTTGGGGCAAATTTGGCCGTGTAACGTTTATTCTGTTGAGCCGTTTAGTTAAAAAGTTTAGTTGGTGTGCCCTTTGGTCAAAGGGACTGAATTAATCAGTCTTTAAATTATCTTCCAGATCATATCGTTCGTATAGTTGTCGACATTTATAACAAAAAACCCACGCTGTATGCAGAGTTATTCAGGATTAATCTGGATAACTTCGAGAACCAATACGATAGGTTAGAATAATGTTCCTATGTGATATAAAAATTTTCCCCAAATCGCGTCGCTTCAGAGATAAAGGGCGTTGAAAATAATTTTTTGCCTCTTGTCATTTTTCACGTTTTATCTTGTTTTTCAGATTGTTAATAAAATTCTGGCCAATGTAGCGCTCTAGTCAGATAAATTTTATTAAACGTTACAGCAAGTCATGGAAAGTCACTCTTTGACACAAGTCTACTTCTAAAGTGTTTTTTCTGCTATAAAATATGTACGAACATTTACAAATTGAGAATACGCCGATACACATTATGTATATGGTTTCTGTGACGGCAATTCTAATGAGGCCGTTCAATAGTACCGAGCACGATTTCCAAATAGAAAAGTTACAAAAACACAAGTTTTTATAGACACACCTGGAGTTTAGTTTGCGGAACTGCAGAATCGGCAAAGCATGCAACTGTTTGATGTCGATAGAAATTTAATAACACGCCGCACGTCAACTTATTTTTTCTCAATAAAAAGTACCAAGAGCTCTTAAAAAAATCATCAGAGAGGTTTTCATTGATAACCAAAGGTTTGCTATCTCGACATACTGAAAAAACAACAGTTTCAAGAAGTTTAACGTGAATGTGTTGATAGGCGTTGTAAGCAAAGACCTCTATGGGCCGCAATGAGATGAAAGGTTCAAAACTAAAGAAGAAAAAACTAGAAGAAAAAGAAAAAAAAAAGAACATTTTTTCTACGCTTCGTAACTCCGAAACGATGCGATTTAAAGAAAACTTTTCGTCATGTAGGGACATTATTCTAACCTGTTCTATGGATTCCGTGTGCTATCAAATTTAAACCTGAATTAGTCTGTAAATTGAAATTCGAAACTCAAATCAGCCTCAAACAGCAATTGGACCAATACATCCAATTCAGTGTTACTGGGCATAGTTCCGAGCTCGCAGTAAATGCGTGTTAAATCATTTTCACTATAAGTGTTAGTAATCCTGCAAGAAGAGTAAAATATGAGGACGATCGAAGTAAACTTGTAGACCGTTGTTCTGGTTCATCCATTACACGACAGTTTTCATTATGTTTTTGAAATTGAAACATACACTCCATAAAATGCAATCACATCCAGCAAGTTTATCAACTTTGCTATTTTACATAAAACACCTGATATATTTCCACAAAAATTGTTGAAACAAAAATTTTTTTTAGGACAAATAAGGTAGCGGATGTACTAAATAAAATCAATGTTTACATTATTTGCTATCTCAATTTGGGAGCTGTGGGTGCAAATATATTTTTTGCAAATCCGATGGTGGTAGTGTCAGACATAAACATCTTTTACCAAAATGTAGTTTTGCGCTAAAGCAAATAAATATTTTCAGCACAATAATAATTTGCTAACTACCAGTTAGTTCAAATATTTAAAAGCAACTTCAATTAAAACAGAACAATTAAAAGTTATGAAAGCATGGCCGTGATGGATTTAATAACAACTCGTTCCCGTAGTTCAATTCTTCAAGTGGAAACTGGTTTTCCAAACTAGTAAATGTATTATCATTTTCGGTCGTTAATGGCCAATATGAGACTCTGGAAATATGTTTACGAATAAGCCGTCCGCATAATTCATTTTGCTGTACACATTAAAAGTTATATGTATAATCTTCTTTTTCTTCTATGTCATCCGTTATTTATCCACTCCTGGACATAGGCCTCTCTCAATGTTTTCCACGTTACCCTCTCTTGTGGAGTTTGTATCAAGTGTCGACCTGCTACTCTCTTGATATCGTCGAGACGTGTTTCTAAGGTTTTCCAACTTTTATTTTAGTCTCTCTTGCTCTCCATATTGTGACCTTTATGGTCCATTCGCCTCTCTCTGTGAGTGTCACCGTTTCAAAGCCGTACGTTGCTACTGGAAGTATGTATGATTCATATACTGTCTTTTTTAAGTTAATGGGGATGGCTTGGTCCTTTAGGATATATCGGAGCTTTCCAAATGCCCCAAGTCAGACCAATTATTCTATTTATTTTTGCGGTCTGGTTTTCTTTGCCCAATTTTACATTGTGACCCAGGTAGACATATTCGTTGGCATTTTCCACAATCCGTTGTTCTATGATTATATCTGCTGTTGTATTGCTCATTATCTTGGTTTTGCTTAAGTTCATCTTTATTTCCACCTTTTTTGCTGCACTGTTAAGTTGTTCCAACATTTCTCCGAGCTCATTGACATCACTCGAAATTAAGACTATGTCGTCTGCAAAGCGCAGGTTGTTAAGGTAGGATCCGTCAATTCTTATCCCCTTTTTCTCCCATGATAATTCCTTAAAGACATCTTCCAATGCTAGGGTAAACAATTTTGGAGATATCGGGTCTCCCTGACGGACTCCTCGTTATATTTTAATTTTATTGGTTTGTAGTTCTTCGTCAGTTTTAACATGGAATGTGACAATTTGATAAATATTTTTAATTATGTTGGTGCATTTTGAATCTATTCTTGTCCTGTCCATAGCTTTTAGAAATGCGTGTGTTTCTATCGAATCAAATGATTTTTGAAAATCAATAAATGCTTAATGCAGGGGAATGTTGTATTCAGTTGTTTTTTCAATGTCTCAGGGTGGTTTGTAAGTGTTCCACAGTGATATAGCCTTTTTGAAACCTCTCTTGTTCTACTGGTTGATAGGAGACAAGTTTGTTTATTAGACGGTTCGTTATTATCCTAGTGAATAGTTTATACATCCGCGTCAGTAGGCTGATGGGGCGGTAGTTTTCTATGTTGGTGATATCCCCTTTTTTATTATTATTCCTTTTTTTAATTTAATTATTATTATTAGTATTACAACTTCGGCGTTGATCCAATCGTCTGGTATTTTTTCCTCTTCGAGGAACTTATTTAGTATAATTTGTCTTGTTTGTTCAACTATTTAAGACCCAAAGTTGAGCATTTCTGAAGTTATTTTTCGATTTTTCATTTGTTAAAGTGCTTCTCGAATGTGTATAGTAGTAGTAGTAAACATCTTTATTTCTAAAAAAGGCTATCGACCTATCGGTCTTTCTGTCGTTGTTTAATACATGAAGTCTTACTTTAAATAAAAAACAAAGATGAAAATTCTCTTATTCTAGGTTGATAATCTTATTAAATAAACTTTCCAATTCTAATGACAAGAAAAAATTGTTTTATTGTCCAGTAGTCAGTTGCGTTTGTAAGTGTTCGAGTAGCGTTGATGTAGGGAAGCGGGATTGTCTGGTTGATCTTGTAAGACAAAGGGGATTCAGTATGGTCCAGTTGTAGGGGTTGTTTGTCCATTTTGTCTATAGATGTATGAGTCTTTCCGAAATCTTTGTCATGTTTGTGCGTTCGTAAGGTAGTTGGGTGGAGGGGTTGTGTAGTGGGTTTTGGGGGTGTCTTATTCGTGTTATTAGTGTTAGTGCAATTTGTTCTGTTGTTTGTATATAACGTTTTGTCCTTTCTGTTCCATCGGTCATGAGTATATGTCCATAGTCTAGCAAGGGTCTACAAATAGCTTTATATATTTTGGTGGCGGTGTTTGTGCTAGTAGTAGTAAACATCTTTATTTCTAAAAAAGGCTATCGACCTATCGGTCTTTCTGCCCGGTGTTTGTGCTAATTCTTCTGTCTTTGTAGGTTAGTGATCGAAAGTGTTTTGTTCTCTTTATTGTTTCTGCCCTGATGTTTCGTATGTGTTTAGTGAATTTAAGTTTGTGGTCAATTGTGATTCCAAAGTATTTTTCGTAGTTTTTTGGTTGTGTCGTTTGGCCGTCTGCAGTTATTGTAGGGAAGTCAGCGTTGAGTCTATGGTTTGGGAGCAGAAGTTGTTTTTTTGAGGCGTTTGGTGTTAGTCTTCATTTATAAAACCATGATCATTGTGTTGTTTGTTAGTGTTTGGAGTCTTTGAGCTGCTCTCTCAGTAGTTTTGTCATGTACAATAATTGCCGTGTCGTCTGCGTATTGTAATATGTATGCCGATCTGTCGATTTGCTTTTTGTCTGGTAAATTGTAATTGTATATGTCATGGCAGTATATATTGTAGAGAAACGGTGAGAGCGGGGATCCTTGAGGGAGCCCTTGTTCAGGGGAAAAAGTAAATGACAGTGTTTTGTCAATTCGTACTTGTAGTTGTCTGTTTTCTAGTAAGTTCTTTATGGTGTGTAGTAGATATGTTGGTGTGTGTAGTTTGTATAGTTTGTATATTAAGCCTCTATGCCAGACACTATCAAAAGCTTTGTTAATGTCCATAAACAGGCAAGCTGTCTTTCTGTCAGTTGGGTGGGTAGTTTGTATGTTGTTAGTCAGAGTGAAGAGTGGGTGAATAGTCGAGTGCTGATGTTTGAATCCGAACTGATACGATGATATGTACTTTCCGACCAGTTTTCCCAGTCGCTGCCTTATTATGTACTCAAAAACCTTGCTACGTACTGGTAGCAGTGTAATTGGTCTGTAATTGCTCGGTTGTGTATTGTCCAGTCCATTTTTGGGTATAGGGATTATTAACCCGTTTTTCCATGTTTTTGGAATTATGTTATTTCTGATGCAGTTGTTCAATTCAGTTAGGATCAGTTTGTGTGTTTCTTGAGTTAGGCTTTTCAGGAGTTTTGCTTTTATTTTATATTTTCCCGGTGCTGTGTTTTTTATATGCGTTAGGGCTTCATCGTACTCTGTGTCTGTGATCAGTTTGTATGTATAGTTTGGTGAGCTGTTGAAATAGTTCAAGTACCAGTCGTTGATCAAGTTCCAGTTGTCATTGTCGAAGTTAGGGTTTGTCGATATGCTGAAGGCCCTTTGATAGTGTCTGGCGAACGCGTCAGCTTTCTCTTTGTCTGTGTACCGTTAAATTCCGTTTTCGTCATTGTTCAAGTCAGTTTGTGTCAGTAGTATTAGTTTTTTTGTATTGCGCTAGTTTCTTAATTTTTCGCCAGTATGTTTTGCCTTTGTCTTTTTGTATTTCTTTACATGTTTCTAGCCATTGGTCTTGTCGGTATTGTCCAATCAAGGTTTTAATGTTTCTGTTGAGTTTCGAATGTGTATATTAAAGTATTAAAACTAATTCTATTCTTTAAATTAATTCGGTAGTTCCAAAAAGAAGCCACAACGCACGAAGAGACACATTGCAACATAAATTTATTTCAATGCTTGCTCTAGGTGGCTCAAGTAATAATATAATGCAATTTGAAATTGGTTTTGTTGTTTTTCAGTTTTTTTCAATTAATAATAAAAGTTTTTCGTTTTGGTCAATCTCAGGTGTATTTTATTGGAAGGCAACATCAGAACTTGAAATCCATTCATAGAATAAACTTTTGGTGGGTATTCTAGTAAAATCACGTACAAATCGCCAGTATTGGAAATCGAGGCGGAGTAGAAAAAATCATATTCAGTGAAGCAAGAAACTTCAATGAAACATTAGAAATCTCGAATTCATTAAAGAATTAAGAAATCGTGCGCAAAAGCAATTACTTAGGACTTATCTACTGTCCTCATCACGTATCAGGTGACCGTTAGCCCCAATTAGCAAAATAGTTTGGTGATCATGGCTACAACTGGTTTTCTAATATTCTGTTGCATCACCTGGCACCCTATGCCGAGGAAAATCTTGAGGGTTATCAAGCTAGGATTGAAGAAAGTCTATTGCTGGTATATGACATTTTTAGTGGCGTTTAGTAGAGTGAAGAGCTTTTTCCCTTCCAGTTCAATAACGTATTGAAGAAAATTAGCAAAAGATTGAAACAAATTTGAAGAAAATTGAGAGACGCTATGAAGGTGGGACTACGCATCAACACTATAAAGACTGAGGCAACGGCTGTCACCAGAGATTTAGATGAAATCCAGTATGACCGACTCGAACTGAATCTTCAGTTCCGGAACTTATGCTCTTTTGTAAATAACGACATTAGAGTGAAATAAGAGAGCTTTGATTAGCTTTACCAACACTGGAAACGTAGCAATTATCCTAGAGTGGCCAGTGGTCTTACTCTCTAGAAGTCGATGTTGCGCTCGGTACTCCTGCATGAAGCCTTCGCTTGGTCCTTAACGGCGCGAGAGAGAGTGTTTGAACCTTAAAACCCGATGAATAGTTTCGCGGGTGTCTAAAGAAATAAACATTGTCAATGTTGAAGTGAAGGCAAAAAATGCAGTGGCTCGATATGTCGACATATCCGAGCAGATGGGTCTCGCTGATTGAGGACGATGTGCAGGTGGCCGGACTCCGGAACAAAAATGAATAGCGAATTGCATCCGAAAGGAAGGCAAAACCGGCACATCTATCAGTCTGTACGAATCATCTGGTTATCTGAAATGAGTTCCAAAACAACTCGTGATAAATGACACGTGTCTTTGAAAACGAAGAGGATATTTCCAATTTAGATATTTGAGGCAGGAGAAAGTTGTATGCTGGTACTGGATCACCAGTTCTTCAACCAATCTCAATTCAGGGTACTTTTCCTAACTTTTTCACTATTAGTGGTATGTTATAACAAATTGTAAAAGTAAAATGACATTCCGCAGTACTAATTATTCTTTAATGTTTTTCCAAAAAAATTGACCGATTCCTGCTCTAGCGCGGAGGAAGCTTTCTTTACAAAAAAATATAATATTGTCCAAGTGTCTCGGGTACATACTAATTATGATGGAAGTTCAAATTATACACTTGCGTGCATAGAAATCGGCCCACAGTAAACTTTTAACTTTAACTATATATTTTTTTAAACTATTCATCAGATCAAAAAAAGAAATATGCTGTTTGAAAGACAATTTAATATGCTTTGATGTGAGCATAAATTATTGTGAGTATCCTATGTTTAACATAGTGAAATTAATGCATTCAGCCGAAATACTATTAAGAACTTGAGAAATACGCATATCTGATGTGTTGATAATCGCCGTGTAATTCGAACAGCAGAATTTTCAACACCGATTTACCATAAATAGTGGGTAGGTATTGTGAACTGAACCAGCGTATTTGACCAGACCGTTTGACGGACGAAATGAGTTTCTCGCTCTTTTACAAAAGGTACCACTAGACGTTACTTCACCCATTTTCGAAGGGAACGGGTGGAGTTTTTGATCTGTACTATATTAAGCAGATGCATTTTCCGAAGTGGACTAGTTGCTTGGTTATCAAAGTCGCCGGATTTCAAGTCAACGTTAAGGTTCAAAGGTTAGTTTACACGGTACAAAAAACAGACGGAGAACTCTATTATCGGCAGAAAGAAGGCTGCAGGGTATGAGAAAAAACGATTACCTGTACGATTCTTCGTACGGGTCGTTAACGATCGTAGAACACGTTGCGTCGCGTACAACGTTGTGTTGAAGTTCAAAGAAACGACTTTGAAAATATTCTATACTTTAAACAGAATTGCGGACTTACTTACTACGAAATATTGATGTTTCTTTCTTATTTTAATCTTTTTTTCAGAAAAACGATTTGAAAATTTTGTTTGCTTTAACGATTTCTATATACAGTTTTAATAATTTAATAAAAGCAACTTTAACATATTATAAAAATTGCATAAAGAACTTACTAGAAAACAGACAATATCCGATAGTATGCCGATCTGATTTTACAATTATTTTTTATTACAATTACAATACGCAGACGACACGGCACTTATTGTACATGACAAAACTACTGAGAGAGCAGCTCAAAGACTCCAAACACTAACAAACAACACAATGACATGGTTTTATAAATGGTGACTAACACCAAACGCGTCAAAAAACCAACTTCTGCTCACAAACCACAGACTCAACGCTGACTCCCCTACAATAACTGCAGACGGCCAAACGACACAACCAAAAAGCGACGTAAAATACCTTGGAATCACAATTGACCACAAACTTAAATTCACTAAACACATACGAAACATCAGGGCAGAAACAATAAAGAAAACAAAACACTTCCGATCACTAACCTACAAAGACAGAGGAATTAGCACAAACACCGCCACCAAAATATATAAAGCTATTTGTAGAGCCCTTGCTAGACTATGGACATATACTCATGACCAACGGAACAGAAAGGTAGAAAAGGTTATATACAAACAACAGAACAAATTGCACTAAGACTAATAACACGAATAAGACACCCCCAAAACCCACTACACAACCCCTCCACCCAACTACGACGAACGCACAAACATGACAAAGATTTCGGAAAGACTCATACATCTACAGACAAAATGGACAAACAACCCCTACATCAACGCTACTCGAACACTTACAAACGCAACTGACTAGTGGACAATAAAATAATTTTTTCTTGTCATTGGAATTTTATTTAATAATATTGTTAACCTAGAATAAGAGAATTTTCATATTTGTTTTTTATTTAGATTAAGACTACATCTATTAAACAAGGGCAGAAAGACCGATAGGTCGATAGCCCTTTTTAGAAATAAAGATGTAATACAGAGAGTTAAATTCATGATATTCTATTTCGCAGCTTAGCATAAGGAAATATTTAATTATGTTTACGAGGTACATAAAGTTCTTTAGTTTCACAGATAGCATGTAAACTCATCAGCAGTTAAATAGTATATATATTCTACAAGCCTGTAATACGGACAGTTGTATCTTGAAGCTGAAATCCATATCAATCGAAATAAAAGTTTGTTTTAAAAACTCCTTTTCCAAGGAAGTGATTCTAACTAGGGTGAGTTTTTTTCGATGACTAGTAGAGGGATATTGGAAATTACAGCAGATACGAAGAAGGTTAAAGGTTTTGGGACTTATGGGAGTTTTACTGAAATATAATGGAAGCTGCGAAGGTTAATGTCTTGACCATTGTAAGCCAGAATCTACGAATTGCAACCAGAGAGGTTGCAGCGGAAGCCATGTTAAAAAAACACAAATTCCATCCAGTAAAAAGTATCAGTCTCCCAAACTTTTTATCCAAGGGATTATGAGCTGCGTGTAAATTTTTGTAGATGGTTCCGAAACAAATGCCAACAAGACACCCAATTGTCTTCTAAAATATTATAGACCGATAAAACTCGATTTGCAAATTGTAATACGTTTAATCGACACAATGAACATATTTGGAATCAAACAAATCCCCACCACGGTGAGTAGAGAAAGCTACAAATTAAATTTGGATTTATCGGTTGGTGCGGAATGGTAGGTTCAAAAATTATTGGTCCATTTATTTTTGACGGCACCTTAAATGGAAGTCGCTATCTTCAATTCCTTCCAAATGATCTGGAGATTATGTTGGACGATTTAGATTTAGAAACACGGCGTAAAGTGCAATGGTTTCCACATGATGACGTCCTTTCTCTGGTTTGCAATTTCTGGACGCATGGATTCGAAGAAACGGTCCTATTTTATAAACACTTTAAATGAGTTGCCGTCTTAATTAAAATAAAGTTATTGCCAATTCTAAGGTACATATTGTTATTATTTATTACTCTGGAAACAATGCTGCACGCCTTATACTAGTTTCCATGACTAAATTCGTTCAAATACATTGAAAAAATAAAAATCGTTCGCAGACACTTCATTTTTTGTGCTAGAAGAAAGTGTTCTTTGTTTAGGGAGTATATTTTGCTATTGCTAGTGTCAGCTATCGTAGTATGTCTTCGATGTAGCATGTCCCTTTGTGGGATTGTATGTAGTTATCTACGTGCATAATTCATATTAGTTAATAGTTAAGATCAAAATATCCCTAATAGTTCAAAAACATTTATCAAAACGGAACCAAAACTAAGGAAGATACTTACCTAGGAAAAATTAAAATTCAATAATATTTATAGTGTCCACTTTTTTGTCCCAAAGGGTAGTTGGTTGTTAATTGGAATTACAATTTTTCTCTCATTTTTCGTATTTGATAATCAAAAAATTGATTAAAATTAAATAACCTACTAAAGGGTGTTCCAATAAGAACGACGGTTTTGAATTGCGCGTCATTTGGAGTGTCATGATTTGACATTAAAAAAAGGCCGTTCGTTAGTAGACAGCAGGAGGTTAAGAAAAAGGGAGCGGTCCAATACACAACAACGAATTCTCATTGTGAAAAGTTATTATCAAAGTGGTGGAAGCTTTGCAGCCACAGTTCGCAAAATGCGTACAATTATAGGCCATCGGAATGCTCCAACTGAAGCCACTGTGAGAAAATTTATGAAAAAAATTCAGCAAACTGAGTCTGTTAATGAAGTGAAAACCGAAACCCGCGTTCGGCCTGGTCACTCGACTGAATATGTCGCAGCAGTACGTGCAAATGTTGAGGAAAGCCCAACCACATCAATTCGGCATAGAGCTCAGGAAATTGGTGTTTCTACAACCACTATGCATCGAATTTAAACAAAAGATTTGAAGCTTCATATGTACGAAGTTGAATTGGCTCAAGAGCTAAAGTCGGGAGACCATGAGCAACGATGAGCCTTTGTTAATTGAATTTTGGAACGACAATTGGACGGTGATTTTTCAACGAAAATCATCTTTAGTGACGACGCCCATTTTCATCTTGATGGCTTCGTTAATCGACCTCGAAATTGTCGCATTTGTTGTTCCGAAAATCCACGAGTGATCGTTCAGAAACAGATGCATCCAAAAAGAGTCTCTGTTTGGTGTGTATTGTGGTCTGGAGGCATCATCGGACCATTTTTTCTTTGAAAATGCAGTTGGTCAAGAATTAACCGTGAGTGGTGTTCGTTATAGTGAAATATTAACTAACTTTTTGTGTCAAAATTGCAAAATATGGATCTCACCAGCATGTGGTTTCAACATTACGGTGCAACATGCCGTACAGGCATAGAAACTGTTGAACATAGAACACACAAAACATATGCACGAGTCATTTCCTGGTCGTGTTATTTTTCGTTTTGGGAATCGGCATTGGCCGCCCAGATCATGCGATTTAACGCCTTTGGACTTTTTTATTTATGGTTTTTTCACGCTACAAGTTTATGTGAACAAACCAACAACGACTGAAGCCTTAAAATATGAAATTCAACGCTGTATCTCTGAAATACCGCAAAATTTATGCGCATCAGTCCTTGAAAATTTCATGAAAAGAGCACGTCTGTGCCAGCAAAGCCGAGGAGGTCATTTGTCCGATGTCTTTTTCCTAACCTCATTTTTTATTTTTATAACCTCATCATGTGTACTTCATTTTTCGATAAATGTTTCAAACTTATGCCACAAATATATATGTTTTATTTAAAATTTAAATCCGTCGTTCTTATTGGAACAGCCTTTCGTATTAGGCATGATCCGTAGAGAGTCTCGTAGCAATAAAACGTGAGCATTAAAACATTATGATGTTGCATCGAGCCAAGGGACATCGTAAAACGGGCATAATGGCAATCTCTACATTATTTCGGGGTCAACATTTTAGGTATTGCGCCAAGTAGCGCGGGACTAAATAATTGTAAGGATTTCGGATAATGTACCTGCTCTGGATTTCGGAAAGTGTAGCTAACTCCATTTAAATATTAGAATGCCAATAGAGTGTTAATTTTGAAAAGATAATGTATTTGTGCACTGTATTTAATATTGAACTAACACTTTACCTCATATGAAGTTTGAAATGAGCATTTCAACGGACCAAAAATTAACCAATTACAAAGCTATACTTTGGTGCATAAAATACATTTCTGGGTTAGTATGATTAGCCAGATATGCTGAACCCATTCGCTATGATTAATTCAGGCAACAGGCAAAGGCATTAAAAAACGTATAATCGTAAATAAAAATAATAATATAAAATAATAAAAAATATAATAAAATATAATAATTTGCAAAATAAAATATTTTATGTCGTTTCTACGTACATCAATCCGAATAGCGGTGATTAGAAAAACGATACAAGCTCTTCCAAATACATAAAAGTGTGCAAAAAGTTTCGGTTCTTGCAGATTTCTACTCCACGTTGATTCAGCAACGGGAGTTGCGTGCATGACAGAGAATTATGTAGGAAACCAAGTTTTAATCATATATGCTAGGTCAATTTACGATTAGAAGCTAATTGACCTGCCGGGGTCTTTGATCCGTTGTATAGATGCATAACCCTTCGAAGCCCTTGAATATTTTCATGACATTTTGGATTAACTAATCGTGTCAGAACGATTTTTCAAAATGCAAATATCACAAGTACGTTGTTTAAAGGATGAAACGTTGAACAGTTTAGTTGTTATTTCATAAGGTACCACAAACGAAGTTGTACTGTAAGTTTTTGGAATGTAGAATAGGTTGTAATACCTCAAAAAATTATCCATCAAGGTTGTTATTGAGACTCACTTGCAAAGCGTCAAAATTGGCGTCATTCCTTTTAATAGGTTTATGGGGGTCACTTAGGGAGTACGAGAAAAATATTGAAAACAATTTTTTCGAAAATTTCTAGAAGATGTTAACAGTTGAAAATCGAATTTTAACTTTGTCATTAAGTATTATTTTGAAATGGTTCCATGCGTGATTGGTAGCTTATTGAAATACTTAAGCATTCGAATAGATAAATTACCATCTTTACTTCAAACTTCGACAATTTTTCATATTAAAAAAGGACTGTTCTACAATTTTTTCATGAAAATTCAAATCCGCGATGATGTTTTTGTCATTATCAAGTAGTCAACGGTTCATAGCTTTTGTCAAGAATAACAAGCCTTTGTCAAATTGTGAATTATTTTGAAGCTCCTTTAACAAAATGTATACCAACATCGAATTTGCGGATTGGCTATTAGTAAAGGCAGAGTGCCACAGTAACATATCAGAGGCTGTAAGAACGCTAGGGACACCGAACGACCGACTCCAGGAATTGACGCAGATAGTGGACGATAGGGATGCTCGGGTTCCAGACCTAGATGATACTTGCAGCAGATCGTTCCAGGAGAACGCGGAGCATTGCACAACAACTGATACTTTTCCAGGCACAGGATAATTGTCCGGATAACTCCCCCGAGGAAGAGCTACATTCCGACCATATATGTAAGATACACAGGACACAAGGACACATTAAATCTCTGGTTTACTCAACACCGGTTCAAATTGACCACGAGTTAATTAACCGAATGCGAGAAGCTTCTCAATATGTGAGCTCAGAATGCCGAGAAGAGTGGACAATAAAGTGATTACGCGGACACAAACATGTTCGGAGTTACACGGGCTGAACTTCGATCATCTCTTGTGATTTAACAACTTAATTACATTTTCGTTGTTGTTGTTGTTTGTGGTGTTGTGGCTCTGTTGCAATTGATGTTTTTGATGATATATTTTATCATCATCTACGATCATCTAGGATGGATTCAGGTATATCACTCTTTTGTCCCAAAAAGGTTGGCAGCATTGCCGGCAAAGTAACAACTTTATCCTAACCTCGAAATATTTAATTGCCACTTTCTCTTTTTCTGTTTTATGTTTACCCTTGGTTAATAAAGTTATTATTAATTAATTTCAACAGATTTTCCTAGGTTTCAATCAATTTTATTGTTTATTACTTAAAATGTTACAAATACGTTTCGGTGTCTTTCTCCACCATCATCAGTTTGTCTAAAATATATATTTTTACATTTATCATCAATTTAAATAAAAAACTTTCACAAAATTCACATATTAAAATACAAATCACACATATATTAAAAAGTACAATTAGGAACATTGGTTCCCAGGTGATGAGTCAGGATAAACATGTTCGGGAAAAGACTAGAATCTATTGTTTAGAGATTTAAATTTAACTTACATGTCTAGATGTTTCTACCTTCACATTTGAATAGACATTGAAATCCCTATTTTATTCGACATCGAGCGAGGGAACGAAAAAAACCTGTTTATACTTCGCCTTTTCTTTGCATTCTTGGAATTGCTCTGCAATTCCTCAATATCAGCTGCTTACTTTTCACTTACCTGGTCCATTCAGTTCATGCATGCGATCATCTCATTAGTGTGTGATACACTGAGCTAAGATTGTCTGTGTCTGATCTAAAATTCATTGCATTCTGGTGTTTTTTGATCTGTATCATTTCATGGATTCTTCTCTTATTATAGTTGTTTTCATTGATTAGTAGTTTTGTGTTATCGAAATCAAAACTATGCAATTTTTGTTGTACATGTTGTGCTAATGCTGTTGCATTTTCGTTAACCTTTCTTAAGCTATATTTATGCTCGTATATTCTTTTTTTCAAATATTGTCCTGTTTGACCTATATATGCTTTGTCACAGTTCAAACAGTCAATCCTGTATATTACGTTAGTTAGGTGTGTCCAACTTATCGCTTTTAGGTTTAAATTTTGTGAAACATTCTTTAACCAAGTTGTTTTTAGTTCTTTCTGCTATAGTAATATTATGTGGCTTCAGAACACTCTTTATTTTTGCGTTTATTTCTGGTATGTACGGTAATGATACATACTTGACTTCACCTTCTTTTATCTTATTTATATTATTTATGTTGTTCCATTTATCCATGTTTTTATTTCCCCATTACCGTCATATATAACCGTCATATCCAAAAAGTTTATTGATTTGTTTTTGTCTTCCTCAATGGTGAATTTAATGGTTTCATGGACTGTATTAAATTTATCTAATGTGTATTGAACTTTTTGGTTTGGCAGGTACATTATGCAGTCATCCACGAATCTTTTAAAGAATCCACACTCAAAATTCAATTCAGGTATTAGTTTTTCTTCCAGACTTTCCATCACGAGGTTTGCAATTGTTGCAGCTATGGGAGACCCCATAGCTACTCCATATATTTGTGAATAGAAATTTCCCTCGTACTGGAAGTAAGTGGACTTAAGGCACAGCTCTACCGCCCCAATAAATTCATTTTCGGGCAATGATGTGTGCTCCCTTATTTCAGACCATCTACCCCTTATGCACTGTATCGAGCAATCTACCGGGATGTTCGTGTATAACGATACCACATCCAGTGATATTATGCGATGGTTCTAGGTATTCTCTGCTTTTTCATAAATTCACAGAAACTCCATGAGTCCTTAACGTGATATTGCGACTTTCCCAATATATTACTCAACATAGATGACAGATATTTAGATAATTGGTAAGTTGGGTCATTTATGTTGTTAACTATCGGTCTCAATGGGTGGCCTGCTTTGTGAAGCTTTGGCAGGCCATATATATATGGTGTTCGGCCGTTGTTGCAACAGCGATAAAAAAAAACGAAATAAGAAGTAAGTTGTGTAATATATAATATATTAACAAATTTCAAGAGTGGAATGTCAAACAAAAGTGTGCCCAATGATACCAATAAGCTTATATGTGAGACCAAAACTTTTTTAAATGAAAACACAAACATCTGTGTGCTAACGGCTGATAAATGTAGCAAGACAGTTGTTATGATAAAAAATGAATATAAAACAAAAATGCTAGTCTTAATAAATGATTTAAAAACATATAAACCGGAAAAAAAAAGATATTACTACAAATATTCAAACAAAACTAAATAAAATAATAAATTCATGGCATAAAAATAAATTCATAACGGATAATTTGAAACGAACACTGTCTTGCAACAACGGCCGAGCACCATATATATATGGCCTGCCAAAGCTTCACAAAGCAGGCCACCCATTGAGACCGATAGTTAGCAACATAAATGCCCCAACTTACCAATTATCTAAATATCTGTCATCTGTGTTGAGTAATATATTGGGAAAGTCACAATATCACGTTAAGGACTCATGGAGTTTCTGTGAATTTATAAAAAAGCAGAGAATACCTGAGAACCATCGCATAATATCACTGGATGTGGTATCGTTATACACGCACATCCCGGTAGATTGCTCGATACAGTGCATAAGGGGTAGATGGTCTGAAATAAGGGAGCACACATCATTGCCCGAAAATGAATTTATTGGGGCGGTAGAGCTGTGCCTTAAGTCCACGTACTTCCGGTACGAGGACAATTTCTATTCGCAAATATATGGAGTAGCTATGGGGTCCCCCATAGCTGCAACAATTGCAAACCTTGTAATGGAAAGTCTGGAAGAAAAACTAATACCTGATTTGGACTTAAAATGTGGATTTTTTAAAAGATACGTGGATGACTGCATAATGTGCCTGCCAAACCAAAAAGTTCAATACACATTAGATAAATTTAATTCATTCCAAAAATATACGAAACGATAAATTTAATACATTCCATGAAACCATTAAATTCACCATTGAGGAAGACAAAAACAAATCATTAAACTTTTTGGATATGACGGTTATATATGACGGTAATGGGAAAATAAAAACAAACTGGTACACAAAGGATGTGTGGTCTGGTAGATACTTGAATTACCAATCATATGCACCTATACAATATAAAAAAAGTGTTGTAACAGCTCTTACTGACAGAGCGATTAAATTGGCACATTATGGATATAGATAAAAAAATCTTGAAAAAATAAAAAAGATACTAATAATGAACAACTATCCCAAAGCTTTCTTTGAACCAATAATAAAACAAAGAATTAATAAAATCTACAATTCAAATAAATGGAACAACATAAATAATATAAATAAGATAAAGGAAGGTGACGTCAAGTATGTATCATTACCGTACATACCAGAAATAAACGCAAAAATAAAGAGTGTTCTGAAACCACATAATATTACTATAGCAGAAAGAACTAAAAACAACTTGGTGAAAGAATGTTTCACAAAATTTAAACCTAAAAGCGATAAGTTGGACACACCTAACGTAATATACAGGATTGACTGTTTGAACTGTGACAAAGCATACGTAGGTCAAACAGGACAATATTTGAAAAAAAGAATATTCGAGCATAAATATAGCTTAAGAAAGGTTAACGAAAATGCAACAGCATTAGCACAACATGCACAACAAAAATTGCATAGTTTTGATTTCGATAACACAAAAATACTAAACAATGAAAACAACTATAATAAGAAAAGAATCCATGAAATGATACAGATCAAAAAACACCAGAATGCAATGAATTTTAGATCAGACACAGACAATCTTAGCTCAGTGTATCACACACTAATTAGATGATCGCCTGCATGAACTGAATGGACCAGGTAAGTGAAAAGTAAACAGCTGATATTGAGGAATTGCAGAGCAATTCCAAGAACGCAAAGAAAAGGCGAAGTATAAACAGGTTTTTTTCGTTCCCTCGCTCGATGACGAATAAAATAGGGATTTCAATGTCCATTCAAATGTGAAGGTAGAAACATCTAGACATGTAAGTTAAATTTAAATCTCTAAACAATAGATTCTAGTCTTTTCCCGAACATGTTTATCCTGACTCATCATCTTGGAACCAATGTTCCTAATTGTACTTTTTAATATGTGTGTGATTTGTATTTTAATATGTGAATTTTATGAAAGTTTTTTATTTAAATTGATGATAAATGTAAAAATATATATTTTAGACAAACTGATGATGGTGGAGAAAGACACCGAAACGTATTTGTAACATTTTAAGTAATAAACAATAAAATTGACTGAAACCCAGGAAAATCTGTTGAAATAAATTGAAGTACAGTCAGGAAAATATACACAACAATTATTAATTAAGAAGCAACAGGTATTTACAAAATGTTAATTAGGCATATTACCTTGACAAACATTGATGCCGTCCTTCTGATATTGTTTTTTTTGGTAATATCTCAGATTATAGAAGTTATAACTTCAAAAAACTTTTTCGTGGTTTGCTATGCGTAATTTTTGGTTTGCGTTACATATACGCGTAGGTCTATTGAGGTGAGAATACCATGAATTGGACGAAATCAGTCAAGGCGTAAACATTTTCTAGACACGAACTATTTCGAATTATGACAACCTGAATTTACTGAACTATTTTCCGGCCTCAATATAAGTTTGAGGAGTGATTTGCTGTTGACAAAAACACAATTTCAACTGTTATTTCCTGTATGAAATTGATGTATATACGTTTTGCAATAACTACATGACAAAAATGTAATTATTGAACATTGAATATGCATAAAAATATTAGCAGGTTCTAATATGTGATTATCGCGCCTTTGTACGTAGATTAGAACAGAAGACCAACGTCATTAATTTGTTTAGTTTCATGTTAAATTACACTTCTACAACAGATTTATATAGTAATTTTACATTTAGGTTTCATAATCGGTCCCACATACACAAAACGCCCAAAGACGTTCCGGAGAAACTGGGGAAAGTTTTCACCCTCTTAAGTTTATTGTCAGTAAGTTTTAATGGGCTACATGTTGCGAAGTGTGTTTAGAAGTATTTTTAGGGCAACTGGGGATTTAACTTGTGTCTTCTTGAAAATTTTTTGACAGTTTGTGAAACTGAGAACAGTTAATTTCCTTAGCAGTCCCTCAAGAGGATGGCTTTTACAACATGGAGGTAGAAATATTTTCAGCAAAGTTAGAAAGTTTTGATATAACGCAAATTCCTTTATTGGCGAGTCAGTACATGCCTTGACTTCATACGCTGTTTAATTGTATATTTCAGTCATAGAAATAATTAAATTTTAAATTAAACTACTCTCATATAGAAGATTTATGTAATTTCAGCTGATGCATGATCATTAAATAACCTTAAATAATTTGAGTAGTATTTTGTCTTTTAGTTCGTGCACTAGTTGAGCAACTAGAACGCTTATCGAGGAGAAGGCAGGAATAACAACCTCAATGAACGATTTTTCCTACGCAACGCAAAAAGCAAAAGTACTTTGCAAATGCCAGCCCCTGTTACTTTGTTTGTGAGTTTACTAATGCGAATGTTGAATAAATTTTTATCTATCTATCTATTGGTTCTCGAAAATTATAATTCAAAACATTCGTTAAAAGACAAACCATTTTGGATTTGAAAATGTACCGGAATCAATTTAGTTCACTGCCGCATCTAATCAAAGAAACAGTGATTGAAAAAAAAAGATATGTAGCGTGAAAAACAACATCACTTAACACCCGTGCATATGCTGGTCTATTGAGCTGCATCACAGAGTCCAATCGTAGCCAATCTTCACTCTCTTCTTATCTCTAGCAACAATTTCAAATCATCTTCTAACACTCCGCGATACTTGCTCTTAGCAATTATTTGCAGAGCATCTATAACATATATTTTCCTTTCGACAACTGACAGAGAACTTTATACCTCTTATACCATAATCGACAAATTGAATATATCGAAGATTAAAACTGCGATCGCCTGTCAAAATTTGAGAAGTAAGTTAATCTCAGTTTTGATATGATTGCGAGTTTTCTTGTAAAGAACCGCGCTGCGACCTGGTCAGGACCTTGGCAAATCTCAGAATCTTATACTGACGAGAGCCAATTTTCAAGAAATATAGAACACAGCAGACAGAAGACAAATTTTTTCATGTGCTCGGCAATTAAGCCTCAGCTCAGTAAATTGAAAGACGCAAACTTTGAGTGATTCCGTACAGCTAAACGCCATTGTGGTCAAAATGATATAATACATCCAGACTTACAGTTGACGGCACATAAAAGTAGACAACTATTAAGGACGATTTGTGCTGATTTTGGTAAATCAGGCTTTGTGAAATACGTCAAATATACGTGTTACAAACTTGTTATAATTTGACAATTTAATGAATTTCATTACAATTTAAAAATCATGCTCTTCGGGTTCCGGTATTTTAACAGGCTTTGACATGGCGTAAATAAAAAGGTTCAAAAATTGGACTGTCCAGGTATAAGCAACACTTCGCGATTCGAAAGCCTACCGTGTGACTGGAGAAATAGTGGATGCTGTTTGGTAGGAGATAATATACAAACCTTCTTCAAATTCGGGCTCAGGTACCGCAAAAACATAAAATTTTTCAATATTCATATAAAGGTTCAAATATGCTTTAAAAACATGTTGCTTTCTACTCTCTTTCTGTTCAATTAATATTGGTTTCAAAGTCATGCCTTTTTTCAATAATCAAATGTTGATCCGTATAGCCTGAATATAGGGTTCTTTGATGGTTGACCATATTTATGCCAATCCAGCTAAAAAGGGAAAAAAGATCAACATTGAGATGTAAGCATTAAAGTAATAAACTGATTCTTTACCATTTACCGTGCTAACTAGAACCCATACAATGACTGACACTGTGATAACATCTTTAATTATTTCATTGATCAATTTCTCAAATTGCTCTCACGACTTTTCAGCGTTCAATATAACTTTTGGCTGATGGTAATCTGTGCACAACGTCTCTGCATTCATTAGTTCCAGTCGGCATGCAAATTCGAATTACTAAATAATTGGTTGTGCACCCCCCACCCAACTACTATACGAACGCACAAACATGACAAAGATCTCGGAAAGACTCATACAGCTACAGACAAAATGGACAAACAACCCCTACAACTGGACCATACTGAATCCCCTTTGTCTTACAAGACCAACCAGACAATCCCGCTTTCGTTTCCCTACATTAACGCTACTCGAACACTTACAAACGCTACGGACTAGTGGACAATAAAATAATTCCTTCTTGCCACTGAAATCTTATTTATTTAATAGTATTGTCAACCTAGAATAAGAGAATTTTCATATTTGTTTTCATTTAGACTAAGACTGTATGTATTAAACAAGGGCAGAAAGACCGATAGGTCGATAGCCTTTTTTGGAAATAAAGATATTTACTACTACTGGTTGTGCAAAATGAAGACTTAAAGGTACCACGCGTGCAAATTTATGAAAATATAGTAGTAGTAAACATCTTTATTTCTAAAAAAGGCTATCGACCTATCGGTCTTTCTGCCCTTGTTTAATACATGTAGTCTTAATCTAAATAAAAAACAAATATGAAAATTCTCTTATTCTAGGTTAACAATACTATTAAATAAATAAGATTTCAGTGGCAAGAAGAAATTATTTTATTGTCCACTAGTCCGTTGCGTTTGTAAGTGTTCGAGTAGCGTTAATGTAGGGAAACGGAAGCGGGATTGTCTGGTTGGTCTTGTAAGACAAAGGGGATTCAGTATGGTCCAGTTGTAGGGGTTGTTTGTCCATTTTGTCTGTAGCTGTATGAGTCTTTCCGAAATCTTTGTCATGTTTGTGCGTTCGTATAGTAGTTGGGTGCAGGGGTTGTGTAGTATATATGCAGGGGTTGTGTAGTGTATGTATATATATATATATATATATATATATATATATTTTTTTTTTTTTTTTTTGATTTAATAGAAGAGTAATGAATACTTTTTGGTTACTTAATGCTGATAACAAATTATTTGCAGTCGTGCACTGCGACATTCTAGTATATGTGTTAAAAGAGGTTACTTGCCTTCTTGGTGTCCATTAGGAAGTTGAACTACTTCTGGCTGATGAAAATATAAATAGTAGTAGTAGTAGTAAACATCTTTATCAGTAATAAAAGGCTATCGACCTATCGGTCTTTCTGCCAAATATAAATATAATCCAGCAAAATCTACTAAGTGCTGGGCTTCGTTTCAAAAACGACGATCTAAGCGACGATCAAGCGTAAATCTTATCTTACAACCGTAATGCTTATTTTTCTACGCTTTTCTCAAAACAGACCAATTTTTGGAGATAAAGTGATATGCATGTTTTCATAACTTATGAATATGTAATGGAGCAAACAAACAGTTCTCCTGTCATTTTTTTATTAGATTGGTGAGTACACTATACGAAATGGATGAGCGCACAATAAAAAAGATGTACATTTTGTGCACAATATTTTTCATGCCAGTTCTCCTAGGCACATGTCACCTGGCAAATCAGAATTTTCATTTTGTGCCTTATACGGTTTCATATTGTTCAGCCACTTAAATCCAAAATCTGTATACCGAAATGCAACTAAAATCCTGGTACATGGAATGCAATAAGTTACAGACGGTTAACCGTAAAAGTGAGCTAATACAGCAAAAATTCCAAAATGTACCCTTTGTCAGCTCCATTTAAAAGAATAATTTTGTAACGTCTATTTTGCTGAAGAAGGCTTACATAGTGATATATACTCTGACAATAAGCCCCAATGATAAGTTTCCCAATAACTAAAATCACAAATCTCAGCGATGAGATTACAACCAAACTTAGATTACTCACGGCGGGACAATTATAGAAATAAGTTAGTGTGAGTAGAAAAAATGAAGTTTGTTTCTCAACAAAGCAAAAATCCCAATTATTATTTAGATGCAGATGGTAAATCCATAATTAAATTATTATCTCTGATTGTTTGTATCGTTTAAGAATGATACGGCTTATACCCATATGACGAGAAAAAGTAACTTTCGACTCGTTTGTATAATTTAAGCGTCCCGTCATGATTATTAATTATTTTCAAAAGGTCAGTTTAAATAGATATTCTAGAGCACAGGCGCTGGTATAGTCGAAACAGGTAGAACCTGGGAAAGGATTACCTTAAACTTGGGTACCATTTCGACCGCTTTTCAAGCAAGTATACTAGCGATAACAAATTGCGCCCAGAAAATGAGGGAAAGAGCCTTCACACGTAAGCATATTACCATCGTAAACGGAGATGAAGCCACAATAAAGGCACTTGAATCGTACACAATCAGGTCACAATGTGTGCTAGATTGTGTAAAATAACTTTCGACCCTAGCTGGGAACTCAAACAGAGTAAAACTCACTTGGCAACAGTGGACAAACATGAGCAAAGGAAACGAGATCGCTGCTGAAGTTGCTAAGGCAGGGGTCGAGCAATTACTAACCAACCAAGAACCTGCTTGTGGAATATCTCATGCCCAAGTTAGGGCGGGAGTTGGGCAATGGATCTTGGAAGAGCATAGAAAGTACTCCTTACCGCAAGGCAGTTGGTGGGACCTCCACAACCAGTGCGTAAAAACGAACTGCTAGATCTCAGCAGGCAAAAAATTAGGAGGATAGTGGCCTTTTTAACACGCCCCCTGCAAAAAACACCTCTTCAGAATGGGACTGAGCGATCAACCGACCTGCAGGGGGTGCGAATTAGAGGACGAAACTACTCTACATATTATGTGTCACTGCACGTCATATGCAACAGGTAGACCAAGACTTCTGGGAGGGGATGAAGTTCTACCAGACCAGGTCATGCGTACCCCCTTCAAGATTCTTCTGGAATTCATTGAATACACAGGGATAATGAAGAAGTAAAATACGAAGGCACAATAGGACAAAAATGACCGCGGTGCTGGGCCAAACACCACTTCGGAGGAGAGGAAGTGTTTTAGTTTTTACACACGGTCCAGGGCGCCAGAGTATCAGCTCTGGGTGTGCGTAAGAGAGCATTTCCCAAATCTTACCGAAAAAAAAAAGAGCAGACAATCAAAGTCAAGGAACATCTCCTACACGCTGGACCGACGATGTTAAGAGAATGGCAGGAAACTGGATGCAAAAGACTCAAGATAGGAGACAATGGACTAAATACTTTTGGTACCCTTTAGGATCAGCCCACATTCCAATGGCGCGACCACCCAAGGGGCCGAAAACCAATTCGTGGGAAACATCTTTCCCTCACCCTGCTTCTCTAATTTTGGCAAAACGCAAGTCGAAAGAAGGGACGAAAAAGTAGAAACAGTCGTGATCGTCGGGACTACACTCAGTAGTCATCTCAGCATCGCTAAGTCAGTCTTGAACTCCCGCTCATCGGAAGGAGTCGTGATCAGACACTCGTCGGGACTACACTCAGTAGTCATCTCCAGACAGTCTTGAACTCCCGCTCATCGGAAGCAGTCGTGAGCACACACTCGTCGGGACTACACTCAGTAGTCATCTCAACATCGCTAAAAGAGTCTTCATCATACACTCGTCGGGACTACACTCAGTAGTCATCTCCATACAGTCTTGAACTCCCGCTCATCGGAAGCAGTCGTGAGCACACACTCGTCGGGACTACACTCAATAGTCATCTCAACATCGCTAAAATGGAAGGCCTATGTCTAGCACTGGACGCAAGTGGCTGTTGGACGATGATTGGATGTTGAAGTTGATACCTACTTCCGGTATAACCGGAAGTGTAGCAATCTTGAAAATATTTTAGGTCGCTTGCCCCGCATCACTTCGGTATACTGTCCCAGATTCATAATTGTCCAATTCACTAAATCCAATTAATCATAGTTTTCCGTTTTATATCGATCGCGGTGGTTCCCGGTGGGACACCCTGTATTTTTTAATAATTTAATTAGATAATAAAAAATTAAAAGATTAGCGAATTTTAGAATGAGATCGAAAAAGTATATTATACTTTTTAAATCGTTCTGACTTACGCAAATCGGTGCTGCAAGTGTCGAATTGCAGGCAATTATTGGTTCTCACTCGTCATTTGTATTATTATTATTATGTATTATAGTATTGTTACATAGTTGTTAGCAATTTTGAATTTCTTGTAATTGTTCAGATGCAACGTTCTTATTTTTTGGTAATATTTTAAGTTGCGCTGTTCGCGTAAGGCCGATATTGGCAAAAAACATTTTTAGAAGTGACCTCGACACATGGATATTCAATCTCTTCGTTATCCATTATTTATTGTGTTTCAGATGGTATTGCAGCACGGTAGTCGAACACTTGAAGACACACTGGTATGATCATTTTAGTTGCAGTATCCTGAGGACGATAATGCCACCACACAATGTGAATGATGTTAAGTTGGTCATTTGATTCCTCTCATTTGTGAAGCAAAATTGCACAAGTGTGACGACAACACAGAGACGAGGCAATAAATGCAATGGCGTAGGTGAGAACCTAGCTTAAAGGAATGTTTTACTGTTTAAGGGACAAATCATGCTCAATGTTTCCTAGGCCTCATTAAAGAATGACTAAATCGACGGGATTACGGAATACCCACTTGGTTTAAAACCTTGGTATTTATAAGGCAGATTCAGGGTTACGAATTACATGTGTCAGCACTATATGAAGGCATACCGCACTTTAAAGTTATTATTCTGTTGCTATACGCATTTTGACTATTAGAACTGCTCAAACCTCAACACCTTATTTATTCGGCTATTATATTGAATTCAATTTATCAAATTCAACAGACCTCGCTGTTCCCAGATGAGCCACTAAAACATTTGTGTTGGTAATAATTCTTAACTGTAGACAAGCAAAGACAACCTTACGCGAGTTACAAAAGTAGCGTAAGAAAATATTGTGTGTTTGCAGAAAACAAAGTGGATCCTATCTAATTTTCTAGCAAGCACTTTGCACGTGGGACGCAAGAGGGTTATTTAAAATGTTTTTTCATTTTACTCTTGGACTAACAACAAGTCAAGGTGAATTTTTAGGGCTTTTCTTTTCTTAGGTAAGAACTATCTATTTTAGAACTTGTACGATATTTGATATGATGACAAAAATCGCAACTTTTTACTTTTGAAAATAAAAATTGTAATGGACATGCACAGAACTCTTTACCTCAAAGGAGTATATGTAAAAAAAATGTTTGCTTATTATATTGTGTGCATAAAATATGCTTTAAATGTCGACATTTTCTCATCAGTGCAGTAGTCTTCCAAGTAGACGCATCTTATGTTTTATTGAGGAAGGTGTAAATGTAAAGTAAATGTGAATAGCGTTAACTGTCCAACCCACCAATAACTATTCACCCAATTTTTATGTACGTATAAATTAATGATTTGCTTTCCTTCAAAATTTTTACTTTGCTATACAACTGCTTGAAAAGAATAATGTTAGTCTTCAACCACCTTGTATGGTAAAATATTATCAATGCTTTTAAATTTGCTTTTGTCCTCAGAATGAGTCGGCACATTTAAAGAGGCGACGAAGTTGGGAGGAAAGTTACAGTTTCGAATAACAGGCGAAAGGGGCAAAGTAAATTTGCTTTTATCATTCCTAATTTGCTTTTGTTAGTCCTTATGGCCTGCTTTGATGGTACGTCAGGGGTATTTGGGCGCAGTAATTGACATTGTGTATTAAAGATAAATAACTAATAAAGCTACAGTAGGCCTTAACGAAATTCCCTTACGTATTGAATTAGTAATGACATTACAACTCAAACAAGGTCTGTTTTATTGTTCAAAAATGTGCAATAGTATACAGGAGTGCCACATTATAAAGTAGTTAATAAAATGAATTTTATTCTAAGCATTGAGTTAATCCTTTTTTCCCTCAATGTGACTTTAACAGAGCCGATCAAAGAAAATGTAACAATTCATGATACTATATTACAGGCCATATGACGATTCATTTCACATTCAAAACAGACTCTGTTGAGAGCAACACCTTATATTTGCACAAAATTTAAAGTGTTTTGACATCAAGAAGTTACTATTGACGTTACTTGAGCTTTAAAGTGGAATTCCAACAACGTGAAGCTGTTAAGAAAATGTTTCACTGGCATTGACTGTCTTAGTGAAACATTTCAATTAACAAATTTAGTCCGCCATAACTGTCCCCGGTTTGTTCGACACAATCGCACCTGCCAGACATAAAATGTGCGTAACCCAATTCTAGTTGCTTATGGTTTATATCAATTAATCCTTCCATGTTTTGATACAATGTATTCTAATTATTAGTTCTTTGGTTCTAACCTGAAGTCCTTTATTCCTTATGGTCTTATCTGCATTTCTTTCTTCCGGGCTGTTCGAATATTTTTTGTTAGAATTGTCATAACTCCAAAAATCCAGTATCATATGACCTGGGACGAGTTAAAAGGCAAGGTATACCTACTAGAAAATATGCCTATTTGAAGACAATCAATGAAAAATATCCAGTCCAAAGATGTCCAAAATAGTGAAAACTGGTTATGAATGGCCTAACAGATTCAAGGTGGGAATGAATCAAATTGGGATAGTTGTTTTTCTATACAGAGCGATTGTCACTGAGAGTTTGAGATAGGAAGAAAAAAGTGTTCAAATATTAGGAAAAGTGTTCGGATACATCACATACGACACAAAACATCCAGACGGAACTGCCCATAGAGGAACAGTAATAATAATAATAAATACCATGAAGCATTACGAATCTGAAAAGTGTCAACATGATTATCTACAAACGACTGCTGTGATTGTCGAAACAATAATGGGACAAATCACTATATCAGCAATCTATTGCCCTCCGAGACACATCATCAACCACTATATTCTCGACAACTTGCTAAACATACTTCATGGGGATGCAGATTAATAACAACCAGAGGAAGAGCACTCCATAATTATATTACGAACAAAAACTTGAACCCAATACCCACAGGGCAACTGCAGGTTGGTACTGGCCTACGGACCCACAAAAAATACCGAACTAGATTTCTTCATGACGATAGGGATAAACACAAACTACTACCACGTTCAACCCAATTGCGAACTATCTTCCGATAACTATGTCGTAGAACTGTTCGTTAGCTCAAAAATATCAAGAAGCTCCAACCTCGGCTCTACAACCATAAAACCAACTGGATATCATTTAGTCAGCACATGGAACAAAACATCGACCTCAAAATACCCCTCAAAAACCAAGAAGACATCGACAAAGCAATAGAAACATTAACTATGCAAATCCACAGAACAATGTCTATAGCAACTCCGGAGTTGTCAAGGAAAAGTCAAGTAAAAAAGTAAGGTTAGAAAAGCATGGCATAACTCAAGAAGACCTGAAGATAAAGCTAAACTGAATGGGATATCTAAAGAACTAAAAGACATCATCAAATATCACAAAAACGAAGAGTTTCAGACGTTCCTTAGAAGCGTGCCATCTACGCGAAAATATTACTTATTATGGAAGATAAAAAAAATTGAAGAGGCCAATAGCCACCAATGCGCGTATTAAAACTGCACTTGGTTGGGCGAAAAGCGACGACGAAAAATCCCAAGTATTTGCAAATCAATGACAAATACATATCAACCTTAACCATCAACAGCAGTTCAAATATGGAAAAATCAAATAACATCGTTTATATGTAACAATATCTGAACCATTTCCAATGAACAAACCAATAAATCCATCCAAACCGAGCGAGGTTAATAGAATAATTATGTCTCTAAAAAACAAAAAGGCACCAGGACACGATTTAAGCAAAGCGTAAATACTAAAAAAGTTAGGGGCAAAAACTTACATCAACTCAATATTTAATGAAATTCTCAGAATCAACTGTTTTCCAGGGCAATGGAAAGCTACACAAATAATAATGATCCAAAAACCTGGAAAACCAAGTGAACAACCGGGTTCGTATCGACCCATTAGCCTCCTCCCGATATTATCTAAAGTATTTGAAAAGCTACTACTAAACAGACTCAAAGAAAAGGAAGAAGATATCTAGAACTGATCCCAAACCACCAATTTGGATTTGCAAACAAACACTCGACATAGAACACATTCATAGCCTTGTCAACGACCTATGCAAAAGTTTAGAAAGTAAAACGTACTGCCCTGCAGTCTTTATTGATGTTCGCCAATCAATCGATATAGTTTAGCACGCTGGGCAAAATAATATACAAAATAAAAACACAACTCCCTGAATTCTACCTGCTGATCAAAACATATTTAAGCAATCGAACGACTCAGATAAAAATCATTGACGAACTTTTGTCACATTTCAAAATAAAATCCGGGGTACTACAAGGAACAGTTATTGGACCTGTCCTCTATACTATATACACAGCTGACCTACCACAGGATGAAAATATCATAACAACCACATTCGCTGATGATACAGCTATACTAACGTCAGACCACTATCCAATTACCGCATAGCAAAAACTGCAAACAGCAACCAACAAAATGGAAGAATGGCTAATCAAGTGGCACATACGAGTAAACCAGGACAAGTGCTTCCAGGTCCTGTTCACAATGAAGAGAGGAGAATGTCCTCCAATCACAATAAACAGCACCTAATTGAAACAACCATGCAAAATACCTGGGCATGCACCTGGACCGACGACTAACCTGGAAAATTCATATACAGAAAAAAAGGAAAAGAATTAGACTGAAGAGTAAAAAAATGTACTGGCTTTTAGGAAGGAAATCTGAGTTAATCCTGGAAAATAAAGTCCTAATTTATAAAACAGTCCTGAAGCCAATCTGGACCTACGGAATCCAAATATGGGGAACAGCTAGCAACAGCAACATCGAAATACTACAAAGATTCCAATCAAAAACCTTACGATACATGACAGACGCCCCATCAACCATAAGTAAAGAAATGCAGAGATTTGCGGAAAAATACCATCAGCGAATAGGTTGCCACCCAAATCCACTGACAATCAAGCTACTTCAAAAATATCGAACAAGAGGCTCAAGAAACTAGCACAATCCGACATCTGCAATAGATTCCAGTCAGAATAATCAGAATCACGCTCTACCATTCTTATCAAATTGAAGACAAACCGAGAGGTCGTTTATTGCAATGCTCCCTGTTACATGTGAAGAAAACCAAGCAACACATCTTCTTAATGCCAAAAAGCAGGCCGATTGTAGATAAATAATAATAATAAAAAAATTAATATTAGGAAATTTTCATTAGATTGCTTTAGTAGCGGTTATGTTGTAGGAGAGAGCCGAAACTCTTACAAGCAAAACTATTGATCGTTATGATTCTGCATATTTTAAATTGTTTTGTTTGTTTCATTTAATTCTCAGTTGTTGTTGTCATCATTGTGTTTTAAATTCTGAACACAGTGTACGCCAATAATTGGTATTCTGGCCCGCATAAGTCTGATTTGCTGAGAACTTTCTGATATTGAAAAGAAAGCCAATGCTGTTTAACAACTGATCGTTGTTACTACTATAATTGAAAAAAAATATTTTTACTTCTCTTTTCCATGTCAGGCAGCTTCTATTTTAGCACACTAAAGAAGTATGCCTAAAACTTAGGGAGTCAGTGCAAGTTTAGGCATTGAGATTTTATTGTCAGTTTGTTAACATTTCTTTAGAGTTTCCAATACTACTTATATTTGTATTTTACATGTATTCAGAATGATTTATTATCAACAAAAGATCTATAAACTCGAAATAGTGTAATACTAATAATAATTAATAAGCATTTTCTTCAGTATTGTGACATTATATGGGTTAGAAAGTTACAGTTTTGTAACGCAAATTTGTTTAATCACCAATAAAATATTTTTGCTTGTCCTCATTCCATCAATAGAGGGCGCTACTTGGGACCAATTCTTCCAACTTTTAGATTTAGAAGCTTTCATCCCGTACATGTTTTTTTTTATTCAAAATCTAAAAGAGCAATTTTTTCAACATTCATTTGGTGTGCTTGTTTCAAATTAATATTTCGATCGCTTTTGAGAAAAATGGATTTAAGAAAGATGATGTTGAAATAATACGCGAAATTAAAAATGAAAGAAATGAGCAATAACTATCCAAAGTAATTGTTCAAAGTTTCCATCGGTGGCAATCGTACCCTTCACAGAGCGTTTTGTGAGATCGCTTCGAGCTTCAAATAACATATTGGTATTGCTGCTGATTTCGTTGAGAGCGATTTGTATTCTTAGCGATCGGAAACCTACGGGTTTTTGTAAACTGTCTCTTTCATTAGACGTCGAATAGATAAAAACAGAGGACTGATGTCCAGACTTCTGGATGGCCACAAAATGACGCTCCCACGGTCAAAACAACGATTTGGAAAAGTTGCATCAAAGTAAGCACGCAGTAGACTGGAAAAATGTTCCAGAACTCTTAAATCATGCGAAACATCTTCAAGAAACTCGGTCAAATTTGGATTTTCGAATAGCCAACTAGATTATAAAAATTGTTCTTTATTCAATTTGAAATGGCCCAATAAATAAAATTTCAATGGCACCGCACTAAATGTTAATTTAAAATGTATGTTGGAGCTGGGTTGCTTCCACAGTATGAGGATTCTTAGATGGGCCCTTTACGGCGAGTATGCATTGCTTCAAAGGCAAACAATATTTTCTCCAAAAAAGGAGGATAATTGTTTTTGTCATATGAAATTGGACAAAACGTAAACAAGCAAGGAGAATCTTGCGGCATTAAGATCTGTACAGGAGTAAAATAAAATGGATACAGTTTCTCTTTTATCAGAATTTTCCTAATCGCAAATCGAGTAATGCATGTTGCAATACTTTAAAAATGAGTACTTATAGCTGGATTTTCAGTAACTTTCACCACAACTTCCCCTTCCTGCTCGACAGAAAATATTTTGTCCTAGAAAAAATTACCTACTCTATGAAGGAAAATATTAAATCTTTTTATTATTTACGTCGTATTTAATTTTTGCGTATTATCCAAATCTAATGTTCTTCGGAAACATGTTTTTGTTTCATGGGTTTTTAACTAATTTGTATGTAAAATGTTGTAAATATGTAAAACGTACGGATGTACGTAAACGTTATGAATCTAACTGCCTGCAAAATATGCTGCAAGTAGTGCGCTCTATGAGCAACGCGAAAATTGCACGACTTATCTTAATCGTCATCTGAAAAAAGTTAACATTAAAAAGTCGTAAGTTCTCAACCCAGATATTTTCAGAATAATGCCAAAAAAAACTAGTAGAATTACAATGTTTACCACCCTATATTTCCCAAAATCTTAATTTTCGAATAAGTCATTCTTGAGCCCGTGCTCATCACTTGACGTGTAATCGTAGTATCTTCAGCCCCTGTATTTTCAATTGTTAATTGATAATATTTGAAAATTATTTACAGTATTGGCCAATAACATTAAGTCAAATCCTTCCATTTTGAATTACTTGGTTAAACGTCTATCAGGCCGTGTGTTAGTGGAAACGTAAATTGTTTAATTAGTTGGTGTTTAAGGGTTAATGATAGGGAATCTGCGGAGTATGTTTGGGGCAATAAAGGGGGCCGGATCATAAAGAACTGATGGAATGATTAAACTTAGCTTTAATTCAACACGGACGGTTTGCGGTTTTCATTGATTATATTTTGAAGTACAAGCTTAGTTGTAATGACAAACAATCAGATGTATAATTCCAAGATCAAACATAGCGATCAAGCAGTTCTCTTCAGAGAGCGACGATAGAGTCGAATTTCATTCGACTTTAGCATTCGACTCAAACTGTTATAGACATATCGGTATTTCTTTTCGTAAAATAGCGGCCTTTGTAATGACTGTATAATTAGATTGCCATGTTGCAAATGCTTGAGTGACTCGAGCACAGGGTATAGACAACCTTTGTTATACCGATATGAACTCACAGTTGACATAACCGTTTCCAATGTTTGATATTAGGCTAATAAGTCCTATCTAGAGCATGAGATGAATGGCTTGGCTCCCTGATTATGAGATTACCGTATGTGCCTATGACCTATTAGCAGAGATTAGTTGATTAGTGTCTACTAATCTCTGCTATTCGTCTTTCATTCGACAGTTACAACCAAAGACTAATAAATAGACAAAGCTAGTCATTCATAAATCCCGATTTGTTTGGGAGCACCATTGAATTCTGTCGATCCGGCGATTTATTAATGAAAAATAGGTGGTAGGGATAAAAGTACTAAAAGTTGGTTCCGATCGATACATTTACAAAGAGTAGAATTAATCCGAAAACCCACTCGCCTGGCCGCTAGCCATAGCCTGGCGTAGTAAATATATGTATTAATCGATTTATTCTAAACATGAAATATTCTTTGATTTTCTGACCTCCATATCTAGGTACATCAAACATGTGAATGTTTCAAATTCAAAATTCTATAACAGTGACGCAAATTTTTTAAACATTTGGCTTCAGTTCAATAGGGATCAAATATGACTCTTGGCTTGTATATCAAAACGCCACTTGTATATAACTTACGCCACTGGTCGCTGTTTATAAACGTGTACGATAATACAGGTTAGGAAAATTCAGGCCGATTTTCCTGCAATCGAAACCACTTCGCACCATTTGTTTAAGAGTAACAGTTTCTTAATATCACGATTATCACTTATTAACATCAAAAACACGAGAAATTTGTCGAATCTGCGAGTTCAACGAGTCCACTTCCCCTTACCATAATTTTACTATCAGATATTCCCCTCGTTTGATAATTAATGTTTCATTATGTTTTCCTATAAATACTACCTTAAATTCCTATTATTTTTAAAATTTTAATTTTCAATGCTGTTATTTTTGTGACATTTGCTTGTCGCTCATTACAAACTAGACAAGTATAACACTAAATACATTCATGGCCACCGTTTTTCTGCTGTTTTGTTGTTGATGCTACTCATATACAGGCTGCCAATTTTAATTTTAAAATTTGCAATGGCTATATCTGAGGAACAAAAGAAGACTATACCGGCGTATAATTAAAACGAATTAAAAAACATTCAGTCAGGCGGGGTTTTAAAAACAACAGATTTAAGTGTCCCCAGAGGAAATAATCAAGTGGATTTAGGTCTGGCGATCGTGGTGGCTACTCAGTAGGCCTCGTCTACCAATCCATTTATTTGGATAATGCTCAGCCTACCATTGTCTAACTGCACGCACATAATGGGGAGGGACACGTCTTATTTACAATGTAGTAAATCCTCGTTTAAGAAAAGATTTCCTTGAATATCTGTCTGGTTTTCTACTTCGTGAACATTTAAAGGCTCAATCCTGTTTCGAAGCATCTTGGCATAAACTACACCATTCAAGTTTCCCTCCCAATAAACCAGCCCAAACATTAAGCCTTTCAGGCTACTGAGTGTGACCTTCTCTGAACAAATGTGGGTACTAGTCACTCCAATAACTACAGTTTTGTTTATTAACAGTACCGTTTAAATAAAAAGAACACTCATCACTAAAGCAAATGTTTATACGCCCTGGTTCATTAGCAATTTTCTGCGTCATATATTCACAAAATTGAATTCTCCCGTTCGGATCATCGTCAGAAAGCTTTTGAAGGATTTGCATTTGTTACGGATGAAACTTATTTAATTTTAATACTTTTCTAATCGATTCGCGGGAGAGTTCTGTTGCTCTAACTCCCTGACGAGTCCATAAATTTGGGTTCATGGCAAACTGGCCGAGAACTTCAACTTGAATTGCTTTTTTAAGTTGTCTTGGTGCATTACTACTATTAGCAACGAAATCAGTCTCTTGAAATTTAGCAATTAGGTGTCGGTTCTATTCATGGCTAACATTTTTGTCCTCATTTCTTTAATGAAAAGCCGTAACAGCTATTAAAAAAACAGCGGTTTTCAGAACCGTCAATAAGAATAATTTCTGTTTCCGGTTCAAATTGATTACCGAGCCGGCAAAGCAGCTTTCACATGAACCAACTTTGATATGACTGTGAACCATTGTTGCTCCCATCGAAAAATCTAAAAAAATGCATCTGTTTAAACTGAGGTTACAACAGTAGAAAATTATGCTGGTATTGAATATAAAGTTGACATAATCTGGACAAATTTTATCATGTTATTGACGTTTTTCTTCTTTTACAGTGACCCGCAAGTCCGATAGAAGGTATTTTACGATAAGATTCAGATTTCAGTCTAGGGACTCGAACAACTTTCATATTTAGTATAGCTTCTTTAAAGTAATTAATAAAATAATGTTACTAACATTTCCTAAATTCGAGAATAAAATATAGTGCACATGCTTGCCTGTTTAGATACAAACATATTTTTTAGAATCAAAAATTATTTTAAATTGGGCCAGGTTTATGAATAAAATTATGATTTCTTCTCTCATATCTTAGTTTACTTGTTTTTTTGCAGACATACCAAATATCTGCAAAAAAGTTACTTCCTATACCATGACATTCAAAATTGAGGTTCGTCGGAAACCAAAAACACAAACAAATTGAAATTCCAAATAACTTTGAACTAGTATACAAAAGACTTATTTTTGTCGAGTTCGTAATTATTCCAGAGGTTCAGCACAGTCATTATTAGTTGTTTAGTGCTTCACTGCTCCTTTTATTAAGTTATTAAAAGTGTATATAGGAATCAATAAACATCAATCAATTTTTAAATGCCCTTATTAAAAAAACTTTAAAATAAGAAAGATACTTAATTTTTCTCTAAGTCTTCGATTATGTCTGAGTTCACGCATGTAATCAAGTTGTCCCATTGATTTCAAAGCAGCGCGCTACTCAACACAACCATTGTTTGTTTCTTATCACGAAATTCGTTTTCCTTTCATTGCTGCTGAAGCATGCTCTATGCGAAGAATTATAATCGCATTCGCGAAGAATTCACAAAGTTTGGTTAACGAAAACGATCTCAACTTTGTAGGAGCACGAGCCGAGTCTATATTTAAGATTTGTTTCTAAATATGGGCTAAAGCTGGCTTCGCGTATGCTTACTTGCAACTTAGGCAAACGAATGAAAATATCAGGGCGAAAGCCAAAGTGAGTGACGTGGTGGAACAAACTGCGAGAAGTAAATGGCGGTTGACGGGTCATGTCGCCCGGAATGATATGAAGTGGACAAAAATTATCATGCAGTGGAAACCATGACTAACAAAAAGAAGTAATGGCAGGCCCCTGTTGAGATGTCGAGATCAGGGACGAGTTAGGGACGAGCAGGAAAGAACTGGATTCTCGCAGCGCAGTGTAGATCGCCATAGAAATAAATGGAAGAGCTTATGTATAGGAGTGGACTGAAACCGGCTGAAGAAGAAGATTAAGATTCTGTCTGATAATTTCGTGTAAACAAACATTTTTATAGTCAGGCAGGCATAAATCGGAAGGGTTTAAGTCCGGCGAGCTTGATAGCCAAATAATTAGTCCATTTAGGCCAAAACCTCTATTCGGAAAAATATTGCTTAAAAAGTGTAGCATTTCTGTTCTATAATAAGCTCTGGCCCCAGTCTGTAGTTGACACATGTCTCGTCTAACGTTCAGTTTAATGGAATTAGGTGTTGAATATTGCTTCTCCGAATTGCTAGGGGATCACCATCACGTCCAACATGCGTTTTTCTAAAAATATTTCATTTTATTTCTGGTGAAAGTGGTTTTTCCTGTAGCGAGAATTGTTGTTGAAAAACGTTCGTCTCGTTAGTACCGTTGTAAAAACTATCATTTTGGAAACGTAAAATTTAGGAAGAAGGCTGCAGCTGTAAACTTAAACACGTTGAACGTGAACAGGGTGCAACTTATGTCTGAACTGGAATATCTAAACGTCAAAATTAAAAAAAAAATGTGGCAAAATAACAAGTCACCAACAGATCACAGTCAGTATTTTAAAAGTGTATTCTTCAATATCGTAGGATAATATTTTGAAGATTAATTTAACTTTCTAATTTTTAAGGTTTGGAAAATTTTGTTTGTTTTCATGACTTTTATCCACAGTTTTATTACAATGTGTGTAGAACTCGATAAACAGGTGTGTGCTACTTGGACTGTAGTAGTAGTAGTAAACATCTTTATTTCTAAAAAAGGCTATTGACCTATAGGTCTTTCTGCCCTTGTTTAATACATGCAGTCTTAATATAAATAAAAAACAAATATGAAAATTCTCTTATTCTAGGTGAACAATACTATTAAATAAATAAGATTTCAGTGGCAAGAAGAAATTATTTTATTGTCCACTAGTCCGTTGCGTTTGTAAGTGTTCGAGTAGCGTTAATGTAGGGAAACGGAAGCGGGATTGTCTGGTTGGTCTTGTAAGACAAAGAGGATTCAGTATGGTCCAGTTGTAAGGGTTGTTTGTCCATTTTGTCTGTAGCTGTATGAGTCTTTCCGAGATCTTTGTCATGTGTGTGCGTTCGTATAGTAGTTGGGTGGGGGGGTTGTGTAGTGGGTTTTGGGGGTGTCTTATTCGTGTTATTAGTCTTAGTGCAATTTGTTCTGTTGTTTGTGTATAACGTTTTGTCCTTTCTGTTCCGTTGGTCATGAGTATATGTCCAAAGTCTAGCAAGGGTCTACAAATAGCTTTATATATTTTGGTGGCGGGGTTTGTGCTAATTCATCTGTCTTTGTAGGTTAGTGATCGGAAGTGTTTTGTTCTCTTTATTGTTTCTGCCCTGATGTTTCGTATGTGTTTAGTGAATTTAAGTTTGTGGTCGATTGTGATTCCAGGGTATTTTACGTCGTTTTTTGGTTGTGTCGTTTGGCCGTCTGCAGTTATTGTAGGGGAGTCAGCGTTGAGTCTGTGGTTTGTGAGCAGAAGTTGGTTTTTTGACGCGTTTGGTGTTAGTCTCCATTTATAAAACCATGTCATTGTGTTGTTTGTTAGTGTTTGGAGTCTTTGCGCTGCTCTCTCAGTAGTTTTGTCATGTACAATAAGTGCCGTGTCGTCTGCGTATTGTAGTATGTATGCCGATCTGTCTATTTGATTTTTGTCTGGTAAGTTGTAATTGTATATGTCATGGCAGTATATATTGTATAGAAACGGTGAGAGCGGGGATACTTGAGGGAGCCCTTGTTCAGGGGAAAAAGAAAATGACAGTGTTTTGTTTGTATTTGGACTGTTATTTGTTATTATTAGTATGTGAATGATTCGCACTGACAATGTTTGATAAGTGCCAACATGCCAACATGGAATAATCTAGGGACTCACAATTTATCCTTGTGACGTAACAAACACGATAAAGAGACTATTTTTCCAGGGTGGTTTCTATTTTTTCTCCGTTCTGAGCTTTAATAAGACTGCAACGACAAAAACACAATGATTGCCTTTGAAATTATATATTAATAAAATAATTAATGAGTGGAACAACTTTCACAGTTTTCTTGCTAATTCTAATTAAATCAAAATAATTTACCTTAAAATAAAATGAGTGTGAAAATGATAACTGATCAATACCAAACTAACTAATAACGCGAAAAATGTTCAAAAACCGGGTACGAATGTATCAAATGAAATGGTGATATCACATTAAATCACGCAAACACCGGGACGGTGTATATAGCACTACCGTCAGTCCTTGACGGGAAAAAGTTGGCGTCCAAAGTGGCAATTAAGTTTAAAAACTTACAGTTTTGGCGTCAAGCAATCTTCTGTCCGTCAGCCCACAGAGAATTTTATTTTTTAAGACTTCCTTAAGTCGGTCCTGACGAACTAGACCTGTTGAGCTTCGAGAGTTGTTCCCGTCTGATACTTCACCAATTTCCAGTACAAACAAATAATACCTTCAGGAGTTCAAAGTTGTGGATTTTGTAAGGGGTTGTGGTTCCAATCACTAAAGGTACTGCGCCCTTTATTGCACAATAAAACCACTATCGACTTCAGGGGCCCGTGTCAAATTAGACGCCGGGTAAACCAAAAAACAAAGGGGGTGAGAGGGTGCACACAAGTGCCGGTGGGGTTAATGTTTCTGGCTCGATTATCGAACTCGTACTCGTACTCGTACTACCTGGGAAGTTTTTTGCCCTGTCCCCTGCAAAGGCACACACACATTCTTCAGGTAAAATCTTTATAACATCGGGTGGGAGAGGCGAGGAAAGAGGAAGGACCCAGACAATTTTTATGGGGCGCCTATTCGAAGGGAATTTAGGGTGTTAAAACTTCGTTTGTTGCAAGAACGTCTGCAACAGTATGTTTTAAAATATTCCTGGGTTTCAGTCAATTTTATTGTTTATTATTTAAAATGTTACAAATACGTTTCGGTGTCTTTCTCCACCATCATCAGTTTGTCTAAAATATATATTCACAGTTATCATCAATTTAAATAAAAAACTTTCACCAAAATTCACATATTAAAATATAAATCACACACATATTAAAAAGTACATTAAGAACATTGGTTTTCAGGTGATGACTCAGGACAAACATGTCTGGGAAAAGACTAGAATCTATTGTTTAGAGATTTAAATTTAACTTACGTGTCTAGTTTTGTTCTCTCGCTCGAATCGAATAAAATAGGGAATTCAATAACCAGTCAAATGTGAAGGTAGAAACAACTAGACACGTAAGTTAAATTTAAATCTCTAAACAATAGATTCTAGTCTTTTCCCAGACATGTTTGTCCTGATTCATCACCTGAAAACCAATGTTCTTAATGTACTTTTTAATATGTGTGTGATTTATATTTTAATATGTGAATTTTAGTGAAAGTTTTTTATTTAAATTGATGATAACTGTAAATATATATTTTAGACAAACTAATGATGGTGGAGAAAGACACCGAAACGTATTTGTAACATTTTAAATAATAAACAATAAAATTGACTGAAACCCAGGAATATTTTAAAATAAATTAAAGTACAGTCAGGAAAATATACACAACAATTATTAGTATGTTATACGGGCATATTGAACAATAAAGAACGACCGCTCCTACACCTATAAATGGAATACTTTTAATTCGCATGATAATGTTGAGAGCAGGGAGTAGATTCCATCTTCGGGTTCTGACGACTTCGTTCGAGGGTCCGCTACTTCCGAAAAAAAAAGCGACGATTAAGATTGCTTTCTACATCAATAGAAGGAATTTGGAACTAAAAGTTTACGGAGCCAATTAATAACTGCTTCTAACTATTATATTTTCTTTTTTGACGACAGCTTAAAATTGGAATGACCGACTGGCTCATGAATCCGTGTCCTTCTCCCAATTGGTAGTTTGTGTGATGGCAGAAGTAATCGTTGCCACATAGACTACTTCTGTTGGGCAGGTTTGTCAGAATGCGTACTATTTGCGATTACGATTGCTTTTGCTGTTATTACATTTCAATGGTAATTTAGTTTAACTACAAATTGGTAATCTGAAAAATTCCGGACTTTTCTTCACTAAGCCAGTTTCCATCCACCCAAAAAATTCGCGGGGCCAGTTTCAAATCTACCAATTCTCATCAGCTAGATTTAGATGACAAATCACACACCCCAAAACCTGAAATTTAAACGACTAATTATGTAAAACCATATTTTTACTATTGTCTTGGCTATGAATTTACATTGTCATGGCTATGAAATTAGAGAAAACATGTCTGAGGCCCTAACAGGAAATTGTTATTGAAAAGCTAAAAGTTACTTGATTTGTGGACATTATTTAGAATTTGTGTACAACTTTGCTGACTGTATTCTAATCCAAATAAAAATAAAATTCCTGGGTTCCAGTCAATTATATTATTTATTATTCCATCAATACCACAAATACGTTTAGGTGTCTTTCTCCACCATCATCAGTTTGTCTGTATAAATTTTGGTATGAGGGACAGATTCTTGCATTTGGTTAAGAAGTTTTTTTCTGTTCTTCTCATTTGCTAATTTTGGGAAACCAATGGGAAACTGCATGCAAAATTGGCAAAAGAGAAGAACAGAAAAAACTTCTTAACCAGATGCCAGAATCTGGCCCTCATACCAAAATTGATACAGACAAACTGATGATGGTGGAGAAAGGTACCGAAAAGTATTTGTTGTATTGATGGAATAATAAATAATATAATTTACTGGATCCCAGGAATTTTATTTTCATTATTTAGAGTACATAGGCTTCACAGCCTTGCATCTATGGTAAAAGGATAATTAGGTCAATTGTGCTTATTAAATTATTCTGTATACTTTTCAAACACATTTCTTGTACAGACCCCTCTTATACTAATTCATGTATAATAAGGAATCCACTCAGGCTAAGGCCAATTCTAAATTTGAACGTCTAATGATCTTTGAAAGGCTGAATTTAAATTAACAGCGTTCGTGTTATTACAGTTGTTACGTGGAATTGGTGAGAGACAAACAGGCGAAATAAAGAATTATTGAGCTCATCGGCAACAGTTGTAACAACTGAACATTGTTGGGTTGTTAATTTAACAGGCAGATAAATTAAATTTAAATTAAACGATTTGTTTTCTGCGTTATTCTCCTCTATTCCTCTCATTATTTTGCAAATTCTTTGTTTTTTCAAACACATTCACACGTTATTATAACAAAGCATTAACCTACTAAAACGCGAACGTAATTAATTTCATTTGTGTGTTGGATGTTTGTTCGTACTTGTATAATGTAAATTGCTGATATTATTGTAGTTCGAACTTCAATATATTTTTTTTTTCACTCTAGCTTGTATTTTTACAGGGCATGGAGACACGTATCAGTCGACCTTCCTTTCCTGTATGCATGCTGGTTACGCTGCAGCGGAGTCCTACTGATGAGGACTTCCTTTGTTAGGTACCTGTCTATCATTTTTTCTAACGTTTTCATAACGAAATACGTAAAACTTATGAATCTGAATGATTCGCCTTCGGTGTAGTCCTTTTTACCGGGTTTCGGTATAAGGACCATTTCCGTTGACCGCTAATCATTAGGGACATATCCCATCGCCACGCTGGCGCGGAAGATCCTTCCCAGTAACTGGCGTAAGATATCTAGGACCGACTGCAACATTTTTCGAATTATCCTGTCTGGACCTGCGGCTTTATATGGGCAAAATTGCGAAACCACCCATCTGATAGCGTCATCACTGACTCCTCTTTTGGCCGTGGTCCAGTCCCATTCGTTGGGACTGACCTTGACCTCCGAGCCCCCGGTGCCGCCGCCGGCTGGAAAGTGTTTCGCTAGGAGAAGTTGTAGCGTCTCCTTTTTCGGTCCCATCCAGGTGCCATCTTCCTTCTTAAGGGTTCCTATAACGTTTTGTGATTTACCTGTGCTGAGGATCTTCTCAAGCCGGGCCGAATACGACGGCGACTCTACCTCGCCGCAGAATTTTTGCCAGATTGCTCTTTTAGATCTTGTCAGTTCCTTCTTAAAGTCTCTCCTTGCTTTGATCGTAGAGGTCCCCGTTTTCGTCGTGAATTTCCTTGGTGGCTCGGTAAAAAGCGCTTCTAGCTTCGCCTCTCAGGCGCTGAAGGGCCTTATTCGACCACGGGACCGTAGGGGTTCCAACCGTTCGCACGATTTCTGGAAGGCTGATGTTATGCCATCATTTAGCCTCTTCTCGAGTTCCAGCTCCTCTCTAGAGGTTATGTCACCTTTAGAGAAACCCATGGACTGGCGGTCCCTGCGTTTTATTTCTATATTTTGCTACCGATAACTAGATTCGTATTTTCAACTTGATTATTTGGTATAATAAACGAAATGTAAATATAACTGCAGGAAAGCTTAGAGTTTTAACTAGCGCATTTGTTCTTGTCAAACGCTAAAGAAGAGAAGTACAGAGAGTGCGACTAGCCTTTCCGGACAGACAAACCGCCATATTTCGTAAAAGCGAAAACCCTATTGCACCCAGCGTCCCACAGTCTTAGATTACCGGCTCTAACAAGCAGTAAGTCTCTTCGCTGAGTGACAGTGTCTGGGTTCGACGGTTTACTCCTCAAACGCCTCCTGCGTAAGACTATAATGCTAACAGTTATAAAGAGTCTCCAGGCCAATATCTCTGCTGACTAGGCTCGGAAAATTAACCAAGAAAGTAATTATATCGAGGTTACAAGCAGAAAACCAGCTTCGGATTTTTATACGGGTATGCCAGTTTGACTTTAGACCAGATCACAACAAAACACTGTAGACTTCTCCGAGCCTACAACACGCCCATGCAACATTCAATAAAGCTCGAAACATGTTTATGTTGCGTCTTGACATGGAAAGGCCTTTCGACGTAATCTGACATTTGGACCTTTTCGCGGAGACACACTCTGTATATACAGTGAGTCCCAGAAGTAATGTATTGATTCAGTTAAAATTCAGCGGACTGTTTTTTGAAAAAAAGTTCATACCGTTCAAATTTTATTTGTAAATGCGATATTTTTTCATACCAAATTTACTTATACAGGGTGGTCCAAAAATAAGTTACGACCATAAACGTATTTTTTCAATTGAATGCACCTGCTTTTCATTTCAATTTTGAATGCTCCATTGAATTCTAAGTATGATATTGGTAATATATGCTATACTTAAACTCAACAAGTGCCGCGAATTGTGCAATTGGACCTATCAATAATTAATGGCAAAGATTTCGTTCAGATTTCAGTAGTCCTGACCGATTTTTTTCAAGAAGCAGAACAATACAAATGTAAGGTTCAAAATGTGTGCAATGTACGGCTTGACATAACCAAGGCGATCAATAAATTGTTCTTAAACGTGTTTAACCATTTTCGGATTGATGGCATCCATTTTTTTTCGAGTCTTCTCTTTTAACCGCTGCATATTGATTGGACTGTCAACCATTTTTTTCGATCTCAGGAAACCCCACAAAAATGAATCTATCGGAGTTAGGTCTGGCGATCTAGGAGGCCCTTCAATTCTAATTCTATTCACCCACCGATTGGGAAAAATTCATCATCCAAAAATTTACGCACAATGGCAGAATAGTGTGGAAGAGCACCATCTTGCTGGAAAATCAGTTTTTTACTAAATTATTATCTAGGTTGCACATATTTTGCATGTTTTCGCGAAACTCATTTCGCCTATCGAAACCATCTTCAATTAATTCTTCCACTGGAATAACTTACTAGGGTGATATCTGCGCTTCCGAACTATTCGGTGAACAACATATTTCCGCATCTGTAAATTAGCCCCAAAACTGCAAAAGAAGAGTACATACGGGTAATATGCAAGATGGTCGCCGTTTTGATTAATTCCCTCATATCAGATTTTATGTCTGGGGTTACGTACAACTTAAATTTTCATGGGGTCAATAATTCAGATCATAATCCAATATTTCTAGGAAAAGCTGTTGCAATTAAATAACTTAAACATACACTAACATACATGCAGCAGTGCTTAGGAAACAGGAAACTACCGAAATATAACAGCTTTGGTGCTGAGCTGCGTACAAACGTATTACGCTTGCGTCGGACAGTTGCTGACGGTCTCAACTGCTCCGCGAACAGACCTAATATGGGTAACAAATGTCGCATGCGCGAGGTGTAAGAGACAACTGAAGCTCATAACATAATATCACCATTCGTCATTTCTTTAATATTTTTCTCCTCGTCGTTAGGTGCTTTTGTTCTTGAATTGAATTTTGAACAAACTGAAACAATCTTAAAATGAATCAATCTGATGAATGTAAAGTGGACTTTGGAGAAACTTTTAGTTTGAGAGCTCACTTTAGAAAAACGCATCCAGGTTATTTGATATTTTCATTTTGTAACAAATAAAATTTATGACTAATACTTTTTAGAAAAATTGATATTCTTGCGCCAAAGATAAAACATCAGCCTGGATCACATATATGCGAAGTATTGTTACGTGCAAATATTTTGCCGTAAGCCTCTTGATTTGTTTTCGACCTCGGTATGCGTGTTCAAGTTATTTGCCAAGCATATCTGTTTTGGTTTTTTCATCATAGAGTTAAATTTTGGCTGTAAAATTCGAATCTAGCAAATTTGGCGAGTCTTATCGCAGTTTCGATTCTTATCGCAGGTGAAAGAAATGTTTGGTAGATTGCGGGATGACGTGTCCGTTAGGGCCAATGAATTTGGTGAATTTTGATTCCGGCGCCAACGGAAGGTTGGGGGAAGGAAAAACTTCTACTGGTGTAACGGTAGATTTTTGGGTTGAGAAGTTTTAATTAGGCCGTGATGATCAGATCGGCAGGTCGATTTTTGAGTTTATTCCGCATGGTCGGGCTTTGAGTTTTTCATTGTGTTCAGCGCTACTGCATGGTCGGTTTTTGAGAATTTTAGAATCAAGAAATTCCTTGATGGTTCCATAGATTGCAAGAAGCCTTTCTTTCCACTGGGAAAAGCAATTATCTAATCGGCGAGTTGAAATTTTGAGACCCAAGAACCAGATAGACGAATCCATGATGGCCGCTATGACCACGTGGAATTGATCCGAGATCCGTGGAGCAATTCAAAACCAGCTCTTTTGGGGAACCTCAGCGGGACCGTTGGATTTTTGACGTTGAGGCTGATTCTGGTGTTTTCCATTTTCGTAGAAGTTGTATGCTACTTGGAAGCTTGCTGGCACCCAACTTTTGGTGAAGACTTTTGTTTTTTTATCAGTTTTTTAATCACATTATTTTTTTTATAACTGGACTTATTAACGTTTTATAGTTAACTGCTTGTGCTGAAACATTCAAGTTCGACTGCATTCAGTTCATTTTGTTTTTGACTTTAATTGCGATTCACAGTCGGACCTGAGTGATTTCCTTATTTATTTTGGTACCCCTTTACTGTTGATTTTTTAAATTTTTATTTATGATCACGACCGATCCCCATTGGAAGACCTGCGAGGCCACTGACTGAAGTGATCACTCCAGCCGGTCCCCCTCAGGATCCTTCCCCTTCACCATCCAGGCTTGATTGAAATTAATGAAGTATCCATAGATTAAGGGTGCTACCAAAAATATCCGATTGATACACTCTAAGTAAATTTATATATTTTGTAATTTTCTTTCTCTCAGTAAAATTGTTAACTTGTTTAAATACATTAGTTGTGCAGTTGAATTTGAGTGTGCGTAATTTTGTATTGTCCATTGAGCGTTCCAAAAAGTGTTCACTAGCCGCAAAGTACTAGCTCATGCTCTAACTCACGCCCGAGATAAAATAATTATAGGTAGAAGTAAAATTCATAACAGTATGTTAAGGTACTTTTGTGAAGTTTGCCAATTTAAAAGCACATACAAAAATAAAACATCCACGTAAATTGCATAAGACATACTTAACTTTTTTAGCAACGTATTTTTTGAATTCGCTCGATTAAAATGAAGAAAAGAAATTAGGGGAATCAAAAAAACTCATCATCAAGGCAATGCACCGACAATTCATTTATCAGTTCAGTATTTTGTTGACATCTCTGGCGGATTGGGGTATATCACTCATCTGCCCCAAAAAGGTTGGCAGCACTGACGGCAAAGTGACAACGTTATCCTAACCTCAAGATATTTCATTGTCACTTTCTCTTTATTTGTTTTGTGTTTACCTATGGTTACTACAGTTTTTAATAACTAAGAAGCAACAGGTATTTACGTAATATTAATGACGCAGATTACCATAAAAACATTGTTGCCATCCTTCTGATTTGGTTTTTTGCAAATATCTTAGTTTTTGAAAACAATTATTTTTTTTCCTGTACTCCTAAAACACCTCCAGAGGAATGACGCCAATTTTGAATCACCCTGTAGAACTTAACTAGTTATCTAGAATCGACACTTAACTAGAATCGAACTTAGAACTTAACTAGAATCGACAAAAAATAAAGTTCTTTACTTTGTAACCGTGAATAGTAACCTATAAAAATTCGAATGTATTTGCGCAATGCAAGTTGAAACGGTCAATTAGCCAAGTTTTAGATTCGTTCATTATTAGTTTGTTATTGGAGCTGCAAGAGCTAATCCGCACTACAAGTTCGTTAGCATAGTTATGTATCATCCTAAACGAACAAACGGCGATAGCTACTGTAGAGGCGTCAGCAAGGACTAATAAATGTTAAACTTGTTACTTCGTTACTGGCAGTAACTTCACTCCCAACTAATTTACAAAGATGGAAATTAGTTAAAGTAATAATGCGCTTGCCAATGTCAACCGACAATTTAACGTTCATTTGAATACCTGTATTTTTTTTTGTTCGTATTCTGTTCAGGCTATTATTTTTAATTCTAATGCATCACAGAAAAAAAACATGTGCAAAACTTTAGAATACAGTTTGCCCAACATTTAATAACCGTATAAATTTAAACGCTACTGTAAGTACTAAATAAAATTCCCAGAAATGCTACAGCTGACCTTCATTGAGAAAAACCTGTGTGTCATACAAGGTGCCGAAAAAAGAAATTGAAATAAAAATTACCAAAAATAGAATAAATAAACTGCAATAATTTAAAACCTTGACAACAACGGTAGAAAACGGTACTACCCACTTGACTTGACTTTGTCATAACATTATCTAAATTCACGGTTAAAGACTCATCAAATGAGTAAAGCGCTCTATGTACTGACACTGCCTCCATACCTTTTTTTAATGGAAGGGGGTAAGTGTTTAAGTCTTTGTGGTATCACATTAAAAAAGTTCATGGTCCAGTATCCAGGACCGTACATAGTTGATCTAGTGTCTAGTTTGATCAGCAGAGTCAAGTACAACTCCGGACACATCACTGCTTTGCAACCTATCAAATGAAGCATCACATGCTTTGTCCCATTCTAGGCAAGAGTATTAGGCTTTCTATGAATTGAAATACAAATTATATTCATTACGGGTGAATCTAAATCGGTATCATTCCGCTGGGGGAGTTCTCTGGGGATTTCTAGGCAGAATATTAAAACATTGTCAAAAAATATATGTTTTTAATGGCACCTGCAATTGATGTTTTCCTGCTTAACTTTAGGTAACAAAGGTGAAAACGGGACCATTCTGCAAATGAAATGATATATTCGTCACTGTAATCAGTCGAGAACAAATTAGAGCTTCAAAATTTTGTTATTTAATTGTACTTTCTTTGCATGAATTTTACCACCAAACTGCTCAATTTTTCAAAGGAATGTTCATCATTAGTTCTCAATTTCGCAACATCGCTTTTCATTGTCTATAAGAATGTTTCCCTATCATCACAGTATGATGGGAATAGCTCATTGGAAAAATAAACCTAATCTTCCGCAATTACTTAATACGGAGTATTAAGAAAAAATATTTCATTGGCTTTCAATGCCTAATTCCATGCTGATTTTTGTCAAATGCAACGCGGGCTTAATTGTAACTTATGAATATTGATTTCAGTATAACTTCAGCAATCAGCTGTTTATTTGCAGTCACTTTCTTTTTCTTCAGTATCTAAAAATTCAGGTTAGCAGACTTATCAATTAGCTGGTAATGAAAAACGCGTTGAGGATTCCACGCCCAGTAGAAGATTGGACTTATCTAGAATTCTATACGGAAAGTAAACGTTATGCTTGCATGAGACTTTTACACACTTTAAATAGAAAAGAGTCAATCAAACAATCCACAAATCTGACAAAACCGCGACTTAAAACACGGGGTGCTGTCTTATTCTCCTTTTAAATACAGGTTTATAGATGCGTCATTTATCGCACAGTGCCAACTATATTTTATTTTCATATAGATTTAAACGAGTTTTTATTAGCTGGCAACTGCGACAAATTCTCATCGAAGTTCATCCTTACTCCCCTGTTTACCTCGGGCTCAGCTGAAACCGGTCCTGAAAGTGCTTGCTTGGGAAAACCTGTTCTTGTTTCACGCATTTATGACTCTGCGATCAGCCAAAAAGTATTTTTTAAACGTTTCCTAGCTTAAAGTAAATCAATGCAATAAAGTTTTCGTAAACAGAAAAGAACTTCATTCATTACCGCCAACAAACTAAAAGTTAAACCTACGTTATTAAAACCCATAACTTGATAATCAAGACCGCATTGTAGATGTTTGAGCATACTTCAAAGCATATCCTCAGGCTTCTACATCAGGTCCCGCAGATAAGTTGGATTAGCCATTGCTAGATAATAATACAGTTTTCCGAAAAATTATATCACCGCTCTGTTTTAAAGACTTGATGATATGAGATTGGCCTGCAAAATACACCTTTCACCACTGGAGTTTCACTTTTCCATGTAAATTAAATAAAACGTTTGCGGCAACCCAGTCAATAAAAAAACAAAATTTTCCAGCCTATTGTCAACTGTCCATGGTAGATGTTGGCATGTAAATGGATGTTGATGAGATACAGAGGACCATATACAAGTCACTCCAAAAATTGGAAGTTTACTCCATGTACTCTCCAAATGGTTGTGGCTAAATGTTATGTATTTGCTTGAAATTTAAAATAAATTTCATTACATATAAAAAGTGCGAATATGTTGTCCATGAATTTTAAATAATGTGACGAAAACTTCGTTTGACTTGTATTACTTGAATTTAATTAGTTAATAAATTAATGTATCGGAAAAACGCTAATGGCTGTGTTCGACAAATGTGTCAAAGTTATCCAATGTTAACGAAGTATTAGAATTTAGATTTGAAAAATAACGCTTTTGGTATCGGTATATATTCATATGCCGGAATCACACTGCTTACTTTTTCCCGATTTATTGGGCCATAGTTGGACCAATTATTGGAGGTCACCAGATATAAGCGTAAAGCGTCAAATCGGGCGGCAATCGATAAAATGTACAATTTACTGCCGAGTTTTTAGGATTATTTGTCGTTTGCCAACTGTGCAATAATAATGTTTGCAACGATTCTAGAAGGAATTATGGGTTAGGTTAGCTCTTCTTATTGTGCTTCAGATGTTGAAGAGCTGTGTTCTATGCCAAAAATTTAGCAATATAAGAAACAAAATTAGTCGCTTCACTGGAGGCATAAGCAAAGAATCTCTTGTATCATGTGCTATCATCTACACATCGTTACCAACACAAAACAACGGAACTAAAGTATTGAAATTTAGGTTAGTTTTACTGAAATTGTAAAGACAATGATAGCCAAGAAGATGGCCTTCAAGAATTGGCCATTAAACCGGGGAAAGGTGTTTAGTGTAATTCAGGCATCACAGGTACAGTAACATGACATAACTTAATAACTTAATTTCATACATAAAAAAATGTGAAAATTATTTGGCAAACCGCACTGGCTAATTTTGCAATTATTAATCAAAAATCGTATTTTTGTACATGATTCAATTCTCAGCATTTAAAATACCGACATAGTACTTCTTATCTTATAAGTGGCAATGAAGCATTGTTAAAAATATTATTTGTCAATTAGCATATTATATTATAAGTTGCATATATTTTCAGAAAGATCTTGCGTCGTGATCTCTTCAATGCATTAAATGCAAATAATCGTAAATCTTCGCCACCGCCCCCTTCTACTATCGTGTATAGTAGAAGGAAAAATATCGATATAAACTAACAGATAAGAATTATTATTGCCATTACTCAATTTCCTGATTTTACCATAAGATTTTAAAATGCGGATAGTTAATGCTTTTCTGCGGCGACTTGAAACAATAATAAGTTACATGTGCATTACTACTTGATAAAAACAATTAGGTATGATTTAATCATTTAATAGATGTAAAAATGAGTCTCAGTTAATTTATCCATGAACATTTTCGACTGTACTTCGAGCGACGGGATGATATTTCGACATGACAACCAAGCACGAATTTGTGTGTAAAATATTTCCGAAACAATAGTTATTATTCATATTGATCTCGTTGCGAGTCAATCTCATTTTGGCTGTTATTCTTTTCGCCCTAACAAAATTCGCATCATCCATTATTCAACAGATTTGTTCGACACAGCGCCGAAAAATACAGCGAAACAAAATAAATTTTTTGCCCCGACGCGAATTGACTTAGCATCTAAAATGTATTAGTAGAAGGTAACATATATGACCAGCGATACAAATTACCAACATTTGCAACTTTCAGATTGTAAATAATTAATAAATAAAATTCATTAAAATGAAAATTATCAATAATTAGCTGTGCTTATATGCATAATAACAAAGCCGAAATAAAATAAATGGAGTGTGCCTAAAAGACTTACATTGATGTGTGTGAGATTTCTTTTTCTATTAAAATTTTGTTAGTATGTACTTGAACTCACTGTCACAAATAATATTAAGATTTTGTTTACGTCAATTTAAACTGTCATCAACCAAGCTACTACTTGGAGATAATAACAGAACATTGATAAATTTTGGCGCAAGTCAGCATCTTTTAGTTCAAAGTAGGTACATATCTGTGAGTGATGAGTAATCAAAAGTACGAGCTTCAAGAGCTTTGAGTTTCTTAAAGCTGCAAAAGAGCTTTCAATAAAAGATGAATCATATGCATTCTTGTACATAAAAACAGTAGACTATTAAAATTTTATTGGTTTTAAATTTGCACATTTCGCCTATCTTAATTCCTAATATTATTAACAACGTTCTCTTTTGGAAAATAAATATCTTATTAATATCATTACACTGTCCATAAATCACAATATCATACTTAATCACGGTCTCAAAATTTGATTGGTAGAGAATCTTTTTCATTTGCATGGTAATTTACCCTCATTTTGAATCCACATAAACAAACATTTTGCAATTAACTTACAATTCTCCACGTGATACCGCCAGGAGAGGTTGTTATCTACGATTAAATCCATAAATTGTGTAGTTGGTTTCTTTTATGCTCATAGCAGTGTCATTTAACGAATTCGTTTCAGATACATCCAGGGTTGGTCTAGTAGATCCAAAAACAATTCCACCAGTTCTGAATTGCTGAAGCTTAACTTAATTCTGTAAAACCAATGTTGTGCGCTCAGTACCAACTCATTTTCGTCTGTAAATACCGTTATTATACCTGCTGCTTAGCTTGTCACTGAAATGCTGGTATAATCCGAGTAGTTTATAACTTCAAAGTCAGCTTTACTACACTTTAGTGGGTGCATGATGTCATTGATTTGCATTACAAGTCCTAAAATACTACCTTGCGGCACTCCTATAAAGTTGTGTTCTTTATGTCATAAAGCACACAAGAATGCAGGTTTTGGTAATCGAACTGGCACTAACCTCCTGAGTCCCGAGCTCGTAAGTGGTGTTCAATTTTGCTCAAACTTTGAAATTTACTTTGTTTTAATGATATTAAAACACATATACACAACCCCCCCACCCAACTACTATACGAACGCACAAACATGACAAAGATCTCGGAAAGACTCATACAGCTACAGACAAAATGGACAAACAACCCCTACAACTGGACCATACTGAATCCCCTTTGTCTTACAAGACCAACCAGACAATCCCGCTTCCGTTTCCCTACATTAACGCTACTCGAACACTTACAAACGCAACGGACTAGTGGACAATAAAATAATTTCTCCTTGCCACTGAAATCTTATTTATTTAATAGTATTGTTAACCTAGAATGGGAGAATTTTCATATTTGTTTTTTATTTAGATTAAGACTGCATGTATTAAACAAGGGCAGAAATGCCGATAGGTCGATAGCCTTTTTAAGAAATAAAGATGTTTACTACTACTATTGTTAACCTAGAATAGGAGAATTTTCATATTTGTTTTTTATTTAGATTAAGACTGCATGTATTAAACAAGGGCAGAAAGACCGATAGGTCGATAGCCTTTTTTAGAAATAAAGATGTTTACTACTACTATTGTTAACCTAGAATAGGAGAATTTTCATATTTGTTTTTTATTTAGATTAAGACTGCATGTATTAAACAAGGGCAGAAAGACCGATAGGTCGATAGCCTCTTTTAGAAATAAAGATGTTTACTACTACTAAAACACATAATTTTTTTCATAATTTTTATTTTTCAACAAGTTTACAAAAAACCCTGTCCAACTAAATGGACATTAGGTTCAAGTCGATACAGAAATCAGCGTATGTGAAATTCTCCAAAACAGTTATTAGTACCTGTTAAACACAGGAATAAATGGCCTGTTGTACAATAAACTTTAGTTTTTTATTTGCATCCTGCGTTTTTGCACCGTACAGATTTTTTTTACTCTGAAGCAATTGCAGGAAGGTGTGAAATTTTTTGCTTGCTGCTTACCAAAGGTTTCGGACTCGTGATTTGTCGTGTTACCAATGAAGGTATCGATGTTAGATCAGTGTTTTCTAATCTTGAAGCAATTAGCATCTCTGCTACAAGTGTTTTAAAATCCAAAAACTTATGAGCGTCTTCTTGTGGTTCCTGTAGCATATCCAAGCATTGACAATAGCGAGATCAAACAAATGAAATATGGTTTTTACTGTCCATTTTTTTACACCTCCCATTCCGTCATTGTATTTTTTTCAATGTTTGGTATAGAAACTTGAATAAATTTGGAGTCCTTTTTTGACTATCGCTTACATGCAGGTTGAGGCTCAATACTCAACGCAGTTGATGCCAGGATAACAAGCTTCATATCATACCATTGTACAATGTTTACTTTTCCATCAGATCGAACATTTTTCTCGGATGATCCGCGTCCCAATAGTAACATTGTCTTCTCGGACGTCAGGTCTACGGACTTGAGAATTCTAGGTTTCATGATAGTACCGGTGACATAAATGTTACAAATTGTAACATTTATAACAAAACGTTATACACAAACAACAGAGCAAATTGCACTAAGACTAATAACACGAATAAGACACCCCCAAAACCCACTACACAACCCCCCCACCCAACTACTATACGAACGCACAAACATGACAAAGATCTCTGAGAGACTCATACAGCTACAGACAAAATGGACAAACAACCCCTACAACTGGACCATACTGAATCCCCTTTGTCTTACAAGACCAACCAGACAATCCCGCTTCCGTTTCCCTACATTAACGCTACTCGAACACTTACAAACGCAACGGACTAGTGGACAATAAAATAATTTCTTCTTGCCACTGAAATCTTATTTATTCAATAACATTGTTAACCTAGAATGGGACAATTTTCATATTTGTTTTTTATCTGGATTGGGACTGCATGTATTAAACAAGGGCAGAAATACCGATAGGTCAATGGCCTTTTTTAGAAATAAAGATGTTTACTACTACTATTGTTAACCTAGAATAGGAGAATTTTCATATTGGTTTTTTATCTAGATTAAGACTGCATGTATTAAACAAGGGCAGAAAGACCGATAGGTCGATAGCCTTTTTTTAGAAATAAAGATGTTTACTACTACTACTGTAACATTTATAGTATTGTTGTAAAATATCTGTCCACGTAGATAGGTTCCAGGTAGCAGTGTTTGAGATAATTTTATAACAGCAGACGGCCAAACTCCTAAATAAAATGCATCGTCTAATAGAGATGTGTTCTTGCCCTGATAGATTTCAAAGTCCAATACTACGCCTTTAGGAGAAGCACAAACAAAATTTTTTAAACCTTCGCGATTTGGTTTTACAAGAACAAATTGCTTTATCTTACAAACGCCTGAAAATGGAATAATTTGCTCGTCTACGGCAACCTCATCATACCTTGGTAGCAACTGACATTCCTTTTTAACTCGGTCATGCAAAGGCCGAATTTTAAAAAGTTTGTTGGATCTCTTTACATTTTCAGGTATATCAGCATCAATGGCAGCTTGTAAGTTATTTCTTTTTTTGAAAATGTCTTTCTCTAGTCATATGTCTTGAAATTTGTTCAACTTTAGTCATTTTTTAGACAAGACATTAAAATGGCTATTCCAAAAAATGTCTGTACTTCGGCAACAGTTAAATTCATAGGTTTGCCTTTTTATCTAGAAATTTTTTTCAAAATCTGAGTAATCAATAAAAATGTTTATGTAATCTTCAACTTTATATCTTTCCCTTTCTTGCACTGTCTCTTCACATTTATATTGTGATGTAATTTATTAGGAAAGAATAAGCCCATTTAATTCTAAGTAAAACGTTTTATGGTGTTTGGATTTACGGCTGCTTTTTCTTCATCCCATTTTCTGTTTAAGTTATTTAGCGGTTCGGCAGAATCTTCGTCTTTAACCTCCATATCCCCGACATTATTTAGCTCCTGTTCAGAACTTTTATCCGCGTCAGATACATTTGGTTCTTCTAAAATCTTTGTAGTGAAAACAACTAATTCATCTTCAGAGAAGTCAGATAAATCGATATCTGAATTCTCCAAACACTCCAATATTTTCATCATCATTTCCGTCGCGGAGTACACTGTTTGTACCAACCACGGCTGCAATAAAAAATAAAAAATTACAACCAAAGAGAATAAAATTTGTCGGCGTAATAACCTGACGTGCATCTAATTGGACAAAATTTTTAAGCAAATAACCAAAATTAAATATACGGTTGATATGATTTTTTCAATTATACATATTTATGACACTCTAAACTAACACAATATGTCAAATTTCCCTATTGTAAGTTATCAATAATCATAACTTACCATTTAACGTTTTCCCGGCGCTTTTAGACATGTTTACACATTCAATAATCACGTCTAAATAAGTTCCCTTTTGATAATTTTGTCGAGTTCAGCAGTAAGCGCGTGTATATAGGTGTCCTTTTGAATGTACCATGGGACTTAGCGCTGAATAATTACAATTTGAATTAAAAAAGAAACTAAAATGTCCATTCAACTGGACATCAGGACTCAGGAGGCTATTAACCTAAAATAATTCAAGGGAAGTGTAAATAACCTGTTCATTAACAAATTAATACATTCATTCATTGAGCAACATATGAGTTACCTGATAATTATATCCCAATACTTAATGTTGTCGTCAATATACTTCTGAAACTTAATTGATAGAATTATGTAGGGCTTTTAAAGCCTACTCGCCGGACTCATTCGGGTCCCCCACACTACTACTACTAATACTTTAAAAACTTACCGTTTTAGCAAAAATTCAAGCAAAGTTTTTTGTCTAAGATTCGCCTTTATATTGTTGTAAAAATAAGTGTATAATTATTTTTAATGTCATCTTCTATGGCTTACTTAGTAACGTAAAAAACGCAGCTATTTGCCATTTAAACCGTTCACTAGACGTGACAGCGTTCAAATAAGCTTTCCTCGAATCGTATATCCACTATCTGGAAGCTTTTGCGGCTTATTCGAACTGAAACGTCCACTCTTCCTAGTCTTGTGATAATTCCTTCAGAAAAAATCAATCGGCTCACATATGGAGATCTTGCAGACCATTCAATTTTACCCGTTCTACCAATCCAATTTCTGGAAAATCTGTATTATTTTCCACAAGATCTTGTAATTGGAGATACGCTAAGTCTTCCAGCAACTGAAGATAAGTCTGGCCAGTCAGGTTTCCAGAATTGAACTTTAGCTCGATAGTTTTATCCCCAAAAATACCCGGCCTAACGTTTAGCTTTTGAGAGTGTTTTATATGCGCTTTGGGAAAGATATGTGGGTTAGTATCTGACCATTAGCTGCAGTTGTGACAATTAACAATGCCATTTAAATAAAAACTGACTTAATCTGAAACACATATATTAGAAATAAAACTCTAATTTTCAGTTGCTTTTTGGCTCATAAGTTAAACACATACAACAAAGCTGTAGCTGGCGCTCAAAATCGTCGTCGCGTTGGAGAAATTAAATTTTGCAGGCTTGAAATTTGTTTTATTTCAAAATTCTCCTTATGCTGTCTGGCTTATTATCTCTCTTCTCTCTGAACTCGAATAAACCATTTTAATTATAAAATATGCAGTCGATAACTTTGCGGGTTACCCGTCAGTGACAAACCAAATAACTAGAGCAGACCAAAGCTAATTGCAGCAAAAGCAAATTGATTTAGATACTTTTGTGTTATGTACTTTTAGTGCTCATAAGGAAGAAATCGCCTAACTCATCAGCAGCTGCCTCAAAGGAGCATTTTTACATAACACCATAAATGCCTCTGCAAAATATTTAATTTGATGTATCACTCGACCCCCTTTACCATTTTACAATTTTTGAGTTGGTTCATCCCCTGCTCAGGGGTTAAAGGCAATCACCTCAAGTATCTTATAGAAAGCCACCTCCTTCCACACTAAAGTTGACGTGTTCCAGGAATTTAGTATAACTTATGTATCAATCGAGAAAACAGCCCTCTTTCACCTTAGGTAGCGTACCTTGTATAACCCCTTATTCCTAGGCGCATTGAAATTAAACTACATAACGAAGGTAAATCATATAAGGTCACGCTGTTTTAGATAGCAAAAATTGTACTTTTCCACCAATATTGCTGAGGAAATGACAAAAAATAAATAGCAATATACCTAAAAACATATTTAAATAATGTATCAACTTTAAAATAAAATAATATATTAAATTACCGACGAAAGTAAATTTAATATATTTCGACTTTCAATATTTTATTAACTATTACGCTGGCCGGACTGGTATGCACAATGAACAACGAATGCAAAACCATGATAAAATTTACAGGCGGTGGATTAACTTTTTAGAGTCAATATTAAACTGCCAATTTTATTTATTAATCAAACCAGCACTAATTAATATCGAAGTTCATATATACAGATATATTTTGATTGGTGCGAAGCAATTTGTAAAGGTAAGTTCGCAATTATTCGTGTCGGTCGCAACGAAAGTTTTAGATGAACTGTAATATTTTGGTCCTTTTCGCAGAAAAAGTGTATCAAATTTTAGATGCATTTGAACATGTAGAACATAGACTTTCCAATATTCAGCGATTCTGTTCAGGCATAAACCTTATTCTGATATTTATTGAGTTCATCATATTAATTTTCTGGGTATAATAAGATTCTGGTGAGGATTCGTCGAGCCTCCGTAGCGAGTGGTTGGGTGTTTACGAGCGCGCCAATCCAATGGTGTAAAAGTGCGAAAGTGCCAAAAGTGGGACCAGCAAAGCGAAGCTAGTGCGTAAGGATAGTGCAAAAAACAACGAGTGCAGGGGTTGATGCGGCATTTGTGTAAGTGCGGCAGTACTTCAGCAATTTGCATCCAAAGGTAGGGGAAATTAGTCAAATAAGCCGAAAATTGACAGAACCGCCCGGTTTTGCTACCTGAAAAGGCATCAGGCCCGTTTAAACTTTGGACTGTGCAACGTTGCCACTGTGAACTTTTCACAAACGGACAATAAAGAGTTGCCAGTGTTAGAACTTTAGTGCAAATGGTCACATAGAGAGTCTTAAACCGAGCTTCGTGGTGATAAGACGTGTTTGCATATTTAAAGCAAGGATGAACCCTGGGAGTTCGCAAGAATCCGAATCGGATTATGCCTCCCAGGATGGTGGGTTCAAAAAGCCACGAACGAAAAAACGGGGCAGAAAACCGAAGACGACCCAGCCAACCCAGCCAACCCAGCCAACCCAGCCAACCCCCACAACGACAACACCTGAGGCCAAACGAATAGCTTTGGACTATCACTCTACAACCAACAAAAACCAAACAGCAAACAGCAAGACAACATCAACAAAATTTCCCACGTATTCGCACACATTCACAGCGAACGCATTGTCGGCCATCACCAGAGTCCAACTTGCAATCAGCTGGGAGGAACTCAACCCCAACAACAAGGATGTGATTATCAGGCAAGATAATTACTTCCTAATCAAAACCAACCAAGAGGACAAAACATCAACAATTTTACAACAACTAAATCAAGAAAACACTGTAACAAGTTACAAATTACAAAAAAACGATAACCTCCCACTAATCCGACAACAAAAGTCAGGTCACCACCATATTACACCATCATATTCTGTCGTCGCCTCTGGGGTCGACCTGGACATTGAAGACAGCATGTTTCTGGAACGCCTGGAGCAGCAGGGCTTCAGAATAAGGTTCTGCAGGAGAATTATCTCGCGAGAGCAACGCACCCACACTCATGATGAGGTTAATAACCGGCGACATATCCACATACGAAAGGTTGATGAGCGACCGTGCGGTTCATTTTGTGGGCCGCATTTTCAAAATCACCGAAAGTAAACCACCAGCACCCGTGCCTGCGACGTGTGGCAAATGCAACCTGTTCAGCCACAAAACTGAAGACTGCAAACAAGCACCAAGATGCAACAAGTGCCAGGGACCCCATCCAACATCCAAATGCGAGTCACCACTGCCAACCAAGTGCGCAGCATGCAAATCAGAGGACCACGCAGCATGGAGAATGAAATGCCCCAAACGACCGACAGCCCCAATCGTCGGCATCCCAAACGTAAAAATAAAATGTGTAAACAAACGTACGTCCGGGATTGCGGAGACAACGACAGTGGCAAGTAGAATACACACACCCATTACAACACATGACCACATCATAAACAAATACAAACATCAACTTAACAAGACAAACAATACCAACAGAGACGAACTACTAAAAAAACTACGAAAACAATTTATAGAAGACTTCGACATTGACACCTCCGTTGTTTGCTTCGGGAACCATGTTTACATCCTAATGTTTGACATGCTCCTGCCCGAGGGACGCTCTCCAACTGAACCCTGCGAACAAGTGAGACAGACAGTAACGAGCATACAAGATTCAATATGAAAGTACTTTACGCGAACATCAACGGACTTAACAGCAAAAAAACACTTATTTACAATTACATAGAACAAAACGACACAGACTGCTGCATATTTGTAGAGACTAAAACCAAACTAGGACAAACACCAACGTACAGAAATTGGCAGTATATCTATAGGCATGGAAATACCATCAATCATGCCAGGGGCGGGGTCGCAGCTCTCCTAAAACCAACATCTAAACTTGGAAGAGCAAATCCTCCTGCCCTCAACAACCCTCTGAACGACTGTCTACATTTTACCACACCCTACTTAAACGAACTGATACACATATTTCTGACATAGATACATCCACACTCCAACCTAGAACAAAACATACTGACTAAGGCGAGCATCTATAAATATGCAATAATTATAGGCGACTTTAACTTGAACACGAACAAAACGAAACAACTTAAAAGATTTTTGCAAAACTCCGACTTTATAAAACAGCACACCCCACCAACTTTTCTGATGCCCGCAAACCCAGACTCAACACCAGACGTTCTACTGCACACAAGAAACTTGACAAACACCATCAACAACATAAACTTAACCAACGAACTTGGATCCGACCACCTGGCTATTACGTTTAACATAGACTTACAACATACGCAACCTACCTCCAATACACCTATAGAGAAAAACTTAAACCGAACAAAGACTGACATAGACAAAGTGAAACAACATATACATGACTACATTCAATAACAAGCACAGCCCATTTCAATAGAAACCATACAACAACAACTTTCACTAGCCATAGGAAAATTTAGCCCGGAAATAAAAAATGCTTTCTACCGACATACACTACCCAAATACATACTGAGACTAATAAAACATAAGAGAGAACTGTACAGACTATATACAAACACTCAAAATAACGACCTAAAAAAGACAATGAACCAACTTAACAGAAACATTAAAACTTTGATTGGACAATACCGACAAGACAAATGGCTAGAAACATGTAAAGAAATACAGAAGGACAAAGGCAAAACATACTGGCGAAAAATTAAGAAACTGGCGCAATACAGGAAGACTGGCACTACTGACACAATTGACGAAAACGGAATAGAACGCTACACAGACAAAGAGAAAGCGGACGCATTCGCCAGACACTATCAAAGGACCTTCAGCATATCGACAAACCCTAACTTCGACAATGACAACTGGAACTATTTTAACAACTCACCAAACTATGCCTGCACATTGATCACAGACATAGAGTACGATGAAGCCCTAGCGCACATCAATAACACTGCACCGGGGAAGGATAAAATTAAGGCAAAAGTCCTGAAAAGCCTAACTCAAGAAACACACAAACTGATCCTAACTGAATTGAACAACTGCATCACAAATGGCAGAATCCCAGAAACATGAAAAAACGGCTTAATAATCCCTATACCCAAAAATGGACTGGACAATACACAACCGAGCAACTACAGACCAATTACACTGCTTCCAGTACTAGGCAAGATTTTTGAATGCATAATGAAGCAGCGGCTTGACAAAGTGATTGGAAAGTATATACCTACCTACCAATTTGGTTTCAAACAGCATCACTCGACCGTTCATCCGCTCTTTATTTTGGCCAACAATATACAAACTACCCACCTAACTGACAGAAAGACATCTTGCCTGTTTATGGACATTAACAAGGCTTTTGACAGTGTCTGGCATAGAGGCTTACTATACAAACTATACAAACTACACACACCAACATATCTACTACACACCATAAAGAACTTACTAGAAAACAGACAACTACAGACAAGTACGAATTGACAAAACACTGTCATTTTCTTTTTCCCCTGAACAAGGGCTCCCTCAAGGAGGAGTCTTTATTGTTTCCGTCCTGATGTTTCGTATGTGTTTAGTTAATTTAAGTTTCTGGTCAATTGTGATTCCAAGGTATTTTACGACGTTTTTTGGTTGTGTCTTTTGGCCGTCTGCAGTTATTGTAGGGGAGTCAGCGTTGAGTCTGTGGTTTGTGAGCAGAAGTTTTGAAGCGTTTGGTGTTAGTCTCCATTTATAACACCATGTCATTGTGTTGTTTGTTAGTGTTTGGAGTCTTTGAGCTGCTCTCTCAGTAGTTTTGTCATGTACAATAAGTGCCGTGTCGTCTGCGTATTGTAATATGTATGCCGATCTGTCGATTTGATTTTTGTCTGGTAAATTGTAATTGTATATGTCATGGCAGTATATATTGTAGAGAAACGGTGAGAGCGAGGATCCTTGAGGGAGCCCTTGTTCAGGGGCCCTTATTTTTCATCATATATGTAAATGATCTACTGAGAGATATGCTGGATGATGTGATAGTGTCGTACTCTGACGATACAGTCATTATCGCTAGTATTGACTCGTGGTCTTTGGCTCACGACAAGATGAATGAATACCTAAATAAAATTGCGAAATGGCTTAAGTTAAACCATCTTTATATATTAGTAAATTAGCAAGAAATTTGAATTGAATAAGAATTGCGTGCCAAGTTGAAGGTAGAAACAGCCATGCATGCAAACTGATGATGGTGGAGAAAGACACCGAAACGTATTTGTAATGTGTTAAAGTAATAAACAATAACATTGACTGAAACCCAGGAATTTCATTTAAATTGATTTCTGAAGTATATTAACTTTTGACGATAGTCTCAACTTTGCTGTTATTGTAAAAGAGTACAATACTCATTTGATAGGCTCGTACTATAGCTAAAACTTACAAATAAAATGCAAGGGAGATACATGATTTTAGTTATTATTTTTAGGCTAAACAAATCTGATAATTGCTAATAGGTTCAAACCTGGCCCAAGGGATGTCTGAGATTAGGATTTTTCAAAATCTGTGCTTCCAAAATTAATCAGACATATTTAACGGCTCTTATAATGCCGACAGTTTCACTGTTGGTCATTGCAAAAATTGCTTAGAAGTTGATTTATTATATCCCTGTTAACAAAAGTCATAAACATACAAAATTTTTAAAGCTGCGAACACACAAAGTCCGAGTATATTGCCATAATAATTAAACAACGTAATATTTTTCAAAATTTCCAATATTTCCCAAAATTTCAAAAATATTAGACGAATTTAATAATATACCAGGAATTTGATATTCAAATGATTCCGAAAAACAATCATTCAATTCATAAATAGTCACAAATTGAAAGATAATGTTTTTAATATACCTTTCTAAAATGATTGATTAATTATTAAAATGAAGGGCGACCATGAAACATCTAAAATATTTGCAATATCAAGAAATCATCCCACAATAATGATAACATAGATGTAGTTGTTCTATATTTATCATGCGTTATTGTTATTTTTAATTTTGTTAATTGTCTATGAAAACTAAACTGGTTAACCACATGATATATAAATCCGTTTTTAAATAATAACGGGTAATTATTTAAAAACAAACGAGTTCTCATGCTAAATCCCTTTTATTTTATAAAAAAAAGCAGACGATCCCGCTTCCTTTTCTCAACAGCTCTACCAGAGCACTTACAAACACAACCGAACTAACAAGAAAAATGACTAAATGTGAAATTAGAATAAGTTTTAGCAATACTAGTTCTTAAACTTAATATTTATTTTTCTTCATTCAGTGGCAGAAAGACCGATCGGTTCGACATCCAGAATCTTAGTAGTAGTAGTAAACATCTTTATTTCTAAAAAAGGCTATCGACCTATCGGTCTTTCTGCCCTTGTTTAATACATACAGTCTTAATCTAAATGAAAAACAAATATGAAAATTCTCTTATTCTAGGTTAACAATACTATTAGATAAATAAGATTTCAGTGGCAAGAAGGAATTATTTTATTGTCCACTAGTCCGTAGCGTTTGTAAGTGTTCGAGTAGCGTTAATGTAGGGAAACGAAAGCGGGATTGTCTGGTTGGTCTTGTAAGACAAAGGGGATTCAGTATGGTCCAGTTGTAGGGGTTGTTTGTCCATTTTGTCTGTAGCTGTATGAGTCTTTCCGAGATCTTTGTCATGTTTGTGCGTTCGTATAGTAGTTGGGTGGGGGGGTTGTGTAGTGGGTTTTGGGGGTGTCTTATTCGTGTTATTAGTCTTAGTGCAATTTGTTCTGTTGTTAGTATATAACGTTTTGTCCTTTCTGTTCCGTTGGTCATGAGTATATGTCCAAAGTCTAGCAAGGGTCTACAAATAGCTTTATACATTTTGGTGGCGGTGTTTGTGCTAATTCCTCTGTCTTTGTAGGTTAGTGATCGGAAGTGTTTTGTTCTCTTTATTGTTTCTGCCCTGATGTTTCGTATGTGTTTAGTGAATTTAAGTTTGTGGTCAATTGTGATTCCAAGGTATTTTACGTCGTTTTTTGGTTGTGTCGTTTGGCCGTCTGCAGTTATTGTAGGGGACTCAGCGTTGAGTCTGTGGTTTGTGAGCAGAAGTTGATTTTTTGACGCGTTTGGTGTTAGTCTCCATTTATAAAACCATGTCATTGTGTTGTTTATTAGTGTTTAGAGTCTTTGAGCTGCTCTCTCAGTAGTTTTGTCATGTACAATAAGTGCCGTGTCGTCTGCGTATTGTAATATGTACGCCGATCTGTCGATTTGATTTTTGTCTGGCAAGTTGTAATTGTATATGTCATGGCAATATATATTGTAGAGAAACGGTGAGAGCTGGGATCCTTGACGGAGCCCTTGTTCAGGGGAAAAAGAAAATGACAGTGTTTTGTCACTTCGTACTTGTAGTTGTCTGTTTTCTAGTAAGTTCTTTATGGTGTGTAGTAGATATGTTGGTGTGTGTAGTTTGTATAGTTTGTATAGTAAGCCTCTATGTCAGACACTATCAAAAACCCTGTTAATGTCCATAAACAGGCAAGCTGTCTTTCTGTCAGTTAGGTGGGTAGTTTGTATATTGTTGGCCAAAATAAAGAGCAGATGAACAGTACACCAATAGATATTTCTTTAAACTCACTTTTGCAGTCTTGAAATTTAGTCGAATACAGTCGAAAAAAGTTAAGAATCTACTTATTCTATGTAATTTGCCACTCCATTAAGATTTCAAACAATTCATCAGATATTATGTAATATTCGGCAGTACACCACAAAATTCTAGTCAAGTAAATCTTCGAAAATGTAATATATTGATTTCAATTAATGTGGGTAAGCAAATGTACGTTCGGATGTAATATTCTTTCCTTATTTAAGTCACGAACGTATTTCAGGAAACGAAAATACTATAAGCCAATTATGTCTTTCTAAATTAGTTCATCACATTCATTAGCATTCCGCGAAGCCTCTTGGAGTTTAAATTTGAAAAGTCAATACCCAGTTTGTATGGCATTGTTGGGGTAATTTTCTTTAAAAAAAGATTACTTTACAGACTACATTCCAGCAATGCATTTACCGGATTTAAAGCACAATGACATTATAGCTCGTTATTGGAAAAATAGTAACTATTTATTATTAGTAAGTTTACAACTGATGATTTTTACATACATAAAGAACAGCTATCTGTAATTGCAACGAATGAAAAATGGATTAGACCATGAGCACAAAAAGATCTTTGAAGCGAAAATTGCTTACTTAGGTGTGAATATATCCTGATTGCCATGCATATAGCCATGATCGCGCATTTTTGATCACTGGAAATTCGCGAATTGGAAAGTCTAAACGCTCCCGGCGCGCCTGTCAAATTATAAACTACACTGAACGAGTCACAATTTTTTTGTACAAAGTACATTGTTAGTTGAATTCAATATTTGAATATTTCTACAACAGTCAGGGGTGCTTAGTTGAAAGGGAGGACGGATTACATTCAAAGCATCTGCTATCATGTGGGATAGTGTGGGAAGTAATGTAACTATTATACATTACAAGACATTTCCTTGGCTCTGATTTTCGCGAGATGGTGGTATGCTTAAAACTGGGAAACCCTATAAGTTGCTGGAAATAAAATGTCAATTTATTTATCACTTTTAATTGTAGAAGAAAAGCTTATTCTTAAATCACCACTTGTTCCTTGAATTCATTGATCTACATTTAACGAGCTTTCACAATAGCCCACATCCACTGCACCACTATCACCTCGCACTCGTAGAAATGCCTCTACTGATAACTCTTCTTCAGGTCAAGCATTTGAACTTTTGCTCACCCCAGCCAAATAATGACTGTCACAAACTACAATGTTACTTATAGCCGCTTGATGTATATGAGCTGCTAATAAGTCCCTTCTTGACGAAGCTATTGAGAACAACATGAATATGAAAGTACTTCGATCGATAAGAAGAAAAGGAAAGTTGCTCATATATAAAATTAAGAACCAACAAGGAGAAGTTGTTACAGAGAGGCAGCAAATATCATCCATCATCCACCACTTTTACAAAGAACTTTACAGGCAACCGGTACCTCAACCAAACCGATCGAAAATTCAAGTAGTCCAAAATGCGGGCTCTGACGATATTCCAGAAATTGACACTGCAGAGTTAAGAATGGCATTAAAGCAGATGAAGAACCGGAAGGCCCCAGGAGAAGATCCCCTTACAGTAGAAATGTTAAAAACGGAGGTAAAAGTCTTGAGGAAGCACTGATTGCCCTTTTTTTATTTTAATTATTTTATTTTAACATATGCCTCGAGGATGGAAAAAATCCGATACATGGAGAAATGCCTAGGTGATAATCCTCTTTAAAAAGGGGGACCGAACCAGCATAGAAAACTACAGGCCGATTAGCCTTCCATCCGTTTTATATAAGCTCCTCAGCAAAAACATTGCCAACCGCCTCAACAATAAATTTGATTATTACCAGCCCGCGGAACAGGCTGAATTCCGGAACAGATTTAGTACATTGGACCACATCCAAAAGGTGCGCACGCTTATGTACAGAATACAATGTATGTGTACAGAATACAACGTTTACCCGTTGCACATCGCATTCGTTGAGTACCAGAAAGCATTCGACTCAGTGGAAACATGGGCGGTGCTAGAGGCGATGAGCAACGCGAGGATCGACTCAACATATACGAGCCTCATTGAATACATATTATATATATACATTGGAATATAAGATCCCAATACAAAGAGGAGTTAGACAGTGTGACTCGATTTGTCCAAAATTATTCACCCTAGCGTTGGAAGATGTCTTTAAGAAATTGTCATGGCAACAGAAGGGAGTCAACATAGACGGACGATACCTAAATCATCTCCGTTTCATTAACGACATTGTACTCATGAGCACTAATGCAGAGGAGCTTAACAATATGTTACACGACCTGGGGGAAGCATCACAAATGGTGGGTCTAGAAATGAATCTCCAAAAAACCAAGATTATGAGCACAGACGATATTTCTGTCACTATCAATAACCACGTACTTCAAGTTGTAGAAGAATATATATATATATATATATATATATATATATATATATATATATATATATATATATATATATATATCTATATATCTATATAATAGAGAGGAGAAGCAGGTTGGCTTGGGCGGCTTTCGGAAATCTGGCATATATCCTCAAAGAACCTAAAATACCAATAACCTAAAAATGAAAGGTGTATGATGCGTACGTGCTACCGGTCATGTTGTACGGACTCGAGACAGTTAGCCAAGCTAAGAAAAGCACACAACCACTGCGAATCTGCCAACGTGCGATGGTCCGAGCGATGCTCGGAATTTGCTTGAGCAATTAATGAAAACAAACTAATGAAACAACAGTGCAGCATACTAATGAAAATATCAGGGCAAAAACCAAAGTCAGTTTCTTTCTCCAAGCTGTTATAATTCGCTGAAATATGAATAAATACTTAAATTCTTGATATAATTTCTTAGTGATTGTTGGAAGTTTCTGTACATTTTTCCAAGTTTCATTTCAACTTTTTAATACATTTTCTATTTGTGTGTTTACTATTTTCGGGTACCGAAAAAGCAAGATTCTGAGGGTGGACAACGGTTCATTTTGCTCATTTTTTCACCACCTTCGCTTAGATTTTAGATTAATTCCCATTTCGATTTTCAATTTTCTTCATAATTTGACTGCAGGTTTACCATCACAGAGGCAACACATTTTAACTCTCACAATTAATTCTAAGTACTGTACAATTGAGGAAATATAATAAGGAAACTGAAGACGGTGATTCGAATTTTTATTTTTCTTTTCTCTTTTCTTGGCTCTGCTCTATACGGGCAATTTTCCAGCTCATTAGAACCAAGTTGACTTTGCCTGGTAGAGCACATGTACCAATATCACTTCACAATATTTTTAATGGGCACGGCTGAGATTTGAACCACAGACCTTTAGGTTACTAGGCTGTCGGTCTGTTCGCTTGGCCACCATGTAGATATTTTTTTCTTAACCGTCCTCCCCAGTCCTGGCTGTTCGCGCTTGCGCGTTTCATTACCATGTTGCCGCTACAGCAGATATTTGTTTCTTAACCATTCGTCCCAGTGCTGGGTGTTCGCCTTTGCTAATTATTGCTCGAATAGTGACTCCTAACCTCAGAAGAAACTCGGTTTTTGTATTTAGTTAATGGTCTTTGGTTAATGTTTGCTTGTGTTGAAGATGCATCCTTATAGTAAAAAAATAGTTATGCTGCTTATTTTTCTGATTTTACACAGGCTTACTTAGAAATATACTTAAAACGAAGGTGAAAGTAAAATTAGCATGAATTTCAGCAACAGCAACAGAAATAAAAACGTGCTAGAAACCACAAGAAACCGTGCTTTTCTGAGGTTATAATCTTTTGGATTGAGGTTATAATTTCATTCGCAAAAGCAGTATCAATCCTGCAGTACTGGGGCGGATGGTTAAGAAACAAATATCTGCATAGAGGCTACATGGCGCTGAAACGCGCAAGCGCGAACCTCCAGCACTGGGGAGGACGGTTAAGAAAAAAATATCTGCGGCCGCCATGCCGACTAATTCTCAATTTATTGTTTACATTCAGCAAATTTAACCTCACTTTTGCAACTTTGCACAACATTTAAATGCCATGTTGGCGACTACTCTCGTAAAAAGTGAATTGGTTTTTCACAAAGAAAAACAAAGTTTCTACACTTACATCAAGCAATAGTAATGCCGAATGCTTAATTTATCAACAATGAAGAAGAAAGATGCCAAAAAACTATGCCATGACAATAATATCTGATTCAACATAAATGAATGTATTCAAATTATCGGGAACAAACGCTCAAGCTGGAAACCATGCAATATGAAAGAAAATCTCTCGAATCAATCTCGGACAAAAGTAAATTTCAGTATGGCAACTCTAATAATAACGTCACTGTCAAATAGCGTTGGACAGACTATAAATCAATTTCCTTGCATATTAAACGTCTCAAAGAATAAAATTTCAAACTCAAGGACGTAAATGTTTTCTCGTGGTAACCATCTTATCGCGCATTATTATTCTCTGAATAAACTGCACCAATTTTTTATAAAATTCCCTAAAACTGCCATTTTCTAAAAAGGTCTTGTTTCGATATAATGTTCTAAATTGGCTATCGTCGTTAGCGCAATATTCAGCTAAAGAATGTTACTTTAAACCGAAAGCATATTTGTATACCAGGCAATGCGTGCATCCACATCGTTTATTTTATTATCATATTGACCAGCGTTTCACTCGGATAAGCTCACAAGCAGTTTGTCTAATATTCAATAGCGTTTACAGAGTTCTGCAAATCAATCAAATAATATCCCGAAAAGGTGAGTTTCTGTGAATACCTTCAGTTCTTACACCTTGAACAATCGCAAACGTAGCCGACAGAACAAACTTGTGATAGTGTAAAACTTTGCATATTTCATCCTCTAAACTGTTTAAAATATCATTTAAGTTTATAAGATTATATGGTGTCTCCGAACATAATATTTGAACAAATGACACACAGGAGGCTTTATTCACCATTTGTTTCAATCTACAATGGACATCTAAAAACATTAGCATTCTTGAGAACAATCTCTCGAATTTGTCTGTGACACCTGACACTTTATTTGTAATTGTACTTGGTTTTGCTTCACTATATTATTATAAACGAAACGTATTAATGATTTTGTAGATTTTTCGGTCTTGTCGAAAGTCGCTGGAAAAAGCGAGGTCGTGTGCAGTATGGTCGTGTGCAGTATAATCTGAGTTAATTGTAGGGTTGGATGTTATGAATTTCAATGGTTAGTCGTAAGCAGATAACAATATACAAACATCGACAAAACTGTACTTGTTCACATCGACCAATTCGGTCTTTCTGCCTTTGCATTTACATGTGTGTTGTATGGTAGATTACAAAGTTTTAATTAAAAATTAACTAAAAGTTATAATTCTACCAATCTAAGATTATTCTGATCCGATATATTAAAGTGCTCAACAAAATGAACCTTACACAGCCAAAGTTTCCTAACTTTGAAACTGGATAAATCCTGATTGCTTAGAGCGATTTTGGCTTCTCTTTGAGGCGTGATTTAGTGCAATTCTTTATCGGTTAGTGCATGTTCTTGCAAAAAATTAGTGCAACAGATAAAGTTTCTACAGGATGGCGAATAAAATACTGCAAAATTGGTTAAAGTTCCATATGCTCCTAGTAGGACAAAAAAAGGTTGGCTTAGATCTCGATATCAAAAGTTTAAATGTTGTGTTAAAAGATAAACCAAATAACTTGAAACGGTTTATGAATTTTTAGACAATATATTCTATTTACAGGGTGATTTAAAAAAAATCAGCTTTTTGGTTTCGCAGCGATAACTTTTCGAGTTTCACGATCTAGAGCTGACATTGAAGCTAACCTTCATTGACGATTTAAGACTAAAATTCGATATACAGGGTTGCACAAAACATTACCAAAATCAGAATTACCCGCGAAATCTGTGCTTCTGGAAGATTTTCAACTGAGTGAACTTTTAAATATTTCGTTCATTCATACAACCCGGTTATTGAATGATTATTTTCTCAAATCCACTGTGAAGTTTTAGCTTCAATATAAACCCTAGATTTTGAAAATGGGTTCAAGAGAAAAAAGTTACCACTGTAAGACCAAAAAGTTGATTTTTTCAAGTCCACTCTGTAAATAAACGAGACAAGCGAAAAGTTCAATAACGTATTCCGATATATACGTCTATATTGCGATTACGATATATTGTGTTGAAATACAAAAATCGTTTTTTTTTTCTTCAACTGAGAACACGCTGAATTTTCACCAATTTTTCATTGTTTCATTTCCCATCCTGTAGAAAGTTTATCTGACGCACTAATTTATTGCAAAACCAAGCACGAACCGAACAAGAATTGCACTATATATCGCTTCAAACCGAAATCAATTCGCTCTATGCAATTAGACTTTATCCAGTTTAAAACTTAATCCAAATTTGTCAGTGTAATGTTTATATTACATTAATTTTCTTGTTTAGTTTGGTTGTGTATGTAAGTGTTCTACTAGAGCGGTTGTTGGAAAAAGATAGCGGAATTGTCTGCTATGTCCTGTAAGACAAAGGGGTTCTGTAATCGTCCAGTTGTGTCGGGGATGTTTTCCCATTTTGTCTCTAACTGTCTCAGTCTTCCCGTTTCCTTTGTTATGTTTGAACGTTGGTATAGTAATCGGTTTGGGTTAGTTTTAGGTTAAAGTCTTAGTGCGATTGGTTCAGTGGTCTGTGTGGGCCGCGTGGTCTGTTCCGTTGCGTTTGCCCTGAGTATGTGTCTCTAGTCCAGTAGTGGTCGGCATATTGCTTTGTAAATTCTGGAAGTATGTAAGGGCACCGATCGAAAGTGTTTTGGACTCTTAATGATTTCAGTTCCGGCGTTGTCTTCGTGGATTCTAAATTTCAGTTTCGAATCAACTGTAATTCCCAAGGACTTTGCGTGTGCTTATTAAGGGTGTTTTTTAGAGGTATAGAACTTTGAAAGGGAATAAAACTAGGATGAATTTTTAAAATTGACATGAAATTGACTTTATTCAACAGATAATCCTTTGGCATTATAATTTAAATATGATTTCTGGCATATGACCCCCACGGCTGGCTCGGACGTAATCTAATATCGAGGTCCAATTTTCAATCACTTTTTCCCACATTTGTGGCAGTATATCGGCAATAATGCGGCGAATGTTGCCCTCCAAGTAGTCGATCGTTTCGGGCTTATCGGCGTAGACTCGCGACTTCACATATCCCCACAGAAAATAGTCTAGCGGCGTTAAATCGCACGTTCTTGGAAACCAATTCACGGGTCCGAAACGTAAAATTATGCGGTAACCAAACGCTCCCGTCAGTAAATCAATTGTGGCACGAGCTGTGTGACATGTTGCGCCGTCTTGTTGAAACCACAGCTCTTGCACATCATGTTCGTTCAATTGCGGAACGGAAAAGTCCGTAATCATGGCTTTATAGCGGTCACCATTGACTGTAACGTTCTGGCCAGCATCGTTTTTAAAGAAATAAGGACCAATGATTCCACCAGCCCATAAAGCACACCAGTCAGTTTTTCTGGATGTAACCGTGTCTCAACATACACTTGATGATTATCTTAACTCCAAAAACGACAGTTTTGTTTATTGACGTGGCCATTCAAACAAAAGTGAGCTTCATCGCTAGACAAAATTCTCTTATGAAAATCGGGATCAACGGCAATCTTGCTTTGGGCAACCGAATCTACGCTTGTTAGGGGATCGTGTGGCTTCAATTCTTGCACGAGTTGGATTTTGTTAGCACGCAAACCCAGATCTTTCCGCAAAATCTTCCATAAAGTGAATGGACGGACACATATCCAATTACTGTGCACGATGGCGGATAGACTGATTCGCGTCTTCCTCTACGCTACGCACTACAGCAGCAATGGCTTCTTCTGTACGCAGTGTACGGCATCTCTACGGATGCGTATGCGGTAAACGTGGTGCGAAAACGGTCCATAGTTAGTCGAATTAATTGCTCTGATGGACGATTATGTTGACCGTAAAATGGACGTAGTGCGCGATACGTATTTCGAACAGAACGATTATTTTTTAAATAAATTTGCACAATTTGGAAGCCTTGTTCAGGTGTCTGTCTATTCACATAGCAATGCCAAACCAAACTAAACTCAAATCACTTGATAGCTGACAAAATGGCCCCCAGTTAAATCACTATTGGCAACTTAAAGTTCTATACCTCTTCAAAAACACCCCTTAGTTCGGTGGATTGACCGTGTGCTTGTATTGTGGGGGAGTCTGCTTTAATAGAGTGATTTGTCAGTAGGAGTTAATCCTTTGTTGGGTTTGCTGTTTGGTGGACTCCATTTGGTAACACCACAACATAGTTCTTTGTCAGTGCTTGAAATTTGTTCACCGCATTATGTGTGGTTTTGTCAAGTGTGATCAGTGTGCATATTGTAGTATACAGGGTGATTCAAAAGTGGCGTCCTTCCTCTGGGGGTGTTGTCTGGGGGTGTTTTGGGAGTATAGGAAAAATAGTAAAAAAATTAATTCTTATCAAAAACTGAGATATTTGCAAAAAACTAGATCAGAATTACAGCAACGATGCTTTTCAAGGTAATCTGCCTAATTAACATTACGTAAATACCTGTTATTTCTTAATTATTGAAAATTGTAGTAACCATGGATAAACACAAAACAAAGAAAGAGAAAGCAATAGAAATATTTTGAGGTTAGGATAACTCTGTCAATTTGCCGTCAGTGTTGCCATCCTTTTTGGGGCAGACGAGTGATATACCTAAAATCGCCTCACATGTAAACAAACATCTCCTGTGTAAGGTTATGTATCAATGATTAATATTAATCAAATAAAATACAATTAAGTTGTTAAATCACAAGAGGTTGACTAAGTTCTGCCCGTTTAGCTCCAGACATGTTTGTTCCCCAATCACTTTATTGTGCACTCTTCGCCGCAGTGTGGGATCAACTTTTGAGCAGCTTCTAGTTTCGGTTAATTAACAAGTATTCAGTTTGTACTGGTGTTTGGTAGACCAGAGATTTAATGTGTCCTTGTGTCCTGTTTATCTTACATACATGGTGGGAATGTGGACCTTCCCCTCGGGATTTATAGGGACACTTATCCGGTGCCTGGGAAAGTGTCAGTGGTTGTGCAATGCTCCGAGCACTCCTGGAAGGCTCTGCTGCAATTATCTCCAATACTTGTGCCTCTGTGTCTGAAACCCGAGCACCTCTAGATCGTCCACAATCTACGTCAATTCCTGGAGCCAATCGTCCAGTGTCTCTAGCTCTTTGCTGGTGTAAGGTCTTACACCTTCTGCTATGTTAGTGTGGCATTTTCCCATAACTAATCACATATCCGCAAATTCGATGTTTGTGTACATTTTGTGAAAGGAGCTTCAAAGTAAGTCACAGATTGACATACTAGTTGTTATTGACAAAGGCTATCTACCTGTAACTATCTGTTAATGACAAAAAACATCATTGCCGCTTTGACTTTTCATCAAAAAATTGTAGAAGAGGTCTTTTTTAATATAAAAAATTTTCGTAATTTGAAGCAAATATCGTAATTTTTCTTTTCGAATTGTTAAGTATTCCAAAAGGCTACCAAGCAAACATGGGACTATTTTAAAATAATACTTAATAACAAAGTTGAAATTCGATTTTCAAGTGTTAATATCTTCTAGAAATTTTCGAAAAAGATTTTATATCTATCATATTTTTGTTGTACTCTCCAAGTGAGCCTCTATAAGGAACCCTTAAAAGGAATGACGCCACTTTGGAATCACCCTGTCTATTCTGATTTAGTTACGAAATGTATGTTGTGATTGTATATGGCATGGTAGTATACGTTGTACAAAAATGGTGAAAGAGGTGACCTTTGTGGCAGTCCTTGCTCCGGAGGCAATGGGAAAGAAAGTGTGTTTCGAGTTGTCTCTTGTCCTGTAGGTCCCTGACATTTTGTATTAGCTCTTCTCGTGTGTGAAGTCTGTAGAGTAGCCGTTTATGCCAAACATTATCGAAAGCCTGTTGTTGTTGATGTTCCTGGAAAGACTTGCTAATTTATGTCCATTTAAGAGGGTTGTCTGTAGATTGTTTGTAAAGATGAACAATAAATGAATGGTCGAGTGCATCGGATTGAAGTCAAATTGGTATGTGGGTTTGGGTATTCCTAATAATTCCTGTAGTCTGCTTTTAAATATGCCTTGAAATATTTTACTCAGTACCGTCAGTAAAGTAATTGGTCTCTAGCTTTGTATTTGTTTATTGTTGATTCCAATATTTGGTATGGGCAACTCTTAAAATTAAGTAGCAAAAATTGAAATAAATTTTACAAATAATAAATGAATGATAAATTAATGATTGTGGAAATTTTTCTGTGTTCCTCATTTCCCAAATTCCAATAAATAAATAAGCACCTCGACTGGTAGAGCAAATATAATCGAAATCACAATAAACGGACTTAGAGAAAGTAGATTTAGGCACATTAGCTATTTTATTTGTATTTTTCCATAAAGTATACGTTATATACTGAGTTCAACTTCTTTTAAAACTACATTTGATTAATAAATGTCTAGTCATGTCATCAAAATAGCAAACGGGCCACCGGTTTACATAAAATCCGAAAGTTTTTGATTACTATCTATGCTGCATACAATTTGAATTTCAATCATCCTCATCAAAATAATCCAACGAAGGCAAGTTTATTGGATATGCCCTATCTTATTGCAAAACTAATGAATATTCTGGCAAACATTTGTCATTTTCAGCAGTTCTGTTATTCGAAGATCCACACTGGTGGAAGGAAGTTTCATGCAAGTAGCATGATTCAAATTATATGTATTAAATAAGTACCGGTCAATAATGTGGTCTTTGTTAAAGAATGCATGCCCAATGAGAAATATATAAAAGGCAATTATATAAAACATACAGATATATTTGTTGGTTCCTATGTTCAACTGAAACGTCCGCTCATCGCAAAAACACATATTGAACAACTATTTCATTTTACTTTATAGATTATTAAGTATAACTAGGAAGAACTGTAGCATTCTATCATTTACTAAGTTCCAAAATTTCTAGAAGATATTAACAGTTGAAAATCGAATTTCAACTTAGTTATTAAGTATTATTTTAAAATAGTCCCATGTTTGATTGGTAGCCTATTGACATACTTAACCATTCGAAATGAAAAATTACGATCTTTGCTTCAAATTACGAAAATTTTTAATATTAAAAAAGTACTCGTCTGCAATATTTTACAGGTAGATAGTTTTTGTCAAGAATAACAAGCATTTCTCAGACTGTGCCTTACTTTAAAGCTCCTTTCACGAAACGTACACCAACACCAATTTTGCACATATGCGATTAGTTTTCGGGAAATGCCACGGTAACATAGCAGAAGCTGTAAGAACTTACACTAGCAAAGGGCCTAAACTTTTCATCAAAAAATTGGAGAAGAGTTCTTTTTTAATATGAACAATGTTCATAATTTGAAGAAAACTTAGTAATTTTTCTTTTCGAATGCGTAAGAATTTCGATAGGCTACCAAGCAAACATGGGACTGTTTTAAAATAATACTTAATAACAAAGTTGAAATTCGATTTTCAACTGTTCATATCTTCTAGAAATTTTCGAAACAAAAATTTCTATATTTTTCTCGTACTCCCCAAGTGAGCCCCTATAACCCCTTAAAAGAAATGACCAATTTTGAATTTTGAATCACCCTGTATAATATAAGAATGAAAATATTCGTAAAATTATTATCAATCTAAGCAAAACTACTTAGTCTACGCCCAACAACATAAAAGGTTTTGTGAGAAGAAAAATTAGTGCTTTATATTTTTTATACTTATAAGGAAATGCTGAGATTCGTCCTTTGATTGCAACTTACGTGAATACTTACTAAATGACATAAAACTTGCCTGTATCCAGTTAAAAACCAGCTGGCGGTTACTTTTCATGTGAGCGTTAAAATATTTTAGTTCCGTGTCATCCATTTGCTTTCGCACAGTAAATGAGCTCGTATATTTCGTCTGAGTTGATTCAAAAGGGATTCCATTAGAGTGCAATGTAAATAAGCTGGGGACTCAAAAACCATGTAACTATCATTTATCTAACTAAAAAAGTAAGTTATATTGTGTTAAGAGTGTTTGATGTTCTCAATAGTTCCCTTCATAATTCTTTTTGGTCCAAAACATATGCGTCTATGAAAAGAATATGGTGGCCTTTCTCAAGTGCGTGATCCACCACGTCAGAAGCTGCAGATTGCTGAAAGGCTGTTGTTCCTTTTCCTCTGTGCCCGCAATCATTTACAGCTCAAGAAACTTTATTCTATGTATTTTCCGCATTCGATATTGCATGAACTTCGTACTTTCGATTATGCAGGAGTTTTTTAGTAAAATCTTAATTAAATTTGAGGGTCACTTGGTGAGGTGACGGTTTCATAACGTGAAAACTGGTCCTCATATTGACCAAAATATAAAGACTATTTAAATGTCAAAAGCGATTGACTTAGAAAAACATTTTACCATAATCTGTTTCATTCTAATGTGTTTGTGATAGATGTGATCACAAAATTATTTATTGATTTTCAAAAAATATTAAACTAACTTTTAAATATACAAAGTTCTAGGTCAATCGGGAAAGCGAAGCTTAGATTCTCTTTTCTCTTTCTCGAAAGCAGACCTGATTAAAATATTAAAGACGATCAATCAATTCGCCATGGAACAATTTGCTCATATTGAAGTATTACCTAATTTGCGTATGACCTAAGTGCCTAAGTTTTCATGTTAGATCCGTCCTATAACAAGGATTAATCCATATGAAGAGTTAGTACGATAAGTAGTAGTAAAAGTAAATGACAATATATAAAGAGTTTTCAATAAATTATACGATAATAAAATAATATATTATTCATGTTAGCATTTAGAACAGCTTTACATTTGATTTGAGAAAATTGAGAACGGAAGCTCTGGCAAATAATATATACTTAGCTTGATTACTTTGGTGTTATAATAAAAAAAATAAGATTAATTCGAATTCAACAACGAGTCAAACCAACTAAGACCAGCTCACATCTTATTTGTTAATTATTATTACAAAGTGTTCTATTAATTATAGGATTTTGAGATTAGCTGATCCGGCAAAAATACGCTGAGTCATATTTGTATGCAAAAATCTTGGAGCAAGCATCCTGGAGTTTATTACGTCTCGAACAGCGTGTTTGCGAAAATAATACGCTTTCCTTAAAGCTCAAGCACATCGTTGCTTTTAGCTTAAAATTACTACCCGAGCTGCTTCAATTTACCTTGTGGTAAAAAATCAAAATTGGCTCTTATATCAAGTTACTTCCTAAAAATGCTTTGTTGCTTTCTTATAAGTATAGTTCTAATGAAGTTATTTGGTCACACGTAAAAATTGGTGTATGTTCAGTTTACTGCATAAAGTGTTCCTAAAATCCAAGCAATTCGTATGTATGTCTACAAAACGCACAATAGCATGTCTTGCTATTCCATGCATTTTATGTACATACAATTCGTTTCGCATATTTTCCTGACTGTACTTTAATTCATTCCAATATATTCCTGGGTTTCAGTCAATTTTACTGTTTATTATTTAAAATGTTACAAAAACGTTTCGGTGTCTTTCTCCACCATCATCAGTTTGTCTAAAATATACATTTACAATCATCATCAATTAAATAAAAAACTCTAACCAAATTTCACACATTAAAATACAATTACATACATATTAAAAAGTATATTAAGAACATTGGCTTTCAGGTGATGAGTCAGGACAAACATATCCGGGAAAAGACCAGAATCCATTGTCTAGAGATTCAAACCTCAATCTCAACTTACGTGTATAGTTCCCAACATGGCAAACACTCAACTGGTTACTGAATTTTCCATATTTTATTCGATATCAGGCGAGTGAAACAAAAAAAACCCGTTTATATTATGGTTTTTTCTTTTTTTTTTTTTTGGTTTTCAGGAATGCTTGGCAATTCTTCAATATCAGATGTTTCATTTACCTGGTCCAATCAGTTCATTTATGCGATTATCTAATTAGTGTATGATATACAGAGCTCAGATTGTCTGTATCTGATCTGAAATTTATTGCATTTTGATGTTTCTTAATTTGTATCATTTCATGGATTCTTCTCTTATTATAGTTGTCTTCATTGACCAATATTTGCGTGTTATCGAAATCAAAATCATGCAACTTTTGTTTTGCATGTTGTGCTAATGCTGTTGCATTCTCGTTAACCTTTCTTAAGCTGTACTTATGTTCGTATACTCTTTTCTTTAAATATTGCCCTGTTTGTCCTAAGTATGTGCTGTCACAGTTCAAACAGTCAATCTTGTATATTACGTTTGGTGTGTCCAATTTATCGCTTTTAGGCTTAAATTTTGTAAAACATTCTTTTGCCAAGTTGTTTTTAGTTTTCTCTGCTACAGCAATATTATGTGGTTTTAAAACATTTTTTATTTTTGTGTTGATTTCTGGCATGTGCGGTAATGATATATACCTGATTTCACCTTCTTTTTTCTTTTTTATATTATTTATGTTGTTCCATTTATTTGCATTGTATATTTTATTAATTCTCTGTTTCATAATTGGCTCGAAGAATTCTTTGGGATAGTTGTTCATTATTAGTACTTTTTTTATTTTTTCAAGATTTTTTTGTCTGTATCTACAATGTGCCAACTTTATCGCTCTATCAGTAAGAGCTGTTACCACACTTTTTTATATTGTATAGGTGCCTATGATTGGTAATTCAAGTATCTACCAGACCACACATCCTTTGTGTACCAGTTTGTTTTTATTTCCCCATTATTGTCATACATAATCGTCATATCCAAAAAGTTTAATGATTTGTTTTTGTCTTCCTCAATGGTGAATTTTATGGTTTCATGGAATGCATTAAACTTATCTAGTGTGTATTGAACTTTTTGGTTTGGCAGGCACATTATGCAGTCATCAACGTATCTTTTAAAAAATCCACATTTATAGTTTAAATCAGGTATTAGTTTTTCTTCTAGACTTTCCATTACAAGGTTTGCAATTGTTGCAGCTATGGGAGATCCCATAGCTACTCCATATATTTGTGAATAGAAATTGTCTTCATATCGGAAGTAAGTGGACTTAAGGCATAGCTCTACCGCCCCAATAAATTCATTTTCGGGTAATGATGTATGTTCCCTAATTTCAGCCCATTTATTTTTTATGCACTGTATTGAGTAATCTACCGGGATGTTTGTGTACAGCGATACCACATCAAGTGATATCAGGCGATGGTTCTCAGGTATCCTCTGTTTTTTTATGAACTCACAGAAGCTCCACGAGTCCCCAATGTGATACTGCGAGTTTCCCAATACATTACTCAATACGGCTGACAGGTATTTAGACAATTGGTAAGTTGGGGCATTTATATTGCTAACTATCGGTCTTAATGGGTGGCCTGCTTTGTGAAGCTTTGGCAGGCCATATATAAATGGTGCTCGGCCGTTGTTGCAATACAGTTTTCGCTTTAAATTATCTGTTATGAATTTATTTTTATGCCATGAATTTATTATTTTATTTAGTTTTGTTTGAATATTTGTAGTAAGATCTTTTTTTTCCCGTTTATATGTTTTTCCATCATTTATTAATGATAGCATTTTTGTTCTATATTCACTTTTCATCATAACCACTGTCTTGCTACATTTGTCAGCCGTTAACACGCAGATATTTGTGTGTTCATTTAGGAACGTTTTGGTTTCACGTATAAGCCCATCGATATAATTGGGCACACCTTTGTTCGATATTTTATTTTTGAAATTTGTTAATATGTTACAACACTTACTTCTTATTTCGTTTTTTTTATCGCTATTTAAAGAGAAGATTCCATGTTCAATGTTTGCTATGATTTCATGAATCGGTTTGTATTGTTTTTTGTTGATAGAAAAGTTTGGGCCAAGTGACAGTACATACCTGACACTGTCTGGTATGCTTACCGTTGTTAAGTTCTCTATCCATTTTTCATTAGTTCTATATTTGTTTTTGTTACCATGTTTTTTTGTTACTAATGTTTCTAGTTTGTTTCTTTGTTTCGCCCTGATCCTGTTGAACACAGTTTCGTACTTCTGCTCTCGTTGTTCAAAAAACGTTCTTAATTCATTGTGATTATATTTTTCTTGTAATTGTCTTTTCACGTTAATGGTTTCACCCTCTATACCTTTTAACTTTGAACAACAATCACTTAATACGATATTCAGGCAGTTAAAGTAAAACATGTCCAGAACCATTAAATATTTAGTTTGATTCTGTCTGTTCCCAAAATGAAATTCCTTTCTCCTCACCCGTATGAATTTTGGTACAATCGCCAAATTCTTGCATCTGGTCAAGAAGTTTCTCCTGTTTTTCTCTCTTGCCAGTCTTGCCTGCAATCTTCCATACGTCCCCCTCAACATCCCCTCATCCATTAGATCCATCTTGCTTTTGTTCCCAAGCATCTCTATTCGTTTCGCATATTTTCCTGACTGTACTTTAATTCATTCCAATATATTCCTGGGTTTCAGTCAATTTTACTGTTTATTATTTAAAATGTTACAAAAACGTTTCGGTGTCTTTCTCCACCATCATCAGTTTGTCTAAAATATACATTTACAATCATCATCAATTAAATAAAAAACTCTAACCAAATTTCACACATTAAAATACAATTACATACATATATAAGCATTCCTGAAAATCAAAAAAAAAAAAAAAAAAGAAAAAACCATAATATAAACGGGTTTTTTTTGTTTCACTCGCCTGATATCGAGTAAAATATGGAAAATTCAGTAACCAGTTGAGTGTTTGCCATGTTGGGAACTATACACGTAAGTTGAGATTGAGGTTTGAATCTCTAGACAATGGATTCTGGTCTTTTCCCGGATATGTTTGTCCTGACTCATCACCTGAAAGCCAATGTTCTTAATAAACTTTTTAATATGTATGTAATTGTATTTTAATGTGTGAAATTTAGTTAGAGTTTTTTATTTAATTGATGATGATAGTAAATGTATATTTTAGACAAACTGATGATGGTGGAGAAAGACACCGAAACGTTTTTGTAACATTTTAAATAATAAACAGTAAAATTGACTGAAACCCAGGAATATATTGGAATGTACATACAATATTTGTTCAAATTCGTCCAAACCGATAATTCGCGATTTCTAGTACAGGTAGATTTAAAATTTGTATAAAACTTTTGAGCAGCCATGAAGAACTCATTCGGGAGTGCAGAAAAATATACAGTGTGTCTACTTAAGTTCGCACCATATGGGAAACTTTTTTATTATTTTACGAAAAAATTTTACTCTTCATAAAATGTTCTAATAATGTTCTTCATAAAATGTTCTTGAAAAGAGGAACGAATAACAGGCCATAAATACGATAATAAACACCAACGAGAAACCCGAAATACGAGGGACGCATTATAGGATCGATCAGATAGATTCCACACTTAAGCAGGATCAGCAAATACCAGAACGAACCGAAAAAGATAATTTTATGAATACTGAAGTAAAAAACAATAGTGATATGAAGAATAAATATTCGAACATCACAAACCACAGACTCAACGCTGACTCCCCTACAATAACTGCAGACGGCCAAACGACACAACCAAAAAACGACGTAAAAAACCTTGGAATCACAATTGACTAGAAACTTAAATTTACTAAAGACATACGAAACATCAGAACAGAAACGATAAAAAGAACAAAACACTTTCGCTAAACAACATACAAAGACAAAGGAATTAGTACAAATACCGCGACAAAAATATACAAAGCGATCTGCAGACCCCTCTTGGACTAGATAGATAGATAAAAATTTATTGAACATTCACATTAATAAAACTCACAAACAAAGTTAAAAACATAAGTCAACTCCCATGTCTAGCCAGATGTTCGGCCGGTTGCTCTTTGCCCATGATCTAAATAGGCGCGCTAAGTCGTCCATTACCTGGGCAGTGCCCTAACATGGACATTCCCGAGCTAGCCATACGCACGACAACGTCAGGAGATAGTCTTGAAGTGGCGGTTTTGGTTTTATTCGAGGGGCATTCATTAAGGAAAAAAGGTCTTCCTGAAGGGAAGCCAAAAACCCCTTTTGCTTCGACCTTTAAGTTTGATACCGTCAGCCGTGGCGTTAACCGCCGGCAGTTTCAACTAGATGACCAAATCCATCCCCCCCCCCCCCCCCCGCCCCGATCGGTGCCACCAACCAGAATGAGGCAGGACGAACCCGTCAAGTCACTTTATGTTGGATTTGTGCGTTTCCAGCCTGCTAGAAACGACTGTCTGCATTTGGCAGGCAATGTTTGTTACGTACTGTCAGGGACAAAATCTTCATAAAATATGGAAAGTCGCTTATACAGGGGACCATGGGTTGGGTGATCGTTTGCTCTTACTTGGGTGATATTTCGCGTGAGGACTGAGCCTTGCACTCCGCTATGATAAATTTTTTCAGCGATGGTATCTATATAGTCGGATAGATATGCCATCCCTGTAGCTTCGTGCATTTCGGTTATTCTGGTGTATCTGTCAGCCGATAGGACGCCTCTCAGGAACCTATTTTGGGTCCTTTGAACACGCCGTCTCGTGGAATCACAGAGTGCCAGATAGGGGAGCCGTAGGTCAGTATGGGCCTTATGGTGGAGTTGTAGAGCAGAAGTTTGTTTTAAGGCGACAGAAAGGAATTTGGCGCCAGAAGAGAGTTCAACTTTCTTCGGGCCATCAAAGTCTTTTGTACAGCAAAGTCAACATGCTTGTTGAAATGAAGTCGGGCGTCTAGTTTGAATCCCAGGTATTTCACCTCTTTTCCTTGCTTGATTGGAGTATTTTGGACCATGAGGGGCGATAGGATTTTATTGTTAGTAAATTTGTGCGAAAAGATAATAAGTTCAGTCTTCCTGGGATTCACTTTAAGTTTCTGTTTGTCAAAACATAGACACAATGTTTATGATAACAGGATTGAGAAAGGGACTAACAGAGAATGATCTATTTGAGGACATAGTAAAACTTAATGAAGAAACTGAAGTGGAATTTGGAAAATCGGTAACAAAGAAAATTACAATAATAACGAAACGCACATGCAGAAATCCAAGTAACGAAAACTGGATTCTTCAAGCACCGCCTGGAATATCCAAATGGTTCCTTAAAAAAGGAAAAATATTTATTGATTTGGTAGTAGTACATATACAGAAACATATTAACTTGACTATATGTTTTATCTGTTCCGGATTTGGACATGTTGGTGAACATTATAGGGAAAAGGCATTCTGCCAGAAATGTGGAGAAGAACACCAAACCAAAGACTGTATAAGGGAAGCATTAAAATGTCCAAACTGTTTAAAACTAAAAATGAAACCTGAAGATAGTCGGCATTCAGCAAGAGATTATCAATGCCCTGTTTACCAACGAAGGATTACACAATATCAAAAGCAACATCAATTACTCTTCAAACTAGCCGGTTTTTTAATCTAGAACCATACTGTCTGGAATACTTTTGTATAGAGTTGTAATTATATTTATGTCAAGTTGTAATTTAACTAGGGGGAAAGTAAGACCCCATTTCATTGCATGTACATGTAGGTGATTTGAAATAAAGAGAGATTTTATTATTATTATTATTATTATTATTATTAATGTTCCCCAATTGTCAATTATGACTTCGCAGAAAGAGTGAAACTATTCGCGTTATTTAAACATATATCTACTATTTCGTTCAACATAGTACAGTAAACATATTTTCTATAACATACATAAAACTCTGTAGGTGAATAAACGGTACTTCAACATTATTTCAGTTCTGAACCGAAATGAGTTGCAAAAATACGAAGTAAGTACTTTATAAAAGATTTTTATTTATAATCGCAGTTTAGCAATAACATATGCTTCAAAGCATCACGAATGGTGTGAATCCAGGAAGGCTTATTTTCTGTTAATAACACCGGAAATAATATTTTTAGTCAGAGAATATTTTAGAACGATCCTTAAACTGTATTTTTACCTTCAGCCCACTAAAATCTTTAAAGCCTGGAAATTTAGTAACACTTATTTCAAATTACAGCCCAATATCAGGTACGTTTTCGCTGGCAAAAATGTATGTTGTAGCCAGGAAGTGTGTGTACGTTACAAACATAAATAACCTATAAAAGTCAGTAATGAATACCATTGGGTTCAGTGTAATGATAAGTGAAAAAAAATATTTGGGTTAGACGTGATTGCCCGGTAAGGATGTGGCCTTTCTTTAATAATTCCTGAAGTACCTTACAGTTACCCCATAAGTACAGGGCAATTTGAAAATAATTCAGGCTGTGAAATTGAACTCTAGTTCGATATTGTTAAACATCTTAAGTTATTCAGTTTTCATTTAAGAAAAACGACTATGGAAAGTTCGTGTGCTGGTTGACAAAAAATTGCTCCCTGAAAACAATTTCGGCAAGTGAGCGCAAAGTTCTTCATTTTCCTACTGAAAAGTTTAGTAATACTTATTCCCATATGCATACAATAAAGTGATTTTAGCTCTAATAGTATGATAATTACTAGGCAATGACTTTTCAGATTAATGCCCGTGACAAAGGTGATCTATAGAACGGTCGACATGTTCACTTGATCTAACTGCATTTGGCACTATTTAACAGCAAATAGACCACAAATATGCTGGTGCTCTATCCAATAAATATCGATGCGTCACGTAAATTTAAAAGGGTCTATCAAATTAAGGCACGATTATCTCACAGTGTGTAAACGAAACAATTCAACAATTAGCATTTCAGAAATAATACTTGACATAAAATCAATGCCTTATTCCAATTCTAACATTGCATTAAGAAGATAAATCTGGATTTTACTAATCAAACTGTCCTAAAAATGAGATAACGCTAAAATAAGATGTACGCTTTGCTTGATTTTGCGAATAGCAGTACTCAGGAGTAAGAACTGATGATGCGATATATTGCAATTTAAATATTTAAAATTAACTACTTAAGTTGTTTATCTTGCGGCGTTTGAAGTATTTCAATAGCTTTATTTGACAACAAAATTTATGACTTGATGAGCAAAATATGGCATAGTGGACTACATGTTGATTTTGTGGTTATCTACCGTCTATGTATGTCTAGTATGCCAAATTTGATCATGTTCCCTTCAATTTGAATCTTGTTGAATTTGTTCCTATTTGAATCAAAAAATCACCTATCAAAATGTTGAGCTTTGTGATGAAATTTTTAGCATAAGGTTGCAGCAATTTACATTTCTGCCTAAGTACTTACATGAACAAATCAGTGCAATGAAGCCAGCCAACAATAATTCCCTATAAACGGACATTCTAGTGTCCTAATAGTTTATCACCATGTCAAAATTTGAAGATTAAAACTTGTGGTTTCACCAAGTTAACTGCAAGAAAAACTCAAAACGTTCGCGATTAACTGCTACGAGTTTACGCACGGATTTCCTGAGTTCACTTATACAGCTGAAACGTTCCGTTGCGCGATTTCGGCAGAACTGAAAAGTTTCAGAAAATGATGGTGAAACTACGAAACGCGATTGCGCTTGCTGCAGATTTTGAGCACCGATTAATAATTCCTGAATGCCGTGACTCACGTACAAGTCCAGTTAAGTTTTTAGGAAACTGGAAAAGCATTAAACGTTTACAAGCAGAAAATAAATTTCATTGTTGCTGCGAATGTACAGCAGACAGATACCTAATCGGAGGAAATGACGTTGATGAGTTGGCATAAGAAATTTAAAGGTTGCTGGTCTGAATGTAACGATAATGAGAGCTGCGTGAGGAAACGTATTATCTATATTTATTTTCCTTTTTTATTAATAACTATTGTTTGATTTATTCAGCTGTTATCGACAAAAGAAAGAGATCCTTTTTATGTATCTATTTTTCAAGAAGTTTAATAATAATAACAATAATAATATCACTTTATATAGCACTTGGCTAGCACATATCGTACCATATTCACTGTTTACAGGTCCTAACTAGATTTTAATATTCTGTTAAATGTGGTTAATATATACATGTCCTTTTAAAGTTCTTTAGATTACCACAGTTTTTTACAATCTCAGGCAGTTCATTAAATTGCTTATATAATATATCAAATTGTTTTGTCCAAAGCTAAAGGGTGTTCCAATAAGAACGACGGATTAAAATTTAAAATAAAACGTATATAGTAGTAGTAAACATCTTTACTTCTAAAAAGAGGCTATCGACCTATTGGTCTTTCTGCCCTTGTTTAATACATGTAGTCTTAATCTAAATAAAAAAACAAATATGAAAATTTTCTTATTCTAGGTTAACAGTCTTATTAAATAAACTTTCCAATTCTAATGACAAGAAAAAATTATTTTATTGTCCAGTAGTCAGTTGCGTTTGTAAGTGTTCGAGTAGCGTTGATGTAGGGAAACGGAAGCGGGATTGTCTGGTTGGTCTTGTAAGACAAAGGGGATTCAGTATGGTCCAGTTGTAGGGGTTGTTTGTCCATTTTGTCTGTAGATGTATGAGTCTTTCCGAAATCTTTGTCATGTTTGTTCGTTCGTATAGTAGTTGGGTGGAGGGGTTGTGTAGTGGGTTTTGGGGGTGTCTTATTCGTGTTATTAGTCTTAGTGAAATTTGTTCTGTTGTTTGTATATAACCTTTTCTCCTTTCTGTTCCGTTTGTCATGAGAATATGTCCATAGTCTAGCAAGGGCCTACAAATAGCTTTATATATTTTGGTGGCGGTGTTTGTGCTTATTCCTCTGTCTTTGTAGGTTAGTGATCGGAAGTCTTTTGTTGTCTTTATTGTTTCTGCCCTGATGTTTCGTATGTGTTTAGTGAATTTAAGTTTGTGGTCAATTGTGATTCCAAGGTATTTTACGTCGCTTTTTGGTTGTGTCGTTTGGCCGTCTGCAGTTATTGTAGGGAAGTCAGCGTTGAGTCTGTGGTTTGTGAGCAGAAGTTGGTTTTTTGACGCGTTTGGTGTTAGTCTCCATTTATAAAACCATGTCATTGTGTTGTTTGTTAGTGTTTGGAGTCTTTGAGCTGCCCTCTCAGTGTCGTCTGCGTACTGTAATATGTATGCCGATCTGTCGATTTGATTAGATAGATAGATAAAAATTTATTGAACATTCCCATTAATAAAATTCACAAACAAAGTTTAAAAAAAACATAACTCCCATGTCTAGCCAGATGTTCGGCCGGTTGCTCTTTGCCCATGATCTAAATACGCGCGCTAAGTCGTCCATTACCTGGGCAGGTAAGTTTTGGAATGTCTGCTGTATACAATGTATATAGCAACGGCGAAATCACTGTACCTTGTGGTACTCCTGCCGCGATGCGTATTTTGGCAGAAGTGGAATTCTCCACTTTCACCTGGGTGGTACGGTTTTTTAGGTAAGACGCTATAAGGGAAACTAGGTAGAGTGGCAGTGAATGTACGGCAAACAACTTATACAGCAGGCCTGTGTGCCAAACTGTGTCGAAGGTCCTTTCCATATCGAGAAGCAGCATTACCGTACTTTGAAGCTTATTAAATGCATTATAGGCATCCGTTGCGATCCTAGCAGTCTGCAGCGTTGTGTTGTGTCTTGCTCGAAAGCCAAACTGCTCATCCGGGATTAAACTTCGAAGCTCGGCTGCTGCCTGTAGTCTCGATAGGATAACCTTCTCGGTTAATTTGCCGAGGGAGTTTAGGAGGGAAATTGGCCTATAAGAGGCGGGATCAGTCGGGTTTTTGCCCGGCTTTAAGATAGGAATTATTACAGCGTTTTTGCAGTCCTGACGGAAGTACTGCAATTTAAGGACTGCGTTGACTATTTGTACTATTAGCACTATAGTTTTCCGCGGTAAGTTTTTGAGGAGTAAATAAGGGATGCCGTCTGGCCCGGGGGCTTTTCGGCTAGGGAGGCGCTGAAGACACGATTGTATCTCCGACGGGGTTGTTATATAGGAATGCAAAATCGAGGGTGGTATAGTATACTTCGGTTCTACGAAAACAGCGGTCTGTCTTTCTATTTCGTTATCCTGAAGGGCTGGTTGGACTTTATGTACTTCTGCCAAAAAGTCGGCGAGCAGCTCGCATTTGTCGCTGGTGGTAATGTAACTCCGCCCCTCTTTTTCAAGAGCGGGGACTTGCTCGTAGCCTTTTCGTAGACTTCTCGACAGTTTCTACAAAGAATTGTCACGGGGAGCTAAGTTTCGCAATTTTTCCGCCCAGGTTAAATTCCTGTATGCGGAAATTTCGCTCTGGATGTCTCGTGCAAGTTCTGCTGCCCTTATGCGATCGGCAGATTGCCTGAATCGCTGCCAACGCTTCCTGATTCTATTTTTCGCCTTAATAAGGTGTAAGATTTCCTCAGGAAAGTTGTCGCGCCGCGGTCTGTTCGGAACTTTTTTGGCCAAAGCTTGCTGTGTCCGTTGTATATTCCTGGTCAGACATTTTACCGCATGCTCTAGAGCCTCGACAGTATCAATCTGGTCCGGAATACACGTCAGGTCTTGTAGTCGTTTCCGATATTCGCGAAAATCGAAATTTTCGTATGAATATCGAAAGTCGTTCGTTTGTGTGCGCTTTAAATCCCTAATGTCGAGGTAAATGGGCAAATGGTCACTGCTGAGGGCGTCTATAACCGCCATCTCCGTGAGATTGGCGAGTCCTTTGGCTATTCCGAAATCAAGGAAAGCTGGGTTCATTCCACTGTTTGGATAATGCGTTGGAGATGAAGTGGGCATAACTAGTAGGCCATTGTCGCGAAAGTAGCTGGCTAGGAAATTGCCAGCTGCGTTTTTTCCGTCCAGGGTTATTAAATAGTGGATGGCGGGCGTTGAAATCTCCCATAAGCAACACCCTATTGGTGTTTGAAAAAAATGGATCAACGTCAGTGGCCTGTAAGCGAGTAGAAGTAGAGTACCCACAGTAGATCAAAACACCATCACAAAGCTCAACGCCAACGTTCTCTGTTACTGACTGCCTGCATGGCACTCTCCTGTATGGGATCGTTGCTTTGATCGCTATGGCCACTCCACCCCTTAGACCGGGCCTATCGACACGCTCGAGCCTGTACCCCCGGATTGTGATTCTGTCTCCGGGGCGCAACCATGTTTCCACGATTAACGCCACATCGACGTCCTCAGACCCGAGGAACTGCTCGAACTCGCTGAGACGACTCCGGAGTCCACATGAGTTCCATTCCCAAATCCTCATATGACACACAAGAACTGCACTGAGACTAGAAATTTGTCTGTCTTCGAGACGCAACCCCTCAATGCAGCGCTGTCTGTAAAATCTTACCGCCTTGATCACCTCCTCCAAGTTGATTTGGGACGACAGCTCGGCGAATTCCCGCTGGACGCTGCCCAGCATGGCCACCGCGTTCCCATTTATACCATGGGTTGGGTGGGTGGAGCTCGTCGGGACAGCTTCGTGCTGCCTCACCGGAGGAAACTCCGCTAATGAAGGCGGTGGCGGGGCAGCATGATCCTGTTGGCGTGACTTGGCGCCATAGTCCTGCTGCTTAGGGGTGGAGGGTGGATCGGGCCAGGGGCTAGACTGGTTTGACCCCAGGCTGGCCTCGTTGGAAGAGGAGCAGGGAGGAAACGCTGCTCCTCCGCCGGGACTTGCGCCTGTTTGTAAATGTAGACTGGGCAAGCCTCGTCACAGCTACGATGAGGCCCACCGCAGTTAGCGCATTTTAATGTAGCTCCAACGGGGCAGGCGGTGATTTCATGCCCCCCGGCGCATCGGGAGCATTTAAAGTATCGGTGGCAGTTCCCGGAGACATGGCCCCAGCCCTGGCATCGACGACACTGTGTCAGGATCTTCCGGTTTGTGCGGGTTTCCCACGAAACCCTGACACTGCACACTACCCTGGCCTCGGCGTTAAGCCTTCGGAGGGTTGCCTTGTCGCTAGTGACGACCAGGTAGAGCGGCATGAAAAGTGTCTTCATTTTGAAGACACTTCTCACTTCCAGTCCTTGGTCTGCCAGATCCTGCTTTATGGCAGTCGGATCTACAGTCCCCTCCAGGCCCCTCAGGACGAACGCGTGGGTTTTTTCCGACGAAGGGGCGTAGGTGTGGAACTGGCTCTTGTCCTCCTCCAGGGATCGTTTCACCGCCGCCCAGGCCATAATGCTGGTGCAGTACACGATTAACGAAGCCTTCGTGTACTTCAGCGTGAAAGGCTGACTGGTGATTCCTTTTATACTACCAATCAGCATTGTGTGATTGCTGGGTTTTCCAGCGATCACAATTGGCGGCGGCTTTTGTGCCTTCTTGGTCTTGTCTGCAGTTGCTGCAGGGCTCTCAGCAATCGCTTCCCGTTCAGTCCCTACGCTGGTGTGAAGTGTTGGAGGCTCATCTACGATTGGCGGCTGGATGGACGTGAATCGGTTTTTCAGCGTCGTGGAGGCCTCTGGACCAACAATCAGCGCACTCCACGCCACAGTCTTTCGCGGGACGACAAATCCGTCATCCGCTGCGCCCGCTGAAGTCGCCTGCGACACCTCTACAGTCTCCTCCATTGCTAATCAGCAATGGGCCGGGATTGGTGACTCTGGCGAAGTTGGGTCAGACTTGGGCACCCTACCCCTTTTCTTGGTCCTGGACCTAAGGAAATAGCTCCCTTGGGAGCCCTGATCCGACTCGGATTCTATAGAGCTTCCGGGATTCATCAATCTTATCGAGCAAACCCGGTAGTTGCCCGACAAGGAATGTTTTAAACTTTATTTAAAAAACGCACAATACAGATAACGAACACAATTTTATCGAAAATGTCGCACGATTTTGCTTCGTAGCACGTCCACACTCGGCAAACAACGATGCGAGTGTCGATTTGATTTTTGTCTGGTAAGATGTAATTGTATATGTCATGGCAGTATATATTGTGGAGAAACGGTGAGAGCGGGGATCCTTGAGGGAGCCCTTGTTCAGGGGAAAAAGAAAATGACAGTGTTTTGTCAATTCGTACTTGTAGTTGTCTGTTTTCTAGTAAGTTCTTTATGGTGTGTAGTAGATATGTTGGTGTGTGTAGTTTGTATAGTAAGCCTCTATGCCAGACACTATCAAAAGCCTTGTTAATGTCCATTAACAGGCAAGGTGTCTTTCTGTCAGTTAGGTGGGTAGTTTGTATATTGTTGGCCAAAATAAAGAGCGGAGGAACAGTCGAGTGATGTTGTTTGAAACCAAATTGGTAGGTAGGTATATATTTTCCAATCACTTTTTCAAGCCGCTGCTTTATTATGTATTCGAAAATTGTGCTTAGTACTGGAAGTAGTGTAATTGGTCTGTAGTTGCTCGGTTGTGTATTGTCGAGTCCATTTTTGGGTATAGGGATTATTAAGCCGTTCTTCCATGTTTCTGGGATTCTGCCATTTGTGATGCAGTTGTTCAATTCAGTTAGGATCAGTTTGTATGTTTCTTGAGTTAGGCGTTTCAAGAGTTTTGCCTTAATTTTATCCCCTCCCGGTGCAGTGTCTTTGACATGCGCTAAGGCTTCATCGTACTCTGTGTCTGTGATCAGTTTGCAGGTGTAGTCCGGTGAGCTGTTAAAATAGTTCAAGTACCAGTCGTTGATCAAGTTCCAGTTGTCATTGTCGAAGTTAAGGTTTGTCGATATGCTGAAGGCCCTTTGATAGTGTCTGGCGAATGCGTCCGCTTTCTCTTTGTGTGTGTAACGTTCTATTCCGTTTTCGTCAATTGTGTCAGTAGTGCCAGTCTTCCTGTATTGCGCCAATTTCTTAATTTTTCGCCAGTGTGTTTTGCATTTGTCCTTCTGTATTTCTTTACATGTTTCTAGCCATTTGTCTTGTCGGTATTGTCCAATCAAAGTTTTAATGTTTCTGTTAATTTGGTTCAGTGTCTTTTTTAGGTCGTTATTTTGAGTGTTTGTATATAGTCTGTACAGTTCTCTCTTATATTTTATTAGTCTCAGTATGTATTTGGGAAGTGTATGTCGGTAGAAAGCATTTTTTATTTCCGCGCTAAATTGTCCTATGGCTAGTGAAAGTTGTTGCTTGCGAAAGTGCTTGCGATTGAATGTAGTCATGTATATGTTGTTTCACTTTGTCTATGTCAGTCTTTGTTAGGTTTAACTTTTTCTCTATAGGAGGTGTATTGGAGGTAGGTTGCGTATGTTGTAAGTCTATGTAAAACGTAATAGCTAGGTGGTCGGATCCAAGCTCTTTGGTTAAGTTTATGTTGTTGATGGTGTTTGTTAAGTTTCTTGTGTGCAGTAGAACGTCTGGTGTTGAATCTCTGTTTGCGGGCATCAGAAAAGTTGGTGGGCTCCCTCCAGGATCCCCGCTCTCTCCGTTTCTCTACAATATATACTGCCATGACATATGCAATTACAACTTACCAGACAAAAATCGAATCGACAGATCGGCATACATATTACAATACGCAGATGACACGGCACTTATTGTACATGACAACACTACTTCTCAGTAGTTTTTGAGAGTAGTCTTTGAGCTGCTCTCTCGAGCAGCTCAAAGACTCCAAACACTAACAAACAACATAATGACATGGTTTTATAAATGGAGACTAACACCAAACGCGTCAAAAAACCAACTTCTGCTCACAAACCACAGACTCAACGCTGACTCCCCTACAATAACTGCCAAAGACGGCCAAACGACACAACCAAAAAACGACGTAAAATACCTTGGAATCACAATTGACCACAAACTTAAATTCACTAAACACATACGAAACATCAGAACAGAAACAATAAAGAGAACAAAACACTTCCGATCACTAACCTCCAAAGACAGAGGAATTAGCACAAACACCGCCACCAAAATTTATAAAGCTTTTGTAGACCCTTGCTAGACTACGGACATATACTCATGACCAACGGAACAACGGAACAGAAAGGACAAAACATTATATACAAACAACAGAACAAATTGCACTAAGACTAATAACACGAATAAGACACGCCCAAAACCCACTACACAACCCCCCCAGCCAACTACTATACGAATGCACAAACATGACAAAGATTTCGGAAAGACTCATACATCGACAGACAAAATGGACAAACAACCCCTACAACTGGACCATACTGAATCCCCTTTGTCTTACAAGACCAACCAGACAATCCCGCTTCCGTTTCCCTACATCAACGCTACTCGAACACTTACAAACGTTACTGACCACTGGACAATAAAATATTTTTTTCTTGTCATTAGAATTGGGAAATTTATTTAATAAGATTATTAACCTAGAATAAGAAAATTTTTATCTTTGTTTTTTGTTTAGATTAAGACTACATGTATTAAACAAGGGCAGAAAGACCGATAGATCGATAGCCTTTTTTAGAAATAAAGATGTTTACTACTACTACTATTTCTCCCTGACCAAAGTTCAATGACTAACCCTGTAGATTATGAAAAGTAACTGACCAAGTACTGTTTCAATGTATCTTGTTACTTGCGTGCGTTCACTCAAATATTCCTCAAACCAATTCAAAATCACTCGACCGAACCCATATTTCTTCAATTTGAGGAGAAGTAAACTTCTGTTAATAGTCTCGAAAGCACGATGAAAGTCCAGGAACACCACACATACTCTTTTTCCAGCTTCCAACGCAGCTTTGCAGGCGGAGAGAATAGATTGTAGGGTACACTCACAAAAGTTTCTGGTTCTGAAGCCCGCTGGATATTTAGTGAGTAAACTATTTTCTTCCACATAAGCCATTATTTGGTCGTGTACACACATTTCCAGCATCTTTTCATATGGAGGAACAATGTTGATTGGTAATCATCACATTTTATTGTGCCATTTTTTCTCGATTGGAGTCACTATGCTTTTTTCCATTTATCTGGAAATTAACCTCTTTCTAAGCTTTGATTGATGACATTTAGATATTTATCTCCCATTATCTCGAATGTAAGTTTCAGAAGTTTGACGGTTATAGCATTGGCGTTACTTTCTTTCTTTTCCATTCTTTTCAATATTTTATACAATTCTTATATTGCTAATCTGTTAAAGTTTCTCATTTCACATTCATTTTCTATTGTTGCTGCGGTGTCGTATAAGGATTTTGTTGGTTTTATATTTTCTGATTAGAGTTTCTGATGCTGTACAGAAAAAAATCATTGAACTTTTCAAATATCTGGATTCCTTCTATTATTTCAACATTGAACATTATTTGACAATGCGCATTTTCACGACTTTTTGTGCTATCTAAATGCTTTCATGTTTTCCACATTTCGGTAGAGTTGTTATTCACTCTGTCTATTCTTTCATTAAAGTAATTTGTTTCAGACTTCCTAATAACTGATACGACTTTGTTTCCTTTTAATTTGAAATGTCTCCAATCTTCCTCGATGTGAGTACGTGCAGATCGTTTATATAGCCAGTCTCCTGTTTTAATTTCATTCTCTTTTTCATGATTCCACCATAATGTGTTAACCCAGCTGAGTCGAGCCACCGTAGCGAGCGGTTGGGTGTTTACGAGCGCGCCAATCCAATGGTGTAAAAGTGCGAAAGTGCCAAAAGTGGGACCAGCAAAGCGAAGTAAACCGCCCGGTTTTGCTACCTGAAAAGGCATCAGGCCCGTTTAAACTTTGGACTGTGCAACGTTGCCACTGTGAACTTTTCACAAACGGACAATATATACATATATATATATATACTATATATATATATATATATATATATATATAGATAGATATATATATATATATACATATATATAGAGATATATATATATATATATATATATATATCTATATATATATATATATCTATATATATATATATATATATACATATATATATATATATATACGAGTGGAATTCAAACGAAAGGATGGACCCTGGGAGTTCGCAAGAATCCGAATCGGATTATGCCTCCCAGGATGGTGGGTTCAAAAAGCCACGAACGAAAAAACGGGGCAGAAAACCGAAGACGACCCAGCCAACCCAGCCAACCCAGCCAACCCAGCCAACCCAGCCAACCCCCACAACGACAACACCTGAGGCCAAACGAATAGCTTTGGACTATCAGTCTACAAACAACAAAAACCAAACAACAAAGAGCAAGACAACATCAACAAGATTTCCCACGTATTCGCACACATTCACAGCGAACGCATTGTCGACCATCACCAGAGTCCAATTTGCAATCAGGTGGGAGGAACTCAACCCCAACAACAAGGATGTGATTATCAGGCAAGATAATTACTTCCTAATCAAAACCAACTAGGAGGACAAAACATCAACAATTTTACAACAACTAAAACAAGAAAACACTGTAACAAGTTACAAATTACAAAAAAACGATAACCTCCCACTAATCCGACAACAAAATTCAGGTCACCACCATATTACACCATCATATTCTGTCGTCGCCACTGGGGTCGACCTGGACATTGAAGACAGCATGTTTCTGGAACGCCTGGAGCAGCAGGGCTTCAGAATAAGGTTCTGCAGGAGAATTATCTCGCGAGAGCGCAACGCACCCACACTCATGATGAGGTTAATAACCGACGACATATCCACATACGAAAGATTGATGAGCGACCGTGCGGTTCATTTTTTGGGCCGCATTTTCAAAATCACCGAAAGTAAACCACCAGCACCCGTGCCTGCGCCGTGTGGCAAATGCAACCTGTTCAGCCACAAAACTGAAGACTGCAAGCAAGCACCAAGATGCAACAAGTGCCAGGGACCCCATCCAACATCCAAATGCGAGTCACCACTGCCAACCAAGTGCGCAGCATGCAAATCAGAGGACCACGCAGCATGGAGCATGAAATGCCCCAAACGACCGACAGCCCCAATCGTCGGCATCCCAAACGTAAAAATAAAATGTGTAAACAAACGTACGTCCGGGATTGCGGAGACAACGACAGTGGCAAGTAGAATACACACACCCATTACAACACATGACCACATCATAAACAAATACAAACATCAACTTAACAAGACAAACAATACCAACAGAGACGAACTACTAAAAAAACTACGAAAACAATTTATAGAAGACTTCGAGATTGACACCTCCGTTGTTTTCTTCGGGAACCATGTCTACATCCTAATGTTTGACATGCTCCTGCCCGAGGGACGCTCTCCAACTGAACCCTGCGAACAAATGAGACAGACGGTGACGAGCATACAAGATTCAATATGAAAGTACTTTACGCGAACATCAACGGACTTAACAGCAAAAAAACACTTATTTACAATTACATAGAACAAAACGACACAGACTGCTGCATATTTGTAGAGACTAAAACCAAACTAGGACAAACACCAACGTACAGAAATTGGCAGTATATCTATAGGCATGGAAATACCATCAATCATGCCAGGGGCGGGGTCGCAGCTCTCCTAAAACCAACATATAAACTTGGAAGAGCAAATCCTCCCTCCCTCAACAACCCTTTGAACGACTGTCTACACTTTACGCTACCCTACTTAAACGACCTGATACACATATTTCTGACATACATACACCCACACTCCAACCTAGAACAAAACATACTGACTAAAGCGAGCATCTATAAATATGCAATAATTGTAGGCGACTTTAATATGAACAAAAGCAAAACGAAACAGCTTAAAAGATTTCTACAAAATTCCGACTTTATAAAACAGCACACCCCACCAACTTTTCTGATGCCCGCAAACCCAGACTCAACACCAGACGTTCTACTGCACACAAGAAACCTGACAAACACCATCAACAACATAAACTTAACCAACGAGCTTGGATCCGACCACCTGGCTATTACGTTTAACATAGACTTACAACATACGCAACCTACCTCCAATACACCTATAGAGAAAAACTTAAACCTAACAAAGACTGACATAGACAAAGTGAAACAACATATACATGACTACATTCAATCACAAGCACACCCCATTTCAATAGAAACCATACAACAACAACTTTCACTAGCCATAGGAAAATTTAGCCCGGAAATAAAAAATGCTTTCTACCGACATACACTACCCAAATACATACTGAGACTAATAAAACATAAGAGAGAACTGTACAGACTATATACAAACACTCCAAATAACGACCTAAAAAAGACAATGAACCAACTTAACAGAAACATTAAAACTCTGATTGGACAATACCGACAAGACAAATGGCTAGAAACATGTAAAGAAATACAGAAGGACAAAGGCAAAACATACTGGCGAAAAATTAAGAAACTGGCGCAATACAGGAAGACTGGCACTACTGACACAATTGACGAAAACGGAATAGAACGCTACACAGACAAAGAGAAAGCGGACGCATTCGCCAGACACTATCAAAGGACCTTCAGCATATCGACAAACCCTAACTTCGACAATGACAACTGGAACTTGATCAACGACTGGTACTTGAACTATTTTAACAACTCACCAAACTATGCCTGCACACTGATCACAGACATAGAGTACGATGAAGCCCTAGCGCACATCAAGAACACTGCACCGGGGAAGGATAAAATTAAGGCAAAAGTCCTGAAAAGCCTAACTCAAGAAACACACAAATTGATCCTAACTGAATTGAACAACTGCATCACAAATGGCAGAATCCCAGAAACATGGAAAAACGGCTTAATAATCCCTATACCCAAAAATGGACTGGACAATACACAACCGAGCAACTACAGACCAATTACACTACTTCCAGTACTAGGCAAGATTTTTGAATGCATAATAAAGCAGCGGCTTGACAAAGTGATTGGAAAGTATATACCTACCTACCAATTTGGTTTCAAACAGCATCACTCGACCGTTCATCCGCTCTTTATTTTGGCCAACAATATACAAACTACCCACCTAACTGACAGAAAGACATCTTGCCTGTTTATGGACATTAACAAGACTTGTGACAGTGTCTGGCATAGAGGCTTACTATACAAACTATACAAACTACACACACTAACATATCTACTACACACCATAAAGAACTTACTAGAAAACAGACAACTACAAGTACGAATTGACAAAACACTGTCATTTTCTTTTTCCCCTGAACAAGGGCTCCCTCAAGGATCCCCGCTCTCACCGTTTCTCTACAATATATACTGCCATGACATATACAATTACAACTTACCAGACAAAAATCAAATCGACAGATCGGCATACATATTACAATACGCAGGCGACACGGCACTTATTGTACATGACAAAACTACTGAGAGAGCAGCTCAAAGACTCCAAACACTAACAAACAACACAATGACATGGTTTTATAAATGGAGACTAACACCAAACGCGTCAAAAAACCAACTTCTGCTCACAAACCACAGACTCAACGCTGACTCCCCTACAATAACTGCAGACGGCCAAACGACACAACCAAAAAACGACGTAAAATACCTTGGAATTACAATTGACCACAAACTTAAATTCACTAAACACATACGAAACATCAGGGCAGAAACAATAAAGAGAACAAAACACTTCCGATCACTAACCTACAAAGACAGAGGAATTAGCACAAACACCGTCACCAAAATATATAAAGCTATTTGTAGACCCTTGCTAGACTATGGACATATACTCATGACCAACGGAACAGAAAGGACAAAACGTTATATACAAACAACAGAACAAATTGCACTAAGACTAATAACACGAATAAGACACCCCCAAAACCCACTACACAACCCCCCCACCCAACTACTATACGAACGCACAAACATGACAAAGATCTCGGAAAGACTCATACAGCTACAGACCAAATGGACAAACAACCCCTACAACTGGACCATACTGAATCCCCTTTGTCTTACAAGACCAACCAGACAATCCCGCTTTCGTTTCCCTACATTAACGCTACTCGAACACTTACAAACGCTCCGCAAACAATCTTATTTATTTAATAGTATTGTTAACCTAGAATAAGAGAATTTTCATATTTGTTTTCATTTAGATTAAGACTGTATGTATTAAACAAGGGCAGAAAGGCCGATAGGTCGATAGCCTTTTTTAGAAATAAAGATATTTACTACTACTGTGTTAACCCATTTATATTTTGCAATTTTTTTCTGTAGAGATGCAAACTCATCCAGCACAGAGATTAAATTTTCAATCAAATTATGAGCCAGAGTGTTTGTATTTGAAGAATTATTTTGCCAAGTCATATTCAGCAATTCAAAATAAATTCCTGGGTTCCAGTCAATTTTATTGTCTATTACTTATAATGTTACAAATACGTTTCGGTGTCTTTCTCCACCATCATCAGTTTGTCTAAAATATACATTCACAGTCATTAATTTGAACTTTCAAAATTTCCTGGGTTTCAGTCAATTTTATTGTTTATTATTTAAAATGTTACAAATACGTTTCGGTGTCTTTCTCCACCATCATCAGTTTGTGTATATAGTTGCTACCAACTTCACATTTAACTGGCCACTCTATATAGGACAAACAGGGCAATATTTAAAGTAAAGAATATACGAACATAAGTATAGCTTAAGAAAGGTTAGCGAAAGTGCAACAGCATTAGCACAACATGCACAACAAAAGTTGCATGATTTTGACTTCGATAACACACAAATATTGATCAATGAGGACAACTATAATAAGAGAAGAATCCATGAAATGATACAAATTAAGAAACATCAGAATGCAATAAATTTCAGATCAGATACAGACAATCTTAGCTCTGTGTATCATACGCTAATTAGATGATCGCATGTATGAACTGATTGGACCAGGTAAATGAAATGTAAACAGCTGATATTGAAAAATTGCCAAGCAATTCCTAGAATGCAAAGAAAAGACGAAAGATAAACAGTTTTTTTGTTTCGCTCGCTTGATATCGAATAAAATATGGAAAATTCAGTGGCCAGTTAAATGTGAAGTTGGTAGCAACTATATACGTAAGTCAAATTTAGATCTCTAAACAATAGATTCTAGTCTTTTCCCGAACATGTTTGTCCCGACTCATCACCTGAGAGCCAAGGTCCCAAATTGTACTTTTTAATATGTGTGTGATTTGAATTTTAATATGTTAATTTTGTGAAAGTTTTTTTTTTTATTAAATTGATAATAAATGTAAAATGTATATTTTAGACAAACTGATGATGGTGGAGAAAGACACCGAAACGTATTTGTAACATTTTAAATAATAAACAATAAAATTGACTGAAACCCAGGAAATTTTGAAATTCTAATCTAAAAAAAAAAAGTGGCCAGTTAAATGTGAAGTTGGTAGCAACTATATACACAAACTGATGATGGTGGAGAAAGACACCGAAACGTATTTGTAACATTTTAAATAATAAACAATAAAATTGACTGAAACCCAGGAAATTTTGAAATAAATTGAAGTACAGTCAGGAAAATATACACAACAATTAATTTGAACTGTGAGTAGGTCATATCCTGGAGCTTTGCCGTTTCGGAGTTTGTTTAGTCCTTCCTGTAGTTCTGCTGGTGAAAATTGTTTGATCGGTTTGGACATTGACAAGGGACGGTTAAAAAGTAGCTTATTTCTTTGTGCAATATTTTATTGTCTGCATCCGGGTATGATTGAAATATTCTTGCTAGGTGGTCGCCAAATGCGTTAGCTTTTGCCTGTTCACCGCTGGCTCAGCGAAAGTTGGATCTAATGGGGGCGTCGTGAGTTTGTGGTCTTTTGAATGTTTTTGTAGCTCTCCACAGGGAGTAGTCTAAAGTTGACGAGGTTGATAGATTAGTTAAGTAATCGTTGAAAGTATCATTCTCACTTTTTAGGAGAAGTGTTTTCAAGTCGTTAGTTGCATTGTTTAGGTTTCTTTTATCCTCTGGATGGTAGCTGTTCTGCCATTTCTTCCTTAGCTCTCTTTTTATTCTAATCTTTTGCATAATTTCTTGTGGATATATGCAAGTGAAATTTGTATTAGTAGGAGTAGTGGGAATTGGTTTGAAAGCCGTCTCATAGATTAACTGGATCAAGTATTCTGTGGCACTGTCAATGTTATCTTGCGTTTTTAGACTGTGTCTGATCTGTATATTATCTTCAATTGATTCGGTGAACTTCGTCCAATTTATTTTATAGCTATACAGCTGAATTTTTCCTTTTTTTTAAATCATTTGTGGACTCAGCGTTAGAACAATAGGAGAGTGGTCTCATGATAAGTTGAAATTGGATATAATCAGAGTATATTTATTTTGTTTATTTTCTGGATAATATTTCTGCGCTCTGAGTGTCCATAAAACTGATTGCTCTTCGTAGTTGTTTTTGAATGGCAAATTTGATGGTGTCATGAATGGCTAGAATTTCCGCCTTACTCCGCGATTTTGGGAGTCTGGACGAGTGAATTTTGACGACAAAATTTGAAATTTCAATCGGGGATATATATTCCGTATCCCACTCTCCCATCATTCCTTGACGCCTCTGAGCAAGCAAAGATGTGTGATTTCTTGAAAATTTCAGTCGCTGCCATAAAGTGTTCTCTAACCATGTGTGTTGTTTCTCTAGATGGAGTTCGAGTTTTTTCACAGGGACAATCGCGGCATCATGTACTTTCCCAACATGGATAGTTTGTGCTTTTGTATATTTTTTGAAGTGTCTTTCTAGAGCTTATTATGCCTTTCCGAGCCTGAGGGCAGACGTCTGTAATGGGATGATTATGCAAGGTGATCAGCTTAGCGATAAATTTGGCCGCCAATATGTGTCTTATATGTTCTCGGTCTATCATAGCTGCTCCGCCAATAAGGCCATTCTTGGGGTGGATTTCATACACCCTAGACGTGTTCTCAAACCCTGGAAGAATGTAACATCCAATTCGTTCAAGCTTCTCTGATTTACCGGATTAATAAAAATCGACCCGAAATCCAAATGTAATTTGACCAAGGCTCCGAACAAAATCAGCAGAGTACTAGGTTTAGCCCCCCCAAACTCTACAAACCGCTCTTATAACGTTGAGTGATCTTTTGGCTTTGTTGGCTATGTTGTCGATGTGTCTATTCCATTTAATTTTCTCCTGAAGTAGTACCCCTAAGTATATGTGAATTTGATATGAACATTTTTTATTTGAATGTTTGGAGGTTGTTGTTTTCGTTTACCTTTGGTGAACCGTATAGCTTGGCATTTTTCCATAGCTAAGGACAGATCGATATTTTCTAGGGGGTCATTATTATTTCTATTGCGCAATTCGTTTTAGCAGTCATGTTATCCAAATTGGAACCCCGGATACAGACAATTATATCGTCCGCGTAGCCCATTATCTCAGCTGGTTTGATGTCAATGTTGAAGGCTTCCAGAGTGTATGTATGGAAAAAGATCGCACTGAGTGGTGAGCCTTGTTGGATGCCTTTGGTTGCCCTAAAAAAGTTCCGTCTATCTTCCTGCTGTACAATAGTCTATTTGTCATGATCGTGAAGCTTAAATCGTTAAGCTTAGGCTGAATGCCTATCTTATTGAAGATGTTGTAGAGTTTGTATAGATTAACATTGTCGTGTGCCGATTTAATATCTAAAAATACTGCTATCACGGTTTGTGATAAATTGAAAGCCTCCGTGACTTGTAGAGGCAGATGGGCGACGTTATCGTAGATACATCTGCCTTTGCGGAACCCTGATTGCGCACTTCGAAATGTGTTATTATTTTCTTTTAAACTCGATTCTGTTTTTTTATCATGATTTTCATAATTTTGCATCCGCACGAAGATAATGCGATTGATATGTAACTTTCTGGGAGTGCGGGATCCTTGTTAGGTTTTAGAAAATGAATAGTGTTGTAAACTTTAAGGATTAAAGGTAAGGATTTTATTATATGTAATGAGAAGTTAAACTTTTGCATTTAATGGTAGATTTCGGAACATTGAGTACGAGATGTCGGCATTTCTTAGTGCTGATGATTTGCATGATGTGTAGAGCATTGTTCAATTCGTGGATAGTGAAGGGGGGAGGGTGTTTGTTTCGTGATGATGAAGCTTTCCAAAGTCGAGATCCATGTGTACGCTGGACATTTTAAAAAGCATTTCGTGTTTGATTTCATCTGGGATTAACCGTTTTGTGTCTGAGTTAGTATTCTGTCTGTTTGAAAAGTTTTTTATTCTGTTCCAGACGTATTTGTTGTCGGATTCCTTATTTAGTGTTTAAATTTTTCTTTAATTTCTTAAATTTTTGTGTTGATACAATTTCCAGTTTGCTTTCTAAAAGTTTCTTGTTTTGAATGTTCTTGCTATTGTTTTGCTTAAAGGATTATGATTTGTGGAATAGATCTCCAGAACTGTTGAAGAGTGATTGCTGTTTCCGCAGTCGTAAATGACTTTCCATTTTGAGCGGATAGCTGGCTGGTTGCTGACTATAGTCAGATCCAGGGCCTTGGCGTTGTGATTCGAGCGCTGGCTCAAAGTGTTGGATCCGGAGTTCATTATTACCAAACCGGTTTTCGTGATGAAATCATCTAGTATTTTTCCACCCTTGTTCATCGCTGACGCGTTCCACAGGTTCCACATGGGAGTTCAGGTCACTCATAATTACCACAAAGCGACAGCAATTACTGTACTACAAGTACTGGAAGCAATTCTTCTAGCATTTGTGTTGTTATATTTTTATTAGAGATGGTGTATATATTAGCATAGTGCACATTTCCGATCTGAATAATAATGTTTTGCGTAAATTATGTGTTGTATAGGTGAGTTACATTAAAAACGATGTTTTTTATGCATGTTGCGACTGCTACGTATCCGCCTTATATGTTCTGTCGGATTATGCTGTGGGTTCTTAAGGAGAGGTTGTGGTCATTGTTTAGCCTTGTTTCGTTCAACATTATGAAATCTGAGAATTGTTGATGAATGATCGCTATTAGATTATCTCTGTGAGATTTTAAATTTCGTATTTTCTTTTGCAGTAATTTCATGTTCATGTTGTTTTAGTTCGTGTTTGATAGTTGTGTTTAGGGGTTCAGAGATGGGTTGGAAGGATCCAGAACCTCGTAAGGAATTTACTACATCTCTGATTTTTTATTTATCTTCCTGGGTAGTTTTTTTTAATTTGGTTTTTCAAATTTCTCAGGCCTGGGTTAGTATTTGCTGGGTTAGAGAGGTTATGAATTGCACTATTAGGCAAATGTAAACATCATCTTAACAGTTTGTGGTCTGGAGTTGGGATAAAGTCGGTTCTCTTCGTGTGCTTCTCTGTCATAACCCTTATATAAGTTGTATTCTTCGTTCTGAGGGTTTTATTGAAATGTTGGTTGCGTTTAGATTATTGTCTGGCTGCGCTTTATTTCTTAATTACGGGAAGTCTCGCGTGTTCATAGCGAAATGTCCTGATTACATATATGTATGTTTACACAGTTTGCTCGCGCAGTAGAAGGTAATATTGTCGAACGCCATGAGTTCGTCGAATCTTCTTTGGCCTTTTGTTTTCCGGACAATTCTTGGATAAAGACTTATGGTTTTCATTGCAGAAATACATTTCATTACGCAGGTATTTTCTGTATCTTGTTCTATGTGCTTGTCGTCCCCGCAGTTGAAACATTTTTCTCTTTCTTTGCAGTTGTTCTTAATATGACCGAACCTCAAACATTGGTGACATTGTGTCACAGGTGGAACGTATCTTGTGACTGCATATATACTGTTTGCCGCTTGGAAATTGTTGAATTCGACTGCAATTCTGTTGAGCTCTTTATTGCTTATCTTTTTAACATTCGTTAGGTTTAAATTGAATATGTCTCTGGCTATCTTGATATTATTGACATTGCCAACATTAAATCCTATGCTGCTGGTGGATTCCAGATAAGCAACGAAGGGGCTATTGTCTGATTTCTGGTAAAAAAATTGTTGTTAGTTGGGAATGTTATTTGGTTCTTTTTACCTTGAATTGTTTGTTGAGATATTTCATTTAACGGAGGTGATGATTTCACTTTTTTTCATTGTTGGGATTTACCACTTTTCACATAAAGGTAACTCGGCCTGTGAGGAAACTGGGTGGATCGAGTATCCCAGTGGAAACACAGTCGGTCCCAAGCCCGGAAAAAATAGGAGAGTTCACAGGTAAGGCCAGCGACCTGCCTGAGGTAAAAAGGAACACGGTGCTAAAAGAACCAACAATTCAGCTTGGGATAGGACGGGAACAACTAATGACGACTCGGCGAGAATAAGGAATAAACGACATCGGAAACCAAAAACGTTAAGAATTGGATGCTGGAACGTAACTTCCCTGAACAACAAAGACCAGGAGATTTTGCTGGAGATAGAAAAATACAAGATCGACGTTTGCGCAATCACCGAAACCAAGGAAAACGGGAAAGGAAACTTCAAGTGCGGAAAATACGTTCTGGTATACAGTGAAACAGACAAATACGAAAGAGCAACGCCTGGCGTTGGGATACTCCTACATCAGCGACATAACATACGTTAACGACAGGATACTACAAGTAACAGTAGAAGATCAGAAGTGTTTATGCCCCCGACACCTCCAAGTCAAGGGAATAAATAAATATCTTTTACGACAATCTACAAGCAGGGCGCGGCGGCATTAGATCCCAAGACGATTTAATAATTCTCGGAGAACTAAACGCCAGGATCAGAAACAAATGTATGCCATGAGTAAAAAACCGATACAACGAAGAAGCAAAGAATGAAAGCGGCAACTGCGCTTAAAATGAGCTACGAATAAACAACACTTTTTTCCCACACAAACCACAATTCAAATTTGAAAACACGCGATGACATAAATCCGTAATAGATTACGTAATCCCCAACAGAAACATCCACCCACGCAGATTCCAAGACGTCAGGACTCTGACCTTAGCAAATGCCGGAAGCAATAATTGCTTAGTACCGGCGAAAATTGCAGGCATTCTGAAACTGAAAAACAGCGAACCAACGAATGGCACTAACAAAATCAACGTGGAGTCTCTATCTGATGCCCCAACAAGGTACCTGTACCAAAGGTGATGGGAGGAAAAAAACCAGGTCTGCAAAATACAACAGCCGGACGAAGTAGAAACCGCTTGGCAAAAACTGAAATCGAACATAATAAGAACTGCGGAAGGAGCACTAGGAAGAAGGCGTCGTACGGGGGGAAGGAATCCAAATACCAAACCGTGGTTCACTCAAGAGGTCAAGACGCTGGCGGAGGAGGTTTTGCCTACAGTACAGATCAAAGTCGATAACGTACAATTAGTACAAGCTTGTAAGAAACGGAATTAACAGAGAAAGACAAACAATAAAAACAACACACTGGGAAAATTTGTAGAAGGACCTTTACGGAGGACAGAAAAAGGTGTGGAATATGCTCAGAAACAGGAAGAAATCCATAAACGAGATCATAGAACCTACGAAGAATTCAATCGAGGACTGGGAGAAATACTTTCGGGAGCTGTACGCACAAATAGATGATAAGACCTGTCGATCATGGAACATATCCCGGGAGAGAATTGAACAAGTAGCCAGCAAACTGAAAAACAGAAAGTCGTCCGAAGCGACGAGCGAGGAGGAAGTTGCTGCCTCTGGGATGTGAAAAAACGCAATATTTACCATACGACAGATAACTGAGAAAGCCATAGAATTTAACAAGCCTGCTTTTGTGTGTTTCGTCCACCTCGCCAAAGCCTTCGACAGAGTGACGCTAGCTGACGTCGTGCCACTTCTGCAGAAGAGAGATATACACCCCCGCATAATAACTATCATTGCCAAGCTAAACACCAATAACTACACATCCATAAAAGTAGCAGATAGGCTGTCCGAGAAAATACCCGTAGCAACTGAAATAAAGCAGAGAGACAGTTTAAGCCCCACCCTATTCAACATAATCATAGACGAAATCATCACAGAGGTCAAGAAGGTGGGGCCATCCTCCATCCGATATCCTCGGGTGGGGGACAAATAAATCAGAGTAATATGCTATGCTGACGATGCCGTATAGATGTCCGAGAGCGAAGACGATTTGCAACGGCTTCTTTATAAGTTCGAACAAACTGCGTCAGAATTCAACATGCAGATATCGACGAGCAAAACACAGTGTCTAACCATAGTTGAGGAGCCGCGCAGATGCAAACTCGCCGTATACGGAAAGAGCGTAGGACAAGTTATGAATTTCAAATACCTAGGCGTCAATATAACAAGCAGCAAGGATTTGGAAAAAGAAGTCAAGGCAGAAACAATGAAAGCTTTGTTGATATGGGCTATCTACGGAATATAATATGGCGAAACAAGTACATGTCTGTCGAGAGCAATCCAAGAAACCAGAGCAGAGAATGCCACAGTGACTCCTCAGAACAGCAGAGATGAGAACTTTGCGAGGCATAACAGGCTGCAGTTTGAGGGACCACATTAGAAGGCAGTGCAACATTCAAGATGCGCTGAGATGGGGCCGCAATAGAAGAAGAGAGTGGAGACAGGATGGACAATACGAGTCTGCCAAAAATCGCGAAAGAGGGACGCTCGGCATCGAAAAGACCTCCTGGATGACCCCCAATACGATGGCACGACAGCTGGAGCTCGGCGTCTTAACTAGGGTTATAATCGTTGAAGGCAAACCGGATGCCATCCTACAACAAAGAAGAAGAGGAAGAAATAAAGGTGTTATATTCTATAATCTGGTGGAACCGCTCCTCCATTTGAAACTCATTTTAGCTTAAACCCTGGGTTTTCCGCTCGTCATCAATCAACCGCCAGAAAAATACAGGTAATCGAAGTCTTATTCTACAGGTTATCAAAATATTTGCTTTCAAAGGAGAAGAAAAAGACACGTTAACACAGATTGGTTAAGTGGTATCAGGACCTCTCAACGCTTCGAAGTTGATTCAACACGCTTTTCGAGACTGTAGACTTCGAGAGAAATTTTGTTGCTGCTTACACCACGGTGTTCACAGCCCGAATGTGCAGGTGCACTGTCTGAAAATTAAATCAAAATGATGGGTTAGGATCAGAATCTTCTTTCAATTTCAACAAATCCAATCAGCAGTTATGTACAAATAAAGAAATAATTCAGCGCATGATGTTCAAGTGCCTAACTTTCTTCAAGTTATAATACGTGATTAAAGTCATGTGTTTAATGGTTTAAAAAATTAATTTATTTCAGCAAAATTTTTAGAAAGAAAATATTAAATGAAAATATATGGAAATGTTTGATAGGAAAGCGTCCACGAGTTTTGTGCTGAAATTTTAATTTAGGTTCTAGCATTTCATTCTGTTATGTTCTGTCAATACTGGCCCATACTATATACTGGGTGCCCATAAACTCAACCAATGCCATAATGTTAACTTTTATATGTACTTCATTTTGATGTTAAGATTAAATTCTGTTGTACTTTTAAACATTTGTGGTCAACTGACATTTTAAATTATCTTTCTGGTGGTTGGTATTTGTCAATTTAACATCGATAACTCCATAGTATCTTAGAGTAAAAAGGTACTCTTGTCTGAAGTGGCTGGGGCGTACAGAATGTACATATCTTTTTGTTGTTCTCAATAGTTTAGCAAATATTTAGCAGTTGGCTTTTGAACACGGAGAGTTTCTCCATTTAACAGAAAAAGTCGGAATTTAATAGAAAATAAATCTAAATACTGACTTCAAATAAAATAATTTAATAATAATATTACAAATTGCCACAAATTATTATAAAATGCAGTTTAACAAACGATGCTCCACATGGCGGTCATTACTTTAAATGCGTCAATTTTTTTTTGTCTAATGATTGTCTAATCGTTCTCGAAATTCCTAGATTGTTTTTGACCGTATTACCTGCTTCTTAAATTCATGCCCAAAACTGGTCCGCATTTGTAATAGATGCAAATAAAGTCAATCATTCATCATTCCGGCCAAGCAACTTCCAATTCACTGATAAACGTAAATAATGTGTAAAAACTCAGGAACTGTTCTCCTAAATGATACTTTAAAAGCTTTCACAATGGTAAAAATATCTGTTGAAACGTTTTCCGCTTTTATTAACCGGGTGCTGCTTATTAACGTGTTGTTTACATCTTTTAGACAGAATAAAATCGTTCTTCAAAAACCTATAATTTTTTGTAAGCGTTTAAAGCTTATATGCCTTTTTCCTGGCCTTTAGTCGTTGGTGAGTACAGCTTGACAACCGGGTTCCAAACCCAGCAAATTTTAAGTTATTTTTTAAGGTATTTAAGGTAGGCTTGGAGCAAGCGTAAAGCCTTCACGAAAGCGGGTGACGTCTTGCCTTACAACTGGAGTACAACGAGTCCTCAAATCATCAACTAGCCGTGGTACGATCCGCTTGTGCGAAAAATTGTTTCTCGTGCTCTCGGATTGTTGACCATAGTTACGTGCGATAGTTTCTTTTGCGTTCACTAACAGTACAAGACACACTAACTACAAGTGTTCTCCGTTGTGGCGGAATCCACAAACATCTTAGAATCCGCCGACGAAGACGACAATGAGTCCGTAATCTCATTGTCGTCTCTAAGTTCGCTCGCCAGTAGCGCTGCATCAGCAGACGCTTTCCTCCAATTGGACGAGGAACAAAAGCTACAGAAATTGAAGCAGGTTTTCCGCTTGCTAAGAGTAGATAAAGGTTGCGACCGCTGCAGGGCAGTTTCAGCGGACTTTACAGCTGCCTACAGAGCAGGCAAACCACCAAAGTGGTCGCTGGCGGTCAACCATCTGAAGGCCGAGCACCCAACTGCACGGAAAAGGGCCCTGCTAACCACCCAGATCTCTACAAGGGCCGTACCCAAATGGAAGCTGGATAAGGTGAGCCCCCCTAACATAACGAAAAAACCGAAGCACCAGCCAGAAAAAGCCACGAACGAGATTGCCCCAGAACCACCAACGGACCAACCACAGCGAGCCACGAACTACCAGCAGGATAAAGAAAAGCGGGGAGCTGTTGCTATGGCTGAAAAAGAGTCAGCCGTGCGCCAAACAGTGGCCGATGACAAGTCGGGTCACAGCGGTGATGCCTTCATTCTGCCACGGAAAACGGTGCCGTGGAGCACACTGTTGACCACACCGGCAAACCCAGCAATAGCAACGGAAAACCGCTTTTCGCCAATCCAACCGGCAACTAACCCCTTCGAGATTGAGCCTCAACCCTCCACCAGCGGGACCCAAACAATGCATGAGGAACTGGGTGCCAAAGCGGCTGCTTCGCTCAACAAAGCGGCGAAGAAGGCCGAAAAACCGCCACCAATTGTCATCGTGGGAAAGCCCAGCAGCCACAGCGCGCTAGTGAATGGCCTAAAATCGATAACAAATAAGCCATTCACTTTAAAATACACGAAAGCGTCCCTGATAGTGTACTGCAGCTGCATATTAGACTGGGCGGCGGTCAAACGGTCACTGGAGGCAGAAAGCAGCCAGTTCCATACCTACGCACCTGCAAACCAGCGAACACACGCGTTTGTGTTAATGGGGCTCGAGGGCAACGTGGAGACCTCGCACATCAAGGAGGACCTCGAGGAAAAGGGGTTTTCCATAAAAAATGTCTTCCGAATGAAGACCCAGTTTCGGCCCCTGTACCTGATTGTCACCGATGATTCAGTGACCCTACGGAAACTCGCCACCACCGCCAAAGTGATCCGCGATGTCAGGGTCTCCTGGGAAACCAGGAAGAACCAACGAACCCTGACGCAGTGCCGCCGATGCCAGGGCTGGGGACACGTATCGGGCAACTGCAACAAACACTTCAAGTGCTCCAAGTGTGCGGGCCCCCACGAAATAACATCGTGCCCGCCGGGATCGGCGCTAAAATGCGCCAATTGCACTGGTCCCCACCGGAGCTTTGACGAAGCATGCCCAGTGTACGTCTTCAAACTGGCCCAACGCCCGGTCGAAAAACCGCAAAGGCAGTTCGTGGCGGCACCACTTCCGTCCAGACCAGCATGGGGGCAGACCTTCCGAGCCGCAGGCCCGATCCCCCACCCAGAAGCCAGCAGGACTAGGCAGCCCATCCCGAGCCCGAACGAGTTTCCGCCGCTCCCTGGCAGAAATGAAATGACCAGCAGGGCCACGCAGCCTGATCAAACCATCGCAGCTAATGGTCCCCAACCAAGACCCCCCACTAACCAAGGCATGAACGCTGGCGCAGTAGCCACTCTGGGCACCCTGCATCGGGAATTCGCCGATCTGGCATCGCAGGTGAACTTACAGGATGTAATCAAGGCGGTTAGATTTTATAGCGCTGCGTTGAGGGGCTGCGAGACGAAAGCGGACAGGTTCCTCGTTTCCGCGCAGTCCTTCAACGAAGACATTAATAGCTTCGATTTTTAAGCCCTGATTTTGCCAACTGTGCCCTATGAGGATAGGAGAATGGAACTCATGCGGACTCCGGAGTCGTCTCGGTGAGTTTGTGCACTTCCTTCAGACCGAGGATATCGACGTGGCGTTGATTGTCGAAACATGGTTGCGCCCCGGGGATATACTTAGGATTCGGGGGTACAGGCTCGAACGTGCCGATAGGCCCGGTTTAAGGGGAGGAGTGGCCATAGCGGTCAAAACGTCAATTCCATACAGGAGACTGCCACACAGGCAGTCATCAATAGAGAACGTAGGCGTTGAACTTCCTGATGGAGTTTTGATCTACTGTGGCTATTTCTCCACCGTACGCTTACAGGCCGCTGATGTCGATCCATTCTTCATAAACACCAATAGGGTGTTGCTAATGGGAGATTTCAACGCCCGCCATCCACTATTCAATATCCCTGGACATAAAAACGCAGCCGGCAACTTTCTAGCCGACTACGTTCGCGACAATGGCCTACTCGTTATGCCCACTTCATCCCCAACGCATTACCCGAACAGTGGAGGGAATCCATCCTACCTCGACTTCGGAATTGCCAAAGAACTCACCAATCTCACGGAGATGGTGGTTATAGACGCCCTCAGCAGTGACCATTTGCCCATTTACCTCGACATTAGGGATTTAAAGCGCACACAAACTAACGACTTTCGATATTCATACGAAAATTTCGATTTTCGCGAATATCGAAAACGACTACAAGACCTGACGTGTATTCCGGGCCAGATTGATACTGTCGAAGCTCTAGAGCATGCGGTAAAAGGTCTGACCAGGAATATACAACGGACACAGCAAGCTTTGGCCAAAAAAGTTCCGAACAGACCGCGGCCCGACAATCTTCCTGAGGAAATTCTGGACCTTATTAAGGCGAAAAATCGAATCAGGAAGCGTTGGCAGCGATTCAGGCAATCTGCCGATTGCATAATGGCAGCAGAGCTTGCACGAGACATACAGCGCGAAATCTCCGCATACAGGAATTATACCTGGGCGGAGAAACTGCGAAATCTGACTCCCCGTGACAATTCCCTGTGGAAACTGTCGAGAAGTCTGCGAAAAGGCTATGAGCAAGTCCCCGCTCTTGAAAAAGAAGGGCGGAGTTATATTACCATCAGTGACAAGTGCGAGCTGCTCGCCGACTTTTTGGCAGAAGTACACAAGGTCCAACCAGCCCTTCAGGATAACGAAATTGAAAGACAGACCGCTGTTTTTGTAGAACAGAAGTATCCTATACCACCCTCGATTTTGCATTCCTATATAACAACCCCGTCGGAGATACAATCGTGTCTTAGGCGCCTCCCTAGCCGAAAAGCCCCCGGGCCAGACGGCATCCCTTATCTACTACTCAAAAACTTACCGCGGAAAACTATTGTGCTAATAGTACAAATAGTGAACGCAGTCCTTAAATTGCAGCACTTCCCACAGGACTGGAAAAACGCTGTAATAGTCCCCATCTTAAAGCCGGGCAAAAACCCGACCGAACCCGCCTCTTATAGGCCAATTTCCCTGTTGAACACCCTCGGCAAATTAACCGAGAAGGTCATCCATTCGAGATTACAGGCAGCAGCCGAACTTCGAAGTTTAATCCCGGATGAGCAGTTTGGCTTTCGACCAAGACACAACACAACGCTGCAGACTGCTAGGATCGCAACGGATGCCTATGCAGCATTTAATAAGCTTCAAAGTACGGTTATGCTGCTTCTCGACATGCAAAGGGCCTTTGACACAGTCTGGCACACAGGCCTGCTGTACAAGTTGTTTGCCGTGCATTCACTGCCACTCTACCTAGTTTCCCTGATAGCGTCCTACCTAAAAAATCGTTCCATCCAGGTGAAAGTGAAGAATTCCACTTCTGCCAAAAGACGCATCGCGGCAGGTGTACCACAAGAAAAGTGATTTCACCGCTGCTGTATACATTGTACACAGCAGACATTCCAAAACTTCCCACTACAAAAATAGCACTATACGCTGATGATACGGCTATCTACGCATCGTCTTTTTATGCTCAGGCTGCGAAATCTCTCATTGCACATCACCTGAGTTTATTGACGCCGTATTTTGACAAATGGAAACTTAAAGTGAATCCCAGGAAGACGGAACTTATTATCTTTTCGCGCAAATTCACTAACAACAAAATCTTATCACCACTCGTGGTCCAAAATACTCCTATCAAACCAACAAAAGAGGTGAAATACCTGGGATTCAAACTAGACGCCCGACTCCATTTCAATAAGCATGTTGACTATGCTGTACAAAAGACTGCCATGGCCCGAAGAAAGTTGTACTCTCTTCTGGCGCCAAATTCTTTCCTATCACCTCGAAATAAACTTCTGCTCTACACCTCCACTATAAGGCCCATACTGACCTACGGCTCCCCTGTCTGGCACTCTGTCTGTGATTCCACGAGACGACGTGTTCAAAGGACCCAAAATAGGTTTCTAAGAGGCGTCCTATCGGCTAACAGATACACCAGAATAACCGAAATGCACGAAGCTACAGGGATGGCCTATATAGCCGACTATATAGATACCATCGCTGAAAAATGTTATCATAGCGGAGTGCAAGGCTCAGTCCTCACGCGAAATATCACCCAGGTAAGAGCAAACGATCGCCCAACCCATGGTCCCCTGTATAAGCGACTTCCCATATTTTATGAGGATTTTGTCCCTGACAGTAAGTGACGACAAACAAACATTACCTGCCAGTTGCAGACAGTCGTTTCTAGCAGGCTGGAAACGCACAAATCCAACATAACGTGACTTGACGGGTTCGTCCTGCCTCGTTCTGGCTGGTGTTGGCTGGTCCTTGCACCGATCGGGGCGGGGGCGGATGGATTTGGTCATCTAGTTGAAACTGCCGGCGGTTAACGCCACGGCTGACAGTATCAAACTTAAAGGTCGAAGCAAAAGGGGTTTTTGGCTTCCCTTCAGGAAGACCTTTTTTCCTTAATGAATGCCCCTCGAATAAAACCAAAACCGCCACTTCAAGACTATCTCCTGACGTTGTCGTGCGTATGGCTAGCTCGGGAATGTCCATGTTAGGGCACTGCCCAGGTAATGGACGACTTAGCGCGCCTATTTAGATCATGGGCAAAGAGCAACCGGCCGAACATCTGGCCAGACATGGGACATTTTACTGACTTATGTTTTTTGTTTTAAACTTTGTTTGTGAATTTAGTAATGTGAATGTTTAATAAATTTTATCTATCTATCTCTATCCTCAAGAGAAAAAAGTCTAGTCTAGTTCATAGGATTCTCCACATTGTAAAGGTCCGAATGAAGCTGGAAAGCTCATCAGTGGGGAAGGACTCCTTAACAATGTCCAAGTTGGTGGAAAATAAGTTGGAAAGCAACCCAATTTTCACCAAACTACACCACCAAAAATGTAAAGCAATCAACTCTCTTAAAGCAAATTAATTCCAATATTGGAAGAAAACCGATTCCAAGGTGGAATACAGAAGCTTTCAAAGACATAGATAAGGTAAACGAATACCAGACAGCTCGAGAGACCGCACTTACGAAATATGGAAAATTGGAGTTAACTGGTGTTCTATAATCTTATCGATTATTTGCATTGTATGAAGCCTTAAAATTGAAGCAATATCCCATAAATTCCTGGAAAACATCATGGGATAAATTCGTGCTCCAAACAAAACCACAGATATCCATATATCTGATTTGCGCAAAATCCACAAGACCATAGCAGCCAATAGGGTTTTAAAATGCATGTCACGTGATCAATTACTTGACGCTCCTTCTAGCTGATTATTTAGTTTTCCGCATTGCATAGCATATGTGCATTGGCCTAATATTTAATAGTTGCAATTATTTTCTTTGTATATTAACTAGTTTTGTCGTTGCAATGGATGAATCAGAAAGTCCTGTGCTGGTTTCTGAAAATAATCAGGGCTCAAGAAGAATACATAAAGGATTTTCACGTTGATATACAGGATGATTTAAAAGTGGCGTCATTCCTTTTAGTACACTTGGAGAGTACGAGAAAAATATTGAATACATTTTTTTCGAAAATTTCTAGAAGATATTAACAGTGGAAAATCGAGTTTCAACTTTGTTATTAAGTATTATTTCATTCCAATGTATTCCTGGGTTTTCAGTCAATTTTACTGTCACTAATTATGGTGTTATGTGATGAGCCCTGCGTTTCGTCCCGGGTCTACCTATTGGACTCGTCAGTAAGGCTTAGGTAGACACTGCCTTATACGCCGGACATCGGTTATACGCGTTCGGACGTAAATGAACCGAGCCGGTGTAGATCTTGTGCGGTGAGATGTTGGCAACCCGTGTTGCCGATGCTGTCACTCGTTCCATTCTGCTTTTTTTTTCCGAAGCATCTATCTTTGTATATTCTTTTTCCTGACTGTACTTTAATTCATTCCAATGTATTCCTGGGTTTTCAGTCAATTTTACTGTCACTAATTATGGTGTTATGTGATGAGCCCTGCGTTTCGTCCCGGGTCTACCTATTGGAATCGCCAGTAAGGCTTAGGTAGACCCTGCCTTATACGCCGGACATCGGTTATACGCGTTCGGACGTAAATGAACCGAGCCGGTGTAGATCTTGTGCGGTGAGATGTTGGCAGGGTCTACCTAGCCTTACTGACGAGTCCAATAGGTAGACCCGGGACGAAACGCAGGGCTCATCACATAACACCATAATTAGTGACAGTAAAATTGACTGAAAACCCAGGAATACATTGGAATGAATTAAAGTACAGTCAGGAAAAAGAATATACAAAGATAGATGCTTGGGAAAAAAAAAGCAGAATGGAACGAGTGGCAGCATCGGCGACACAGGTTGCCAACATCTCACCGCACAAGATCTACACCGGCTCGGTTCATTTACGTCCGAACGCGTATAACCGATGTCCGGCGTATAAGGCAGTGTCTACCTAAGCCTTACTGACGAGTCCAATAGGTAGACCCGGGACGAAACGCAGGGCTCATCACATAACACCATAATTGTGACAATAAAATTGACTGAAAACCCAGGAATACATTGGAATGAATTAAAGTACAGTCAGGAAAAAGAATATACAAAGATAGATGCTTGGGAAAAAAAAAGCAGAATGGAACGAGTGGCAGCATCGGCAACACGGGTTGCCAACATCTCACCGCACAAGATCTACACCGGCTCGGTTCATTTACGTCCGAACGCGTATAACCGATGTCCGGCGTATAAGGCAGGGTCTACCTAAGCCTTACTGACGAGTCCAATAGGTAGACCCGGGACGAAACGCAGGGCTCATCACATAACACCATAATTGTGACAATAAAATTGACTGAAAACCCAGGAATACATTGGAATGAATTAAAGTACAGTCAGGAAAAAGAATATACAAATTAAGTATTATTTTAAAATAGTTCCATGTTCGCGTGGTAGCCTTTCGATCTACTTAACCATTCGAAAAGAAGAATTACGATCTTTGCTTCAAATTACGAAAATTTTTGATATTAAATAAGACCTGTTCTACAATTTTTTGATGAAAAGTCAAAGCGGCAATGATGTTTTTTATCATTAACAGATAGTTACAAGTAGATAGCCTTTGTCAATAATAACAAGTATTTGTCAATCTGTGACTTACTTTGAAGCTCCTTTCCCAAAATGTACACCAACATCGAATTTGCGGATATGTGATTGGTTATGGGAAAATGCCACACTAACATAGCAGAAGGTGTAAGACCTTACACCAGCAAAAGGCCAGAGACACTTGACGATTGGCTTCAGGAATTGACGCAGATTGTGGACGATCTAGAGGTGCTCGGGTTCCAGACACAGAGGCACAGGTATTGCAGATAATTGCAGCAGAGCCTTCCAGGAGTGCTTGGAGCATTGCACAACCACTGACACTTTCCCAGGCACCGGATAATTGCCCCTATAACTCCCCAGAGGAAGGGTCACATTCAGACCTTGTATGTAAGATACACAGTGTGCGGGATATGCAACCTTTGTAGACCCAAAATAATTTGTAGTCGGTTGTTAAAACACGCGTACTGGATTGCTTTGGAAAGTGGACTGTATGTTGATTGAAACTCTGGTAAACTGCTTAAATTGTGTATTTCACAAGCGTTACCACTACAAAGTAAGTCCGAACCCCTTGACGATTTGAAAGAGAGTGCCAGAATGGCACGACCTCATGACGAGGCGTTCTCGGGGATGACAGTAATTGAAAAGATCGCCATCTAGGCGAATAGATTCGTCTCAGATGGACAGAATAAATAGGTATCGATAATATAAATTGCAATGGTAATTAAAAATGGTAATACTAAAGTAATAAGCGCAAACACACAGGACACAAGGACACATTAACTCTCTGTACACCGGTAATAGATAATAGTAAATAGAGCCAATCTTCCGAGAGACAAATCCTCCGTACACCGGTACAAATTGAGCAGGAGTTAATTAACCGAATACGAGAAGCTGATCCCAGACTGCGGCGAAGAGTGCACAATAAAATGATTGTGGAACAAACATGTCTGGAGTTAAACGGGCAGAACTTAGTCAACCTCTTGTGATTTAACAACTTAATTGTATGTTATTTGATTAATATTAATCATTGATACATAACCTTCAACAGGAGGTTTTGGTTGACAGATCTGGGGGATTTAGGTATATCACTCATCTGCCCCAAAAAGGATGGCAACACTGACGGCAAATAGACAGCGTTATACTAACCTCAAAATACTTCTATTGCTTTCTCTTTCTTCGTTTCGTATTTATCCATGCTTACTACAATTTTCAATAATTAAGAAGTAACAGGTATTTCACGTTATGTTAATTAAGCAGATTACCTTGAAAAGCATGGTTGCCGTAATTCTGATATAGTTTTTGGTAAATATCTCAGTTATTGATAAGAATAATTTTGTTTTACAATTTTTCCTGTACTCCCAAAACACCCCCAGAGGAATGACGCCACTTTTGAATCACCCTGTATACGCAAGATAAAGAATGAAAAAATTAATTTCTTCATCTTATCAAGTTTTCTATGGAAAGAGTCAGGCATGTGTTAAAAGTGTTGAGAAGTGAATCTCATTTCAGCGAGAAAAGTGGTGGAGACCGTATAAGGTACAAGTCAGCAGAGAACAAAGACACTGTGAGACAGTCTCGGATCTTTGTAAGCGGAAGAAAGCCGCTATAACATCTATTCAAGAAGGATTTTACAACAGACGTCTTTTGCTGTAAAGGAGGAGCTGTCCGTGGAGGAGTTTGAAATGGCAGAATGTCATATTTTAACGCTTATCCAAAAGGAAAGCTTTCATGGGAAAATGTCACCCGGTTGTGTAATCTAAATCCTTTTAATGACGAGCATGAAGTTATAGCATTAGCAATAGAAAACATGCAAAGCAATTTCGTTTTCCGTTAGTCCTGCCAGAAAAACATGATCTGGTTATCCAATTTATTTTTGAACAACACGTTAGATCTTTGCATGTGGGTGCACAACGACTTATGGAAATACTGCGTGAAAAATATTGGATTCTTGGAGGGCGACGGGCTATCAAATCGGCTATCTCAAAATGTAAACATCTCATATGTAAACGACAAAAAAGTAAGTCATTCGTGACCAATTTACCTCCTCCTCCATTAAACCGTGTTCGGGATGCGGCTCTATTTGATATCACATGGGTAGATTTTGCAGGACCGTCATTTCTGAAGACTGGGGAGAAAGCATGTGTGTGTCGTTTTACTTATGCTGTTTATCGCGCTGTACATTTAGACTTGTGTACCAGTTTGTCCACTGTTAGTTTCATTCAAGTACTTAGGCGATTTAATGCGCCACGTGGTAGACCAAAGACTGTGTACAGCGAGAATGGTGCCAATTTCGTGGGTACTGAAACTTGATTGGGAGAAGATCATCGCGACTTGTAGTGTTGACAGAATTTCATGGTTTTCTAATCCTGCATCTGCTAGTTGCTGGGGCGGCTTCTGGGAACGGATGGTGGGAGTATTAAAGTAGATTTTGCGAAAGGTTCTAGGACGAGCATGCCTAACATAAGAGGACCTGGTTACACTTCTTTGTGACTGTGAGGCTGTTATAAACCAACGTCCACTTACTTAGCTTTCCAGTGATGCTAATGACCTGATTCCGTTGACACCCATCATGTTCTTGAGAGAGCTAGTGAGTTCTAACGTACCTGATTGTGAAATTGTTGACTCTCAATCGCTGTGTAAAAGGGTTCTTAATAAACTGAAACTCAGAGGCGACTTAAGGCTGAGATTTAAAACAGAACACTTAGGTCAGTTGAAGTCTTGGAGTTCCAAGAAGCCTAGCAGCCAAATGACATTGACAAGCGTGTCCAGTGGCCGTTGGGACGTGTGACGAACTAATTCCTGTTAAGGTTGGACATATCCGATTTGTGCGAGTAAATACTACTAGAGGATCTTTATTGAGGTCAGTTCAGCGATTGTACCCTTTGGAAGGTGATGTGGATAAACCTGTTAGTTCTGCGGAGGGTTTTGAACTTCTACCAGTGACCAATGAACCGAATATTTGTGAAAATGATCCCCAACACGTCATTAAATCTCGCAGATACACCCGTTTTGGTAAATATATTATAGTTAAGTTGTTCGTATGTTCGGAGTGTTTTTGTCTGTTTATTAAAGGAGTAAAGCAAGCTTTTTATTTTGACTCGGGTTGTGGAGTTAAGACGGTTAGTTTTATCGGACACAACAACCGGAGTGCTTGTTCCGTTTGTACATTTTCCGTTCTTCTCGGTTTTGTTGTTACCATTCCACGATTTTTCCGCAATTTACCAGCATTTTTAGCGCATTGAGCAACATTTACTATAAAAATCCAGCTGTACAGCTTGGATTTTATAACATTTGCATAACGAATGTAAAAACCAGTCTTCCAGTTTCCTTTGTTTGGACTGAAAAACAGGCAGGGCGTGGATCTACTGAAGTAGCATCAGCCCTTTTGAACCATCTAGAAAGCATTAATCTGGCGCGAATAACCCACTTAAAGTTATTTCCAGACGGGTGTGGTGGGCAGAACAAGAACAATCACGTTCTACATACCGTTACGCACTTCATGGCTAACCAAAATCTCGGCCTTAGGAAGAGCTCTTTAACGTTTTCCGTTAGAGGACATAGCTATTTACCTGCAGATAGGTGCTTTGGGCGGGTCAAAAAGTTTTTACGATAAAAACCAACCATCATAAGCTAAGAAGAATATTTTAAGGAACTCGGAAAAGTAGGAAAAATCAAACAACTTGGAAAACATTGGAGTTTGAACGGCTTCAAACCTATTTGCAAAAACTGGATAAAATTAGCGATAAGAAAAGAATTTTTATTGGGAAAGCAATTTAAAAAAAGTTGTTTAATAGTTTCTGTGACGGCCCACTATTTTTTCCGTTTTGATCCAGATATTACAAAGCATCACCCGCTCAAGAGATGTTGGAATTGGGATAAAATTATTAAGATTCCTCTTGACGAAATTTCTCTCATCCATCCAATTAGTGTTGCTAAGAAAAACGACGTAGATGAACTATTATCTATCCGGTATGGCCAAAACTGCAAATATTATGAAAGCTTTTTATGGTACAAAAATATTGTATTTGGCAAAAATGTTCCCGCTGGAACAGCGGGAATGGAAAATGGAAGATCAAGAGGATGAGAATTATAAATGCTGCGGCTTAGAAGATGATGAGGCCTTCCACGTCTGAAAAATAGACAAAAGTGGTTCTATAACCACTTTTGTCTATTTTTTGCTGTAAACTTTAACTTTGTAATTTTGTATAAGTTCTTAGTTTTGCAAATATAAATAAACCACACGCATTGGAACCGAATTTTACTGAAATACCACAAGTCCGCGCAGTGTTTAGAGGAAAACCCCACAAGTTTGAAAAAATTATTCATGTCCAAACTTTTAATGCGATTTATAGTCATTCCATAACTATACGATTTCAATATTAGTGTGCCAGATTTATATTTGCGTCTAAGTATAAATGAATAAATAAAAATTATCAGGACAATTTGAAAATTATACTATAAAATAGTTTTTCGGCATTTGTGAAATTCAATTGAAATTGACACCACCTCTATTTAATATCGATAAAGTAGAAGAAATAATGAAGAGTCGCGATAGATGGAGACTTATTGTAAAGTCAAGCAAGACCCACCCTGTGTTATAGAGCCACAGAGAAGAAGAAGAAGTACTGAAAATAAAATTCATTAAAAAAATGATATCTGTTATCAAAGAAACAGGAAAGCCTCGATTTGTGATTTGTTCATGATTATCGACAAAACGTTTGTGTGCAATAAAACATTTTGCACAATTTTCTAGAGAAACAATAACAAAATTTCTAAAACCGGCTTCTGTAGATTTCTCTAAGGAATTTTATAAATGTGAAATTTGTCGTGTTGAAACTTAGAAAATTGTTTAAATTGAAAAAATTGGCTCTTTCAAGGTAAATTTTCAATTCTATTATTAGAACCGATATCGATATTAGAGTTGAATAAATTATGAATAAATATATCTGCGATACGATCTGTTTGCAACCAAATTACTTTATCTATTTTTCATCCTATTAGCAGTAATGGTTATTCATTAAACCGTTTCAGAACTTACTTTGAATATGTCTCGTAAAACATAGGAATAACATAGAATCAGTCTAAGCCAAATACCGGTTGCTGATGGAAATTCAATTAGCCGTAATTGGCAGAATAGATCCAATGACAATGCGATTAGTAAAATGATCATTTTGATTCAAAGTTAACCAATCAGAATGATTTTTGGAGAATTCTTGGTTTAGGTTAATTTGCATGCAATTACCTTTCGAAACTAAATATGTCTCAAAATAAAGTTATTTTGATTATCTTAATTTACATTGAATTCATGATAGTGCAAATTAGCATGATAGCACTCATTCGGGTGCTGACAGAATCACTATGTTATTTCATAACACAACATGTGATCCATTGTGACGGTTAAATTTTTATCATAGTTGGGTATATTTTCCTGACTGTACTTTAATCACTTCAAATTATTCCTGGGTTACAGTCAATTTTATTGTTTATCATTCAAAATGATACAAATACGTTTCGGTGTCTTTCTCCACCATCATCAGTTTGTCTAAAATATATATTTTTACATTTATCATCAATTTAAATAAAAAACTTTCACAAAATTCACATATTAAAATACTGTGTGTGATTTGTATTTTAATATGTGAATTTTGTGAAAGTTTTTTATTTAAATTGATGATAAATGTAAAAATATATATTTTAGACAAACTGATGATGGTGGAGAAAGACACCGAAACGTGTTTGTAACATTTTGAATGATAAACAATAAAATTGACTGAAACCCAGGAATAATTTGAAGAAATTAAATTTTTATTTTAATTAGCGGTCCACTTGTCTGCTAACTCGATGGCAAATTTAAATAGTTATTAGCAATAAATGTAATAATATTTCCTATTCAACAGATATTTATTTATAATATACAGGGTGAGTTTTTTCGATGACCAGTACAGGGATCTTCGGAACTAGAGCAGTTACGAAGAAGGTTAAATGGAAGAAGAATAGTAGTTTTGCATGCTCTACTCGAAACCAATTTTATTTTTCTACAATTTTACAGCTGTCAAGAGATATTTGGGAAAATCTTATTTATGGTAAATTTTTAAATTACTCCTAGTTCCGTTCATATTAATTTGACAGGAAAACATTAAATAGAAAACTTGTAGGAAATTGAATTCCAAACAAAATCGCATAAGACATTTCTCCAAAATAACTGTCATTTTTCACATGTGACACAAATTTGAGTTTTTTTTAAATGGCAACCATACTTGATTATTACTTTACCGAATAGAGCATTTTATTACGATTTCTGTGATATGTCAAATCGTTAGGTTTTTTTCGAAAATAAAGTGTCTGCGAACAATTTATACTTTTTCAATTTAGTTGATCGAAGTTAGCCATGGAAAATAGTATATTAGTATTATTTATATTTCAATAATTAAAAATTTGTATCTTGCTTCCGAATATCAGCAGTATTTGTCATGGTTTTGTCTGGCAACGTGGTGGTTGCCCCACCTTTGCTGGGCGCAGTTTTGGAAGGAAGGGACCAAAAATCGGTCAATGAGGAGAGACCCAAGGAAAGGAATCGAATACCAACCGTAGTAAAGACCGGTCAAAAAACATTATTCCTGAATAAAAACCATCGAGACCGCCATTTCGTGCAATCTGTTGTAGATTTTCGCCCATTTTTGACCTAGTACGATCATCAGCTACCTCCAGGTTCCCGACAGGAGATTTAGTCACTGGAATTGTGAATTGGATGGCCAGGCGCCGTCTCGATGATAGAAAGGAAAGCACGTGGTTAAGGCGATATTGGTAGCACCAAGTGCCGGCGATGTTGAAGAGGACAGAGAGGAGGCTGCCCTGATATTTGGGGTGGAAGATATTCAGGTCAATTACTATTAGTTATTTTCCTTTTGTGATAGTAATTTAATTAGGTAGCTAGATTAGATCGAAAAACAAACGGTTAGCAGACGATTATTTGTGGTCGTCAAACCTCTTTTTTTCTCGTGTTAACTTTTCTTTAAAATTCGATTTCATTATATAAACAGCATTCATTATCATTGCGTTTCATTTGTCTTTGTGTCTGTGAAATTTGTCGTGTTGCAACATTTACTTTATACATGTTGTCAGTATAAACAGGCCACGAGTAGCGAAAGCCGCATTTTCTTCTTCTTTCTTGCTAACCAGAATAGCTTCTCGGCTGCTTGTTAGATGCAAAGTTTACGTTCAGACAAAGCTAGTAATAGGGTGTAATAATAATAAAACCGCAAATATTGTATTTATAAGGACAAAATCAAGAATGCAAAAATCTGCTGTAGAACAAAAAATCTGAAATTCCTATCCAAATAAAATATTTGCCAATTTATATATAAAAAAGATACAAGAGACACCCAAACATTGAGAATAATTGAATTAAATTAGAAAAAGATATAAGTAAGACTATAAAAATAAAAAAGGATATACAGAAATGTGTGTGTTTGAGAATAAACATTTTTCGGGGAATTTTGGGTAGTAGTGAAATCAATTGTGTTCCTGACATTTCGCAAGAACGAGCGGCTTGCATTTTTGCAACTATTTGCTTGATGTTTAAAAAAGTATGCTTTAAAAATCAGCAGTTTGAAGGATCAAATAATTGTCAATCCGTAGAAATAGCTCGGTAAACCAAAAATTGGCACTGCATAGAAATTCAGATAAAAGGTAGTAGGAGAACAGAACGTATCGTGTCACCACTGATCGTTCAACACACTATTCAAAAGTCAATAATGTCTTGTGACACTAGTGATAATACAAAGTTAAACTAGTGAGACCTATAAAAAGTCAAACAATGCGCTTATATATTGATGATTGAATTCAGACAACCGATTTGCCTCCACAAGCCATATTTTCTATTGCAATTTTAATCATTTGTATAACCCATAGAAAGTTTTAATTTCAGTTAACAGCAAACTCTTTTCTTTCACTTTAAAAAAAGTTTATTTGCTGACTTACGAATTTCCAGTATGGAATTCAATGTCCCAAAACCGCAGACTGAACCTCAAAATGGTCCAAAACGTGACTCTTAGATGTCTGTTATCTACTAACAATAACAATACAGGAAAGGACATACGGCAAGCCACGGGTATATACTATGTAGAATATCACGCAAATACCATATCTTCCAATTTTTTTCAGGGTGGCCTGCATGGTCCAGTTCTAACCAAACAACTCAGACCATTTTGACATAATGAACACCATCGTATTATTCACGGTTCCGTGTATAAAATACTTCTCGTAGTTTTGTTGTGTTCTCATTCTTGATCATTTTGCTGGCTAGCGCAAGATGAATAGCTCAGCAAAACGTGATTGTCGTTAATGCAAACTTTATCAGGGGTGCATTATTTGTCTTTATGGAAATTTTTCACCTTAAAATATGTAAAATAGATTTGTCTAATAAATATAATGTGGAGAGAGTCTTAAACCGAGCTTCGTGGTGATAAGACGTGTGTGCATATTTAAAGCAAAGTTGTTTACGCGCAAAGAATTTGAATAATTCTTCAATTATAAACAACCGCATTTATCGTTCAACGAGAATATACGAGTGGAATTCAAACGAAAGGATGAATCCTGGGAGTTCGCAAGAATCCGAATCGGATTATGCCTCCCAGGATGATGGGTTCAAAAAGCCACAATCGAAAAAACGGGGCAGAAAACCGAAGACGACCCAGCCAACCCAGCCAACCCAGCCAACCCAGCCAACCCCCACAACCCCCACAACGCCAACACCTGAGGCCAAACGAATAGCTTTGGACTATCAGTCTACAACCAATAAAAACCAAACAACAAACAGCAAGACAACATCAACAAGATTTCCCACGTATTCGCACACATTCACAGCGAACGCATTATCGACCATCACCAGAGTCCAACTTGCAATCAGGTGGGAGGAACTCAACCCCAACAACAAGGATGTGATTATCAGACAAGATAATTACTTCCTAACTAAAACCAACCAGGAGGACAAAACATCAAAAATTTTACAACAACTAAAACAAGAAAACACTGTAACAAGTTACAAATTACAAAAAAACGATAACCTCCCACTAATCCGACAACAAAAGTCAGGTCACCACCATATTACACCATAATATTCAGTCGTCGCCACTGGGGTTGACCTGGACATTGAAGACAGCATGTTTCTGGAACGCCTGGAGCAGCAGGGCTTCAAAATAAGGTTCTGCAGGAGAATTATCTCGCGAGAGCGCAACGCACCAACACTCATGATGAGGTTAATAACCGGCGACATATCCACATACGAAAGGTTGATGAGCGACCGTGCGGTTCATTTTTTGGGCCGCATTTTCAAAATCACCGAAAGTAAACCACCAGCACCCGTGCCTGCGCCGTGTGGCAAATGCAACCTATTCAGCCACAAAACTGAAGATTGCAAACAATCGCCAAGATGCAACAAGTGCCAGGGACCCCATCCAACTTCCAGGTGCGAGTCGCCACTGCCAACCAAGTGCGCAGCATGCAACTCAGAGGACCACGCAGCATGGAGCATGAAGTGCCCAAAACGACCGACAGCCCCAATCGTCGGAATCCCAAACGTTAAAATAAAATGTGTTAACAAACGTACGTCCGAGATTGCGGAGGCAACGACAGTGGCAAGTAGAATACACACACCCATTACAACACATGACTACATCATAAACAAATACAAACATCAACTTAACAAGACAAACAATACCAACAGAGACGAACTACTAAAAAAACTACGAAAACAATTTATAGAAGACTTCGACATCGACACCTCAGTGGTTTTCTTCGGGAACCATGTCTACATATTAATGTTTGACATGCTCCTGCCCGAGGGACGCTCTCCAACGGAACCCTGCGAACAGGTGAGACAGACGGTGACAAAAGTACAAGATTCAATATGAAAGTACTTTACGCGAACATCAACGGACTTAACAGTAAAAAACCACTTATTTTCAACTACATAGAACAAAACGACACAGACTGCTGCATATTTGTAGAGACTAAAACCAAACTAGGACAAACACCAACGTACAGAAATTGGCAGTATATCTATAGGCATGGAAATACCATCAATCATGCCAGGGGCGGGGTCGCAGCTCTCCTAAAACCAACAGTTAAACTTGGAAGAGCAAATCCTCCTTTCCTCAACAACCCTTTGAACGACTATCTACATTTTACCATACCATACTTAAACGACCTGATACATATATTTCTGACATATATACACCCACACTCCAACCTAGAACAAAACATACTGAATAAGGCGAACATCTACAAATATGCAATAATTATAGGCGGCTTTAACTTGAACACGAACAAAACGAAACAACTTAAAAGATTTTTGCAAAACTCCGACTTTATAAAACAGCACACCCCACCAACTTTTCTGATGCCCGCAAACCCAGACTCAACACCAGACGTTCTACTGCACACAAAAAACTTGACAAACACCATCAACAACATAAACTTAACCAACGAGCTGGGATCCGACCACCTGGCTATTACGTTTAACATAGACTTACAACATACGCAACCTACCTCCAATACACCTCCTATAGAGAAAAACTTAAACCTAACAAAGACTGACATAGACAAAGTGAAACAACATATACATGACTACATTCAATCACAAGCACAGCACATTTCAATAGAAACCATACAACAACAACTTTCACTAGCCATAGGAAAATTTAGCCCGGAAATAAAAAATGCTTTCTACCGACATACACTACCCAAATACATACTGAGACTAATAAAATATAAGAGAGCACTGTATAGACTATATACAAACACTCAAAATAACGACCTAAAAAAGACAATGAACCAACTTAACAGAAACATTAAAACTATGATTGGACAATACCGACAAGACAAATGGCTAGAAACATGTAAAGAAATACAGAAGGACAAAGGCAAAACATACTGGCGAAAATTAAGAAACTGGCGCAATACAGGAAGACTGGCACTACTGACACAATTGACGAAAACGGAATAGAACGCTACACAGACAAAGAGAAAGCGGACGCATTCGCCAGACACTATCAAAGGGCCTTCAGCACATCGACAAACCCTAACTTCGATAATGACAACTGGAACTTGATCAACGACTGGTACTTGAACTATTTTAACAACTCACCAAACTATGCCTGCACACTGATCACAGACACAGAGTACGATGAAGCCCTAGCGCACATCAAGAACACTGCACCGGGGAAAGATAAAATTAAGGCAAAAGTCTTGAAAAGCCTAACTCAAGAAACACACAAACTGATCCTAACTGAATTGAACAACTGCATCACAAATGGCAGAATCCCAGAAACATGGAAAAACGGCTTAATAATCCCTATACCCAAAAATGGACTGGACAATACACAACCGAGCAACTACAGACCAATTACACTACTTCCAGTACTAAGCAAAATTTTTGAATACATAATAAAGCAGCGGCTTGAAAAAGTGATTGGAAAATATATACCTACCTACCAATTTGGTTTCAAACAGCATCACTCGACTGTTCATCCGCTCTTTATTTTGGCCAACAATATACAAACTACCCACCTTACTGACAGAAAGACAGCTTGCCTGTTTATGGACATTAACAAGGCTTTTGACAGTGTCTGGCATAGAGGCTTACTATACAAACTATACAAACTACACACACCAACATATCTACTACACACCATAAAGAACTTACTAGAAAACAGACAACTACAAGTACGAATTGACAAAACACTGTCATTTTCTTTTTCCCCTGAACAAGGGCTCCCTCAAGGATCCCCGCTCTCACCGTTTCTCTACAATATATACTGCCATGACATATACAATTACAACTTACCAGACAAAAATCAAATCGACAGATCGGCATACATATTACAATACGCAGACGACACGGCACTAATTGTACATGACAAAACTACTGAGAGAGCAACGCAAAGACTCCAAACACTAACAAACAACACAATGACATGGTTTTATAAATGGAGACTAACACCAAACGCGTCAAAAAACCAACTTCTGCTCACAAACCACAGACTCAACGCTGATTCCCCTACAATAACAGCAGACGGCCAAACGACACAACCAAAAAACGACGTAAAATACCTTGGAATCACAATCGACCACAAACTTAGATTCACTAAACACATGCGAAACATCAGGGCAGAAACAATGAAGAGAGCGAAACACTTCCGATCACTAACCTACAAAGACAGAGGAATTAGCACAAACACCGCCACCAAAATATATAAAGCTTTTTGTAGACCCTTGCTAGACTTTGGACATGTACTCATGACCAACGGAACAGAAAGGACAAAACGTTATACACAAACAACAGAGCAAATTGCACTAAGACTAATAACACGAATAAGACACCCCCAAAACCCACTACACAACCCCCCCACCCAACTACTATACGAACGCACAAACATGACAAAGATCTCGGAAAGACTCATACAGCTACAGACAAAATGGACAAACAACCCCTACAACTGGACCATACTGAATCCCCTTTGTCTTACAAGACCAACCAGACAATCCCGCTTCCGTTTCCCTACATTAACGCTACTCGAACACTTACAAACGCAACGGACTAGTGGACAATAAAATAATTTCTTCTTGTCACTGAAATCTTATTTATTCAATAACATTGTTAACCTAGAACGGGAGAATTTTCATATTTGTTTTTTATCTGGATTGGGACTGCATGTATTAAACAAGGGCAGAAATACCGATAGGTCGATGGCCTTTTTTAGAAATAAAGATGTTTACTACTACTATTGTTAACCTAGAATAGGAGAATTTTCATATTGGTTTTTTATCTAGATTAAGACTGCATGTATTAAACAAGGGCAGAAAGACCGATAGGTCGATAGCATTTTTTTAGAAATAAAGATGTTTACTACTACTACTACTATAATGTGGAAACAAAAACATGTTTTTGGCTGTCCACAGGCAAGAACTGCCAGAATCAGTTTCGGACCTATTAGCTGGGTTTGAAACGGAGTTTGAAAAGTATAATGACGCTAGTCATTTGACTAATAATGATAAAACAACATTATTTATATCAAAGCGAATTAAGCGCTTACCGACTAATACAGCAAAAGAGCAAAAGCCAATCACTGCTTACCTTTAACAAAACAAGAATTCGAAATCTACGATTAATTGTGTTTCACTATGATTTAACCTGCACGTCGTCTCAGAACCGTATGTTCAACACATATCACAACATTTCTCTTTTTCCCAATTTAGTTCCCACAATCCCGCGTAGGGTGGACACGTTCAAATTTGATGTGGTAAAAATCGACAAACTAACCCCTCGTTCGAAATCAGCAGTTATTTTACTCTAAAACAGATCGAAATATATCAATACGGCCAAAATTCTGTTGAAATAATAGCTAGAATAGAAAATGAGCTCGGGCATGGTTGTTAGCCCCACATCGGGCGCATCCCCAGGTGGCAGTTAGGGAAATGCCACCCAGATATGGGTGGTGCCGGCGAAATAAAATACCCTGGGAGGCCCAAAAACTAACAAATGTCGGCGTCTGTCTCAGAATGAGCGACTGCAAACAGCGTCTGACTTAGTTGAGCGGCTGTCAATAAAAACACGCTGGGCAAGCGAGGCTTTTTAATTGCCAATGTGCGCCACACAGGTATAGAACCACCAGCGAATTATCCACTCCGACAAGAACCACCCCGAAGACCTGGAATGGAAGACATGGCGAACCCTAAATCGCATGCAGACCGGTGTTGCTCCCGTTCAGGCTAATCTGACAAAGTTGAACATACAAAATGCTGACGAGGTGTTTTGTGAATGCGGAGAAGTACAAACCACCGACCACCTAAGAGCATTTATGCACTGTCCATCAAAGTGCACCCTCAACCAATTATGTCTTGCTAGCACTGAAGTCCTGGACCTAGCCCGATACTGGGCAGAGAAATTGTAAAATTTTTGGACCTGCACTCGAAAAACTAAAAGTCAAGGAAGTAATTCCGAATGCCGATACGGATGAGTTCCGATTACCGACAACTTTTGTAAAAAGACGTTTATTAAAATTGATAATTGTCGCACTGTATTACTACTGTACTACAATTTATTTATTGATGTATGGCATCTGGCCTCCCAGAGTTAAGTAACTTGCTTTCCAAAATTGTTTAAAAAATACAGTTTATTTAGAAACTGCAAGTTTTAACAACAGTGGGGGTCCTAAATGACTGCGTACACATCTGCAATAAGAATAAAGAGTACAATAGAGAATCAATTAACAACTAACTTAAAAATAGGTAAAAAATGGTCTGTGGAACTACTCTCAGACGTCAATAAATCTATTAGTTTTCATATGGTTTGTATAAAAAATGTGTCGGTGTTAAAAATCTGAAAGGCACTAATAAAATACCAATATCGGTCCTCGACTCGTAAGACTAACGACTAGAACGAGTACTTGAATAACTGATCCGACGTAACGAGTATAAAATCCAAAAGTAACTAGTCGTTCCAAGTATTCAGAAGTAATCAAATCTCACACCACTAGTTCGCAGGGCAGTGGTAACACTGTTCATGGTTTGCTGTTGCTCGAATGATGCGTCGTCAGAATTAATAGATTTAATCACATTTTCAAAGACTTCTTCGGTTACTACATTATCCATAGCTTCTAGCAGAATATTTGCGCGTTTAGTGCAATTTTGGGATTGCCACCAAACATGGCTTCATATGGAGATCTCTTTATTCCACAATGCAGTGAAGTATTCTTCATAAATTGTTTGTATTTTAGGCCGTCGCTCCAATACTCTGTTTCGTTTTCCAACATCCACGTAGTTACCATGTTTTCCACATCTTAATTGGCGCGTTCGACACTGCCTGGCTTTGACTGTGTCCTGGCTTTCCGTGTACCAGCTTTAGTTCGGACCATAAAAATTTTAATGCTTCAAATGCTATTGCAAAATTATCGGCCGTTGTCCTATTGCGAAACCACAGGTGCTCCAAAACTGGTAAAAATGTCCACAAGATGAAAAGCGACTTCTTCGGCACGTTTAGATTCAAGTGGTCGCAAAATATCAAATTTTGTTAAATGATCCTGATATACAAGGACAAATCTAAATTTACCATCGGCATGAGATTGAACGAGAATTCAAGTCGTTAATTATCATGAGCTTTGATACAATTCCCTTCTTGTTCCGTTTCTGTTTCATTTGACATGGGGCACACAGGTTAATAAACAATAAAATTTATAATATATAAAATTAATTAAATTAAAAATTAAATTATAATAATATTCTTGTATTTTTCCTTCGTTCTTTTCATCATGCAATCTCTACCTCTATGACCTATATTGCCATATTTTGGGTCAAAATGCACAAAATATTTGATGCGAATGGAAAAATATACTTTCATGGGTGTGCTGTGAAAGTGATTTTCTTAAGATCTTCATCATTCAATGCGGCCTCAATTTTAGCATATTAGCGAAACTATTGAGCATGCTTGTAGTTGAGTGTATCTTTTAAAGAGTGTTAAACAATTCACCGTCATGGATATAATATGTTACGTCAACGGAATAATTTTTAAGAGGCACTATCAATTTTTCCAGCCCCTGAACAGACAATACATCATATTGTTAGAGCTCTCTATAATTCACCACTGTCAAGAATCAGCCCTCCACCTCTGTCGAGTCAATCGTTTTTTAAAAATCCCGTTAGTGAGCGAGTAGGTTAAGGGTTATAAAAAAGGTAAGGCCCATATGCGCATAGTGATCAAGTTGTTTGTGTTGATACCACACCCTTTTTGGGTGAATATATTATAGTTCAGTTGTTCGTATGTTCGGATGTTCGGAGTGATTTTGCCTGTTTCTGAAAGGAGTAAAGCAATGTTAGCTTTTTATTTCGAACCGGGTTGCGGAGTTAAGACGGATATTTTTATCGGACGCAACAATAGTGTTTCAGGAGCTAATACATTCTTGGACACTTTCGTTCAGCAATCTTAGCACTTTTCACTTCTTCAATAAGAGAACACTACTTTTCTCTAGTTAAGCCCCGGCTGTTGTCGGCAACCTCTTTCCTTCGCTCATACAATTGTTCGTAAAATAGAGATTTTTAATTTTGCGGTTATGTTATTAATGACTGTATTTTACTTACCTTTGAATTTGTAATTCCATATCTGAAATGGAATATGAAAAATGAAATATATGGTCCTCAAAGGACGCAGAAGTAGCTGCAATTCAAATGGACTAAAAAAATTCAAAAGAGTGATTGGGGATTTTGATGCTATAATAGGCAGGAGAACCAACGTACACAGCGAACATATTGAGAGAAATAACAAAGGAAAATGCTTGCGAACTGCCTAGAAAAGGAAAATTGATACTGTATGAACACGTGCTTTATGAAGCCACCTCAACGAACGTGGACATGGCGAAATCCAGATAGCTCAGTAAAGAACGAGATAGGCTTCATTCTCACCGAAAACTGAAGAATTTTTTAAAATATAGAGGTTCTGAACCAATTCTACTCCGGCGAGCACAGTTTTCGGTTGATTTAAAGCTCGAAAGGAACAAACTCATAGCGAAACCCTTATTTCCAACAGCCAGTACTGGATGCAAACAAGGAAGAATGTCAGAGAGAAATCGGAAAACGCCTAAGCCCTATCGACATTATAGATATGGACGTAGATAGAGACGTACATCCGCACAGCAGCAAAAAGGATATGTGCAAGAGCAAAACTCGCTAAAGATCCCAAGCTAAGTGCAGATACCAACAAAATGATGACAGTGTGACGTGTGAAGACAATAGACAAGTGATAAAATAGATCCGACGAGGCATTATGAAACACAAGACCGACGCGATTCTGAAAACAATTGAGACCAACTGAAACATAAAGGTACTAAGAGCAACATTCTCATGGGAAAAATAACGAATATCCAAGTTTAAGAACTGATAAGGAACTATAATCTGAAACGTAGAACAAATACCCCAAATAATTGAAGACTTTTATAAAGATTTGTACTCGTCAAGGACACCTTATAGGTTACCACAAACGCAATGTAGAGTGCTAAACGCAGGATCAAAAGTTATGCCGAATATATCGCTCCAGAAAGGTACGTGCATGGAAGAAGATGAAAAAGAATAAATGTTCTGGAGAAGACTACATTACAACGGAGATGTTGAAGCTAGATGGAAACGCAGTGGAAGCAGCTATCCAAACCTTGCTAAACAAGTGCCTGAATGAGGTAACGCCGAAGTCGAAATCCTGTGGAAGAAAAGAGATTCAGTTGACATCGAAAACTCCTGCTCTATTAGTTTGCTTTCACAACTATACAAGCTATTCACCAAAATCATATGCAATCGCCTTACGGAAAAATTTTACCTTTACCAGCCAGTAGAACAAGCAGGCATCCGAAGCGGATACAGCACCATCGATCACCTGCAAACACTGCGAACCTTATTAGAAATCACCACCGAATACAATATGCCTCTCCATCTGGTGTTTATCGACTTCCACAAAGCCTTCGACCCCATCGAATCATGGTCTATCTTTAAACTTCTCGACAATGCGAGAGTTTCGCCGACGATATATTGTCAATTTCAAGCAACTTAACGGCGCTTATGGAAATGATATAATGTATAATGATAAAATGAATACCGGGAAAACAAAGGTAATGAGCCCTCATATATCGATAGACAATATAGCTATCGAATGCGTAAAGCAATATACAAACCTCGGCCATGCGACCATGCTAGGAAAACCAAATCAAACAGTAGAAGTCAATAGACGTATAGGTCTCACGTGAACATCGTTGGGAAAACTTCGGTACATTCTAGGGAACAAAGGTAAAAATATATATCTATAAATCTAAAGAGAAAATTGTACAATTCATGCATAATGCTAGTAGCTACATACTGTATAAAAAATATGAGCCTCACAAAAAAAAAGTGTAAAAGGAGTAAGAACAACATAAAGAGCCATGGAATGCTAAAATCTGTTTAAGAGAAAGAATAAGGAATGAGGAAATTCGAGAAAGAATCAAACTTACAGACGTGGCAGAGTGAGCAGCACGACTTAAATGGAGGTGGATAGGGCATGTCGCAGCCAAAACAGTGACAGATGGACAACTAGTCACTTAGTCGCGCCCAATGGCAGAGTGAGACTGACAGTGAAGTAGACTGTTGGCAGAGATAGATAGATAGATAGATAAAATGTATTAAACATTTACATTGTCAGAAAGTCACAAACAAAGTAACAACATATTTGGCCAAATGTTCGGCCAGTTGCTCCCTTTGCCCATGATCTAAATAGGCGCGCAAATAATCCTCGAGTGGCGGTTTTCGTTTTATTCTAGGGGTATTCAATAAGGACAAAGGTCTTCCTGAAGGAAAGACAAAACCCCTTTTGCTTCTACCTTTAATCTTGATAATGTCAGCCGTGGCGTAAACCGCTAGCAGTCTCAATCAGACAATGGCCTAGGACACGCCCCCTTCCCTCATTGGTGCAAAAACCAGCCAGCACCAACCAGCGTTAGGGAGCACTAATCCGACCAGTCACGTAGTGATGAGTTTTTGCGTTTCCAGCCTGCTCCGCATTACAAAGCCACATGGTGGAACAAGGCAAAGCCCCACAAAAGCACACAAGTGCAAAGCCCGAAAATTCTAACCCAAATTCTAACCCCAAAAAAGCGACGATTCCAATCGTCATTAGAACACCAGGTGCCTGGACCAAAGTACAGAAATTACTTCTGGAAAAAAATTTCCAGTACACCAACCCTAAAAAGGTGGCATTAGGGATTCAAATCCACCCCCTTTCCACTGATGGCCACAGGGCCATCACAAAACTTCTGTCCTCCGAAGGTATCGAGTTCCATACTCATACCCTTCTGGAAGACAAGAAAATCATTGCAATTGTAAAGGGATTGCACCAAGATATGTCTCTGCCTGAAATCCAAGCAGAACTACAGGAATTAGGCTTCTCGCCAACCCAAATCCAATTTTTCAAACTGGGGAATCTCCAGAAAAAGACAAACATGATTAAAATGTTGCTCCCCAAAAACCAAACACAAATATTTGAGGTGAAACACCTCCTAAACTTGTCGGTAGTCATCGAACCGCAACGAAATTCCCAAAACATCAATAAAAGGCACATTCCCCAGTGCAAAAAGTGCCAGAAATTCGGCCACACCATGTCCAACTGTGGGGCAAAACCCACGTGCCACAAATGTGCCCAGGGGCACTTCAACGCCGAGTGCAAAAAGCCTCGGGATATCCCGGCCAAATGTGTGAACTGCAATGGCCCCCACCCGGCAAGTTACTTCTCTTGCCCTAAAAATCCAAACTATGCAGCACAAAAACAACAAAAAGCGAAGCAAGCCAGCTTCGCAAACATAATCCAACCGGCAATTTCATATGCAGAAAAAACTGCAAAACCCCCAGCGGCAACTCAAATGCTGCCAGCCCCTAATGCCCCCCGGACCACCCGATCAGCCCCCCCAAGTGCCCCCCCGCTGGCCCCCCTTCGGCCCCCCAACAACCCCCCACCTTGAGCCCGGCCCTTATTCAGCTTCTACTGATGCCTGATGAGGAAATCCAGGCGAAAATACAGCGAATATCGAAAATGGTACTCAGCTGTCCAGCTCTTCAAGCACTGGCATGAACAATTTAAAGCCAGCAGGAGTCCACATTGTCTCCTGGAATGCCAACTCTTTCTACCCCAAAAGGTACGAATTTGAAGGCTACCTCCGGGAAAACGATGTGGACATTGCACTCCTACAAGAAACCTTTTTGCAACAACAAACACTTTTTAAAATTAACAATTACAAAATTTACCGTAATGACCGCCCCAACAAAAGGGGGGGCGGCACTGCCATTCTTATTAAAAACAGCCTTTCCCACACCCAAAACCCCCCCTTCACTAACACCTCAATTGAACACTCCTCAATAACACTAAACATGGAAAACTCCCAAATCCTAATCATTTCAGCCTACAAATCCCCCAATACCAAAATAACGGAGCAAGACTACACCGAACTTTTCAAACACGACATCCCAACACTAATAGCTGGTGACCTAAACTCTAAAAACACTGCCTGGGGTTGCAGAACTTCTAACCCCGAGGGAAACAAGCTCCTCAAGCTCTCCCAAAAGCTCCAATTCGAAATTCACGCCCCTTCAGAGCCAACACACTACGACCACACAACTTCAGACATACTGGACATTGCCGTCACTAAAAACATCTCCCACATTCTCACAGTCACCAACTCAGATTCTCTCAGCTCAGATCACAACCCCATAATCATAAACATAAACGAACAATACACTAACAACCCGCTAGTCCCCATTTCCATTACTGACTGGGATGCCCTCGCCTACTACCTTGGAGAAACTCAAATTCCAGACCACCCACCTCAAAATCAAAAAGAACTAAACACCTACACAAATAAAATCACTGAAAAAATCTCTATAGCCATCTCAAAAGCCACAACTTTAAAACCAAATTCAAATACAAATCCTTACTCGTTGCCGACTGAAATTAAACTCAAAATAAAACTAAGAAATAAACTAAAACGGAGGGCTAAACAATTCTCCGATTCACAATTAAACAAACAAGCAAACAAACTCAGTAAAGAAATTAAATACGAAATAAACAACCTAAAAAACGAAAGGTGGTCAGAAATACTGGAAAATATCCCAACAGGCGGCACAGACGCCTGGAAAATCTCCAAGGCACTAAGAGGGAAAACCAAAACCTACTTCCCACCAATCCATGGCGAGCGAGGACTGGTGTACACAGACGAGGAAAAAGCGGAAGCTTTTGCCGACTCTCTGGAACGCCAGTTTTCGCCCAACAGATCCCAAACGGACGACCTGGATTTCGAGGAGGAGGTTGACACCGTCCTCACCGAAATCAAACAGCGACAAATCCCTCCAGACGCCCCACAAATCCCCCCAGCAACCCTTTCTGAACTTAAAGAAATCATTTCTGCCCTAAAAACCCGCAAAAGCCCCGGCCCTGACCAAATCACCCACAAAATCATAAAAACACTTCCCGAAAATCTTCTAAACCACCTACTTACCATAATTAACACTTCTTTCACACTACGAAAATTCCCAAAGCCTTGGAAAACAGCAGCCATCGTCCTAATCCCAAAACCATCAAAAAACAAAACTTTCCCGCAAAATTGGAGACCAATCAGCCTTCTCTCTTCGCTCGCTAAAATAACAGAAAAACTCTTTCTAAACCGCTTAACCCAACTAATAAATGAAAACCAATTAATCCCTCGAGAGCAGTTCGGATTCGTGCAAAAACACGATTCAGTACTGCAAGCGGCCAGGCTGATTCAAGATGCCACGATCGCTCTCCAGGACAAGGGCTCCACTGGAGTCATTTGCCTGGACATCGAAAAAGCTTTTGACAAAGTATGGCACGAGGGCTTAATCTGGAAACTCCTACACTTACACAAACTACCAATAACTTTCGTCCAATACGTGGCAAGCTTCCTTAAAAACAGGAAGTTTTACACGCTAGTGGAAAAAACCAAATCTAGCACTCGCTCCATAGAAGCAGGAGTCCCACAAGGCTCCCCACTTTCCCCAACCCTGTACAACCTATACACAGCCGATGCCCCAAAAGCCCCAGCCACAAAACTAGCACTATTTGCCGACGATACTTGCATTTATTATTCAAACCGTAACATCCAATACATAATTGGCCCTCTTCAAAGGCACTTGAATATCTTCCAAGAATGGGCAGACACTTGGAAAATCAAAGTCAATGCGGAAAAAACCACTGCCATCATAATCACAAAAAAAATACAAACGCCCAAAAATCTTCCAAAACTCACATACAATAATATAGAAATAAAACTCGCAAAATCTCTCAAATATCTGGGCATCACAATAGATTCAAAACTAAACTTCACAGAGCACATAAACAAAATCATCACTAAAGGCAATAAAACATATGGCTATCTTTACCCGCTCCTAAACAAAAAAAGCAAACTCTCGCTCAAAAACAAAGTATTACTATACAAGCAAGTCATCAGATCGCAAATATGCTATGGTGCCCCAATAATCAGTCAAACCGCCAAAACCAACATTCACAACCTCCAAACTTTCCAAAACAAAATCCTTCGAAGATTTACAAGACCCCCCTGGTACATCCGAAACTCCCAAATTCACCAAAACCTAGAAATAGACCCCATTAAACAGCACATCACAAAAACCCATTCCAAATTCAAAGTCAGAGCTCTCAACCACACAAACCCACTAATCAAAGAAACCTTTTCCCAAATCATCCCGAAACATCACTTCCAAACCCCAACCAGTCTAATGGCAGACCCCCCCTGGAACCACCCACCATAAATCTTAAATAAAAACAGTTACAAAACCATTACCCTTTTGCAAAAAGTTCAAGCCCCTTCAAAACTCAGCGATCAGCTGAGCGACTGCGAAAACTCCCCAAATTCACTCTCGCTTTCATTCTCACCATCTCGCTTACTTTCGGCCAAAACGAAGCTTTAAAAGCTTAAAAAGCAACCCCCAGCCTTCTTGCGGCAGCACAAACCAAATGAAACCCCCCCCGATTAACCAAAACACACATCCCTTCACGATTATTCAATCCCAACAATAAACAATAAAAATAAATTAAAAAGGGAAAAAAAAAGTGAATAAAATTTATTTTTTTTATTTTTTTTTCTTTTCTCCTTTTCTCTAACTTACTCTCCCAAACAAACCACCAACTCCCCAAACCCACACCCCCACGGTAACCAGGCTCATTCATGAACCATCAGGAAAGACTAAAAGCCTTAATTGGCTAAGTCTATTAAATATCAGCACTCAGTTTCCAGCCTGCTGGAACCGCAGTCTTGCAAAAAGTACAAAGTAGTACTTTTGCAGGAAGTGTTGGTTCGTCGTCACGTTTAAGATATTGAGGATAACAGCCAAGGCCCCGTACTTTGTCAGAAATACCACCCTGCAAAGAGTCCTGAATACAGAAGACCTGCTGGAGCATATCAGGAACTTAACAACAAAGTTCCTGGATAATGCCCGGCAAAGCAAGAATTCCACAGTGCGGGTTTCTTGCACTAACAAATTTCACAGTGAGCGCAGACCTCTCCCTGACGACACTGTCTAAGAAGAAGACGTGGACCACATGCGATGACCAGTTCCAGCACCACATCGAGGACCATGGGCTAGCTTTAGACCATAGACTAGCAAAAATGTCTTTAGGAAGCAAGAGAGGATGTATTAGGCTTAGGTTAGGCATGTGCCTATGCTAGGTTTAAGTAGAATAAGGTAGAGGGCAAACTGTACATTTATTATGTTAGTTTATTATTATTGTTAGTTCTTAAGTATCCGTCATGGAATCCCTAGAGGACCAGGACTAGGTTTAAGTTAAAATAAGTTTAATTATCCGCCATGGAGTCGGTAGAGGACCAGGACTAGCTGTAAGTTAGTTTAGGTAGTAAGAGAGGCTGAATTAGATTTAAGTCTACACTTAGGGATAATGTGCCCATGTTAGGTTAAGGTAGATTAAGGTAGGTGAAGTCAGTGATGTTAGCATCCATAGAGTGTAAAACACTCTAAAGATGTTAGATTTAAGTACTCGTAGATAAGTTAGCAGTAAGAAATTTTATAAATTTAGTTGACATTAATTATGTTCCAAAGGTCGTCACGTTTTGTTAAGGTACAAAATCCTCATAAAATATGGTAAGTCGCTTATATAGGGGACCATGGGTAGGGCGATCGTTTGCTCTAACTTGTGTCAGGTTGGAAGAGAATGGTCCCACAGAGCCCAAAATGGTCACATTTCCAGCTCCAGGAGTGGATGACAGAAGGCTGATGAAGACGAATAGCCGGAGAAGAGATATTTTCTTAAACAGAACAATCATTAACCCACAGAAAAGTTCGCAAAATGTTATTATTAAACAGTGAGTCCCAGAAGTAATGTCTAACTTCATTAAAAATTTAACGGCCAGTTTTAGGACAAAAGCTTGGAACTGACAATATTTGTACTGACTGCAAATTTATTTTTACAGAGTGAGCCTAAAATAAATTACGACCATCAAAGTCATTTTTTCAAATGGAAGCACCTATTTTTTATTTCAATTTGGAATTATCCATTGGATTCTAGGTATAATTCAGGTACCATGTCCTATACCCAAACTTAACAGAACTGAGGGAATTTACGAGGTACAAAATTATTTCCAAAGAAGCAGTATACATCAACAAGAGTTTATTGATCGCCTAAGATATTGTCAAGCCGTAAATGGCACACATTTCGAATATTTAATTTTATTGCTGTTATGTTTCTTGAAATAAATCGGTTCTTTTCAGGGCAACAGAGATTTGAAAAAAAAATCGTTATTAATTATTGATAGGTCCAATCGTAACTGTTAAGTTTTAGTGTAGCAAATGATTCAAGTAAGAATCATACAAAGAGAATAGGAATAACAATGGAGAATTCAAATTTTAAGTAAAAACAGGTGCTTTAATTTGACAAAAATAGTTAATGGTCGTAACTTATTTTTGGACCCACCTGTATAAATAAGTTTGGTCTAAAAATGTCCCATTTCCAAATAAAAATTGACTGGTTTTCTTGGTGTCTATACCAATATGTGTTGCAATCAAGTTTAGTACACTTGACTAAATCGTTCAACATGAAAAGCATTCTCCACGGTTTCTAGCGAGCCTGTAATATTAAATTAATTACAACTCCCACAATATTATCAATTTACAGACAAGAGCAGCCACAATATTATCAAATTAGTTTAAATTGCGTAAAACGTAGCCACGACATAAATGTAAATATATTTCGAATTAAATTTAATTAACTTTCCAGTTGACATAAATCAAGTAATATAAAAACAGAAGCTCGTAACAGCAATAAAACAGAAATCGACCACATTCAAATTGGCACAATGTCTGATCTCTGAAAATTTTGTAATCTATCATGGAAATGCGGGCTTGGAACTAGTTTATTGACTGACTATTCTGTCATAAATGCGTTAGACGCATACTCATTTAAAGTACAAGGTTTAATTACAATATGATTTAATTACTATATGTAATTACAACTATATTAATTACAATATGGTTTAATTACAATTAATTACAATATGACAATTGCAAGCCAAGAGCAGCGGCTGAAAAGTAATAGATCCGAAACCGATCCTCGGAGTGCTTGTGAGTGACATAACCGAAAACCTGTGCCTGCCAACTGAAATTTGAGAGTGGTTCAGCAAAACAAAAATGTGCTTAAAACATTTTTTATCAATGAGGCATTTGTTAGGAGAATTTAGCCAAGGAGGGTGTAGATTATGTCGGTGTCTTTATTCTCAGTTGAAAAAAAAAACATTCCAATTAAAATCAAATATTGAATTTTAAATTGCCCTGTTTCTGATATCTCTCAAATGTGTGAGTAAGCCAGGAAAACACAGCTTTTTCAATGGTGATGTAATCAGCAACGCTTTAAATATCGATTTGAGACTTTCATCCTTATATTTATTTTCTGAATACTTACAAACTTTGTTTCGCAATTCACTGAATATTTCTTTTTCATTTAAAGCCGATTCTTCACCTTATTTGTAATGGGTAAATAAAGTAATTCTTAAAGTAAATTTTTGTATTCAGTAATATATGATAATGCTGTCGTCCCTCGGGACTTATTTTATAGCCCATCATCTGCTTTATGCCGAATAAATTATAATTTAAAGCTGTGTCCCTTGAAAATTGCTACAGAATATAGTCGTTAATCATCCTTTAGTTAATTTTCTCCGTGATAGTTAGCTGATTCAGATTAATCGATCAGGCTTTTTGCTGCTGCAAGAAGTTTCCTTAGGATCGGTCTTTACGGAATCCTAGATAATCTCAGATGTTTCACAAACTTGACCCACTTATTAGATAAGATACCAGGTGGGCCATCAAAAAGATTTACTTGATTTTGTGAGCAGTAGGCGGAGAAAATTGAAAAACGCTCGAAGCCCTTTTTCTCGGAATTTTTAATTTAAGGACACAGTCTTTTGACATGACACTATCAGAATTCTTTGAGACCCTTGTGCATTGCTCAAAATTATATTATTAGAGTTATGTTCCATGATAATAGACGTTTTCCTCCTGATCGTTTATACTCGAAAGTTATTCTGAATATTCGTTTTCTGTACCTTCTGCCTGTCTGCTAGCTCCTGCATTCATGAACTAACAAACAGTCACGTGTTAACCGACATTATTCAACTAGAAATAATACAAACAAACTTTTACAAATGTCAATGCATAAGAACGCAAAAAGTAAGATGTGTTTCTATATATACATATATTTAGCACGTAACATATACAGGGTGAGTCAGCAATGCGACACCCCCTCATAGATCGTACAGATATAGCGATTGGAAAAGAACCCTCATATAAAACTGTGGTGGTAATCGCTAAAGTAGTTATATCTGTTAGTTTGAAGTCTACAGGGAAGCTCAAAATAAAGTTATGACGCTCAAGTTTTTTTTTAACGGAACAGCCGACTTTTTAATCCACATTCAGTACGTTTTGTATAACATATTATGCAACTAAATTCAATAATTTTGGACATAACGGCGTTTTAACATGGGAACGCAACATAATTTATCCAATTTTATCGAGAGTTCAGGGGTAGGGACCTTTTGACATTATTATCCCCCCCACTTGGCCCTTAATGTGCGTAACATTTTACATCGATCATATCAGAGATTAGTTTCCAGATCAACTAATCTCTGATCATATCCTCATAGATGGATAGGACGGTGCGCGCGTATTAAGTGGCCAGCCAGATCACCCGGCCTGGGAAATTATGTTATTGGCCACTCTGATAAGATTATGATAACAAGTATGTCAAGTGGACATTTTTCCTTTTTTTTCATCGCTATAGAAAATAGTTTTCGTTGTTAAAAATAAACTTGTTTGGAGCATCAGTCGGAGTCCTTTTTTTTCTCGAAACATCAACAGTCGATATCGTTCGTGTTCTGTAAGACGGGTGGTTTTGCAAGAAAACGCGAACATTGTGGCGACCGTGACAGGACTGTTGATGTTCACAAGGGGATTTACTGCTGTTCTTGGAAAGAAAACAGCTCAACCAGTGACTATAGAGACAGTGTAGGCCTATCAAACTTTTACCGGGTTCCATTCGTGTTGTTATTTGAACTGCTGGTGATATTGTATCGGGTTTGACATGGCACCTAATATTCAAAGTAAGAAGAAAAGTCGTACCGTTTTACGCAGTAACTTTACGCGTACCGCCAATGAACTTGAGGCTCATTTATGCGAAGTGTGTCCAGATGATAATGTCGTTCGTATTTCATGGGACATGCTGCAAACCAAGTTTGAAACCCTATCAGGAGTAGAGGGTAAGTTTTTCGAGCTATTGTTAGAAGAAGCTGATGAAAGTGAGTTGGAAACTGAAGTACAGGGCCGGGATGAATATCTCAGAAAGTTTACCGCACTTAAGGTAAAAGTGAATGGTTTTTTTGAAAATATTTCCCAATCAAGTAATACAACTGCAATCACTGGTCAAACTTCAAACGTAAGTAAACGTAGATTTGAATTGCCAAGGATTGAATTCAAACATTATGATGGGAGTATTAGAGATTGGTTAGCTTTTTGGGGTCAGTTTTCCAAGATTCATGATGATCCTTCGATTGATAATAGTGACAAGATAGAGTATCTGTTTCAAGCCACATTGCCTGGTAGTAGGACAAGACAACTGGTGGAGAGTTATTCAGTTATGGGAGACAATTACTATAAAATCATTGATAGCATGAAAAAATAGGTTTGGACGAGAAGATCTTAAAATTGAGGTATATATAAGGGAATTGTTAAAACTGATAGTGTCCAACATTTCTTCACCAGGTGAAATGGATATTTGTGTACTCTATGACAAATTAGAAACTCAGTTAAGAGCTTTAGAAACCCTGGGAGTCACTTCAGCCATGTTATTTCCTTTAATTGAGTCATGTTTGTCCCCAGAGCTATTACGTGCCTGGCAGCGTTCAGCAAGTTTTGACACATGTAGAAAAGATGACCCAACAGTGATTCCGCTAGAACAGCGACTGAAGGGACTAATGGCATCCCTAAGGAGAGAAGTCGAGAATTAAGAACGAATCAACAGGGCAATTGAGGCTTTTGGTCTAGCCGGAAGTTCAGGACAGTCTAAAGGTGAGAGAAATTGCCAGAGGCGTACCAAGGATAGGAGTGAAGGTGAACCAAAAGCTTTGGACCTTTTAAACACCCATGCAACTGAGTGTATATTTTGTTCTGGAGAACATGCGCCAGAATCCTGCTTTAAGGCCCAACAAATTAGTCTGGAGAAAAGAAAGGAAACATTGAGTAAGAAAAGGGGTTGTTTTCGCTGTCTAAAGATAGGTCACCAAGCAAAGCAGTGCAGAAAACACCTAAAATGTATTATATGTGGTAGGTCGCATGTGGTTTTAATGTGCTCAGCTATTCCAGCTGAAAAAAGTCATGGACCTAAGGCGTTTTCTGCTGAGAGGATTGTTTTTAAGAATTATGAGGTTGTAAAGGAGCCTGCCCTGGCTAACAACACTCGATGCCCAAATCAAGTATTTTTGCAGACCTTAAGATTAACGTTGAAGGGCCCCCGAAAACAGAAGACGGTCAGGGCTTTAATTGATTCCGGTTCTCAACGTTCCTATATTCTTCGAGACACCGCTACACAGCTTCAATACCAGCTTAAGCAAACTGAACAAATTGCTCAATGCTTGTTTGGTGGTTCTGAAATGGTAATGGGTCACAGTTATAACATTACAGTTTTTGGAAGGAACCGTTCGCTGGAGTTTGAAGTTTTGGATCAAGCAGTAATCTGTGGAAGTTTAAGTTCAACGCTGCATGAATCATTAAGAAGTGAATTACACTCATTAGGTATCGAAATTTCAGATGGATTTCAGTCGGGGCCCATAGAATTGTTGTTGGGTGCAGACATACTGGGAAGTTTCTTTACAGGAAAGCAAAAAGTGTCCCAATGTGGATTGGTTGCTCGAGAAACTTATTTTGGCTGGACCCTAGTAGGGAAAACTCAAAGTGCAAAGACACGTTCTAGTACAGTTACCATTACTCTGAACCTTTTAGTAAAGAACTGTTCTCTCCCAGAATTATGGAAACTGGAGACTATTGGCATAAAAGAGCCCTCAGATAAGAAAACCAAGGAAGAAGCTGCGTTGGCAGTGAGGGATCTCTTTTTACAAACAGTTAAAGTAAACGACGAGGGACGCTACGAGGTGAGGTTGCCTTGGTGGGAGGATCATCAACCCTTGCCCAATAATTATCAATTAGCCCAGAAAAGACTGAACTCAGCCGTTAGAAAATGGAAGTCAGAATCCCTTTTTCAAGAGTATGATAAAAATTTTCTTGAATGGGCAAAAGAGGGCATTATTTCTCCAGTGGATCCAGTTATGGTTAACCATTCTGTAGGACTATTTGCCTCACCGACCGGTGATAAAAGAGAACAGCGCTACCACCAAAATTAGGCCGGTGTTTGAAGCTTCATCTCATGAGAAGAATACGCCTTCTTTGAATGACTGCTTAGAGAAGGGGCCAAATTTAATTGAGCAGATTCCAGACCTACTAATGCGTTTCAGGGAAAATAAAATAGGGATAGTAGCCGACGTAAAAAGGTTTTTTTGCAAATATGTGTCCACCCAGAAGATCGAAATTTTCTGAAGTTTTTATGGATTGATGCTAGCGGACAGCAAATTGTTTATCAGCACCAACGAGTGGTTTTTAGCGTAAACAGCAGCCCACTTTTACTTGGGGCTACTTTGGACCACCATTTGAGTAGAAGTTTGGACAATTTTGATGGTGGCACAGCCAACTATTCAAAGCAGACGATTGAACCCCTAAAAAGAAATTTCTACGTGGATAATTGTATCACGAGTTTGGGAAATGAAGAGTCCGTAAATCAATTTATCAGAGAAGTGACTATGGTCATGAACAAGGGGTTATTCGAGCTTAGAGGGTGGGAGCGCACCTATAGTGCTAACCTAAAGGAGTTCGAATTAGTGGAAACTTGTCCAGTTCTGCGACTCAGTTGGCATCCTCAGAAGGACACTCTGAGCATTCATGGCAGTTTCTTTGAAGATATCAGGATGGACACTTTGGTGGTGACAAAAAGACAGATACTCTCTATTTCTCAGAGGGTTTTCGATCCGGTAGGTTTTGTGACTCCGGCCACTTTAACACCGAAAATTTTGTTACAGAAGCTATGGGAAAAGAACTTGTCCTGGGACGAACCAGTTGATGACGGCACAACGAGCAAGTTCAAACGGTGGGTCAGTGAGCTGCCTTCCTTGTTACGTATTGAGATACCACGTTGGATTATGGCTGGAGTTGGAGAGTCAGAAAACGCAAGTTTACATACATTTTGTGACGCAAGTAAAGATGCCTACGCCTGTGTAATATTTTTGCGTACTGAACGAGACGGGCAAGTAACTGTATTTCTAGTAGCCTCCAAGTCTAGAGTGGCCCCCATAAGAAAGTCTGGCTCCAAAATGACAATCCCTCGAATGGAGCTGCTAGCAGCAACTATAGGAGCCCGCTTGTACTCAAGTTTGAGTGTTAACTTAGAGCAGAAAATACCATCATATTTTTGGAGTGATTCCTCAACCGTTGTAAGTTGGATTCAGCGGAGAGAAGAATGGGGTGTTTTCGTTTGGAATAGGGTGAACGAAATACGAGATTTGACAGCGCCAGAGGACTGGAGTCATTTACCAGGTTCTTTGAACCCCGCGGATTTGCCTTCACGAGGCTGCTCTCCAAAGGAATTAATTGAGCGTGAGACAGCGGTATAACGGATCGCTTGGAAGTTTAACCCTCCATCTGCACCATGGTGGGATGGATTCTGGGAGAGACTGATTGGGGTTCTTAAGCGATTGTTGAAGAAAATGTTGGGATCTGCACGTTTAAACTACGAAGAACTTTCAACTCTATTATGTGATTGTCAATCTGTTGTAAACGCAAGACCTTTGACATATCTGTCGGAAGATCCCAAGGACTTGATCGCGTGAACACCAGTAATGTTTCTACGTGATCAAACTGAGTGCGGATTACCAGACTGTGATGATGTGGACAGAGTTTCGATGAGTCGAAAAATTTGCCAAATACAGACGCTACGTGAAGCTTTACGTGCGCGTTTTCGGGTAGAGTACCTCGGCCAGCTAAAACTATATGGCGATAGAAGAGGTAATAATTCAATGCAAGTCGGAGAACTGATACTCATAGGAAGAGACAACCTTCAAACGGAAAGGATTGTCAAATCCAGCTAGTGAAGGTGCAGACCGCTAAAGGTCAGTTGTTGCGGTCAGTCCATAGGTTATATCCGTTGGAATGCGGCCGAGCGTCTACGGAATTTTCGAAAATGACATTGGAAGATGAGAACATCAATGACCGGCCAATCTCTAAGGAAAAGGAGATGAAATCAACCGAAGCTTTGAATGACCAGGAAGACGACGTTATGTCGGTGGTTGAACCCGAAATTAAGAGGACTAGATGTGGCCCACATCTAGTTACAAAAACGTTTTTTTACGTTAGTAATAGGACTTTGTATTTTGTTTTGTAAGAAGCTCTTTTATCAAATAGTTCCTTAGGTGGGAGAATGTGGGAAATTATGTTATTGGCCGCTTTGATAAGATTATGATAACAAGTATGTCAAGTGGACATTTTTCCTTTTTTTTCGTCGATATAGAAAATAGTTTTCGTTGTTCAAAATCAACTTGTTTGGGACATCAGTCGGAGTCCTTTTTTTTCTCGAAACATCAAGAGTCGATATCGTTCGTGTTCTGTAAGACGGGTGGTTTTGCAAGAAAACGCGAACACACTGCTTGTGGCTTTTTTCTTTGGGGATACGTCAAAGAAAAAGTATACCAAGTTCCTCCAACTGATCCCGAGGATATGAAGCAGGCAATAAGACGCGCTTTTTCGATAATTGACTAACCAGTCGTACCTATATACCGCGACATATACCATTAATAATGGCAAATAATTTCACGGTAGAGCTCTGTTCGGACATCGAGACTAATTAGATTTTTGTTATCGGTTGCCCGCTTTGTAATCTGAACTAAAGTTCTGCCTGTAGGATACTGTCCCCTTACAGTGAACACAGCAATTTATCATCCCTGAGTTAATGGCTCTTTCTCGATTGTTGGCTAAATCCAATTAATCGATTAGTTCCTGATAGTAGTGAATTCTTTTTTATACCAAAATGACATTACAGTTTCAGTTTTGTTTTTGCCATCCAAAGGACGGGTTTAATTTTTTTCGGAATCTATTTCAAATCGCATACCTACATAACTTTATTATTTTTATAGAAAGCCCTAGGTTTGAAACAATTAGCAGACTTATATAAAATTAACAAATTAAAAATTGTATGATTATTTAGGGTCAGTTTTATTACAACCAAAAATCATCTTCAAAATATGTTTTATTGTCACAGAAAATCTGAAATACAGTATCATCTACAATATGTACAAAGCAAGTTCGTTAGGGGCCGTGCCTAAATTACGTCCGGCTTTTAGGAAGGAGGGGGTCATACGTTTCCTTATCGGGTATTACGTGGGGCAAGGGGTGTAAATATGCATATTTAAAGTAAGAGTTTTATAGATTCTTCTTAATGGAAATATTTATTCCTATATATAATATGGAAATATTTAATTATTTATAATAAAAAAGTCACTACTACTGACACAAAAGTAAAAAACTAGTTCATATTAAAGCTGAGCGAAAAGAGGATTTATTATGTATTATTCAAGACGAAAGTGCACTGAAGATGCTCAAGGGATTCGAAAAAATGAGCTGATTGAAATTGAGAACGACAATAGTATTATTGATGACAGAGTTCATAATACAACCACAGAACACCTCTGAGCACAACTGAGGAAAGCTCTTTATCATGGCCTATGATAGAATCACTTTCAGACTGGTTAACCAGCCCTTGGATCCAATATTAAACTCATGGTAGATGCTATGTTTTGTTCTACGTGTAATGATGTTATTCCAGAGAGCACTATTTAGTAGTCTTGTGGCTCTTTTGCCTTGCCATATTTTGGTGTTTATATCATCCATGCTTCTACAGTTTGATAACAGAGTTACTCCCAAGTAGTTCAAGTTACGACATCCTTTAACAATATCGGTATCCATTTTTAGATTGCTAATAGAATCTTCTCACACCTTCAGATATTCTGTTTCAGACATGTTTATTGTGAGACCCCACTTCTCATACTCTTGTTTTAGTTCCGGTCAATATTACTTAATCATCAGCAAATAGTAAGGTGTACAAGATCTCATTGTCCCTGGAAATACAATAGATCCTCCAAATAGAACTTAAATAGATCTTAAATAGTGTAGAGGGTGATTGTACATCCATGTTGTAAATATAAACGTATAAATGATGCGCGATAGGCATCCACTAGTGTCATGTTGTCTCGTTGACATGGGTGTGGCGATGAATATCAATTCCATGTTCGTAGCCTTAAGTATACACGTGCAACATCTTCGTTAATCAAGTTAAGTTCATTAATACAGTTTTGCTCTGCTTTTTCTTCCACATCGGGGATTAATCAAATAATCCACCAACAATCCCTGGTGGATACTCTTAGTTACTAGAAACTCCTGAGAAAACTGATTTCCTATCTTTACCATTGCTGTACAGACTCTCTAGAGTGATCTGACAGTATTTACATAGCCTAATGCCACACCTTATTGACCGGACTTCCCCACAACATGTTTTGTGGAACAGTATCATAGGATTTTTGAAGGTCTATAAAGACAAGGTGAGTGATAATCCCTCCTGCACTTCCTTTCTCAACCCAATTTTTAAAAGTAAATACTCCATCACTGCAAAATCGCCCATGTCTAAATTCATTTTCCTCTTCAGATAGATAGATAGATAAAAATTTATTGAACATTCCCATTAATAAAATTCACAAACAAAGTTAAAAAAAAACATAACTCCCATGTCTAGCCAGATGTTCGGCCGGTTGCTCTTTGCCCATGATCTAAATAGGCGCGCTAAGTCGTCCATTACCTGGGCAGTGCCCTAACATGGACATTCCCGAGCTAGCCATACGCACGACAACGTCAGGAGATAGTCTTGAAGTGGCGGTTTTGGTTTTATTCGAGGGGCATTCATTAAGGAAAAAAGGTCTTCCTGAAGGGAAGCCAAAAACCCCTTTTGCTTCGACCTTTAAGTTTGATACTGTCAGCCGTGGCGTTATCCGCCGGCAGTTTCAACTAGATGTTGTTGGTTTGATAGGAGTATTTTGGACCACGAGTGGTGATAAGATTTTGTTGTTAGTGAATTTGCGCGAAAAGATAATAAGTTCCGTCTTCCTGGGATTCACTTTAAGTTTCCATTTGTCAAAATACGACGTCAATAAACTCAGGTGATGTGCAATGCGAGATTTCGCAGCCTGAGCATAAAAAGACGATGGGTAGATAGCCGTATCATCAGAGTATAGTGCTATTTTTGTAGTGGGAAGTTTTGGAATGTCTGCTGTGTACAATGTATACAGCAGCGGCGAAATCACTGTTCCTTGTGGTACTCCTGCCGCGATGCGTCTTTTGGCAGAAGTGGAATTCTCCACTTTCACCTGGATGGAACGGTTTTTTAGGTAAGACGCTATAAGGGAAACTAGGTAGAGTGGCAGTGAATGCACGGCAAACAACTTGTACAGCAGGCCTGTGTGCCAGACTGTGTCAAAGGCCCTTTGCATGTCGAGAAGCAGCATAACCGTACTTTGAAGCTTATTAAATGCTGCGTAGGCATCCGTTGCGATCCTAGCAGTCTGCAGCGTTGTGTTGTGTCTTGCTCGAAAGCCAAACTGCTCATCCGGGATTGAACTTCGAAACTCGGCTGCTGCCTGTAATCTCGAATGGATGACCTTCTCGGTTAATTTGCCGAAGGTGTTCAAGAGGGTAATTGGCCTATAAGAGGCGGGTTCGGTCGGGTTTTTGCCCGGCGTTAAGATGGGGATTATAACAGCGTTTTTCCAGTCCTGTGGGAAGTGCTGCAATTTAAGGACTGCGTTGACTATTTGTACTATTAGCACAATAGTTTTCCGCGGTAAGTTTTTGAGGAGTAAATAAGGGATGCCGTCTGGCCCGGGGGCTTTTCGGCTAGGGAGGCGCCGAAGACACGATTGTATCTCCGACGGGGTTGTTATATAGGAATGCAAAATCGAGGGTGGTATAGGATACTTCCGTTCTACAAAAACAGCGGTCTGTCTTTCTATTTCGTTATCCTGAAGGGCTGGTTGGACCTTGTGTACTTCTGCCAAAAAGTCGGCGAGCAGCTCGCACTTGTCACTGGTGGTAATATAACTCCGCCCCTCTTTTTCAAGAGCGGGGACTTGCTCATAGCCTTTTCGCAGACTTCTCGACAGTTTACACAGAGAATTGTCACGGGGAGTCAGATTTCGCAGTTTCTCCGCCCAGGTATAATTCCTGTATGCGGAGATTTCGCGCTGTATGTTTCGTGCAGGCTCTGCTGCCATTATGCGATCGGCAGATTGCCTGAATCGCTGCCAACGCTTCCTGATTCGATTTTTCGCCTTAATAAGGTACAAAATTTCCTCAGGAAGATTGTCGCGCCACGGTCTGTTCGGAACTTTTTTGGCCAAAGCTTGCTGTGTCCGTTGTATATTCCTGGTCAGACCTTTTACCGCATGCTCTAGAGCTTCGACAGTATCAATCTGGCCCGGAATACACGTCAGATATTGTAGTCGTTTTCGATATTCGCGAAAATCAAAATTTTCGTATGAATATCGAAAGTCGTTAGTTTGTGTGCGCTTTAAATCCCTAATGTCGAGGTAAATGGGCAAATGGTCACTGCTGAGGGCGTCTAGAACCACAATCTCCGTGAGATTGGTGAGTCCTTTGGCAATTCCGAAGTCGAGGTAGGATGGATTCCCTCCACTGTTCGGGTAATGCGTTGGGGATGAAGTGGGCATAACGAGTAGGCCATTGTCGCGAACGTAGTCGGCTAGAAAATTGCCGGCTGCGTTTTTATGTCCAGGGATATTGAATAGTGGATGGCGGGCGTTGAAATCTCCCATTAGTAACACCCTATTGGTGTTTATGAAGAATGGATCGACATCAGCGGCCTGTAAGCGTACGGTGGAGAAATAGCCACAGTAGATCAAAACTCAATCAGGAAGTTCAACGCCGACGTTCTCTATTGATGACTGCCTGTGTGGCAGTCTCCTGTATGGAATTGACGTTTTGACCGCTATGGCCACCCCTCCCCTTAAACCGGGCCTATCGGCACGTTCGAGCCTGTACCCCCGAATCCTAAGTATATCCCCGGTGCGCAACCATGTTTCGACAATCAACGCCACGTCGATATCCTCGGTCTGAAGGAAGTGCACAAACTCACCGAGACGACTCCGGAGTCCGCATGAGTTCCATTCTCCTATCCTCATAGGGCACAGTTGGCAAAATCAGGGCTTAAAAATCGAAGCTGTTAATAACTTCATTGAAGAACTGCGCTGAGACTAGGAATTTGTCTGTCTTCGAGACGCAACCCCTCAATGCAGCGCTGTAAAATCTTACCGCCTTGATCACCTCCTCCAAGTTGATTTGCGACGACAGCTCGGCGAATTCCCGCTGGACACTGCCCAGCATGGCCACCGCGTTCCCATTTATACCATGGGCTGGGTGGGCGGGGCTCGTCGGGACAGCTTCGTGCTGCCTCAGCGGAGGAAACTCCGCTAATGAAGGCGGTGGCAGGGGCAGCATGGTCCTGTTGGCGTGACTTGGCGCCATGGTCCTGCTGCTTAGGGGTGAAGGGTGGATCGGGCCAGGGGCTCGACTGGTTTGGCCCCAGGCTGGCCTCGTTGGAAGAGGAGCAGGGACGAAACGCTGCTTCTCCGCCGGGACTTGCGCCTGTTTATAAATGTAGACTGGGCAAGCCTAGTCAAAGCTACGATGAGGCCCACCGCAGTTAGCGCATTTTAGTGTAGCTCCAACGGGGCAGGCAGTGATTTCATGCCCCCCAGCGCATCGGGAGCATTTAAAGTCCCGGTGGCAGTTGCCGGAGACATGGCCCCAGCCCTGGCATCGACGACACTGTGTCAGGGTCTTCCGGTTTTTGCGGGTTTCCCACGAAACCCTGACACTGCACACCACCCTGTCTTCGGCGTTAAGCCTTCGGAGGGTTGCCTTGTCGCTAGTGACGACCAGTTAGAGCGGCCTGAAGAGTGTCTTCATTTTGAAGACACTTCTCACCTCCAGTCCTTTGTCTGTCAGATCCTCCTTGATTGCAGTCGGATCCAGGCCCCTCCAGGCCCCTCAGGACGAACGCGTGTGTTTTTTGCGACGAAGGGGCGTAGGTGTGGAACTGGCTCTTGTCCTCCTCCAGGGATCGTTTTACCGCCGCCCAGTCCATAATGCTGCTGCAGTACACGATTAACGAAGCCTTCGTGTACTTCAGCGTGAACGGCTGACTGGTGATGGTTTTTAGACCACCAATCAGCATTGTGTGATTGCTGGGTTTTCCAACGATCACAATTGCCTCTCAACTAGTTCCGTTCGGATTGATTCTATTTGAGGCATTCCCCGGAGCCTATCTGCCTGATTGGCTGCCCTTTCAGAAAATGGGCTTTGTAAGCAAGTACATGTACCTTGTTGCCTTTATTGACTTTTATAGAGAGAGCTGCTGACTTTTGCATGGTAATATACATACCTTTGTCGTTGAACAAATTATGGGCAACTTTCAATAATCTGTTGGCCTTTTGTTGATTGTCAGAAAATATTATAATATCATCTACATAGGCCTGTATGGATAGTCAGGCGAAATCAAAGAGGTATGGGGACATTGGATCGCCCTGCTTGACCCCCTACTGATGCCAATCTCGGCAGTTTTGAACTGCCCAATCTCAATCAAAAGTGAATTTCAACTTTGTTATTAAGGCATATTTTGACATGGTCGCATGTTTGCATAGTAGCGTATTGGAATACTTAACTATTCGAAAAGAAAAATTACGAAGCTTACTAGGTTTTGTGAAGAATAACAAGCATTTGTCAAATCATGACTTACTTTGAAGCATTATCAAAATTTACATCAACATCGAATTTGCGGATATGCCATTAGTTATGGGGAAATGCCACAGTAACATAGCAGAAGCTGTAAGAACTTACACCAGCAAAGGGCTAGAGACACTGGACGATTGGCTCCAGGAATTGAGGCAGATAGTGGACAACCAAGAGGTTTTCGGGTTCGATACAAAGAGCAACAGTTGTTGGAAATAATTGCAGCTAAGCATTCCAGGAGTATTCGTAGCATTACACAACAACCGACACTTTTCCAGGCAACTGTGTACCGGATAATTACCAAGGAAAGGTTACATTCCTACCATGTATGTAAGATACATAAGACACAAGGACACATTAAAACTCTAATCTACCGAACACCGACACAAATTGAGCAGGAGTTAATTAACCGAATACGAGAAGCTGCTCAAACTGTGAGCCCAGACTTCAAGAAAGAGTGCACAATAACGTGATTACACTGACAAAAGCATGTTGGGAGTTAAACGGCAGAACTTCGTACACCTCTTGTGATTTATCAACTTTTTACAGTTACATTTTTAGTAGATACATAACCTTTTACAGGATGTTTTTGTTGACATCTGTGGCGGATTCAGGTATACCACTCATCTGCCTCAAAGAGGTTGACATTACTGACCGCAAAGTGAGAACGTTATCCTAACATCGTAATATTTCATTGTCACTTTGTCTGTATTTGTGTTTACCCATGGTTACTAGAGTTTTTAATAATTAAGAAGCAACATGTATTTACGTAAGTTAATGCGGCAGATTACCTTCTAAAACATTGTTGCCATCCTTCTGATCGATTTTTTTGCAAATGTCTCAGTTTTTAATGAGAATTATTATTTTCACTATTTTTCCTGTACGTCCAAAACACCCCCAGCGGAATGACGTCAATTTTGAATCAACCTATAAACAGATAAAAATATTAACAGGAGAAAATTATTATTTTATATTATTATATATGCGGTATAACATATATTATTATATATGCGGACACTCATTCAGTTGTGTAGAAGTTTTACAAACAGAACTATGTCATTATGAATTTGGAAAGTAGCATTCTTGAACAATTTTAGATCTGCTTAACAAACAAAAAATGCTCATGGGAATTGCTCCCTTTTTTGGGATACCGAGCGAATATCAGCAATAAGAAATTTCTGATGTTTTACATGGCTCTACCAGCTAGGTAATAGGAAATTTGGATTTGTTGATTTAAAAACTGCTTAGGACAAATTTTTATGGACATAGTAACACTGGTTAATTTATTAAAAATATCTATTAAAAATAAACGAAAATTTTATTTACACTTTGACAGCCCGCACCTCGGAAACTATTAACTTTCAGATAAGGAAAATTTGCCTAAAACGCAATTCAGTAGGGTCTCTAAAATATGAACATCCTGTAACGTGAACACTCCAAAACATAAACTGCGATTTGCTATGACAAATTATTTTAAAACGTTACTAATAAAATATTTACACTCTGAAACGTGAACATGTCTTAAAAATAAATGTTAGTCGTTAGTCTTTGTTTTGAATGAACCTCCATGGCGTCAAATAATAAACCGAATTATCTCAGTATACGACGACAAGCTGAAATAAGTGATATTGAAAAGGGAATAGAAGTAAATTTTTCGTTACTCGACTCGCAAAGTTGCATTACCGATCTAGTTTCTTAGCGATGATTGTGGCCAACAAGTCTAAAGATCTTAATGCTGTTTTAAAGGAATACAACCAGAGTAATGCAGTCTCAAATTTAAAGAGAGCTTGTGACAAATTAGATCCTACAAGAGTTTAAAAGTGCAGGAAAAATATTCTAAAAGGTCCAGCAGAACACAGCCCTGACAATGACAAGCCTCCAGCAATCATTCGCCAAGAAATTTTGAGTCTTAATTAAGTTGTAGTGACTAACATGAATTTGACCAAAATTAAGAATCTCAACTCGCCGATTTAGTATAGTGGAACGAAGACGATTACAATAATGAAAATCCTTAAGATATCACTGATGATGAATCTGACCACGATATAGAAGAAGTTGTGGTATTATAAGTAGCGCTACTCACACGAAAACCATAAACGTTTTTAATAAAGCATTGAAACGGGCCACGCAGAATGAAATTGATTATAACGATATTCAATGCTTACAAAAATTACGAGAAAAGGCCAGTATTCTTTCAGCTCAACAAACCTTCCTACAAACAAGTTTGTTAGAATATTTTACCATACAGTGGGTTAATATAATTAACGAACATTTATTATTTTACTGCATAGTGCCTAAAATATAGAAATAAAAGTATGATTTTAGTAAATGTTAATGTTTATTTATATGTATATATCCCAAAACATGAATAATTCAAAAACGGAAACACCCTGTTCTTAATTAGTTCACACTTACGAAACTTTACTGTATTTGTGTCTATACTATATGTCAGTGAATTTTGTCACATTAGTTGAGAACCACCTTGTATATGCAAATAAAGGGTTTAGGCAAACGGAAAATTTTTATTTTTGCTATAATTATAAATAACAGTACTTAAATAAACAACTGACAATGTAATAAAATAGGGTATTAAAATAAATATATTTTATTATTACTACAGCTAATAATAAAATTGAACTTAAGACCAATTGAATGTACATATACAGGGTGAGTTTTTTAAAGTGTGACAAGGCTATATCTCTGAGAAACAGTTTCAAATATATTTATGAAAAATTTGGAAAGTAATAAATAGGTAGGGGGACATGTTTTAACATATTTTTTCTATATATGTTATTTTTTCATATATTTTATTATTCTACTTAAGCGCCCTCTTTGAGAAGTACAGGCAACTTTAAATGGAATGACATATTTTTGGTCTGAAATTTCATTCTACATGAAAAACGACGTATGTGTAAAAATGTTTGCATAGTTTACTCATCTCGTTACACAATTATCGATAATTGATGTATTTATAATTAAACATTTTAATATAATTAAACATGTTTAAATCAGTGGTTTTTCAAATTGTCTTTCATATCCATGGCAACGCGTAAACTGCGAGCGTTAATTGAGAATTTTGACGTTTCAACCCGATTTCCTCAAGTTATTGTAATTAAAGAGAATTTTAATACGGAAGTTGACATGTTGTTAATTTCGGGAGAGTACAGAAAGAATTACAGAGAACCTGCGCTATTGTGGGCGATAAGATTTCCTGACAATCCAAAATCCCACATGGCGTTCAAAAGGTTAAACACCAGAGGTCGCACTACTGGTAGTTTAAGGAAAAATATGCGAAGACGGAACTGCACAGTAACAAACGAAAATCTGGCGGTAGGAGTTTTAGGAGAAGTTCTTGACCCGCAAGTGGGGACTAGACCTCTTGCTAGAGATGCTGGACTAAGTCAAAAATCTGGAATCACTGGAAGAGTCCTGGAATCACAAGAAGAAGAGTGGAGATAAGTCCAAGGATTGGAGAATGCAAACTCGTCTATCCTGACCTTCCTTCAAATCGAGTTGGCAAATTGCTGAGAGCAGGGCCAAGAAACGTCAAGACAAGACAAAACAAGTCAAAAATCGGTCATAACCATATTGCACAGGTATAAAGTTCATCCATACCATATCACACACCACCAAGAACTGTATGGACAAGACTTTCAAAACCGCGTTACGTTTTGCAATTGAGTCACGGGGCAAATTGAGAATAATGAAAGATTTTTGGAAAACTTTGTTTTTTCTGATGAAGTCACATTTTCCAACTGCGGCCAAGTAAATTAAAGATAACATGTCGAAAGAAATTTTTGGAAAAAATAATTTTAAAGGTAAACAGACATAACTTGCACTATAGGGCGGCGGATAGTCCTTACTTGATCAGAACTGTGCCAAACCAACATCCCTGGTCGATTAATGTTTGGTGTTGTATAATTAGGGATAGAATTATTTGAAATCCCCATTTTTTTGAAAAACATTTAAACGGAAATATGTACACCAACTTTTTGACAAACAGTTTACCCCAGTTTTTGAACCAGAACATGAATGTGTGCTTTCAGCAAGATGGGGTCCAACCCATTATTCCGTGGAGGCCCGTAATCATTTAGGTGAAATATTTCCAAACCGATGGATTGGTCGCGGTGGTCCGGTCAACTGGCTTGCGCGATCTCCAGATTTGACGCCGCATGATTTTTTTTGTGGGGTTTTATAAAAGATTAAGTGATGGCCACTGCACCCACCACCTCAGTAATATTAAGGAGAGAATTGCTCTCTCTGCTTGTTAGTGACACCTGACATGTTAGCGCTAGTGCAAAATCCTTAAAAAAAGAGTAGTAGAGTGTTTGGGTTGAAGTTGAAGGCAGACATTATGAACATCTCCTGAAACATAGTTGATTACTATTGGTCGGATCCTAATTTAATAAATTGATTTCTTTTAATTTATGTTGCACGTCATAATTCTGGAACTAAGTGATCAAATGACATAAAAATTTGTACACACACATAGTTTCTTACGTTCATTTTACGTTGCCTTTACCTCTCATAGAGTGCGCGTGGGTAGAATATGTTAAAATACGTTCCCCTACTTATTTCTTACTTTCTCAACGTTTTATATATATATATTTGAAACAGTTTCTGAAAAATAGCCTTGTAACCCTTTAAAAAACTCACCCTGTATGTTTAGTAAGAGCTTAATTAAAAGCATGCCGTAAACATGGTATTACAATACACAAAATAAATGAAACTGAAATATGAAGTAAACTAAAAATAAATTGAGCAGTGATCAGTAGTGTCAACTCTTGAAGCAAAAGGTAAGAATGCCAGGCCATATGTGCTAGCGAAACGATAGAGCCAAAGTATTAGGTACAGACAACGAGCCGAAGACTAGCAATTTGTGATTATTTCAAAATACAAATGATTTGAAACTTATCTTGAATCTGCTTAACTAAGTATTAATTTATATAAAGGGTGATTTATGATTTTCGTAGACCATGCATTAACAATTCTCTAACTTGCAGTCAGTTGTTAGTTTTTTATTGTTTATTCATAGTGAAATGTATTTTTTCCCAAACAGGGCCAAAAAAAGGTGGAAGGTGCCATTTAAAAAAACTGATTTTTCTAAATATTTTTTATGTCAATGTTTGTATGCCGCATGTTACAAAATTAGTACCCTAATTTCATCTGTGGAATTATCTTGGGCTTTCGGCTCACTAGCTACCAAATTTAAGTTTTCAATGTACAACCGTTGCTTACATACCTACTTATATATTGTTCTGTAAACATCTGTCATGGCAATTTTTTTAACAAATCTAAACGTTGCCTAAACTAGAAATTGGAAGGCAAATCCAAACATGCTAAAGAAATTAGGGATTTTCATTTAAAATAAGAAAGTTAGAGTATACTGTTCGTACACCTCTATAGCTGGAGGCCCAAATGTGTTTGCACGACTCGTTATAACAGCAAACGAAATTTAACGTTTCTAAACCAACTGCAAGTTGGAAAACTGCTAATGCACGGTCTACGTAAATCAAATATGCCATTGCAAATGCTTTAGCATTTTTTAGATCGCTAAAGTTGTATGGGTGTAACTTTCTATTCACGTGTGAAAATGCAGGTTTTAAAAAGATTCTTGATTGATTCGGCGAGAGAGCTACTTTTTGTGATTTAAATAAATCAGTGAAGCGAAATTTCATAGTAAGATTAACTGCGAAATGGTTTGACAAAAACTTCTTTGTGCTTCATGATGGGTATTGTTCTGGTTCTGATAATCGTAAATCAGTAAATTCTTGCAATATCATAAAAGAATGTATAGTTTCAAAATCAATGTAGTTAAGCTTTTCAAATTATTAATTGGGTTATGGTTTAAAACTTGCTTAAAGGATTAACAAAAAATAATTAATAAGACGTTTAATATATTTTCGCATCAATAATTGGATGTAAAAAATTTAAAATAGCTATTTTTGTCCTCTTTGTATAAACAAAAATTTATAAGACGAAAAAACATCACTATTTTGATAAAACAATGTGAAAATTTATATAAAAGTGTTTAACACAGGTAAAACATACTTTCCGGTTAGTCTTATATACAGGGTGTCCCTTGAGTACGTGACAATCTCTCGAGAGCATATAGGGGAGGTCAAAATTCGGAGGTTTGTTCAGATAAAAAGTTTACGTCTCTGTAATGGAGATATCGAGCCTAAACATTTACGTTTCTAGTTCTAACTTTTGAACGACTTTGATGTATATTATAATGATTTTTTGGCCATGTATTGGCAATGTATTTCGAAAGAAGAGTCATAATCTGATTTACAAACCGATCCTAAATCTCAAATTAAACAAAAATCAATGTATCTTTGAAACCGTTCAATTAGTACCTTTTTTGCGCTAATACCTCGGGAGTCGCCAAAAATGATATTTGAATATAAAATAATGATCTGATCATTAATAATGACATATTATGTTAAAGTTTAAGCAGATTATGTGCTTTAGTCAGTTCATTCCTGGTTTCTTTTAAGAGCCGTAAAAACGATTTGTAAATTAGACTATTGCTCTTTTTCGGAACTGCATTTCGTCAAAAAATTATTATAATTTACAAAGTCGTCTAGAACTCGAAACGTTAATTTTGAAGTTACCTTTTCAGGGCCGGTATCTCCGTTAGGGGGGACGTTAAGAAAACTTTTCATTTGAACTAACCGTATTATTTTGATAATCCCTGTATGCTCTCGAAATGTTGCAACGTACTTAAAGGATACCCTGTATATTACAAAAATTTTCATCAAATGTACTTTCGCATGACATATGACATATACTGCATAATAATTTATTGAGGAGCTTTAATTATGTATATTTTGTTTTGCTGACCGAACTCTTGAGAAAATAGTCAATCCAATCAATGAGCGAATATATTCACTGTTCCAACTTAAGTCTGCATTGCTAGCAGCACTTATTTTTTGCACGATTTGCGATGACAAACATTGGAGGAATATATGTTGGATTGTTAAATTTGTTTAATTAAATTACTTACTAAAATTCATCATACCGTATTAGTTTATTATTTATATGAAAACGGTGTTAATATGTGCTTTGAGCTGCCTGATAATTTAATTTTTCAATAAATATTGAATATTAAAATTTTGAAAATTTGCAACACATTGCAATCAAGCAAAGTTTTCGTGAAAAAAAATTTCCATTTCAACACATGGGCTACTTTCGCTAGTAGTGAAAGTGATCACTTCTACCGACTAAATTTTGGTTGAAACAAAAAATGAATCATAATAATGTCGAAAAATATTTCAATTAATTTATTAAATAATTTTTTTGCAAGTGAGGGTCAACTACAAAGCAGAATTAGAAAGATCTAGCAAAAACAATTTTAGTATTAGAAAAGATTATTAGGGATTATATTAAGGTCCAAGCACTTTCAAAAAAATTTCCATAAGATGCTTGTTCTTAAATATTTAAAAAAGTGTTACTGCAAATTGTTTGATAAATAATAATATGTAATATAAATAGTATTTATTCTATTGGAGCCTATATTTCCATGTGATTTCAGTCTAATGTACGGTATACTAAACCTTCTTTAAAATAAATGTAGGACATTGGTCTGCTTTGGTGGTTTGAATGATACCAATTTTAGCCATGACGCTTACAGCATGACTGAACATACTATTGAGCTTTTCCGCAGAATTTCTTCTCTCATTTATGCGTCAACATGTCTGCAAGATTCCTTATTTGTATCTATGATTACGGTGTCTAGTTTCCTGTTCCATTTGAACATGGCCGACAGAAGCTTTTTTACTTTCTCCTGCTGATCTTTTGGCTTCCTGTCTTCTTCTCCTATGACCATCATTAATGATATTGAGCTGATTAAAGTAATCTTCAGGTTTGAAAATTTGATTTTCATTGAATCCCAATTGCCCCGGATTATTAACTAGATTTCCATAAGAATCAACTGCATTGGGTGAGTTGTAACTTGGATTAGTATCCTCTGAGTACTGCGGAACATATGGCGCTAGGTTCACGTGCTGAGACATTTTAGCGTTGAATGAAGATGCTGAATTTAACGTGGTTGGCGCAGAAGGCCAAATAGGATCTCCATATGAGTTGACAGCTCCGGGAGTATCGTAACTCGATTTACAAGAATCGTCTTCTAGAGGGTGCTTCTCAATATGCGGAATCTGAAAATGAATACAAAATAAAAAATTTGCGTAACAAATGTTTACAAACGTGTATTGCTATTCAAATTGTACGTAATAACTTGTAAGCAATAAACAATAATGTATATTAATAATAATATTATTATACACTCGTCTTCAATGTGGAATGTGTTTATACATATTATAAATATTTAATTAAAATAAATAGTGAACTGTTGATGTTGATGTTGTTACAAACGTTATAAGTTAAAAACGGATATTGCTTTCAATATTGGGCTGGGAGATGCTTTGTTAGGAGAACTAAAATTCACATTTTAGAAACAATATACAGGGTCTTGGAGTCTTAAACCGAGCTTCGTGGTGATAAGACGTGTGTGCATATTTAAAGCAGAGTTGATTACGCGCAAAGAATTTGAAGAATTCTTCAATTATAAACAACCGCATTTATCGTTCAACGAGAATATACGAGTGGAATTCAAACGAAAGGATGAATCCTGGGAGTTCGCAAGAATCCGAATCGGATTATGCCTCCCAGGATGGTGGGTTCAAAAAGCCACAATCGAAAAAACGGGGCAGAAAACCGAAGACGACCCAGCCAACCCAGCCAACCCAGCCAACCCAGCCAACCCCCACAACCCCCACAACCCCCACAACGCCAACACCTGAGGCCAAACGAATAGCTTTGGACTATCAGTCTACAACCAATAAAAACCTAACAACAAACAGCAAGACAACATCAACAAGATTTCCCACGTATTCGCACACATTCACAGCGAACGCATTGTCGACCATCACCAGAGTCCAACTTGCAATCAGGTGGGAGGAACTCAACCCCAACAACAAGGATGTGATTATCAGACAAGATAATTACTTCCTAACTAAAACCAACCAGGAGGACAAAACATCAAAAATTTTACAACAACTAAAACAAGAAAACACTGTAACAAGTTACAAATTACAAAAAAACGATAACCTCCCACTAATCCGACAACAAAAGTCAGGGCACCACCATATTACACCATCATATTCAGTCGTCGCCACTGGGGTCGACCTGGACATTGAAGACAGCATGTTTCTGGAACGCCTGGAGCAGCAGGGCTTCAAAATAAGGTTCTGCAGGAGAATTATCTCGCGAGAGCGCAACGCACCAACACTCATGATGAGGTTAATAACCGGCGACATATCCACATACGAAAGGTTGATGAGCGACCGTGCGGTTCATTTTTCGGGCCGCATTTTCAAAATCACCGAAAGTAAACCACCAGCACCCGTGCCTGCGCCGTGTGGCAAATGCAACCTATTCAGCCACAAAACTGAAGATTGCAAACAATCGCCAAGATGCAACAAGTGCCAGGGACCCCATCCAACTTCCAGGTGCGAGTCGCCACTGCCAACCAAGTGCGAAGCATGCAACTCAGAGGACCACGCAGCATGGAGCATGAAGTGCCCAAAACGACCGACAGCCCCAATCGTGGGAATCCCAAACGTTAAAATAAAATGTGTTAACAAACGTACGTCCGAGATTGTGGAGACAACGACAGTGGCAAGTAGAATACACACACCCATTACAACACATGACCACATCATAAACAAATACAAACATCAACTTAACAAGACAAACAATACCAACAGAGACGAACTACTAAAAAAACTACGAAAACAATTTATAGAAGACTTCGACATCGATACCTCAGTGGTTTTCTTCGGGAACCATGTCTACATATTAATGTTTGACATGCTCCTGCCCGAGGGACGTTCTCCAACGGAACCCTGCGAACAGGTGAGACAGACGGTGACAAAGGTACAAGATTCAATATGAAAGTACTTTACGCGAACATCAACGGACTTAACAGTAAAAAACCACTTATTTACAACTACATAGAACAAAACGACACAGACTGCTGCATATTTGTAGAGACTAAAACCAAACTAGGACAAACATCAACGTCCAGAAATTGGCAGTATATCTATAGGCATGGAAATACCATCAATCATGCCAGGGGCGGGGTCGCAGCTCTCCTAAAACCAAAATATAAACTTGGAAGAGCAAATCCTCCCTCCCTCAACAACCCGTTGAACGACTGTCTACACTTTACGCTACCCTACTTAAACGACCTGATACATATATTTCTGACATACATACACCCACACTCCAACCTAGAACAAAACATACTGACTAAGGCGAACATCTACAAATATGCAATAATTATAGGCGACTTTAACTTGAACACGAACAAAACGAAACAACTTAAAATATTTTTGCAAAACTCCGACTTTATAAAACAGCACACCCCACCAACTTTTCTGATGCCCGCAAACCCAGACTCAACACCAGACGTTCTACTGCACACAAAAAACTTGACAAACACCATCAACAACATAAACTTAACCAACGAGCTGGGATCCGACCACCTGGCTATTACGTTTAACATAGACTTACAACATACGCAACCTACCTCCAATACACCTCCTATAGAGAAAAACTTAAACCTAACAAAGACTGACATAGACAAAGTGAAACAACATATACATGACTACATTCAATCACAAGCACAGCACATTTCAATAGAAACCATACAACAACAACTTTCACTAGCCATAGGAAAATTTAGCCCGGAAATAAAAAATGCTTTCTACCGACATACACTACCCAAATACATACTGAGACTAATAAAACATAAGAGAGAACTGTATAGACTATATACAAATACTCAAAATAACGACCTAAAAAAGACAATGAACCAACTTAACAGAAACATTAAAACTATGATTGGACAATACCGACAAGACAAATGGCTAGAAGCATGTAAAGAAATACAGAAGGACAAAGGCAAAACATACTGGCGAAAAATTAAGAAACTGGCGCAATACAGGAAGACTGGCACTACTGACACAATTGACGAAAACGGAATAGAACGCTACACAGACAAAGAGAAAGCGGACGCATTCGCCAGACACTATCAAAGGGCCTTCAGCACATCGACAAACCCTAACTTCGACAATGACAACTGGAACTTGATCAACGACTGGTACTTGAACTATTTTAACAACTCACCAAACTATGCCTGCACACTGATCACAGACACAGAGTACGATGAAGCCCTAGCGCACATCAAGAACACTGCACCGGGGAAAGATAAAATTAAGGCAAAAGTCTTGAAAAGCCTAACTCAAGAAACACACAAACTGATCCTAACTGAATTGAACAACTGCATCACAAATGGCAGAATCCCAGAAACATGGAAAAACGGCTTAATAATCCCTATACCCAAAAATGGACTGGACAATACACAACCGAGCAACTACAGACCAATTACACTACTTCCAGTACTAAGCAAAATTTTTGAATACATAATAAAGCAGCGGCTTGAAAAAGTGATTGGAAAATATATACCTACCACCAATTTGGTTTCAAACAGCATCACTCGACTGTTCATCCGCTCTTTATTTTGGCCAACAATATACAAACTACCCACCTAACTGACAGAAAGACAGCTTGCCTGTTTATGGACATTAACAAGGCTTTTGACAGTGTCTGGCATAGAGGCTTACTATACAAACTATACAAACTACACACACCAACATATCTACTACACACCATAAAGAACTTGCTAGAAAACAGACAACTACAAGTACGAATTGACAAAACACTGTCATTTTCTTTTTCCCCTGAACAAGGGCTCCCTCAAGGATCCCCGCTCTCACCGTTTCTCTACAATATATACTGCCATGACATATACAATTACAACTTACCAGACAAAAATCAAATCGACAGATCGGCATACATATTACAATACGCAGACGACACGGCACTTATTGTACATGATAAAACTACTGAGAGAGCAACGCAAAGACTCCAAACACTAACAAACAACACAATGACATGGTTTTATAAATGGAGACTAACACCAAACGCGTCAGAAAACCAACTTCTGCTCACAAACCACAGACTCAACGCTGATCCCCTACAATAACAGCAGACGGCCAAACGACACAACCAAAAAACGACGTAAAATACCTTGGAATCACAATCGACCACAAACTTAGATTCACTAAACACATGCGAAACATCAGGGCAGAAACAATGAAGAGAGCGAAACACTTCCGATCACTAACCTACAAAGACAGAGGAATTAGCACAAACACCGCCACCAAAATATATAAAGCTATTTGTAGACCCTTGCTAGACTTTGGACATGTACTCATGACCAACGGAACAGAAAGGACAAAACGTTATACACAAACAACAGAGCAAATTACACTAAGACTAATAACACGAATAAGACACCCCCAAAACCCACTACACAACCCCCCCACCCAACTACTATACGAACGCACAAACATGACAAGGATCTCGGAGAGACTCATACAGCTACAGACAAAATGGACAAACAACCCCTACAACTGGACCATACTGAATCCTCTTTGTCTTACAAGACCAACCAGACAATCCCGCTTCCGTTTCCCTACATTAACGCTACTCGAACACTTACAAACGCAACGGACTAGTGGACAATAAAATAATTTCTTCTTGCCACTGAAATCTTATTTATTCAATAACATTGTTAACCTAGAATGGGAGAATTTTCATATTTGTTTTTTATCTGGACTGGGACTGCATGTATTAAACAAGGGCAGAAATACCGATAGGTCGATGGCCTTTTTTAGAAATAAAGATGTTTACTACTACTATTGTTAATCTAGAATAGGAGAATTTTCATATTGGTTTTTTATCTAGATTAAGACTGCATGTATTAAACAAGGGCAGAAAGACCGATAGGTCGATAGCCTTTTTTTAGAAATAAAGATGTTTACTACTACTACTACTATACAGGGTGTTTACAAATGATATGTAAAAAGTTGGATGATTCCTCATGAAAAATGAATCTCTCAAGTTCATATAGTAGTTTTCCGAAATTCTAATAATAATTGAGATGTAAGACAATCAATTAAGATCTTTAAAGCAAGATTTATAAATTAATTTGAATGTTAACAATTTGATTTAAACTTTAGCAAGCTTCCTGCAAAGGTGGCTCAGTAGTTGATTAAAATTTTGCATTTATCCCTTAATTGTTTAAATTAACCATTAAAAAAATTAGATTCAATAATCTATTTCTTTTTATTTTTTGTTTCTTACTTGCTAAAAATGCATAAAAATGCACAAATCCAAAGAACCTATATAGAGACAGATAAAGTCTGCCCTTTGCATCTTCTCAAGCGTGAGCCTTTTTCGAGAAAACATGTTTGGAAAATACTTTCTACTGTCTCAATTACACGAAATTTAGATGTTTTCACAAAAACTGACTTGCAAAGAAATGCTATTACGACGTACTTTAAAGTGTCCTCGTTTTGTCTGATTTCTGCACAACTGCTAATAAATCGATTGGGTAGTTGTTCAACATCATAAATTGCAAGTGGGATTTACATGCCAATTATGCCAATTACTCGCTCAAAAATCATTGAACAGCTACACCATAATGTGGTGGAGCTCCATCTTGACGTAGTCATATTCCTAACATAAATGTGTATAACTTCCAGACGAACTGGCAGCTGAATAATTTAAAAAATATATATATTTCACTATTATGCCTATCTAGAAATTCGCGGAAAACTTGCTTTGAAACTTTCGTTAGACAATCATTAATGTATGCTCATTATGTGCATCGGATAAAGCAACACGTCTAAATACTTCTTCATGTGGGAAATGAAAACTTTTTAAGAATTCCAATGTATTCCTGGGTTTCAGTCAATTTTACTGTTTATTATTTAAAATGTTACAAATTCGTTTCGGTGTCTTTATCCACCATCATCAGTTTGTCTAAAATATATATTTACAGTTATCATCAAATTAAATAGAAAACTTTGACCAAAATTCACATATTAAAATACAAATCACACACATATTAAAAAGTACATCCAGAACATTGGTTTTCAGGTGATGAGTCAGGAAAAACATGTCTGGGAAAAGGCTAGAATCTATTGTTTTAGAGATCTAAATTCGACTTACGTATATAGTTGCTACCAACTTCACATTTGACTGGTCACTGAATTTTCCATATTTTATTCGATATCAAGCGAGCGAAACAAAAAAACTGTGTATCTTTCGTCTTTTCTTTGCATTCTAGGAATGTTTGGAAATTCTTCAATATCAGATGTTTAAATTTCATTTACCTGGTCCAATCAGTTCATAAATGCGATCATCTAATTAGCGTATGATACACAGAGTTAAGATTGTCTGTATCTGATCTGAAATTTATTGCATTCTGATGTTTCTTAATTTGTATCATTTCATGGATTCTTCTCTTATTATAGTTGTCCTCATTGATCAATATTTGTGTGTTATCGAAATCAAAATCATGCAACATTTGTTGTGCATGTTGTGCTAATGCTGTTGCATTTTCGTTAACCTTTCTTAAGCTATACTTATGTTCGTTTATTATTTTCTTTAAATTTTGCCTGTTTGTCCTATGTATGTGCTGTCACAGTTCAAACAGTCAATCTTGTAAATTACGTTAGGTGTGTCCAACTTATCGCTTCTAGGCTTAAATTTTGTAAAACACTCTTTTGCCAAGTTGTTTTTAGTTTTTTCCGCTATAGTAATATTATGCGGTTTTAAAACATTTATTAATTTTTGTGTTGATTTCTGGTATGTGTGATAATGATACATACCCGATTTCACCCTCTTTTTTCTTTTTTATATTATTTATGTTGTTCCATTTATTTGCATTGTATATTTTATTGATTCTTTGTTTTATAATTGGTTCGAAGAATTCTTTGGGATAGTTGTTCATTATTAGTACCTTTTTTATTTTTTCCAGATTTTTTTGTCTGTATTCACCAAGTGTTAATTTTATCGCTCATGGAGCTTCTGCGAATTTATCAAAAAACAGAAGATACCTGAGAACCATCGCCTAATATCGCTTGATGTGATATCACTATACACAAACGTCCCGTTAGATTACTCAATACAGTGCATAAGAAATAAATGGTCTGAAATTAGGAAATATACATCATTGCCCGAAGGTGAATTTATTGGGGCGGTAGAGCTGTGCCTTAAGTCCAAGTACTTCCGGTACGAGGACAATTTCTATTCGCAAATATATGGAGTAGCTATGGGGTCACCCATAGCTGCAACAATTGCAAACCTCGTGATGGAAAGTCTGGAAGAAAAACTAATACCGGAATTGAATTTTGAGTGTGGATTCTTTAAAAGATGCGTGGATGACTGCATAATGTGCCTGCCAAACCAAAAAGTTCAATACACATTAGATAAATTTAATGCATTCCATGAAACCATTAAATTCACCATTGAGGAGGACAAAAACAAATCATTAAACTTTTTGGATATGACGGTTATGTATTACAATAATGGGGAAATAAAAACAAACTGGTACACAAAGGATGTGTGGTCTGGTAGATACTTGAATTACCAATCATATGCACCTATACAGTATAAAAAAAGTGTGGTAACAGCTCTTACTGATAGAGCGATAAAATTAACACATGGTGAATACAGACAAAAAAATCTGGAAAAAATAAAAAAGGTACTAATAATGAACAACTATCCCAAAGAATTCTTCGATCCAATTATAAAACAAAGAATCAATAAAATATACAATGCAAATAAATGAAACAACATAAATAATATAAAAAAGAAAAAAGAGGGTGAAATCGGGTATGTATCATTATCACACATACCAGAAATCAACACAAAAATTAATAAATGTTTTAAAACCGCATTATATTACTATAGCGGAAAAAACTAAAAACAACTTGGCAAAAGAGTGTTTCACAAAATTTAAGCCTAGAAGCTATAAGTTGGACACACCTAACGTAATATACAAGATTGACTGTTTGAACTGTGACAGCACATACATAGGACAAACAGGCAATATTTAAAGAAAATAATAAACGAACATAAGTATAGCTTAAGAAAGGTTAACGAAAATGCAACAGCATTAGCACAACATGCACAACAAAAGTTGCATGATTTTGATTTCGATAATACACAAATATTGATCAATGAGGACAACTATAATAAGAGAAGAATCCATGAAATGATACAAATTAAGAAACATCAGAATGCAATAAATTTCAGATCAGATACAGACAATCTTAGCTCTGTGTATCATACGCTAATTAGATGATCGCATTTATGAACTGATTGGACCAGGTAAATGAAATGTAAACATCTGATATTGAAGAATTGCCAAGCAATTCCTAGAATGCAAAGAAAAGACGAAAGATAAACAGTTTTTTTGTTTCGCTCGCTTGATATCGAATAAAATATGGAAAATTCAGTGACCAGTCAAATGTGAAGTTGGTAGCAACTATATACGTAAGTCGAATTTAGATCTCTAAAACAATAGATTCTAGTCTTTTCCCAGACATGTTTTTCCTGACTCATCACCTGAAAACCAATGTTCTGGATGTACTTTTTAATATGTGTGTGATTTGTATTTTAATATGTGAATTTTGGTGAAAGTTTTCTATTTAATTTGATGATAACTGTAAATATATATTTTAGACAAACGGATGATGGTGGATAAAGACACCGAAACGTATTTTTAACATTTTAAATAATAAACAGTAAAATTGACGGAAACCCAGGAATACATTGGAATGAATTAAAGTACAGTCAGGAAAATATACAAAACTTTTTAAGAATTTTTAGTCCTTTTATTCCATGATTCGACTGCAGAAGTTTAGTCGAGCGAGAAGACCGGCACGACTTGCAGCCTGGACTTGAAAATAATACTAATACATTATCCCTACGAAATCTTGAAAACTAAACTTTTTGAAATATTTTCTTGTATTGTAGTTAATCGCGGACTAAGTTACTCGGGTTATTCTTAACAGAATTTAATACATCGGCCCCTCTGATTCTGTTCGTATCCGTCTCACACGACCCAGGTCAAACAGTTTTGTCTTGAAAGGTCCAAATTCTATAGATAACTTATATTATATTATAAATTCTATAGATAAGATTCTATAAATAAGGTTTCTATAGATAACACTAAATGTTCAGGATTGTGGTATCCTTCAAGTAGAAAAACCAGTAGAAAGCATTGCCACCAGCCACACCATAGTAGTAATACATATTACGGAATTCAATATTGGACTAAGAATTATACATAGAGTTAGTCTTTTGAGCTCTTCCTTGAAACTGGTGGGTTTATAGGGTTTTTAGGTAGTCGTAAAATATAATTTCTTCCTGACGTTCAGCACGAGTGGCTTGCATCTTCAGAGGTGGTTTGCTTGAGAGCTTACACTGAACTGATGCAGTTCTTCGGGCTCGCATCGTTGCTTGCAGAGTGTGGACGTGCTGCGAAGCAGAATCGTGCGATATTTTACAGTTGGAATCGAGTGGAAATTGTGTTCGTTATTGTATTGTGCGTTTTTTGAGACAACGTTTGGAACATTCCTTATCGGGCAACTACCGGGTTTGCGCGATAAGTGTAATGAATCCCGGAAGCTCTCTGGAATCCGAGTCGGACCAGGGCTCCCAAGGGAGCTACTTTCTTAGGCCCAGGACCAAGAAGAGGGGTAGGGTGCCCAAGTCTGACCCAACATAGCCAGCGTCACCAACCCCGGCTCCAAAAAAATCAGCGATGGAGGAGTCTGTAGGGGTGTCGCAGGCGACTTCAGCGGACGCAGCAGATGACGGGTTCGTCGTCCCGCGAAGGACTGTGGCGTGGAGCACGCTGATTGTTGCTCCAGAGGCCACGACGTTAAAAAACCGCTTTACACCCATCCAGTAGCCAATCGTGGATGAGCCTCCAACACTTCCCAACACCAGCGTAGGGACTGAACGGGAAGCAATTGCTGAGAGCCCTACAGCAATTGCAAACAAGCCCAAAAGGGCAGAAAAGCCGCCGCCAATTGTGATCGCTGGAAAACCCAGCGACCACACAATGCTGATTTGTGGTCTAAAAACCATCACCAGTCAGCCCTTCACGCTGAAGTACACGAAGGCTTCGTTAATCGTGTACTGCAGCAGCATTATGGACTGGGCGGCGGTAAAACGATCCCTGGAGGAGCACAAGAGCCAGTTCCACACCAACGCCCCTTCGTCGCAAAAAACACACGCGTTTGTCCTGAGGGGCCTGGAGGGGAATGTCGATCCGACTGCCATCACGGAGGATCTGACAGACAAAGGACTGGAGGTGAGAAGTTTCTTCAAAATGAAGACACTCTTCAGGCCGCTCTACCTGGTCGTCACTAGCGACAAGGCAACCCTCCGAAGGCTTAACGCCGAGGCCAGGGTGGTGTGCAGTGTCAGGGTTTCGTGGGAAACTCGCAAAAACCGGAAAACCCTGACACAGTGTCGTCGAGGCCAGGGCTGGGGCCATATCTCCGGGCACTGCCACCGGGACTTTAAATGCTCCCGATGCGCTGGGGGGCATGAAATCACCGCCTGCCCCGTTGGAGCTATATTAAAATGCGCGAACTGCGGTGGGTCTCATCGTAGCTTTGACGGGGCTTGCCCAGTCTACATTTACAAACAGGCGCAAGTCCCGGCGGAGAAGCAGCGTTTCGTCCCTGCTCCTCTTCCAACGAGGCCAGCCTGGGGCAAAGCCAGTCGAGCCCCTGGCCCGATCCACCCTTCACCCCTAAGCAGCAGGACCATGGCGCCAAGTCACGCCAACAGGACCATGCTGCCCCCGCCACCGCCTTCATTAGCGGAGTTTCCTCCGCTGAGGCAGCACGAAGCTGTCCCGACGAGCTCCGCCCACCCAGCCCATGGTATAAATTGGAACGCGGTGGCCATGCTGGGCAGTGTCCAGCGGGAATTCGCCGAGCTGTCGTCTCAAATCAACTTGGAGGAGGTGATCAAGGCGGTAAGATTTTACACCGCTGCATTGAGGGGTTGCGTCTCGAAGACAGACAAATTCCTAGTCTCAGCGCAGTTCTTCAGTGAAGATATTAACAGCTTCGAATTTTAAGAATTGATATTGTCAACTGTGTCCTATGAGGATTGGGGAATGGAACTCATGTGGACTCCGGAGTCGTCTCGGTGAGTTCGAGCAGTTCCTCGGGTCTGAGGACGTCGATGTGGCGTTAATCGTGGAAACATGGTTGCGCCCCGGAGACAGAATCACAATCCGGGGGTACAGGCTCGAGCGTGCCGATAGGGCCGGTCTAAGGGGTGGAGTGGCCATAGCGATCAAAGCAACGATCCCATACAGGAGACTACCATGCAGGCAGTCAGTAATAGAGAACGTTGGCGTTGAGCTTCATGATGGTGTTTTGATCTACTGTGGGTACTCTACTTCTACTCGCTTACAGGCCACTGACGTTGATCCATTTTTTTTCAAACACCAATAGGGTGTTGCTTATGGGAGATTTCAACGCCCGCCATCGACTATTTAATAACCCTGGACGAAAAAACGCAGCTGGCAATTTCCTAGCCAGCTACGTTCGCGACAATGGCCTACTAGTTATGCCTACTTCATCTCCAACGCATTATCCAAACAGTGGAATGAACCCATCTTTCCTTGATTTCGGAATAGCCAAAGGACTCGCCAATCTCACGGAGATGGTGGTTATAGACGCCCTCAGCAGTGACCATTTGCCCATTTACCTCGACATTAGGGATTTAAAGCGCACACAAACGAACGACTTTCGATATTCATACGAAAATTTCGATTTTCGCGAATATCGGAAACGACTACAAGACCTAACGTGTATTCCGGGCCAGATTGATACTGTCGAAGCTCTAGAGCATGCGGTAAAAGGTCTGACCAGGAATATACAACGGACACAGCAAGCTTTGGCCAAAAAAGTTCCGAACAGACCGCGGCGCGACAACCTTCCTGAGGAAATCTTGAACCTTATTAAGGCGAAAAATAGAATCAGGAAGCGTTGGCAGCGATTCAGGCAATCTGCTGATCGCATAAGGGCAGCAGAACTTGCACGAGACATCCAGAGCGAAATTTCCGCATACAGGAATTTTACCTGGGCGGAAAAGTTGCGAAACTTATCTCCCCGTGACAATTCTTTGTGGAAACTGTCGAGAAGTCTACGAAAAGGCTACGAACAAGTCCCCGCTCTTGAAAAAGAGGGGCGGAGTTACATTACCACCAGCGACAAATGCGAGCTGCTCGCCGACTTTTTGGCAGAAGTACACAAAGTCCAACCAGCCCTTCAGGATAACGAAATAGAAAGACAGACCGCTGTTTTCGTAGAACGGAAGTATCCTATACCACCCTCGATTTTGCATTCCTATATAACAACCCAGTCGGAGATACAATCGTGTCTTCCCTAGCCGAAAAGCCCCCGGGCCCGACGGCATCCCTTATTTACTCCTCAAAAACTTACCGCGGAAAACTATAGTGCTAATAGTACAAATAGTCAACGCAGTCCTTAAATTGCAGCACTTCCCACAGGACTGGAAAAACGCTGTAATAATTCCTATCTTAAAGCCGGGCAAAAACCCGACTGATCCCGCCTCTTATAGGCCAATTTCCCTCCTAAACTCCCTCGGCAAATTAACCGAGAAGGTTATCCTATCGAGACTACAGGCAGCAGCCGAGCTTCGAAGTTTAATCCCGGATGAGCAGTTTGGCTTTCGAGCAAGACACAACACAACGCTGCAGACTGCTAGGATCGCAACGGATGCCTATGAAGCATTTAATAAGCTTCAAAGTACGGTAATGCTGCTTCTCGATATGGAAAGTGCCTTCGACACAGTCTGGCACACAGGCCTGCTGTATAAGTTGTTTGCCGTACATTCACTGCCGCTCTACCTAGTTTCCCTTATAGCGTCTTACCTAAAAAACCGTACCATCCAGGTGAAAGTGGAGAAATCCACTTCTGCCAAAAGACGCATCGCGGCAGGAGTACCACAAGTACAGTGATTTCGCCGCTGCTGTATACATTGTACACAGCAGACATTACAAAACTTCCCACTACAAAAATAGCACTATACGCTGATGATACGGCTATCTACGCATCGTCTTTTTATCCTCAGACTGCGAAATCTCGCATTTCGCATCACCTGAGTTTATTGACGCCGTATTTCGATAAATGGAAACTTAAAGTGAATTCCAGGAAGACTGAACTTATTATTTTCTCGCGCAAATTTCTCCACCATAAGGCCCATACTGACCTACGGCTCCCCTGTCTGGCACTCTGTCTGTGATTCCACGAGACGACGTGTTCACAGGACCCAAAATAGGTTCCTAAGAGGCGTCCTATCGGCTGACAGATACACCAGAATAACCGAAATGCACGAAGCTACAGGGATGGCCTATATAGTCGACTATATAGATACCATCGCTGAAAAATTTTATCGTAGCGGAGTGCAAGACTCAGTCCTCACGCGAAATATCACCCAAGTAAGAGCAAACGATCGCCCAACCCATGGTCCCCTGTATAAGCGACTTCCCATATTTTATGAGGATTTTGTCTCTGACAGTACGTGACGACAAACAAACATTGCCTGCCAGTTGCAGACAGTCGTTTCTAGCAGGCTGGAAACGCACAAATCCAACATAACGTGACTTGACGGGTTCGTCCTGCCTCGTTGTGGCTGGTGTTGGCTGGTCCTTGCACCGATCGGGGCGGGGGTGGATGGATTTGGTCATCTAGTTGAAACTGCCGGCGGTTAACGCCACGACTGACAGTATCAAACTTAAAGGTCGAAGCAAAAGGGGTTTTGGCTTCCCTTCAGGAAGACCTTTTTTCCTTAATGAATGCCCCTCGAATAAAACCAAAACCGCCACTTCAAGACTATCTCCTGACGTTGTCGTGCGTATGGCTAGCTCGGGAATGTCCATGTTAGGGCACTGCCCAGGTAATGGACGACTTAGCGCGCCTATTTAGATCATGGGCAAAGAGCAACCGGCCGAACATCTGGCTAGACATGGGAGTTATGTTTTTTAACTTTGTTTGTGAATTTTATTAATGGGAATGTTCAATAAATTTTTATCTATCTATCTATCTTCGGGCGCAGTCCGTATTTATGCACCGGTTGTGATGACGTGGCCTTTTTCATCGGCGTCGACGTATCCTATTGTTTGTTTTTATGCTCCGGTGTAGTAGATTCTTCTTCGTGTCCTGTTGTTACCTTTCCTTGCCGTTTTTGCAATGGTGAGTTCCGGCAACCATATCCGGTATAGCGCCATTGTCTCTTCTTTTCTGTTAAAATTGTCGCTGTGCTTGTGTATTTCGATGGCTTCTCGTATTAGTCGGGGGCGATAGCCTGTTGTTGTGGCTACGACTTCGGTTTCTGCAAATTTGATGCTATGCACTCCCTCACTGAGGGCATGTTCCGCCACTGCCGACTTTTCCACATGTCCCAATCGGCAATTTCGTCGATGTTCTTCGATCCTCGTCTTAACCGATCTCTTCGTGGCTCCTATGTAAACGCTTCCACAGGACCATGTGTTTCGATAGATAACCGACCTTAGACATTCCTGGGTTTTTGTCAAATCAAATCAAAATATGCTTTATTGCCACAGGAAAATTTACAAATTTTATCTACAAAGCGTGTAAAACAATATACTACAAAATATAGCACACCTAAGGACAATCAACAATGGTAAATAAAAAACAAAAAAACAACATTAAACGTAACACAAAATAGTCATCAAATCAAACACACAAATTAAAATTAAGAAAAACAGGGGTGAGTAAAGTCAAGTTGCACCCTAAACCATAACAAGGAACTAGTCTGTTGACCTTGTTTATGTTACTGCAAGCGATCGTGATGATACCGATTTGGTAGATATATACTAGTTAAGGTAAGTAACATCGGATAACTTGAAATTTTGCTTGCTGAACTTGAACCCAATCGATTCCGTTCCGCTTGCAACATGTGGTCACGTTCAATAAATAATAAATTCAAATATGAACTCAGCAAATTGATGACCCCCAAAATTAAAATGTAACTACTATACAAATACAAATAATTATTCGTCCAATACATATAACGTGACTGCCGCATGTGATGCCCAAACGGAAAAGTTTAATTTAGTAAGATTGAGAAGTCGTCAAACTTAGAAAAAGATCTTACGCCACATAAAAATCATTTACAGAATAAAAAGGTCTTTCTTGCGGGTATGCTTTTGTCCCTTCCCGAAACTTGTGAGACGTAGGAAGAGATTTAAGATGCGATGGAAGATGATTGTACAATTTCTTGGCGTTGTAAATAATTGATTTTTTTATTAATTCCGAGGAGGGAAAGGGAAGACATATATCTTGGCTTTAGTTTCTGGTCGGGTACCTATGTTGTGGCGCTTCTGGAAAGCTGACTCTAAAATGAATAAAGCAGGAAGTGTGAGAATTTTATAGTTTTCAAAGTAGTACTTGCAATGAGCTCTACTTTTCAGGCCAAATAGATAGCGAATTGCTCGTTTCTGCAGTTTAAAAATACTTTGAAATTGATGTGTGTTGCAGCAGAACCAAAAAGGAAGGCCGTAGCGGATGTGAGACTCAAATAGATTGAAGTAAGCGAGTTTGGCGGAGAACACATTCAGCTCCCTCGAAACCGATCGAATTGCAAAACAAGCGGAAGATAGTTTTTTTGTTAAGGAGTCAATATGGGTAGACCATTTAAAGTTGGCATTAATGTTCAAACCCAGCAATTTCACCTACTCAACGTATCTAATATTGCTGTTATGAAGTAGCAACGGTTGTAAAGCTCCTCTATAAGATAGGGCTACCGTTTTATTCACGTTAAAACCCAGCAAACTAGAGTCAGACCAACTCTTGATTGTAACGAGATCGTTGGAAACCTTAAAGTGAAGGGACACAGTATCAGAATCACTCCATGTTAAAGAGGGTAATCTTGGCATTGATTTTTAAGTAGGCGATTTCGTTGATAAATAGTAGGAAAAGAATAGGTCCAAGCACAGAACCCTGGGGAACTCCACTGACAATCAGTTTACACTCAAAGACAGACCCGTTTGCTCTGACAAATTGTTGCCTATCTTCAAGATATGACTTGAACCGGTTGGAAGAAATACCACGTATTCCATAAAAATCAAGCTTATCTAAGAAAATACTGTGACTCACACAGTCAAACGCTTTTGCATAGTCACAGAAGATTGTAGCTGTGGGACGATTGCAATTTAGCGATCTGTAAACATCATGAAACAAGGAAAATACTACATCGTTGGTGCACTTGTCAGGCGAAAATCCGAACTGCTCTGGTGATAATATGCCATGCTTGAAGATAAATGGCATGAGGAGATTTTTTAGTAACCTTTCAACTCTTTTTGACAACATAGGGAGCATTGCAATTGGACGATAATTACATGAGATATCCTTTTCACCACCTTTATGAAGAGGGATAATGATCGCAGTTTTGAGGCATTCTGGAAAAACTCCGTGCACAAAGGATTCATTTATTAGGTCTGTCAGAACATCCAGAGTTGAAAGTGGGAGACTCAAGATTATTTTATCTGATAGATTATCCGTGCTACACGACGATTTACTTTTTATGCTGTGTATTACCTGTAGTAGTTCAACTCTGCTTACAGGGCTTAGGAAAAAGCTATCAGCGGTCTTCTTAGAAGGAGGAAGAAACGAAAGAGGGTCGAAACCAGGTAAAATACCTGAAATAACCCTTTTGCTGATGTTGATGAAATAATTGTTTAACTCATTTGGACTTGGCATACCTCCATTCACGGGATTGATTCTACCTCTGAGATCTTTGACAATGGGCCAGGTTTCCCTGGAAACGTTTTTAGCATTTGTCAAACGACTTTGATAATTGTCTCTTTGCTGACTTGATTACTCTTAGATAGATCTTTCTATAATTTGAAATGAATTCAAGAACTTGAGCAGAGTCAGTAAACTTTTTTATATGCAAGAGAGAGCGCATATATTTCGCGGAAGTGCGCAAACCTCCCGTAATCCAATGTTTATGGCGTTTAGGATTAATGGCCCTAAGCGGAAAGGCCTCATTGAAAGTACTTATAATTTTATTCAAGAAATCTCTGAAGTGAGAATTTGGATCACCGGACTCAAAGTTCCAAATCGTGCTTTGACAAAGATTGTGAAACAATGCAAAATTTGAAGATCAGAAAATTCTACCCAAACGGCGAGCTCTTCTCGCGGGCTTGAGAGAAATATTGAATTTGGATATCACCGCTTCATGATCAGAGAGACCCGCGCTAGTCACTGTCGATTGAACATCAGACGGGGGAAGTCAGACGCCACATAATCTGTAGTTGACGTTGAATTGTTAGAAATTCTATTTGGAGCAGTTACATGCATTGAAGGACCAAAAGAATCGAAAATGGCTATTAAGGATTTTTGGCAGCACAGGCAGCAGCGTAGTCAATATTCAGATCCCCACATAAAATTCTCCTGCCCTTCACTGGCAGACAGCCTAGCAAGTTTAGCAGGCTATCAAAAAATTGCTGCACATGGGAACTTGGCACTCTATAGATGCAGATTACATATAGATCAAGATGTTTATTGTATACAGCGGAACATTCGAAGAAGTGATCCGCTTGAAGATAATCAAACTTAGTTAATGGAGAGAAGCCCTCACTCAAGGACAGAATCAAAGTTCCCCCATGGGCCGAGCCTTCCGAGCCGAGTGTTCCGTAATCGCAACCACTTGGGGAAACCCTAACCCCTGCAAAAACAAGTACAACTCATGCGTTTTGTTCCTCAATGAAGCAATACTGACAAGAGCCATGCTAAACTTGGCGTCAGGACTTAAGGAGTCTAGTCGCTCAAAACACGTCATTCTGCCTAAAATTTTTATTTCTTCGGAGAGCCACTAGAAAAGTAGTTGTTGTGACTTTCATTGTACTTATGAAGTTGCACCGTCCTCTCAGAAACAACATGTGATCTATAGGTGCTCAGATCCGCCTTCACCTCCGCGCAACCAATCTCATAAGCATTGTGAAAGTCGTTGTACAAACTCTGCAAATCTTTTTTCCGGGTACGCAAACCTTCAGATGCTAGGAATACTTTGATGTTGGTAATAGTAAATCCTTCGTAGCAAACTGAGGCAGGTTGGTCATGCAGGTAGGAGAGGTACAATCTTATGGCCCTCATGATGGAAGGTTCTCTGAGCCTTGCCATTAGGTACAACTTGCCCGAGTCCTTGGAGTGGTCAGAGGCCACCGTCATTCGAACAATCGGAGGAGTCAACGGGTCCAGAAAGGGAGCTGGCTCTCGAGGCATCCTCTCAGGCAGTTTCACACTGTCAAAGCTGTTGGTCTTGCCAGCAGCCTGTTTATCAGAGGCTCTCGTTATTACACTGCTCGCTCTATCACCATTTTTCGCGGAGGAGGCAGGCAATAGACGGTCCAAACCCGGATTTATTTCACCCTTGCCCCGCTGGTGGGAAGCCGACAGTCCCCTACAACCCTCTGAGAATCAGCGGACTCCGTTGACCACTCAATCCGAACTCTCATCTCTCAGCGGATTCTCTAGCTAAAGTACCCACTTTGAATATGGATTCCTGGGAGTTATTACCCTGGGTGAATAAGCGAAATCATCGGACGAGAACCGACGATATCAGGATCTCCTTCACATGGTGCACAACATTGATGTTAGTAAATCCGACTTTTGGAAGATGTCTCACGACCACATAATGCGATCTTCGCGTTTTGACACAAGCTGAGGGACCTGCATATCCTGGAGTCGATGAAATGTCGGGAGGCAACTCTGGGTGAATGAGGAGACGAGAGAAGCCGACTTAGTAGAGCACGACGTAGAAGTGGTTGGGACTTGTTTTCTTTGCCGATTTTCGTTGTCGTGGGCTAGTAGATCGTTTTTATGTTATGTTTCCTTAGGATCTTCCCAATTCTGTTCGTAACTCTGGGAATGAAAGGCAGACAGGCCCTTTGAGTAGTTTCACTCCTTTCGGGACGGTCCACCCTTGCTGCTTGTTGGACTAAGAATTGTTGGAATTCTTATAACATGGATTTTGAGACGTCACAATTCATAAAAATGCTATTTGTGAAATTCCTTGCAAATAATTGTCTTTGTGACTTTTTCTCAATTTTGCGGAAATTGTCTCAATTTTGCGGAAATGAGTTGATATTCTTTAGTGCGATATCATTTTCGAAGACGTTTTTCCAGAGAATGGCTTATTTTTAAGAGGTGTAACAAGTACACTTTTTTATGTGTGTTATAGGTTCATTGGTAGTTAGTAAAAAACATAATTTAAAAAAGATAACTTTTTACTTCACTTGAATGTTAATTGCGGCTGTTGGGGGTCATTTAAAGAGCCTTTTAAAGGGTCATTGTCAAATTTTGATAATTCGTATTGAGCATCATTTGCAAATAGAACGCCAAATTTTAAAAAATCTTTTATCCAATAAAGACACGACCCTGGAGCCCCGTTGTTTTGGAATTTTAGGAAAACTGTTATAGGAGCTTAAGTCAGTAATTTTCCATGTTGATTCACTTCCTGATTTTTTTATATATAATTTCCGGGCACGCGGTATATAAATGGCTTTTGCAAAATGTGTAGTTTTAACTCTCAACTCAATATGAGAGAATAATCGAAATTAAATAAGAAACCCGGCTGGCCAATCTAAACTAAACAATTTTGATAGGTGGTTTGAGATGGATGACTATTTCTACATCTTTAAAATAAAAAATGTTGTTTTTTAACAGTTAACAGATAATGGATACAGATAAATAATAATAATAGCATACTTCTCAAATTACAATTATTTGATATTGCTGGTTTTACTTTATTACGATAGACATTGGTGTCTCAAACTGTGATTATTAATCAGTATATAATTTTTTAGAACGTCTGTACTTCCGTCGTCCTTTTACTTTTCTATGTAAATCATTAAATGGCTTAATCGCAGTCGTGATCTTATGTAAATCGCCTTTTATGTGATGGCAGCCTTGTAGTACATATACCCGACTTTCATCCTTCATCTTGATAATCAAAAGCAGATACAATGAACCTAAGATATCGTTTCTAATCTATACATTTTATTAAATGATGCTTTGTCATACCTTTCCACCTATTGATTTAAACATTTATTGTTTGGTAAAAGAAATCACCGTTGAATTATGCCATTGAAAGAATTATCGAATATTCTTTCGACTAAAAGAACACCTTGTCAACAAAACAAAATGACTTCCATTAATGCCCAACATGGCAAAAACTGGACAGTATACTGAAGTCATTGGGGGGTAAGCAAACTAAAATATTTTCAAGATGGCTCCACTTCCGGATATAGCGGAAGTGGGTATCAACTTGCTTATTTTAAATGGAACGCCGTAGATATTATTATTATTTATTGATTGATTGATAATAAATTATTGAATTCTAAATATATTTTATGTACCACGTCCGGTCTAACCGTTTTTGATATATTTCAAATTTTATGCAAAAATTGACAGTTGTAGGCACTAGAATAATTATTAATTTTTTCTATAAGGAACATGTGTTTCTTAATTTGAATAACATTTCTTGTTGAAAACACACTTACTTTAATAGTATGTCGACAACATCTTGATAACTATTAATACAACGTGTTAAAAACATAAGTTCAAAAATTAAATCACGAAAACCGCCCAAAATATTTTTTTTCAAATGGAAACCCCCAATGTTGATATTCTTATCTTATTTGGGTTGTCTATTCAAAAAGTGGTTAGTTTTCGAAATATTGTCAATTTAATGTTTTCATATGACATTTTTCTGCGCCGTATTTTAAATGCAGCCACTCTTAGTTGCCATGACCAAAGTGGTCATTTTTAACACAATCAAATGCTGAAGGAATGTACATCACAAAACTCAGCTCAAGCTGCAAGCTCACAAAAGAACAACAATGATGGACAAAACTCATTGAAAAGTAATTATTGAAATATACTCCTATGATTAGATGCATGCGAATAAGGCAAATATAATAACGGCATTAAATTCACTACCATAAACCATAATTTAATAAGTTGTTTTAATAATCGCTCATACATGTTTATTACATGGCAGATTAATGTTTTGAATTTAAAAATATACGATATCACTCGTACGGTTCTGGCGATATCACTATTCACGTATTTGTTTCATGCATTTGTTATAGTTTGCTCTGTCTTGGATTTGGATCGACTATAAGTCATTTTATTCAATAAATTTAAACATTTAAAACAAGGTATAATTTAGTATATTTTTCATAAATTTTGTTAAACAAAAACATCAAAAATAGTTGAAATTCAACCGTGAACTACTGAAACAAAAGAAATAACGATAATACAAAATTAAATTGAAACATGTTTATAACCAATTATAAAAATCCACACTAATGTCTGATATTTATATTTTTGAGTCAGGTTTAAAAAGCCCACAAGTGAAATTACACGTTACTTGCACAGTACGCTCTATGATAACTGCCGAAATCTATAAATCAAACTAGAATTCCTATTAATCATTTTTTGTTCTCTATCACACAGCTGGCACTAATGATGAAAAATGTGCTTGCTTTAAACAACTACATTTTACGCTCGGTCCCCAATCAATTGGGTTTATACACATTTGTCACCTAGAAAGATTAATCGAAACTTCCTCAAACTTTTTTTGTATCTATACATTTGCTCTTTATACAGGGCGATGCAAAATGTCGCCAACATTCCTCTGGGGGTGTTGTCTGGGGTTGTTTTGAGAGTACAGGAAAAATAGTAAAAAAATTAATTGTTATTACGAACTCTTTGCAAAAGATATTTGCAAAAAACTAGATTAGAAGAACGGCAACAATATTTTTCACGGTAATTAACATTACGTAAATACCTGCTGCTTCTTAATTATCAAAAAATTCAGTAACCATAGGTAAACAGAAAGTGAAAGTGACGACAACAAAATGGATTAGCAGCATACGTTGTCACTTTGTCAGAAGCGCTGCCAACCTTTCTGGGGCAAATGTGATATACCTGAATCCGCCACATATGTCAACACCTTCTGTTAAAGGTTATGAATCAATGATCTATTTACAATTAAGCTGCTAAATCAAAAGAGGTGTTCGAGGTTCTGCACGTTTAATTCCAAACATGTTTGTGCTCGTACTGTTTGCGCCCCTGTCCCGAGCAGCTCCTCGTATTCAGTTAATTAACACCTACTCAATTTGTACCGATGTTCGGCGAATTTTCATTAAAAAATTGTAGAAGAGTACTTTATTAATATCAAAAATTTTCATAATTGGAAGTAAAAGTCGTATTTTTTCTTTTGGAATGCTTAAATATTCCAGTATGCTACCAATCAAACGGTAAATGAACGGTCGCATGGACCGTTTCAAAATAATACCTATTAACAAAATTGAAATTCAATTTTCAACAGTTAATATCTTCTAGAGGTCTAACCGAGCTTCGTGGTGATAAGACGTGCCCAATGCTAGCATATTTAAAGCAAGGTCGTTTACACAACGGCAAAGAATTCGAACAATTCAAACGCATTTATCGGTTCAGCGAGAATATACAGGTCTACTTCAAACGAAAGGATGAACCCTGGGAGTTCGCAAGAATCCGAATCGGATTATGCCTCCCAGGATGGTGGGTTTAAAAACCCACAATCGAAAAAAATGGGTAGAAAACCGAAGACGACCCAGCCAACTCAGCCAACCCACCCAACCCCCACAACGCCAACCACACCTGAAGCCAAACCAATAGCTTTGGATCATCAGGCTACAACAGATAAAAACCAAACAACAAACAGCAAGACAACAGCAACAAGATTTCCCACGTATTCGCACATATTCACAGCGAACGCAATGCCGACCATCACCAAAGTCCAACTTGCAATCAGATGGGAGGAACTCAACCCCAACAACAAAGATGTGATTATCAGACAAGATAGTTACTTTCTGATTAAAACCAACCATGATGACAAAGCAACACAACTTTTACAACAACTGAAACAAGAAAACATGGTAACAACATTCAAATTACAAAAAAACGATAACCTCCCACTTATCCGACAACAAAGACCAAACCACCATATTACAGCCACATATTCAGTGGTTGCTACTGGAGTGGACCTTGAAATCACGGACGAAACGTTCCTGAAACATCTGGAAAAGTCAGATCTGATAATCAGATTCTGCAAAAGAATAATAGCCAGAGCGAGAAACAGTCCCATCTTATTGATGAGGCTGATAACGGGCGACCTTGCGACATACGAAAAACTGATGAGCGATCGCACAGTGCTCTTTCTTGGTCGCGTGTTTAGGATTGTGGAGAGTAAACCTCCAGCACCGATTCCCGCTCCTTGCACCAAATGCAACTCGTTTGAACACCGGACCGAAACCTGCAAAACACCAGCTAAGTGCAACAAATGCCTTGGCCCTCATTCGACATTCAGTTGTAGTTCTCCGCTTCCCGTCAAGTGCGCTGCCTGCAACTCGGACGAGCATGCAGCATGGAGCGTGAAGTGCCCGAAGAGACCAACAGCACCGATCAGTGGTATCCCCAATGTTAGAATTAAGTGTCTGAACAAGAGAACGTGCGAGGTGTCGGATGCGATAACTAAGGATGACAGAATACACTCACCAGTAACAACTCACGATCTCATATTAAACAAATACCTACATCAAATTAACAAGTCTACCAACACTAACAGAGAAGATGTGATTAAAAAAATGCGAAAACAATTTATTGAAGATTTTGACATCGACACCTCGGTCGTCTTTTTTGGTAACCATATGTATGTATTGATGTTTGACATGCTCCTACCTAACAAAAACTCCTCAACAGAACCCCATGAGCAATTAAAACAAACAATCACTAACGTAGACCGTTCAACATGAGACTACTTTACGCTAACATTAACGGACTTAACAGTAAAAAAACACTTGTTTACAATTACATAGAACAAAACGACACAGGCTGCTGCATATTTCTAGAGACTAAAACCAAAATAGGACAGACACCAACGTACAAAAATTAGCAGTATATCTATAGGCATGGAAATACCATCAATCATGTCAGGAGCGGGGCGCAGCTCTCCTAAAACCAACATTTAAACTTGGAAGAGCAAATCCTCCTTCCCTCAACCACCCTCTGAACGACTGCATACATTTTACGATACCCTACCAAAATGACCTGATACACATATTTCTGACATACATACACCCACACTCCAACTTAGAACAAAACATATTGACCAAAGCAAGCATCTATAAATATGCAATAATTATAGGCGACTTTAATTTGAACAAAAACAAAACGAAAGAGCTTAAAAGATTTTTACAAAATTCGGACTTTATAAAATAGCACACCCCACCAACTTTTCTGATGCCCGCAAACCCAGATTCAACACCAGACCTTCTACTGCACACAAGAAACTTAACAAACACCATCAACAACATAAACTTAACCAACGAACTTGGATCCGACCACCTGGCTATTACGTTTAACATAGACTTACAACATACGCAACCTACCTCCGGTACACCTCCTATAGAGAAAAAGTTAAACCTAGCAAAGACTGACATAGACAAAGTCAAACAACATATACATGACTACATTCAATCGCAAGCCCAGCCCATTTCAATAGAAACCATACAAAAACAACTTTCACCAGCCATAGGAAAATTTATCCCGGAAATAAAAAAAATGTTTTCTACCGACATACGCTACCCAAATTCATACTGAGGCTCATAAAACAAAAGAGAGAACTGTACAGACTATAAACAAACACTGAAAATAACGACCTAAAAAAGACATTGAACCAACTCAACAGAATCATTAAAACCTTGATTGGACAATACCGACAAGACAAATGGCTAGAAACATGTAAAGAAATACAAAAAGACAAAGGCAAAACATACTGGCGAAAAATTAAGAAACTAGCACAATACAAAAAAACTAACACTACTGACACAATTGACGAAAACGGAATAGAACGTTACACAGACAAAGAGAAGGCTGACGCGTTCGCCAGGCACTATCAAAAGGCCTTCAGCATATCGACAAACCCTAACTTCGACAATGACAACTGGAACTTGATCAACGACTGATACTTGAACTATTTTAACAGCTCACCAAACTATACAAACAAACTGATCACACACCCAGAATACGATGAAGCCCTAGCGCATATCAGAAACACAGCACCGGGAAAAGATAAAATAAAGGCAAAACTCCTGAAAGGCCTAACTCAGGAAACACACAGGCTGATCCTAGCTGAGTTGCACTGCATCACAAAAAACAAAATTTCAAAAACATGGAAGGACGGCTTAATAATCCCCATACCGAAAAATGGACTGGACAATACACAACCGAGCAATTACAGACCAATTACATTACTCCCAGTTACTTACTTACTATCCCAGTACTTAGCAAAGTCTTTGAGTACATAATAAAGCAGCGACTTGAAAAACTGATCGGAAAATATATACCTACCTACCAATTTGGTTTCAAACAACATTACTCGCCTATTCATCCGCTCTTTATTTTGGCCAACAATGTACAAACAACTCAACTAACTGACAGAAAGTCGGCGCGTCTATTCATGGACATTAACAAGGCCTTTGACAGTGTCTGGCATATGGGCTTACTCTACAAACTTCACTAACTCCACACACCAACATATGTACTCCACATCATAAAATCTTACTCGAAAACAGACTACTACAAGTACGAATTGACAACACATTCTCTTTTTCTTTTCCCCCTGAACAAGGACTCCCTCAAGGATCCCCGCTCTCACCGTTTCTCTACAATATATACTGCCATGACATATACAATAACAACTTACCAGACAAAAATCAAATCGACAGATCGGCATACATATTACAATACGCAGACGACACGGCTCTTATTGTACATGACAAAACTACTGAGAGAGCAGCTCAAAGACTCCAAACACTAACAAACAACACAATGACATGGATTTATAAATGGAGACTAACACCAAACGAGTCAAAAAACCAACTTCTGCTCACAAACCACAGACTTAACTCTGACTCCCCTACAATAACAAACGACACAACCAAAAAACGACGTAAAATACCTTGGAATCACAATTGACCACAAACTTAAATTCACTAAACACATACGAAACATCAGGGCAGAAACAATAAAGAGAACAAAACACTTCCGCTCACTAACCTACAAAGACAGAGGAATTAGCAAAAACACCGCCACCAAAATATATAAAGCTATTTGTAGACCCTTGCTAGACTATGGACATATACTCATGACCAACGGAACAGAAAGGACAAAACGTTATATACAAACAACAGAACAAATTGCACGAAGACTAATAACACGAATAAGACCTACTCACTACACTACACTCAAAACCCACTACACAACCCTTCCACCCAACTACTATACGAACGCACAAACATGACAAAGATTTCGGAAAGACTCATACATTTACAGACAAAATGGGCAAACAACCCCTACAGCTGGACCATACTGAATCCCCTTTGTCTTACAAGACCAACCAGACAATGCCGATTCCGTTTCCCTACATCAACGCTACTCGAACACTTACAAACGCAACTGACTACTGCACAATAAAATATATTTTTCTTGTCATTAGAATTAGAAACTTTATTTAATCAAATTGTTAACCCAGAATAAGAGAATTTTCATCTTTGTTATTTTATTTAGATTAAGACTACATGTATTAAACAAGGGCAGAAAGACCGATAGGTCGATAGCCTTTTTTAAAAATAAAGATGTTTACTACTACTATCTTCTAGAAATTGTATTTTTTACGTATTCCCCAAGTGAGCCCCATATAATGTCTTAAAAGGAATTACGCCAATTTTGAAACGTCTACGCGATGTACACACGATGTAAGTTGAGGTACACGTTCCTTATTTTCTGTTACACAGCTGAAAAGTCCGAAACCGGCCCTTGAAGGGGTTGTAGGTAACATGCCAAAAAAACAGTTTTTTTCTTAATCCTCGTTGGAAGGTACGTAATTTATCCATTGTGGTCGTTAGCTAAAGAATCGCATTTACCCATTACAATGACTTTTGCCACGCACGCTTCTGACTCGGTAAATAGGCAACGGCGAATTTCGTTGATGAATCGTTTCGGATGTTATGTCAACATTTTCAAACCCGTTAACCTTATACGACTCAAAAAATGTATTTGTCTAATGATAATTTCCACCGAGGATCGAGAAAAATGGTATATGGTACACGAGAAGAAAGTAAATTCGAGAATGACGCCAACTTCACGCAGTGGCGGAAATTCGAATTTCTTCTCCTGTACCATAATGTAATATTTGTAACTTTACAGTTCACAGTTGAATTATATAAAATTATTATTAAAAAATCATAGTCAAAGTAGTGTCATGTGATCCAGTGTTGGCATTGACGCATAGGGGGTTATCAGATTATACGTCATGGAAGATTTCGGCTGAACTATTTAATTTTTAAAAGGTTTTAATTTATGGTTAAATGGAAGACCCCCGAGGGTACATTTTAGAATTAGTTTCTAATGTACAGAGTGTCCCAACTCTAGATTCAACCCGAAGTTGCAGTTTTTTATAGAATATTTGAAGTTCAGCAAAAACGAAGACATTTCAATAAAGTTTAAATTCTGAACAACCATTTCGAGTTTCTAATCGAAATTTCTTATATCTGTCAAATGGCGATAGGGGGGTGACTCGAGAAATTATTAAATTTGGTTCCGTTGAGAGGCCGTTCAAAATGTGCAATTGTTTGAACACAATTTTGGGACACCCTGTATGTCTATGTTTTATTAATTTGTCACAAAACGGCATATATTAGAAGCCTCAAGGTAGAATTTGATATCGAAATTCGAAATAAGTGTTGAAAATTTAAACTTTAAAAAATGTCTTCATTTTCATAGCTCATAACTCCAAATATCTATCCAGAAACCGTAAATTTTGTGAAAGATAAACAGATAAACCTCAGTAAAACTCACATTTATTTCGATTTCAGACACTAACAATAATGCAAAGGGTATTCCATTAAAAAATGTGCAACTTTGGGTTGAATCTAGTGGTTGAAACACCCTGTACATTAGAAAATTACTTACCCAGCAATTGTTTGCCACAAATTGCTTGCCAAAGTTGAAGGTAGTTAGAATCGCTACCTTGGAAAGGGAGTTTTTAAAACAAATTTATTTTACTTTCGATTGATATGGATTCAGCTTCAAGATACAACTGACTGTTTATTACAGATTTGTTCGAATTTATATTATTTAAGTGCTGAGGTGTTACATACCATCAGTGAAACTACAGAACAATATTTATAACGTAAGAGTAATTAGATACTTCCTTACGCTGAGTACGTGAAATAAGATATCAAACTGTACGTGAAATGAGATATCATAACACCTCCGGCCTTAGATGAAATTATATCCTCAAAGTAATGTAATTTCATTTGAAAATTGAAGTTTCGATAATTTCTTTTTTTTCGACTTGTTCTTAAGTTTCTTACAAATCAATTTATATATTATATAACAGATAAATGCAAATAGGACGATGTATAATAGTATGGTCCATATGCTAGTACGGTTAACATATAGGGGTGTCTGCATCCCTTGGAGTTGGACTGCTTGGCTCTTTAACTGAGCTTGGATGTCTTCTGCTGATTTCTGGTTCATGGTATTCAATTTAAGGGTAGGTGGATTGAATACTGCTTGACATGCTCTGGTAGAGGTCCAGGTCAGATTGGGTAGGTTGATTTCTTGAAATTGTAGTTGCTTTAACTCAAAATTTTCAAATATTAATGAATGGCGTCTTGACAGCCTTGGCAGTTTGATTTGCCAATCACTTCTTCAGGTGCTGTGATTAACCATTTCCCATCGGCTACTTTGGTCGATTGGATTTCTTCAAGTTTAACTTCGAATGGGTGCCAAGTTGTGACATTTGATTGGAATTTGATCAGTTGGACACTGCAAGGTGGATGATTTTCTATCATCTGGCTGACTGTTCGTTTGCAAAGAAATTCATTAGTTTGTATTTCTAGACATTTTTCATTGTCAAATGAGCACTTTTTCTCACTTAGGGCCAGGTATGGTTTGAAGGGTTTGTTGACTAGAAAGGAATTGTTTTTGGGAATTTGAGAAGGAAACAATTTGTAATATTGGTATGTTTCCGCCTCGACTAATGGAAGTTCTAAAATAAAAATTACTTCAAATTCCTTTATGAAACTTTTAACTTTTATTAAGTTTTCTAGATTTGTTATTTGATGAGATTTGATATCAATTGGTAACTTGTCATTGTGTAGTTGGGGATGTAGTTGGTTGATTTCTCTTAGAAGTTCGGTTGGACTAATTATTGAATTATGAAGAATTTTGATTTTTGAGAACGTTATGGCAACCTCTATTTTTGCTAAAGTATCATAGATTGATTGATACAGTAATGTGATTTGGTTAATTACTATGAAAATTCGATAGTATTCCTGAACTTCGATTGTTTTTAGTTCTGTTCTTCTAATTGTAGCTTCAATCTGGAGAATTCTAGACTTTAAGACGACTTGATTGTCTGTGATGTTGGATACTATTCCTTTAAAATGTTCGATTGTTTGATCGAGTAAGGAAATTCGGTTTATCGCATCTATTTTTAGTTGGTTGAGACGATGTTCCAGGTAGGCCCATCTGCAAAAACGGGGATTATTTTACATTCGTTTTTGTGAATGATTTCTCGCTTTTTTTTTTTCGAGTTTTCTATTTCGATTTTTCCGTTTTCGAGAATGTTTGTTATTGTAAATGGTCCTAAAAATTTCTTCTTTAATTTTCCTGATCTAAGATCTGACTTTTTATATGCTTGAAATCCTATTTGGATGTCTTGTGGGGATTTCTTTTCGTTTATTTTTTCTATTATTTTTTCTTTCTTTTCCTTAGAATCAGCTGTTATTTTGTCAAAAAGGATTTGCGTTTTATTTTTGTGAGAATCTAAATATTCAGTGAAGACGTGAGAAGCGACCATATTCATTGGATCTCTGCTGTCTGTATGACCGTGAACAAGTTCAAATGGGGTGAAATTTGTTGAAGAATGTATCGTACTGTTGTACGCGATTAAGGCGTAAGGCATTAGATTAGAAACTTCACTATCTGGATCTGTATCTCGTAAAAGACGTAAATGTTCAATTAGAGTGGAGTGAAAACGTTCCACAGGTGAATTTGATTCGTGGTGATAAGGGGTAGTAAAATGTACTTTGATGTTATGACTTATTAAAAGTTCTTGTACTACTTCATTTTTGAATTCTGAGCGGTTGTCCGAAATGAGGCTTCTTGGGACTCCGAAGAATGAAAAGAATTTGAGAAGTTGTTCACAACAAGATACGGCGTTGCCATGGTAAGGAAGAGCTTGTCCAAATTTGGAAAATTTGTCAAATAATGCTAGGAATTTTTGATTTCCTGCAATGAAAGTATCTACGTGAACTATTTCAAATGGTTTACTAGGTGTTTCAGTAAGTGCTAGGGGTTCATTTGGAGGGCTTCGATCATATTTGGACCGTTGATATTTTTCACAGTTCTTAATGTAATTCGAGACGTCAGTTTTTAGAGATTTCCAGTAATAATTGGATTTTAGAAATTTTGTTGTTTCTTCTATTCCACGGTGGTTTGTCTTACCTTCGTGCCTGTGCTTGATTAATAGAATCCTTTCGTCTTCTTTGACATTATTGATGAGTTTTGTACATTCTATTAATTTGCAATTTCGAAAGTTGTTTGTCATGACTTGTTGAAAATATTTTCTTAGTTCTTTTGAAAAAAAGTAAACATACATAGTAGGAGATGTTAAATACTCTTTTAGAAAGTCACAAATTTTTTGAATGTTTAAAGGTAATGTTGCATGAATAATTTTGTTTCCATCGAATAATTCTTGAGATGTTTTGGTATATGAATCGTAAGGCGATTTTTTCAAGATCAATTGCCTGGGTTTATTATTAATGATTTCATCTAGAAGGGTCATTTCCGAGTAGTTTTGATCTGCATTAACGCTGTGAACAGTGTTGTCACTTGAGATAATTTGGGGTTTTGTGTTATGTTCCGACAGAGAAGGTCTTAGTTGAACATTAGAAATTATGTTGATGCCTTTGGGATTTTCAATTTCTTTTTGTGTTTCGGGTATTGGAAAGTGTTTTACTGCATTAATTTTCTCTGGATTAGGACTAACTCCTTTATTTGTTATTTTGTGACCTAAGTAAGCAACTTCATGGTGTAAGAATTCACTTTTGTCAAGTTGGACTTTGAAATTTGACTGTCTTAACCTTTCAAAAACAGATTTTAGTCTCTCGATATGTTCTTGTAAAGAGGTAGAGAAAATTATTATGTCGTCTAAGTAAACTAAACAAAATTCATTTTGAATTCCTCTTAAGACATTGTTCATTACGCGTTGAAATGTAGATGGGGCATTTTTTAAACCAAAAAGCATTCGAGTGAACTCGTAATGTCCTGTATCAGTAGAGAAAGCTGTTTTTTGAATATCTGAAGGTTCCATTTCTATTTGGTGGAAACCGTTCGCTAGATCGAGGGTAGTAAAGTATTGTGCTTTACCTAATTTATCAAGTATGTCGCTGATGTTTGGCAAGGGAAATTTATCGTTAATAGTTTTGTCATTTAGTTTTCTATAATCAATCACGATTGGCCATTTTTTCTTTCCTGAAGCGTCTAATTTTTTTGGTACAACCCAAATTGGACTACTCCATGGAGAAGTGGATTCTTGAATTATGCCGTTTTCGAACATTTTGGAAATTTGTGAATTTACTTCTGTTTGATGTATGAATGGATAACGATAAATTTTCGTGAAAATTGGTGTTTCATCCGTTAAATTTATTTTATGTTTGACTTGATTTGTGAAAGTCAGTGGTGTGTTTTCACAATAGAAAATATCCCTATATTCAAAACATAGTTTCCGAATAGCTTTGTATTCCTCTTCGTTACAATGTTTTAAACGGAGATTTTTGAGATTTGCTTTTTGAAGATTGTCAATTTCTGTCAGGTTATTGAAAGATGTTCGGGGGTGTTGATCTAAAAAGTAATTTTCGGTTTCTTCAATTGGCTCTACATTTAATGGGGAAGAAATTTGGATTTTCACGGAATTTTCAGAGGAGTTCGTTATTACTGTGTTTGCACGGTAGTTATTGACTTCTACTAATGCTGCTGGCATTTCCATTTTACCAAAATTTTTATATTCTAAGAGGTATTGACCGTTTCGTTTGTTGACGGGAACTTTCACTCTTTGAGATGTTCGCGGTGGTATTGTTAAATTAATATTTTTGAACTTATCCGGCTGATTACGTTCAGTTGGCATTGTTTGATAATATAAGGGTAGTGTGACGTTTTCGGTTTGTAAACAGAAATCTTTTAAATTGATACTAGCACCAATACTAGTAAGAAAGTCGATTCCTAAAAGGCCATCGAATCTTGGTGAAAAATCAAAAAGATAGAATTTGTGATGTCCGGGAAAATGAAAAGATTCGAAGATAGGTAAATGCGTTACTTCGTTATGCATTGAAGTGGGGTGTGCCGTTTTGACAAAGAATAGTTCTGAACCGATAGTGTTTGGGGAAATTTGGTAAGCTAAATCAGGTTTTAGAAAACTTCTGCCGCTACCTGTGTCAATCAGAAAGTTTGCGTTAATTTCTGGAATGTGTAGGACAGGTAATTTGTTCATTGAAAGATTGTTGATCAATATTACGTTTTCTGGGGTGAAATCTGGGGTTTCTGAAAATTTTCACAATTATCGACATTTGGTTGATTAAAATCATGTGAGTCTGAAATTGGTTGGTTTTCATAGAAATCCTCATTGAGATAGTATTCATAGTGGGTATTTGGGTTTTCTGGGTAGTCTTGTTCATTTTGTGAACAGTAATATTGATAGTCATCAAATTGGTTAACGGGGTAGTCAATCTGTTCGTCTTGATTAGTAGAATCATCGAGTTCTATAGCCTGTGTTAGAAAGTTTGGTATTTGCTGACGATTATGGTTATTAATAAACGTATTCATTGACGAAGTATCCATAGGTTCAGGTGGAGGTAATCTAGACAAGGTTGAGCTTTCGCGTGGGCGTTTATTACTCTGATAAGGATTGTGATGATTATTGTTTTGATTCGGGTTGCGGTTGAAAATATTACTATTCATTTGAGGTCTCGCAAAATTACTGGAATTGTGCATTTGCGGTCTTGGAAAATTTCTGAAATTATTATTGGGTCTGAAAGGGTTTGGATTTGCACGGAAAAACATGGGTCGATTATTTTGAAAGCTTGGTCTAAAAATGGGTAATGTTTGTCTCTGTGTATTTCCAAAGCTTGGAGAAAATGGATTTGGTTTTGGTAATTGATTTGGAAGATTAATTACCGTTTTATTTTGATTATTGACTCGATTTTTGTAATAAATGAAGTTTTCTTCTTCTTGAGCGAAACTCATGGCTTCTTCAAGGGTTTTTGGGTTTTTAAGCCTTACTACTAGTTGCATGTGATAGCTTAGACCACTAGTAAATGTTCTGAGAATAAGGTTTTGATATTCTGATATTTTTAATAGTTTGATCTCCCGAGTTTCATTACTCATATTGATTTTTGAAAATAGGAGACTGCGTACGTCTTGTAAACGCAAGCCAAATTCTTGGGCTGTTTCGTTTTTCGAGGGTTTGAGGGTGATTATATCTTGCACTACACAATCAATTGATCTTTGGTCTGCAAATGTGTCAATGATAGCTTGTTTAACAAGTTCCCATGATTGAAGTTCAACACGAGAAGTTATTAAATCAGCGGCTCTGCCTACTAATTTGAAAAGGATAGTGTCAAAAAGACAAGAATTTATATGTGCGTCCTCATTAGTTCTATCTCGATGGTTATTGAGAAAATTGTCGCAAGCATTTATAAATCTGTTGATTTGCTTGGCGTTGCCGTCAAATGGGGGAATGTTATCTGCTTGATATTTGATCAAAGCAAAATTAGGGTGTGCCATTGTCTTATATTTTTATTTTTATTTTTTTTTTCTTAAATTAAAACTTAAAATTATGTTGAGCGAAAGAATGTTTTGCTGCTTGTGCAAACAAAAGCGGAAAAATTCGCAATATTCGAATTGTTCAAAAAAATGGAAATTGGAAAAGTGGACTTACAGTGATAGAAGTACCAATGTTATTTTCATTTCTTTGATTCTTGTTTCTTCCTTAGTTGCTAGGGTCCAATAGGAAGGGCGATGCTTGTCTCTTCCCTGGCTAATCTATGAGAGGTGGGACGATGCTTGTTCCCTTCTTCTCGTACCAAAATTGATCGGACGATGCTTGTTCCTCACGTTCTGGCCTTGAGTTGCCCTGTCGCTGCCAATCAATGAAATGTTCGGGTTTGTCGCAAATCGTTGAAACGAACCGAATTTATCACGCACGATGCGGGATGACCGTTTTGAAAGTTCTTCCACGATGCTTACACGATGATCGTTTTTGATACTCACACGACGATCGTTTTGAAGAATTTCTTACGACTTTTCGTTGACAAATCTTACCGACTGTGCCAGTTAGAATCGCTACCTTGGAAAGGGAGTTTTTAAAACAAATTTATTTTACTTTCGATTGATATGGATTCAGCTTCAAGATACAACTGACTGTTTATTACAGATTTGTTCGAATTTATATTATTTAAGTGCTGAGGTGTTACATACCATCAGTGAAACTACAGAACAATATTTATAACGTAAGAGTAATTAGATACTTCCTTACGCTGAGTACGTGAAATAAGATATCAAACTGTACGTGAAATGAGATATCATAACAAGGTAGAAAGAGCCATGCATGCAAACTGATGATGGTGGAGAAAGACAACGAAACGTTTTTGTAACAGAAAATAAACAAATAATTGTCTGGAACCCAGAAGTTTTATCTTAATTAAATATGACATTAATAATTTTTAAGAATTATTTGACATCAAACACCTGAAACAATTAGTGGACAGTAACATTTATTATCATTCCATGACAACGTGAAATTATATCCAAAAACATTAAAAATATATACAGGAATATAGATATTAATGTGGACTGTATGTTTCACATCAGCATCAAACCGAAGGATAATTATGGATGCGCTAGGGTAATTAGTTTGTTATTTAATAATTTTACACAAAGTTCATTATCATAATTACTTATCATAGATAATTTTCTAGAAACGCAGCAAACTCGTTTTAACCGTATCAAAATCATCAGTTCTGATAGTGCGGCGTACTGTACATAAAATATTTCACTGAACATGTTTGATAATAAGGAATAAGGTAGTTCATTGAGGAATTCTAAATAATCAGTCCGATGTCCGGTATTTTCACTGTAATTACTAATGCCATAAACACGAAAGTGAAGTATGTGAGATTTCTATATAATTTCCTAAGTGCGTAATGAAGATGGGCACAAAATGATCTGTACTTATTGTTTGTTTTAAATGCTATGAAGCGGTGAAAGTACACACTGAAGAGAAGCGTTGTTTAAAGAAGCGTTTTTTTTGCTTGCATTTTCTCAGTATTAGAACACTCCACATACCTCTAAAATGTCTTCAGATCCATCTTGATGAAGCTGATCGACATTTGAAGGAAACTGGGAATCCAGATGATACTGAATTGATGGTCGTCCTCTATTAATAATTCCAGATGTTGGAAGGAACGAGGCATCTAGCTTTGGTGGTTGGATGCCTGAACAAATGGAAATAAATTTTCGTTATTTCACCCAAAACATACAATATAGTCAGCACATATTCAGTTGCTAATTATATGATGACCATCACTGTTTATTTTTGACGATAAAAGGACTAATTGCGAAGATGCGTTTTATGCATTGTAACATGCAAGTTGCTCTTTTGAGCCAAAAAATCACTCTTCTTCTCATACTTGTTTCGTCTGGATTGTAAAATTATCTAGATTGTAAAATGAAAGTTTTTAAAAACTGTTGCTTTACGATCAAATCAAAATTGATGCAGTTGTTCGAATCCTTTCAGTGCGGTTACGGTTTTCAAGTTTTTCTCAAAAATCGATTATCATTGTGCCGTGACGATTTCAGAAAGTTTTTCGGAAATTCGTTCGTGCGGAGAAGTTCTGTGTGAAACAAGCAAAACAATACGTCTCTGTCAACAGTCCAGGAAGGATACCTGCAACAGCCGATAAACCACAGCCTTCAGTCTACTACTTAGACTCCTAGCATGGCATCGCCTTTTCGTTATCCAACAACGAAGCAGCTAGTAAGGACAAATTGGCCTAACGCTAGTGTCCACTATAGGCGAAGGCGTACCCGGATAATTTATCTTCCTACAACGGCAGCGCTCGACACAGGAGCAAGATTTTGACGTGAACAAGTTGATTTTCTCAAAACCAAGTTTTCTTGAATAGAATAAAAAAAATAAAATAGGGACTTTAGGAAATATGACATTCAAAACGTATACTTACACCGTATACACTCTTACCAACAGAAACCTTTCATTACAAACGCGACTAAGAACACTTCGCGCTTACATATAAAGCATTCTTCGGAACGGATGTGAGACGTGGACGCTTAAGATAGACACCCTAAATAAAATAGAGCCCCTGAAATGTGGTGGTATCGGAGATTCCTGAAAATCTCTTGGACTACACACCAGCAATGAGGAAGTTCTCGAACAGCTAGACATAGATCGGGAACGCCTAAATACTATAAAAACAAGAAAAATCGGCTACTTTGGACATATAATGCCAGGTACCAAATATCACATTCCCCGCCTGATCATCCAGGGAAAGGTTGCTTCAGCCAGGGAAATTATGATCGACATCCACGCAAAGTGACATACAAACCAACTACTGTGTATATTTTCCTGACTGTATTTCAATTTAATCCAAAAAAAATTCCTGGGTTTCAGTCAATTTTATTGTTTATTATTTAAAATGTCACAAATACGTTTCGGTGTCTTTCTCCACCATCATCAGTTTGTCTAAAATACACATTCACAGTCATCATTAATTTAAAAAAATATATTTTTTTCTATCAAAATTCACATACTAAAATACACATCAAACATATTAAAAAGTACATTAAAAACAATAGGTTTTCAGGTGATGAGTCAGGACAATCATGTCTGGGAAAAGACTAGAATCTATTGTTCAGAGATTCAAATTTAACTTACATGTTCCATGAGACCATTAAATTCACCATTGAGGAAGACAAAAACAAATCATTAAAATTTTTAGATATGACGGTTATATATGACGGTACTGGGGAAATAAAAACAAACTGGTACACAAAGGATGTATGGTCTGGTAGATACTTGAATTACCAATCATATGCACCTCTACAATACAAAAAAAGTGTTGTAACAGCTCTTACTGATAGAGCGATTAAATGGGCACATTATGAGTATAGAACAAAGAATCTTGAAAAAATAAAAAAGATACTAATAATGAACAACTATCCCAAATCATTCTTCGAACCAATTATAAAACGAAGAATAAATAAAATCTACAATTCAAATAAATGGAACAACATAAATAATATCAATAAGAAAAAAGAAGGTGAGATCAAGTATGTATCATTACCGTATATTCCAGAAATCAACACGAAAATAAAAAATATTTTAAAACCGCATAATATTACTATAGCGGAAAAAACTAAAAACAACTTAGCAAAGGAATGTTTCACAAAATTTAAACCTAAAAGTGATAAGTTAAACACACCTAATGTAATATACAAGATTGACTGTTTGAACTGTGACAACGCATACATAGGTCAAACAGGACAATATTTAAAGAAAAGAATATACGAACATAAATATAGCTTCAGAAAGATTAACGAAAATGGAACAGCATTAGCACAACATGCACAACAAAAGTTACATAGTTTTGATTTTGTTAACACAAAAATATTAATGAATGAAGACAATTATAATAAGAGAAGAATCCATGAAATGATACAAATTAAAAAACATCAGAATGCAATGAAATTTAGATAGATAGATAAAAATTTATTGAACATTCCCAATAATAAAATTCACAAACAAAGTTAAAAAAAACATAACTCCCATGTCTAGCCAGATGTTCGGCCGGCTGCTCTTTGCCCATGATCTAAATAGGCGCGTTAAGTCGTCCATTACGTGGGCAGTGCCCTAACATGGACATTCCCAAAGCTAGCCATACGCACGACAACGTCAGGAGATAGTCTTGAAGTGGCGGTTTTCGTTTTATTCGAGGGGCATTCATTAAGGAAAAAAGGTCTTCGGAAGGGAAGCCAAAACCCCTTTTGCTTCGACCTTTGAGGCAGGACGAACCCGTCAAGTCACGTTATGTTGGATTTGTGCGTTTCCAGCCTGCTAGAAACGACTGTCTGCAACTAGCAGGCAATGTTTGTTTGTCGTCACGTACTGTCAGGGACAAAATCCTCATAAAATATGGGAAGTCGCTTATACAGGGGACCATGGGTTCGGCGATCGTTTGCTCTTACTTGGGTGATATTTCGCGTAAGGACTGAGCCTTGCACTCCGCTATGATAAAATTTTTCAGCGATGGTATCTATATAGTCGGCTATATAGGCCATCCCTGTAGCTTCGTGCATTTCGGTTATTCTGGTGTATCTGTCAGCCGATAGGACGCCTCTTAGGAACCTATTTTGGGTCCTTTGAACACGTCGTCTCGTGGAATCACAGACAGAGTGCCAGACAGGGGAGCCGTAGGTCAGTATGGGCCTTATGGTGGAGGTGTAGAGCAGAAGTTTGTTTTGAGGTGACAGAAATGAATTTGGCGCCAGAAGAAAGTACAACTTTCTTCGGGCCATGGAAGTCTTTTGTACAGCATAGTCAACATGCTTGTTGAAGTGAAGTCGGGCGTCTAGTTTGAATCCCAGGTATTTCACCTCTTTTACTGGCTGGATTGGAGTATTTTGCACCATGAGTGGCGATAGGATTTTATTGTTAGTAAATTTGCGCGAGAAAATAATAAGTTCAGTCTTCCTGGGATTCACTTTAAGTTTCCATTTATCGAAATACGGCGACAATAAACTCAGGTGATGCGCAATGCGAGATTTCGCAGCCTGGGCATAGAAAGACGATGTGTAGATAGCCGTATCGTCCGCGTATTGTGCTATTTTTGCAGTGGGAAGTTTTGGAATGTCTGCTGTAGACAATGTATACAGCAACGGCGAAATCACTGTACCTTGTAATACTCCTGCCGAGATGCGTCTTTTGGCAGAAGTGGAATTCTCCACTTTCACCTGGATGGTACGGTTTTTTAGGTAAGACGCTATAAGGGAAACTAGGTAGAGTGGCAGTGAATGTACGGCAAACAACTTATACAGCAGGCCTGTGTGCCAGACTGTGTCGAAGGCCCTTTCCATATCGAGAAGCAGCATTACCGTACTTTGAAGCTTATTAAATGCTTCATAGGCATCCGTTGCGATCCTAGCAGGCTGCAGCGTTGTGTTGTGTCTTGCTCGAAAGCCAAACTGCTCATCCGGGATTAAACTTCGAAGCTCGGCTGCTGCCTGTAGTCTCGATAGGATGACCTTCTCGGTTAATTTGCCGAGGGAGTTTAGGAGGGAAATTGGCCTTTAAGAGGCGGGATCAGTCGGGTTTTTGCCCGGCTTTAAGATAGGAATTATTACAGCGATTTTCCAGTCCTGTGGGAAGTGCTGCAATTTAGACTGCGTTGACTATTTATACTATTAGCACTATAGTTTTCCGCGGTAAGTTTTCGCGGGTAAGGGTAAGGTAAGGGATGCCGTCTGGCCCGGGGGCTTTTCGGCTAGGGAGGCGCTGACGACACGAATGTATCTCCGACGGGATTGTTATATAGGAATGCAAAATCGAGGGTGGTATAGGATACTTCCGTTCTACGAAAACAGCGGTCTGTCTTTCTATTTCGTTATCCTGAAGGGCTGGTTGGACTTTGTGTACTTCTGCCAAAAAGTCGGCGAGCAGCTCGCATTTGTCGCTGGTGGTAATGTAACTCCGCCCCTCTTTTTCAAGAGCGGGGACTTGTTCGTAGCCTTCTCGTAGACTTCTCGACAGTTTCCACAAAGAATTGTCACGGGGAGATAATTTTTGCAACTTTTCCGCCCAGGTAAAATTCCTGTATGCGGAAATTTCGCTCTGGATGTCTCGTGCAAGTTCTGCTGCCCTTTTGCGATCGGCAGATTGCCTGAATCGCTGCCAACGCTTCCTGATTCTATTTTACGCCTTAATAGGGTTCAAGATTTCCTCAGGAAGGTTGTGGCGCCACGGTCTGTTCGAAACTTTTTTGGCCAAAGCTTGCTGTGTCCGTTGTATTTTCCTGGTCAGACCTTTTACCGCATGCTCTAGCGCTTCGATAGTATCAATCTGGCCCGGAATACACGTCAGGTCTTGTAGTCGTTTCCGATATTCGCGAATATCGAAATTTTCGTATGAATATCGAAAGTGGTTCGTTTGTGTGCGCTTTAAATCCCCAATGTCGAGGTAAATGGGCAAATGGTCACTGCTGAGGGCGTCTATAACCACCATCTCCGTGAGATTGGCGAGTCCTTTAGCTATTCCGAAATCAAGGAAAGATGGGTTCATTCCACTGTTTGGATAATGCGATGGAGATGAAGTGGGTGTAACTAGTAGGCCATTGTCGCGAACGTAGCTGGCTAGGAAATTGCCAGCTGCGTTTTTCCGTCCAGGGTTATTAAATAGTGGATGGCGGGCGTTTAAACCTCCTATAAGCAACACCCTATTGGTGTTTGAAAAAAATGGATCAACGTCAGTGGCCTGTAAGCGAGTAGAAGTAGAGTACCCACAGTAGAGCAAAACACCATCATAAAGCTCAACGCCAACGTTCTCTATTACTGACTGCCTGCATGGCAGTCTCCTGTATGGGATCGTTGCTTTGATCGCTATGGCCACTCCACCCCTTAGACCGGGCCTATCGGCACGCTCGAGCCTGTACCCCTGGATTGTGATTCTGTCGCCGGGGCGCAACCATATTTCCACGATTAACGCCACATCGACGTCTTCAGACCCGAGGAACTGCTCGAACTCACCGAGACGACTCCGGAGTCCACATGAGTTCCATTCCCCAATCCTCATAGGACACAGTTGACAATATCAATACTTAAAAATCGAAGCTGTTAATATCTTCATTGAAGAACTGCGCTGACACTAGGAATTTGTCTGTCTTCGAGACGCAACCCCTCAATGCAGCGCTGTAAAATCTTACCGCCTTGATAACCTCCTCCAAGTTGATTTGCGACGGCAGCTCGGCGAATTCCCGCTGGACACTGCAAAGCATGGCCACCGCGTTCCCATTTATACCATGGGCTGGGTGGGCGGAGCTCGTCGGGACAGCTTCGTGCTGCCTCAGCGGAGGAAACTCCGCTAATGACGGCGGTGGCGGGGGCAGCAGGGTCCTGTTGGCGTGATTTGGCGCCATGGTCCTACTGCTTAGGGGTGAAGGGTGAATCGGGCCAGGGGCTCGACTGGTTTGGCCCCAGGCTGGCCTCGTTGGAAGAGGAGAAGGGACGAAACGCTGCTTCTCAGCCGGGACTTGCGCCTGTTTGTAAATGTAGACTGGGCAAGCCTCGTAAATGTAGACTGGGCCCACCGCAGTTAGCGCATTTTAGTGTAGCTCCAACGGGGCAGGCGGTCATTTCATGCGCCCCAGCGCATCGGGAGCATTTAAAGTCCCGGTGGCAGTTCCCGGAGACATGGCCTTAGCCCTGGCATCGACGACACTGTGTCCGGGTCTTCCGGTTTTTGCGGGTTTCCCACAAAACCCTGACACTGCACACCACCCTGGCATCGGCGCCAAGCCTTCGGAGGGTTGCCTTGTCGCTAGTGACGACCAGGTAGAGCGGCCTGAAGAGTGTCTTCATTTTGAAGACACTTCTCACCTCCAGTCCTTTGTCTGTCAGATCCTCCTTGATTGCAGTCGGATCGACATTCCCCTCCAGGCCCCTCAGGACGAACGCGTGTGTTTTTTGCGACGAAGGGGCGTAGGTGTAGAACTGGCTCTTGTCCTCCTCCAGGGATCGTTTTACCGCCGCCCAGTCCATAATGCTGCTGCAGTACACGATTAACGAAGCCTTCGTGTACTTCAGCGTGAACGGCTGACTGGTGATGGTTTTTAGACCACCAATCAGCATTGTGTGATTGCTGGGTTTTCCAGCGATCACAATTGGCGGCGGCTTTTCTGCCTTCTTGGGCTTGCTTGCAACCGCTGTAGGGCTCTCAGCAATTGCTTCCCGTTCAGTCCCTACGCTGGTGTTGGGAAGTGTTGGAGGCTCATCTACGATTGGCGGCTGGATGGGCGTAAAGCGGTTTTTTAGCGTCGTGGAGGCCTCTGGAGCAACAATCAGCGTGCTCCACGCCACAGTCCTTCGCGGGACGACGAACCCGTCATCCGCTGCGCCCGCTGAAGTCGCCTGCGACACCCCTACAGCCTCCTCCATCGCTGATTTTTTTGGAGCCGGGGTTGGTGACGCTGGCGATGTTGGGTCGGACTTGGGCACCCTACCCCTCTTCTTGGTCCTGGGCCTAAGATAGTAGCTCCCTTAGGAGCCGTGGTCCGACTCGGATTCCAGAGAGCTTCCGGGATTCATTTCACTTATCGCGCAAACCCGGTAGTTGCCCGATAAGGAATGTTTTAAATGTTATTTAAAAAAACGCACAATACAGATAACGAACACAATTTCGACTCGATTTTAACTACAAAATGTCGCACGATTCAACTTCGCAGCACATCCACACACTGCAAGCAACGATGCGAGACGGTTTAGATCAGACACAGACAATCTGAGCTCTGTATATCACACACTAATTAAATGAGCGCATGCCTACACTGATTGGACCAAGTAAATAAAATATAAACACCTGACATTGAAGAATTGCAGAGCAATTGATATTCCGAGAATGCAAAGAAAAGGCGAAATATAAACAGTTTCTTTGTTCTCTCGATCGATATCGAACAAAGTATGAATTTCAATAGCCAGTCAAATGTGAAGGTAGAAACAGCTATACATGTAAGTTAAATTTGAATCTTTGAACAATAGATTCTAGTCTTTTCCCATACATGATTGCCCTTACACATCACCTGAAAACCTATTGTTTTTAATGTACTTTTTAATATGTGTGTGATGTGTATGTGAATTTTGATAGAATTTTTTTTTTTTAATTAATGATGACTTTGAATGTGTATTTTAGACAAACTGATGATGGTGGAGAAAGACACCGAAACGTATTTGTGACATTTTAAATAATAAACAATAAAATTGACTGAAACCCAGGAATTTTTTTTGGATTAAATACAAACCAACGCCAATGAGTAACGAGCAATATGGGAACGGGACCCGAACACGTTGATTACACTGTATAAGGGAATAGTTAGACCTCATGTGGAATATGGATCCATTTTATTTAACTTTTTGACAAAAAGCCGTAATTCTAAACTTACTTCCGGCAGAAGCAGCAGAACTGTATTTGGAAATGAGAAAATAGCAACTGGCAAGTAAATGTCTTCTTCAGTGTATGTGCAGAGTCCATCTCACAATTAAAGTGCTCAATATCCTGAGTAGACTGACTTGAAATCCGGGTTATCTCAAAATACGAAATTACCTGTATCTACTTGCTTGAGGCTACAAATGCGTTGGTGAATTTTCACTGACGCCTGAAGAAATCGGAAGTGAATATTTCATTCAGGGTTGGCTTGGAATACCAAATTAAACAAAATTCATGCACGAAGTTGGACATGCAGCAGCGGCACGATTCGTATATCCATAATACATTCTTTGAACTATATAACAAAAGTTTTCGAGGATTCCAATAGTTCTTTCCTGATGGGTTCTTTGACATAATGGATAACTCGACGGAGTTTTAGCCCGTTGTTGGACTATGCGTTTTGCTCAAAAATGGAGGAGATACATAAAGCGATTAGTGTAATAATGTAAAATAATGTTTATAAAGCAGTGATTTTCAATGATTCACTGAACAGCAGTCAGTAGATTTGTTCTGCAAAGAGTAACTGTTCTTGGGACCATATTGTATTGCGGACTAGGAAACTCTCAATAGGCAGTGGGTTCAAAGTATGGCTCTGCTGGCTTCCAGCGAATTCTGAAATCAAGGGGAATGAGACGGTTGATCCTTGGGAACATTGGGGAAGAAGACTTCGAGATCTCTATCCTATAAAACTGGAAGTTTAATCAATATTGGTTATTGACTCAAAACCAGTTGAAAATCAATATAGAAGATTTATGTCAAATAGGCCAAGAATTTTGGGCATAGTTCGAATATTTAAAAAAAGAACAGCATTCCATTTAAAAAAATGTAAGTTTGGCCTCTCATTTGAATTTGAGACACCCTGTATCAATTGATATTATATTAAAATAAACTAGATGTTAATATCTGCAACTTTTGTATTTAATATTTTTCTTTAAATTTTAAATTAGATATAAAAACGAGGGGGACCAAAGTTCAATCAATAAACCTGTCCATGAAGATTTATGTTCCTCAATGGAATGACTCAGGTATATGGAAGGAATATCATTTTGCTATGTGGGTACAAGCTAAAAAAACCAATACGTTTTATTCATAATAATAAAACTGGGCACGAATCTATCATAAGTAAAGGAAAATTTCTCTTACACTTTGGCACCCTGTACCTCGGAAACCATTAACCATCTGATAAGACACATTTGCTTGAGACGCAATACTTTTGAGTAAACAATGTGCAAGGGAATTTTGTCACATTAATTGAAGATTACCCTGTAGATGTTGCAAATCACAATTAATTGCTCAAAGTTCCATGTCAAGTGGAGACCTTTAGTAAATTGTGTGTTATAAAGTGATTTATAAAAAGTCGTGATTTAACATCACTACTTACAATCTAAATTATCTGGACAAAAACTCACAAGTTATTTATGCATTAATATCAGCTAGCGAGTTTGCAAACACTACATCTACTACGAACAATTCGTTACATTTTCAGTTGAATGTACCACTTCTGTACACAAAGTCTCCAGAAAGAAAAAATATAAATTGCGGAAGCAACTGCAATGGTTTTGTTCTCATTCCCTGCACAATCGTTGGTTTATGGCTATATTTAAAATACGCTAAAAAGTTCATTTCAAGTCGTAAAATAACATGAGATTGGGTACTACAGTCACCAATCTGAACTTTCGTGTGTATCCTCAGCAATAAACAAACACATACTATAACCGCGTACTTACGTCGTGTCGAAAATTGTTGATCATTTAAGAATTAATATAAGTTCGTCTAAATACACCAAAACTTATTCACTTTTAAAATACTTGACATGTATATCGACAATAATGCCACATGAAATTTACTATACTACAAATCAATGTAACTTACTTGCAAAGTTCACCTCAAAGTTTCCGAAGTGCTTGTTGAGGTCCAAGTCGATTTCAGGAACATCTGGAGTTGAATGAGCGTTCAGCAGGGATAAATGCAACTTTATATCGTCAAAGTCATGAGGTTTATTCTTGGGTAAATGCAATATATGAATTTCTTTATCTCCAATATAACCTTCAGTTTTATATTTGTCTAATTCAAATGAATTTAAAGGTCCGGCCATTCCACCAAAATTGGTGAATGCCTCTTGAACAGACTGTAAAGGCTGAATCTGTTTCTCGTTTGCGAATACACAAGATTTAATTTTTCCCGCGGTTTGTTGATTTAAATTATCGCAATTGATATAGGGGTTAATAAAATAGGGATTGCTTTGCATAATATTTGCTGGTGTTCTCGTATTTAAAATTTTTGGGTATCCTGTGGTTTTTTTGAAGAGTTTTACGGATCCATACTGTCTAATGGGGTTCCTTATAGAGATGCTAGTTAGCTCTTGACCATGTGCTCTTGATAAAATGGAGATGAAGATAATCTGAAACAGACAACAGCATTAGTAGGAAAGTGTAATAGAATAATTAGTATAAACAAACGCCTAATATGAAGTTAAATAGAACTTTGTTTTAGGCGATTTCCAACTAAGCTACTATCAATTTCTTTACAATGTACAAGGTTATTGATTGAAATTTGGCCACCCCGTTTTTACATCTTATTTAAAAGCGAAAAATATTAAATATAAATGTTATTTCATTCCAATATATTCCTGGGTTTCAGTCAATTTTACTGTTTATTATTTAAAATGTTACAAAAACGTTTCGGTGTCTTTCTCCACCATCATCAGTTTGTCTAAAATATACATTTACAATCATCATCAATTAAATAAAAAACTCTAACCAAATTTCACACATTAAAATACAATTACATACATATTAAAAAGTATATTAAGAACATTGGCTTTCAGGTGATGAGTCAGGACAAACATATCCGGGAAAAGACTAGAATCTATTGTCTAGAGATTCAAACCTCAATCTCAACTTACGTGTATAGTTCCCAACATGGCAAACACTCAACTGGTTACTGAATTTTCCATATTTTATTCGATATCAGGCGAGTGAAACAAAAAAAACCCGTTTATATTATGGCTTTTTTTTTTTTTTTTTTTTTTTTTTTTTTTTGGTTTTCAGGAATGCTTGGCAATTCTTCAATATCAGATGTTTATATTTTATTTACCTGGTCCAATCAGTTCATTTATGCGATCATCTAATTAGTGTATGTTATACATAGCTCAGATTGTCTGTATCTGATCTGAAATTTATTGCATTTTGATGTTTCTTAATTTGTATCATTTCATGGATTCTTCTCTTATTATAGTTGTCTTCATTGACCAATATTTGCGTGTTATCGAAATCAAAATCATGCAACTTTTGTTTTGCATGTTGTGCTAATGCTGTTGCATTCTCGTTAGCCTTTCTTAAGCTGTACTTATGTTCGTATACTCTTTTCTTTAAATATTGCCCTGTTTGTCCTAAGTATGTGCTGTCACAGTTCAAACAGTCAATCTTGTATATTACGTTTGGTGTGTCCAATTTATCGCTTTTAGGCTTAAATTTTGTAAAACATTCTTTTGCCAAGTTGTTTTTAGTTTTCTCTGCTACAGCAATATTATGTGGTTTTAAAACATTTTTTATTTTTGTGTTGATTTCTGGCATGTGCGGTAATGATATATACCTGATTTCACCTTCTTTTTTCTTTTTTATATTATTTATGTTGTTCCATTTATTTGCATTGTATATTTTATTAATTCTCTGTTTCATAATTGGCTCGAAGAATTCTTTGGGATAGTTGTTCATTATTAGTACTTTTTTATTTTTTCAAGATTTTTTTTGTCTGTATCTACAATGTGCCAACTTTATCGCTCTATCAGTAAGAGCTGTTACCACACTTTTTTTATATTGTATAGGTGCATATGATTGGTAATTCAAGTATCTACCAGACCACACATCCTTTGTGTACCAGTTTGTTTTTATTTCCCCATCATTGTCATACATAATCGTCATATCCAAAAAGTTTAATGATTTGTTTTCCTCAATGGTGAATTTTATGGTTTCATGGAATGCATTAAACTTATCTAGTGTGTATTGAACTTTTTGGTTTGGCAGGCACATTATGCAGTCATCAACGTATCTTTTAAAAAATCCACATTTATAGTTTAAATCAGGTATTAGTTTTTCTTCTAGACTTTCCATTACAAGGTTTGCAATTGTTGCAGCTATGGGAGATCCCATAGCTACTCCATATATTTGTGAATAGAAATTGTCTTCATATCGGAAGTAAGTGGACTTAAGACATAGCTCTACCGCCCCAATAAATTCATTTTCGGGTAATGATGTATGTTGCCTAATTTCAGCCCATTTATTTTTTATGCACTGTATTGAGTAATCTACCGGGATGTTTGTGTACAGCGATACCACATCAAGTGATATCAGGCGATGGTTCTCAGGTATCCTCTGTTTTTTTATGAACTCACAAAAGCTCCATGAGTCCCTAATGTGATACTGCGAGCTTCCCAATACATTACTCAATACGGCTGACAGGTATTTAGACAATTGGTAAGTTGGGGCATTTATATTGCTAACTATCGGTCTTAATGGGTGGCCTGCTTTGTGAAGCTTTGGCAGGCCATATATAAATGGTGCTCGGCCGTTGTTGCAATACAGTTTTCGCTTTAAATTATCTGTTATGAATTTATTTTTATGCCATGAATTTATTATTTTATTTAGTTTTGTTTGAATATTTGTAGTAAGATCTTTTTTTTCCCGTTTATATGTTTTTACATCATTTATTAATGATAGCATTTTTGTTCTATATTCACTTTTCATCATAACCACTGTCTTGCTACATTTGTCAGCCGTTAACACGCAGATATTTGTGTGTTCATTTAGGAAGGTTTTGGTTTCACGTATAAGCCCATCGATATAATTGGGCACACCTTTGTTCGATATTTTATTTTTGAAATTTGTTAATATGTTACAACACTTACTTCTTATTTCGTTTTTTTTATCGCTATTTAAAGAGAAGATTCCATGTTCAATGTTTGCTATGATTTCATGAATCGGTTTGTATTGTTTTTTGTTGATAGAAAAGTTTGGGCCAAGTGACAGTACATACCTGACACTGTCTGGTATGCTTACCGTTGTTAAGTTCTCTATCCATTTTTCATTAGTTCTATATTTGTTTTTGTTACCATGTTTTTTTGTTACTAATGTTTCTAGTTTGTTTCTTTGTTTCGCCCTTATCCTGTTGAACACAGTTTCGTACTTCTGCTCTTGTTGTTCAAAAAACGTTCTTAATTCATTGTGATTATATTTTTCTTGTAATTGTCTTTTCACGTTAATGGTTTCACCCTCTATACCTTTTAACTTTGAACAACAATCACTTAATACGATATTCAGGCAGTTAAAGTAAAACATGTCCAGAACCTTTAAATATTTAGTTTGATTCTGTCTGTTCCCAAAATTAAATTCCTTTCTCCTCACCCGTATGAATTTTGGTACAATCGCCAAATTCTTGCATCTGGTCAAGAAGTTTCTCCTGTTTTTCTCTCTTGCCAGTCTTGCCTGCAATCTTCCATACGTCCCCCTCAACATCCCCTCATCCATTAGATCCATCTTGCTTTTGTTCCCAAGCATCTCTATTCGTTTCGCATATTTTCCTGACTGTACTTTAATTCATTCCAATATATTCCTGGGTTTCAGTCAATTTTACTGTTTATTATTTAAAATGTTACATGTTTGTAACATGTTTTACTTTAACATGGACATGTTTTACTTTAACTGCCTGAATATCGTATTAAGTGATTGTTGTTCAAAGTTAAAAGGTATAGAGGGTGAAACCATTAACGTGAAAAGACAATTACAAGAAAAATATAATCACAATGAATTAAGAACGTTTTTTGAACAACAAGAGCAGAAGTACGAAACGGTGTTCAACAGGATCAGGGCGAAACAAAGAAACAAACTAGAAACATTAGTAACAAAAAAACATGGTAACAAAAACAAATATAGAACTAATGAAAAATGGATAGAGAACTTAACAACGGTAAGCATACCAGACAGTGTCAGGTATGTACTGTCACTTGGCCCAAACTTTTCTATCAACAAAAAACAATACAAACCGATTCATGAAATCATAGCAAACATTGAACATGGAATCTTCTCTTTAAATAGCGATAAAAAAAACGAAATAAGAAGTAAGTGTTGTAACATATTAACAAATTTCAAAAATAAAATATCGAACAAAGGTGTGCCCAATTATATCGATGGGCTTATACGTGAAACCAAAACCTTCCTAAATGAACACACAAATATCTGCGTGTTAACGGCTGACAAATGTAGCAAGACAGTGGTTATGATGAAAAGTGAATATAGAACAAAAATGCTATCATTAATAAATGATGTAAAAACATATAAACGGGAAAAAAAAGATCTTACTACAAATATTCAAACAAAACTAAATAAAATAATAAATTCATGGCATAAAAATAAATTCATAACAGATAATTTAAAGCGAAAACTGTATTGCAACAACGGCCGAGCACCATTTATATATGGCCTGCCAAAGCTTCACAAAGCAGGCCACCCATTAAGACCGATAGTTAGCAATATAAATGCCCCAACTTACCAATTGTCTAAATACCTGTCAGCCGTATTGAGTAATGTATTGGGAAGCTCGCAGTATCACATTAGGGACTCATGGAGCTTTTGTGAGTTCATAAAAAAACAGAGGATACCTGAGAACCATCGCCTGATATCACTTGATGTGGTATCGCTGTACACAAACATCCCGGTAGATTACTCAATACAGTGCATAAAAAATAAATGGGCTGAAATTAGGGAACATACATCATTACCCGAAAATGAATTTATTGGGGCGGTAGAGCTATGTCTTAAGTCCACTTACTTCCGATATGAAGACAATTTCTATTCACAAATATATGGAGTAGCTATGGGATCTCCCATAGCTGCAACAATTGCAAACCTTGTAATGGAAAGTCTAGAAGAAAAACTAATACCTGATTTAAACTATAAATGTGGATTTTTTAAAAGATACGTTGATGACTGCATAATGTGCCTGCCAAACCAAAAAGTTCAATACACACTAGATAAGTTTAATGCATTCCATGAAACCATAAAATTCACCATTGAGGAAAACAAATCATTAAACTTTTTGGATATGACGATTATGTATGACAATGATGGGGAAATAAAAACAAACTGGTACACAAAGGATGTGTGGTCTGGTAGATACTTGAATTACCAATCATATGCACCTATACAATATAAAAAAGTGTGGTAACAGCTCTTACTGATAGAGCGATAAAGTTGGCACATTGTAGATACAGACAAAAAAAATCTTGAAAAAATAAAAAAAGTACTAATAATGAACAACTATCCCAAAGAATTCTTCGAGCCAATTATGAAACAGAGAATTAATAAAATATACAATGCAAATAAATGGAACAACATAAATAATATAAAAAAGAAAAAAGAAGGTGAAATCAGGTATATATCATTACCGCACATGCCAGAAATCAACACAAAAATAAAAAATGTTTTAAAACCACATAATATTGCTGTAGCAGAGAAAACTAAAAACAACTTGGCAAAAGAATGTTTTACAAAATTTAAGCCTAAAAGCGATAAATTGGACACACCAAACGTAATATACAAGATTGACTGTTTGAACTGTGACAGCACATACTTAGGACAAACAGGGCAATATTTAAAGAAAAGAGTATACGAACATAAGTACAGCTTAAGAAAGGCTAACGAGAATGCAACAGCATTAGCACAACATGCAAAACAAGAGTTGCATGATTTTGATTTCGATAACACGCAAATATTGGTCAATGAAGACAACTATAATAAGAGAAGAATCCATGAAATGATACAAATTAAGAAACACCAAAATGCAATAAATTTCAGATCAGATACAGACAATCTGAGCTATGTATAACATACACTAATTAGATGATCGCATAAATGAACTGATTGGACCAGGTAAATGAAATATAAACATCTGATATTGAAGAATTGCCAAGCATTCCTGAAAACCAAAAAAAAAAAAAAAGAAAAAACCATAATATAAACGGGTTTTTTTTGTTTCACTCGCCTGATATCGAATAAAATATGGAAAATTCAGTAACCAGTTGAGTGTTTGCCATGTTGGGAACTATACACGTAAGTTGAGATTGAGGTTTGAATCTCTAGACAATAGATTCTAGTCTTTTCCCGGATATGTTTGTCCTGACTCATCACCTGAAAGCCAATGTTCTTAATATACTTTTTAATATGTATGTAATTGTATTTTAATGTGTGAAATTTGGTTAGAGTTTTTTATTTAATTGATGATGATTGTAAATGTATATTTTAGACAAACTGATGATGGTGGAGAAAGACACCGAAACGTTTTCGTAACATTTTAAATAATAAACAGTAAAATTGACTGAAACCCAGGAATATATTGGAATGAATTAAAGTACAGTCAGGAAAATATGCGAAACGTATAAATGTTATAGAATTTAACTACTGTGTATATTTTCCTGACTGTATTTCAATTTAATCCAAAAAAAAATTCCTGGGTTTCAGTCAATTTTATTATTTATTATTTAAAATGTCACAAATACGTTTCGGTGTCTTTCTCCACCATCATCAGTTTGTATGTATAGCTGTTTCTACCTTCACATTTGACTGGCTATCCTATAGCCAGTCAAAGCAAATGGAAATGTGAAGGTAGAAACAGCTATACATACAAACTGATGATGGTGGAGAAAGACACCGAAACGTATTTGTGACATTTTAAATAATAAACAATAAAATTGACTGAAACCCAGGAATTTTTTTTTGGATTAAATAGAATTTAACGTCTAGTTTGTTTTAAGATAATACCAATTGATACAGGGTGTCTCAAATTCCAGTCACAGACCAAAGTTAGTAATGGAATGCCGTACTTTTTATTGCATATGTGAACTGTACTTAAAATTCTAGGCCTATTCGATATAAATGATATGATTTTTAACTGTTTTTGAGTTAATCAATATAGATTAAACTTTCGGCACCCCGTTTTTACATCTCATTTCAAATTTAGGAAAACATATTAAAAACAAAAGTTATAAATTATAACGTCTAGTTTACTTCAAGGTAATATCAATTGATACAGAGTGGGAACAGAATCTGGAAGGGCGAAGATCCTTGGGAAGACCGCGTTTGAAATGGAGAAATAACATCGTTGCAGATCTGAGAGCTATGCTGAGAAAGGTGGAGAATGATCGTGCAGTCAGCCAAGACCCGCCAAGGGTTGTAGAGCTGCAGGGAAGAAGAAGAAGCATTATTGGTTGAACATTCGTCACCCCGTTATTATACCTAAGTTAAAATTTAAGGAAAAATATTAAATGCAAAAGTTGTAGATATTAACGTCTAGTATGTTTTAGGTTCAAACTAATTATTGCAGGGTGTCTCACATTTACGTGACATAACAAACTTAATCTTTTTTTTAAATGGAATGCCGTGCTTTTTAATACGTACTCGAACCAAATGCGAAATTCTAATCCTATTCCGATATTAATGTTGCATATTGATATTTAACTGTTTTTGAGTTAATAACCATTATTAACTCAAAACAAATACTATATTCCGATAAAAGAACTGTATTAAATGCTATTCTGTATCGAAATGAACGCAGATCACGTTGACCATTTACAAATTTCAGTTAATTCTAAAACTCAATTCCAAATTATTATAAGCGTAGAAATTAATGCAATTTTCATTCATATCTGATCGCCCCGTGGAATCATCATTGGTTACGTTTAATGAGTATTTAATTAGTTCTAAAATATGTTAAATATTTCAGTCTTAATTTAATTTAAGTACTAAAACATAAGTATTTAATTTTTCCTCAAAATTTAAAATATTAGTTGTGGGGGTGGCTCAAATTGAATCAGTGATGGTTTTTTACTCAAAAACAGTTGAAAATAAATATAGAATATTTATATCGAATAGACGAGAATTTTTCGTATAGTTCGAATATGCAATAAAAAGTATGGCATTCCATTTTCAAAAATGTAAGTTTGGTCTCCCTCTTGAATTTGAGACACGCTATGTCAATTGGTATTATGTTAAAATAAACTAGACGTTAAAATCCGTAACTTTTGTATTTATTATATTTTCCTAAATTCCGAATTAGATGTAAAAACGGGGTGGCCAAAGTTGTAATTTTATGTTTATCTACAACTAGCAAATTCAAAATGTTATTTGAAAAGAGGTTGCTAGCAGCAAATTGTTGGGCTTGAATTAGATACTTAAATAACTTCAATTAACGGTTTGTTCAAATCGATGTTAATATATTCATTTCCAAGAATGAAACACTGACCATTTCTAGAGTGTATTTGATAATGAAATCATAATACCCGTATTCTGGACAAGTAAATACTGTATACATGGTACTTGTATACATTTTTTTGCCTTTAATTTTTACAGTGAAAATGTTGGAAGTAGACGTGCTGTGTGCACGAAGGAACGAGTAGAAAAAAACATTCGAAGAGCATATTATTCGAAAAGCTGACAATCAGTACATCAACAGCTCTGCCTAAATGATAACTGAGGATTGAAGGTTCCAAAAAACGACAATTACTTCAATAAGTTGAGATGGTTATTTTCTTTGCTGAGAAAACCGACGGACCCTCGCGTTTATAACTTGACGCAATGCGCGGCTAAAATTCTTCCTTTGAAATGCTGCGGCCCTGAGTTTGTGAAAAGCTCTCAATGAATTAAATATTTGAAACGTAGACACTGGTTTTACAACAAATAGGATTAGAACTTACTCTACAGAACTTTTTTCTATAAAATGTGACTTAATCTATTAGCTCTTGTTGATATTTAATAATAGGATCAGTTGTGTAAGACATTGGAAAAAAATGATGAAGGGAAACTAATAAATTCCAAGAGGCGCCCAAATGGACAAAGGAAGTCGCATTTGGAACGTTCGAGCTATCAATCAACGTATCAATAACTACACGTTAACACCATAAACCTCGCTAGCATGATATTGTGAAAGATATAAAAGAGCGGCTCAAAGCAATAACCAGCGATTTACGGGGAAGATACCACAGTCAGGTGTTTTGTTTTACCTCCCAGAGAGATTTGTAGACCACCTGGAAGATGGGAACGAACCTAAACTAAACTCCTCCCCAATGCCCAGAATCTGGGGTAAACTTGACTGAAACTCCACCCAATAGGGGGGTGGAAATATTTGAATAAATAAGGGAAACCACCCACCTGAACTATTGGTGTTTGTTTAGATCCAGTGTCATATTTATCAGTTGGTGCCACTTCGTGCTAGTGTGAAAATTATTCAACAGGTGAGTGTTCTCACAGAGTAGCCTATTCAGTATATTTCTATTTGGTGAACCATTAAAGATAACGTTAAATAGTGAGTGTTCTGACAGAGTAGCCTATTCAGCATATTTTTATTTGGTGAACCATTAACGATAATGTTAAGTAGTGAGTGTTTCTCACAGAGTAGCCTCTTCAGCATATTTATTATTAGTTAAACATTAAAGATAGTAACCTTTTCAACTAAGTTCAATATTCATTATATCTTTCTTTTATATTTATTTACCTTTCTTAATATTTAACTGTTTCTCTTCCATATCCATTTAAAGTTAGATACTGTTAACGCTTCGTATAAAACTTTAAAAAGGAAACGAGTGCAGCTCGTTAAGTTGTAATCTATTTAGTCAGTTTGAGTAATATTGTTAGGGACGGGTACTGTTTGCGCGTTGTTCCCGCAGTACCTGGGCTCTGAACCCGTTGAGAGAGAGAGAACGCTAGTAGGCGGGTGCTGGCTGTGTGCTGATTCCAGCAGTACTTAGTATGGCCAATGTTGAGACTATTTATCATGATAAACGCCGATGACTAGTAAGGCTCTCCTGAGGAGGTATTTCGTGCGCTGTTCCCTTAATACCTCTTAACAACTCAGGAGTAGCGGTGGTTAGAGGCTTTTCCTGAGGAGGTATTTCGTGCGTTGTTCCCTTAATACCTCTTAACAACTCAGGATTAGCGGTGGCAGTACGCAACTTCGGTTGTAGTTCTGCGGGGTTCAGAGATAGTGAAAGAGATCATCAATTAAAGTTTCCATAAGAATTATGAGTTGATAACTGTTGGCTCCAAGTGGGGAATGGATTGAATCATATCTTGTTGAGGCACGTTTGATGCTTGTAGCTGAACATGATATATTTACAAGTTTCTATAATTATCAGTAATATCCCTTTTCTTGTTGGACTGGTTACTCAATTACTTTTTCAAAGTTGTTTCAGATGTATTATCTCGATCGACCACCTGACGAATTGCCATTAGAAAAGTATTGGTTTACGTAATGTAAGTGTGTTGTAAATGTAATTAACTGATTATCAAAGTAGTTGATGTGTATTTATAACAATTATGAACTAACGCCCTATAGTTGTTTCGGTTTGCTTTTGTATTTGAATGCAGCCAAACGAAAATGAAATAATTTTATATACAATCACGTTCAAGAGCTCAATTGTATTAAATTAATAGGTCATCCAGTAATGATTAGGAAAGCAGATAAAGTAAATAATTAAAGAAAATAATAAGAATACACATCTACCTGCGTAATCATAATGAAACTCCATTAATCATTTGCAAAAAGTCGAAAATTTGGTTTATACAAGTTTCCTATTGTTTCTTTTGAATGGATCTTTCGGATATGAAGGGTTGAAACGATGTACGTCTATAGTGATTGTAGGTGACCTGTGTTTAATGGGAAAACTATGAGTTGGTTTTTTGTTACAGTGGCCGTGAAACTTAATTTATAGAACTTGACAATAGTGGAGTCTGCTAGATCTTGTAATTTCCTTGTGGCTCCTTCTGCCTGGCTTGGCCTTTTGTAATTAGAGCAGCAACGTAGCAACAACTTCTAGTATACGGGGGTCAATCTGAAAACTTCCCGCCTTTAAAATCTTTCTTAGTTAAAAATATGAAAAATCGGAAAAACACTTCAATTTTATTTGTAAGGGGGACACTTTAAATTTATATTTTTAACCTTCTTATTTCAAGCCCCTAGGAGGGGTAGATGTCCCACTTAGAATCTTAAATGGGAACGGGGGTGAAGTGGCTCATCGTTTTAAAGGGCGTTCGATTCTCTTTTCAGTGGCATTACACTCCCCTGCCTCTTCCTCGCAACGCCCATGTGTGGCACCGTTTCAAACTTTATTTGAAAATAATTATTTGTGAATAACATTTCGATGGTACTACAGGTACCTAGTTAATTTGCGTTCATTTGATGTCCTATCGCTGAAATTCCACAAAAGCATTTAAATTCTATCAAGAAATTTTTAAAATACTTTGTTTTTAGCCAAAAAACATGGTCAGAAAAACAGACGAGAAAGATGGATGGAAGAAAAAAAAAGATGTAGCCAAAATAGGAATATTATTGTTAATTCGATTTTGCTTCTTGGGCTGTTCAGTGATAACTTTTATTAAGTGCATAAGTGTGACAATGGTTTATTCTCTTCAAGAAAGAACTGAAATAATTTTCATTTATGGAGAGGTTAGAAAGGGCGCACGAAAGACGGCATTGGTTTTCAAGAAAAAAAATCGGAGTCATGAAGTAATTCACAGATATGTGCTGGATTTGGTAGAAAAGTTCTCCGAAACTGATTCGGTGAGTAATAGAAAATGAAACAACCTACGAGTGATGAATGAAGGATCTCAAAATGAGGGTTTGGGATTATTTGCTGCAGAGCCCACCAACTCCTTGCGGACAGTCGCAGAACAGACAGGGAAATCACACAAGACTGTAAGAAAAGCACTGAAAATGCATAAACTCCATCCATGCAAAAATGCAGATACTTCAAGAACTTTATGACGATGATTTGATAGAAGAATAGCGTTCTGTGAATTCATGAGTCGTCAAGTCAACGCCATCCCCAATATTCTGCCCAATATCTGTTTCAGCGATGAATGTTCATTTTTTTTAAATGGAAATGTTAATAGGCAAAAATGTCGATATTGGAGTGACTAAACCCCACATATTTTTTGAGAAAGACAAACAGATTATCCTCAAAAAGTTAATGTTTGGGCTGGTATTCTTGGAAATGCCATTATTGGTCCTTTATTTATTAAAGGAAACTGGACAGGTGATCTGTACGGTAAGATGCTTGAAGATACCTTGATTGATCCTCTTATCACGCATGACCTAGAAACTCCAATTGATGCAGAAGGCAATTCAGTATTAGAAGACGATTGGTTAACATTCCAGCAGGACGGTGCTCCACCTCATTATTTTCTTCCGGTCCGACAGTGGTTAAACGAGAAATTCCCGAATAGACGGATTGGTAGAAGAGGACCAATTGAATGGCCTCCAAGTTCACCTGATTTAACACCCTTCGACTTTCTTTGGGGACATCTAAAGTCCATTGTTTGACAGTTTAACAGGCGAATTGCAGCAGAATGCCGGTCATTTCCCGGTGAAGTTTTCCGAAATGTTAGGGAGGAGTTCGAAAATAGACTTTATTATTGTTTACAGGAAAATGGACAACATTTTGAACAACTGATACGATAGTGCGTAAATAGACACCATGTGTATTATTGTAGAAATTTCTCTTCCGCAAATAAAAAGTTATTTTTGTCCAAGTAAAATAATCAATAAAACAGATATCAATTGTTTAAACTAGATTTTCTTTCTGTTATTCAACGATTTTAACGGTGTCACCTACTCTTTTAGTCATTTGTACTGCAAGGAGAGCCAATGCAATAATTTTTGCGTAAACACTAACCTGAAAACTGATATCGCAATGCCGGAATGTTTAATTGTTTCTGCAACTTTGAAACGCGATTAGTCGGAAACTTCTGCTCAAAAAGCAACAAAGTAGGATACCACTGAAAAGAGAACTGAAGGCCCTTTAAAACGATGTTCCACTTGACCCCCATTCCCATTTAAGATTCTAAGGGTGACATCTACCCCTCCTAGGGGGTTGAAACAAGAAGTACTGTAACTGCAAGAAAAATATTAAAGGTGGGAAATTTTCAAATTGACACCCCGTGTACGGACCAAGTACTTAAAGGTGACGTCACGGACCGCTGTAAGTCGGGAGTGGGGTGGGCAAAAGGAAATTAAAGCCTGATAGTATGTTGTATATTTTCAATAGCTTTACAACCCGGTTACCTTTGTCTTGTTCTTTCATATGATCTGCTTTGATAAACTACTATTCCGTTAAAATTATACAGGGTGTCCGTGAAATGACTGTACAACGCTTAACCCCAAATTTCTTAACCGAAAATAAGACGATCTAAGCAAACTAACCATATAGGTTAGTTTGCACCAATGTCATATCATGTTGCAGCGGCAAAATTCTCAAATTAATATTGTTTTTTCCAAATAATTTCTTAGCGCCTATTGCTATTTTCACTAATTTTGGAATCAAGAATAACTACATAAATTGCCGTAAGCGTGATTTTTTTTAATGCATGGTAATATTTAAAATAATGCTTGTTTCGTTAATAAATTTTTGTATTTTTGTTACCCTCCGAACAAATAATTTAATTTTTTTACTCCTACTAGCTGATTTTCTTCTGAAACGTTTTTACCTCTTGTAAATTTTTCATCAGACATACAGTTTCTGTACAAAAAAATCATCATTCTTGTGAAAAACAATTTTTAAATTTGTTTTCGTGTTTGCGAATTTATTGTATTACAATACTTGACTTTTGCAACTTAAACAAATTATTTCGTACATTTGGTAAACCGATGGTGTTTACTGTTTTTGGTGTGGAGTGAAGATGGATCGGATGGAAGAGGCAACGATGCACCCTTAAATTGGCCACCAAGATCATCCGATTTAACGTCGCTTGAGTTTTTCTGTGAGGCTTTCTTAAATCAAAAGTGTATGTTTTGCCCGTTGCAACAGAAGCTCGGTTACTGGAAAGGTTTTTCAATGCTGAAAATTATTTTAGAAACAAGCACGATACGATGCCCAAAGTACAGTTTAATTTTTTAAACAAAAAGAATTTATGTGTTCGGGAAAACGGTCAACATTTTGAATATCTATTAAATTAATTAAAGTAGTTCAATTACTCAGAATGAATACTTTTCCATGTATTTTTTTTCGTTCTGAATAATTAAAAATCTTAATTTTAACCCATACCGTAAATAATTATTTGTACAGAAGCTGTAAGTCTGCCAAAAAATTTGCAAGAGCCTAAAAAGCTTTTAAAAAAATCAGCTAGTAACAGAAAAAAACCTAAATTATTTGTACAGAGGGTAACAAAAATCCGAACAATTATTAACCAACCAAGCAAATTTCACGCATTAAAAAGTGTTGATGACTAAAATTAGTGAAAATCGATATAGACGTTTAGAAATTATATGGAAAAAACAATATTAATTTGAGAACTTTGACGCCCTGTAGCGGCAAATTAAGAAACATTGGATATAGGTATGTTTCCCTAGATCGTCCAATTTTCGGGTAAGAAATTTGTCGTCAAGCGCCGTACAGTCATTTTAGGGTCACCTTGTATTTTGCTATCATATATACAATCACTACAGGCAAGACAAAGAAGCTATAGACTAAAACGCTTACTTATTGCAATACGCTGACAACACCACTCTCGTTTAAGACAAAACGACTAGTCGAACTCTGGACGGACTCCATACACTAATAGACACCACAACAGGTTATATAAATGAAGACTAACCCCCCAATGGATCCAAAATCTAACTGCTCCTCGCAAACCACCAGCTTAAACCAGACTAACCAACCATAGACGGGCAAATAACCAAATCCTCCGATAATGTGAAATGCCTAAGAATGACAATTCACAGTAAATTAAAATTTTCTAAAGACGTACACAACACTAGACCCGAAGTAATCAAAAGAGCGAAACACTTTCGCACAGCTATTTACAAAAACAAAGTTATCAGTACCAAAATAGTAACAGTAATATACAGGATGATTCAGGTTTATTGTTGATAACTTAAGGAATCGAAAAAAAAGGTTAGAATAATGTTCCTACATGATATAAAATTTACATCGCTCCTAGATCGCATCTGTTAGACAGAGGGCTTCGAAATAAGATGTTTGTCCAGCTTTCGTCTCATGAATTTTGAACCGCTCATTCGATGAAGATGAATCTAATCTGAATAAAAACACTCCTAATGAGAATCCGTTTGAAGAATGGGGCACCATATTGTCTCCAATTTCATTAAATATCTCAGAAACAAAATGACATGTAAAAAAAAACAAGTGACAAAAAAGTTTCAAAATTGAATCAGTGTTAAGGTTTTTTTTACTGAAATACGTTTTTGTTGTTGAAGTCTTGAAAGAGAAGAAGAGGGCATGTGACACACAAGAGACAATCCTAAAGAAGCTGTGCGAGAAAACTGTAGGAGTTATGTAAGGCAGTTAGACGTATTTGTGCTCCGAATTTTACTTCAATCGGATAAGTAATTCAAAAGTTATGATAATGAAGCGATATCAAAAATCTTATCTCAAAGTCCTGTCTCTCCGAAAGGATGGGATGTAGTTTAATGAAGTTTAAGCTGAAGTTATCACGATTAAACCTGAATGATGATATATAAAGCGATCTGCTGACCATTTGTAGAGTACGGTAACATATTAATCGTCGACGTTACCGATAAAACTATGTTACGGTTAAACTTCGAACTTGGTTTATCTCGACATTAACCGGTTAATCTCGCAAACACAAATGCAATGTTAATGTCGAAATAAATTCAGATAATTAACATTAGCGTAAAGCCGAGTTCAGCCATTTTGGCTTGTTCATGTTGAAGGTATTATTATAAAAATCGATAGATACATTCTGAATAAACTATCACTTTCTACCAGAAATGTTTCTTACGGCGGCGTTTCTACCATTTAACTAACGTAAATTCGGACATTAACCAACGGAGCATATTATTCTCGAGATTAACCGGTTAACGTCGAGATTAACCGGTTAACGTCGAGATTAATATAATTTCGAACGTTAACGGTAACAACTACATGGCATGTACTGCATGGCAGATAGAACAGATAGCACTCAAATTGATAACTAATTACACTCAATATGAAAAAACAACTCTAATAGATGGATCAGAGTCCTAAACCGAGCTTCGTGGTGATAAGACGTGCCCAGTGTTAGCATATTTAAAGCAAGGTCGTTTACACATCGCGCAAAGAATTTGAAGAATCCAACCGCATTTATCGTTCAACGAGAATATACGAGTGGAATTCAAACGAAAGGATGAACCCTGGGAGTTCGCAAGAATCCGAATCGGATTATGCCTCCCAGGATGGTGGGTTCAAAAAGCCACAATCGAAAAAACGGGGCAGAAAACCGAAGACGACCCAGCCAACCCAGCCAACCCCCACAACGCCAACACCTGAGGCCAAACGAATAGCTTTGGACTATCAGTCTACAACCAATAAAAACCAAACAACAAACAGCAAGACAACATCAATAAGATTTCCCACGTATTCGCACATATTCACAGCGAACGCATTGTCGACCATCACCAGAGTCCAACTTGCAATCAGGTGGGAGGGACTCAACCCCAACAACAAAGATGTGATTATCAGACAAGATAATCACTTTCTAATTAAAACCAACAATGAAGACAAAGCAACACAAATCTTAGAAAAACTGAAACATGAAAACCTGATAACAGCATTCAAACTGCAAAGGAATAGTAACCTCCCACTAATCCGACAACAAAAGTCAGGTCCCCATATTACACCATCATATTCAGTCGTCGCCACTGGGGTCGACCTGGACATTGAAGACAGCATGTTTCTGGAACGCCTGGAGCAGCAGGGCTTCAGAATAAGGTTCTGCAGGAGATTTATCTCGCGACAGCGCAACGCACCCACACTAATGATGAGGTTAATAACCGGCGACATATCCACATACGAAAGGTTGATGAACGACCGTGCGGTTCATTTTTTGGGCCGCATTTTCAAGATCACAGAGAGCAAACCACCAGCACCCGTGCCTGCGCCGTGCGCCAAGTGCAACATGTTCAACCACAAAACGGAAGACTGCAAACAATCGCCGAAATGCAACAAGTGCCAGGATCCCCATCCAACTTCCAAATGCGAGTCGAGGACCGCAACGTGACGTGAGCGTGCAACTCAGAGGACCACGCAGCATGGAGCATGAAGTGCCCAAAACGACCGACAGCACCAATCGTCGGAATCCCAAACGTAAAAATAAAATGTGTAAACAAACGTACATCCGGGATTGCGGAGACACCGACAGTGGCAAGTAGAATACACACACCCATTACAACACATGACCACATCATAAACAAATACAAACATCAACTTAACAAGACAAACAATACCAACAGAGACGAACTACTAAAAAAGCTACGAAAACAATTTATAGAAGACTTCGACATTGACACCTCCGTTGTTTTCTTCGGGAACAATTTCTACATTCTAATGTTTGACATGCTCCTGCCCGAGGGACGCTCTCCAACTGAGCCCTGCGAACAAGTGAGACAGACAGTAACAAGCATACAAGATTTAGTTTGAAACTACTTTACGCGAACATCAACGGACTTAACAGCAAAAAAACACTTATTTACAATTACATAGAACAAAACGACACAGACTGCTGCATATTTGTAGAGACTAAAACCAAACTAGGACAAACACCAACGTACAGAAATTGGCAGTATATCTATAGGCATGGAAATACCATCAATCATGCCAGGGGCGGGGTCGCAGCTCTCCTAAAACCAAACGTTAAACTTGGAAGAGCAAATCCTCCTTCCCTCAACAACCCTTTGAACGACTGTCGACATTTTACCATACCCTACTTAAACGACCTGATACACATATTTCTGACATACATACACCCACACTCCAACCTAGAACAAAACATACTGACTAAGGCGAGCATCTATAAATATGCAATAATTATAGGCGACTTTAACGTGAATAGAAACAAAACGAAACAACTTAAAAGATTTTTGCAAAATTCCGACTTTATAAAACAGCACACCCCACCAACTTTTCTGATGCCCGCAAACCCAGACTCAACACCAGACGTTCTACTGCACACAAGAAACTTGACAAACACCATCAACAACATAAACTTAACCAACGAACTTGGATCCGACCACCTGGCTATTACGTTTAACATAGACTTACAACATACGCAACTTACCTCCTATACACCTCCTATAGAGAAAAACCTAAACCTAACAAAGACTGACATAGACAAAGTGAAGCAACATATACATGACTACATTCAATCACAAGCACAGCACATTTCAATAGAAACCAAACAACAACAACTTTCACTAGTCATAGGAAAATTTAGCCCGGAAATAAAAAATGCTTTCTACCGACATACACTACCCAAATACATACTGAGACTAATAAAACATAAGAGAGAACTGTACAGACTATATACAAACACTGAAAATAACGACCTAAAAAAGACAATGAACCAACTTAACAGAAACATTAAAACTCTGATTGGACGATACCGACAAGGCAAATGGCTAGAAACATGTAAAGAAATACAGAAGGACAAAGGCAAAACATACTGGCGAAAAATTAAGAAACTGGCGCAATACAGGAAGACTGGCACTACTGACGCAATTGACGAAAACGGAATAGAACGCTACACAGACAAAGAGAAAGCGGACGCATTCGCCAGACACTATCAAAGGGCCTTCAGCATATATGCAAACCCTAACTTCGACAATGACAACTGGAACTTGATCAACGACTGGTACTTGAACTATTTTAACAACTCACCAAACTATGCCTGCACACTGATCACAGACATAGAGTACGATGAAGCCCTAGCGCACATCAAGAACACTGCACCGGGGAAGGATAAAATTAAGGCAAAAGTCTTGAAAAGCCTAACTCAAGAAACACACAAACTGATCCTAACTGAATTGAACAACTGCATCACAAATGGCAGAATCCCAGAAACATGGAAAAACGGCTTAATAATCCCTATACCCAAAAATGGACTGGACAATACACAACCGAGCAACTACAGACCAATTACACTGCTTCCAGTACTGGGCAAGATTTTTGAATGCATAATGAAGCAGCGGCTTGAAAAAGTGATTGGAAAGTATATACCTACCTACCAACTTGGTTTCAAACAGCATCACTCGACTGTTCATCCGCTCTTTATTTTGGCCAACAATATACAAACTACCCACCTAACTGACAGAAAGACATCTTGCCTGTTTATGGACATTAACAAGGCTTTTGACAGTGTCTGGCATAGAGGCTTACTATACAAACTATACAAACTACACACACCAATATATCTACTACACACCATAAAGAACTTACTAGAAAACAGACAACTACAAGTACGAATTGGCAAAACACTGTCATTTTCTTTTTCCCCTGAACAAGGGCTCCCTCAAGGATCCCCGCTCTCACCGTTTCTCTACAATATATACTGCCATGACATATACAATTACAACTTACTAGACAAAAATCAAATCGACACATCGGCATACATGTTACAATACGCAGACGACACGGCACTTATTGTACATGACAAAACTACTGAGAGAGCAGCGCAAAGACTCCAAACACTAACAAACAACACAATGACATGGTTTTATAAATGGAGACTAACACCAAACGCGTCAAAAAACCAACTTCTGCTCACAAACCACAGACTCAACGCTGACTCCCCTACAATAACTGCAGACGGCCAAACGACACAACCAAAAACCGACGTAAAATACCTTGGAATCACAATTGACCACAAACTTAAATTCACTAAACACATACGAAACATCAGGGCAGAAACAATAAAGAGAACAAAACACTTCCGATCACTAACCTACAAAGACAGAGGAATTAGCACAAACACCGCCACCAAAATATATAAAGCTATTTGTAGACCCTTGCTAGACTTTGGACATATATTCATGACCAACGGAACAGAAAGGACAAAACGTTATACACAAACAACAGAACAAATTGCACTAAGACTAATAACACGAATAAGACACCCCCAAAACCCACTACACAACCCCCCCACCCAACTTCTATACGAACGCACAAACATGACAAAGATCTCGGAAAGACTCATACAGCTACAGACAAAATGGAGAAACAACCCCTACAACTGGACCATACTGAATCCCCTTTGTCTTACAAGACCAACCAGACAATCCCGCTTCCGTTTCCCTACATTAACACTACTCGAACACTTACAAACGCTACGGACTAGTGGACAATAAAATAATTTCTTCTTGCCACTGAAATCTTATTTATTTAATAGTATTGTTAACCTAGAATAAGAGAATTTTCATATTTGTTTTTCATTTAGACTAAGACTGCATGTATTAAACAAGGGCAGAAAGACCGATAGGTCGATAGCCTTTTTTAGAAATAAAGATGTTTACTACTACTACTACTATTCCTGGGTTTCAGTCAATTTTATTGTTTATTATTTAAAATGTTACAAAATTTGAAACATTTTAAATAATAAACAATAAAATTGACTGAAACCCAGGAATATATTGGACTAATACTATTACATATTTGTTAGATTTTGCTAATTTTCTTGACTTGTTTAAAAATGTATTGTAATAAATCGTCCAATTATAAATGCTAGCATTTTTTCTGAAAGCATTCACTGTCACAAGTGACTAATTGATATATACAAGCAATACGCAATTTACTCCAAAGATAAATCACGAAAATTTTCATAGCCAGTCACTAACTTTCTATATACGACAAAAATCCGATGCCATTGCATATTCGTTTACCATTCACATTGACATTAGAATGCTTTCTCACGACTGTGATATTATGCCATTGGATTTATTTGGTCCGCATAGAACCAATAAATAACCATGTTCTGTAAATATGTGTTTTCAGATGCAACATTTTTTTTGTGGCTAGAATAGTTAGTTGTTAAAGTTGTTGGCATCAAGACAGTACAACTTTGCGTTCCTGACATAAGATCATAAAATTAATTTTTCGCAGAGATTAACTTGTGCAAATACAGTTTTTAGTATGGAACAAAACCACGAAAACCTTAATAGCATGGTAAATTTAGAATTGCTTCCGTTGTTGATTGATTGATTTTTCAGGGCTTCCGAGTTTGATTGAGATAGCACAATTTTAGTTATTAGCATTTGGGTTTTTACTTTGCGTAGAATGTTCTCCTATCGTCAATTAGCTGTTTTGCAAATACAGGATGAGTTTTTTTCGATGACCAGTACAGGGATCTTCGGAACTAGAGCAGTTACGAAGAAGGTCAAATGGACAAAGAATTGTAGTTTCGAATATGCTCTACTCGAAACCAAATTTATTTTTCTAAAATTTGACAGCTGTCAAGAGATATTTGGGAAAAACTTATTTATGGTTAATTTTTAAATTACTCCTAGTTCCGTTAATATTAATTTGACATATATATATTTGATATATATATATTTGATATATATATATATATATATATATATATATATATATATACAGTGTGTCCAGTATAAAATGATGTACATGGGGATATTGGAAACCGTTAGAGTTACAGGGTGGACCAAATGGGGAAGAAGTTGCGCAATCAAGTGCCTATAAATAATCTGTCTTCAACTTCTTAGAACTCGGAATAGTAACGGATATACAGGGAAAAAAAGAAAAAAGTGCGTTTTATAAAATCCTTTATATCGTGTTTATTATAAAAGATACAATAACGAAATTTTCAGGGTGGGGGTAAGAAATGAGAGTGAATTTGAAAATAAAGTAAAAAATAATCTAGGCCCACTATGTTCAATGAGGCCTAAGTCAAATTTTGTTTTTCTTATGGGCGCCATATTGAATTTCTGCATTTTTAGATTCCCCTTTAAATATGCTCTTCAACCATGTATAACATGTTTATGTTCGGTCAAGATAAATAATTAAAATTAACAAAATTAAGATTTTATGGTAGTAGGCATTGATATTTCTCCTCAATTTCCCCATAGTGACGTTTGTTGTGTGTTTTAATTACCTAGATAACTGTCAAAGTAGAATTTATTGTCAGTGTCAAGTGTTTGTAATTAATTGTGTGTTTCAAAATGAATCACTTTTCAAATTATGAATGAAGAAAAATGAATGAAAATGAAGCGAAAGCTGAAGAAATTTATTTAAATAAATATCCAGAAAGGCGATAACCTGGTAGAACTATGTTTAGGCGTCTGAAAGACAACCTTGTAGCTTACGAGAGTTTTGCTAAGGTAAAGAAAAACAAACTTCCAGACGAAAATAAAGAAAATTTGGTAATGCAAAGCGTGGTTGAGACACCTCGTACGTCTTTACAACAAATTGAAGCCCCAACAGGTGTTGCGCGGTCAACGGCGAATAGTATTTTAAAGCGTTATAAATATCACCCCTATCGTGAACGGTCCTGCCAGGGACTCAGAATGGCAATGCGATTAGAAGAATGGCATTTTGTCAGTGGTTTATTCAAAGAAATAACGAGATACCAAACTTTTCCTTAAAAGTCCTTTGGTCAGATGAGAGGCAATTTACTAAATGTGGACTATTTAATCGTAAACATACCGTTTTTTGGTCAGATGAAAATCCACGGCTAGTTCGTCAAGTTAGGCACCAAGTTAGGATTGGATTTAACGTCTGGTTAGGTATTGTGGGTACCCACGTGATTGGACCATTTTTTTAATGAGAACTTAAATTGCGAGAGATATATGAACCTCTTACAAACTAACGTAGCGGAAGCACTTATGGATGTTCCAGTAGCTACCCTGCAAAACTTGTATTTCCAACAAGACGGCGCGCCGCCACATAATGCACGTATTATCACAGAATTTTTAAATCACGAATTTCCCAATAAGTGGATAGCAACCTGGGACCAGTAAGATGGCCTGCGAGATCCCCTGACACAACACCGCTTGATTTTTTTGCATGGGGCAATGCTGTTAACAGAATTACCCCAGAAATGATCAGAAAATCCTGTGAAGCAGTAATGAGACGATGTACGTTGTGCGTGCGAGAAAACGGTGGCTTATTTGAACACCTACTTTAATCCTAAAATGTTACTTGTTCTTTTGCGGTGTTCGATGTATGAACAATAATAATTTAAAGTAATAATTAATAGAAATATCAATGCCTACTACCACTAAATCGTAATTTTGTTAATTTTAATTATTTATCTTGATCGAACATAAACATGTTATACATGGTTGAAGAGCATATTTAAAGGGGAATCTAAAAATGCAGAAATTCAATATGGCGCCCATAAGAAAAACAAAATTTGACTTAGGCCTCATTGAACATAGTGGGCCTAGATTATTTTTTACTTTATTTTCAAATTCACTCTCATTTCTTACCCCCACCCTGAAAATTTCGTTATTGTATCTTTTATAATAAACACGATATAAAGGATTTTATAAAACGCACTTTTTTCTTTTTTTCCCTGTATATCCGTTACTATTCCGAGTTCTAAGAAGTTGAAGACAGATTATTTATAGGCACTTGATTGCGCAACTTCTTCCCCATTTGGTCCACCCTGTAACTCTAACGGTTTCCAATATCCCCATGTACATCATTTTATACTGGACACACTGTATATATATATATATATATATATATATATATATATATATATATATTTTCTATTTGCGATTGCTTGCACCACAAAATGGTAAACACTTGAAACTAGACAACTGTCAGAAGTCGATGATTCATTCTTCATCTAAGATATACAGGTGGCCGTTTCGAACACAAACAGACCCAGTTTTGAGTACCTAAGAGAATTTATAAAAAATCATGTTCTCTAAATTAAACAACCCCTATCTGCAACTTCTTACGCGAGGGTGTAAAATCCTAAATTCTTAAATGAAAAGGGAGGGCCAGTGAGCCCTCATTTCAAAGCTAATTTTGTGTGATTTATTATTCTACAGTTTTACAACCCTGCTACCAATGCAACCAAGATGGTGTCTTCCGAAAAATACGAATGAGCCATTTAAATTCGTTATTTACCTTATTTTACAAAGTCAACAATCAAAGTTAAATGCCAACATATGAGAGATTGTCAATTTGGAATGCACATCAAAAAGAAAAACCTTAATTTGTTAAAATTAACTGCAGTCGGGTTTAAACGAAAACATTTATGAACTAAATTACGTTATCTTTTAAACGAAAATACAAATGACAACCACAAACCTCCTTGCAGTACAAGAGGTTTTGTGCAAATCGATGGCGAAGATTCGGAAGCATCTGTAAATGTATTTGATCACATTTGTTTTAACTCGGTGACGAAAATCTTCAACGATGCTGGTTCAGTGAAATAATAAGGGCCTGTGTGAATTTAATTCGTAACGTGAGTGTCTTGACGCAGGCGAGTAACCTCGCAATATTTTTAATGGGCACGGTTGGTAGTCGAACCACAGACATTCAGGTTACTAACCTGTCGGTCTGTTCGCTAGGGTGCCATGCCGGCCAGAGAAGGCTTTCTGTCATCATAAAAAGGGAAGCTAACAGACCACTACAAATCAAAAACACTGCAACTTGTAGGTGGAAAAAAGGACCTACATGCACAAAGCCAAATCCAATGGTGGCAAAAGCGGAGGCTACTCTCAAACGGAGTAGAAATCTAGGAAGACGTACGGGTTACAGTGAAAGAGGTGCTCGGAAAAATAAAACTTCTCAAAAACATGAACGGTCCAGGACTGTACAACATTCCCAATGAATTACTCCAATACGGAAAAAATACCTTATCAAATTACACTTAAAGATCCTGCAGGACGCAACAAAACCAGATGAATGAAAAAAGAGCGTCACAATACCATTGTTTATAAAAGGAAAATATTTAAATTCGAAAGACGATTGGGGAATATATACCATATTAGGCAAAGAACAGCAGGTTATTATTCTTGGTAGGATTCTTATTCATGTTAATGAATGTTGACAATAATTACAGACAAAGTATCTAGATTTTGTGCCGCTCTAAATAGCCTGTAGGAGTGAAGACTGGTCCAGCCCTTAATGATTTTTTAGCAATGAGTACCTATCTTTCTGCCCATACGTATCTAAATTACGTAAGAGAAATTCGGACAATTATTTGATTTCAATAATTAAGACTTACTTAAATGAAAAATATAGCAATTTTTCCATTGAATAAATACTATATAGTTATTTATTGATATATTTAGTATTTAATATATTATGATCTTTGACAATTTGAAAAGTTTACAATAACTTTTCCATTTTAATGAAAATAGATAATTTTAGTGTTAACCTAGAATAAGAGAATTTTCATATTTGTTTTTTATTCAGATTAAGACTACATGTATTATACAAGGGCAGAAAGACCGATAGGTCGATAGCCTTTTTTAGAAATAAAGATGTTTACTACTACTAGATCATTTTAGTCTTCGATCTAAAGGTTAGTTAACCAGTCTGAAAGTGATTCTTTCCTCAGGCCATGATAAAGAGCTTTCCTCGATTATATGCTGAACTCTGTCATCAATAATATTATTGTCGTTCATAATTTCAACCATGTAATTTTTTGGAATCCATTCAGCATTTTCAGTGTTAGCACTTTCGTCTTGTATAACACATAATAATTCCTCTTTTCGCTCAGCTTTAATATGAACTTGTTTTTTACTTTTCTAAAGACCAGTTGACCGAAAGTTCAACTTATGTTGAAGATTTTTAATGATAATCCAGCGTTTTTAGATATAAAATACAGCTTGCACCTTTGTTACAGTCTACCGAGAAGTTGATCGGGCACTGTGGGGCAGTAGTAGTATTGTATAGATTCCAAAAAAATTTTCCTGGGTTTCAGTCAATTTTATTGTTTATTATTTAAAATGTCACAAATACGTTTTGATGTCTTTCTCCACCATCATCAGTTTGTCTAAAATATATATTTACAGTGCAATGAATTTCAGATCAGACACAGACAATCTTAGCTCTGTGTATCATACACTAATTCAATGATCGCATGCATGAACTGATTGGACCAAGTAAATGAAATATAAACACCTGATATTGAGGAATTGCAAAGCAATTCCTAGAATGCAAAGAAAAGGCGAAGGATAAACAGTTTTTTTGTATCGCTCGCTCGATATCAAATAAAATATGGAATTTCAGTAACCAGTCAAATGTGAAGGTAGAAACAACTATACACGTAAGTTAAATTTAAATCTCTAAACAATAGATTCTAGTCTTTTCCCAGACATGTTTGTCCTGACTCAGCACCTGAAAACCAATGTTCTTGATGTACTTTTTAATTGTTTCGTATATTTTCCTGACTGTACTTTAACTCATTCCAATGTATTCCTGGGTTTCAATCAATTTTATTGTTTATTATTTAAAATGTGACAAATAAGTTTCGGTGTCTTTATCCACCATCATCAGTTTGTCTAAAATATATATTTACAGTTATCATCAATTTAAATAGAAAACTTTCACCAAAATTCACATATTAAAATACAAATCACACACATATTAAAAAGTACATCCAGAGCATTGGTTTTCAGGTGATGAGTCAGGACAAACATGTCTGGGAAAAGACTAGAATCTATTGTTTAGAGATCTAAATTTCACTTACGTATATAGTTGCTTCCAACTTCACATTTGACTGGTCACTGAATTTTCCATATTTTATTCGATATCAATCGAGCGAAACAAAAAAACTGTTTATCTTTCGTCTTTTCTTTGCATTCTAGGAATTGCTTGGCAATTCTTCAATATCAGATGTTTACATTTCATTTACCTGGTCCAATCAGTTCATGCATGCGATCATCTAATTAATTCATTGTCATGAGTCCATTTTTATAATAAAACGGGCTATGTGTGGTTCATGAACGTAACCAAGACTTTCGAGAGAATTCAGCTGACGGGTGTTGGGTTTTGGTAAGGCCAACTTCCCTTAGGACACCTTCAGATTAAAAATCTTCCCAATATGGTCAACACAACTTTATTTCTTAGCAACACTAACATGAAACTGAATGTGTCCAACTAATGTGACTAAAATAGAAAACCGGTAACTACGAACTTACTAGTCGAACCACCAGAGTAACCGGAAGAAGGGTAGCGACTTCGGATTTCGTTCTTCCTTGCCTTTTACTCAACGGCAAAATACGGTGTTGCCAACGTGGGTACCACACGGGTGTTGTGGCCGAACTGAGGCACAGGGAAAAAATTGAAAACTTATACAGCGTTATTATTTGTAACCTACCGTAAAAATAATTTAAATGTGAGGAGTTTAACAAAATACAAAAAACAAATCGGCTTAGATAAAGAGGACAAATTCTATAACATGTTTTATTTAATTGCAAGAGTTAAAAGTTTACAGTAATGATAGTTGGGGGTCATGTGCAGTTTAAAGAAGTGAAATTCTGTATCAAATGGTGTCGATAAAAGATAAATCGGGTGGTTGGTTCAGGAATTAAAAAAGAAAATGTCGCATATTAACTGGTTCGTGGGTCGCGTACATCCCGACTTAAAAGTCATAGTTTATGTGGAATCATTTTGGCCTGCCGTGGTGGGTTTTCAGCGTTTTGTTTTATCATTGGGGTGCAATTCTTTTGACAAACGTCTGAGTTTTTGGGCGTCTGAGGATACCTTAGTACCGAGTCCGTGACACCTTAGTACCGAATAGTGTTAAAATCTCAAGGGAGAAGTCTGGGAACGGAATCTCTGCGGCGGAATTGGCATTCACTTAAATTTCAGTTCATTTGAAATACAGCCAGGAAAATATACACAGCAATTCACTTAAATGTCAGAAATATTAACAACAAGGTCATGTGTCTGTCTATGACGTTGTCGGAGATACAGCCAAGTATATTTTTAGTCACTTCTCGAGTCTCACAGCTGGAGGAGAGGAAACTGCCATTTTTGTTAAAGATAAAATCAACACAAATGCTGTTATCACGAAACTCTACCTGTGGAGAAGCATTATGAATTTTGAGCAACAGAGGTTAAGGAATGTGAATCGTATATGGTGGCAGTCTTTATTGATCTCCTAGTGGTGATTTTGATCTGTTCTCTGGTACATTGTCTGATTGACTTGAGGAACTCCATAAGATCAAAAGATCATTGGGGGTGACTTCAACATAAATTTTGCTGCTCCTAATGAGAGTATTACAGAACGCCTCTTAAATTTAATGTCTAGCTATAGCATGTTGCCAACCGTTTCGGACGTCACGAGATCAGGTTCGGGGCTCAATAGTCAGGTAGGCAACAAATTAACCAATGTCCTGTTTTAGTCCTATTTTACAGACCTATCCGACCATTATGGACAGATACTTAGAAATTCCGCGTGCCAAGAGCCCGCTCTCAAAATTTACTCAAAAGCCATTTATTACAGATATTTTTAGACTGCTGTTGCAGAATGAAGGCTGGGCAGACAACTACAATGCTCAAGGAGTTTATGAAAAGTATATTGCTTTTGAACAAATAGGTCGTTACTATTTCTGCATTGTTTTTTCGATTTGTAACAGCAAAGTGAAGCCTGGGCAGTGGACCTACAGCTTCTGAGTTTACACCAAATTATCCTTATCCCACCACATTATTCCACCCAGTCGATGAGAATGAGGACTTCAAGATTATTATGGATTTTTCTGATAAGTGATCTGCTGGAATGGACGAGCTTCCAGTGGGTGTCTTAAGATCTGTGATTGATTTCGTTTGTGCGCTTTTGTGCGATTTCATTAATGAGTGCTTCGGGATCGGTGTCTTTCCTGGCAGGCAAAAGAAATCTAAAATCGTCCACAAAAAGTCCAACTAACTAACTTTTTTATAAGCATGAAGTATTGAGCTGGCATAAATTTGGATTTAGACAATCTTGTCCTACAGAGAATGTAATGTTTAACACCTTAAAATATGTTTATGCGAACCTAGATAAAAATCGACAGGGGGATTGTCTTTTGACTCGTCTTAGGCCTTTGATACATTCAATTACCGACGACAAATTCACAAAAGCCATGGTTATGGTCTAAGAGGCATTTCTGGAAATGTATCATCGTAGTTTTCTTTAGCGAATAGAACACACATGGTATCTATAATGAGGTGTAATAAATCATATGCTTCCGATAAGATGGAAGTGGTGCAGAGCGTACTACAGGGTTCGATTCTTGGGCCAGTTTTTTATTTTGAATAAGATGTCAATGATTTTAAGGTAAAATCTGCTAATGTCCTAATTTCTCAATACGCAGATGACACTTCTGTGTTGTTTACCAGCCGGTCCCATCTGGGTTTGTCTCGAAAATGCAGCCAAGTTGCAAATGACATCATTGCACCACGCAATGGTGTCACAATAACTTTCGTCAGGTGAATGCTGAAAAACAGAACTATTGTGCTTCTCACAATTGAGGACCGATGAGACATCACTTCTGGTCGGATTAAATCACAAGTCTATACCAACAGCTGACTTTCTTAAGTTCTTGGGAGTAGATTTGGATTCCTGCTTAAACTGGGTAATTCACATCAAACGGCTGCAGACAAAGTTGAGCAGTGTATGTGCTGTTATCAGAAGAGATGTGAGACACTGTATCTCTATGGACTGATTGAGATAGTAGGTACTAGTCTGAGTAGGCACTAGTCAGTCATAACCTACGGTGTTGCCCTTTGGGGATCTACAAGGGAAGCAATACCTATTTTCAGGACGCAAAAGAATATTTATTTATTTATTATTATTATATTAATACAATTATGTTAATCGACGAAGTATCTGGTAATTTATTGGCTTGACAATTTTAATTTACTTTATGATTTCTTAAAAATGTCGGCCGTTATTCGCTTGGCAATAGTAATGTCAGGCTTGAAAATCTTTATGAGCATTGACCAAAATTTAAGTGAAAATTTGCCTAAAATCAGAGTAAAAATTGCTATTAACTGACCACATAACAAAAAATGTAGGGAAGACTCATCTGCAGAACTAGGTGGACATTCTGTTGCACTTCTTCTAACCCTCTCTATTTGGTAAAGCAAAATAAACTGGAGCACCGTCTGGCTCGAAATGGATATATTCTTCATTAATGACTCAACTTTCATCCATTTCATTTTCTAAAAATTATATTATAAGTGACTAAGTGAGAAAATGAAAGTACTCGGTTTCGGCAGGAATTCAGAGAAACAAGATTATTAGCTCCAAATTTTTTAAAAATAATTTAACTGGACATCCGTTTTTTCATCTAGAAAATGTAATACAGCTATTTATGATACAATCGTTAGAAAATAAAATGAATAAAAAGGGGGTTTTGCTCTTTGATGAAGGAAATGTCCATTTCCATTCAAACGGAGATCCAGCTCATTTTGCGTTGCCAGTTAAAGAGTGGTTGAATAAGCGGTAATTCGATAAATGCATATGTAGTCATTCGAAAACAATTGCTTACAAAACCCCACCTAATAGTACGCAAAAACTTAACAATCAAATATCAGAAGAATAAAAAAATACGACTCGATTATCTGAACTGCATGACAAAGTGTGACTTATTTCTAATAACAATAAGTTTGAATTAGCTGAACAACTTAACGATTTTTGTTGGATGTGCATGATAGTGCACTTATGAGATATTATCGGTTTTTTCCAATGAATTGAATCTACAAAAGCAGATTTGAAATCACTATTCTTACTATTATAATCTACTTCAGACTTGAAGCTGAGGAAAAAATGGACACCAGCATACAAAAATCACGCCGTGTGAAAAAAAAAATTTCAAGTCAAAGCAGAGAAATATACTGTATGTTGCTTCAGTTATAAGGCAGAAAATTCCATATATTAGTCCTGATTGACAAAGAATTATGAAAGAGAAATCAATGTTCCATTCGTCTTATTCAAAATTTTGGAAAATTAACAACAAAAATTCGAATTTCATTTTGTCCAATATCTTCATTTGGAAACTTGAACTGACTGTAAAACACTAGATGAATTAATCCGCTTGAATAGCGGATGCCCTAAAAATTAATGTAGAAAAATAAATTAATTACATGGTTGTAATCAATTTTTATTGATGATTTAATTAAGTTGGGTCGTTTGTGCTAGACCTGTGATGTGTACTATGCAGTCACGAACTAAGACAGTTGAAACTAAGAGGATTGCACGTACAAACGAGATAAGAGCGCTGAGAGCAATAATCAGGAACACGTTGAGAGACCAAACATGCTGACCCTTTCCTGCTTCAATCAATCAAGGAGAAATACCAACACACAATGTAGCATGATGCATCCGCGCGAGAAGAAGACTTTACAATGGTATTGGGTAGCAGATTAGAGAAATATAGCTCGAAATATTAAAACAACATTAAAACGAATTTTCAGACGACTGCTGAATTGATGCAAGAATATCAGCTTTCCGCAAATACCAAAACTATATACGTGGAAGAAGTAGAGAAGCCCACGATTAGTAGCACGCTAGTCATTGTATTAAATGGACAGTGTCATTGCGAAAAAAGTCGGTTCACTTTAGTTTTAGGGACAATTGATTTATACTGAATCATTAAATTAATATTTGTCTAATTACAAAGTTGACGTGAGAAAATAATGCAAGTCAGTGGAATATAAAAGATTTATTAATTTATTATTGTTTTACTTCCCGAATTCCATTAGAAAATACAAACAAAATATTGCGCTTTATATCAATTACTAATTCACTTAAAACAATGTATTTCATGTCCTGCCAAGAAACAATAATTAGCCGGAAATTGAAAGAAAAAATAGGAAATATTTGGTGCCAGCGGAACTTGCTAAGCAATTTTATCTAGAGTAGAATTTGCTCATGCACCAGTTGCACCTGAATAACAGAAAATATCTCAATAAGTTAATTAAATAAGATATTAGAGTCACGCTATGGCTATACGATACGCACGAGAACCGCTCAGCATTTTTATAATTTACGTTTGGGTTTTGTATCGGGTGGTCAATTGAAGGCCCTGTTTGTTTGCTTAATTGCTAATGTATTTTAATAGTTCAAAAACAGAATCATTTGAAATCGATGTAGAAATCTGAAATACTCTGCATTAGAGCCCTCTGAAATTCACCACTGTCAATAATAAGTCCTCCACCTCTGTCGAGTCAATCATTTTAAAAAAATCCTGTTAGTGGGGAGTAGGTTAAGGGTTATAAAAAAGGTAAGGCCCATATGCGCATAGCGATCGAGGTCCTTTGTGTTGATACCACACCTTTTTTTGGTGAATATAGTAAAGTACAGTTGTTCGTATGTTTGGAGTGTTTTTATCTGTTTATTAAAGGATTAAAGCAATTTTAGCTTTTTATTTCGAACCGGGTTGTAGAGTTAAAACGGGTAGTTTTATCGGACACAACATAATTAGTGGCGACCGGACATGACTGAAACAGACATCTTCCTGGCCGAACTGGAAAACTGACTCAGAGACGAAACTCTTCTGAAGAGGTAGTTTTTGTGTTACAATGTCTGTCTACAATTCCAGAAGTCGATAAATACACCGGGCCGCCCTGTTACTAGGCGAACGTGTGTTCCAAGCATTTTATCAATATTGTTAGCAGTTATTTTATTGTATTGTCAAAAATGGAGGTCAAATATAAGATCAGGAGAGTTAGGCGCATTGCTTTTACAAAGAAGGCAAGTGAGCTAGATAAGCTGTTGGCTGAAGAGACTAGCAATATTCCCGAAATCATAGTGACTTGGGAGCTTTTTCAAAGCAATTATGACCCCCTTAAAGTTGTTGATGGTGAATTAAATGACATAATGATAGAAGAGGATGTCCCGAAGGAGGAATTGCTGAAAGAAATGGAGCGCTGTGAGGAGTACACGAAGAAATATTTGCTCTTACATCTTCGTTATATTGAAGTGACCGAATCTGGTGAGTTGCAGATCGTTAATTCTTCAATCGAACAGAACTTGTCAGGTAAGCACAAATTTCAATTGCCGAATATTCAATTTAAAATGTTCAATGGAAACATAAAGGAATGGCTGCCATTTTGGTCACAGTTCGATAAGGTGCACGCCGATCCGGACATTGATCCCGCAGACAAAAGTCAGTATGTATTGCAGGCCACTGTCCCGGGATGCTGTGCGCGGCAAATTGTAGAAAGCTTTTCAGCAACAGGGGATAATTATGAGAAAATAGTGAGTTGCTTAACTTCTCGGTTTGGCCAGGAAGACTTACAAATTGAAGTATACGTGCGTGAGCTACTGAAATTGATTTTAACTAACGCCAATTCTCCAAATAAATTTGACATAGCTTTGCTTTACAATAGATTAGAGACTCAGATGCGAGCTTTAGAAACATTAGGGGTTAGTTCCGATAAATGCGCAGCCATGCTTTTTCCTCTAATAGAGTCATGTATGCTGGAGGATATATGACGCGTTTGGCAACGTTCGCCGTGCAGTTCTGAATTTAGGTCCTCGCAAAACAGTTTAGGGTGTCTGGAGCATCCAACAATAGAAGACAAGTTAAAAGGTCTTATGTCATTTTTACAAAATGAAGTTGAGAATGATCAAAGGATAAAATTAGCTTCCGAGGGGTTTGGATTGAAGCCTGTTGCCGGTCATAGAGATTCAGGATGTACGGGGGTGACATCAAGATATAGATTAGAGTCAGGTGTACCCACAGCGGCAGGTCTAATTAACTTTAACCCTGTTGTGCAAAAATGTATTTATTGTGATGGTTCTCATGAATCATCAAATTGTTTTAAGGCGCAACAGTTTTCTTTTGAGACAAAAAGATCTGTTTTAAGTAAGAAAAAAGCTTGTTTTTGTTGTTTGAAAATGGGACATCAAACTAGAAAATGTAGGGCTCATTTAAGATGTGTTATTTATATCAAGCAGCATTTTCCTTTGATGTACCCCAATCTAGAGAGCAAAGCACAATTAAAAAATTTAGATTTACCTAGGGTTGCTGATAAGTCTCGCCAGGTATCGAACGAGTTGCTCAATAATACAAATGATAGTAGCCATGTTTTTATGCAAACTCTAAGAACCCAAGTACAAGGGGTTAATTGCAGTCATTTTGTAGGAGCGCTGATTGACACTTGTTCCCAAAGGTCATATATTTTACAATCCACAGCAAAGTTTTTGGGGCTTGTGTCAAAACGTAAAGAAAAAGTGTCTTTTTCGGGGTTCTCTAGCAGAACAATATCATCATAGTTATGATATAAGTATTAAAAATGGTAATTTTCTATTGGTCAAGGAGTTCTTAGATCAGCCAGTCATGAATTCAGATATTTCACCGGTGTTTTATGGTGACTCACTCACTGATCAGCTTAGTAGTTTAAATGACAGTAACAAAATCAACATGTTGATAAGTTCTGACATAGCAGGTATTCTATATACAGGTAAAAAGCAGGTAGTGTCCTGTGGTTTAGTGGCAGTGGAAACTTTTCTCGGGTGGACTCTAATGGGTAAAGTTGCTGTTTCTGGGATGAGGACTAAAACAATGATTGACATTACACTTTTTGCTCAGGATGCAAGTTTACCTCAACTTTGGGATATGGATGTTTTGGGGATTAAAGATTCCGTTGAAAAGAAATCACAAGAAGAATTGGCCTTGGCTACAAAAGCAGTTTTCTTAGACACAGTCAAAATCAACAGTGAGGGCAGATATGAGGTTCGACTACCATGGTTAGAGGGTCATCCTCCTTTACCATGCTTTTATAATTTGGCTAAAAAATAAGTACCATTAGTAAATTAAAAAACATCAATTTGATTGTGGATTATGGTAATATTTTTGAGGAATGGTTGAGTGACCTTGTAATTGAGGAGGTATTCGAGGAGGAGCCTGCTTTGGAAAATGTCTATTATCTCCGACATCGTCCAGTGGTGAAAGAGGGCATCACCACTCCTATCAGACCGGTTTGCGATGCATCAGCTAAGTCAAAGGATCAACCTTCTCTTAATCAGTGTCTAGACAAGGGTCCTACTGTCATTGGATTGATTCCAAATATTCTATTGAGGTTTAGAATGGGTTAAATTGATGTAGCCTCAGACATAAGGAGGCCTTTCTTCAAATTAGTTTAAACCATGCCGATAGATATTTTTTGCGCTTTTTATGGGTTGATTCCATTGGGAGAAAGAGGATTTTTCGACACATGAGGGTTGTATTTGGGGTCAACAGCAGTCCTTTTCTGCTAGGTACAACTATAGAGTATCATATTGTAAAGCCGTTGGACAAATGTTTAAGTAAAAATATACCTCACAGAAGAGAGACTGTTCTACAGCTTTTGAAAAGTTTTTATGTTGACAATTGTATCACAAGTTTGTCGGATAGTGAGATGCTGCGGACTTTTATCAAAGAATCCATCATTGTTATGAATGAAGCAAAATTTGATCTCAGAGGGTGGGAGTTTTCAGGACAAGAATGCCACGTCCCTGAAACTTCACCTGGAACTGCTGTTCTGGGAATGATATGGGGCAAATATGATGATACACTGATTATGCGTGAAACATGCTTTTCATGTGAGAATGGATTTACAGACCAGTCAATAAGCAAAAGGGGCAGGCTCTTTTTTTTTTAAGGCAAACACTCAGAGACGGTTTGAGGCTGATATTTAGAACAGAATACTTAGGTCAGTTGAAGTCTTGGAGTACCAAAAAGCCTAACAGGCAAATCTCCCTAGGAGAACTGGAACTTGTGAGGAATGAGATGGCCAAACGTGTTCACTGGCCATTGGGGCGAGTGAGCGAACTGATACCTGGTAAGGATGGACAGATCCGACTAGTGCAAGTAAATACTGCTAGAGGATCTTTATTGAGGCCAGTTCAGTGATTGTTCTCTTTGGAAGGTGATGAGGATGAACCTGTTAGTTCTGTGGAGGGTTTTGATTTTCTACCAGTGATCAATGAGCCGAATACTTGTGGAAATGGTCCCCAACACGTCGTTGAATCTCTCAGGAGTGCGGTAAAGTGTGCGAGACCTATAGACGATGGCCCTGTGCCAATTGAACGCGTTCCGCGAGGTGGACGTACTAAAAGTTTATGTAACAGACATTTCTAGTCTAGTTTATGTACTACTTATATATGTTTCATTTTAAGTTTTTGATGACATTTCAGTATGTTAGTTTTAGGCATATTTACTATAGAGGTTTGCTTCTGGAAGGTCTTCTTGTATTATGTGAGTCACTAACTTAGTTTAGTTTAACGTGACTCAGGTGGGAGGATGTTAGAGGCCTCTATAAATTATCACTATCAAGAATCAGACCTCCACCTCTGTCGAGTCAATCGTTTTTAAAAACTCCCGTTAGTGGGTGAGTATGAGTATGGTAACGGTCATAAAAAGGGTAAGGCCAATATGCGCATAGTGATCGAGTTCTTTGTGTTGATAACACACCCTTTTTTGGTGAATATATTATAGTCCAGTTGTTCGTATGTTCTTCGGAGTGTTTTTGCCTGTTTATTAAAGAAGTAAAGCTAGTTTAGCTATTATTTCCAACCGGGTTGTGGAGTTAAGACGGGTAGTTTTATCGGACATAACACTCCGTACCCACATATTATTTATTTATTATGTATCAGGCAGTTCAGTATTAAAATTTCCATCTGGCCGACTTGTTTGAGAATTTAACTTTGCCATAAAATACATGCTAACTTGGTAAGGTCAGAATCTCCTACAGAAGCCTTAATAAGACAATTGTGAAACATTCAAGCTAATGACACATTTCTGTTTTTTTATCCCTAATGTGCGGGCTATGCAACCTTTGTAGACCCAAAATAATTTGTAGTCGGTTGTTGAAACACGCGTACTGGATTGCTTTGGAAAGTGGACTGTATTTTGATTGAAACACTGGTAAGCTGCTTTAATTGTATATTTCGCAAGCGTTACCACTACAAAGGAAGTCCGAACCACTTGACGATTTGAAAGAGAGTGTCAGAATGGCACCACCTCAAGACGAGGCGTTCTCGGGGATGACAGTAATTGAAAAGGGCTCCATCTAGGCGAATAGATTCGTCTCAGATGGACAGAATAAATAGGTATCGCTAGTGTAAATATCAATTGTAATTAAAATGGTAATACTAAAGTAATAAGCGCAAACATGCCCCCGGCCTTGAAAACACAGGATTTCAAAACACAAGCTTGAACATAAAGAAATAAACATAAAGAAATATAAAAGATATACAGGTACATATAAGAAATATGAGTTTACACATATAAGCTAACATCTAATACACCTCAAAACAGAGTTCACTGAGTTTGTTCACTATTCACTGACTGCGCATCAACTGGAACTGGCAGTGGACAAAGCTTCGGAAAGGACCGACGCACAACGCCATGCTGAGTGCGTACAGAAGCTACCCTCGCATAACCATCGCTGCCAGGATGAATAGCGACAATTCGACCTAACTTCCAATGAAGGGGAGGTTGATTGTCGTCCTTGAGCAAAACAAGGGTCCCTGGTTTCAAATCGGAATGGTGCAAGCGCCACTTGGTGCGTTGCTGTAACTCGGATATGTACTCTTTGCTCCATCGTCTCCATATGTGTTGATGAAATTGTTGGAATCTTGACAATCGAGGTTCCGCAATTTCCGTTACATCCGGATCTGGTAGCGACGTAAGAGGCCTCCCAATCAGAAAGTGAGCTGGAGTTAAGGGTTGGAGGTCGTTTGGATCAGAAGAGAGTGGGGAGAGAGGTCGGGAATTCAATGTAGCCTCCACTTGAATTAGCAAGGTGCAAAACTCTTCATATGTGACAATTGAGGTACCTAACACGCGCCTCAAATGGTGCTTAGAAGACTTAATTCCGGCTTCCCATAGCCCACCAAAGTGGGGACTATGAGCAGGAATAAAATGCCAACTAGTTCCATCGTTAGCGACTGTTTCGCTAAATTTGGAACCATGATCAATTATAAATTTAGACAGCTCTATTAGCTCCGACTTCGCGCCAACAAGATTTATGCCGTTGTCTGAATATACTTGTGCAGGTTTACCGCGGCGAGAAACAAATCGACGAAAGGCGAGGAGAAAGGTCTCCATGGATATATCAGTTACCAACTCAAGGTGAACCGCTTTTGCCGAAAAGCACACGAATAAGCACAAGTACGCCTTAGAGGTCTTGGCACCGCGCCCTTTTTGGTTCTTTACAAAAAAAGGCCCGGAGTAGTCAACTCCTGTTTTGTAAAATGGAGGAGAAGGAGTAACGCGAGGCAATGGCAGGTTTCCCATGAGGGGTTTGGTGAATCTTGGAGAAAGTCGAACATAACGAACGCATGAACGAACAATCTTTCTTGAGAGGTTTCTAGCAGATGTTATCCAAAATTGCTCTCTTAGAGATGCTAAAAGCAGCTGAGGACCAGCATGAAGTAGTCGAATGTGGGCATCGAGAGCAATAAGTGACGACAAATGATCTTTACCAGACAGAATGATGGGGTGCTTCTTCTCATAGGAAAAATTGGATTGGAGTAGCCGACCGCCGACTCTAATAATACCATCTGCGCCGATGAAAGGATTAAGACTTAGAAGTGCCGAAGAAACTTTTACAGAACCCTTCCCTTTCAACCGGGCAAACTCTTCGGGAAAATATTTATGTTGAGACATTTTAACTAGACACATAAGGTCATCGTGTAGATTTGAGGGAGTTAAACCTCCAAGACAACGCCTTTCCTTGAGAGTCAAACAATTGTGCCGAAAGCGCAAGCACCAGGCTACAACTCGCTTTAGATGTTTCAGGCTAGAAAAATTTGAGGTTGGGAAACACGGGATGACAGACGCAGAACGGCAAGTTACTTCTTTTTTCAGTTCTGGAAGGCTCAAGTCAGAAACTGACGAACAGGGCCATGAAGATTCTTTGTCTACCAGAAAAGAGGGGCCGTGCCACCAAAGTGCGGAGTCCTTGAGACAATGAGGAGAAACTCCCCTTGACAAAAGGTCGGCTGGATTCATTTTGATGGGCACGTGTTTCCAAGTGGCATGCGACGTAAGTTGTTGGATTTCTGCTACTCGATTGCTAACGAACGTTTTAAGAAGATTCGGGATAGTTTTCAGCCATCCAAGAATGATGGTCCAATCTGACCACAGAAAGACATCGGAGATTCTTAATTTGAGAGATTTCTCTACTTGACAGGAAAGCTTAGCGAGAAGAATTGCTCCGCAAAGTTCGAGCTTGGGAATAGTAATAGGTTTAAGAGAATCAGCGGGTGATGAGCGCCAGAGAATCCGTTGTAATGCTCTTTGCGAAGGTTCTACCAGGACTTGGCGATACATTTTCTCGATATCAGCGGATATAGCATATCGATGTTGACGGAACCGAATTAAAATAGAGAACAAGTCCTGTTGCACGACAGGGCCAACCATCTGCAGACTGTTGATAGAATGGCCAGAAGTGGAGGGCATAGACCCATTAAAAACAACACGAAGCTTTGTAGTCAGACTTTCTTCCTTTAAGACTCCATGATGAGGAAGATAGTAAGAAATTTCAGAAGGATGTGGAACAATGGCAGTCATATGTTGCAATTCTTCATACTCTTTCATGAAGCTAGAATATCGTTCATATAACTGAGGATTTGATTGGAATCGTTTTTCAAGGGAAAGAAATCGCTTCTCGGCTGTTTTGTAAGAATCGCCAAGCAACTCGACAGAAGCTTTGAAGGGAATAGAAACGATGAAACGACCATCTGAACTTCTGCGGGTATGTTGACTAAAGTGGTCTTCACACGCCCTTTCTTCCGAAGAAAGTGCTCTGCTCTCCGGATAATGTTCGAGCTCCCAGAACCTATTAAGCTGATCAGGCAGATCATTAAGGCGGCTTAGATGACACCGAACTTGGACATCAGATTGAAAACCAATGGAGCCTGAAACTACCCAGCCGAAACGTGTTTTTTGGAGAATTGGAAGATTTGGACCCAAACGAATTTGCCCAATGCACAAAATGTTGAAGAAAGCCGAAGCGCCTATTAGAAGGTCAATGTCACCGGGTTTATAGAAAGATGGGTCTGATAACTTCACGTTTTCCGGAATCTTGAATTTATCTATATCTATCTGGATACCAGGAATACTGCCTGTAATTTCATCAAGAACAAGACAAGAGAGATGAACTTTAAAAGAAGATTGATGAGCATGCACTTTAACTGCACATTTAGCATTCGCCAGAGATGCGGCTTGTGCCAATCCAGAAATAGATATGTTGACTGACTCAACGGGCAAATTCAGCCTTTTACATAGACTGGATTTAATGAAATTTGTTTGCGATCCTGAATCCAGAAGTATTCTGATTGTATGAGGTTTTCCAAAAGAGTCAATGATCTGCGCAGACGCGGTAGGTAATAGAACTTGAGCCGTATTCGAAGAAAATGCAGAAATAGTCGAGGAGCGCTCCGGTTCCTCTACGGATGCGGAAACAGGAAAAGTTTGAGCTGTTGATTGAATTGAATTCAGGTGTAAGCTAGTGTGATGTTTTGATTTACAAAGACGACAAGTAAATGTAGAACGACACTGAGTTACAAAATGTCCCTTAGATAAGCAATTGAGACAAACCTTTAAATCCTTTGCTTTGGCCAATCTCTCTCGAGGAGTTAGTTGGTGGAACCGGTCACATTTTAATAAATAATGCGGCTGTTTGCATAAAGGACACACAGGATTGCTAGAAACAAAAGCTTTTGAATGCGTTCTAGGTCTTTCGTTAGCCGGTTTCGATTGTTGGCACTCCAAAGATTCTAATAGATTCGCTATATTTTTAATAAACCCTTTGAATTGATCGAGATTTGGCAACTGCGATCCTAAATTATTTTTGAAGGTTTCCCATTCGCGGGCAGTAGTAGGGTCCAGTTTCTTTGAAACTACGTGAATTAAAAAGGCATCCAGAAGCTCAGCTTCTGTAGCTAATGATTTTAGTGCTGAAACGTGCTTAAAAAGTGAGTCGTTCATTTTCCTTAGTTTGGTAGCTGATTCCCTTGATGAGATTTCAAGTATTGACTTAAGGTGATTGTGTACAAGCATTCTGGGGTTGTTGTACCTTTCGCATATAGAATTGAACGCTACAATATAGTTATCGCTAGTAAATTCTAAAGATTTGATTATTTCCGCCGCTTCGCCGAAAAGAGATGCTTTGAGGTAGTTACATAGCCATACCCACCTGACTCTGCAACTACAATACTAGGAAACCACCATACTCCAACATTCCACGAGTCAGCAGAAGTGTTTTCCTCATTTGACTGTTTTGCATGAGAACTCATTCTTTGTAACCACGTTGTGGAATTAAGTAGCTAAATAAATTGTCGTTGTAATAATAAAAACTTTTTAAAAACGAATTATATCGTTAAAGTTTCATAATTGGCGCAGTCGGTAGGATTGTGCAGTAGCAGTATCCAAGATTCCGGCTATTTGAGTTCTTCAACTCTTCAGCACAATCTCCAGAACCAACGGCAGAGGCTACTCCACCAAAGAATCGGGAAGGAAGAATCAACGTAAGTGCATTTTCCTTTCAATCCTAATCTATCTTCCGTATAAAGATTTCATTAGGAATAGTAATAGGGCCGTGTATCGCATACACACAATTAAAGTTAGGTCAGTCTATTGAAGACATAGTTTAGTTTGATTTTTTTTTCTCTCTCTCAATTAAGAAAATAGAAAGCATAAAAATAGTAATTTTTTAAAGTGAAATATAAAGTTTATGCTTATTTATGAGTGAAGTAGACGATATTGTCAAACAATTAGAAAATATTCGTCTTAGCAAACCAGTAAGTACCAGCGTTAAAATGACTACTGCAAACCAAAATAATATGAATTGGAGTTTATTCAAATCAAAGTTAGATAATATTAAATCCTTTGACGGTGACAGTAATTACCTGAATAAATTTTTAAGTAGGTGCGAGAACCTAATAAGTACATATCTACCACTAAACGATGCTGATTTAAACAAGCATATTTTGGATTGTATTAATGAGAAACTGATCGGAAAAGCCGAAACTATGGTTGGCAATCGATCAGAACTTCTTAGTTGGGATAATCTCAAAACCGCTTTGATTCAGTGCTTCTCTGACCGAAGAGATGTAGATTGTTTAATTCAGGAACTTACAAGGACCCGCCCTCATAGAAATGAAGATTTAATAAGTTTTGGTACTAGGTTGCAATTGCTTAGGAGTAATGTAGTCCAGCGTGTCAGTAACGATACCCAAATGTCTACTAGCGATAAAGTTTGCAACATTAATCATTTTGAGAAAACTTCATTAAATACGTTTATCGCAGGATGCTCAGGCACATTGAAAAATAATATGCATCTGAAAAGACCAGAATCCCTTGAGGATGCGATGGCCTATGTTTTAGAGTTTGAGAATTTTGAGCGACTTTATGGAACTTTACGTAATAGTGAAAAATCCCAAAAATTTAATCCAAGTTTCACTAAGCCTGGATTTAACCAAAATTATTATCGTCAACATTTTCCAAACGCGCAAAGCTTTTTCCCCACCCCACAGTTTAGTAACAGCCAACCGCAATATAATCAATATCAAGCCAACAACCAATCAAATGGTTTTCAACTTAATCAACACACTAATTCAATCACGTCTACTAAACCGACATTTCCCTCTCAACCGGTAAATATTCAAAGTAGACCAACACCCCCTAGACAATGGCCCACAAATAGAGATGTTTTTGGTCCGCCCAGAAATGTATTCAGACCCAATCAGAACTCTCCAAATCAATTTCCAAGGCCTACACCCATGTCAGGAATTTCCAGAAATTCTCTTACCCCCACCAGAAAACATGGATTAAATTCTCAATATAATAACTTCCAAAGACCATTTTATCAAACACCACAGCCAATGATAGTTGAAGAACTATATTCGAACGAATACGAAGATCATTCTACAAACCCGTATTGTCAAAATTTTGAACATTTTTATAACCAAGAATACCTTGACTACCCTCAGTCAACAGAAACATACTCTGATCAATTTGAAGACCAAATCAACTTCCAGGAGCTTCAAGACCCTCGAACTTCCCAAAATACTGTCCTCGAAGAAAATGGAAATTTTTGCGACCCCAGCCCAACGAAAGAACACAGCTAATAGAAATTAACATTTCTTCATACAATGCCCTTCCATACATTGAAATTAGCAGTCTTAACATCAAGCTTTTAATTGACACTGGCAGTTTTCGATCAATTTTAAGACCCACCATTGCCGAGACTTATTTTCCACACTGTATATTTCGGTCAACCAATACTATTAAAACAGCCATAGGTAGCGAAAGCACGCAGTTTCAAGCTAATATTTCCGCGCTCGCAGAAGTTGGTCTCGACTACGAAATCAGCTTTATTTTATTTGATTTTCATGATTATTTTGATGGCGTTCTAGGACTCAATGATCTTATAAATATGAATCTTAACATTGATTTAATTAACAAGCGATTGATTGGAGCAAACATCGAAATTCCCTTTAAGTACAGAACACCTGCAGAAGCTAGTTTTACATTCTCGGTAAACCCATGCAGTAAAATTAAGAAGAAATTACCAGTTAATGTTAACGACGGGGATATTATTATAAATACCCAGAAGATGAACGACCTGATCATTCCGTCAATGGTCACCTGTGCACGCTACGGATTCGCCACCGTTGAAATTCAAAACCCCACAGATAAGACTGTTTCAATAACCTTAACTGAACCACTAAAGGTCGAGGCTTTTGAACCTGTAAAGTATGAAATTTATACTCTTGAGGCAGTCTCGCAAAATCTTGGAAATCGTAATAACAAAACGTTTAATATTAATAATCAAGTTCGAACGAATCACATGAATACCGAAGAAAAATTAGCTATCAATCGATTGTGTACGGAATTTTCCGATATATTCTATAAACCAGGAGACCAACTCAGTTTTACATCAAGAATTAAGCATGAAATCAAAACAACCGACGAGATTCCGGTGCACGTTAAACCATATCGATACCCATATGTTCACAAAGCAGAGGTTAAAAAACAAATAAATGAAATGTTAGACAAAGGAATTATTCGATCTTCCAGCAGTCCATGGTCATCACCAATATGGATTGTCCCCAAGAAAATGGACGCGTCAGGGCAACAGAAATGGAGGATAGTTTGCGATTTCAGAAAAATTAATGACAAATGTGTTCCCGACAAATACCCAATACCCAACATTAACGATATATTAGATAAAATGGGCCGTGCCCAATATTTTTCTACCCTCGATTTGGCGAGTGGGTTTCACCAGATTGAAATACACAAGGACTCGATAGAAAAAACAGCATTTAGCGTGGAACATGGCCACTATGAGTATTTAAGAATGCCATTTGGACTGAGAAATGCTCCAGCGACATTCCAACGTGTAATGGATGAAGTACTCAAAGATCTACAAAACAAAGTTTGTATGGTATTTATGGATGATGTAATCGTGTTCAGTACAAATCTAACAGAACATATTCAAAATTTAAAATTGGTATTTAAAAAACTTCGTGAAGCAAATTTAAAAATTCAACTCGATAAATGTGAGTTTCTGCGACGAGAGGTCGAATTTTTAGGACACATTGTCACACCAGAGGGAATAAAACCAAACAAAAATAAGATCACGGCAATACAAAAATACCCACTTCCAAAAACGCAACGCGAACTAAAATCATTTTTGGGATTGGTTGGATATTATCGAAAATTTATCCAGAATTTTGCAAAGCTAACTAAACCCTTAACACAATGTCTTAAGAAAGAAGGAAAAATCGTGCACACAAAAGAATTCATAGAGTGTGTTAATACTTGCAAAAATGTTCTAACAACAGAACCTGTCTTGGCATATCCAAATTTTACGAAACCCTTCGAGTTAACCACCGACGCTTCTAATTTCGCGATTTCAGGAGTACTATCTCAGGGAAACCATCCCATATGTTACGCATCTAGAACCCTTAATCCAGCGGAGATAAATTACTCAACAATTGAGAAGGAGCTATTGGCAATTGTCTGGAGTTGCAAGTACTATCGCCCATATTTATTTGGAAGGAAATTTATAATCTTCACAGACCATAAACCCTTACAATGGCTCATGTCAATGAAAGAACCAAATTCCAGGTTGGTACGTTGGAGACTAAAATTAGAGGAGTTCGACTACGAAATCAGATATAAAAAAGGCAAATCCAATAAAGCAGCAGATGCACTTTCCAGGAATCCTGTTGACCTCAATGCTCTAGAAACAGATTCATTATACAACAATATAGGAGACACCGATGAAATAACCAATGACTTTATGTTAAATCACGAAGAATTGCCAAGCTTAGATAACTTAACAGTTTCAGAGATTTTAGGGCAAAACACCGAACCCTCAAATTCAAATAAAGGCAAAATTAATATTATATCGAATATCCAGTTAAGAACACCGAACCAAGTTAACAACCAACCGTCCGATTCAGAAACAATACACTCATCATCAGAAAATCCTATTTTTGGAATACCAATATCTGAACGTCCAATAAATATGTACAAGAATCAAATAATTATTACAGATGGAGATATCCTAAATGTTCATATTAAACAGAAACGCATATTCGAAAACATCCGTATGTACTTAACTATTTCAAAAATTAATCCCGCCCCTCACATTATCAAATTTATAAAAGAATACCTCAATCCCAAACAATCATACGCATTATATTTTCGACACGATGGCCTTGCGCGAATTTTTACAGTAACCCTTCAAAATATTTTTAAAAATTCTGCTTATAAAATGCTTCATTGTACAAAAATGCTTGAAGATGTACAAACCAGAGAGGAGCAGCAGGAGAGAATGAAGCTCTATCACACCACAAAGACTTGTCACCGCGGCATAAGCGAGCTAAAATTGAGTTTAAATCAAAGATATTATTGGCCAAAAATGTCTGAAGATATAGAAAACTACGTGAATAATTGTGAAATTTGTCAGAAAAATAAATATGACAGAAGTCCACCTATTGTGAAGTTCAATCTCACTCCTACAGCATCCAGACCATTTGAACACATACATGTCGACACTTTTAGAATGAATTACGATGCTTATGTCACAGTTTTAGATTCATTTTCCAGATACGGGCAGGCATACCCACTTAAAAGTATTACCGGAATTGAAGTTATCGAAAATCTATACACCTTTATTACACATCATGGTTTACCATTGAAGATAACTACAGATCAAGGAACGGAATTTAAGAATAAAGCTTTAGAAGATTTTTGCAAACTCTATAAAATTGATTTACACTACACAACAGCGAAGAATAGTAATTCAAATTCACCTGTTGAACGCTTTCATTCGTCAGTCATAGAAAGCTACAGATGCTTGAAAGAGGAAAATAAAGAACTATCAACTGATCAATTAATCAAGCGCGCAGTTTTGGGTTATAATAATTCTATTCATACTGTAACAAAATTTACCCCTTTTGAAATCATAACTGGTCACATTAAATCAATAAATCCGTTTGATCTCAACGATAACGCAATTATTTCAAGTTATGTGCAATCGCATAAAGAAAATTCGAATAAGTTATACGAAAAAATTAAGCAAAAGAATGAAGAAGCAAAATGTGCAATAATAACTAAACGGAACGAAAACAGATGTGAACCACCAGATTTCGAGTCACAAAATCACGCTTATATCAAAACCAAAAACCGCGGCAAACACTTACCAAAATTTAATAAAATGCAACTAATCGGGCAAACCGATATTAAATTACAAACACAAAATCACGATTATCACAAAAGTTGTGCCCGAAAACCAAAAACTAAGTTTCACTATTATTTGCAGAGAAACCAAGAAAATGGGTCTCAAATGGAAAATCCCGATTGTCCTGTTCCTGGTTCTTCAAACCAAATGGTCAATTGAAACGGAAATACAACTAAACCCCTTAAATAATCCAATACTTCCGATTAAGCTAGGTAATGCTAAGCTAGTTTATAGTAAACATACATTTCTACACTATATAGATTTAATTGAGATAATTACGCAAATGGAAAATTTAAAAAGCAATTTTCTAATACTTAAAGGCTACTTAAAGTCACATAACGGTAATAACGGTATATCATATCATCAGTTATCAGAAAATTTACTAATAAGAACGGACAACTTAATTCACATCGCATCAGGTAAACTTCAAAATTTAATACCAAATAATCGAAAGAAACGAGGCCTTTTGAATATAGTAGGGCAAATTAATAAATGGCTTTTTGGTACACTTGACGCTGAAGACGGTCAACATTACAATGAAGCAATTGCTACTTTAGAGAGTAGTCAAACAAGCGTTAACGATGAACTAAAACTTCAGATGTCGCTATCCAAAGGTTTAATCACTCATTACAATAAGACCATAACTACCCTTAACGAAAATCAGGACAAACTTAGATTAAGTATAAGGTCCTTTCAGCAACTAATGCAACAAACGATATCCAATGTTCAGAATTATCTTGGGTTTCACGGGTCAATAACGCAATTAAACCTAGATTGTCAAAACTTAATTATGTTTTTGGATAATTTAGAGGATACAATAATGTTTTCCAAACTAAATGCGCTGCATAACAGTATTTTGTCCACTAACGAATTAACAATTATGCTAAAATATTTAGAAAACATGTACAAAGTTGCAGCAATCCCAAAATTTCAAAATATACTCTCGTATTATCAATTTTTTGGAACTCAGGTTAGTTTCTCTCACACGAAAATAATTTTTGCGATACACGTACCTATACTAAGGCCAGAAGATCTAATGTTTTCTCACCTATACCCTATTATCCTAAATCGAACTATATTCATTCCCCAATACCCTTACCTCGCACAAGAAGAAGTTAGAAACCAGCACACCAGTCAGCCTTGCTCAAAAATAGAAGACACATATTACTGCAACGAAGAGTTTCACCCACAAGATGATTGTACCAATGAACTTTTAAAAGGCAAGACAATACATAATTGCCCAACCTTCAACATTAAGTTAGTAGAGCCAATAGTTGAACAAGTAACGGAAGAATTGGTCCTCGTACTGTTAACAGAACCTGCAAAGTTAATATCCAAATGTGGTACCGATCAGTATCACCTACTTGAAACATCAACCCTTGTCAAGATCCCGAAAAATTGCGAAATTCAAATTAATGAAAAGAAATTCATCAATAACATCAACATACAAAAAGGAAAACCATTTATATTGCCGAAAATCACACTACCTCAAACAATTACTACGAAGTTCTTGGACGCACCAAACATTTCCAAAATTAATCTAGATGAAATTTATCATTTGAAGGAAATAGCCAATCAACTTTTACCAGTGACTTTAAACCAGAAGTCAAAACACCAAGAATACACCTTCTTTGGTATTGTGGGAGTCTGCACATTTCTTCTGATTCTCCTATTGACGAGCCAATGGAACCGAGTCAGAATCTTTTGGCTATCGACCCGAAATGCTTTCCATAAATCTACGGATCTTCAAGTACCAGATGATTACTCAGCAACTACCGCTTCGAAAAAACAGTCCGTTATTTTCGAATCCTGAGGAGGGAGAAGTTACATAGCCATACCCACCTGACTCTGCAACTACAATACTAGGAAACCACCATACTCCAACATTCCACGAGTCAGCAGAAGTGTTTTCCTCATTTGACTGTTTTGCATGAGAACTCATTCTTTGTAACCACGTTGTGGAATTAAGTAGCTAAATAAATTGTCGTTGTAATAATAAAAACTTTTTAAAAACGAATTATATCGTTAAAGTTTCATAATTAGGTAGTGCAGCTTTTGAACATTATTTATTTCGGCGTTTTCATGGATTAAATTACTGAATATTTCTCTGAACTCGATCCAATTATCAAGATCACCATGAAACTTTGGTAAATTGATGGTAGGCAATTTTATGAAAGAGTTAGCACTTGAATGTCCCGAAAAACCGTTTGAGCTCGTTATTGGCGACTTTGTTGGATCTTGATTTGGATTAATAGCTGTAAGAATGCTTAGTAAAACCTCTGCTTGTGCAATGGCTTCAAAGTACTGACTTTCAAAAATCTCTAACTGCTCATTGTCTTGATCTGAATCTGTGCTAAGCTCGAGTATTTCCAAATGAAGTTCCTCAAAATCGGACAAATAGGTTATAGCAGAATCGAGCTGCTTTCGTAATTGCATTGTTTGAATAGAACTAACTACCTGATCGGGATTTTCATGCGCATCCTGAATATTAATTATAAATGCCCTAAACCGGGTCAATTTCCCTTTGAGGGCGCCTCTTTTGCGATTAAGATTTCCATGATATTAAGTATAGAAATAACGGCACTAGTTAATGTTAGACAATCGGGACAAATCCTGCAGTTGCAAGTGAAACGTAAAAGCTATTGATTAAACGAAAGAAGGCATACGAAAATTAATTCAGAGATCAATTAGCTTAGAAAAATGTGGCAACAAATGCGTGCATGAAACACGTATGTAGGTACCTCAAATTAAATAGCAGTTTAAGTGAGTTTGCAAATCGCATTCAGTAAAAACTTACACTGAATGTGAACAATAAATTATGGAAAAGGTAAAAGGGATTGACTCACTCTGACTGTACAAGATGTCTGCTGCTCCTCTTCTGTGCACGTGGTTCGGATGCGGCTCGAAGGCCAAAATGTGCGGGCTATGCAACCTTTGTAGACCCAAAATAATTTGTAGTCGGTTGTTGAAACACGCGTACTGGATTGCTTTGGAAAGTGGACTATATTTTGATTGAAACACTGGTAAGCTGCTTTAATTGTATATTTCGCAAGCGTTACCACTACAAAGGAAGTCCGAACCACTTGACGATTTGAAAGAGAGTGTCAGAATGGCACCACCTCAAGACGAGGCGTTCTCGGGGATGACAGTAATTGAAAAGGGCGCCATCTAGGCGAATAGATTCGTCTCAGATGGACAGAATAAATAGGTATCGCTAATGTAAATATCAATGGTAATTAAAATGGTAATAATAAAGTAATAAGCGCAAACACCTAATATTTTAACATTTTAGTCATAGTACAGTATTACTGCTGTACATACAAGTAAATAAATATAGTAAAACAGAAGTTTAAACAAAATGTTCAAAAAAAGACGAAAATATCTTAAAATTCCGGTCGGAACTGCTCACTTTGGGAGTCACAAATCTTCACTGCTAAATGCATTTCTCTAATTTAACTTCGTCAAATTATATGAAAAGTTTGAAAGCCAGATTATGAGTAAATTTATTCAAACAGCTTAGCTTGCTAATTGATAAATCAATAAGGGAAATCTACTTTAAACTTCTTTTTAATTTTCAATTAAAACCTCGAAGTTTATAAACCTTGGAAAATTACGTCTTCGATTATCTTATCTGAATTGATATAATTATCCTCATTATGAAAATTACTAGTGAATTATCGATTAAAAATGGAAAACTTATACAAAGTGGCCTTTTTTTATACCAATAAGTGTCGATTCCAGGCAGAAGTTAACTTGAATGTAGTAATTTGTTGCTAATTAGGTGTGGTTCTGATTTATTTCAGTACTAAATGTATCGGAAACGAATTCCAAATTGATTCAATCATTTGAGACTTACGAAAAGAAAGTTGTGGACGAGTGGATGATGCAGCCGATTAAGAATGTTTAACATTCCTAGTTAAAATTAAGCATAATTAACAATAACTAATAATTAACATAATACGTATAATTTTTTAACCAGCTATAGAGCGTTGCAGAAAGAGTTGCAGGGTAAGTCAGCTATTTTTTTTTGTAAAAGCGTTGTGGGTAAATTAAACGTACTCGGTTCATATGAGAATTACTCCTTCGAGTGATTGCAAACGGTCGCTGCATCTCAAAATGCCTCTTTCGGGAATATTTTCAGTATGATAAACTGGTATACTTAAACAATCAAGCAATCAATGAGTATCAATTACTATAGTGCCATACCATTATAGAAATTAAGCTGACAAATGTTGCAATTTTAAAGGTTAAAAAAGTTAACTTGAAGCAGCAAAATGTATAATCAAACATAAAAATAACATAATCAACGACTTTTTTTCTATTGCGACATTAAATCGGCAAACTATGATCTAATAAATGAACACCTGGGTTATATCGACTGGGACCGGCTGCTATTCTCCAATCCCTTGGGCAAAATGCTGGACATATTCTACGAGACCCTCTATTCTTTCGTCATCCATAGCTTAGTACCGATGAAGAGATTATCAAGCAGAAGGTTCCCCAGATGGTTTTCACAGCATATGAAGGACATCGTAATTCAGACAAAACGTGCACACAAGGAGTGGAAGCGCACTGGATCTTAGGAGGACTACACTGTATTCTCCCACCTTTGAGATAGGTGCAACTCTGCCTCAGTTGATTGTTATCGAGACTTCATTAGAGACGGAAATCATCGGAACTCTCTCTGGTTAATAACAGTAACGCTAAATCTTTCTGGAACTATGTCAACGCAAAACGCAAATAAAACGACCTACCATCTCAATTTTTAACAACGACAAAATTGCCCTGATCAACGAAGATCGCTGCGACTTGTTCGCCAAGTATTTCAATTCTGTTTACTCAAATATAGCTTTGAACCCGCTATTTCTCTCGGCCAAACGTTCATTGAATTAAAGAATATATCCATATCCTCGAAACGTGCGGGACTCTGTCGTTTCAATGTTTCCAAGGGATCCGGTCCTGACGGCATCATGAAGTTTCGTGCTTTCTCGCCCTTTGCATATATTATTTAACAACTCACTATGCTAGGGCCCCTTGCTCTCTTTCTGGAATGAGATTTTTGTAGTACCAATCTTTAAAAAGGGCGACAAGAGCGACGTGAGGAACTACAGGTCAATATTTATCATCAGCACAAAACGCAAGATATTTGAAGACCTGATAACTCAACAACTGGTGCATCAAGTAAATCCCACTCTGATGGACGAACAGTTCGGATTTCCCACCAGGCGCTCCACGGAACTTAGCCTGATACATCATGAGGACTTCCTCAGCAAATCACTCAAACGCGGCGAAACGGTTCACATCATATATACAGACTTCTCTAAGGTTTTATACAGAGTAGACCATGCCTTCCATGCCTTGCTGATCAACAAACTGAGCTGCTTGGGAGCATCAGCTGCCCTCCTCAGATGGATCACCGAGTACCTCGGGGACAGAACTCAGTGCCAGGTGCGCTTGAATAGCTCAATCTCTAAACAACTTATAGTTCCATCGGGAGTTCCTCAGAGGTCCCACCTTGGACCACTGTGATTTAACATTTTTATAAACGACATATCCTCCTGTTTTTCTAGTGCCTCTTTCCTCTGCTTTGCCGACGAGATTAAATTTTTCAACCGTATTTCATCCAACCTAGATTGTCGCCGTATTTGATCAGAACTCGAGAGATTGTATGAATGGTGCCAGTACAATGGGATGGTTTGAAATGTGTCCAAATGACTCACAATCTGCATATCAAAAAATCAGAACCTCCCCTCTTCGACTACCAAATAAATGGAACAGTTATCTCCAACATTTCGCAGATCAAGGATCGGGGCGTTACTTTTGACGCCACCTTATCATTCTGGACCCATATGTCTTACATCACATCAAGGTGTTTAAGACAGATGGCTTAAGGCAGATTTTATTAGGCGCTGCACTGCTGATTTCACTCAAACCGAATCCATTAGACAACTGTGAGGCCAATTCTTTAATACTGCTCTTCGGTGTCGAATCCAATGTTAATCTCATTTTTAGGCCCTAGGACAAGTGCAACGGAAGTTCGCACGATACTTGGCTTTCAAAGCAGGTATCCCACAGCCGGACATTCGACTATGTAACCCTATACAACCGATTTAGACTACAACCCCTGCTTGACAGAAGAAACAGAAGAGAGTTCAACCCACTTTACAAAATTCTACACTCAACCGTCGACTCTGCGGCTCTCGTGAGTGAACTTGGTCTGCACGTCCTTCTAATGCGCTTCCGCTTCTTCTACCCATTCATGTCAGCATGCTCTGGCCATACAGTAGAAATACAGTAGGAATGCACTAAATTATTGGGACTGACCTTACTGATGATTGCGTCTCTCTATCGTGCCAAATATTGTTTTATGGTTGTTGCTGTTTAACTTTTTAAACTTTTTTTACCTGTTTTATCTTGTGTTGCCGTTAAATTGATATGTATGTTTGTCCTTTGTCGTTTATATTCAATTTCATTTTTATTTCGGTTCCGTTTAAATTTCATATGAATGACAAATAACTTTTATCTCATTTTAAGTCTGATCACTCTGTTTCCTTTTGGATCCCCGATGATGGGTTAAATAAAGCCGAAACGTTGGCCAATAAAAATAGTCGTTTTTTCTAGCACTATCTATTGTCCGATCACCAATAAATTTCAACATATTTAATATATGTTTTAAATTAATATGTAGGACATACAGTTGAGAGTACACGAACCCTTTTTTAAACTGTGAAAACAAGACATTTCCGGACCTTTATACATAATTTTCAGGTTGTTGAGATAGAGGAATCAATGAGAAAAAGAGCAATAGCAATTCAAACGATTCCTGAAACTTTAAACAAAAGAAGATTGTATAACAATATCTGCAAATATACAAGTAAAATATTATCCACCGAATATAAAAATCAGCCTTAAACTGCAAATATTCCAAAATCTTCCCTGCTTCTTGGCTGCACTACTGAATGAGGATTACGATTAACCGAAATAAAATAATGGTAGTGGTAAGAATACAACCTACTACTACTAAAAAATCTCTCATTAGGTTGTAGAATTCTATACTTTTTATACGGCTTTATGGGTTTTATTATCCAACTAGAAAAGTGACTATACGGTGGGTTCGGATGGTTTAGCTGCTGCATAAATTTGGCTCATTCAACCTGCAATTTCTTATAGATTTAATTAAAATCATTATATTAATTAATTATTAACTGGTTTATATGATTTTATCGTGCCAGAGTATAAAAGTACCTTATTCTCTTCCGTTATCGTAATGTTAGCTTAAATAAAACTCCATCATGCGCGTACCACCATATTTGCAGAAACATTTGCAAGCAGGTAAAAAACAACAGTAAAGTGGCATAAATAGTTCCAAGTGTATTGTTTATTTTTAATTTTTTACAATTCATTTTTTACAACATTTGACACATTAAATTGAAGCAAAAAAATGAAAAACCATAAGATTATAAAACAGATAAATACAATAGTAACAAAACACTGCACATAACGACTGCTTGGTACGAACAGAAAAACGAAGAAAATATGGTTCGACTCATAGTTTTGGATGATTCAAGAATATATTAGCAGATATCTAAATAGCATACATAATTAATTAGATATAATAAACTTAATTTTAAGAAAGTATCACATAATTGATTTTGCGTATGTGGCTTGATAGAAACTCATAGACCATAGGAAAGTGTTAATATCTGGGTCATAGGTAAAAGTACCATTAAAATTTGCACTAACTCTGTGGCGAATTTTTTGTCAAGCGCGACGTTTCACTGCCTTGATCCTAATTGCATTAAAGCAATGAAGCATTTTTTGATTAACCTTTTATTAAAAATAATGATATGTTTTATCTATACACCTTTAAATGTTTCACAAATTAATAGGCTAATTGACATGGTTTAAATTGTTCAGTTAATTTAGGTAAAAAAGTATCAGAATCAAATATCTATTACTTATTGTTATTCACTACGATCTTCAATCGACATAGATATTTTATATATACAGGGTGATTCAAAAGTGGCCTCATTCCTTTTAAGGAGTTATAGGGGCTCACTTGAAGAGTACGAGAAAAATATTGCCAATTTTTTTTACAAAATTTCCAGAAGCCATTAACAGTTGAAATTGGAATTTCAACTTTCTTATTAAGTATTATTTTGAATCGATCCCATGTTTGATAGGTAGCCTATTGGAATACTTAACCATTCGACATAAAAAATTACGATCTTTGCTTCAAATTACGAAAATTTTTGATAGTAAAAACGTACTTTTCTACAATTTTTTGATGAAAAGTCAATGCGGCAATGATAATTTTTGTCATTATCAGGTGGTTACAGGTAGATAGCCTTTGTCAATAACAACAAGCATTTGTCAAACTGTGACTTACTTTGAAGCTCCTTTCACAAAATGTACATCAACATCGAATTTGCGGATTAGTTTTGGTGAAACAGTAACATAGTAAAAGCTGTAAGAAGTTACACCAGCAAAGGGCTAGAGGTACTGGACGATTGGCTCCAGGAATTGACGCAGACAGTGGACGATCTAAAGGTGCTCGGGTTCCAGACCTAGAGGAACAAGTATTGGAGATAATTGCAGTTGAGCCTTCCAGGAGTACTCGAAGCATTGCACATCAACGGACACTTTCTCAGGCACAGGATAATTATCTCAATAACTCCCCCGAGCAAAGGCTATATTCCTACCATGTATGTAAGATACAAAGGACGCAAGAACAGATTAAATCTATGATCTACCGGACACCGGTACAAATTGAACAGGAGTTAATTAACCGAATACGAGAAGCTGTTCAGAATGTGCGCACAGACCGCTGCGAAGAGTGCACAATAAAGTAATTGGGACACAAACATGTTTGGAATTAAACGGGCAGAACTTTGATCACGTTTTGTGATTTAACAACTTTATTATATGCTATTTGATTAATATTGATCACTGATACATAACCTTCCACAGGAGGTTTTTGATGACATATGTGAAGGATTTAGGTATATCAGTCATCTGCCCCAAAACGGTTGACGGCACTGACCGCAAAGTGACAACGTTATCCTAACCTCAAAACATTTCATTGTACTTTCAGTTTTTCTGTTTTGTGTTTACCAATGAATTGTTGAGGCAGATTACCTTGAAAAACATTGTTGCCATCCTTCGTCCATCCTAGTTTTTTGCAAATATCTCAGTTTTGACTAACAATTATTTTTTTTAACTATTTTTCCTGTACTCATAAAACACTCCCAGACAACAACCCTGAGGAATGGCGCCACTTTTGAATAACCCTGTATTCTAACCAGTATTTTTTAATATTTGAACTCAAGCTTGAAGACACTATGACGGGATAAATTAAATACAAAAGTAAAATGTTGTGAACCTTATAAGGTTAATGTGTTCGCTTTTGGAAATAGATGACCAATGTCGATGCATTATTGGAAACCCTAATTTAGGCGAACAAGACTATTTATCCCGGTACGGATTAAATTTCAATGATATGTCAATATCAAAATCTTAATAATAAATATATATATTTATGCCATATTAAGAGATTGTGGCAAATAGTATCTGAAGCAGACCAACTTTGGAATATTTTAACTCACCTACATTAAAGTTGTAATCACTCGGTTTTCATATAATACGTAGGTATTCGCTATGGCATTTTAAATATTGAAATATCAAAGATAGTCATGTAGTGTTGTTTAAGAATTTCCGCAATTTAAAAACGAAGAAATGCCGATAGATTTTCAGTTTTTAACACTGGTTTCACACTCCAGATGGGTCTTATTTTATCTGTCCTTGATTATTGAGATTACCAAGATTGTTAGGCCCTCAAAACTTTTGTTGGAAACACATGTATACAGGGTGATTCAAAATTGGCGTCATTCCTCTGGGGTGTTGTCTGGGGGTGTTTTGGGAGTGTAGGAAAAATAGTAAAAATTTTTTATTCCTCTTAAAAGCTCAGATATTTAAAAATCAGCACAAAAACTGGATCAGAATGACGGCAACAATGTTTTTCAAGGTAATCTGCCTCATTGACATTACGGAAATACCTATTGTTTCTTTAATATCAAAAGCTCAAGTAACCATGGATAAACACAGAAAATGAGTTTGAAATCCCATAAAATAGGTTAGGGCAACGCATATCAACAAAAACCTGCTGTAAAAGGTTATGATTAATGATCTATTTATAATTGAGTTGTTAAATCACAACAGCGGTCTGTTCTCACATTGTGAGCAGCTTCTCGTATTCGCTTGATTAACTCGTGCTCAATTTGAACCGGTGTTCAAAAGACCAGAAATTTCAGGTATCTTACATACATGATATGGATATCCTCGGTAGTTATCCCGGTGCATATTTGCCTGGAAAATTATCAGTTGTTGTACATTGCTGCGAGTACTCCTGGATGGCTGTACTGCAATTATGCTCAATACCTGTTCCTATAGGTCTAGATCTCAAGCACCTTTCGATCGTCCACTGGCTGCGTCAGTTCCAGGAGCCAATCATCCAGTGTCTCTAGCCCTTTGTTGGAGTAAGTTCATACAGCTTCTGCTATGTTACTGTGACATTCTCCCATATCTAATAGCATATCCGCCTGCTCGATATTGATGTAAATTTTGTGAAAGGAGCTTCAAAGTAAATCACAGTTGACGAAAGCTTGTTGTTCTTGACAAAAGTTATCTATTCCTTCCTGATTCCTGATAATGACGACAAACATTGCTGTCGTTTAAATTTTCGTCAAAAAATTGTAGAAGAGTAATTTTTTAATATCAAAAATTTTCATAATTTGAATTAAAAATCGTCATTTTTCTTTTCGAATGCTTAAGTAACCCAATAGGCTACCAATCAAACATGGGGCCATTTAAAAATAATACGTCTTAACAAAGTTGAAATTTTTCAACTTCTAGAAATTTTCGAAAACAAAGTTTTCAATATTTTCCTCATCCTCTCCACGTGAGCCTTATCTTCTTTGTCAGCCTTTAAGATATCCACTCCTGGGCATAGGCGTTTCCAAATGCTCTCCATGCTTCTGTCTTGTGCCCATGATCTTGGTTTTATGTAGGTCCTTTTTCAGTCCTATGGTTTTAGATGCGGTGTTCAGTTGTTCAAGTATGTCCTTTAGTTCGTTCATACTGCTACGTTCTACTTTGATACCTCTTTTATCGGATTGTAACTGTTTAAATACACTTTTCAATGTAAACATCTTCGGGGATATAGGATCTCCGTGACAAACACCACGTTGATCTTGTGTAAAAAGTGAGCCTCTATAACACCTTAAAAGGAATGACGACAATTTTGAATCACCCTGTATGTGTTTGCATTTTAATTGTACCACCAATCGCCTGTTGGGACTCCTGCAGTAGTCAAGTAGTGGCCAATTAAGATACTGTTTATCGTGATAAGCGCCGTGGAGTAGCGTTCTCTTCCTGTGGCAGCAAAATCTTCATCGACCACGTTTGAAAACATCGACCGGTGACAATCGCTCTAATGCAAAAAGTGAGAATCGAAATGAAAGTTAACCGCGAAACTAAGGAAATAACTAGCAACCTTCCAAGTCATTCGGACAAATCGTTTAGTTTGTCGAACGACGATATAAAGGCCTGGATATACTAAAAACAAGAAACCCTAGGGCGATCAGCGGCAACCAACACATACGAATACCAGTACAGAGGACATAATTTAAATAAGAGATAAAAATGTCAAAAAATTAAAAATGATAAAAAAGTATTCTCAGACAGTCAAAAGACAAATAAAACAACAGACCTTACACATAAAAAAATATCGAAATCAAAACGTCTATTACGTAAGCAAAGTTGTGATTTGTATACTACTGGCATCTAAGTTGAAAAACGTAATTATGTTATGTGACCATCACAATCTATCAAGTCTGGTTTGTTCTATGTTATATATAAATACGAGTATATATTTATAAGATCTTATAAAAGTATTGTATTAAAAAATCACTTAAACTTGTTGAACAAATTTCACCCTTTTACGTGAAATTGTGAGCACTAAGCTTTCGTGATTTTACACTACCAAGGTGATTTAGCTATTGCTCCGCCGTTTCAAACCCATCGTTTAGAACGTAGCTGAAAAGATTTTAAAATCTTTTTCAAGAAACAAATTTTGTCGTTAATCGTCCAACGTCCAGTTATTTAATAATAGCCAGGGAAAAGCATCTTGTTTAGAAATGTACAGATGGTTTTTGACCGGAAATTTAATCCCGTCAGATTACTGGACAACATTCTATATCGCTTTTAATTGATCGTTTGGTCTGACTGTTGAAGCAAGGAATGCTTCTAATATAAAAGTATTAAAATATGGCAAACATGTATTATAAGAACAAGCTAAGAAGCAGCATCCCGTCTTATTACATATTTTAGAAGAAAATATAATAAACGTACCCATGCCAACAAAAACTTTTAATCAGTAAGTAACCAGAACCTATAATTACAAAATCTATTTAATATCAGTTTGATTCCAAAATCGCCTTTTTGCGAGACGGGTTGACAAATTAACGTGACTTTTAGGATATTTTGGAATAAAACCGATTTGGACGTCTTAATTATATTTTTATGAGGCAGGATTTTGTACGAAAAATTAAATTTAGAAATAAATTTTTAAACCCCCGGTATATCGGATCATTCTCAATGAGCGTCATTGTTTTAAACCGGTTTCTTAAAGATTACGGAAATTTTTTTTAAATAAAACTGGACTTTAAATTTGGAAAATATTAGCTCTTAAAGAAGTTTGATGATTGTTTAAAATTATGTCAGCGATACAGAGTATTTGTTGTCAGTTTTAAATGATGTTATTGAAATTTGAAAATGAAAACAATATAGTTTGTGTATTGCTATACGGGGTGTCAATTTTAAAACTTCCCACCCTTAACATCTTTCTTGCAGTTAGAAATATGAAAATCCGAAAGACACGTCAAATTTATTTGTAAGGGGGAAACTATAAATTAACATTTTTGGCCCAACTGATTCAACTTGTTTCAACCCTCTAGGAGGGGTAGATGTCACTTTTAGAATCTTAAATGGGAATTGGGGTCAAGTGTCACCTCGTTTTAAAGGGCCTGTAATTCTCTTTTCAGTGGTATCCTACGTTGATGCTTTTTGTCCAGAGGTTTCCGACTAACCACGTTTCGAAGTTGCAGAATCAATTAAACTTTCTCGCATTACGATGTTGGTTTCCAGGTTAGTTTTTACACAAAAATTATTGCATTGGCACTCCCTGCAATACAAATGATTAGAACAGTAGGTGACACCGTTAAAATCGTTAAATGACAGAAAGAAAATCTGGTTATCTCATTTATTGATTATTTTACTTCGACAAAAATAACTTTTTATTTACGGAAGAGAAATTTCTACCATAAAACACATGGGATCTATTTACGCACTATCTTATCAGTTGTTCAAAATGTTGTCCATTTTCCTGTAAACAATAATAAATTCTGTTTTCGAACTTCTTCCTAACATTTCGGGAAACTTTACCGGGAATTGACTGGCATTCTGCTGCAATTCACCTTTTAAGATTATCAACAACTCATTATTATCAACAACAGCAGGTTTTGTCTTATAAACAATGGACTTTAGATGTCCCCAAATAAAAAGTCTAACGGTGTTAAATCAGGTGATCTTGGAGGCCTTCAATTGGTCTCTCAATCAATCTGCCAAGAGTTTCTTGCTCAAGGATATTAATAGTCTCTTCAAGCATCTTAACGTACAGATCACCTGTCAAGTTTCCTTCAATAAATAAAGAACCAATAATGGCATTTCCAAGAATATCAGCCCAATCATGAACTTTTTGAGGATATTGTGTATGTCTTTCTCAAAAATATGCGGGTTTTTGTCACTCCAATATCGACAATTTTGTTTGCTAACATATCCATTTAGAAAAAATGAGCATTCATCGCTGAAACATATATTCGGCGGAATATTGGGAATGGCGTTGACTTGACGACTCATGAATTTACAGAACTCTATTCCTCTATCAAAATCATCGTCATACAGTTCTTGAAGTATCTGCATTTTGTATGGATGGAGTTTATGCATTTTCAGTGCTTTTCTTACAGTCTCGTGTGATACTCCTGTCTGTTCTGCTACTATCCGCAAGGAGTTGGTGGGCTCTGCAGCAAATAATCCCAAAACCTCATTTTGAGCTTTTTCATTCATCACTCATAGGTTGTTTCTATTTCGATTTCTCACCGAACCAGTTTCAGAGAACTTCTTTACCAAAACCAGCACATATCTGTGACTTACTTGCCTTAACCTTACTTAAAACCATGGCCGTCTTTCATGCGTACTTTCTAACCTCTCCATAAATTAAGTTTCTGAGGGTGACATCTACCCCTCCTAGGTGGTTGAAACAAGAAGGCTAAAAATATTAATTTATAGTTTCTCCCTAAAAAATTAAATTGACGTGTACAAGGGTCAAGGGTGGAAGGGTCGGCAGTTTTCTAAATTGACACCCCGTATATTCTAAGCATGCACAGCTATACTTTTTAAGTTTTCATATGATAAACCTTGTTCATGATGGACTCACGGAATCTATGGTGAGTTATTTAGTACAAGCAATTTGATTTTTGTGAGAAAGTGGACGTGGCCACAACTGAACTGCTGATAGCGGAACGCAGTTCTCATGAAAAACGAACAAAGCTGTTTTAAGTTTGATAGAAACAAGCAGTAACAAATATTTAAAACCATTTAAAGGGTTTTCACACATTTTTTTTCATCTCGAACTTTTGAAGGAACTCACTTTCAAGATATGAATTGAAGAACGTCTCGAGCGTTTTGTCGTCTTTCATCACTAGAAAACTTTCCTTTAACATCAAGCTGTGATGCGAGATCCAAACTATTTTGTAAAAAATGAATGGTGAGCTGAAGCTGAAGATGAACAGTTCTTTGATAACATTCATGCATTAAGAATACTCATTAATATGCAGTTATTTATGTAACGGCTTTTCGAAACCTCATTAATAAACTAGCCTCTGAAACATACATTCTCCTCAACTGATTAGATTCAAGAATTTATAGAGCCTACAGTAAAATTAACTGCTTTTGCAAAAACAGAGAACAGAAACAGATAAGCCAAATTTCTGGATTAATTTTTGGATAAATATGGTTTTTTGTGAGATTTGATATTTTCGAATTATTTGTGGACTCCTTAAAAACCACCAGACAACACACCCAGAGGAATCGTACCAATTTAAATCACCCTATTTTCGATATTTTCCGTTATGTCTTTGCCTAAAATGGCTACAAACAGCCTATATTTACATTTCGCATATATCTTGTATAATGTTGATTAAATGCAATGTGAAAACATCCACAAATGGTAAAGCAATTTATAAAAAATGTTGTGACAAGTTATACCGCCAATTTTGCCATGATTGAACATACTGAAACTCGTTTCCAAGTGGCTTAGAATCTCTATATGTTTCCGCTTTACTAAAATTATTTCCTTAATATCAACTGTATAATTAGGTAAAGTTTTTAAATATTACCTTTCAAGATGCTTTATTATAGTTCACTTAGAACTTGCACTATGCACAATCGATATTGTATTGCATTATCATATTATTTTTAAGCACATATCCAGCAATTCAAAATATTTTCAAATGAGAGAAATTTTACCTACATATGATAGAAATAACTAGCTAAAATTTTTAGAAGAAGCAACGAATATTTTGCAGCCAACGTGTAAATTCATAAATGTAGTTTAAGCGTCACACTTTAAACAACGGTTTTATGACTTTGTGCCACTTATATTTAAGCAATTTTGAGTATCCAAAAATCGAGAAAAATTACGGACGTATTGATGCAAGAAGAACCTTCTTTCCACTCTTTTACATACAAGTATTTCGCTTAGCTTCTAATTTGAAGTTTTAACTATTATATAATATATCGAGAGCTTCTATTTCTTAATGAAACGAAGCGTTAACTTGGGTCAGTTTTCTTTGACGTATACATTTATACCAGTTTTATATAAAGTTATTAGTTTACTGAAACAGTTTATGTAAACACTTTGCAGTTCAATCCAAAATCTGAAACAAGTAAGCATTCCGAAAATGTCTGTGTTACCCGAAAAGAATATATCAATTATGGCAATATATTTGTATTTATTTGTCTAGACAAGTTTACTGAGCTAATTAATCTCCTAATCGTTTAATATCATCTGATAATCGCTAATATGTATGAATTATTAACTTGAAATTGTTATATATTAAAAAAATATGTTTTAATTTTGTGTTAACATTTCATAAGCTATTAGAGCTTCCGATTTATAATGAATCAACACAATGTACACGTACGATATATTTCAGTAATATGTCCTGTTCTAGTAAACCAGGAGCTGCTCTTAAAATATATCGTGGCACATGATGATGAAGAATGAAGATGATGCTTCACAAATTTAATAATATTTAACTGATACAGGTAGACTCAAACGGATACTTTTCATTGCTGATGTTCTAAAATTGAATCACTGAAATCTCAGTTTCAGGTACTGTGAGTACTGAAAAGTTTTTTCATCTATATTAAAAACTATGCTCTTCTTGAGTAAAACATACGGATCATTCAAACACTTTTATATGTACGCACCGACAACACCCACGAAATAAAAATGTTTCTACTATATTTAAAAAATTAGGTTGCCAACGTTATAAAAATTCTTATTAAAACAAATATTTTCATAGAAGCCATTTATAGTATTAAATTCCATTGATTTTATTTTATTAACTAAAACTCATTTTTTTCAAATATTATTTATCAATCAAAATTTATCAAACATGTTTGCCACCAAAAGTTTAAGAAAGCGGAGCGGAGCCAAATAAAATCTAACACCAATATGAAAATACAGATCTTATTATTTCCTCAATATAATACTTGCACTTTCCTGACCCACACCCCGTACATCAATTCACTTGTAAGTAAGTTAGTAAATCGTAAGTGAAAAGAATAAATACCTGGATTTACCAAAAACTTTTTCCAATTTTAGTACAAAATAAAGTAAACAATTCAAACTTACTGTAACACATCGAAATATTCTGTTCATCGTAGACCTATGTGGCTCAACGATCTTCAGAAACAAATATACCACTCACTAATAAAGTCAGCACAGCGATTCGAAAAATTTACTTATAACGCAGCAAGTTCAATGTCATTAACAACACAAACGCATTAAGTGCAAAGATGGTTCTGTAGTCGATGCACGTCTTCTACTGATACTCGCGGAATCAAACCAATTGCGGATGGTCCGAGTAATCAGAATTAAAATCTCTTAAATGAAAGTACAACTGAAGACGATACATTACAAGCTGGTCAACCGGTACTCTTGCCGTGAATTGATTAACACAATATTTGCAGGTGAATGTTCTTCGGATGTTGCTTTGATGTTTATTGGAACATTACCGTGATTAAGAAAAGGAATAGGAACTAACGCTTATTAATAAATGATAATTGCCTAAGTGTGTACTGAAAAGTTGCATTTTTGTTGCGACACAATTGTTAGAAATAAATAAATACGAATTCATTTATTTGTAAGATGGGTCTCATGAGGCGGGGTGGGTACGGTCTCCTGGGTACGCTTATTGGCAAATTCTGTTATATATTTCTTTAGTGCTACCAGAGAACATAATATAATAGGTTAATTTGGATCAATTTCTGCAGTCAGATTGCATTAATTTATAGATGAACACTATTCGAAAATAATGAACGAATCTATGTAAGCAAAAGACCCCGTTTGCCACGACAATCTGTAAAAATTCAAATTTTAAAAATATTTTATTTAACTATGTAGAACAAAGTTGAATGTTAACAAGAAAAACTTAAGTTAACTCTTTCGTGGTTACCAGCTGACTGACTCGACTAGCTAGAACAACCGTATTTATGTGCCTTAAAAATAGTGTTCTGGAGTTGCTATCTCGAACCTTTGGATTGCAACACCGGAATAATTTGGGGAGAACTTTGTTTTACTCGAAGGACCAAAGGGTTTTGAGATTAGTGTTTGGTGGGTATAGTTGGGGCAGTCGCAGAAATAATAAGCGCTATGGCCTTTTGCCAAGTGCGAAACCAGCACTGGTAACCACCGTTTATTACTTCAGTGTGCGATTGGGCTGGGCAGTCCTACCTTTGTAGACTTGTGACAATTTGTGGTGACAGCTCTTTCTGGCGAGGTTGAGTGCAAGACTGCTCTTTACTTTTTGGAGCTGACTACTGGGTGTAGTCCCGACGAGTGTATGGCGAAGACTGTGTGGAGATGATGAGATGGCTACAGAGTGTAGTCCCGACGATTGTGTGATCACGACTGTTGGAGATGACTACTGGGTGTAGTCCCGACGAGTGTGTGGCGAAGACTGTGTTGAGATGACTACTGGGTGTAGTCCCGAAGAGTGTATGCTCACGACTGTTTCCGACAAGTGTGTGGCGAAGACTGTGTTGAGATGACTACTGGGTGTAGTCCCGAAGAGTGTATGCTCACGACTGTTTCCGACAAGTGTGTGGCGAAGACTGTGTTGAGAGGACTACTGGGTGTAGTCCCGAAGAGTGTATGCTCACGACTGTTTCCGACAAGTGTGTGGCGAAGACTGTGTGGAGATGACTAGATGACTACAGAGTGTAGTCCCGACGATTGTGGGATCACGACTGTTGGAGATGACTACTGGGTGTAGTCCCGACGAGTGTGTGGCGAAGACTGTTTTGAGATGACTACTGGGTGTAGTCCCGAAGAGTGTATGCTCACGACTGGTGGAGATGATGAGATGACTACAGAGTGTAGTCCCGACGAGTGTGTGATCACGACTGTTGGAGATGACTACTGGGTGTAGTCCCGACGAGTGTGTGGCGAAGACTGTTTTGAGATGACTACTGGGTGTAGTCCCGAAGAGTGTATGCTCACGACTGTTGGAGATGATGATATGACTACAGAGTGTAGTCCCGACGAGTGTGTGATCACGACTGCTTCCGACAAGTGTGTGGCGAAGACTGTGCCTACTTTTTCGTCCCTTCTTTCGACTTGCGTGGTCAAAATTAGAGAAGCAGGGTGAGGGAAAGATGTTTCCCACGATTTGGGTTTCGGCCCCTTGGGTGGTCGCGCCATTGGAATGTGGGCTGATTCTAAAGGGTACCAAAAGTAGACCTCCCGCCGAACGCAATAGTGTGATTTCGCACATCCTTCAAATTCAAGACAATGGTCATCGGTCAGCTCTGACAAGTGAGCCACCCAAAAGAAAACAATGACTACTTATCTACAGGATGCTAAAATTGTCGCGACTATGATAAGCTGGAGAATCAACCTTTCAATCGCTAAACCCGGAAATAGCACTTGTGGTGACCGTCCCGAAGATCTTCGGCAGGGGCGCACCATTTTCGGAATTCAATATAGAAAAAAGTCACAAGCCCAACAAATCTCTACTACAATGTTCAAATGTTATTTGAACAAATAGATTAATAATACAACCCTTAAATGTAATAGAAACTGACACTTAATTAACTAAAAAATATACCTGCTTACAGACCAATAATATTTTATTACTAGCAATTAATATTTTATTGCTAGACCAACTGTTCAGTCTGTGATAATTCATTATGCGAACTCAAATTAATATTGTCCATGGGTAGACACGTGGTGACCACGTTAAGGATGATATAACTCATATTCGTCTAGGCGAAAATATGATACCCTATAAAAGTAAACCAGGGCAGTAAGGGTGACATAACTCACGAGAGCCACCATAAACCAACGAGTCTTAGGTCTTGCGATTTATAAGGTGATATTGACTTTTATACATTTAAAATTAGAACAAGCAATTTTTTTTGTTTCTTTCAGTTGTGTTCTTAAGACCTTGTTCTAACTTAGCAAATGGCACCCAAAACTCCGAATTTAAAAATATCTAGACGGATTCACCCCTGCTTTAATTTCAAACACACTCGCGTTATATTATACAAATTAGATAAACTTGTGTACAATGTTTAAGCTTTATTAATGAGACTTTTATATTAAATGAGACAGAATATGCAATAACAGAAATTATGATTTAAAGTTCCAGACAGACCAAGAGACTCTTAGCTTCCGATATAGAGAGTTTTGTAGGTACCTTCAAAGTGAATTTTCCCATCCATTTTGATAATTTTTTAAGTGCACAAGTACAAGTTTGCAGAAAAGCTATATATTTTACCCTCGTATACAGCATAGAGCATTATATGCTACATAATTATTTTCTGTACTACTTTTCAGTCGATTCAAACCTATCGTAAGAAAATGGCAAGAAAACGTATTCCTATTAATACTATTTGAATCACAAATATCTTTGTCAAACGCCTTTGACATGTCTAGGAAGACGGCTTCTAGACCGCTTCCGCGGTTTAACCTCTGCTGGATCCTTGTTGTCAGTCAGGATGTGATTGTGTTAGTGCCATGACTCGACCTGAATCCATGTTGCTCATTCAGCAGAACCTTCTTGTCCTCTATTGTATCCTGGATGTGTTTCATGATACACCTCTCCATAATTTTGCCCATCATTGGTAATAGACTGATTGGCCTCTAGGACTTAAGCAGCTTCCTGTTTGCTCTCTTTTTGGGAACCAGTACCACTATTGCCTTCTTCCAGGTGGTCGGGAAGTACTGAAGGTCCAAGATTGCATTTGCCACTGTGGTGAGGTTCTCAATTGTTGTTTCTGGTAGTTTCTTGAGGACCTCATTTGATATTCTATCATGTCCAGGGACCTTTTTCTTCTTTGTCCCCTTGATGATGTCCTGGATGATCTCTCTGGTGACTTTTCTGACTTGTGTGGGCTGCCAGTTTTGGAAGTGGGCGGCCACTATCTTTTCCACTTCCTCTTCTTGCTCTGGGTGATCAACCAAGTTTATTCTGCATTGGTGCTCTAGATGGTTGGCAAAGAGCTCCACTTTTTCTTTGGGGTCCACAGTGGATTTAAAACACAGAGCTCCCCGAGTATTTATATCGGGTACCGTACGCCAGGTATTTATACCGGGTGCCGTACCGCATTCATCAGGAAGACTTGTGCTGGCACCATAACACCCACGGTGACAGTTCCCGCAAGTGCAAGCTGACATGCAAGAAACACAACCCGAAAAACTGCCATCCACGCCTATAAGGGCGACTACTTCCGTGGAAGATCCAAGTCGTTAACCTGTGTGTGTGTGTGAATAATGTTAGTTATAGACTAGTGAATAGGTTCGGTTTCTCTATTGTGCCCAAGTCAGGAAAGGGCTATCTAAAGGTAAACACATTTACGTTATACGCTGCTAGTAACACGCCCATCTCCCACTTACGGTACAACAAATTTTTGTACTCCATGTAATTTTGTAAATCTGATCGTTGCTTGTATGTAAAACTCTTTCAACCACTCCGTTACTGGTAGGGGAGTATATGTATTATGGTGCACGTCTGGTAACGATGTTCAACATTCAACCACAGAACAATAAAGTCACCAGATTTAGTTGATTCGATGAACGACGTTGGCGACCCTGCCGGTTAACTATTAAAGAGAGCTCAATGCAAAGCTCTCAGTTTTATTGATTCACTCGCTCCCAGTGAGTCGACCGATGAACAACCCAAAAGTCCAAGTGCAAATGTACAAAATATTTCAGTCTTCCTTGGAGCTGGTATATTTGCAGCCTTAACGGTCAACGTCGTGTGTGGCCCGTGGACGTGTCTCTTTCGACACACTGAACCCTCCATTGACTGAGAAAAGGCAAACAGTGCAGTGAGACAGCGAAAGTGCCCCAAAGCCCCAGGGAAAACAACGTGTTTCAACGTGGTGGGCTCAAGATATTTAAGGCTCAATACAGAACAATTGATAAGATTAGAGCTGAAAGTGAAGGCGATTCAACACTCCAAGAAAAGCTAATGATGGCAAAAGCAAAAAAGGTAAGGCTTTCAACACCTCAAAGCGAAGGAAAGCCCACCGAAACTGAGGACAAGTTTCTCAAACTTCGAATTTCCCAACTAACACAAGCCAACAGAACACTCCAAAGCCAATTTGACTCTCTCCTAAAACAACTTGGCACTTATTTCAGCCCCAAAATCGCCGCTGAATGCAACTCGGAAACAGCCCCAAATCCCCAAAATCTACTGGAGTCCAGTAAGATTCTAACCCGCCCCTAAACCCATCAAAACAACCAGCAAAACCTCAACCAAACCCCAAACCTAAACCTGCAAAGAACCCCATCACAATAATAAACCCCACAGACTGGCGTAAAACCCAGGAGTTCCTCTCTCAACTGGCCATCACCATCTCCAATACCAGAAAATCAGCTACTGTAGCTTTGTAATGCTCTGGCTCATAATGATTTTATATATATACAGGGTGATTCAAAAGTGGCGTCAATCCTTTTAAGGGATCATAGGGGCTCATTTAGAGAGTACGAGAAAAATATTGAAAAATGTTTTTTCGAAAATTTCTAGAAAATATTAACACTTGAAAATCGAATTTCAACTTTCTTTGTAAGTATTATATTTATAATAGTCCCATGTTTGATTGGTGGCCTATTGGAATACTTAACCACTCGAAAAGAAAAATTACGATATTTTTGATATTGAAAAACTACCCTTCTACAATATTTTGATGAAGTCATAGCGGCAATGATGTTTTTTGTCATTAACAGATAGTTATAGATAGCGGATATGCGATTAGTAATGCGAAAATGCCACAGTAACATAGCAGAAGCTGTAAGAACTTACACCAGCAAAGGGCTAGAGACACTGGAGGATGGGTTCCAGGAATTGAAGCAACAATTGTCCCCTATACAATCGAGAGGTGCTCAGGTTCCAGACCCAGAGGGATTTCCAGTACCTATTGGAGATAATTGCAGCTGAGCCGGAGTACTCGCAGCATTGCATAACAACTGACACTTTCTCAGGCGCCGGATAATTGTTCCGATCACTCCTCCGAGGACGGGCCATTCCCACCATGTATGTAAGATACACATGACACAAGGACACGTGAGATCTCTGATCTTTCGATCACCGGCACAAATTGAGCAGGAGTTAATTAACCGAATATGAGAACCCAGACTGCTGCGAAGAGTGCGCAATAAAGTGATTGGGATACAAACATGTTTGGAGTTAAATGGGCAGAACTTCGTAAACCGCTTGTGATTTTCTGCTGATTAAGGAACATAACAGTATCAAAATTATTGAAACATATGCTCCCACGGCCAACTACAGCGACGAAAAAGGATAAATTTTCCATGACGTCTGGTCTAGAGAGGAACCTGCACAATTTAACATCTTATGTGGAGACTTCAACGCTATCGGGAGACGGGAATCAAAAATGAAGATTCGGGGACCTCTATGGGCAACTTCAGATCAGGGGGTAGAAATGACCGTGGCGAGCTTCTTGGTTTCTTACTACATATTAATCTGTTTCAGACGAATAGTTTCTTCCAAAAAGCCTATCAGAAGATGGGCCTGGAAAAGATAGCCGTACAAGAAATAAAATAGACTTCATCATCACTGACAAAAACCAAATAGTGAAGGACATAACAGTACTACATAAGACTGGTAGCGCAAGTGATCACAGAATAATGCTTGCTGAAGTGATGATCGCTATAAGTTAAGAAAGAAGTAAAATGGTCAAGAAGAAAGCTCACAAACCTTTTAGTAGGCCACTGGATATCGAGGGATTCCAAAGACGCTTCCAACTATCTAACCAGCTCAGCGACCTACAGAAGTCAAAACAGCGATCATCTAAATGATTAAATAAATAACCAATGCTTTGATAGAAAACTCCTACCATCACAAAATAAAGAAAGACGAAAAACTGACCCGAGCCACTACAGAACTAAGGCAAGAAAGGCGAAATATGAGAAGCGAACAATCGGCATCTGCTGGAGAGGTAAAAAATATACAAACAAATATCGAAATCGGTACGACGGGACATTAGGACATATAACAAAACTCAAACAAAGCAAACTATAGTAGATAATAGTGGCTTGAAAATATTACGCAGCATGATTGAAAACCGCAAAAGACAAATAATTAAGGTCAAAAACAAGCAAGGAACTAATTATTAATATTAATTAAATTAAATAATTACCAACATTCATGTCATGTCAATGTCATCTCATTTTAAGTGTGGTTCAAGAATTTTATCAGCTTTTGTACAGAAGTAAAAGAAATTAAAGTCCGACTGGCAATCAGAACCAGCAATTGTATCATCAATGAAGGGTATTGTCAATCAAGTATCCGAAGAGCTTCCACCAATCATACTAGCCGAGATTAAACTGTCACTACAAAAAACAAAAATCAACAAAGCTCCGGGAGAGGACAATGTTGGTGCAGATGCCATTAAAATGGGTTGATTCTGATCAACCAATGATTCAATCAAAAACACCTGTTTAATATTTGCCAAGGAATTCCTCAACATATCAAGGACAAAATAGCCGCAAAGAGACAAAAAAAAATCTGGCAACAAAATAGAATGGCAGAAAACAGTCCCGGAATCAACAGACTGTCCACACTGCTTACACAGACTCACTGTTCAGAGCGACTAAGAAATTTAACAAGCCAAATCAAATCAAATCAAAATATGCTTTATTGCCACAGGAAAATTTACAAATTTTCTGGACAAAGCGTGTAAAACAATATACTACAAAATATAGCACATCTAAGGACAATCAACAATGGTAAATAAAAAATAAAAAACAACATAAAACATAACACAAAAAAGTCATCAAATCAAACAGACCAATTAAAATTAAGAAAAACAGGGGTGAGTGAAGTCAAGTTGCACCCTAAACCATAACAAGGAACTAGTCTGTGGACCCTGTTTATGTTATTGCAAGCGGATCGTGATGATACCGATTTGGTAGATATATACTAGTTGAGGTAAGTAACATCGGAAAACTTGAAATTTTGCTTGCTGAACTTGAACCCAATCGATTCCGTTCCGCTTGCAACATGTGGTCACGTTCAATAAATAATAAAGACAAATATGAACTCAGCAAATTGATGACCCCCAAAATTAAAATGTAACTACTATACAAATAATTATTCGTCCAATACATATAACGTAACTGCCGCATGTGATGCCCAAACGGAAAAGTTTAATTCAGTAAGATTGAGAAGTGGTGAAATTTAGAAAAAGATTTTAAGCCACATAAAAATCATTCACAGAATAAAAAGGTCTTTTTTGGAGGTATGCTTTTGTCCCTTCCCGAAACTTTTGAGACGTAGGGAGAGATTCAAGGTGCGATGGAAGATGATTGTACAATTTCTTGGCGTTGTAAATAATTGGGTTTTTTATTAATTCAGAGGAGGGAAATGGAAGACATATATATTGGCTTAAGTTTCTGGTCGGGTACCTATGTTGTGGCGCTTCTGGAAAGCTGACTCGATGTTTGCGTATCAAGCAGACAGTCTCTAATATGACTAAAGCAGGAAGTGTGAGAATTTTATAGCTTTCAAAGTAGTACATGCAATGAGCTCTACTTTTCAGGCCAAATGGATAGCGAATTGCGCGTTTCTGCAGTTTAAAAATACGTTGAAATTGCTGTGTGTTGCAGCAGCCCCAAAAAGGAAGGCCGTAGCGGATGTGAGACTCAAATAGAGAGAAGTAAGCGAGTTTGGCGGAGAACACATTCAGCTCCCTCGAAACCGATCGAATTGCACAGCAAGCGGAAGATAGTTTTTTTGTTAAGGAGTCAATATGGGTAGCCACTCTTGCATCATCCCCCTCTTAGAACATACAGTAACGGTTGGACGAGAAACGACAGAGAGAAAGCCCAATCCTTTGCAGAATACCTGGAAAAGGTATTTAAACCGTTTACTTTTGAAAATTCTGAACAGGAGGAAAAATAAATCGAGATATATTTGCATTCTCCCCTACAGATGGATTTTCCTCATCACAAACTAAAATTAGTAGAACTAATCAAAACAATTCGAGCTTAAATAAATATCACACAAGCATTAGGATACGATCTAATCACCGGAAAAAAATTACTAGAGCTTCCCATGAAATGCTACAAACTGATAACCTACATTTTTAATGCAAAAATCATTATGATCTGTAAACCAGGAAAAAAACAGGAAGAAACGTCATCGTACAGACCTATGAGTCTCTTACCTATAAAATCTAAGGTATTCGACAAAATATATGTAAAAAGACTAAAAACCATACTGGATGAAATTAAAATTATTAAAGAACACCAATTCGGTTTCATACAAATACATAGAATTGCAAACGAGATAAACGGAGCATTCGAGAGTAGGAGCTACTGTTCAGCTGCATTCTTGGACATATCAAAAGACTTTGATAAGGTGTGGCACAAGGGACTGCTGTGGACGTTGAAAACAGTTCTCCTGCACCCACATTATCTTCCACTTAAATCGTGCCTCCATAACAGGCACTTTGTAGTAAAACAAGGCCACGAATACTCGGAATTACATCCGATAGAAGTCGCCGTTCCCCAGGCAGGTGTGCTGGACCAGTGCTGTACTCAGTCTACTCTGCAGATCTTCCCACATCCACTGAAGTTCTGATAGCTACATATGCAGATGATACGGCCATTTTGGCAACTCATGAAAGCCTGACGATGGAATCAAGAAACCTACAAAAAAACTTGGACAGCATCCAAAACTAGTTCAAAAAATGGAGAATCAGGGCCAACGAAACAAAGTGGACTCACATAACTTTCACTAAGAGGAAAGAAACATGTCCCCCAGTAAAGCTCAACAATCACCAGCAAGCACAAAACGTTAAATATCTCGGAATACACCTGGATATGCCCCTTACCTGGAAACACTATATCTTCACTAAGAGAAAGCAATTGGGACTTAAATTTAGTAGAATGTATTGGATTATGGGGCGGAAGTCCCAAACGACTCTAGAAAACAAGAATCTTATCTACGAGGCCATTCTGAAACCAATGTGGACCTATGGTATCCAATTATGGGGCACCGCCAGCAACAGCAACTTGGAAATTTAGCAGAGGTTCCAAAACAAAGTGTTAACATGCATTGTCAACGCTCTGTACTTCGTCCCAAATAGTTATAGCGCGGTACAGTGCTAGCTATCACAAGCGAATGCTGATTTATCCTAACCTACTGGCTAGACAAGTCTTTGATCACACAGGACACCCAAGAAGACTGAAGCTGAAGAAAGCTGAAATAGATGTAGATCGAGTGATCTGGTCATAGTGTTAATTGATTGGGATAGTAAGTTCATTGGGGCCCAACTAAGCGCGTTGCACACCATCACAGTTGCTAAATTCCTGCGGCAGATTGCTTTAGATATCTTAATAAAAAAAGGCCACCATTTTACTTCACAAAAAAGGTGACATAGCTGAGATAAAAAATTTCAGGCCTATAAACCTTCTGAGCTGTCTCTATAAACTGCTCACAAGGATTCTAACTCACAAGGATTCCAGACTAGAAAGCAAATTGGATTTTTATCAATCAGAAGAACAGGCTGGATTTCGCTCCTGTTTCTTAACCAATTACTATCTGCAAAGCATTAAAATAACCACTGAGAAAATTATTGAGTACAATAGGCCGTTAGATTTGGCTTCCTTAGATTTTCACAAGGCATTCAGTACCATTGAGCTGGACGCGGTTCTAGAATCATTAAAGGAATGTCGTATCTACTACCGATACACAAGGCAAATAACATAATAATAATACATAAATAAGATAATCTATAACATCCGTTACGGTTTCGGTCCACGGCAAAATTTAAAATTTCGATTCCGTTTCGGTTCCGGTTTAAAAAATAATTTCCTATTCGGTTCCGTTCCGGCTCCAATTTTTTTCCGTTTCCAAAATCTATAAATAACAACAAACGAGGACAAAGATAAAGGCTACTCTAATTAGGAATCTCACGACCTTTTTCCTTGCTTGTTGTATTATACAAGATAAAAGATGAACAAACGATCCACTGCTTCATACGGTACTTCGGCTGGTTGCATGGTAGGGGGTAGGAGGACTAGCAACCCCAGACAATATTAAATACAAAAATTAATTTAATCGTTGTATTTTTGAAAAGTAACTTGTTAATGAATTTTCGGGCTTTAGCGCGTTCTTCTTTCACTCTTATTCCGTTTAAAGATTGTTCTTCCTGGTTCATGTCTTCACACTCTTCACCATCTTTTGAGGAGTTGCTTTTGTCCAAAATTCGAATTTCAAATGTTTCGTTTATGGTGATCGAAGAACTAAAATAATTCAACTTAAAAAAGAATTTTAAAAATAGTGTATAAACGTACGGTGTTTGTTCTTTACGAATGAAAAGTAGGTTGGTCCTCACAAATAATTGTTCCTCTAAAATTTTTCTTTAATATTTGACCTCAAAAGCGGCAACAAAAATTTGAGTTCTGCGAATAGCCTCTCAACACCAACTTGAGTTGCCGGTACGCTTAACAATACTTGAGCAAGCATGTATAACTCGGGATTAAGCTCATTTTTTTTTCTTCGAGAAATCAAAAATCGTTTCATTTTTCGGTAAGCGTATGCGGCTTTGTTCCACTTGATAGAAATTTAAAATATTTTCAATTTTGTTAAGGGCTACAAATGAACCTTGTGATGAAAATTCGTGCTGATTAGTTCCTTTTAAAAATGTTTGCTCTAAATCTGCATGTCTCAAAAAGGCTTCCATTTCATCGCTTGATGAAGAACTAGATGATTCCGTTTCCATATCGTGTTCAGGATCAGATTTAGAATTAGAAGAATTGCACTCTTTTAAGAACATCAGTCTAGTCCATATAACGACTTTAAATGTGCTTTTGCTTTTTCTACTTGATTGTCGTCTAAAACTACCTTATACCAAAAAATTGTTATTTTATGATTTATACTATCTACTATTAAAACCGCGTCGACTATTAAAACGATTGCAGGAACTAACTAAAAGAAGTGCCGACCCTTTGTCGGCACATTAACAGTGACACTGCGGCTCACCAGAACATACAAACGTATTTCTATATTCATTTGCAGGATGGTAAATGATTATTTTCATTTGTTTGTAAAATATACAGTAATTTATTTCAAACGTTACAAGCAGTTACAAAATATGGTTCTGTATCGGTTCCGGTCCGAAAAAAAGAAACGGTTCCGTTCTGGGTCCCTGATCTAAAGGAATAAAAAATGCATATAAATGCATCCACGAAAACACTAAGCTCTTTGCAGACGCTTTTGCTAAAATATGCAGAGACATAAGGCAGGGAGATACCAGATAACCCGAATAATTCAAGGCAGTTCTAGAATATGCGTTAATAAGACTTAATGAGGAAAACAGAGGCCTTAGCATAGATGGCCGAAACTTAACAAACCTACGTTTTGCTGATAACATAGTCCGACTATCCCACAGTCCTGGTGACATTGAAGCTATGATCCGAGAATTCCAAGGAGAATGCGCTTACGTAGGTTTGAGCATAAACTTTTCCAAACAAAATTCATAGCGAACCTTGTTGTACTTAGTATTGGTGGACAAATACATATTTAGAACACGAAATCAGCATTTGCAGTAACAATCAAACGTGCAAGGTGAAGAGGAGAATATCACTGTTCGCTGGCTTCGGCTGCATTCGGAAAACTCAAAGATGTCTTCAAAAGCAACTTGACAACATCTGAAAAGAAGTGTCTTCAATCAATGCGTGCTGCCGGTAATGTCATATAGTGTGAAATCCACTGCCCTTATAATAACATCTACTAGGAAATCTAGCACAACTCAATGCAGAATGGAAAGAGCAATGCTTGAGGTCTCTTTACGGGACCATATACGAAATGCGACCCTACGGGAAAGATCAGGTGTTATCGACCCTGTTGCTCATATTGCAAAGCTGAAGTGGAACTGAGCAGGACACGTGGCTAGAATGACAGACGGCAGATGGACTAGAAGGCTGTTTGGAGTGGCGACCACGAGCATACAAGCGCATTCAAGGAAGACCTCATACACGCTGGACCGATGATATAAAGAGAATAGCAGGATCCTGGATACAAACGGCTCAAGATAGGAGACAGGGAACGAAAATTGGGAGGCCTATGTCCACCAGTACTTCAAATATTTGGGCAACTGGTTGAACAATAAAATAACTTATTTCAAAATTTCCTGGGTTTCAGTCAATTTTATTGTTTATTATTTAAAATGTTACAAATACGTTTCGGTGTCTTTCTCCACCATCATCAGTTTGTCTAAAATATACATTTTCCATTTATTATCAATTTAATTAAAAAAAAAAAACTTTCACAAAATTAACATATTAAAATTCAAATCACACACATATTAAAAAGTACAATTTGGGACCTTGGTTCTCAGGTGATAAGTCGGGATAAACATGTTCGGGAAAAGACTAGAATCTATTGTTTAGAGATCTAAATTTGACTTACATGTCTAGATGTTTCTACTTTTACATTTGGTTGGACATTGAATTACCTATTTTATTCGATATCGAGCGAGGGCCCGAAAAACCTGTTTATATTTCGCCTTTTCTTTGCATTCTTGGAATTGCTCTGTAATTCTTCAATATCTGCTGTTTAATTTTTCCAGGTCCATTCAGTTCATGCATGCGATCATATAATTAATGTGTGATACACAGAGCTAAGATTGTCTGTATCTGATCTGAAATTTATTGCATTCTGATGTTTTTTAATTTGTATCATTTCATGGATTCTTCTCTTATTATAGTTGTCTTCATTGATCAATATTTGTGTGTTATTGAAATCAAAATCATGCAACTTTTGTTGTGCATGTTGTGCTAATGCTGTTGCATTTTCGTTAACCTTTCTTAAGCTATACTTATGTTCGTATATTCTTTTCTTTAAATATTGCCCTGTTTGTCCTATGTATGTGTTGTCACAGTTCAAACAGTCAATCTTGTATATTACGTTAGGTGTGTCCAACTTATCGCTTCTAGGCTTAAATTTTGTAAAACATTCTTTTGCCAAGTTGTTTTTAGGTTTTTCCGCTATAGTAATATTATGCGGTTTTAAAACATTTTTTATTTTTGTGTTGATTTCTGGTAATGTGTGGTAATGATACATACTTGATTTCACCTTCTTTTTTCTTTTTTATATTATTTATGTTGTTCCATTTATTTGCATTGTATATTTTATTAATTCTTTGTTTTATAATTGGTTCGAAGAATTCTTTGGGATAGTTGTTCATTATTAGTACCTTTTTTATTTTTTCAAGATTTTTTTGTCTGTATCCACAATGTGCTAATTTTATCGCTCTATCAGTAAGAGCTGTTACCACACTTTTTTTTATATTGTATAGGTGCATATGATTGGTAATTCAAGTATCTACCAGACCACACATCCTTTGTGTACCAGTTTGTTTTTATTTCCCCATTATCGTCATATATAACCGTCATATCCAAAAAGTTTAATGATCTGTTTTTGTCTTCCTCAATGGTGAATTTAATGGTTTCATGGAATGCATTAAACTTATCTAGTGTGTATTGAACTTTTTGGTTTGGCAGGCACATTATGCAGTCATCAACGTATCTTTTTAAAAATCCACACTTAAAGTTTAAATCAGGTAATAGTTTTTCTTCCAGACTTTCCATTACAAGGTTTGCAATTGTTGCAGCTATGGGAGACCCCATAGCTACTCCATATATTTGTGAATAGAAATTGCCCTCGTACTGGAAGTAAGTGGATTTAAGGCACAGCTCTACCGCCCCAATAAACTCATTTTCGGGTAATGATGTGTGTTCCATTATTTCAGACCATCTATCCCTTATGCACTGTACCGAGCAATCTACCGGGATGTTTGTGTATAAAGATACCACATCAAGTGATATTATGCGATGGTTCTCAGGTATTTTCTGCTTTCTTATAAATTCACAGAAACTCCATGAGTCCCTAACGTGATATTGCGACTTTCCCAATATATTACTCAGCACAGATGACAGATATTTAGATAATTGGTAAGTTGGGGCATTTATGTTGTTAACTATCGGTCTCAATGGGTGGCCTGCTTTGTGAAGCTTTGGCAGGCCATATATACAGTGTGTCCAGTATAAAATGATGTACATGGGGATATTGGAAACCGTTAGAGTTACAGGGTGGACCAAATGGCGAAAAAGTTGCGCAATCAACTGCCTATAAATAATCTGTCATCAACTTCTTTGAACTCGGAATAGCAACGGATATACAGGGAAAAAAAGAAAAAAGTGCGTTTTATAAAATCGATTATATTGTGTTTATTATAAAAGATACAGTATCGAAATTATCAGGGTGGGGGTAAGAAACGAGCGTGAATTTGAAAATAAAGTAATAAATAATCTAGGCCCACTATGTTCAATGAGGCCGAAGGCAACTTTTGTTTTTCTTATGGGCGCCATATTGAATTTCTGCATTTTTAAATTCCCCTTTAAATATGCTCTTCAATCATGTATAACATGTTTATGTTCGGTCAAGATAAATAATTAAAATTAACAAAATTAACATTTAATGGTAGTAGGCATTGATATTTCTCTTCAATTTCCCCATAGTGACGTTCGTTGTCTGTTTTAATTACCTAGGTAACTGTCAACGTAGAATTTATTGTCAGTGTCAAGTTTTTGTAGTTAATTGTGTGTTTCAAAATGAATCACTTTTCAAATTATGAAAAATACGATATGTTTTTGTTTGTTGTTTACGGAGTGTTTTATTCTCTGTCGTCGAAATGAAGCGAAAGCTTAAGAAATGTGTATTTAAATAAATATCCAGAAAGGCGACAACCTGGTCGAACTATGTTTAGGCGTCTGAAAGACAACCTTGTAGCTTACGGGAGTTTTGCTAAGGTAAAGAAAAACAAACTTCCAGACGAAAATAAAGAAAATTTGGTAATGCAAAGCGTGGTTGAGACACCTCCTACGTCTTTGCGTCAAATTGAAGCCAAAACAGGTGTTGCGCGGTCAATGGCGAATAGTATTTTAAAGCGTCATAAATATCACCCCTATCGTGAACGGCCCTGCAAGGGACTCCAGAATGGCGATGCGATTAGAAGAATGGCATTTTGTCAGTGGTTTATTCAAAGAAACAACGAGATACCAAACTTTTCCTTAAAAGTCCGTTGGTTAGATGATAGCCAATTTACTAAATGTGGACTATTTAATCGTAAATATACCGTTTTTTGGTCAGATGAAAATCCACGGCTAGTTTGTCAAGTTAGGCACCAAGTTAGGTTTGGATTTAACGTCTGGTTAGGTATTGTGGGTACCCACGTGATTGGACCATTTTTGTTAAATGAGAACTTAAATTCCGAGAGATATTTGAACCTCTTACAAACTAACGTAGCGGAAGCACTTATGGATGTTCCAGTAGCTACCCTGCAAAACTTGTATTTCCAACAAGACGGCGCGCCGCCGCATAATGGACGTATTATCACAGAATTTTTAAATCACGAATTTCCCAACAAGTCGATAGGCAACCTGGGACCAGTAAGATGGCCTGCGAGATCCCCTGACATAACTCCGCTTGATTTTTTTGCATGGGGTTTCCTCAAAAATGTGGTATACTGTAGGTCATACGAAACCGAAGAGCAGCTGAGACACGCTGTTATAGAAGCTGTTAACAGAATTACCAGAATTACCCCAGAAATGATCAGAAAATCCTGTGAAGCAGTAATAAGACGATGTATGTAGTGCGTGCGAGAAAACGGTGGCTTTTTTGAACACCTACTTTAATCCTAAAATGTTACTTGTTCTTTTGCAGTGTTCGATGTATGATCAAAAATAATTTAAAGTAATAATTAATAGAAATATTAATGCCTACTACCATTAAATCTTAATTTTGTTAATTTTAATTATTTATCTTGACTGAACATAAACATGTTATACATGGCTGAAGGGCATATTTAACGGGGAATTTAAAAATGCAGAAATTCAATATGGCGCCCATAAGAAAAACAAAAGTTGACTTCGGCCTCATTGAACATAGTGTGCCCAGATTAATTTTTACTTTATTTTCAAATTCACGCTCATTTCTTACCCCCACCCTGAAACTTTCGTTATTTTATCTTTTATAATAAACACGATATAAAGGATTTTATAAAACGCACTTTTTTCTTTTTTTCCCTGTATATCCGTTGCTATTCCGAGTTCAAAGAAGTTGAGGACAGATTATTTATAGACACTTGATTGCGCAACTTTTTCCCCATTTGGTCCACCCTGTAACTCTAACGGTTTCCAATATCCCCATGTACATCATTTTATACTGGACACACTGTATATGCCCGGTGCAGTGTTTTTGATGTGCGCTAGGGCTCCATCGTACTCTGTGTCTGTGATCAGTTTGTAGGTGTAGTTTGGTGAGCTGTTAAAATAGTTCAAGTACCAGTCGTTGATCACGTTCCAGTTGTCATTGTCGAAGTTAAGGTTTGTCGATATGCTGAAGGCCCTTTGATAGTGTCTGGCGAATGCGTCCGCTTTCTCTTTGTCTGTGTAGCGTTCTATTCCGTTTTCGTCAATTGTGTCAGTAGTGCCAGTATTCCTGTATTGCGCCAGTTTCTTAATTTTTCGCCAGTATGTTTTGCCTTTGTCTTTTTGTATTTATTTACATGTTTCTAGCCATTTGTCTTGTCTGTATTGTCCAATCAAAGTTTTAATGTTTCTGTTAAGTTGGTTCAGTGTCTTTTTTAGGTCGTTATTTTGAGTGTATGTATATAGTCTGTACAGTTCTCTCTTATGTTTTATGAGTCTCAGCATGAATTTGGGTAGTGTATGTCGGTAGAAAGCATTTTTTATTTCCGGACTAAATTTCCGTATGGCTAGTGTAAGTTGTTGTTGTATGGTTTCTATTGAATTGTGCTGTGCTTGTGATTGAATGTAGTCATGTATATGTTGTTTCACTTTGTCTCTGTCAGTCTTTGTTAGGTTTAAGTTTTTCTCTATAGGTGTATTGGAGGTAGGTTGCGTGTGTTGTAAGTCTATGTTAAACGTAATAGCCAGGTGGTCGGATCCAAGCTCGTTGGTTAAGTTTATGTTGTTGATGGTGTTTGTCAGGTTTCTTGTGTGCAGTAGAACGTCTGGTGTTGAGTCAGGGTTTGCGGGCATCAGAAAAGTTGGTGGGGTGTGCTGTTTTATAAAGTCGGAATTTTGTAGAAATCTTTTAAGCTGTTTCGTTTTGCTTTTGTTCATATTAAAGTCGCCTACAATTATTGCATATTTATAGATGCTCGCTTTAGTCAGTATGTTTTGTTCTAGGTTGGAGTGTGGGTGTATGTATGTCAGAAATATGTGTATCAGGTCATGTTGCTAACTATCGGTCTCAATGGGAGGCCTGCTTTGTAAAGCTTTGGCAAGCCATATATATATATGGTGCTCGGCCGTTGTTGCAAGACAGTGTTTGTTTCAAATTATCCGTTATGAATTTATTTTTATGCCATGAATTTATTATTTTATTTAGTTTTATTTGAATATTTGTAGTAAGATCTTTTTTTTCCGGTTTATATGTTTTCAAATCATTTATTAAGGTTAAGGTCATGAAGAATGGATAAAAATGCACCTACATAATATAAAAAAGTGTGGTAACAGCTCTTACTGATAGAGCGATAAAATTAGCACATTGTGGATACAGACAAAAAAATCTTGAAAAAATAAAAAAGGTACTAATAATGAACAACTATCCCAAAGAATTCTTCGAACCAATTATAAAACAAAGAATTAATAAAATATACAATGCAAATAAATGGAACAACATAAATAATATAAAAAAGAAAAAAAAAAGGTAAAATCAAGTATGTATCATTACCACACATACCAGAAATCAACACAAAAATAAAAAATGTTTTAAAACCGCATAATATTACTATAGCGGAAAAACTAAAAACAACTTGGCAAAAGAATGTTTTACAAAATTTAAGCCTAGAAGCGATAAGTTGGACACACCTAACGTAATATACAAGATTGACTGTTTGAACTGTGACAACACATACATAGGACAAACAGGGCAATATTTAAAGAAAAGAATATACGAACATAAGTATAGCTTAAGAAAGGTTAACGAAAATGCAATAGCATTAGCACAATATGCACAACAAAAGTTGCATGATTTTGATTTCAATAACACACAAATATTGATCAATGAGGACAACTATAGTAGTAGTAGTATATATCTTTATTTCTAAAAAAGGCTATCGACCTATCGGTCTTTCTGCCCTTGTTTAATACATACAGTCTTAATCTAAATGAAAACAAATATGAAAATTCTCTTATTCTAGGTTAACAATACTATTAAATAAATAAGATTTCAGTGGCAAGAAGGAATTATTTTATTGTCCACTAGTCCGTAGCGTTTGTAAGTGTTCGAGTAGCGTTAATGTAGGGAAACGAAAGCGGGATTGTCTGGTTGGTCTTGTAAGACAAAGGGGATTCAGTATGGTCCAGTTCTAGGGGTTGTTTGTCCATTTTGTCTGTAGCTGTATGAGTCTTTCCGAGATCTTTGTCATGTTTGTGCGTTCGTATAGTAGTTGGGTGGGGGGGTTGTGTAGTGGGTTTTGGGGGTGTCTTATTCGTGTTATTAGTCTTAGTGCAATTTGTTCTGTTGTTTGTATATAACGTTTTGTCCTTTCTGTTCCGTTGGTCATGAGTATATGTCCATAGTCTGTTACGTGCAAATATTTTGCCGTAAACCTGTTAATTTGTTTTCGACCTCGGCATGCGTGTGCAAGTTATTTGCCAAGCATATCTGTTTTGGTTTTTTTATCATAGAGTTAAATTTTGGCTGTAAAATCCGAATCTAGCAAATTAGGCCGTGACGATCAGATCGGCAGGTCGATTTTTGAGTTTGTTCCGCACGGTCGGGCTTTGAGATTTTCATTGTGTTCAGCGCTACCGCATGGTCGGTTTTGAGTTAGTTTTAGCATCAAGATATCCCTTGATGATTGCATAGATTGCAAAAAACATTGTTTTTCACTGAGAAAGGAGAGTAATCGGCTGAGTCGAAATATTGGTACACAAGGACCGGATAGACGAATCCATGATGGCTACCATGACCACGGGTTATTGATCCGAGATTCCTGGAGCATTTCAAAACCAGTTTTTTTTGGGGAAACTCAGCGGGACCGTTGGATTTTTGACATTGAGGCTGGCTCTGCTGTTTTCCAGTTTGGTAGAAGTTGTATGCTACTTGGAAGCATGCTGGCGCCCAACTTTTGGTGAAGACTTTTGTTTTTTTATCAGTTTTTTTTGGAATTAATAACGGATAATCATTGGAATTAATAGCGTTTTATAGTTAACTGCTTGTGCTGAAACATTCAAGTTCGACTGCATTCAGTTCATTTTGTTTCTTTTTACTTTAATTGCGATTCACAGTCGGACCTGAGTGATTTCCTTATTTATTTTGGTACCCCTTCACTGTGGATTTTTTTATTTTTATTTATGATCACGACCGATCCCCATTGGAAGACCTGCGAGGCCACTGACTGAAGTGATCACTCCAGCAGGTCCCCCTCAGGGTCCTTCCCCTTCACCACCCAGGCTTGATTGAAGTTAAGGTATCCATAGATTAAGGGTGCTACCAAAAATATCCGAGTGATACACTCTAAGTAAATTTATATATTTTTTTACCTTTATTACTCTCAGTAAAATTGTTAACTTGTTTAAATACATTAGTTGTGCAGTTGAATTTGAGTGTGCATAATTTTGTATTGTCCATTGAGCGTTCCAAAAATTGTTCACTAGCCGCAAAGTACTAGCTCTTGCTCTAACTCACGCCCGAGATAAAATAAATATAGTTGGAAGTAAAATTCATAACAAATTGGCGCCCAACGTGGGGCACTATTTAATTTTTTTGGAAGCGCTAAATGGACACTTACGATTCAGGTTTCAATGCAGGATATTTTTGGTCTGTTTAGATATAGGTTGATCGATTGAGGGTTGCCGGTATATTTTGTTATATACTTTCGATATTCTTGTTTCGGTACTGCGGTTATTTTTTTATATATTTTGATACAGTCTGGTAGGTAGTCATGGGGTGGCAAATCAATGCGTTGCATGCTCATGAGCTGGATTATGAAATCCAACTTCGGGGTCTTAAACCCAAGGGTCCTGTTGACGATCGCCGAAAGATTCTGAGGGGTTTGCTGTCGCAGGAGAGTGCAAATCGGAGTTTTTCTCAACCTAAAAATTCTTGCGAATTTGATAGGGATCACAGGGAAATCCTCGAATCCTTGGTCGATTTAAGAGCCAAGATTTCTGATTTTGTGGGAACTTCTTGTGACGTTAAGTATAAGAACTTAACCACCCGGCTCTGGCATGTCACCGGTCGTATAAACCGAATGATTGTTCGCTCCGACGCTGAACAGAAGATTCAGGAGGATGTATTGGTCCAAATTTTGATGTTAGAAAGTGATCTCGACAGCAAATTGAATCCGGTGACTTCTACTCCCAACACGACTGCTTCGAATCCACCTCAATTTAATATGCCCAGTCACTCCGTACCGGTCTATAAAGGGGTTTGCAATAATGTAGCAGATGCTCTTTCTCGAAGTCTGGAAACCGTGTCCGTTTTGAACCTTACGAAATTAAGTGTTGATAAATTTTATAAGGATTTAATTGGGAAAGTTCAAGAATTTCCAGACCGATATCCTACTTTTAAAGCTGAAAATAACATTCTGTATAAGCACATTTTCCCGAAATATGCGTTGGATGGAAACATATGTGATTGGAAAATTGTGGTTCCTAATGCACATAGATTGGAAATTCTTGAAAAATTTCATAATCACGAAACTGCCGGTCATTTGGGTATGTCTAAAACTTTAGCTAGGGTTTCTGAACTGTATTATTGGGCGAATATGCGGGAAACTGTGTATCAGTATGTTAGGAAATGTTCCGTTTGTGCTGCAAGTAAATCCAGTAAATTACCTCAGGCCGGTCTCATGGGAAATTACCGCAATATTAATTTTCCTTTTCAGTTAATTTCCGCAGATCTGATTGAACCATATCCTAGATCTAAATCTGGTAACCAATACGTCCTGGTGGTCGTAGACTGGTTTACGAAATATGTGCTTGTTCATCCGATGGCGAAGGCGACTTCGAAGGCAATTGTTAAATTCATTGAGAACCAAGTGTTTCTTATATTCGGAGTTTGCCAAGTTTTTGCTTGCGATAATGGAAGTCAGTTTACTAGCAAGGAATTTAAAGATTTAATGAAGAAGTATAATGTTCAAAAGGCTTGGTATAATGCTAAATATCATGCTCAAGTTAATCATACAGAGCGGGTTAATCAGACTATCATCACTGCCTTAAGATCTTATATTCATGAAAATCACAAAACTTGGGATCAGTCTATTCACCAAGTCGCTCAAGCCATCCGATTAGCAAAGCATGAGGTTACTGGATTTTCTCCTGCATTTTTGAATTTCGCTGGAAATATACCTGTTGATGGTTCTTTTTATGGTTTGATTGCTGAAAATTCTAGCAATAAAGTGGATATTTCAAGTTCAGTGCATAACCCCGATACAGTTCAAGAAATGCCGGCTATTTATCAGGATGTTCAAAAGAAATTATATGATTCGTACTTGAAGAGTAAAAAACGGTATGACTTGAGAAGGAGGTCTGTTAAGTATCACGTGGGTGACTGTGTTTGGAAAAAGAATTTTGTTTTGTCAAAGGCCATTGATGGGTTTGCCGCAAAGTTAGCCCCTAAATTTATTCCCTGTATTGTAACCAAAGTTATCTCAGATTTGGTTTATCGGTTGAGTGACCGCGATGGTCGTGATTTGGGGAACTGGCACGTTTCGGATATTAAGCCCGATGTAACAATTGACGATGATTAACGATAATGAACAATTCCGCTCTACAGACAGGGGCGTACCTTGGTGTGTGTGATCAGCTTGGCGCAAAACTTGATGATCGCTCACATTGAGGTTGGGAAGAATACTTCTGTTCAGTATTCTGGAGGTGGTAAAAGTCCACCAAGTGTTAGTGCGGAGTAATCTTCAATCGCTTCGCGCTTATTATGTCAGCTGTGTAAATGGCTGACCGTATCTCAATGTTGTCGTTGGTTGTTTTGCGGTTTTTAGTTTAGGGTTGTTTGGTTTTGGCTTGAATTGTGTGATGCCCATTTCTCCAGAATGATTAGTGTCGATCATCACAGGTTTTTTTTTTTATTTCCTCTGTTGGATCAACCTTCAGTTGATCCAACAGCTTCATCCTTCCGGGTCGATAAATTCAGGTTGATGTGGTGTTGATTGCTATTGGTAGCGATATTTTCTTTTTTGTTTTAATGCCGCCCTATGGTCTTTATTTTTTGGACCCGTAGGATTTTTGTTCATAGTCGATGTTTAAAGTTCCGACGTTACCTCTCCGTCTAGCTAGCCTTCAGCGGTGTGACGGCTTAAATTGTAAGTTTTGGTATTAACGCTAGTGGTCTGGTTCGCCATTGGTGTTGCTCTTTAGGACCTAGATTGTAAGTTTTGGCATTAACGGTAATGGTCTGGTTCGCCATTGGTGTTGCTCTTTAGGACATAGATTGTAAGTTTCGGCATTAACGCTGATGGTTGAGGTTCGCTATTGGTGTTGCCTGTAAGGACCTAGTTTTAAAGTTTAGCTCAACGCTTGTCGTCTGGATCCGTGACAGGTGTTTGCTCTTCAGGATCTAGTGAGTTTATTGCGAGAAAAAAAAAAATTTAAACTTGGGTGTTTAAAATTTTTTTTTTTTGGTTACTTAGGGGAGTGTGTTACGTGCAAATATTTTGCCGTAAACCTGTTAATTTGTTTTCGACCTCGGCATGCGTGTGCAAGTTATTTGCCAAGCATATCTGTTTTGGTTTTTTCATCATAGAGTTAAATTTTGGCTGTAAAATCCGAATCTAGCAAATTAGGCCGTGACGATCAGATCGGCAGGTCGATTTTTGAGTTTGTTCCGCACGGTCGGGCTTTGAGATTTTCATTGTGGTCAGTGCTACCGCATAGTCGGTTTTGAGTTAGTTTTAGCATCAAGATATCCCTTGATGATTCCATAGATTGCAAAAAACATTGTTTTTCACTGAGAAAGGAGAGTAATCGGCTGAGTCGAAATATTGGTACACAAGGACCGGATAGACGAATCCATGATGGCTACCATGACCACGGGTTATTGATCCGAGATTCCTGGAGCATTTCAAAACCAGTTTTTTTTTGGGGAAACTCAGCGGGACCGTTGGATTTTTGACATTGAGGCTGGCTCTGCTGTTTTCCAGTTTGGTAGAAGTTGTATGCTACTTGGAAGCATGCTGGCGCCCAACTTTTGGTGAAGACTTTTGTTTTTTTATCAGTTTTTTTGGAATTAATAACGGATAATCATTGGAATTAATAGCGTTTTATAGTTAACTGCTTGTGCTGAAACATTCAAGTTCGACTGCATTCAGTTCATTTTGTTTCTTTTTACTTTAATTGCGATTCACAGTCGGACCTGAGTGATTTCCTTATTTATTTTGGTACCCCTTCACTGTGGATTTTTTTATTTTTATTTATGATCACGACCGATCCCCATTGGAAGACCTGCGAGGCCACTGACTGAAGTGATCACTCCAGCAGGTCCCCCTCAGGGTCCTTCCCCTTCACCACCCAGGCTTGATTGAAGTTAAGGTATCCATAGATTAAGGGTGCTACCAAAAATATCCGAGTGATACACTCTAAGTAAATTTATATATTTTTTTACCTTTATTACTCTCAGTAAAATTGTTAACTTGTTTAAATACATTAGTTGTGCAGTTGAATTTGAGTGTGCATAATTTTGTATTGTCCATTGAGCGTTCCAAAAATTGTTCACTAGCCGCAAAGTACTAGCTCTTGCTCTAACTCACGCCCGAGATAAAATAAATATAGTTGGAAGTAAAATTCATAACAAGTCTAGCAAGGGTCTACAAATAGCTTTATATATTTTGGTGGCGGTGTTTGTGCTAATTCCTCTGTCTTTGTAGGTTAGTGATCGGAAGTGTTTTGTTCTCTTTATTGTTTCTGCCCTGATGTTTCGTATGTGTTTAGTGAATTTAAGTTTGTGGTCAATTGTAATTCCAAGGTATTTTACGTCGTTTTTTGGTTGTGTCGTTTGGCCGTCTGCAGTTATTGTAGGGGAGTCAGCGTTGAGTCTGTGGTTTGTGAGCAGAAGTTGGTTTTTTGACGCGTTTGGTGTTAGTCTCCATTTATAAAACCATGTCATTGTGTTGTTTGTTAGTGTTTGGAGTCTTTGAGCTGCTCTCTCAGTAGTTTTGTCATGTACAATAAGTGCCGTGTCGTCTGCGTATTGTAATATGTATGCCGATCTGTCGATTTGATTTTTGTCTGGTAAGTTGTAATTGTATATGTCATGGCAGTATATATTGTAGAGAAACGGTGAGAGCGGGGATCCTTGAGGGAGCCCTTGTTCAGGGGAAAAAGAAAATGACAGTGTTTTGTCAATTCGTACTTGTAGTTGTCTGTTTTCTAGTAAGTTCTTTATGGTGTGTAGTAGATATGTTGGTGTGTGTAGTTTGTACAGTTTGTATAGTAAGCCTCTATGCCAGACACTGTCAAAAGCCTTGTTAATGTCCATAAACAGGCAAGATGTCTTTCTGTCAGTTAGGTGGGTAGTTTGTATATTGTTGGCCAAAATAAAGAGCGGATGAGCGGTCGAGTGATGCTGTTTGAAATCAAATTGGTAGGTAGGTATATACTTTCCAATCACTTTGTCAAGCCGCTGCTTCATTATGCATTCAAAAATCTTGCCTAGTACTGGAAGTAGTGTAATTGGTCTGTAGTTGCTCGGTTGTGTATTGTCCAGTCCATTTTTGGGTATAGGGATTATTAAGCCGTTTTTCCATGTTTCTGGGATTCTGCCATTTGTGATGCAGTTGTTCAATTCAGTTAGGATCAGTTTGTGTGTTTCTTGAGTTAGGCTTTTCAGGACTTTTGCCTTAATTTTATCCTTCCCCGGTGCAGTGTTCTTGATGTGCGCTAGGGCTTCATCGTACTCTATGTCTGTGATCAGTGTGCAGGCATAGTTTGGTGAGTTGTTAAAATAGTTCAAGTACCAGTCGTTGATCAAGTTCCAGTTGTCATTGTCGAAGTTAGGGTTTGTCGATATGCTGAAGGTCCTTTGATAGTGTCTGGCGAATGCGTCCGCTTTCTCTTTGTCTGTGTAGCGTTCTATTCCGTTTTCGTCAATTGTGTCAGTAGTGCCAGTCTTCCTGTATTGCGCCAGTTTCTTAATTTTTCGCCAGTATGTTTTGCCTTTGTCCTTCTGTATTTCTTTACATGTTTCTAGCCATTTGTCTTGTCGGTATTGTCCAATCAGAGTTTTAATGTTTCTGTTAAGTTGGTTCATTGTCTTTTTTAGGTCGTTATTTTGAGTGTTTGTATATAGTCTGTACAGTTCTCTCTTATGTTTTATTAGTCTCAGTATGTATTTGGGTAGTGTATGACGGTAGAAAGCATTTTTTATTTCCGGGCTAAATTTTCCTATGGCTAGTAAAAGTTGTTGTTGTATGGTTTCTATTGAAATGGGGTGTGCTTGTGATTGAATGTAGTCATGTATATGTTGTTTCACTTTGTCTATGTCAGTCTTTGTTAGGTTTAAGTTTTTCTCTATAGGTGTATTGGAGGTAGGTTGCGTATGTTGTAAGTCTATGTTAAACGTAATAGCCAGGTGGTCGGATCCAAGCTCGTTGATTAAGTTTATGTTGTTGATGGTGTTTGTCAGGTTTCTTGTGTGCAGTAGAACGTCTGGTGTTGAGTCTGGGTTTGCGGGCATCAGAAAAGTTGGTGGGGTGTGCTGTTTTAGAAAGTCGGAATTTTGTAGAAATCTTTTAAGCTGTTTCGTTTTGCTTTTGTTCATATTAAAGTCGCCTACAATTATTGCATATTTATAGATGCTCGCTTTAGTCAGTATGTTTTGTTCTAGGTTGGAGTGTGGGTGTATGTATGTCAGAAATATGTGTATCAGGTCGTTTAAGTAGGGTAGCGTAAAGTGTAGACAGTCGTTCAAAGGGTTGTTGAGGGAGGGAGGATTTGCTCTTCCAAGTTTATATGTTGGTTTTAGGAGAGCTGCGACCCCGCCCCTGGCATGATTGATGGTATTTCCATGCCTATAGATATACTGCCAATTTCTGTACGTTGGTGTTTGTCCTAGTTTGGTTTTAGTCTCTACAAATATGCAGCAGTCTGTGTCGTTTTGTTCTATGTAATTGTAAATAAGTGTTTTTTTGCTGTTAAGTCCGTTGATGTTCGCGTAAAGTACTTTCATATTGAATCTTGTATGCTCGTCACCGTCTGTCTCATTTGTTCGCAGGGTTCAGTTGGAGAGCGTCCCTCGGGCAGGAGCATGTCAAACATTAGGATGTAGACATGGTTCCCGAAGAAAACAACGGAGGTGTCAATGTCGAAGTCTTCTATAAATTGTTTTCGTAGTTTTTTTAGTAGTTCGTCTCTGTTGGTATTGTTTGTCTTGTTAAGTTGATGTTTGTATTTGTTTATGATGTGGTCATGTGTTGTAATGGGTGTGTGTATTCTACTTGCCACTGTCGTTGTCTCCGCAATCCCGGACGTACGTTTGTTTACACATTTTATTTTTACGTTTGGGATGCCGACGATTGGGGCTGTCGGTCGTTTGGGGCATTTCATGCTCCATGCTGCGTGGTCCTCTGGTTTGCATGCTGCGCACTTGGTTGGCAGCGGTGACTCGCATTTGGATGTTGGATGGGGTCCCTGGCACTTGTTGCATCTTGGTGCTTGTTTGCAGTCTTCAGTTTTGTGGCTGAACAGGTTGCATTTGCCACACGGCGCAGGCACGGATGCTGGTGGTTTACTTTCGGTGATTTTGAAAATGCGGCCCAAAAAATGAACCGCACGGTCGCTCATCAACCTTTCGTATGTGGATATGTCGCCGGTTATTAACCTCATCATGAGTGTGGGTGCGTTGCGCTCTCGCGAGATAATTCTCCTGCAGAACCTTATTCTGAAGCCCTGCTGCTCCAGGCGTTCCAGAAATATGCTGTCTTCAATGTCCAGGTCGACCCCAGTGGCGACGACAGAATATGATGGTGTAATATGGTGGTGACCTGACTTTTGTTGTCGGATTAGTGGGAGGTTATCGTTTTTTTGTAATTTGTAACTTGTTACAGTGTTTTCTTGTTTTAGTTGTTGTAAAATTGTTGATGTTTTGTCCTCCTGGTTGGTTTTGATTAGGAAGTAATTATCTTGCCTGATAATCACATCCTTGTTGTTGGGGTTGAGTTCCTCCCACCTGATTGCAAATTGGACTCTGGTGATGGTCGACAATGCGTTCGCTGTGAATGTGTGCGAATACGTGGGAAATCTTGTTGATGTTGTCTTGCTCTTTGTTGTTTGGTTTTTGTTGTTTGTAGACTGATAGTCCAAAGCTATAGTCGTTTGGCCTCAGGTGTTGTCGTTGTGGGGGTTGGCTGGGTTGGCTGGGTTGGCTGGGTTGGCTGGGTCGTCTTCGGTTTTCTGCCCCGTTTTTTCGTTCGTGGCTTTTTGAACCCACCATCCTGGGAGGCATAATCCGATTCGGATTCTTGCGAACTCCCAGGGTCCATCCTTTCGTTTGAATTTCACTCGTATGTATATATATATATATATATATATATATATATATATATATATATATATATATATATATATATATATATATATATATATATATATATATATATACATATATATATATATTGTCCGTTTGTGAAAAGTTCACAGTGGCAACGTTGCACAGTCCAAAGTTTAAACGGGCCTGATGCCTTTTCAGGTAGTAGCAAAACCGGGCGGTTTACTTCGCTTTGCTGGTCCCACTTTTGGCACTTTCGCACTTTTACACCATTGTATTGGCGCGCTCGTAAACACCCAACCGCTCGCTACGGTGGCTCGACTCAGAATCAGGACAACTATAATAAGAGAAGAATCCATGAAATGATACAAATTAAGAAACATCAGAATGCAATAAATTTCAGATCAGATACAGACAATCTTAGCTCTGTGTATCACACATTAATTAGATGATCGCATGCATGAACTGAATGGACCTGGTAAATAAAAATTAAACAGCAGATATTGAAGAATTACAGAGCAATTCCAAGAATGCAAAGAAAAGGCGAAATATAAACAGGTTTTTCGGGCCCTCGCTCGATATCGAATAAAATAGGTAATTCAATGTCCAACCAAATGTAAAGGTAGAAACATCTAGACATGTAAGTCAAATTTAGATCTCTAAACAATAGATTCTAGTCTTTTCCCGAACATGTTTATCCCGACTCATCACCTGAGAACCAAGGTCCCAAATTGTACTTTTTAATATGTGTGTGATTTGAATTTTAATATGTTAATTTTGTGAGTTTTTTTTTTTAATTAAATTGATAATCAATGTAAAATGTATATTTTAGACAAACTGGTGATGGTGGAGAAAGACACCGAAACGTATTTGTAACATTTTAAATAATAAACGATAAAATTGACTGAAACCCAGGAAATTTTGAAATAAATTGAAGTACAGTCAGGAAAATATACACAACAATAAAATAACATGTGACGAAGAGGTAAGAGTAAGAATTGAAATGGCACGCAGGGCGCTTGGTAAATGGAAGACCACTCTTACCAACAGAAACCTTTCAGTACAAACGCGCCTAAGAACACTTCGAGGTTACATATGGAACATTCTTCTGTACGAATGTGAGACATGGACACTTAAGATCGACACCATAAAAGAAGCCTTTGAAATGTGGTGTTACCGGAGAATCCTGAAAATCTCTTGGACTACACACACCAGCAATGAGGAAGTTCTCGGACAACTAGACGAAGATCGGGAACTCCTAAATACTATAAAAGCAAGAAAAGCTGTCAAATCAGCTATTTTGGACACATAGTAATGCGAGATACCAAATATCACATTCCCCGCCTGATCATCCAGGGAAAGATTGAGGGTGAAGATGGACAGGCCGCAAAAAGCTATCATGACTGCGAAACATACGAACTTGGACTGAACTGGGAGTGAAGCAGCTGTTCCGAGCAGCAGAGGATAGAGGAAAGTTCCGTCAGATTGTCATGGGGATAGCTCACGCCTGAAGACAGGCACGGCACCTAGAGAGAGATGTCAACCAGTGGATGCAGAAGGCTGTTGGATGTTGGATGAAACATTAACGAAGATTTCAACAAGATAGAACAGCAATATTTTGTGTTACCGGTTAAGCAACGGTTGAATAACAATTACTCAGAAAAATGGATTGGAAGAACGTTAGATTGGCCTATAAGGTCTCCCTATCCTAAGATCTTAGAATCTTTTTGTTGGTGCACTTGACATTTGAAGTGTGCAAAACCCACCAGCACAATTCAAATGTTAACACAGCAAATTATCACTGAATGTCGTGCTGTCCCTGCGTAAATAAATTTTTTATATATCATCTAGGCAGCCGAAACTAAATTTACGTCCATATGTAACCTCGTAAAATATTGCCCCTTAATCGACACAATTCCCATTATTGGAGCAATTCAAATTTACACGTGTTCAGAGAGCAAATTTTTCAAGAATCCTGACAATTTAAAGTTTATTGCGCTATGAGAACTGTTAGCGTCACTCGCTTTTTTGGATCACTCTAAATAAAATGTGCTTATAAACTTTGTTAGTGAAGGCTATTTGATCATTTTAGAGAATTTTTAAACCGACTATGTAGACAAATTGCCGCTCGCTGTTCGTAGAAATCTATTTTATCAGCATGATGGCGCTCCTCAAAATCGTGGCTACCTCATCGATAATTTATCAATAATGGTCCTTTTCTTTCGCCATCCCGCTCGCGAGATCTCTCAGTGCTCAGATTTTTTATCTGAGGTACAATTAAAGATCGAGTCCATAAGATTCCCATTACAACTATGGAAGAGTGCATGCAGCGAGTGAGGAATGAATTTACAAACTTTAGCACCGAGTCAAAAATAAAAGCGACCCATGAACAACTGCTGCTCGGATGCGAAAAATTTTTTGACGTTAAAGGACGTCAGTTTGAAAATTTACTGGAAAAACTTTTTTTTTAGTGAAACTTCTTTAGGCGCATTTAGCACTTTTTTGTGGCTGTTGAATGAGACTGAGCCGTCACGCTCGGCTATGTAACGCTCCTTCGGGTAAAGTCGGCTTGAGTCGACTAAGTGAGAGAGAATCAGTCGGCAGAGCGAGACAGTAGAGAGAGATTGTGGGCACAGATCACAGAGTGTAGATTGGACCGTTTTCTATCCCGCCAAAACATGTTTCGCCGGAATCAGCCACCAGTGGCGTAGTCTAATGACCAGTGGATCGTTTCTCTGTCTTTATTTTGCAGATTTCACATATCCGATGTCGTCAAATAACTAGACGCCATTTTAGAATCATTAGCACTTTTAACGTGTTTACGATAACTTTTTACTGTCTAAGCTTCAGAATACAATTTTATTTGTTATACTGAGATAACTGTGCCGTTTATCTGAGTTTTAGAACAATTGAATATAAGGTAGCCAGGTACCCGATTAAGTATCGTGTTAATTTATTAATTAATTATCTTTGATTAATTAAGTGTTATTATTTAATGTGAATTAAAGTTATTTCAAATGTGTATGTAGATGTTTTCTCGTTTTTGAATCACGAACGATCTAACTCATGTAACTTCAATACTACTACTACTAACTGAATCTCTAGGTTTTTTTAGTTTAATAAATACCTATTGCATAGAGAAATTCAGGTGCTTGATTTTCCCAATGAATTCTAGTTTTAACACGAACGAATCTTTAGCAGGCGACTTGAATTCACTTTATGATCTCCGCGATCTCTGCTTAAGTTCCGATAATATTTCAAGCATCTCATAATGCCCTTTAATTGTGATATTAATTGAAGCGCTAATTTAAACATCACAATCAAATGGCATTATGAGATGCTTAAAATATTATTGAAACTTAAGCCGAAATCGCAGAGGTTAGAAACTGAACTTAAATATCCCGCTAAATTTTGATTTGAACACAATCGGTAAAGAAGTTTTCTCCTGCAAGCAGTGGAAATTCGACTCTAGTTTCGAAATCAGCCGCTGGGAATAAGAGACAAATAGCATTCTACATGCTTATATGGCAGTTTCCAAACTATAACCTCTGTGATCTGTGATTGTGGGTATTGAATGAGTGGTGATTTCAAGTTGATTTTTCAAAAGTCACATCGAAGCCTTTAGTCGATTTTTTTAAATCAACATTAACATCAACATGTCTATCTAGGGTTTTATTATGTTATTTTCAAAACATGATAAGGAAAAATACTGGGGAATCAAAATAAAAAATTAATCGTTTATTTAAAAACAATACTTAAACACAAAAATATATTCTAAATACGATTTATAATATATAAAGATTTGTACAATGCTCAAATATTAGCCAACTTTAAAATACCTAAAATTTTACTGACAAAATTGTCAATTATATGATAAACTTTACAAAAGTATACAGTGTTAAAAAAAACATCTTTATTGTTCAATGAGGGTAACGCAACACTCGTCTTTGAGTCTCTTTTCACTTTTCCACATGGTAAAAAATTTTCTGAAAATGTAGCAGGAAGGTATCGCAGTTAATGAAGACCGTAAGTCCGAAACCGGCTCTGAGATTGCCTCCTGCTACTTTTTCAGATATGTGTAGAAGTAACAAGCTATGCCACCAACCTCTGTAGCATGAACACTAATCGAGTTATAATAAAACTATGCTAAAAACGCTAAAAATAGAAAGTTTTAAGAAATAAATCTACATCGGAACATACAACTGGACAATTTCTCAAAAACTGAACACGCATGAAACTCAGCATAGGTCGCATGTTGAGAATTACTATAGGACAACATAATTTCTATTTGCATATAAACTTGCAACCAAACACATTCCTAATTGTGCAAATATACAATTACAGAAATTCTCACGCAAATTTGCCATATAAAAATCTATGCATAAACACTTTTTCACAATACACAAATCAAAGCATATCTGCAATCTTTTATAATTAGTGCTAATAAAATAGTTCCTTCAATGGTCATCATTGCATTTTTGATTAAGCAAGTACTACCTACGGCGACAATACAGTTAGATCTTCTAATTCATTTGTAATGAAATACGAAGTACTTCAAATTGAACCTGAGTATGTGACCTCCAAATTAGGTTTTTTTTTTATAATGGTGTGTGTATAAATATGCAAGTAATGACCTTGCTTGGCAGATCTCAAAACCTTGAAGCTTATTTATCGATAAGGATCATTTTTTTCTGGAATTAAATAGGTTTCAAAAAAGCATTTCTTGAGACCTTATAAAAAAATTCAATAGTTTTCGTGTGATTTCACAATTCCAATATACAGTGTGTCCAGTATAAAATGGTATACCTAGTACCATTAATCTTAATTTTGTTAATTTTAATTATTTATCTTGACCGAACATAAACATGTTATACATGGCCTATTTTCTATTTTTTTTATAATTTATTTCTAATTCACGCTCATTTCTTACCCCCACCCTGAAAATTTCGTTATAATATCTTTTACGATAAACACGATATAAAGGATTTTATAAAACGCACTTTTTTCTTTTTTTCCCTGTATATCCGTTGTTATTCCGAGTTCAAATAAGTTGATGACAGATTATTTATAGGCACTTGATTGCGCAACTTTTTCCCCATTTGGTCCACCCTGTAACTCTAACGGTTTCCAATATCCCCATGTACATCATTTTATACTGGACACACTGTATGCGCATGACGAAATCGAGCGATTTCGAATCGAACTAATTCGTTTTATCTAATTTAACTAATTATATCAAGAATGGTTTATATATTATTAATTATTATTATATCAATTATAATTATATCAAGAACTAAAAACAGTTTTTTTTTTAATCTAGGGTTCTCTAATTTTTCTAGTTGCCTTTATAAATTGAACGTGAACTGTTATTTAGACGTATCCAAAATTCTTGAAATTTTCTATAATTTGTTCAACAGCACACCGTGAAGGCTTCTGTTTTTGTGGATATCGAATGGCAAATGTGTCACAGGTTCTTGATATAACTTTATCACATTCTCCATAAATAATAAATAAGTTTAAAAAATCTTCGTTCGTATAATTTAAGCGTCTGAGCATCATTTTTAATTATTTTCAAAAGGTAACTGACAGCTGTAAGCATTCCTTTGGCATTTGGTTGCATTAAAAATGGCCACTTTCGTCATGGCAACTAAGAGTGGCAGTATTTAAAATAAGATGCGACAAATAGCCATATGAAAACATTAAATTGATAATATTTCGAAAACTAAACTCTTTTGGAATAGACAACTTTACACAAACTTACCCTTAATTTTAACACTGAATAAGATAAAATTATCAAAAATGAGGGTTTCCATTTAAAAAAATTGATTTTGGACGGTTTTCTCAACGTCATTTTCAAACTTATATTTTTAAAACTTTGTATTAATAGTTATTTTCGTTTTGTATATTATTTTTCCTGACTGTACTTTAATTCATTCCAATGTATTCCTGGGTTTTCAGTCAATTTTATTGTCACTAATTATGGTGTTATGTGATTACCAATGTATTCCTGGGTTTTCAGTCAATTTTATCATCACATAACACCATAATTAGTGACAATAAAATTGACTGAAAACCCAGGAATACATTGGAATGAATTAATAGTTATGAAAGTTTTGCCGAAATTCCATTAAAGTAAGTCCTTTTCAACAGGAAATGCGACTCAAATTAAGTTGTACAAATTTCCTTATAGGAAAAATGAATGATTATTCGAGTGGCTGCAACTGTCATTTTTTACATAAAATTTCAAATATATCAAAAATGGTTAACTTTAGGTATATGATAGTAGTAGTAAACATCTTTATTTCTAAAAAAAGGCTATCGACCTATCGGTCTTTCTGCCTTTGTTTAATACATGTAGTCTTAATCTGAATAAAAAATAAATATGAAAATTCTCTTATTCTAGGTTAACAATCTTATTAAATAAACTTTCCAATTCCAATGACAAGAAAAAAATATTTTATTGTCCAGTAGTCAGTTGCGTTTGTAAGTGTTCGAGTAGCGTTGATGTAGGGAAACGGAAGCGGGATTGTCTGGTTGGTCTTGTAAGACAAAGGGGATTCAGTATGGTCCACTTGTAGGGGTGGTTTGTCCATTTTGTCTGTAGATGTATGGGTCTTTCCGAAATCTTTGTCATGTTTGTGCGTTCGTATAGTAGTTGGGTGGAGTGGTTGTGTAGTGGGTTTTGGGCGTCTTATTCGTTTTATTAGTCTTAGTGCAATTTGTTCTGTTGTTTGTATATAACGTTTTGTCCTTTCTGTTCCGTTGGTCATGAGTATATGTCCATAGTCTAGCAAGGGTCTACAAATAGCTTTATATATTTTGGTGGCGGTGTTTGTGCTAATTCCTCTGTCTTTGTAAGTTAGTGATTGGAAGTGTTTTGTTCTCTTTATTGTTTCTGCCCTGATGTTTCGTATGTGTTTAGTGAATTTAAGTTTGTGGTCAATTGTGATTCCAAGGTATTTTACGTCGTTTTTTGGTTGTGTCGTTTGGCCGTCTGCAGTTATTGTAGGGGAGTCAGCGTTGAGTCTGTGGTTTCTGAGCAGAAGTTGGTTTTTTGACGCGTTTGGTATTAGTCTCCATTTATAAAACCATGTCATGGTGTTGTTTGTTAGTGTTTGGAGTCTTTGAGCTGCTCTCTCAGTAGTTTTGTCATGTACAATAAGAGCCGTGTGGTCTGCGTATTGTAATATGTATGCCGATCTGTCGATTTGATTTTTGTCTGGTAAGTTGTAATTGTATATGTCATGGCAGTATATATTGTAGAGAAACGGTGAGAGCAAGGGGTATATGATATTGTACATGAAATATGTTTATAATTTGTAGTAGAACTGAAAAATGTAATAATATATAGGGTGTTCCATTTACAATAAGCAAGTTGATACCTACTTCCGGTATAACCCGAAGTGCGGCCATCTTGCAAATATTTTAGATCGCTTGCCCCCAATGACCTACGTATACTGTCCAATTTTCAAATCTCTCCTAATTATAGTTTGCCAGATATCGATCGAGGCGGTTCCCGGTGGGACACCCTGTAGTGTTCGGAACAGGATGTTAAAAACTGACCCAGGAAAAGAATAACAGCTCTTATAAAAGAAGGCAAGCGGATGTGAGACCACAGCATTTTCCATAAGCTCTAAAAATGCAAAGATCTTGTGTTAAAGCCAAAAAACGATAAAAATCTTTCGCAACAGTACAGACCGATCAGCTCATTGCCCGCGATAAGCAAAGGAAATCGAACGAGTCCTACTTTAAAGATTCGAACACAAAACGACATCCCTAAACATTGTGCAAATGGCAATTTGGATTTAGGATGAAAAGGCAACCACCAACCTGTAATGACAGAAAACACATCCCAAAGGGTACCACACACAGCTTAGAAGGCACGAAGCCAGGAAAAAATAGTAGAGTTTAGTGGGTAGGAAAATAGGTGGAGTGGGTTTTTGGCTTTCTAGCTGCTAAATTATGAGCCAGTTTACCCAAATAATTAGAAATTAAAAACATGTTATTAAAATATATAGGGCGATTTACGTAGACCGTGCATTAGAAGTTCCTCCACTTGCAGTTGTTTTAGAAACTTCCAATTTTGTTTCCGGTCATAACTGGTCGTGCCGAAATCATGTAAAATAGATTTAGACCTTCAGCTATACAGCGTGTACGAAAACTTTAACCTGACTTTCTTATTTCAAATGCAAACCCTTAATTTCTGTAGCATAGTTCGATAGACCTCCCAATTGCGAGTGTCGACAACCTTAGTTTTGTTAACTTATATCTCATGGTTTTTTTACGTCAATTCTTTAAAAATAAATGTCATGTCACATGTTTACGGAACAAGCCATAACTAAGGAACGGATTTACATTCGAAACCCAAATTTGGAGGCAGATAGCTGAAAGCCCAAGCTAACTTCCCAGACCACATTAGGGTACAAACTTTCTCACAATTTTCAAACAGGACCAAAAAAGTTAGTAGGTGCCATTTAAAAAAATGATTTTTTGACTCTAGTTACAACAATATTTGTAGGCTACATGCACATGTCTTAACAAAATGGGTACCTTAAAGTGATCTGGGGAGTTAGCTTGGGCTTTCAGCTAACTACCTACCAAATTTGGGTTTCGAATGTAAATCCGTTCCTTAGAAATAGCTTGATCCGTAAACATGTGTCATAAGCATTTTTTAAAAAAAATTGACATATATCAAAAACTATAAGAGATAAGTTAACAAAACGAGGGTGACTGTCCCAAACTCGCAATCGGACGGCCAATCCAACTTTGACAAAAAATGTCTAATGAACGGTCTACGTAAATCACCCTGCATACACTTATACACCCTTGTATAATAGAAACGAGTTCAAGCAGTATAAACTCGGCAGTTCATGCAGTTGCACAAACTCGGCGTTTTGTGCCGTTTGCTGTTTGCAAATAACCAGGCTTTATTTTTTTGGTGGTTGCAGTTTGTGCATTTCCGGATTCAACCAATAAGGGAAGGAATTAGATACCACTGAGTGTCACCCACTGACATTTGGCAAAATCTGAACATAATCATAATTTATTTTGCTTTCTGGATGTTGTCTCATGAGATACGACTTTAACGGGAATGCCACATGTAGATTCAGCGCGCTATAGTTAAGCCCTATGCGAAAATAACTCCTTAAAAACGCCCCCATCGCTTTACGCCGCATATGCTCCAATCTGTTGATATTGGGGCAAGACTATGACGCTTAGATCCATCTAAAAGCAAGTACCTTCCGTCTCTATAATCATGACATATTTTGATAATCGGTAAAAAATTGTATCAATATCAGTAGTATAATAACACAACCTAAAACATATTGGCATGAAATCTAACTTATTTTTTTAGGTACAATACATCCGCTAATTTTCCGACCAATCACATTTCACCGTCGGGAACAGCAAACCGCACAATATAAATAATCGAAACACAAACTGCGCCAACGGGAGTAACTGCAACGACTTGAAAGCTTTAAGGTTGATTTATAAACTCTACAGTTGGTGCCGTTCGTCGTTTGGCTTTTCCGCCGTTCGCGAAATAGACAAATGGGCGTGCACGTATCAATTTATAAACCCGGCGTTGTGTGTAGTTCGTCGTTTCAATTACGTTTTCATGCCGCTGGTAATTAAACAAATTTTATTTCTCCGGCGACTGTCGTTCGAGCCGTTGTCGATTAACCAATGAGAGAAAAAGCTGCATATGACGTGAATGACGAATTCAAAATTATGAGTACTTGTACAATTTGGGGCACAAGAACTACAAAAATGCCCAGTAGAAACGGGATGCCTGGGCTGATATGCTCCAATAGGGTTGAGGTTGGGGTTAGTCAATTAGAGGCCTGCAGATCGCTTTATATATGATAGTTGCTGTCTTGGTGCTGATACCCTTGTTTTTGTAAGTAAGTGTGCGGAAGTGTTTTGCTCTCTTGGTTAGATCTGTTCTGACGTTTTGTACGTGTTTTGTGACTTTTAGATTATTGCCCATTGTTATTCCTAGGTATTTGACATTGTCGGTGGGTTTGATTATTTGACCGTCCGTGGTGATGTTTGGAGAGTCTGATTTAATTCGGTGGTTTGAGAGGAGCAGCCGGTTTTTTGATGCATTTGGTGTGAGCCTCCATTTGTAGAACCATGATGTTATTGTGTCTGTTAGTGTCTGGAGTTTGTCCACTGCTCTGGCGGTCGTTCTGTCATGCGCGATAAGGGTAGTGTCGTCAGCGTATTGCAGCAGGTAAGCGTTTTGGTCTATACCTTCTTTGTCTGTTTTGGGTGTATATGTCATGGCAATATATGTTATAAAGCAGGGGTGAGAGTGGTGAACCCTGAGGTAAGCCTTGCTCAGGTGAAAACGGGATAGAGTAGTCGTCGTTGATTCGTACCTCCAGTTGTCTGTCTTCGAGTAGTTGTTTAATATGTATTAAGTAGTTTGGAGTGCCAAGTTTATGTACTGTCTGATCAATCTCATTGCAAGATGACGTCAGCTTGTCGCGCTTTGTCCGATAATGAGTGTTAAGCATTGGGCACGTCGTAGCTAATTCCGTATTGTTTTATCAGCGCCAAAAGACGAAGAGGAAGTTTATATGTTTATTGTCATTGACACTAACATATATATTTAACTAAATTACAAACATTTGTTATTAACAATGCCGAAACGATACAGTGAATGCGAACAGCGTTTAATTATCAAGCTGATAAACTATTTTCAGCTTGAAAATGAAGCTTGAATGAAAATTTCAGCTTGAGAATGAATGGTGAGGAATGGGTTTTAGTGGGTAAACAGGTAAGCTGGAGTCCCACACAACCTAGAGCGCTACAATAGTAGCTTTCTGGACAATGCGAAAGATGGCATTTCCGAAACTTCATCGACAAAAAAAATATATATATATTTATGTGGTTTTAAATAAATTTCAATAAAATTATACCAAACGTTAGTTTTCTTCCTTTGGTTTCTCAAGTGTTATTTAACAATTCAAAACCCATTTCAATCCATTCAAATCAATCAATGGTCATCATTCATTCATCCAATTAAAAAAAAATTGTAAATACAATTTTCTAAATATTTAAAATATTTACAAAGATGTAATTGCAAGTCAAAATAAAACTAATCATTTTATGAAATTCCAATGTATGTTTTTCATGTTTGCCTATTAAGATCAATATTTTAAACCGTTTGCTTCTTTTAAAGTGTCGACTTTCAGACGAACTTGTTCCGGCATCCAAAAGTGGGTTCATAAAACAAAACTGACTATGTTGATACAATATAAGACGAAGGGCCACTTTATGCAATTATCGAAAATATTTTAAAGAAATAAAATAATATATAACCTTTAATACAGTGTTGCTAGATTGTATGTTAATATGGGAGTCCTTTTTCATAGTTCGCTGAGCTTTCACAACACATCAACTGTGCCTGGGAAACACGACTTAATTAAAGACGTCGCTCATTTGGCGCCTGACGTCACGTTTTGTGACGTCATGTTGCAATGAGATTGATCAGAGTATAGTTTGTACAGTAAGCCCTCCATCCACACACTATCAAAGGCCTTATTTATGTCTAAAAACAGGCTGGCAGTTTTTCCCCTGGTCAAGTGTGTGGTTTGTAGGTTGAACAAAAACTGGATGTATAGTTAAGTTTTTAGTCTTGAAGCAAAACTGGTATTTTGGGATATGATGTCCTATTAAATTATGTAATCTGTTTTTTATGATGTGTGCAAACAGTTTGCTCAACCCCGGGAGTAGCTAAACGTTAAGTTTTCCTAATATGAAGTCGTGTGTCTCCTGTGCTAGATGCTTAAGTACCTTGCTTTTAATATTGTCTTTCCCGGGTGTCGTGTTTTTCAGTTGTGCTAAAGCTTCGAGATATTCAGTCTCTGTAATGAGTTCGTGATTTAGATCCGTCGTGTTTCTTGAGAATTCGTCATGCCATTTGTTCACCCGTTCCCAGTTGTTAGTGTCAAAGTTTATATTTGTTGATCTTTTGAAGGCCCTCTGAAAGTGACCGGCGAAGGCGTCCGCTTTGTCTTTGTCCGGGTATCGTTGTGTTCCCTGTTCATTGATAATACCTATCGGATTTGTTTTTTTGTATTTAGATATTTTTTTTATTTTCCGCCAATATGTTCTTCCTTTGTCTTTTTCGATTTCTTGGCATGTTTCAATCCATGTGTGTTGTCGGTATTGAAATATCATAGCTTTAATGTTTCTGTTTAAGTTGTTAATTGTTCTTTTGATAGAGTCGTCCTGTGTAATTCGGTATTGTCTATATAAATCTCTTTTTTGTTTTATTTGTCTTAGTACAAACCTGGGTAGAGTATGCTGATAAAAGGCATTTTTAATTTGTGGTGAGAATTTTTTTATGTTATGTGAAAGGTGCTCTTGCAGATCTTCGATGGAGATAAGTCCGGGGTTTGCCTTAGTCCAGTGTGTGTGGTTTAACTTTATCCAAGTCGGTCTTGTTTAAGTTGAGTTTTTTGGAGCTGGGTTTTGCTGTGGGGATAGTAGGTACAGTTTGTTGTGAGTTGAAGTTAAAAGTCATAGCCAAATGGTCTGATCCGAGTTCGTTGGTCAATCTTATCGTGTCGATGTTGTTTGTAAGGTTTCTTGTATGTAGTAAAACGTCTGGTGTTGAGTCTTGGTTGTCAGGCATCAAAAATATCGGTGGAGTGTGTCGTCTTATAAAATCTGAGTTTTATAAGAATATGTTTAATTGTCTCTTTTTCATTTTGTTCATGTTAAGGTCTCCAATAATTATGGCATATTTGTATAGACTTGCTTTCGTTAGAATGTTTTGCACTATGTTGGAGCGAGGGTGGATATACACTAAGAAAATGTGCACTTTGTCGTCTAGGTAAGGTAGAGTAAAATGAAGACAGTCGTTTAGAGAGTTGTTTAGGGAAGGCGGATTGGCCTTACCCAGTTGCACCGTTGGCTTAAGTAAGACTGTCGCACCCCCTCTAGCATTGGCCGTGGTGTTGCCGTGTTTACAAATGTAGTTCCAGTTTCTATAAATAGGTGTTTGTCCCAGTTTTGTTTTGGTGAATTGAATTATTTACCTAAGTATTTTATTGATATGATTATTGACCTAAGGAGAGAAATATGACTTCTCATTAGGGAAATGGAGTAAATAATGGTGACTTCTCAGGTTAGTAGAGAGAAAAATGTTTATTCGGGACTGTATTATCTACCTCTACTATAAAATGTACATGCTTGTCATTAAATTATTTTCCACATTATGCTGCCACGGCACTTGTCCAAGTTCAAACAAAATACTGGGCAAGGTTGTCTCCTAGTTGGTAAAAGTCTGCACGACTTCTATTTGCACTTAGTCGTCCAACTGACTGCAGGGGTGTTTCATCTCTCCTCCAATCACCATTTTCCATTCCTGCACTATCTGCAAATCCTGGTGGACAATTCAGATTTTCGCAACTGTCAGACTGCATTTCCTTTAAACCGAAATTGTGCAGAACGGTTACAGCTTTCACAATGTTATCAATATTCTCTACTTTTGCAATAATTTTTGTTTTTAGGATCCGCCATCTGGCAACTAAAATTCCGAAGCTGTTCTCAATAGTCTGACGAGCACGCGACAGTCGGTAATTAAACATTTTTTAGCTATAATTTAGTTTCCTTCCACACAATGAGGAAAATTCCATTTCATTTCATATCCTTTGGCAATTGTTAGCCAATCTGCTGCACTTGAAGGAGTTTTTAGGTATTCAAGCCAAATGTCCATGGCTTTTACAGTGTCGTGGATAATTTTGTAGACAGTTGTAGGTCCAATCTGAAAACTCCATACCAAAACCTACATATTCGTTCCCTGAGAAAGGTACCTAAGAAGGGTCATAATTTGATGAACAAAAGAAATCAAATAACAAAAATACTTACTGCAAAGTAATAACAAGTCTTTCTTCAGAGAAAATACCATGAGAACGTTTTTGGTTTAATCAGATCAAACTGTACAATAAGTTGCCTCAAAGTGTAAGGGACTTAAGCCAGAACCTATTCAAGCCCCACATTAAGGGTTACTTGTTACGTGGGGCATTCTATTCCGTGGATGATTTCCTTAGTCACCAATGGGTTTTTGAACCATGACTTGATGTTCGATGTAATGCTGGATTTTGTCTGTCGCTCTGATCGTATCTGTCACTGTGTTTATCAGTTAATCTAATTAATTGTATTTTATTCAATTTTATCAATATTACTGACGTATGTAAAGGTTGTATCTATTCAGCATGAATAAAGGAATTTGAATTTGAATTTAATGATCAAGGTTCAACTTTTCCAAGTAACTTTTGGAACACCGGCTTGGTCATCCTTGTAAATTGAAAAAATTGAGGTGTGTCCATACTTTTCATTTTATCAAAATATCAAAAGTTTCCCTTTTTTTATCTTTGCCTATTGATAGGCCTGACTTTAACCGCCGTGTTCGACACTTTTTCTTCAATATCAAATATGAAGTAAAAATTAACGTAAAAGCAAGTCGCTTGCGTCACCACACTTTGATATTAAAACGATTAAAAAAATTAATTAATGTTTGTAATTTAGGTAAACACAACACCCAACATAACCAACATATTAAATCATATGCGCATGCAATCTGTCAATCGGACCAATCAAATTCCAACGTCGGTAACTGCGAACTGTACAATATAAATCATGAAATCGCAAACGTCGCGAACGACAGCAACGTTAACGTCATGGCAATTGCACGAACGACGAACTAAAGAAGAAGTTGAAGCATTTGAAGTTATATTTATAAAAGGTGATTCATTTAGTGCCATTTTGGTGCATAAGTTAGTTGTATATAGTGTAGTTGCTGAAGGATGAATGAGAGTGTGGTGTTTCACGTATTGTTTTTAACTTTCGTGATACACAATGCAAGTTTTCTTATCATGTACTAACTGCTATGGATAAATAAAACACATCATGCTTTGTGCATCACGCTGGTGTGTTCTATACCCATCCCCAGGTGAGAAATCAAGATTCAGCGATTTTGTCTATGAGCAGACGAGTACACTGGATACCATTTCCTTGCCTGTGGATGTGTATTACAGCACGCAGTGTGTTCTTTATACAAAGCAGTTAGTACATGATAAGACAAAGTGCATTGTGTATTAAGCAATACATCCACGAAGACATTATCATTACTTTTAACTTACGGTTACGAGTTTTCTTGGGTAGTGGAATAAAGTTCATTTCTGAAAAATATTTACTCTTTAACATGCCGTTTTAACTTTCCTATTAAGCAATGTTTTAAAGTAGGTCAGTGGTCGTTTGGCAGACTAGTACGATTAAACATTAGGATTAACTCGATAAGACCGCAGCCCATTTTTTGTTCCCATTTATCGACAAAATATACAGACATTGTAACAGAAAGCAACATCCTTATTACTAGGATAACAAATACTTAATAAATAATTAAATTAAATTAATTAAATAAATAATTCTTAATTAAGGTAGGATTTACTTAGATAAACTGACATAAGATCAATTGGCATGTTAATAGCGCAAAAAGTATCCATTTGTAGCGCCAAATCGTAAACACAGCTCGATGCTCGTATCAGTTACAAAACTGAATTCATATTATGACCATTTCGCGAGTAAAAACGAAAAAATATTGAAGTAGTGTGACACTACGCCCGACGAAAAAGTCCAAAACGAAAAGACCTATTCTTTTTCCCATTTAACACTAACTCAGTAAATATCCTGTAGGTCCCTTTGTCATTATTTAGAAAACATAATTTTGCAAAATGTGGAAAGAGAAAGACAATACATATGTATAGCACCAAAATAAAAAAAAATGTGAAAGTAAATTACATTTATCTTGTATCAATGTGACCATAGAAGGAGACTGAATCTTTCGTATCCGCCAGAATTCCATATGTGGCATATAGGCATTTTACATTGGTAATAACTACATGTTCATTGCCGATTTCAGTCGCTTTCCATTTCTGCTTAGTCTTGTCAATTCAAATTTTATTATAATTCGAGTTTTGGGAAAGCAAACCAAGCTATATGTAAAACTGCATATTACATTTAGCACTTACTTCTAAGCTTATAATGACTTATAATTAGTTTTACATAAGTATAATTAATTAAATACGATAATCTACATCTATTCCTCAAGTAATATAAAATACTTCATATAATAGACGAGAGAATTCCATTAAAAAGTCTCGCACAACACTATAAAATGTCTTATTACTGTTCATCTGACTCGGGAGTCAGGACTACTTCTATCATAGATAAATCAAGCATATGGCGTTGATATTTCTTAAAAAACGCGTGTGCGGACGCAACGCTTTTGAAAGTAATGGTTGCATGACGATCATTTTTATCCCTGTGCAGCTTCTGCAATTAAATCATATTTGTATAAATCTATTCTATGAACATCGACGTTAACATTTTATTTATCTCGCGTCATCTTAATACTTTTGTAAAGTTTAAATCCGAGGCTCCCGGTCGGCCGATCCGACCGCAAGTGCCTACGCAGACACCCTTAAATATTAATCATACAAGAGGACAATAAGCTAGCCTAGTTTGACAAAAAATTCAAACCAATGGGTTTGTCTGTTCTTTGATACATTAGTTAACCAAACGACATTATCAACGAATCCCCAAGATAAACAAATTGCTATAAGCAAGTTAAGGATACGGAAAGAAAATAACATTCAGGAAAACAGTGCTAATATCGGTATATCGACAAAAACTGTTTCGAAACTGCATCAGATCGGCCAGGCAGTTGTTTAATCCAAAGTATTCTCAAATATTTAGTTTTACTTTTTCGAATACAGCTAATGCATTTGAACACTAAATACTCTAATTCAATGTGTTATTCAGCAAACAGTGTCAAGCAGGCAAATAAAGAACATTATTAATTGTCTGTCGCAAGGTCACAAAACTTTGAACCAGCGTATGAGCATTACTAAGGCATGGGTAACACTGTGTTGAGTTGCGATTTTGAGTTGTTGCCGCTCTGTGCGCTAATGAGTTAACTCAGCTCGTCTCACTGCGCCGCACTTCGAATTGCGCTTATCATTTAACCTAAGGGCGGATTAAAGCTTTAGGAGGCCCGGGACTGAAATTTTAACACTCAAAAAAAAAAGGCAATTGCACTGTTGAGTTAGCGCACCAAGCTGTTTCCGCATTAGTACGCCAACTCCTGAAAATTCACTGAGTTACCCATGCCTAGTCTCACTTGCTCAGTTTGGTGCAGCTCCGCCTGAAGTCTAAAAATGTAACTTCTATCGATAATAGTTAATCTCATCAATTTGATATATTATTATTAGTAATTCGTAAGTTTAGATGCATTTTCATAAGAAACATATATGAATTAAGCATAGCATTATTCCGTTAATAGCACCATCTATTTTTAATAAGGCACAGAGCTACAGCATAAGTTTGTCGGGCATATTCAAACTCACCCCTAAACTAAATGCTGATATCTAACACACATACTTATAAAGCAGATAAAGAAACTGGCGATCTGCAACTGTTATTAAATGATCTCACATGAGAACAGCAAATTTGCAATTTCAACCGGATAATTTATATTAAGTGTCTCAAAATAGATTATTCTAATAATAATCTATTCTAACTCGATCAGAACATTAAGCATGAAGAACTGCAACACATGCAGCAGGACTATAATTCGACAGAATTCCCAAAACCGGAAATAATTTGCTATCAACATTTTCTATCAAATTGGAAATTAGACGTAATAGACTTACATTTCAGATAGCTTATCGAAATGAATGTATTACCTGTAGAATTTCACATAAAACAAAATGTTTAACAAATATTATCCAAATTCAAAAAGTCCTTCTTTAATAGTATTATGATCTATCTATATATGTAGATATAATTTTTAAATGCAATAATAATAAATCCTCATTTGCAGAAAGCTTCAATATAAGATAAAATAAAAATTGCAGTGAAAATCAACGAAAAAACATTTTGTATGTTCTCTGACATTCCAAACTGTTGAATTTCATCGTGCTCTTATAATATAGCCAAAACGATTATATTCATTTAGATCCTGCAATATTCCAATGGGTTGAAATCGGTTTTATTTTATCAATACATGAAAAAGTTACAAAAACCTTTCTTCTCACTTAACTTTTATTTTCTTACTATTAACTATTAAAACTACCCAAAACGATAAATGTATAAAAATACCATATCACATTGTTGCTCAAATTTGGATATTTCTAAGGCGCAAACAGATATATTTGTTTCAGCAAAATCATTTTTCGGATTAGTTAAGCCAACCAAACAGGAAAGTAGCAATTAATCTATTATCCAATAGTTAATCAGTTGATATCTTTTACGAAGAGCATCCATATTATTTAATGTTTGGCGGTACATCAAAAATAAATGTGTCAACAATTGCGAACTTAAAACATAAGTAGATTAATATAACATTCCACAATTCGGAAATTTAAAATAAAAATATATATCATTCAGACCAATTAATATAACGCTTATTAAATTGCTTCGTATATTAACCAAAAGAAATATATTTGCAAGATAAAAAAATTTCAATTTATGAGACGAGGTACCAATAGGAACTTACCACTATTCGGAAATATAAATGTCTGTGGTATGTGACTACGTATGAAGGCGGGCATACTACTATGGATTAGAATTTTGAAAGTAAACTTGATACAAGTACATAAAAATGTTATTAAATTGAACTAATATAACTGAAATAAACTAAAGTTTACATCAAATGTACAATGTTTCCTCTCGTTTACGTATTTTATTCAGAATTCCAACTGACGAATAAGCCACCTTGTAGCATACAGTATTATTGTGCAATATCTAGGAAACTGAGAGCCAAAATTCCAAGTTTGATTTTTAGCTTCTTGAGTTCCCGATTAAGCTAAAGGTCACATACAAAGTGTCTTTAATTAAAAGGTCACCGTTGTTATCTCAAAAACCGTAGAAGATGAAGAATGAGTTAAACAAGCAAAGATGAATCCGTTTATCGAAAACATGCTTACGGAATAGCAAGAACGATTTTACATCATTTGCTTCCTGACATCACGTTTTGTGACTTAACGTCGCAGGATGAATGATCAAACTATATAAAAGGATGGAACTCGGCATGCCTGTACAGGCTCAATAACCTATGCGCAAGCCATTTAGAAAAACTTGCTAGGCGTGAAATGTCGCACTATGGGCCCAAATAAAAAAAATTGTGTTAAAATAAAATAGCGCCTCTTAGGAAGGACTTAAGGGCCTGATTTTTTCAAATGTTGGTAGACTGATACAGATTAATGAAAAAGTATTGACAATGCCAGAATGAATCCGCACGCGTGGCTATGACCTCAAAGACCCCAGAAATCGAGTATTATCCACATATCAATGGATATATGGGAGAATTATTTGAGAGTGAACACTTGAAGTGCAGATCATGATTTCTAGCGTGTAATTGGATTTTCTCGTTGCCATAAACATATATCGTAACCTGAAAAAGGTATTCTACATTTATAACACTGGAATTTTTGATATATGAACTCACATAAAATATTAATGAGTATCATATATCATAACCTCATGTACATATCATATTTTTCATCAAATAATCTGATTCCCATATTTCTTCGGAACGGATCCTAACCTCTAAATCAGGTATTTTTCGTCCGCTATTAGGACATATAAATTCCCATGACATGCACGAATATTGTAGAAAATTCACTAGGAAGTTCAGATACTATGTTTGATTCAGTAAGTTGACTCTCATTTTGTCCAAAAACCTCGAATCCAACTTTATTTGGTGGATAAAAAAGAGAATTACAAAAACGAGAAATTACTCGCTAGAAATCATGATCTACACTTCAAGTGTTCACTCTCAAATAATGTTTCCATATATCCACTGATATCTGGATAATACTCGATTTCTGTCAATAATTTTCCAATAATCTGTATCAGTTTACCAACATTAGAAAAATAAATCAGACCCTTAAGACATTTCTAAGAGGCGCTATTTTATTTTGAAACAAATTTTCTTATTTGGGCAAGTAAAGTTCCCTCATAAAACTTCAGCCACCTAGGATACCTATAAGAAGAGATACGAATAAAACAAATTTTCATGATTTAACACGGAGCTTTATGGGTGGTAGAATTTTTTGCCTTTTTTACTTGAAATATACAGCAATTATCAAACAGATTTTAATAAAACTTTGAAAAATATTAAAGTAATATCTAAGGAACAATATAATAACTTTTAGAAGTCGATTAGTTACCTGCAAGGTACGTAACTAATATGTTTTCTCTTAGAAAATACTGTTGGCTGTTGCGTTAACCTCCATTACTTACTTACAACGTCGCAATACCCGCCATGACGCGCCCCATTTGAAATTATCACGTTCGGTACATTACACAAATGAAAGATGATTGTTAATATAATGGGATTATAGGAAAAACTAAAAATGATTTTTATTTTCCAAACAAATTATTTACTGGCTTACTGGACATTTTATTGTCAACAAACAACGCGAGTAGTGCACATGATAAGCATACACCCGCGAGCGCGAGTGTTTATGGATACTTTATTTTGACTAGAGACGTCCTAGATGAACCTCTTTAAAATATCTACTGGCGCTTGATTGTGAAGCGACGTTTCCTCGGTTGTCGTTCCAAACTCGCAACTTTGGATTTCGATGAAAAACGTCGATATTCTTTCAGTAGCATTTAGTCGCCATCTCATCAGCCATCATTCATTTGTATTTAATTGAGTATATTTATTTGATAATTCAATTTGAGATGGGACAAAAAATCATGAGCAAACAATTTCTTTGCGATTTTATTGAAATTCATCGCTAGGTAGATAAATCAATTTGCCGGCGCAAATTCCAATTTATTTATTAAATTAATATGAGAATATTAGGCGTGGGTAACAGTGTGTTGAGTTGCGTTTTTGATTTGTTGCTGCTCTGAGAGTTATAACTCATTGCTTGATGCGGCATTCCTTTTAAAAAAGTGTACGTTGGGTCCACCACTTGAATTTGAGATGATAAGAGCGGCATGATCAACACGACCTGCGGACTCAATATCTTGAACTTTTAAATCTGGGCACCTTTACTGAAATTGTTTATTTTATTCCGGTAGTGTTAATGTTTTACATGTCCCTACAACTTTGCGTAAAAATATGAATCAACTTTCGGCAGCTGTTAATTACTTGTCAAAAAGATGCCAAAAATGTGTTGAGGCCAAATGTTTGCATTTTCCACGGAATTTGCTTAATTTTAAGTAGTTAATAAAGGAATTGTTACAGTTATTTCAATGTGCAATAATAAGCTACGAAGATTGCATCTACGCAACAACTAGTTATTGTCACTCATATGCTCTTAGTGATGTAATTCTAACGGCAACCGATTCGTCAAAACAGTCCCTCAATTACTGGTTAACTCCGACGGAATAGTTTTGGAATATGATGCATACATTTTCGATTTATAGAACGATATTCCGCGGGGGAAATAAATTGATAACAAAATTAGTGTTCCACTGTCCCTCCTTGTGGGGAAAAAGGGGGTAACTTTTATTTTTTAAATGGCACCCCCACTTTTATTGCAGATTCAGATTCTGCGGCTAAAAACACTTAAAATTTGTTTAAAACATTTTTTTATTCACGCGCATATGGCGCTATAAACGACAAAATTTAATTTTCCTGTCGCTCATGACTTACCGGAATGTTTGGTAAAATTTGCTTTAAAAAAAACGTCGTTTCTAGGGTACATATAAACAACACAGTTTTATTTGATGACATTTTTGGGTCAAACGTCAAAAAAAAAAGAAATAACTTGAAGAAACCCCTAATTTTAATCTGTTAGATTTATTTTAGTACTAATACTTCGTCACCATGGAGTACATGACTGTACAAGACAAAATTCGAGTGATTTTTGCTTATGGATAAGCTGGCAGGCGTATTGATAATCAGTCTCTGCGCTCAGCGTTTTCCGGACAAAGTGCGGTACCGAGCTTCTTCCGTTCACGTTATCAAGCAGTTTTCTACTTAAGGGAGTGTAAAGCAGAAGAAAAGAACACGTAGAGCTACAATTTGTTGGGCAGACAATCAAGTAGCAGTCCTTGGTGCTGTGGCTTATAATCGCCATGCAAGCACACGAGAAATATCACTGCAATCAGATATTTCTCATATGAGTGAGTGGAGAATGCTCAAGATGCACAAGTCACATCATATCTCTTTACACCAAGACCTCCATGGGAAAAATTTTGAAACGTTTTGGGTAAGGTTTTGTCAATGGGCACGTAACTAAATACACCAATACCCTAATTTTTTTTTCTTTGCGTATTGTTTTCCAACGAATCGTCATTTACAAATCGCGGCAACGTTAGTAGACACAACATGCATTACTGGAGTGTAGAATGTCCGCATTGGCTTCGACAAGTTGTGTACCAGCGTCCTTGGACTGTCAACGTATGGTGTAGAAGCATTGGAAGTAAACTTATCGGTCCCCACATAATTGAAGGCACTTGAATGGTGAAATGTACCGGGACATTTTGGAAAACGAACTGCCAACATTGCTTGAGGACTTGAACTTAGCAGTACGGAATACCATGTGGTTTCAGCATGATGGTTGTCCAGCACAATATTCGGTGGTAGCACGAGAGACCCTTGATCGTAAATTTTGTGATCGTTGGATCGGTAGAGCTGGTCCGGTCAACTGGCCTGCTAGACCATCAGGCTATCTTAAAGACGAAGTTTATAAACAAATAACAACGACACGTGAAAATATGATTGTGCGAACCAGAAATGCTTGTGCCGAAATTCCAATAGATGTACTTCTCAGTTGTGTTCGGTCGTTCGAAATACTAATTGATAAATATATTGAGGTTGAAGGCCATCTTTTGAGCATTTACTTAGTTAAAAACTAACTGTAAAAAGTCTTTTTTACATTTTTTTAAAACAGATTTTACCAAACAAGTCATGAGCGACAGGAAAATTATTTTTTGTTGTTATATATTGTTATTTTTGTTGCTGTTGTTGTTGTTTAAGTTTTAAACAAATTTTACATGTTTTTATCCGCCGAATCTGAATCTGCAATAAAAAGTGGGGGGGCCATTTAAAAAATCAAAGTTACCCCCCTCCCTACCACAAGGAGGCGCAGAGGGGCACTAATTTTGTCATCAATGTATTTCCCCCGCGGAATAATACAATTTTGATACTAAACATTTTTTTTCATAGAGTGATTATTATTCAAGATATTGCGATGTTTCAAGTTAAATGTTACACCCGGTATATAATATAATATTTATTATTATAATATCTTTTGTATCGGAAGTTTTTCTAAATGAACTGAGCATAGGTCTAAGAAGCCTGTGAGACGTATAATATCGAGTTTCAGTTCACGTTCATCCTTTTAATTTGTTCTATGGACGTCAAGAAATTTAAAAATAAATACTTCCTAAGGGAGTGCACTTTCTTATGACCTGTCACGTTCGTTAGGTGACGATTGTGTATATGACATGTGTATATTCTCGCAGTGTTTTTGTGTGTAGAATCTACACTTAAAGTTCCGCAGGTTAAAATTGGACCACCCTGTATAATTGATGCGAAATGAAAGTAATTATCACGGGGCATTTGCTAATATTGCTAGCTTAACAATAATTAATTCACCTGTGGCGATTTCTGAGACACCAGTGGTGAGAATTCACTATGGGACACACTGTATATCTGAATTTCTATGACCCCTGCGCAGTCGCAATTTTTTTATTATTACTACTCTATTTTATGAACGAAAAAACTCTAGCCGCTAATCCGAAGTTCATTTAAACTTGCATCAACTCTATGCGTATAACGTATGAAAAAATAGCACATAAAATCAATTAACAAGTAACAAAATATCCCAAGATGGTAAAGAAAATAATTCATTAACACTATCAAATACTGCACATTGTCGCCATTTCAAACTGCCAATATGTTGGAAACTTATCTATTTGGTATGACAACGAAGTGACATTTTAACACCATGAATATATGGTCCCTATAACGCACTTTACTGGCGTTTGAAAATAAAATATGTCGGTTATAACCATATCCAAACCATAATGGAATTAAAAACAAAGTGTAAAATATTTAAAGGTAATCGTATGGAGCAAAATAAACCAAAAATATGTAGTATACATAAGTTCGCAAAATAACTGTTCCGAAATAAGAAGGATTAGTCTCTTGTAGAAACAAGTATTTGCAATTAATTATTACTTATTTGTTATGTATAATCAAACAAAAGAATCCATATATATCCAAACCCAAAATTTCTTCCATTCCGAGCAGGCATTTCTATCTGAAGGATGTGTTGACTCTTTTTTATTTCGCATTTGAACTAGCATTAGTTGAATTGTTTTATTAATTCGTAGTCGCAGTTCCTCAAGGTCATTTACAGGAGTACTAAATAGCACCGGCCCTGTGCTGACCTTTCACGAATTAAGGGACGAAAGTAAATTAAATTTAAAATAAAGAGGCGTGTTAGAACTTTCGTACGGATCGATCGTACCAGTGCCAATAGCTAACAACAACGACTTCTTATCGCGCTAAAGAAATTTAAAATATTTGGCGGCGTTTTAGCCTTCAACGAAGTGCAAACAAATAATAAAGGGGTTTTCCGTAAAATATTATGGACCCCGGAAACTCTCAGGGTTCATAATCGGAATGGAGCCAGGAGGATGGATTCCCCATCCCACCGCATTCCATCCAATTCGACTCGAACACCAATATTGCCAACTCAACAAGCAAAATGACCAGCATTTGAATCTGCAACAACAGGAACTACAACCAACAACCTAACCCAAGCATCCAAATGGCAAAATCCAGGGTGCAATTGGCCCTCAGATGGGAGGAGCTCGACCCAGACAACAAGGACATAATCATCAAGCAGGGCAACGGCTTTACCATCAAGACCAACGGCGAAAACAAAACGACGCTAGCACTTACAAAACTAAAACTACAAAATTTTAAAACAACTTTCCAAAACCAACAAAGCCAGAACGACGCCAGTACAACACGCAAGCACGAACCATCTTATTACCATTAGCAATAACACCATCTTATTCAGTGGTCACCACCGGTGTGGACTTGGACATTACGGGTGAGATGTTCGCCAGGCAGCTACAAAAACTAAACTTACACGTCAGATTCTGCAAACGAATCATCGCACGTGAAAGAGGAACCCCGACTCTACTGAAGAGACTAATAACCGGCGACCTGCCTACCTACAAAAAACTCAGGACGGAACGCACGTGAACTTCATAGGTAAAAAATTCCGACTTGTCCGATGGTCCGACCCACAAAAACACCATATTTACAATTATATTGAACGGAACAAAATTGACTGTTCGTCGAGACTAAAACAAAACTTGGACAAACGCCGAAACACAGAGACTGGCAGTATATTTGTGGACACGGTAACACGATCAACAATGCCTGAGGTGGCGCAACAGTATTACTCAAACGGAACATAAAATTAGACAAGACAAAACCCCTTCCCTGAACAATCCCTTAAATGACTGCCTTCACTTTACTATTCCTTACCTAAATGACCATATTCACATTTTCTTAGTATACATACACCCTCACTCCAACATCGAACAAAATATATTAACAAAGGCGTGCCTATTCGGCATCGCGTCATCATCGGTGCCCACGCGATCATTATCGGAGACTTCAACATTAACAGAACCAAAACATTACAACTGAACAATTTACTGAACAACTCAGATTTGATTAAAAATCAGACCCCACCGACAATTGACCTATTACTTCACACAGCTAATCTTAGCAATGTTATAAATAACATTAACTTAACAAACCAACTGGGATCTGACCATTTAGCCATAATGTTTGACATAGACCTCGGACAAACACAACCTATGACCCAAAAAAACACTCAAAAATTAAATCTAAACAGATCAGACGTAGACAAAGTAGAGCATCATGTACATGACTATATCCTATCGCAGAATGACACATGCATCATAGAAAATTACAACTGACATTAACCGTAACGAAATTTCCAACCCCATACAAAAAAAAAATTTTCCAACATACTCTACCTGCATTTATTCTAAGATCAAACGGAAAAAGGAACTCTACAGACTATACACAAGCACTTAAGACAACGAATTAAAAAGAAAACTCAATGAACTCAACAGAAATGTCAAAACCTTGATAGACCAATACAGACAAGACAAATGGCTAGAGACTTGTCAAGAAATTGAACTGGCCAGAGGGAAACGTATTGGCAAAAATAAAAACTCTCACGCTACAAAAAAACCAACAACATCGGCAAAATAGACGAAAACGGAATAGAACACTATACTGACCAAGACAAGGCGGACGCGTTTGCCAGACACTTTCGGGGGGCTTTTACAACTACGACTAACCCAAACTTTCACAACGAAAACTGGACCTTAATAAATGACTGGTACGAAAACTTTTTTAACAATGAATCGGACTTCACATATCAAATAATCTCTGACACAGAATACGAGGTAGTGCAATAAATAAAAGCAAATAAAACACGGCCCCGGGAATAGACAAAACGAAAAGTAACGTAATCAAAAACCTAACTCCACAAACGCACGAAGTCATACTTAACTTACTCAACAACTGCCTAGAACCAACACGATACCAGAAATCTGTAAAAACGGAATAATAATACCTATCCCAACACAAAAACACAAAACTACTTACCAATTACTTTACTTCCGGTACTAATCAAAATATTTGAAAACATAAAAAATAGACTTCAACAACTAATTGGGCAACACGTACCTCCAGAGCAATTTAGCTTTAAGCCTAAACACTCGACTGTACACCCTCGTTTTATATTAACTTAACTGACTTAACTTAACAACATACAACCAACACATCTTAACGACAACAAGACAGCGTGTCCCTTCCTGGACATTAACAAGGCCTTTGACAGTGTCTGGCACAGGGGTCTACTATACAAACTACACAAACTAAATACACCCAAATACTTACTCCATACCGTGAACCACATACTTAAAAACAGACAACTAGATATACGTATCGACAACACAATCTCCTTTCCTTTCTGTCCCGAACAAGAACTCCCACAAGGATCGACACTATCGCCCTTTCTCTACAATATATACTGCCATGACATCAACAACCACAACCTGCAAGACAAAATGCACATAGACAAACTGCCTACATACTGCAATACGCCGATGATACTGCACTCATCGCACACAAAACACTTCAGAGGCCTTACGTACAAAGGCAAAGAAATCAGTACCAAAACAGCAACGAACATATGCAAAGTAATCTGCAGACCTCTACTTGTCTACGAACATATACTGAGAGCAAATGCTTCTGACAAAACAAAGAAACACGTACAAACAACAGAACAAATTGCACTAAGACTAATAACACAAATAAGACACCCCCAAAACCCACTACACAACCCTTCGAATACGAACGCACAAACATGACAAAGATTTCGGAAATACTCATACATTTATACACAAAATGGACAAACAACCCCTACAACTGGACCATACTGAATCCCCTTTGTCTTACAAGACCAAACAGACAATCCCGCTTCCGTTTCCCTACTACATCAACGCTACTCGAACGCTTACAATCGTTAACTGACTACTGATATAAAGATATATTTAGATAAAAGAGAATCATTTCAATTGTCGATATGCAAAAAAAGTATTTATTTAACATTCATCAATTCGCTTTCACCATCGTCGAACTTTCTTTTATAGCATTATGTGCAATCGGGTAATAAAATAGAAACATGAAAAGAAATAAATATATATTTTTTTAAAGATATGATTATTTACTTCAGCTCTAAATTTGAGAAATATAACAATATATTTTGGGAGAACAATCTTTACTTTGAAGCACCTCACCAGCTCTTGGAATATGTATACAGGGTGATTCAAAAGTGGCGTCATTCCTCTGGGGGGTGTTGTCTGGGGGTGTTTTAGGAGTACAGGAAAAATAGTTAAAAAGAATAATTGTTATTCAAAACTGAGAAATTTGCAAAAAACTATATCGAAAGTACGGCAACAATGTTAATCTGCCTAATGAAAATTTCGTAAATACCTGTTACTTCTTAATAATTGAAAATTGTAGTAACCATGTATAAACACAAAACGAAGAAAGAGAAAGCAATAGAAATATTTTGAGGTTAGAATAACGCTGTCTATTTGCCGTCAGTGCTGCCATTCTTTTTGGCGCAGATGAGTGATGTACCTAAATCCCCCACATCAGTCAACGAAAACCTCCTGTTGAAGGTTATGTATCAATGATCAATATTAATCAAATAACATACAATTAAGTAGTTAAATCACAAGACGTTGAGGAAGTTCTGCCCGTTTAACTCCAGACATGTTTGTTCCCCAATCACTTTATTGTGCACTTTTCGCCGCAGTCTGGAATCACGTTTTGATCAGCTTCTCGTATTCGGTTAATTAACTCCTGCTCAATTTGTACCGGTGTTCGGAAGATCAGTAAGTTAATGTGTCCTTGTGTCCTGTGTAGCTTACATACATGGTAGGAATGTGTAGGAATGTAAGTCACAGATTGACAAATGCTTGTTATTATTGACAAAGGCTATCTATCTGTAACTATCTGTTAATGACAAAAAACATCATTGCCGCTTTGATTTTTCATCAAAAAATTGTAGAAGAGGTCTTTTTTAATATCAAAAATTTTCGTAATTTGAAGCAAAGATCGTAATTTTTCTTTTTGAATGGTTAAGTATTCCAAAAGGCTACCAAGCTAACATGGGACTATTTTAAAATAATACTTAATAACAAAGTTGAAATTCGATTTTCAACTGTTAATATCTTCTAGAAATTTTCGAAAAAATATTTTTCAATATTTTTCTCGTACTCTCCAAGTGAGCCCCAATAACCCCTTAAAAGGAATGACGCTACTTTTGAATCACCCTGTATAAGTATTAGTGTAACAGCGTAAATGCACACTCTTTAAAGAATTCCCATAAATCTGATGTGTAATTATGACAAGAAAACATAAATATGTATGTAGTAAAATACATTGCTTGAAATTTTCATTTTCTCGCACCATAATTTACCTGTTATATGACTTTTAATGTGTGCATCCAATTTATGCGCAGTTTTAAAATGTCAACAATGCACGGCATTTTATCCTAAAATCTATCTTGAACATCGATTCCAGTTTCTTACCTGCACTTCTCCAATATTCTTACAAATTTGATAGATTTTTTTATCTCCTGTACTGGTAGCGATATTTTTAATCAGCACTTTCCGTGTAGACATGAGCGCCCCGTCCTTTAGCAAGACCTTTCTATCAGTTAGAAATGTGGATATGTGTCGGGCATCTAGTTGAATATCCGGTTCTTCCAACGAGATTCGAGCAGATGTTGCAAATTGTTTTCCTTTAGCAACAGTTTGTTCGCTTTCATCCACTTGCTGAAGTGCTTGCAAAACTGGGGCTCGCATACCAGCTGAGAACTGTTGGTTTTGCTGATGTGTATTTCCCTTAAAATAGTACAAACATAACAAAAAAGGCATGTACAAACATGATAAATTGATGTTATTTTGTGAAACATTGACCATTTTTTAGACTGATTAGCACTTTTGTGAAATTGACATCCCGCAATAATGTGGTTCATCATCAATTTATTAAACATAAACAGAAGAAGAAAACCGCAATAAATAACTATTATTAACTAACAAATTCATGTTGCCTCGTCTAGCATGGCCGCAGTTTGTGAATAACTTCTCAGTGTTTTCGGTCTCACGGCGAACGTTTCCAAATCGCACTTGCTAATATTTAACTTGTCAGCATCTTTGCAACGAAATTAATATATTGAAGAAGATTGCTATTGGTTTCAACCTTTCTCAAGGTATTTAGCGAATAATAGATTTCAATAGCGTTAGGTTGATGGACAAATTTGGAATCATTGTAGGTTAACTCATTAATCAAACAGAAATTGTCACAAGAGGAGTTACAATTGTTTCAATCCTTTTTGGTACCTAAGTCACATAAGGTACACAATGCCTTCCGCCATTTCGACGGTTAATTTGAGGTTATCTCAAAAAGTGTTAAATACGAAAAATTAGAGATTTTTCTATTATCTACAACTCTGTCATTGAACGTTTTCCACTAGGAGGTCATGTTTCGCCGCAAATCGCAAAACCGTTTTCAACCCTGCATACCCATTTTACCATTTCCAGTGTTTTCGTGTTTAAATTTTATTGTTTCTTAAAGTTGGGACCTCAACGACATTTTCCACCTGGTCTTTCTTTGCCTGTTATACATTTTTTTTCTAGATGAAATTCGTATCGGCACTAGCCTATAATGTAATTAAGATAACAATCAAGTTAATTATATTAAAATAATAAGGAATGCCGAATTTCAACATTTTCTGCTAATCATCTTTAGAGTTCTCTCTCCAAGGAGTTTCAGCGCATTAAAAAGTAATTTTGGTGGATCGTTTATCAAAAAGCCATTATCATTTTGATGTCTCAAATACGAACACCCTGTATAGCACCCAGCTAAGAAGGCATTAAGAAACACTCTGGTCGAACTATACCGATACCACGGTAAAAACAGTTATTTCGCTGGTATCGGCTAGAGACGTAGAGGAACAGGGTATCAACACATTGTTGCAAATGGCCCAGGTACCAGCATTTGGCGACATGTACAGGGTTATTCCCGCTATACGGCAAGGAAGTTTGCGGCTGAACCCTTTGATTTTTATAAGCCTAACGGGCACACATTTTAAAAATATTTTTGCAATGTACAGGGTGTCCCAAAAACCCTTAAAGTATCAAAGTTGTGCTTTTTGCATTGTTGGATTCTCTGAGCAAAATAAGTGTCTGTTTTAATAAGGTTTATAATACCTAAATCTTAAGGATTTTTAAATAATACGAATTTAATCAAAATCTAATCTAATTTTCACGTGTCAAATACTTTAGAAGTATTTAAGTTATGTGAATGTAATTTATAGTGAAGTGAAACGAAATATAATATTTTATATCCCAATGATAAAAAACTTACCATGTTATACAGGGTGTCCACAAATTTAAACTAATCAAATAAGAACTTTAAGTTGCTATAACTTGATTAATTTAAATACAACCTCATATTTTTTAACTTACCAGGAAATGCAATTTTTAATTACCTATCGAATGGTTTTAGGATGTTAACAGCTAAGTTTTTGCCTTTTTATAAAATACGCCAAATAATCGTTCTGTGCACCATTTGGTGTTGCTTAATTTAAGGTTCCAATGTATCTACGTCGCCTATGGCATTTACACATGTCAAATCATTTATTTTGTGTTGCTTAGTGAAGATGAAGAATTATCGAAAAGAAGAGCGTATTGACATGATTTTCACCCTTGGAGAATGTCATAAAAATTGTTTATTGGCCTCTAGAGTTTATGCTCAAAAGTTACCTGAAAGAAATCATCCTAAGCCACCCGTTCTTAAGCGCTTATGACAGCAGTTTGATGAAAGTGGGAGTGTCAATTATAAAAAACCCATTGCAAGGAAATCTGTCACTGAAGATGCAGAAAATGTTTTCACGGTAATTGGTTCAGTTATCGAAAATCCCAATTAGTCGAAATCTAATATCCAAAAGTATTAACATTAGTCAATCAAATTTCGAGAATTATTAAAAAGCACAACTTTCATTCTTATAAAATTCAGCTTTGCCAAGAACTTTATGGAAATGATTTTGAAAACGAACTGAGTTTTGCATGTGGCTGTTACATAAAGAGGCGGAAAATTAAAAGTTTTTCGATAATGTGTTATTTAGTGATGAGTGTACTTTTTATAACAATGGTCTCGTGAATAGACACAACTTTCATTTTTATTCTGATATGAATCCGCACGAATACAGGGTCATGAAAAATCAAAATAGGTGGTCAGTTAATGTGTGAGCTGGAATACTGGCCCATATTTATTTTGACCCGATTTTTTTGAAGGACACCTCAATGGTTTGATGTTTCTCCAGTTTCTAATAAGCCATCTTTCAGTATTATTAGAAGAAGTCCCTTTAAATATTAGAACCAACATGTGGTTTCAATTGGATGCAGCAAAGTTCGGCAATTTTTAAATGCCAACTTTCAAAACAGGGGGATTGGCAGAAATGGATTTCAAAATAGGCCCCCCAGATTTCCGGACTTAACTCCACTAGATTTCTTTTTGTGGGGGCACATAAAAGGAATTGTCTACCATACGCTTCCGAGAACTTCACACGATTTGAAAATACGCATGAGACGCTTTTAAAACTGTAACTCCGCAAATGTTGTCCAGAGTTAGCAGTGGTTTTGAAAAAAGAATTTACAAGTGTCTGGAAATGAACGGTCAACATTTCGAACATTTGTTATAAATAATTTGCCTTTCTTTTATGTTATTGTTGATATGTTATTTAGAGCTTTTAATTAAAAAAATACCGAATGGTGCCCAGACCGATTATTTGGCGTATTTTGTTAAAAGGCAAAAACTTATCTATTAACATCCTAATACCATTCGATAGGTAATTAAAAATTGCATTTCCTAGTAAGTTAAAAAATATGGGGTTGTATTTAAATGAATCAAGTTATAGTCACTTAAAGTTCTTATTTGACTAGATAAAATTTGTGGACACCCTGTATAACATGGTAAGTTTATTATCATTGGGATATAAAATCAACAACTTCCGTGCTTTATAGCGTGAATAACCCTGTACAGTTTGAGCATTCAGTGTTCAACGTTACGTCACGTATATCGTGCTTTGTCCGATAATGAGCGTTAACCATGGGGCACGTTGTAGCTAATTCTGTTTGATAATAAGCGCGCAAACCCAAGGGAAGGGTTTATATGTTTATTGTCATTTGACATTTTATTAACTCTTGACGCCTAATTAATAACATTTGTTATTAACAATGCCGAAAAGATACAGCGAATACGAACAGCTTTTAATTATCAAGCTGATAAACTATTTTCAGCGTGAAAAAATGCAGAAAAACCCCCTTTGCATGTGGATTCAGTGTACAATGTAAGTAAATATAACCTTATTTTACTTGATTATTTAACCAAATTGTATAGCATAATACATTGTTTTAAAGAGAGTATCTCGAATCTATTAGCAATATATAATGTATGTAAATCTATTTATCTTGCAGAGTAGATTTACATTACAATATGCATTACAACATGTAATTAGCATTACAACATGGTCATCGTGTTTGGAGACTTCCTCCATATCATTGCCAGTATAACCCAAATGAAATGGTATGGTCTGAAGCCAAGAGATATTATGACTCCAAAATAACTTCATTTCAAACTGTTACAAGTGATACTGTACTGACCACCTGGTAAAAGGCACTAGGACAGGTCAATAATGTTCCAGTTTATTAATACCTTGGAACAGCGTTCAACTTCTTTAGATTACACCCCAAAAGTGGAAAAATTATTTCAAATTACAAATAATATTATAAAAACAGCCTGAGATCAAGAGAAGCTGATTGATGCATCGGACATTTTGCCTGTTGTGTTGAATATCCACGAAACAGATAGGGACAGGGAAACAGTAGTGATGAGGAAGTTTAATCTGTCCCCAAACAATTGTTTTTTTTTCTTTCTATGGGCCATTAGTGCGATAGTAAGTGAAGATAGCAGTATGACATTTTACTGGTTATTAGACAAAACCGGAACTTGGACAAAATTGATAGCGATATGTAATCGTGAAGAGATATCTTTTGATGTGCAGTGAATTTTTTTACTTTTTATATTGTGATATAAAAGTGTGATTCGTTTAGGGTATTTAGTAGTAAATAATGATAATTAGTTTAAAATTTTGTAGGAAGTCACTATGATTTCGATTTATTTTTGTCACATTAGGAGGTGTTTGATTCGTTTTTGTTCCTTAGTTAACTGTTTTACATTTTCTTAGATTTTTGTGACGGTGAGGAATGTGGTTTAGTGGGTAAACAGCTAAGCTGGAGTCCCACACAACCCAGAGCGCTACAACGGCCAACAGCAGCTCTGGATAGTGCGTAAGACAGCAATTCCTAAACGTCATCGACAAAAAAAAATTGGGATTGTTTATGTGGTTTTAAATAAATTTCAATAAAATCTTACCAAAAGTTAGTAACTTTACTTACCAAAGGAAGAAATTCCTTTGGTTTCTCAAGTATTGTTTAACAATTCAACATTTCAAAAATATAGAACTTAATAATAAAATTATTACTTGCACTTTTTAAGAGCATTTTTTCTTTATTATAACTTTATTACTAAGCCCCATTTGATATTGGTCTTCAATTCAAATGTAAGGTAACCATCTATCTGTTAAAAAACTCTATTGGATTGTACCAAATATTTCAGTTTAAGTTGCCTACCATGTAAGTGGCGCATTGTCAATGTAGAGTGACACTTTGCGAATAAAGAAATAAGTTGTTTGTTAACCCTTCAACTGTGCGTTTCATTGTAACACTATCCGCGCTCTCACTTTGTAACACTACTGTATATCAATAAATTATACGATTTTCTAATGAGCATACGTACTAAATCAAAAGAAGTAGTATTTTGTATTTAATAATATCATGTTTTGTAAATACAATTTTCTAAATATTTTTGAAATTCACAGACTAATTCACAATAATTAAATTGCAAGTCAAAATAAAACTTATAATTTCCAGAATTTCCAATGTAAGTTTTTCATGTTTGATCATCATGTCTACGACTATGAATTTTTAATTAAAGTGTTCAAGTGTTACTGGTCAATGTCAATCTACTCACTCTGTTTTTAGCTGGGCCTTGACGCTGCTGAACGGACTTAATCATATGTTGCCTTGGCGGCTGAGGTTCAAACTGTGACTTAACTGCTTGCAATTTTGCTAGCCTTCTGCGCTCCTTCCACTGCAAGAATTCTTCACGTTTACGCCTTTGCTCTTCGATCTTCAGTCTTAAATCGCGAGATGCCTCATCATCCTCCTATAGCAAAAAATAGAAAAACTATTTTAGTAATATGTTAAAGATTATTTTCCGCAAATTAAAAATGTTATAAAACTAAGAACAGTTAAAGGATTTGGAAATGTGTAATTAGCATAAATCATAACTTACGATTTTCACAGTAGTGACATTAGTAACTGTCACTTCTCTCACAACTGAAGGTCGACCTTCAGTGTTAACAGTCAATTTTTCAACCTGGACTTGTGGTTGCGACACTCTATTCCCTAAACGATGCTGCAATGAACGCTTTCTAATCTGTGGTTGTAATCCCGGTGAAAACTGAAAAAATAACCAATCACTAACATATCTAACGTTAAAACTATAGCCCTACAATGTTGTTATAATTGTTTTTTTAAAGCTGCACATGCAAGGGTCTACTTTATGAATATTTAATTTAATAATAAAAAAAACGTTTTTGCGTTTCACCTGGACCTGAAAGTCATCGTCAGTTGGGTTTAGATGTAAATGTACAGCTGTACTTTAGAGTAGTTTTAATGGAATAACCCAGACATGATATTTATATTTTTTTCGTAAGGATCTATTCGAAGAAAAAATATATGTCGCGATATGGATTGTTCTTTAAACACCCTTTTAAAGTAAAATAGGCGTACAAATATTACGTTAATAAACGAAAACAATAGGTTTCAATGTGTTTTTACCTTCTATTAGGTGCTGGGAAAATGTTGGGTATTTACGATTTAAAAGAAAATAGAATGTCCTACCTTCCGCTTACTACCCATCATACTTCTGTTTGAAGTAACATTTTGGCGGAAACGAACATTATTCGATCCATTCAACATCACTCGCCGGTTTGAATTCATCGGGTTTTCGTTAGGATCGAAACTTTGCTGATGTAAAGGTTGTTGTCCTCCATTGTCAAATGGTGGAATAAATTGGGTACTGGGATTGCCAAGCATGTTATAGTGTTGGGATTCAAAGTTATTTTGTGGGTATGGAGCAAACATTGACTCATTTGGAGCCTGAAAGCAGAAAATAAATATTAGCGCCGCATAGCAATATAAACGTAAATACTTTATAATTATTATATCCAAGAATACAATTTATTTAGTTAATATGTAAATTTGTATTACTTGGAAGTGTACTTTTCGACCATTTTCCTGTCACATTGAAATGTTTTCCGCGATAAATTGTTAATTTGCACTTCCCGGACAACATACGTGCAACATCCGGTACTCTATTATTCCGTAAATAATAATCATATGGTTTGGACAATCACAGACACTAATATCCACTAGGTTGAATGGTTCGAATCGATATCGATATTAGGCAAACAAATCAAACTGAAATGGATACGGGAAGCCAAGTGAACACTCTCATCTATGAGAACTTTAAAAAACTTAGTTTATGCGACACTGAACTTTTAAAAACGTATACAACGAACTCTTCTTATTCTGGACGCAAAATAGAGGTTTGTGGGAAACTTTTTGTAAATTGCTAATTTAAAACACATCAGTCAAAACTCATGTTTTATGTGTTAAAATCTAACTCAGTTTGCTCTATGGACTTGAGGCAGCTACGGCGCTAAAAATTATTAACACGAACGATATTGAAAAATCGAATAAGACCATAGACTTGCAACTACATGATTCGGTACCTCTTAAGGACGTCCTAAATAAACATAAAAATGTGATCGGTAAAGTTAAATCAATGCATAAAATAACTCTGCGGGAGGTTGATGTGCCCACACGTAAGTGCTGCCAGGAAAATTCTCTTAGCTTTGAAAAATAAAGTGAAGGAAAAACTAGATGAAATGGTGGCTGAAAATATCATTGTTCCTGCAACAGAACATACCTATCGGGTTCACCCGATAGTTATCGCAACTAAAGCAAATGGTGATATGCGTGTTTGCATGGACCCAGAAAATGGAGTGTTTATATAAAACGAGAAAATTTACAAATTCCAACGACTGATTGCCTTTTCAGCGAACTAAATGCTGCCAATTATGTCACGTTACTCGATGCCTCCCAAGCCTTGTTACAAATACCCCTGGACAGTTATAGCTCTCAACTTTATACAATCGCCACTAGATGGGGTAGATTTCGTTTCTTAAGGCTCCCATATGTATACATATGTACACTAAGCGGAGTACCCGGTGTAATAGCATACTTTGATGGGATTTTGGTATTTGGCAGGACTCTAGAGCAACACTACTCGAATCTAGATACTGTACTCTTCAAAATCTCTCAAGTGGACTTATTTTGAATTTACAAAAATCAAAAATGTGTGTGTCAAGAGCAGAATTCTTTGGACATACTATTAGTGACGCAGGTGTCACTAATAAAAAACTTAAGCTATCCGCGATATGTCTCCTCCAAGAAACAAAAAAGACTTACAACGATTCTTACATTATTTTTTGAAAAAATGTATAAACAATCTATCTCAGGAGTCAAGCACACTGAGAAAACTTCTTAATAATAAAGCGAAATGGCTCTGGGCGTAAAATAAACAGAAATGTTTCGATCACTTAAAGCAGTTAGTGATGAAAACACCAGTTCTATCTTTTTTGATCCAGAAAAAGAAACAACCTTATCAGTTGACGCAAGCTCATATGGTCTTGGGTTATTTACATCCCAATTGAATACGCTTCAGTATCTCTTGCTCCTACCCAACACAGATATAACCATATAGAAAAATAATTGCTAGTTTTAACGTATAGATCTGAAAGATTTAATTGCTTTTTATTCGGAAATATTTTTAAAATACAAACAGACCATCGACCATTATTGGGTTTACTGAAGAAACCAAGAGGTGAACTATCACCAAGAATGCAGGGGTTCTTACAGGACAAGACTCTTACGATATATATTTGATCTTGTTTAGGTACCAGGAAAACAAATGACTGTTGCTGACGCACTTAGCAGGGATCCCAACTCAGGATAAATCAACACAGACTACTTAGATACTCTTCCAATATATGTTATTATATCTACTTCCGATGAAAACGAAAAACTAGTGCCATAAACGAAGATCCACACTCAACAAAATTAAATGTTATGTGCTCCATGGCTGGCCTATACATAAAAACAATGTTCCGATGGAAGTAAAAAAATTCTGGAATGTCATAAGTGATATTTATATGCATAAAATGTCTTATTTTATCAAAAGCGACTAATAATTCCTTCAAATTTACGCCGTGAATTTTTACAATTAAGTCCTATCAAGGAGTAGATCACCACCAGAGAACAACAACTTTCTAACAGAATTGGAAAATGTACCAGACAATGATGTCATGAATGGAACTTCAACAGCAACTGAGCAGTCTTCAATCAGAGACTTTAGTGATAGTGACTCGCCTGGCGATGCAAGTGGTGTAAAGTCTCAACCGTAATATTATTACGCAGTGGTCGTATTCCTATTATTTTTCATTTTTGCAAAAAGGGACATGTGATGATTTATTGTTATCATCATTGTTGCACATGGTTCCTAGTACCTGTTAGAGCTGGTAAACAGTACTGTTAGGGTTGACTGACTGTCAAGACGTGTTTAGGACTTAGTACAAAATTATATCTTTCTAGTATAAAGTACCGCCTCATTATTACCCCGCTACCCATCGCCAAGTTGCTAAATAAGCAGAAATAAAGAACATAACAAAAAGCTTAATAAAACGATAATAAATAAGACGATGAATAATGCGCCATTATCACTAAGTATGATGTTCTTTATCCGTGCTACCTTGGCTACAGTTGACCATTGATCTTTGGCAATGTTACTGATGTTTTCTAATAGATTTTTAAATTTTCCAAAAAACCGCAATATTTGCAAATAAATAAACCATTTCTTGACTAATACCAACTCAGTGCTCGTAGATGCTCATTTGCCTTTTATTGGTACAAGTAAGTAAGCATTCCAGAATATTTTTAAAGATATAGACGTTTTTCAAATTTGAAAAGTTGCTTATTGTTCAAAAGCAGAAAGATGGCTTTCTTAAACCATCAACAAATAGAAGTAAAAACAGGAATATGACTTGTGGTGTCCCGGTATATGTCGATATTCATAGGAATTCGAATGACAATTAATTTAAAAACAAACAGTACAAGTGATTATCCTTTACAAAGGCAAATATTAGAAATTAAGCAACAATGTAAATTAAACTTACATGAGGAATATTGACAGGCGGCAAAGGTTGATGCATAAATTGTTGGTTGGAAGGGGGATACTGATTCTGATGACCTGGAGGAAATAAATTTTGAAATGGCGGTTGCTGAATGTGTTGAATTTGAGGGGCTTGCTGAAAATTAGGCAGCTGAGGCTGATATTGGAACTGCTGTAATGGCGGTTGAAACTGAAGCTGATTAGGTGCATGCATATGTTGCATTTGAGATTGGGGTTGCATAAGTTGCATTTGTTGCACTGGAGCAGCAGGCCCCATATGAACTACAGGAGCACCATTTCCCCATGGATTTGATGAAATCTGATGTTGTGCATCCCATGCTAGCCGCGCTAAAATGATTAACGGGAATTACTCTTTTTATAACTATTTATTAAATTGAAATATGTACCGGTATTATTAACATGAACCACCCCTTGGAAGCGTGGATTAATCAAAACAGTTTTGTTTCTTCCCTGCTGTCCAACACGGCTGTTATGTCTTCCTTGTAGAATCTGGTTACCTCGGCCTCGATTTTGGTAGAAATTTCCACCTCTCCCTCTTCCTGAGTTGTTTTGCTTTCCGATTTTATATTTATCTGCTTTATTACCTAAAATTGAGACAAATTTTAAAAGCGCAACAAAATGAGTACTATATTTGGTACATGTGTTATTCACCTTTCTTAATTAAATCATTTGAACAATGACTAATTGGTACAAAGACTAATAAATGGTACATACTTACCAGATGTGTCGGGAGCTGTTATCTTTGGCCTCTCGGTTACAAATTTCTCCTGTCTCGATCCTTCTTTATCTGCTTCATTCCTGTGATCTAGATATGAAAATGTATGAAACAGTTATCTAATCGGGAACATTTTTTTTCAATTTTATAAATGGGTAAACATTATTATAACATATTCTCAAATGCCTTAGTCGTTTACACTAGGCAAGGGTAACACTGAGTTGAGTTGCGCTTTTGAGTTGTAGCCGCTTTGTGAGTTGATGAGTTATAACTCATTCCGTCTGACTGCGCCGCACATTTTATTAGGCGATTACGCTTGTGGCGGACTTCATCCACAAACTCACAGGTGACAGCACCAACCCTGGATGCAGCAATTAACCTCATTCAAGTTGGCAGACTTCGGATTGCAAGTTTGTGAATGCTTGGTGGTCACCATACGATTCCTGGGATTGTCGGCAGAGATTACAATACGTGTTATGCAATTATAATGCCGCCCCGTGCGATTGTGGAATTTCGAAACCACAGAGAGAGTCCCACGTTTTTCTATTTTCAAACTCTCATTATATGTTATAAATATGTTATCGGCAATGTGCGAAATGCCTAGGCACTATTTTGGGCAAGCTGCATAATGCCGCACGCGTTAGTCAATCTGAATCATTCATCTTCCCATTGACTAGACAATGGGCATAATACCGGATGCTGCAAAACTTTGCAGTTTAGTCTTGTAACAGAAGTTTGCTATTTAGTTTCACAAGGAAGTTTACTGTTTAGTGCCCTAAGTAGCAAACAATTTTGAAAACTTTGTTATTTCAACGATTTCCGACGCCTGTCTTATCTCTTAAATTCGCTTATGAGACAACTCGTTTTTACAAGAAAAAAATATATTTCGACTTCATTTATTCCATTCATTAAAACAAAGCAACAGGCGTGTGTCTCTCTTCAGTTAAACCAAAGAAAGAGATATGAAACGAGCTGCCGTCTGCACCTCGTAAAAGCAAAGCACACGGCGTATGACTTAGGCGGCGGTCACACAGAACCACCGGTGATCACCGGTGCCCATCAAGCAGATTTCCAACATATGCAATTCCCATTGAGCGGTCTCACAGAAAGCTTCAATAGCCATCCACTGTCATCCACTGCTAACCACCGTTTCCAAATTTCCGACGCGTTCTAAAAATGGTAGTTTAGTGGAAGTCAGTGAATGCGCGCATGCGAATTAGAAATTATATCGGTTTGGTTTGGGCCCTTTCATATATAGTACGTAAAAAGAATTGTTAGAATCTTGTAAACAGTGGAAACCGGTGGATGATTGCTGTGGGACCGTTCGTTGCAGATTCCCTGATTTTAGTCGGTGGTAGTGGGTGATGGTTGATGACGGTGGTTGCTGTGGGACCGCTGCCTAAACGACAGCACATTTATCGATTTGTCTTCTAGCGTACTACCTAATATATAAATGAGTTTACTGATATTTGAGTTTACTGTAACATAAACTGCGCCGGTGCGTTGGGTTGGCGCATTAAGCCATTCCGCCGGCACTGCGCCGGTTCTTGAAAATTCACTGAGTTACCCATCTCTAGTTTACACCGGCTGTTAAGAATTCAAGGTGTTAGCATTGGAATCTCGTAAACACTAAGATACACGAAATCGGTTCAATGAAGGCAAGTTACGTACTTTGGTGCTGAACAAAAGGGTGTTTTAAAGGTTGGGAAATTCACCCACGCTCAAAAACGCTCGAATGAAAACGAAATTTGCTGAAAAATAATGTTTCTTTCTGAACTTATTTGCAGAGACATTTGTAAATAATTGTCCCATTATGAGAACAGCTGAATTCCTTACAAGATTATACTATCAGATCTGGAGTTCAACGTTTCGTTTTCAGTCCACCATCATCAACTTAATTTTTCTAAATAAGGTTCTTTATTTTTCACGCCAGTAATCTAAGCAGTAACTATCGCACGGGGCGATATAACACTTCACGTTCAATGTTATATTTCTAAGTTCGTACACTAACAGAATTTGACCACTTCGTCGAATCAAGATGGCAGAGTTTCTAGTCAACTGCGGGTCAGTGTCAAATAAGTTTCGACAATGTGATAATACTTTATTTTGTGCTTGTCTAAGGTTCCAATCCCAAAGAATAGTTGGTGCAGACGGTGCATTGTTGTTGTAGATCAAGTTGCAGATGTTGATTTTCCAATGATTCTAGTGCTGGCCTTTTCAAGTTTTGTGTCGATATTGCGCGGGTAAAGGATGAATGGAGGCTTTTCTACCTTTTTTGGTGTTTTCGTGTTCGTAAAACCGTAATCATGAGAAACCAAGTCCATCTAGAACAGCCAACGTATTGTGTCCCCGCATACACTACATTTGAACAAAACATTGAATTTACCCGAGTCGTATAGTGGTCTTAGATAGTTTTCATTTCTTTATTCACTGTTATAAGCAAAATAGTTATAACAATCTGTCACTGGCACTACACTTTACAGGGTGTCCCACCGGGAACCACCGCGATCGATATAAAGCAAACTATAATTAGGAGACATTTTAAAATCGGACAGTATGCCGCAGTCATAGGGGGCAAGCGATCTAAAATATTTTCAAATTGGTCACACTTCCGGTTATACCGGAAGCAGCTATCAACTTGCTAATTTTAAATGAAACACCCTATACAGTGTGTCCAGTATAAAATGATGTACATGGGGATATTGGAAACCGTTAGAGTTACAGGGTGGACCAAATGGGGAAAAAGTTGCGCAATCAAGTGCCTATAAATAATCTGTCTTCAACTTCTTAGAACTCGGAATAGTAACGGATATACAGGGAAAAAAAGAAAAAAGTGCGTTTTATAAAATCCTTTATATCGTGTTTATTATAAAAGATACAATAACGAAATTTTCAGGGTGGGGGTAAGAAATGAGCGTGAATTTGAAAATAAAGTAAAAAATAATCTAGGCCCACTATGTTCAATGAGGCCGAAGTCAACTTTTGTTTTTCTTATGGGCGCCATATTGAATTTCTGCATTTTTAGATTCCCCTTTAAATATGCTCTTCAACCATGTATAACATGTTTATGTTCGATCAAGATAAATAATTAAAATTAACAAAATTACGATTTAGTGGTAGTAGGCATTGATATTTCTATTAATTATTACTTTAAATTATTATTGTTCATACATCGAACACCGCAAAAGAACAAGTAACATTTTAGGATTAAAGTAGGTGTTCAAATAAGCCACCGTTTTCTCGCACGCACAACGTACATCGTCTCATTACTGCTTCACAGGATTTTCTGATCATTTCTGGGGTAATTCTGTTAACAGCATTGCCCCATGCAAAAAAATCAAGCGGTGTTGTGTCAGGGGATCTCGCAGGCCATCTTACTGGTCCCAGGTTGCTATCCACTTATTGGGAAATTCGTGATTTAAAAATTCTGTGATAATACGTGCATTATGTGGCGGCGCGCCGTCTTGTTGGAAATACAAGTTTTGCAGGGTAGCTACTGGAACATCCATAAGTGCTTCCGCTACGTTAGTTTGTAAGAGGTTCATATATCTCTCGGAATTTAAGTTCTCATTAAAAAAAAATGGTCCAATCACGTGGGTACCCACAATACCTAACCAGACGTTAAATCCAATCCTAACTTGGTGCCTAACTTGACGAACTAGCCGTGGATTTTCATCTGACCAAAAAACGGTATTTTTACGATTAAATAGTCCACATTTAGTAAATTGCCTCTCATCTGACCAAAGGACTTTTAAGGAAAAGTTTGGTATCTCGTTATTTCTTTGAATAAACCACTGACAAAATGCCATTCTTCTAATCGCATTGCCATTCTGAGTCCCTGGCAGGACCGTTCACGATAGGGGTGATATTTATAACGCTTTAAAATACTATTCGCCGTTGACCGCGCAACACCTGTTGGGGCTTCAATTTGTTGTAAAGACGTACGAGGTGTCTCAACCACGCTTTGCATTACCAAATTTTCTTTATTTTCGTCTGGAAGTTTGTTTTTCTTTACCTTAGCAAAACTCTCGTAAGCTACAAGGTTGTCTTTCAGACGCCTAAACATAGTTCTACCAGGTTATCGCCTTTCTGGATATTTATTTAAATAAATTTCTTCAGCTTTCGCTTTATTTTCATTCATTTTTCTTCATTCATAATTTGAAAAGTGATTCATTTTGAAAAACACAATTAATTACAAACACTTGACACTGACAATAAATTCTACTTTGACAGTTATCTAGGTAATTAAAACACACAACAAACGTCACTATGGGGAAATTGAGGAGAAATATCAATGCCTACTACCATAAAATCTTAATTTTGTTAATTTTAATTATTTACCTTGACCGAACATAAACATGTTATACATGGTTGAAGAGCATATTTAAAGGGGAATCTAAAAATGCAGAAATTCAATATGGCGCCCATAAGAAAAACAAAAGTTGACTTCGGCCTCATTGAACATAGTGGGCCTAGATTATTTTTTACTTTATTTTCAAATTCACGCTCATTTCTTACCCCCACCCTGAAAATTTCGTTATTGTATCTTTTATAATAAACACGATATAAAGGATTTTATAAAACGCACTTTTTTCTTTTTTTCCCTGTATATCCGTTGCTATTCCGAGTTCGAAGAAGTTGATGATAGATTATTTATAGGCACTTGAATGCGCAACTTTTTCCCCATTTGGTCTACTCTGTATCTTTAACGGTTTCCAATATCCCCATGTACATCATTTTATACTGGACACACGTATATTATTGCATTTTTGAATTCTACTCCAAATTCCAAATATATTTCATGTATAACATAATATATGATTTTTGTTTTTTTGAATAACCGTTTTTGATTTTGAACCGTTTGAAATTTTATGTAAAAAATGACAGTTGCAGGTACTAGAATAATTATTAATTTTTCCTATAAGGAAATATGTGCTACTTACTTTGTTCTAAAGGACTTACTTTAATAGAATTTGGATAACATTTTGATAACTATTAATACAAAGTGTTAAAAAATAAGTTTCAAAATGAAATTGAGAAAACCTCCCAAAATCAATGTTTTCACATGAAAATTCCCAATTTTTATAATCATATATTAATTAGTATTAAAAATAAGGGTAAGTGTGTGTAATCACGTATTATGCCCACTGTCTAGTGAATGTGAAGACACATATTGCTGCTCAGATTGACTGTCTAGCGCATACGGCATTCTGCAGATTACCTAAAAGGCCGCAGTTAATTTGCAGATTACCCAAAGTAGTAATCATTCTACAAAGTGCCTGGCGAGTTGGTCAGTTTGCAGAATGCCTAGACATTGGTTGTTTTTTATCTTGAAACGCTTAAATTTTTCGGAAAGGATTGATCCGAACAAAAACTGTTTCAAAAAGAAGTTAATTTCAGGGAAGGGAAAGTTTATTTGTGTCACAGAAAAAGCGCGTACTTCGTTCTTGTGGGCTAGACACGCGGCAACTTGATAATTTCAAATGGTATCCAAAAAATTTACTGCAGATTTGAATAGTGCGAATAGGAATTAAGAATGTTTGATCTAAAACCCTTTTTTGATTTGTGACAGATGGGGCTGTATTTGATTAATTTTAATTCCTTAAGGTTTTACTTTCAAAATCATTAAATGATATTACTTTTTAATAATTTTCTAATTTTCTAATAAACTAAAAAAATAAAATAAATAATTCACTAATAAAAGATTTAAAAAACCATGTTTTTCCAGTTCAAATTTATAAATAATGAACTTTTAAGTGTGTAGGAAATAAGGATCTTCCGTATCTCTCCAGATCTCTCCGTAACCAGGATATTTAAAAATGAAAATATAAAAAGTGAATAATGAACAAAAACATACCAAATTGATACCACTACGCAGTTTGTATAATGTTTATTGCGTTTGTCAATTTAGAACGTAAATGTTTGAATAAATGTTAAATATCTGTCTGTCTGTGTTAAATATTGGCATCTCATTGAAATACACCCTGTATAAAAACGTTTAAAGTATTTAATTTATATACCTCTTCACTTTCGTACCAAATAAAAAAATGTATATGCTCATGGTCATGTGTTTTATCACAACACTTTTTCTATAAGATACGTTGCTTATATAATATAATCATATTACCCCCCACCCAACTACTATACGAACGCACAAACATGACAAAGATTTCGGAAAGACTCATACATCTACAGACAAAATGGACAAACAACCCCTACAACTGGACCATACTGAATCCCCTTTGCCTCACAAGACCAACCAGACAATCCCGCATCTGTTTCCCTACATCAACGCTACTCGAACACTTACAAACGCAACTGACTACTGGACAATAAAATAATTTTTTCTTGTCATTAGAATTGGAAAGTTTATTTAATAAGATTATTAACCTAGAATAAGAGAATTTTCATCTTTGTTTTTTGTTTAGATTAAGACTACATGTATTAAATCACGGCAGAAAGACCGATAGGTCGATAGCCTTTTTTAGAAATAAAGATATTTACTATTACTATAATCATATAAAAAATGTACCTGATTCCAATGGCAAGTCTTCAGGAGCAATACTAAGCACATCTCCATCATCATCGTCTTTCAAAAGAGCTCTTTCTTCAGCTTCTCCTATTTCCAAATAATCATCTGCGGCATCATTCAACAAATCTTCATTCCTAATTTTAAAAAACCGATGTTATCATCTTTATATTTATAACAATAATAAGATAACATTTTAGTGGTATTGTTTTTTCGAAAAAGTTTTGCAGTTCATTCTTAAAAGTTGCAATATGTGTGGGTTGTTCAAAAAAGTTTTGCAGATCGTTTTTAAAAGTTGCAATATGTGTGGGTTGTTCAAAAACGTCGGTTAAAATTAAAATGAGTATATGTAAGAGTAATTGTAAACTTGCGCCATTTGTTTTAAGGGGTTACTGGGCTTTACATAAAGAAAATGTTTTAAAAAAATTATTTTGGAGGTGTTTTAAGTTTTTACTATAAAGCAATATTTCAAGGTAGTTCAATACTCGATTGGCAAACTATTAGTATAGGTAAACATGACAAATAAAACATTGCGACACTTAGGCATAATTTGTACAGGGTGTCAAAGTGTAAATAAATTGTGTATTAAAAAAAATTGTAAAAAAATCAGATGTGTAACCAGTTTTACTACTACCAAAAAATGTTCGTGTTTGGAGATTTTTCAGGTCAAAAAATCCAAATTTCCTGTTATTTAGCTTGTAGTTTCTAGAGGGCGTTATCTGCAATAGTCTGGGGCCATTTAAAACATCAGACATTTTTTGGATTTTCCATTATCGCTATTTTGTTGGCAATATCTTGTTCTCCGATATTTTTAAACCAAAAATGTGTACTTGATTCAACTCGACATCTCTCACCGTTTTCGATATATTTCACAAAGTTGCTAGAACTATTTTAAGTTTTACTATTACATTGAATTTATTGATAATTTGCCGACCGATTTTCAAATGAAGCAATGCGCGATATGGTTTGTGCTTATGCGCATCAAAAATTAAATGCTGCAGAAGACTTCCTAAATTTATGTTATGGCAACAATTTATGTTTTTTAATACGACAATCATATATTAAAAGGGTTAATAAATGTATCGAAGTCAGAGGAGTTCGGGTTGAACAATCATTATAAAATAATAATTTTTAAAAACTTTACTGAAAACTCCAAAGAAATAACATACTAATGTAACCGTTATTTAAATTTTAAATCGCTTTAAATAATGTTTCTTTCATACTAAATGCAGCCCTAAAGCTAAACCTGCCTAAAGGTTTATGATTTCGTATTTTCAAGCTTTTGAGATTTTATAGTTTTGAGTGGTAATTAATTCTTTATCTATTCTTCCAATACTCTCTAACCATCACGCACGGGAGTGGTGCCAATTTGTAGTCACTCCGCATATTTCTTCAAAGTTCATCAAGTTGCTTTGTTAAAATCAAGACCATTGTAATTATTTGTAGGGTTTGTGTTAAAAAAAAACATAATTCTGAATCTTTAATATCTCATGCAAGCTGCAATTCAAGTTTTCTATTAAATGTGTTCATTAAGCTTCCGTTCGCCGAAAGGTCAAGAAATCGAGGATACTTTTTGCAATGGTGTGTAGTGTTAAAGTTGCAAAGATACGATCCAAAATTGTTAACAAAACTTAATTGATTTTGTAAAATATTGATTTTGCGGCACGATTTTGAAGCTTTGTGACTGTCATAAAATGGAATTTCTGCAGTCTATACCAGACACAAAAAATTCACAACTAATTCCCAAATAGTTTGACGAATTTAGTGAAAAGGATGTACTGTGACCGTAGATTTAACACGATTTTGAAATAGATTAAATGCTATGCTCAATTATTTACCGAAATAACAAGATGCCATACGTTCGCGTACGTCAGATCATTTCTGATATGTTAAATTTTTACTTTTGCGGTTTTCGAAGAGGTGAAGTTAACAGAAAGAGAAACAATTGAAATTATCTGCATTGTTAGATTTGGTGAACGAAAACGTCCTCAAATAGAACCAGCTCAATTATTTAATGAAATCCACCGTAATCGACCTCCCATATGTCAAAAGCTGGTAAGTAAAATAGAAGCAAAATTCAGAGAATTTGGTCATGCAAGAGATTTACCTAAATCTGGACGTACTGCTCTTGATGAAAATGCTCAATTACCTTCTTTGGAAGATAATTCAGGTACCCTTCTTTCACAGATTGACGCTAAATTACACATGCCGAAATCTGTTCACCAAATAGTTCGAAAGCACAACTGACATCCCTACGTTAATTCTGAGTTACTTCAGTTTGAAAGGGTTTTGAAGATGATTTAGATAGGCAAAATGAGTTTTGCGAAGGCATTTGAAATATCTAGACAATAATTTTTTTAGACACATTATTTTTTCCGGTGAAGCGATTTTTTTGCACACATTATTTTCTCGATATTGGGCAACAGAAAATCTACATTGGACAATGAAGGTTCGCAGCCAGTAACTCCGAAAAATAAATATGTGGTGTGGAATAGTGCGGCGCGGAAGAGTAAGAGAACAATTTTTCTATGAACAGTCTCCAACTGAACAAGTACGATTATATCTAGAATTTCTCCAACTTAAAATAATTTCAGCATTGTTGTCTTTATTTCCAAAACCATTAGACCCAGACGCTCCTGTCGAAGAACTGATTCTCCAGCAAGATTGTGCTCCTCCAAACTATACTGGCATTGTGCGTAAATTTTTGGATGAAACCTTTCCCAATCGGTTGATTGGAAGAAGACCTATTGAATGGCTTCCTGGATAGCCAGACCTAACTCCGATAGATTAATTTTTGTAGGGATACCTCAAATCGAAAATATTTGTTGACAAGCCAAACAATCTGCCGGAGTTGAAAGAGAAGATTCGAAAAGAACTGCGTGCAAGAAGAGTTTATTGATCTCCTTGGATATAGTCAAGCCGTAAATGGAACACATTTTGAGCATTTAATTTCATTGTTCTGTTTCTTGAAATAAATCGGTCCTTTTCAGGACTACAAAAAAATTGAAAGAAATTGTCGCTGGTAATTATTGATAGGTCCAGTCGTAAAATTGTCGGTAACTGTTGAGCTTAAGTATAGCACATATTACCAGATTCATACTTAGAATTCAACGGATAATTCAAAATTTATATAAAAAGCAGATGCTTCCATTTTAATAAATAAGTTGATGTTCTTAACTTATTTTGGGAGTGCCCTGTATAAATAAATTTGGAATAAAAAAATTCGCATGTATAAAAATAAAAATTGATGGATCCGAGCTTTCTTCCAAAAAACAGTCTGTTGAATTTTAAATGAATTTAAACATTACATCTGGGACTCAAGGTATAATTATTCAAATAATAAACTTTAAAAACATTTAGCAAAAATGAAAGGTTTTCTTTTGACATTGCCGTGTGTGTCATTTAAAAAACTTTTAAGTTGCTGACATGGATTTGTTAAATCCTATATTAGAAACTAATAAGTTGAGAAGTAATATTTCACACAATGTATCACCTAGACAAAGTATCGCTGAGAGCAATCCTAAAAAGTCAAATGTTGTCAATAAATCCATGTTTCAATATAAAACACGAACGGATCGATTTGTTAACCCTGTCGAAAGACTTAATTTATAACCTTGTAAGAGAAAGGATGTATTATACATATCAATATAACATGGCGTTGCCGTTAGTACATTAATTGGATCATACGGTACATAGGATAATAAAGTTGTTGCTTGAACTGTGGAGATTAATTGTAATCGCAACAATAATACAAATATAGTATTAGTCTTTCCTCCTGCCAGATTTCAAAAATTTGGGACTAAAGACGACGGAAAAATTTCCGATTTGTCAACACCACGTACATTCAAATTTTCATCGTTTAAGCCGAATAACTAAAAAACTTTCGTTCATATCTTATATAACAAAGGGTAATTGAAATTTACATAAGAAGTCAAAAATAAAATAACATATAGGGTGTTCTATCAGAAAAAAAATTGTTCTCTGCGCTGACACTTTTCTTTGTATAATTGTGAATATTTTTTAAATATGCGCGATTAGTTCTTTACATTACGTCGTTACATTATGTAAGTAAGTAGTCAAATTTCAGGTGATGCTTTCAAGAATCTTAAGAAGAAAAGCGAGAAATGTGAGTATAGGTGGTTCTTTGAATAATAAAGTTCCAACGATGAAGAAAGAAATAAATTAAAGGAAAACTATGAATACCACCGGAAGGAAAAAGCTTAAGTATGGAAGAAAAGGAGAAAGACAAAACAAAAATAACGAGAACTACGTAGTAGCCTGTTTTGACCTGCAAGCGACCTTGCCTACTCCAAAAGGAGACGTTTCTAATTTTTATTACAGATCAAAATTGACAACCTATAATTTTATTGTATGTGAACTTACACAAAAAGGCCACGGCTCTGTTAGCTATTTTATGTGGCACGAGGGCGAAGGTAAACGAGGAGTTATCGAAATTGGACCCTGCTTATTAAAGTATCTACAAGAAGAAAGCGAGGCAGTTGACAACGGTTTAGATATTGTTTATACACCTTATAAAGTTGTAGAAATGAACCATGATGACTTCCTAGATGTGAAAAAATTGTCAGAGCAAACAACACGTAACTTCACTAAGAACACCAATGGAGACACGTTTAAATTTAATGATGTAGCTGTTTTCAGAATTGAAAAAAACTGTTTGGATTATTTTTATTATAAGACATCTTATACTCAAGACCAGTACAAAACCGTTAATATTAGAGAAAAAGAACGTCGCACAAGTACAACTTTACTTTCTTTCAACCAAGTACAACTTGATAAAGCTTATAATAATTCTCTGGCGATAGCTAACAAGAAGCATGTCGATTTTATGTATTTATTAAAAACTAATGCTATCAAGAAAAGTCACAGCTATTTTTACAATAGCCTCAAAGTGTGTTCTTCTGAGAATGCATCCTCATAATTCGTTATTAAAGTCAAACGTTAGGTATGTAGTCTGTGTTCCCAACTCTGTTCAGGCTGAAATTTTGTTTACAACAAAGTTTTTTTTTAATCCCATTTGAAATGTCTGTTAATTTTAAAAGTTTTACGTTTTCATTATTCTATTAAAAACATTTTAAGTAAAGTATTTATATAAATCCCTCTGAAACTCAAAATTTAGTACTAAGAACCTAGTTGAACACAATATTTTTAGTAAAAACAATAATGGCACATTTTCAAATTTTGGGTTCTATTGAAGTGTCGAACCAAATTTGTTTATTGTGAAAAAATTTAATGATCATATTAAGTTGCAGCAGAAAGTTTGAAAATAATAATGTATTTTATAACCGAAACAACTGAAGTAAAATTAGCGATTATTAAATCTTGCTTAATCTCAAAATGCGGAAAACTGTTTTGTGCCGTTATTGCAGCGGGTGGCCGATATGTTAATAACATCAAAGTTCTGTCTCGCTCGAGGGACAAGTAATAGAAAAAGCACGACAATTATTGCGTCACTGACAAAAAGCTTGGAACAGACCATAGACAACTAACAATTAAAATATAATGAACTTTGCAATCCAGTGTCCCTTCAATGATGCTTCTCACAGCTCGATTTCTAGTGTTTTGTCTAGCTTTTTCTCCGAAAGAAAACATTGTAATTCTGTCCTAAAACAACATTTTCGACACAAATTTTACCAAGGAAAGGGATAATCTACAAATCTCTGTTATGAACGAAAGCCAAAAGGGGCAATCTAGATAATGACTGAAATATTATCTACAAGACAAGTGATATTTTTTATTATACTTGACCGATGTTCTAATACTTGAAATATGGTTGATTTCTTGGGGATACGGTCCCCAAAAAGTTTATTTAATTATTTTTAATGTTTTATAATTAGTTTTAATTTTAATTATAGGTGAACAATAGATGATGAAAATTAGATGTTTCATCAGATTGTAGTAATGATAGGATTCTAGAGTGTTCCTAATTTATCAGGAGGAACAATTCGCACCCTGAAGAAGGCAGTAGTAAATCGCCAAAAGCTTGGTAGCTAAAAAAGTTTTTCTTTTTTCACCACTGCCTAGACCGTATCCCCAAGAAGTCAAGGATATTTCAAGTACTATCTACAAGGTGCTCACATTTTTAACCTGGCAGATCAAAATCTGGCCAATTTAAGGCTTAATGTGCCTTATTATTATATATAATATTATCAACGATTATTTTCAAACCTGAAATTTGACTACGTACTTAAATAACACCCTGTATAATATATTTAATATTTTGACTTCAAATTTTAGAAAAATCTTTAGAATGTTTCCAGTATTCTTGGTATAAATATCAAAATACGACCCTTAAACTATTTCCTCATAATGTTGTTCCACATTACTTTATACATGCAGTACGGTAGTAGGTAAGCATCTAACAAGAAAACCAGCCGCACAACTGTTAAACCATTCGTAATTACTTACAATTGTTCCGACATGGTGTTGAGTATAATGAATACACTTAAGAAACAAAAAGCTTGATGTGGAAAGCAAAATAAATCTTAGGAATCACAAATCTTCTGGTAAACAAGTTCTGATGCTATTTGCCACTAACCTCAAACTTTTCGAGACCGAAAAGCTGTCAGTGAAATTACTGACGCATTTAACGCTGTTGCCAATAATAATAGTTTGGGCAGTTATCTTCCAGTTTGTCTTAGAAGCCATGCAATGTGAGGTCAGTGACGAGGCTGGAACAACTCCACATAAGTATAATCTAATAAATGCTTTCAAATTGAATACTAAAACAATATATATTTTCGACAAAAATCGAATTAAGCAGAGACTACACACTATTAAGGATTAAGGTACAGATTATTTCCCCTCTCGTCGCAATAAAAAGTAATATTCATGGCGGAAAATATTGTTAGAATATAAACGTTTATAAAAATTAAGTTAGGTAAAGTGAAGTCGAGTAAGTAAATGAAGCGCATTTTAGGAGCAAGAGCATTAGCGATCAGCTTCCCTTCTTCTATGTACCAAAGCAGACCACTCCTCTCCAGACAGAGATCATTAAAAAATTTATAATTAAAGGAGATAAGCGCAGGGTCTTACTTACCCTTTTGTTCTGCTCACTTGCCTCAAAGTTTGTTTCTTTTAGTTTTTAGTCCAATCTTGGTTGGTTGCTACGCAAAAAGAGAAAGGCTAAACTAATGAAACTTCAACGCGCCCTAGTAGATATAAGAGGTGGAAGTATCACCACCAGAGGAGCGTTCTGATTGTATCTATCAAATAGCTCAACACTCCGCAATCACTTTAAAGAAAAGGAGGTTTTACCAGTCGTTCGTAAAGTCGAGCACCGACCATTCCATTAAAACAAAAGGAAATAACTATTGGATTAAGAACAGGACAAACGCCTCTAGCGTTGGATTCGATCGACAAAAAACCTCTATTACAATTGTCTTGCCAAGCAATTAAGAGTAGGTTGAAACTAAAACAAAACCAAACCACCTAAGCCGAATTAATATATATATAAGTACACACATAAAACCAAATGTCGAGACCAGAGGCCTACTAGAAGGCTAACAGACGTCAAGAACGTAAGAAGCGTTATAGGGCAGGGTCTATCTAAGCCCTACTGACGAGTCCAATAGATAGACCCGGGATGAAAATGCAGGACTCCATCACATAACACCATAATTGTGGAAAAAAAATTGACTGAAAAACCCAGGAATACATTGGAATAAATTAAAAACCCAGTCAGGAAAAATAAATATACAAAAAGATAGATGCTTGGGATAAAAAAGCAAATTGGCAACACGTTTCGCTGACATCTCCAAACGCAGAAACCTGTCCCAACATGGTTAAATATATATGCAAAAACATATACCAGATGGCGTGACATAGGTGGCGTTGGAGAAGGAAGCAAAATGAAACGAGTTGCAGCATTGACAATACGGCTGATAACATCTCACCAAACACACCTAAGCCGAATTAATATATATATATATAAGTACACACATAAAACCAAATGTCGAGACCAGAGGCCTACTAGAAGGCTAACAGACGTCAAGAACGTAAGAAGGGTTATAGGGCAGGGTCTATCTAAGCCCTACTGATGAGTCCAATAGATAGACCCGGGATGAAAACGCAGCACTCCATCACATAACACCATAATTGTGGAAAAAGAATTGACTGAAAAACCCAGGAATACATTGGAATAAATTAAAAACCCAGTCAGGAAAAATAAATATACTAAAACAAAAGAGACACAGTATACTAATTTATATCTTTTAAGCAGCCATCTTTCGTACAGTGTGTACTGAGATCGCAAGTTCGTCTGCAATGTCTGCAGACATCATCAGTAACAGTGTTGTGTCCGATAAAACTAGCCGTCTTAACTCCACAACCCGGTTCGAAATAAAAAGCTAAAATTGCTCTACTCCTTTAATAAACAGACAAAAACACTCCAAACATACGAACAACTGAACTCTACATTCTTCACCAAAAAAGGGTGTGGTATCAACACGATGGACCCCATCGCTATGCGCATATGGGCCTCACCCTTCTTATGACCCTTAACCTACTCACCCACTAACGGGGATTTTAAAAAACAAAAAACGATTGACTCGACAGAGGCGGAGGGCTGATTCTTGACGGTGGTGAATTAAGACGGCTCTAACAAGCAGTATAAGTAAGTTAAATTTGCCATTAAACAAAAGATAATTTAGATATATTTTTCTTATTATTTTATTTTAGCTAATAATTCAGTCGAAGTATTGTGGCTGCATCATTGAAGGTAAAATATACAGGATATCTCAATTAGTATTCCATTATATTATATAAAAATATAGTCTCAATATTTTTTTACATTCGCCAATAAGAAAAAGTATGCTTACAAATATTATTAGTATAAAAAATATGGTCGAGCAGTTACTTTCGGAAAAGTACAGCAATAATAAAACGGCTACTACAATAATGGATTTCGTATTGGTACCCAAAAAAAACATTCAAAAAGTACAGAAAATTAAACAATTTGATGAAAAACTCAAGATAGACGAAAAAGCAGAATACCAGACCGTAAATATACATAAGAGTTACCTTATTACTAACGATATATTTTAAATAAAACTTGAATTTAGGACAAAGCATTATTCTTACTTGGCGGAGCTCATCATAAAGAATTAATAAGAAGAGGTCTCAAAACTTTTTTCCGATAAGTTTGCAATGAAATGCGGCTGGACAGGCCGCAAAAACCATTTTCCGCTTCAAAATTTAAAACTGCTCCAACTGCTTAAAACCACTACCAGGAAAAAATTTGGCGCTTTTACGGAGTCTGAATTTCAAGGAGAAGTAGGACTATGGTTCAGACAAGCAAAGTTGAGATTCCAAAGATATTTAGCAACAACAGAAAGAGCAAATCAGGTAAGAATTAACCGTTTTTTATATATTGAATATTTAAAATACTCTATACATCATTTTAAACTGGACACTGTATAGCGCTCATTATTTTTGTTTCACTTTTAGGCTGATGCTGTCGAAAACGACGAAAGATTAGAAGATGACTTAGTTTTAAGAAATATTATTTTCATTTTCGTGTGTGTTGTACTTGTTTATCGAAATAAAATATTATTTTCATTTTTATATGTATGTGTAGTACTTTTGTTTATTTAGATAAAATTTTATTGCATGTACATGCAATTTCAGTTTTATTCATCAACTTTTTGAACATGAGATAATTGTAAATTTAAAACCCTTTGAAACAAGTTAGCTTAAAATGAAAGTTTTTTAGAAACGTGCAACTACAGGGTGATTCTTTGATGAGTACAACTATTTTAACTGGTGGCCTATTTTGGTCCTCGAAGCCGGAGTATCAGGTTCCTTTTATTTTCACCAAAAAACATCCCCTTATTACCTCCCGAAGATCAGGCGGAATGTGGCCTAAAACTCGGTAATTCAAAACATAGGAAAATAGTCCGCAGCAAGACTTACTAGTTGTGCGATATTTTTTGGTCAAAAGAAAAATGAACCTCATTGTGATATTTTTAGATCCAAAATTTACCATCAATTCAAATATTTACACTTTTCAAAGAGACCCTGTATAATCTAACAAAATATTTATTAGCAACGTTTTGGTATCATTTCCTTGAAACGTTTCAGCAACATTTCAACGAATCGTTTCAGCAACATTTCAGCGAAACGTTTCGGTAACATTTCTCTTAAAGCCGTCTTAATTCACCACCGTCAAGAATCAGCCCTCCACCTCAGTCGAGTAAATCGTTTTTTGTTTTTTAAAATTCCCCTTAGTGGGTGAGTAGGTTAAGGGACATAAGAAGGGTGGCCGATATGCGCATAGCGATATAGCGGTCCTTTCTGTTGATACCACACCCTTTTTTGGTGAATATAGTAGAGTTCAGTTGTTCGTATGTTTGGAGTCTTTTTGTCTGTCTTGAATGATTCGCACTGACAATGTTGGCACTTATCAGTGGAATAATCTAGGGACTCACAATTTATCCCTGTGACGTAACAAACACGATAAAGAGACTATTTTTCCAGGGTGGTTTCTATTTTTTCTCCGTTCTGAGCTTTAATAAGACTGCAACGACAAAAACACAATGATTGCCTTTGAAATTATATATTAATAAAATAATTAATGAGTGGAACAACTTTCACAGTTTTCTTCCTAATTCTAATTAAATCAAAATAATTTACCTTAAATTTAAATGAGTGTGAAAATGAAAACTGATCAATACCAAACTAACTAATAACGCGAAAAATGTTCAAAAACCGGGTACGAATGTCTCAAATGAAATGGTGATATCACATTAAATCACTCAAACACCGGGGCAGTTTATATAGCACTACCGTCAGTCCTTGACGGGAAAAAGTTGGCGTTCAAAGTGGCAATTAAGTTTAAAAACTTACAGTTTTGGCGTCAAGCAATCTTCTGTCCGTCAGCCCCCAGAGAATTTTATTTTTTAATACTTCCTTAAGTCGGTCCTGACGAACTAGACCTGTTGAGCTTCGAGAGTTGTTCCCGTCTAGTACTACACCAATTTCCAGTACAAACAAATAATACCTTCAGAAGTTCAAAGTTATGGATTTTGTAAGGGGTTGTGGTTCCAATCACTAAAGGTACTGCGCCCTTTATTGCACAATAAAACCACTATCGACTACAGGGGCCCGTGTCAAATTAGACGCCGGGTAAACCAAAAAACAAAGGGGGTGAGAGGGTGCACACAAGTGCCGGTGGGGTCGATGTTTCTGGCTCGATTTTCGAACTCGTACTATATTATAACATCGGATGGGAGCGGCGAGGAAAGAGGAATGACTCAGACAATTTTTATGAGGCGCCTATTCTAAGGGAATTTAGGGTGTTGAAACTTCGTTTGTTGCAAGAACGTCTGCAACATGTCTATTAGAGGAGTAAAGCAATTTTAGCTTTTCATTTCGAACCGAGTTGTGGAGTTAAGACGGATAGTTTCATAGGACACAACATTTCCTTGAAACGTTTCAGCAACATTTCAACGAAACATTTCACCAACGTTTCAGCGAAACGTTTCTGAGGGCGGACATTTTAAGTTACCTACATAAACATTTGTGAAACATTTTTCTGAATCAAAAAATTGTTTAGGGGCAAGTAATAGAGCTGGTTGTAGAGTTTCGTACTAAAAATTATTTGAAATTCACTGGAACAACCTTTTGTACCTAAGTGTGTATATGATTCAAGGGTATATCAAATAGGTGTGTACAAAGCCACCTCCTCTATTTTTCAATAGATTTAAAACCAAGTTTCAAAACGGCATACAGGTAGAGAATTGGTGTATAAACGTTAAGAAGCGGTGAAGCCTATTCTTGAAGAAATCTCAGAACGTGGCATATTAAAGAAGGATTGCCATAGATTCTTTTACGATAAATCCTAATTTTCAACCATTAAAGAGAACTAATGATGGAGCAGCTCCAGAAATAAATCTGTCATTTGAGAAACCTTTTAAGAACTATAAGACAATAGAGGCTATTTAAAGCCCATGGAGAGCAAAAAAGACAGTCATGAAATTATAATCGTCGGAAAAGCGATAACATTAGAAAGTAAAGAGAACGTAACCGAGAACAATGATTCGGAAAAGAAGATCCAACCATCTAATTTGGTTGACAAATTAAGGTGTTTGAAAAACACAAATCAATCAAAATTAACAGTTTCAGGCAAAAAGCATGTTATGTTATAATCACAATAGAAGTCAAATGTGCTTATAAAGTATTCGTCAGCAGTTTAAATGCTTCATGTGTTATGATATCTCATTTCACGTACAGTTTGATATCTTATTTCACGTACTGTTATGATATCTCATTTCACGTACAGTTTGATATCTTATTTCACGTACTCAGCGTAAGGAAATATCTAATTACTCTTACGTTATAAATATTGTTCTGTAGTTTCACTGATGGTATGTAACACCTCAGCACTTAAATAATATAAATTCGAACAAATCTGTAATAAACAGGCAGTTGTATCTTGAAGCTGAATCCATATCAATCGAAAGTAAAATAAATTTGTTTTAAAAACTCCCTTTCCAAGGTAGCGATTCTAACTCATGTAGTTAGAATCCTATTTGGATGTCTTGTGGGGATTTCTTTTCGTTTATTTTTTCTATTATTTCTTTTCTTTAGAATCAGCTGTTATTTTGTCAAAAAGGATTTGCGTTTTATTTTTGTGAGAATCTAAATATTCAGTGAAGACGTGAGAAGCGACCATATTCATTGGATCTCTGCTGTCTGTATGACCGTGAACAAGTTCAAAAGGGGTGAAATTTGTTGAAGAATGTATCGTACTGTTGTACGCGCTTAAGGCGTAAGGCATTAGATTAGAAACTTCACTATCTGGATCTGTATCTCGTAAAAGACGTAAATGTTCAATTAGAGTGGAGTGAAAACGTTCCACAGGTGAATTTGATTCGTGGTGATAAGGGGTAGTAAAATGTACTTTGATGTTATGACTTATTAAAAGTTCTTGTACTACTTCATTTTTGAATTCTGAGCCGTTGTCCGAAATGAGGCTTCTTGGGACTCCGAAGAATGAAAAGAATTTGAGAAGTTGTTCACAACCAGATACTGCGTTGCCATGGTAAGGAAGAGCTTGTCCAAATTTGGAAAATTTGTCAAATAATGTTAGGAATTTTTGATTTCCTGCAATGAAAGTATCTACGTGAACTATTTCAAATGGTTTACTAGGTGTTTCAGTAAGTGCTAGGGGTTCATTTGGAGGGCTTCGATCATATTTGGACCGTTGACATTTTTCACAGTTCTTAATGTAATTCGAGACGTCAGTTTTTAGAGATTTCCAGTAATAATTGGATTTTAGAAATTTTGTTGTTTCTTCTATTCCACGGTGGTTTGTCTTACCTTCGTGCCTGTGCTTGATTAATAGAATCATTTACATTTGCAAATTAATAGAATTCTATTAATTTGCAATTTCGAAAGTTGTTTGTCATGACTTGTTGAAAATATTTTCTTAGTTCTTTTGAAAAAAAGTAAACATACATAGTAGGAGATGTTAAATACTCTTTTAGAAAGTCACAAATTTTTTGAATGTTTAAAGGTAATGTTGCATGAATAATTTTGTTTCCATCGAATAATTCTTGAGATGTTTTGGTATATGAATCGTAAGACGATTTTTTCAAGATCAATTGCCTGGGTTTATTATTAATGATTTCATCTAGAAGGGTCATTTCCGAGTAGTTTTGATCTGCATTAACGCTGTGAACAGTGTTGTCACTTGAGATAATTTGGGGTTTTGTGTTATGTTCCGACAGAGAAGGTCTTAGTTGAACATTAGAAATTATGTTGATACCTTTGGGATTTTCAATTTCTTTTAGCCTTGATGCTACAAGTTCATCTAGAAATGTTTCAATATCTTGATCAATGTTTCCAGGTGAATTTATTAAATATTCGGATTCTAGTGCGTTTAGTTGAATTCGTGATAGAGCATCCGCATTTGTATTTTGTTTTCCTTTCTTATAACATATTTTATAATCGTATTCCTCTTCGTTACAATGTTTTAAACGGAGATTTTTGAGATTTGCTTTTTGAAGATTGTCAATTTCTGTCAGGTTATTGAAAGATGTTCGGGGGTGTTGATCTAAAAAGTAATTTTCGGTTTCTTCAATTGGCTCTACATTTAATGGGGAAGAAATTTGGATTTTCACGGGATTTTCAGAGGAGTTCGTTATTACTGTGTTTGCACGGTAGTTATTGACTTCTACTAATGCTGCTGGCATTTCCATTTTACCAAAATTTTTATATTCTAAGAGGTACTGACCGTTTCGTTTGTTGACGGGAACTTTCACTCTTTGAGATGTTCGCGGTGGTATTGTTAAATTAATATTTTTGAACTTATCCGGCTGATTACGTTCAGTTGGCATTGTTTGATAATATAAGGGTAGTGTGACGTTTTCGGTTTGTAAACAGAAATCTTTTAAATTGATACTAGCACCAATACTAGTAAGAAAGTCGATTCCTAAAAGGCCATCGAAGCTTGGTGAAAAATCAAAAAGATAGAATTTGTGATGTCCGGGAAAATGAAAAGATTCGAAGATAGGTAAATGCGTTACTTCGTTATGCATTGAAGTGGCGTGTGCCGTTTTGACAAAGAATAGTTCTGAACCGATAGTGTTTGGGGAAATTTGGTAAGCTAAATCAGGTTTTAGAAAACTTCTGCCGCTACCTGTGTCAATCAGAAAGTTTGCGTTAATTTCTGGAATGTGTAGGACAGGTAATTTGTTCATTGAAAGATTGTTGATCAATATTACGTTTTCTGGGGTGAAATCTGGGGTTTCTGAAAATTTTCACAATTATCGACATTTGGTTGATTAAAATCATGTGAGTCTGAAATTGGTTGGTTTTCATAGAAATCCTCATTGAGATAGTATTCATAGTGGGTATTTCGGTTTTCTGGGTAGTCTTGTTCATTTTGTGAACAGTAATATTGATAGTCATCAAATTGGTTAACGGGGTAGTCAATCTGTTCGTCTTGATTAGTAGAATCATCGAGTTCTATAGCCTGTGTTAGAAAGTTTGGAATTTGCTGACGATTATGGTTATTAATAAACGTATTCATTGACGAAGTATCCATAGGTTCAGGTGGAGGTAACCTAGACAAGGTTGAGCTTTCGCGTGGGCGTTTATTACTCTGATAAGGATTGTGATGATTATTGTTTTGATTCGGGTTGCGGTTGAAAATATTACTATTCATTTGAGGTCTCGCAAAATTACTGGAATTGTGCATTTGCGGTCTTGGAAAATTTCTGAAATTATTATTGGGTCTGAAAGGGTTTGGATTTGCACGGAAAAACATGGGTCGATTATTTTGAAAGCTTGGTCTAAAAATGGGTAATGTTTGTCTCTGTGTATTTCCAAAGCTTGGAGAAAATGGATTTGGTTTTGGTAATTGATTTGGAAGATTAATTACCGTTTTATTTTGATTATTGACTCGATTTTTGTAATAAATGAAGTTTTCTTCTTCTTGAGCGAAACTCATGGCTTCTTCAAGGGTTTTTGGGTTTTTAAGCCTTACTACTAGTTGCATGTGATAGCTTAGACCACTAGTAAATGTTTTGAGAATAAGGTTTAGATATTCTGATATTTTTAATAGTTTGATCTCCCGAGTTTCATTACTCATATTGATTTTTGAAAATAGGAGACTGCGTACGTCTTGTAAACGCAAGCCAAATTCTTGGGCTGTTTCGTTTTTCGAGGGTTTGAGGGTGATTATATCTTGCACTACACAATCAATTGATCTTTGGTATGCAAATGTGTCAATGATAGCTTGTTTAACAAGTTCCCATGATTGAAGTTCATCACGAGAAGCTATTAAATCAGCGGCTCTGCCTACTAATTTGCAAAGGATAGTGTCAAAAAGACAAGAATTTATATGTGCGTCCTCATTAGTTCTATCTCGATGGTTATTGAGAAAATTGTCGCAAGCATTTATAAATCTGTTGATTTGCTTGGCGTTGCCGTCAAATGGGGGAATGTTATCTGCTTGATATTTGATCAAAGCAAAATTAGGGTGTGCCATTGTCTTATATTTTTATTTTTAATTTTTTTTTCTTAAATTAAAACTTAAAATTATGTTGAGCGAAAGAATGTTTTGCTGCTTGTGCAAACAAAAGCGGAAAAATTCGCAATATTCGAATTGTTCAAAAAAATGGAAATTGGAAAAGTGGACTTACAGTGATAGAAGTACCAATGTTGTTTTCATTTCTTTGATTCTTGTTTCTTCCTTAGTTGCTAGGGTCCAATAGGAAGGGCGATGCTTGTCTCTTCCCTGGCTAATCTATGAGAGGTGGGACGATGCTTGTTCCCTTCTTCTCGCACCAAAGTTGATCGGACGATGCTTGTTCCTCACGTTCTGGCCTTGAGTTGCCCTGTCGCTGCCAATCAATGAAATGTTCGGGTTTGTCACAAATCGTTGAAACGAACCGAATTTATCACGCACGATGCGGGATGACCGTTTTGAAAGTTCTTCCACGATGCTTACACGATGATCGTTTTTGATACTCACACGACGATCGTTTTGAAGAATTTCTTACGACTTTTCGTTGACAAATCCTACCGACTGCTCCAGTTAGAATCGCTACCTTGGAAAGGGAGTTTTTAAAACAAATTTATTTTACTTTCGATTGATATGGATTCAGCTTCAAGATACAACTAACTGTTTATTACAGATTTGTTCGAATTTATATTATTTAAGTGCTGAGGTGTTACATACCATCAGTGAAACTACAGAACAATATTTATAACGTAAGAGTAATTAGATACTTCCTTACGCTGAGTACGTGAAATAAGATATCATAACTGTACGTGAAATGAGAGATCATAACAAGGTTTGCAGATTGCGGGACATTCCAAGAAGAAGGTGGCTACTAAATCAGCGATTCCCAAGCAAATTCGAAACTGGATTGTCAAGTTGTTAAGTCTAGTTCTAGGTCTCGTGCTTCTGTACAAAATTTAAATCAGTGCTGGATAAAGTATATAGTATCACATCTGTTCTTATGTTAATTATACAGGGTTATTCTAGTTATACGACACGGAAGATCGCGGCTTAACTATTTGGTTTTTAAATATTGTTGTGTCCGATAACACTACCTGTCTTAACTCCACAACCTGGTTCGAAATAAAAAGCTAAAATTCCTATACTCCTTTAATAAACAGACAAAACACTCCAAACATACGAACAACTGAACTTTACTATATTCACCAAAAAAGTGTGTGGTATCAACACGAAGGACCCTATCGCTATGCGCATATGGGCCTTACCCTTCTTATGACCCATAACCTACTCACCCACTAACGGGATTTTTAAAAAACAAAAAACGATTGACTCGACAGGAGGTGGAGGGCTGATTCTTGACAGTGGTGAATCATAGAGTGCTTTAACGATATTAGCATTTTATTGTAAACAAAAATTTTTGTGACTTAGCTACAGGTAGCTATAATTAATAGATTCAACCCAAAGTTTATTTTTTACAAATACCTATTTTTCAACAAGGAATGTGACTCAACTTCAGTAACACGTATATTTCCTTAAAGGAAAAATTAATAATTATTCGAGTGCCGGCGTGTGCGGTATACTGTCCAATTTTTCCAATGTCTCCTAATTATAGTTGTAAATGTAAATATCGATCGCGATGGTTCCCTGTGGGACACCCTGTATAAAATCCCAATTTTTTTGTACCGGCTTAATAAAATCGTTTGCTTCTAAAAACAGATGTTCTCACAAAGTCGACTGCCGACTGTATAAAAATAGTTAAAATCCTTATGTCTAATTTGATCAGTTTTTGTGTTAAATTACACGTTGATAGGTACAACCCGTCATTTTTTGAACAAAATTCAAGAAAGAAAATTATATATAATTATAAATTGTAAGTATGCCGCTCGAATTTACGATTTAAATCGACAGACTATCATTTTAAATTAGTGAAATTGATTTGTATTATTGAACTGATGTACTGTACTAGGTGGCCCAATAAAATTTTAAAACTAAATTTGTTTAATTAATTTTTAAATGATTTTTAAATAATAAATAAAAAAACTAAATAACTGACTAACTAATAAAAACTAATAAAAGCTTTAAAAATGTTAAATAAGTGTTCAAAAACTGTGGAATTGATTTTTAATTTTTGTCTTGAAAAATATTTTTTTTCCGATGTGCCAGTTACTTTCCGCAATCAAGTGGTTTAACGTGAACAGAAGTGGAGTCAGAACTTCTATTGCTTAAGCCTAGTTGGAGAAGTTAATCAGGTAAATTTCAAAATGCGACGTTTAGAGCAACATTTTGCAAGTCGCTCGCTTCCAAGTTATCTTTGTACAGTAAGATTAGTAAAAAACTCCCATCACACAGAACACTATTCTGTTTCAGTTTATCAAATGAGAAATTTGTAAAAGTTGTTCAAAATTTGTTCAAACAGCCTTCAACATTACTTAATGCAAACTTATTTTCAGCGGCCTTCTTAAGGACCTATAGGTATCTTGTTGGGAGTGGGGGTCTGAAGAAATATTATTTACAGGAACTTGGCATCTTATTTTGATACCTTGTATTTTATCCGAAATCATGCCAATATTTTCCGGGATACCCTGCGTATAAATATACCAACAGTCGCACTTTTTATTAGTTGTAACTGTTGTAAGCTTCCCCTGTTTAACTGCATTTAAACGACATTCTGGTTTTTTGAAGGTCCTGTTTTGTGCACTGTAAAAACATCACGTTTTTATTCAGGATTTAATTTCTATATTAGTTCTTTCCTGAAGTAATTATGCCAATTTTGAATAGGTGTGTTCAATTTTGAATTGAAGATTGTGGTAGAATCGCATCTGTAATGACGAACTCTTTCGTCTTTCGCCAACTTACTTTTAATCCTTTTTCTTGTTTAACGTGATATTTTAACGATTTTTTTCATTCGTTTCATGAAAACTGGGAACGTACTATTATAGTAACTTTATAAAAATCATACATTTTACCGTGCAATTTTAATCGAAAGTCATTGATCAATATAAAATAAACACGCATGATGCTATAAACAAAATTCGTTACGAGCCTAAACAGTACTGCGATTATTCTGATTTGTCTCCAAACAACAATTCGGATGGGTTCCTGTTCAACACAACTTTAAATAGTAGTAGTAGTAAACATCTTTATTTCTAAAAAAAGGCTATCGACCTATCGGTCTTTCTGCCCTTGTTTAATACATGCAGTCTTAATCTAGATAAAAAACCAATATGAAAATTCTCCTATTCTAGGTTAACAATAGTAGTAGTAAATATCTTTATTTCTAAAAAAGGCCATCGACCCATCGGTATTTCTGCCCTTGTCCAATACACGCAGTCCCAATCCAGACAAAAAACAAACATGAAAATTCTCCCATTCTAGGTTAACAATGTTATTGGATAAATAAGATTTCAGTGGCAAGAAGAAACTATTCTATCGTCCACCAGTCCGTTGCGTTTGTAAGTGTTCGAGTAGCGTTAATGTAGGGAAACTTTAAATAATTTCACGGGAAAATAATATTGAAGAATACACACAGCGGTAAAGAGAGCTTCGACCTTGCTGGGAATTAGGCAAAAGTTCAAAACCTTCTTTCACTTCCAGACAAAGAATGATCTACGTTGTTCTAATCATTATTCTGGCATTTTGAAGAAGCAGTTCCTAATTCTAATTTGATTGAGAGATACTTGAGAAATAAAAATTTACTAAACGACATTAAAAGAATTGGAAAACTGCGAAGAAATAAACTCTATGATAATTAAATTAGATATAAATTATCGTAGACATTATTATTGAAACATTATTATTGAAAATATTGATAGCAAGAAAGCGTTATGTTTACGCATATTGAAAAATAATATTATTGAGCTAGTATGATTATTGCACCTCTAAGTGCACTACATTAAGTATATTTTATAAACGGCTTAGCAAACGCTTTGACTAATACTTTAGATGTATTTGATTGTTGTAAGACAAAATAAGTTTACATTAAACACATCGACAAGAAATATAATTTTAAATTCTATGAAACCACGAAAATTTGAAGCAATTCGTCGTGTATAAAAGACTGATTTGAAAACGCGCCCATGGAACCACGCCTTCTAAATTATTCCAAATTCGAACAAAACATCCATCTTTTGTACTATCGATTTGAAACAGACATTGCATGAAAATTGCTTCTAAAGCTTGTTCTAGCAAGTCTAGAGGGAGAATAACGAACTTGATAACAGTTACTCAGTTAGCGACAAGTAAAAAGCATGTTTAGTGCTAGTAAATGGGTTATAATGTCCTCAGGATCTTGGGGTCTTGAGGTAGATAGTAAATACCGAACTTCTTACAAAATATATGTGTTATATATCCGATTCATATATATCACTAGTACTGTGGCAGTTTTTGCTATGTTTCTTGCTAATCTGGGATCCAATAATGACAAAGGTAAAAAGTTTATAGAACTACTTTTATTTAATAATTTATTTTTGGATAGTAGTTCTTTGGATTTTGTTTTAACATTACTTTATCTGTTAAACATCAGCACTACTATTTTACAGTCATTTTCTGAAACGTTTTCTAATTTTAAGATTTGTGAATTTTGTTTCAGCTATCGAAGCCCTATCCTTAACATTATGCTCCGTTTCATGCATTATCAGATTAGCCGTCTGCTTGAAAAAAAATGTAGTTAATCTTCTGAAAATTGTAATGGAGGACCAATTCAACTACGCGACTACCGATCCTAAAATTCAAGTTATGCTTCAAGAATACAAAAGTTACGTAACTTTTCTCTGTGTTTTCGTAGTATGTTACACATACAGCCTCGTCATTTTATTCAATATATTCAATGGTAAGTATGGTTGGTTTATATCAAACTACGCGCACAGTTCTTGAGATTTACCCAAAATTGAGATTTGCTGCCGGCTAGGCAAAAAACCATACTACCAGTAACGTTATAAGTGTCTGAGTAATAAAAGATAATGTTTTTACAAAACTGAAACATTATACGTATGAAAATGTAAAGATTGAGGGTCGACACTAGGCATGGGTAACACTGAGTTGAGTTGCACTTTTGAGTTGTTGCCGCTCTGTGAGTTGATGAGTTATAATTCATTCCGTCTGACTGCACCGCACCTTTTATTGCGTTATTACACTTGTGGCGGACTTCATCCACAAACTCACAGGTGGCAGCACCAACCCTAATTGCAACAATTAACCTCATTCAATATGGCAGACTTCGGATTGCAAGTTCGTGAAGGCCTGGTAGCCACCATATGATTCCTGGCATTGTCGGCGGAGATTATATTACGTGTTATGTAATTATAATGCCGCCCGTGCAATTGTAGAATTTCGAAGCCACAGACAGTGTCCCACGTTTTATTTTACTTTCAAACCTTCATTACATGTCATAAATATGTTACCGGCAATGTACGAAATCCGGCAATGTGCGAAATGCTTAGGCACTACTTTGGGCAATTTGTAAATTGACTACGGTATTTCAGGCAATCAATAGTTCGTGCTCAAGATTAAGATCTGATGACTTATGACAATGATATTCTAAAGAATGATGAATTTTTATGTATCTCGGTTCGGTAAGTACCCGAACCGAATTTCGAATCTTATATCATAAAAAGAATACAGTGTTGGCACTAATTGAAGCACTGACAATATTGCCTACCTACACATGTTACAATTTTTTTTTCACCACTGAATAATCGCAAATGAAAACTAGGTTGTTTCAACGATTTCCGACACCTGTTAAATGATCCAAATATTCGGATCTTTTATTAGGCTTTACAAGAAGAAAATATATTGCAATTTCAGTTATTCCATTCATTAAAACAACGCAACACGCGTGTCTCTCTTCAGTAAAATCAAATAAAAAGAGATGGAACGCGCTGCCGGCTGCATACATGACTATACTACAGCCCATTTATCGATTTATCGTGTGGCGTATGGCGTAAAATGAGTATAAATGCCACCAAAATATATAAAGCTATTTGTAGACCCTCGCTAGACTATGGACATATACTCATGACCAACGGAACAGAAAGGACAAAACGTTATATACAAACAACAGAACAAATTGCCTAATAAGCCTAATATAAGACTAATAACACGAATAAGACACCCCCAAAACCCACTACACAACCACTCCACCCAACTACTATACGAACTCACAAACATGACAAAGATTTCGGAAAGACTCATACATCTACAGATAAAATGGACAAACAACCCCTACAACTGGACCATACTGAATCCCCTTTGTCTTACAAGACCAACCAGACAATCCCGCTTCTGTTTCCCTACATCAACGCTACGCGAACACTTACAAACGCAACTGAGTGCTGGACAATAAAATATTTTTTTCTTGCCATTAGAATTAGAAAGTTTATTTAATCAAATTGTTAACCCAGAATAAGAGGATTTTCATCTTTGTTTTTTTTTATTTAGATTAAGACTACATGTATTAAACAAGGGCAGAAAGACCGATAGGTCGATAGCCTTTTTTAGAAATAAATATGTTTACTACTACTCAGTATAAATGAGTTTACTGCAACATAAACTGCGCCGGTGCGTTTCAATCCATTCCCCCGGTACTGCGACGGTTCTTGAAAATTCACTGAGTTACCCATCTCCAGTCGATGCAGTCACTACGCAATGTATATTTCGGCCCCACAGTTTGTGGTCCAATGATGTTATATTCATTTAACGTTTGACACCTAATAATTTTGGAACAACGATGTGCAAGTTATAGCAGATCTAGATGACAATTGCAATATCATAACACCGCCAGTTGATAAAAGAAATTCAACCCTAATTATTGCAATACAAGAGTACATGCAGACGGTTGAGTCAACAATGGGCCAAACAACATAAACGAATTCTATGTAAAGTAATTTCAGCTATCAAATCAAGTGATTTGTTTGATCCTAACACAACAAACGTGACAGGCCGACGATGACTTCTCACTACGGATGAAACCTTTCAACGGATTCTCAATACCTCGAGGACAAGATGGAGAACGTAATCCTCTGATTTTAATTCACCGATGTGTACCGTAGGGTTTTGGTGTTGCGTTGCTGCGTACCCATGAAACTGTAATTTTCGTTGATGTCTACCACATACTTGATATGGAAGAACCAGTTTTATGAATAACCAGGCGGGGTGATAGTGGATGCTGCCAGGAAAATATCTGAACCTACAAATCTTTCAATAGAGCAACAACGGGTTAAAGCGGTTATTCAGAACAACAGGTAAAGGAGGAAGCGCTAAAACGAAGCCAAAAGCAATTACACGAAATATTTTTGTCAAAAACCTCCAAACAAAAATCAAAAGGGGTTCTTGAAGGAAGTCGAAAATATGCCCCCTCGATAGGGAATTTTCTATAGAGATAGGCAATAGGTTCTTGTTTTTTGTTATTAATCGAAGGTCTGCAAAAGGGCCCAGAAGGGCATGAGAGAAACCAGTAGGGTAAAAGGTCAATTCGCATTTGAATACTGGACAATAAAGTAACTTACAGATAAATACTTAAATACGCGATAACGAAACAAGCTTTGTCCACTCTGCATCTCGCAGAAGAAATCACTCTTACAGACAAAACTCAAAGTCTTGAGTGTCTAGCCGAGCTTCGTGGTGATAAGACGGGCCCAGTGCTAGCATATTTAAAGCAAGGTCGTTTACACTACGGCAAAGAATTCTAACAATTCTAACGCATTTATCGCTTCAGCGAAAATATACAGGTCTACTTCAAACTAAAGGATGAACCCTGGGAGTTCGCAAGAATCCGAATCGGATTATGCTTTCCAGGATGGTGGGTTCAAAAAGCCACAATCAAAAAAACGGGGTAGAAAACCGAAGACGACCCAGCCAACCCAGCCAACGCAGCCAACCCCCACAACGCTAAAACTAGATAAAAACTAAACAACAAACAGCAAGACAACATCAACAAGATTTCCAACGTATTCGCACATATTCGCAGCGAACGCAATGCCGACAATCACCAGAGTCCAACTTGCAATCAGATGGGAGGAACTCAACCCCAACAACAAGGATGTGATTATCAGACAAGATAATTACTTTCTAATTAAAACCAATCATGATGACAAAGCAACACAAATTTTACAACAACTGAAGCAAGAAAACATGGTAACAATATTCAAACTACAAAAAAACGATAACCTCCCACTAATCCGACAACAAAGATCAAACCACCATATTACAGCCACATATTCAGTGGTTGCTACTAGAGTGGACCTTGAAATCACGGACGAAATGTTCCTGAAACATTTGGAAAAATCAGGTCTGATAACCAGATTGTGCAAAAGAAACGGGCGACCTGGCGACATATGAGAAATTGATGAGCGACCGCGCAGTGCACTTCCTTGGACGCGTGTTCAGGATTGTGGAGAGTAAACCTCCAGCACCGATTCGTGCTCCTTGCACCAAATGCAACTCCTTTGAACACCGGACCGAAACCTGCAAAACACCAGCTAAATGCAACAAATGCCTTGGCCCTCACTCAACATTCAGTTGCAGTTCTCCGCTTCCCGTCAAGTGCGCTGACAGTGGCCTCGCAGGTCGTCCATTGGAGATCGGTCGTGATCATAAATAAAAAAAATCCACAGTAAAGGGGTACCAAAATAAATAAGGAAATCACTCAGGTCCGACTGTGAATCACAATTAAAGTCAAAAACAAAATGAACGGAATGCAGTCGAACTTGAATGTTTCAGCACAAGCAGTTAACTATAAAACGTTAATAAGTCCAGTTATAAAAAAATAATGTGATAAAAAACTAATAAAAAAAACAAAAGTCTTCCCCAAAAGTTGGGCGCCACCATGCTTCCAAGTAGCATACAACTTCTACCAAAATGGAAAACACCAGAATCAGTCTCAACGTCAAAAATCCAACGGTCCGCTGAGGTTCCCCAAAAGAGCTGGTTTCTAATTGCTCCACGGATTAATCCTTATTAATTGCTCCTCGGATCAATTACACGTGGTCATAGCGGCCATCATGGATTCGTCATTAGATAATTGCTTTTTCCCAATGGAAAGAAAGGCTTCTTGCAATCTCTGCAACCATCAAGGAATTTCTCGATTCTAAAATCCCCCAAAAACCGACCATGCGGTAGCGCTGAACACAATCAAAAATTCAAAACCCGACCATGCGGAATAAACTTGAAAATCGACCTGCCGATCTGATCGTCACGGCCTAATTAAATCTTCAACCACCAAAAATCTACCGTTACACCAGTAGAAGTTTTTCCTCCCCCTAACCTTCCGTTGGCGCAGGAATCAAAAATCACCAAATTCATTGGCCCTAACGGACACGTGATCCCGCAATCTGCTAAACATTTCTTTCACCTGCGATAAGAATCGCCAAATTTGCTAGATTTGGATTTTACAGCCTATGATGTGTTACGTGCAAATATTTTGCCGTAAACCTGTTAATTTGTTTTCGACCTCGGCATGCGTGTGCAAGTTATTTGCCAAGCATATCTGTTTTGGTTTTTTCATCAGAGAGTTAAATTTTGGCTGTAAAATCCGAATCTAGCAAATTTGGCGATTTTTATCGCAGTTTCGATTCTTATCGCAGGTGAAAAAATTGTTTGGTAGATTGCGGGATCACGTGTCCGTTAGGGCCAATGAAATTGGTGATTTTTGATTCCTGCTCCAACGGAAGGTTGGGGGGAGGAAAAACTTCTACTGGTGTAACGGTAGATTTTTGGTGGTTGAAGATTTAATTAGGCCGTGCCGGTCAGATCGGCAGGTCGATTTTTGAGTTTGTTCCGCACGGTCGGGCTTTGAGATTTTCATTGTGTTCAGCGTTACCGCATGGTCGGTTTTTGAAGGGTTTTGGAATCGAGAAGTTTATTGATGATGGTATTGATGGTTTGCAAGAGGCCTTGATTGATGGTTTGCAAGAGGTTTGCAAGAGTCGGCGATTTGAAGTTTTGGGGACCCAAGATCCGGATGGACGAATCCATGATGGCCGTTATGACCACGTGGAATTGACGTGGAGGCTGGTTCTGGTGTTTTCCATTTTGGTGGAAGTTGTATGCTACTTGGAAGCATGCTGGCGCCCAACTTTTGGTGAAGACTTTTGTGGTTTTTTTATCAGTTTTTTTTGACAGGTTTTTTTTATGATAGGAACTATTAACGTTTTATAGTTAATTGCTTGTGCTGAAACATTCAAGTTCGACTGCATTCAGTTCATTTTGTTTTTTTTCTTTAATTGCGATTCACAGTCGGACCTGAGTGATTTCCTTATTTATTTTGGTACCCCTTTACTGTGGATTTTTTTTATTTTTATTTATGATCACGACCGATCCCCATTGGAAGACCTGCGAGGCCACTGACTGAAGTGATCACTCCAGCAGGTCCCCCTCAGGGTCCTTCCCCTTCACCATCCAGGCTTGATTGAAGTTAAGGTATCCATAGATTAAGGGTGCTACCAAAAATATCCGAGTGATACACTCTAAGTAAATTGATGTATTTTTTTTACCTTTATTACTCTCAGTAAAATTGTTACTTGTTTAAATACATTAGTTGTGCAGTTGAATTTGAGTGTGCGTAATTTTGTATTGTCCATTGAGCGTTCCAAAAATTGTTCACTAGCCGCAAAGTACTAGCTCTTGCTCTAACTCACGCCCGAGATAAAATAAATATAGTTGGAAGTAAAATTCGTAACAAATTGGCGCCCAACGTGGGGCACTATTTAATTTTTTTGGAAGCGCTAAATGGACACTTACGATTCAGGTTTCAATGCAGGATATTTTTGGTCCGTTTAGATATAGTTTGATCGATTGAGGGTTGCCGGTATATCTTGTTATATATTTTCGATATTCTTTTTTTTTGGTACTGCGGTTATTTTTTTATATATTTTGATACAGTCTGTTAAGTATCACGTGGGTGACTGTGTTTGGAAAAAGAATTTTGTTTTGTCAAAGGCCATTGATGGGTTTGCCGCAAAGTTAGCCCCTAAATTTATTCCCTGTATTGTAACCAAAGTTATCTCATATTTGGTTTATCGGTTGAGTGACCGCGATGGTCGTGATTTGGGGAACTGGCACGTTTCGGATATTAAGCCCGATGTAACGATTGATGATGATTAGTGATGATGAACAATTCCGCTCTACAGACAGGGGCGTACCTTGGTGTGTGTGATCAGCTTGGCGCAAAACTTGATGATCGCTCACATTGAGGTTGGGAAGAATACTTCTGTTCAGTATTCTGGAGGTGGTAAAAGTCCACCAAGTGTTAGTGCGGAGTAATCTTCAATCGCTTCGCGCTTATTGTGTCAGCTGTGTAAATGGCTGACCGTATCTCAATGTTGTCGTTGGTTGTTTTGCGGTTTTTAGTTTAGGGTTGTTTGGTTTTGGCATGAATTGTGTGATGCCCATTTCTCCAGAATGATTAGTGTCGATCATCACAGGGGTTTTTTCTTATTTCCTCTGTTGGATCAACCTTCAGTTGATCCAACAGCTTCATCCTTACGGGTCGATAAATTCAGGTTGATGTGGTGTTGATTGCTATTGGTAGAGATATTTTCTTTTTTGTTTTAATGCCGCCCTGTGGTCTTTATTTTTTTTGAGACCCGTAGGATTTTTGTTCATAGTCGATGTTTAAAGTTCCGACGTTACCTCTCCGTCTAGCTAGCCTTCAGCGGTGTGACGGCTTAAATTGTAAGTTTTGGCATTAACGGTAATGGTCTGGTTCGCCATTGGTGTTGCTCTTTAGGACCTAGATTGTAAGTTTTGGCATTAACGGTAATGGTCTGGTTCGCCATTGGTGTTGCTCTTTAGGACATAGATTGTAAGTTTCGGCATTAACGCTGATTGTTGAGGTTCGCTATTGGTGTTGCCTGTAAGGACCTAGTTTTAAAGTTTAGCTCAACGCTTGTCGTCTGGATCCGTGACAGGTGTTTGCTCTTCAGGATCTAGTGAGTTTATTGCGAGAAAAAAAAAATTAAACTTGGGTGTTTAAATTTTTTTTTTTTGGTTACTTAGGGGAGTGTGTTACGTGCAAATATTTTGCCGTAAACCTGTTAATTTGTTTTCGACCTCGGCATGCGTGTGCAAGTTATTTGCCAAGCATATCTGTTTTGGTTTTTTCATCATAGAGTTAAATTTTGGCTGTAAAATCCGAATCTAGCAAATTTGGCGATTTTTATCGCAGTTTCGATTCTTATCGCAGGTGAAAAAATTGTTTGGTAGATTGCGGGATCACGTGTCCGTTAGGGCCAATGAAATTGGTGATTTTTGATTCCTGCTCCAACGGAAGGTTGGGGGGAGGAAAAACTTCTACTGGTGTAACGGTAGATTTTTGGTGGTTGAAGATTTAATTAGGCCGTGCCGGTCAGATCGGCAGGTCGATTTTTGAGTTTGTTCCGCACGGTCGGGCTTTGAGATTTTAATTGTGTTCAGCGTTACCGCATGGTCGGTTTTTGAAGGGTTTTGGAATCGAGAAGTTTATTGATGATGGTATTGATGGTTTGCAAGAGGCCTTGATTGATGGTTTGCAAGAGGTTTGCAAGAGTCGGCGATTTGAAGTTTTGGGGACCCAAGAGCCGGATGGACGAATCCATGATGGCCGTTATGACCACGTGGAATTGACGTGGAGGCTGGTTCTGGTGTTTTCCATTTTGGTGGAAGTTGTATGCTACTTGGAAGCATGCTGGCGCCCAACTTTTGGTGAAGACTTTTGTGGTTTTTTTATCAGTTTTTTTTGACAGGTTTTTTTATGATAGGAACTATTAACGTTTTATAGTTAATTGCTTGTGCTGAAACATTCAAGTTCGACTGCATTCAGTTCATTTTGTTTTTTTTCTTTAATTGCGATTCACAGTCGGACCTGAGTGATTTCCTTATTTATTTTGGAACCCCTTTACTGTGGATTTTTTTTATTTTTATTTATGATCACGACCGATCCCCATTGGAAGACCTGCGAGGCCACTGACTGAAGTGATCACTCCAGCAGGTCCCCCTCAGGGTCCTTCCCCTTCACCATCCAGGCTTGATTGAAGTTAAGATATCCATAGATTAAGGGTGCTACCAAAAATATCCGAGTGATACACTCTAAGTAAATTGATGTATTTTTTTTACCTTTATTACTCTCAGTAAAATTGTTACTTGTTTAAATACATTAGTTGTGCAGTTGAATTTGAGTGTGCGTAATTTTGTATTGCCCATTGAGCGTTCCAAAAATTGTTCACTAGCCGCAAAGTACTAGCTCTTGCTCTAACTCACGCCCGAGATAAAATAAATATAGTTGGAAGTAAAATTCATAACAGATGAAAAAACCAAAACAGATATGCTTGGCAAATAACTTGAAAACGCATACCGAGGTCGAAAATAAATTAAGAGGTTTACGGCAAAATATTTGCACGTAACAATACATACACCCACACTCCAACTTAGAACAAAACATATTGACCAAAGTAAGCATCTATAAATATGCAATAATTATAGGCGACTTTAATTTGAACAGAAACAAACCGAAACAGCTTAAAAGATTTTTACAAAACTCCGACTTTATAAAACAGCACACCCCACCAACTTTTCTGATGCCCGCAAACCCAGATTCAACACCAGACGTTCTACTGCACACAAGAAACTTAACAAACACCATCAACAACATAAACTTAACCAACGAACTTGGATCCGACCACCTGGCTATTACGTTTAACATAGACTTACAACATACGCAACCTACCTCCAGTACACCTCCTATAGAGAAAAAGTTAAACCTAACAAAGACTGACATAGACAAAGTGAAACAACATATACATGACTACATTCAATCGCAAGCACAGCCCATTTCAATAGAAACCATACAACAACAACTTTCACTAGCCATAGGAAAATTTAGCCCGGAAATAAAAAATGCTTTCTACCGACATGCACTACCCAAATTCATACTGAGACTCATAAAACAAAAGAGAGAACTGTACAGACTATATACAAACACTCAAAATACCGACCTAAAAAAGACACTGAACCAACTCAACAGAAACATTAAAACCTTGATTGGACAATACCGACAAGACAAATGGCTAGAAACATGCAAAGAAATACAAAAAGACAAAGTCAAAATATACTGGCGAAAAATTAAGAAACTAGCATAACACAAAAAAACTAACACTACTGACACAATTGACGAAAACGGAATAGAACGTTACACAGACAAAGAGAAGACTGACGCGTTCGCCAGACACTATCAAAGGGCCTTCAGCATATCGACAAACCCTAACTTCGACAATGACAACTGGAACTTGATCAATGACTGGTACTTGAACTATTTTAACAGCTCACCAAACTATACCTACAAACTGATCACAGACACAGAATACGATGAAGCCCTAGCGCATATCAGAAACACAGCACCGGGAAAAGACAAAATAAAGGCAAAACTCCTGAAAGTCGTAACTCAGGAAACACACAGGCTGATCCTAGCTGAGTTGAACAACTGCATCAAAAAAAACAAAATCCCAAAAATATGGAAGAACGGCTTAATAATCCCCATACCGAAAAATGGACTGGACAATACACAATCGAGCAATTACAGACCAATTACATTACTACCAGTACTTAGCAGAGTCTTTGAGTACATAATAAAGCAGCGACTTGAAAAACATATCTACTCCACATCATAAAAAACTTCCTCGAAAACAGACTACTACAAGTACGAATTGACAGCACATTCCCTTTTTCTTTTTCCCCTGAACAAGGACTCCCTCAAGGTTCCCCGCTCTCACCGTTTCCCTACAATATATACTGCCATTACATATACAATTACAACTTACCAGATAAAAATCAAATCGACAGATCGGCATACATATTACAATACACAGACGACACGGCACTTATTGTACATGACAAAACTACTGAGAGAGCAGCTCAAAGACTCCAAACACTAACAAACAACACAATGACATGGTTTTATAAATCGAGACTAACACCAAACTCTTCAAAAAACCAACTTCTGCGCACAAACCACAGACTCAACGCTGACTCCCCTGCAATAACAGCAGACGGCCAAACGACACAACCAAAAAACGACTTAAAATACCTTGGAATCACAATTGACCACAAACTTAAGTTCACTAAACACATACGAAACATCAGTACAGAAACAATAAAGAGAACAAAACACTTTCGATCACTAACCAACAAAGACAGAGGAATCAGCACAAATACCGCCATCCAAATATATAAAGCTATTTGTAGACCCTCGCTAGACTATGGACATATACTCATGACCAACGGAACAGAAAGGACAAAACGTTATATACAAACAACAGAACAAATTGCACTAAGACTAATAACACGAATAAGTCACCCCCAAAACCCACTACACAACCCCTCCACCCAACTATTATACGAACGCACACACTTGACAAAGACTTCGGAAAGACTCATACATCTACAGACAAAATGGACAATCAACCCCTACAACTGGACCATACTGAATCCCCTTTGACTTACAAGACCAACCAGACAATCCCGCTTCCATTTCCCATCAACATCAACGCTACTTGAACACTTACAAACGCAACTGACTACTGGACAATAAAATATTTTTTTCTTGTCATTAGAATTAGAAAGTTTATTTAATCAAATGTTAACCCAGAATAATAAAATTGTCATCTTTGTTTTTTTATTTAGATTAAGGCTACATGTATTAAAAAAGGGCAGAAAGACCGATAGGCCGATAGCCTTTTTTAGTAATAAAGATGTTTACTACTACTACTAAGTCTTGAACGATGGTAGTTACCTACTACTCCAGGAAATCATTTTTCTACATAGTGTAGGCAAATTGTCTGTTTCTTTCGTCGTCTTTCTGCCTTTTACTGAGGCTTAACGGTGATTTGACGCTCGCAATTCTGTCAACTTTTTGCCGGCAGCTCTACTGATGTGCTCGTTCCAATCCTTTCTTTCTCTATATAGAGAAAGCCGAATGTTCTCATATTTTCACTTCTCTCTCAGCCCAAGAGCGTTTTTACAGTTATTCTGCGAAATACTCTTATTTTGCATGTCTCTGGGCTGTTTAATTTTCACAATATCAGTTCGAATTTTAGCGGAGTATGCCATAGTCGGTCTTACAACTGCTTTGTACATTCTTGATTTGTTTTGTATTTACATTTTCTAAGATTGTTAGAAAATCAGCATGTCATTTAAACGTCCTGTTATTATTCTTGCCTTCGTTGTCTGTTCTCCTACCTCTGCCTCAACATTATCACAACCTGAGATTTTTAGGCACAGAAAATTATGCCAGAATCACCAATACGGTGTTAAGTGAAAGTTAAATGCAATACTCAAAGAGTAGAAATGGTCGCTGCAGATCGTTATTACAAATTATTATTTTTCAGTCACTTAATTATGATTGAATTTTATTTATGAGTTATGAGTTGGTCATGGTTTCTTTTCTTGTTTTGATGTATTAAGTTCAAGTTAATAAAGTCACACAATACTTCATTTTTGCATACTGAGATTTGTCAACATTAATTACATTATTTCATATTGCTTTGTCTCTTCTTAGGTACAGCGATTGCTAATCTTTTGCTTGCTCTTGCTATTAATCAATATAAAGGCATTATCATGTAGTCACTTTCCTTTTCATCTCTTATGGGGTGAAAAAATATATAATGGATTGTTATAATGTGTTTTTTTCGGGGTAATCACCCTGGCAAAATGTGTCAAATATTTTGCTCTACAAGTAGTTATGCTTTTTCTTGCGTGAGTCGCTATCCGTGAATCAGTCCTATTCCGAAGCGGAGTGTCTATGTGGCGTAATACCTACCTTTTCACGTAGAATAGCTTATATCTTGACCCGACAACATTCGTCTTTTTTCTAGACTTAGAGATAGCAACATTTTCACTTATCTACTCAATCCACCCAGCGATATCAAGCAGGCATAGTTTACTCTAGGATGTTCATCCAATGCAATTAGATATTGAAAATACTGAAGTTTCAACAGAAGAGAACAAGCTATCATCCACCTATATGTTATTATATAATATATAATGAATTATAATTTAGCAATGAGAACAAGAAAAAAAATATTTATTATTTATTTTTATTCATGTGATGAAATTTTTTTGCCGATTAAGTATGGAAAATTATTTCATTTAAGGTCATCTCGGCTGGTTCGGCAATAGCCCATCCTGGAACACCAATTTTCACGCACTTTATCAATAGTTTGCAGTTCTATTTGAGCGATTTGAGCTTGAATGTTGTCTTTCATATGGGCAGTTGTTTGTTCGTAAAACCTTTTTTCTTTAATGCGGCCCACATAAAGTACTCCAGGAGTATTAAAGCGCAGCTCCGAGCTGGCCAATCGACATCTCCGAAACGGATAATTACACGATTGGGAAACTTTGTGCGCAAAAGGTTGATAGAGAGAGCGGCGTTATGACAAGTGGCACCCCCCTGCTGGAACCAGACTTAATCGAGATTGACCTATTCCTGCCATAAAAAGTCAGTTATCATATCTCGATTGCAGTCGCCATTGACTGTAAGGCGCGCCCCGCCTCATTTTGGAAGAAAAAGGGTCCATTCGCGCCACCACTCTAAAATCCACACCACGCAGTGACTCGGTCTGAATGCATGGGGTTATTTACGGCGTTTTATAGATTTGGCGTTCCCCAAATCCTAAGTTTAACTTGTTCACATAACCGCCAATGTAAACATGCGTCAACTTGCTTGAACTCCCGAATAAGCGGGAATTTGTAAGCATACATACCAAGATCTCTGAGTAGAATTCTCCTCAATTGCTACTGCTGTGTAGATAAGCGGTACTGCTAAATGTTAAGTTGTTGATCTCTGCACCGAGTTAATTTTGACGCGTTAAAACGCACACTTTCGGTCACATCTGCGATCGTTTCAGGTGTGCAGGAACATGTTGCACATCTGCCAGCATTTCTTCTCTTGTCTCCTTTCTTGTCTCATTTCTGCCAAACTTTCTACGCAACTTCCGCGCCGTCTCGGCAACCACAGAGCCAGACTCAAAGTAAGTTTTAAGTATTTCAAAACGTTGATCCAAATTGAAACGATACATATTCTCTCAGCGAAAAGTTAAAATTAAAATGTTGTCAAAAATTCATGGTGCTAAATTAGACAACGTCAATAATACCACGTGGTTTAAAATTCAACGTGGCCCACCCTTTATAATATAGACACTAGACTTGGCTAGAAGTAAATCTTTGACAATTGGAATTAATCCGCCTAACATTTTTTAACAGTAGCATAACTGTTTTCCGCCGTTTATATTAATAAAGTTTGCAACGCTCTGGGAAAATTAACAAGACACATTAAAATCCGTTTTATTAAATATCAAAATTTTCTTATAAGTAAATGAATAACTAAAATAGCAGCTTAATTAGTTTATTCGAACTTCCTTCATACAAGACGAGATACTTTTTGTTAGCTTATTTTTGTTAGTCGGTTGGTTGATCCAATCAACATAAACGTTATGGTAAAAGAAACTATTTGTCAAACAATGGAAACCCGACTAAACATTTTAAACAAAAATACTGCCTTATTTGAGAGCGTTTAAAACATAAAATTTCTTCTTGTTTTAGGTATTATGGAATTTCAGTCATTCAGAAAATTACATCCAAATTCCACAGAATATCCTCAATATCTTGTATCTATTTGGTTGCCATTCAATGTTCAAACCCATTTTACATTAGCATTGGTTTGTCAAACAGTTCTGTTTCTGCAATCGTGTGTATTAAATTACTCAAGCACAGTTCTATTTAATACGCTTATGATTTATGTTGTCATTAAACTGAAAATATTACAACATTTATTTCAAAATTTTAATACATATCCGAAAAACTTGGAAAATGTCCATATTGAATTAAGAGATGTTTTGGCAATCGATAACCTTAAACATCTCATTCGTCAGCATCAAGATATAATCAGGTAAGTAGTTCGGTTGATCTTAATTTAGTGAGATAATCATACATGAAGTTTTAGTTTTGTTCAGGAATTAGACAAAAATATTAAAATTGGAGTTCTGATTGAGTATACCATAACTTCATTGATGTTGGCTACAATAAGCATTCAAGTATTAACTGTAAGTTTATGGGTGTTTGCGGAATAGCGTACTGAGATATGAAAATTCTATATTTGCTCGCATGGAAATATTCACTTAAATATAACAGCTTGCTCGGCAATAAATATAAATATCTTACAAACTGTGTTTTGTTATAAATATATTATATACTTATTCTTAAGTATATTTGTCGCAGGAAGGAATAATATGATTATAAATGGCGGCAAATTTAGCAAACATATGACAAGCAACATCAAAATAAATCCCAACCGCCGCTAGAGCTGTGGACAAAATAGCTGTCAATAAAATTCTAAAGATTATTACTTGCACATGTACAGACAGGTCGTATTTGAATATTGCATACAAAGTCGTTTAATCTTCCTAGGTAAATAGCCTAGATTCCACGCCATGACAGGCTTAATGTTACCTCATCCAGTATTCAATGGCGCTCCGGGCTGCTAAGACTGAAGAAGTTTTCCCCCTTGACAATTTTTAAAACTTTCTTTTGGTATGATGTTTGGAACCTTTCCACTAAGGTTTAAGGTCCAGTTCAGAACGAACAAGCTGCTCCGTACTACATTTTTGGATGAGGCTATTGATCTTACATCTTCACATCCGTATTGATTTCATTTACAGGAAGCAACTATTCAGTTAGGCAACAATTAGTCAAATTTTCATCAGCTTCCGGCACTCGGTTTTGACATTGACATAGAAACGCGCGGTCCTCAGTCCCCGGCGGCTTGCTGATGCTACCCTGGCTTGCTACCCTGGCCAAGGTAGCGAACAGAAAAGACAGTAGGCAGAGGGTGCTAATATTCACCGGGTTCCAATAGGCTACCACCGAAAACGACTTATGATAGGCACTCTAAATACTAGAACACTCTCAACACCCGAGAAAGTCCACCAACTTGAAGAAGAACTGACCCATGTCAAGTGGGATATACTGGGAATAAGCGAACATAAAAGAAAGGATAGTGAGCAACTTACTTTACCATCAGGACAAATATTCCAGTACACGGGAATAGAAAATGCGAACGATGTGGGAGTGGCATTTCTAATAAACAAGGAACATGTCCAGAATATTACAGAGATCCACTGAATCCGCACAAGAGTGCTGTCTGTATCTCATATACAGACTCAACATGAGATATAATTTCAAAATTATGCAAATCTACACACGGACAACTGCACATTCCGATGAAGAAATTGATAGCCTCTATGAAGATATAAAGATCGCATTCCAACAAATGCCCACCCACTACGTAATGTTTATTGGAGATTTTAATGCCAAGCCACAAACAGGACAATGCAGAATCATAATATCGAACAAAAGAAACATTGGCCACTTTGTAACAGTCCTAAACAGATTTTGGACGGCTAGCGATCATATAATGGTTCGAGCTAGTGTAGAAATAAACGTGACAGGGAGACGTCCAAAATGATAAAATAGGTGGAAATCTTTCAGAAGTCTAGATCAATACCAACAAGAAATGGGGTCAAATATAAATGAAATGGGAAATATAGAAGAACAAAGTGTGGAATCATTAAACACTCAAATTACAGGTATTGTAAACACCCTAAAAGATAAACAACAGACTAAAAATTCAACAAAAAGACAAACTTAGCGAAAATACAGTGAAATACATAAGAGACTCATGAGAGAAACGAGAGAACTACCGGATAATGCGGATAACACTCTGTAAATGCGGACCGACTGAGGGAATTAAATAGAGAAATATCCAAAGCGATAAGAAGAGATGTAAGATCATACAACACAAGGGCAGTAACAAGAGTTATAGAAGAAAATGCATGCACAAAGTCACTAAAAAGAATATATTTCGATGAGCTGAAGAACATAGCCAAGTTCAGGAACCAAAAGGGTCAAGTGACGTGAAACTAGGCTGAGATCCTGTGCATTGCCAAGTCCTTCTATCAGACACTCTACAGCGATCCAAGAGCACGTAAAAAATAATACACTGTACCAAAAATTTAGAATCAAGGCTCAAACGATATACCTGATATTAATTAATTTTAACATAAGATCCGCAATGATGATGATAAGATTGAGATAGAAGCTGTAAAACAATTAGGGACTTCTCTACATCAAGTGATATCTAAGCTCTTTAACGCGTGCTTAAGGAACGGAAGGAGACGTCCCTCCCAGTAGGATCGAGCTGATATAATAATTCTTAACAATCAAGAGATATAAGAAATCCAAAAAACTATTGCCCAATAAGCCTACTTTCAGATATCCAATCTTCTATCATCATCATGTTCATTGAGTTCATGTACATGTTTTATTTTGTAAGAATAAAACTTATGACTTTTCAATATTCTTCGCAATGAGGTGTGAGAAACTCCGGAAGATATAACCCGTTGGCGAGTACTTTGGGTATTGTCAAATGCTACGTGTCCCAAAACCGCTGTTTCAATGGCATTGTTTCTCACCGTTCGAATTGGATGGTGCAGCATATTAGTCACAGATCCAGATTCTTCAAACTTTTTGATTAATCTTCCCACATACTCATCGTTAATAGTTCTGTCTGAATGTAACTGATTAAATAAACGGGTGGTAGCCCTGGCAGAACTTGCATTTTCAAAAAAATTAAAGTTCGAGCGTTTTTTTTTTTATAAATCCACCAGGAGAGGCATAAATAGGCCTATAGACCTATCGTCAGACTTTGAATTTAAATTCCAATTATTTAGATTTCATGTTGTTTCCTGGAATGAGATAATGTCGCATTCATGCTCTGTTGCTAATCTGTTCAAGTACTCAAATTTATCCTGTGAGAGTCCATGCACATTGATTTGCAAAATAGTCACTTTCAGTCCGATATTTCTTGTCTATTGGCTCTTGGAAGTGCCGTTGATTGCTGGTTTTCCTTTTTGTTTTTGACCGTAAGTGATTTTTTGTCCAATGAGGTCGCCATTTGACACAAACCTTGCCCGGGAAGCACCATCTTGGAGGTTGTACATCACTCCCCTTTTTCTTCATAATTTCTTAAGTTAAGGGGATATCGATTTGTATTTTTAAGAGAATCGGTACATCACAATTTAAGCTGACAAATTCGAAACAAAATAATTCGTGTTATAAACCGACTCAGAATATCTAGCTTAATTTTGGGATGCCAAATTTGAACACACAAACTACAGGCGTCTTTTCTTGTTCCGCTAGAGAATTAACAACATAAAAATGATCTTTAGTAAAGTATACTATTTTTAGGGAAACAAGGTAGCTAGTTTTTCCTTTTATGGCTTAATACTGATTTACCAACTATTTCTATTGTCATGGAATGCAGCCGAAATCAAAACACAGGTGAGTTATGTATATAATTAGTTTCTTGCTAATATATCATCAACATCATTTCTAAGAGTGAGAAAATTGCTGGTGCAATATATGCGACTGATTGGTATGTTTACGGTCCTGGTGTTAAGCAAATAATACATTTCATAATGATGAGATGTTCTAAAGGGTTGTCATTGGATATTGGACCGTTCGGTCCTAACGACTTAGGTGCTGCTTCTGCTGTAAGTAATCGACACACTTTATTATTTGAATTGGAAACATCTGCTTCTGATTTTAAATCGACGGACATCATATCAAGAATGTGTTCATATACCGGGTCCTTCTTTGGGAGCTTACACTAAAAGTATCTGCCAAACCAAAATTACCAGAGATCTGAAAATTTCAATACAAGGTAATGATGTCAGGGCTAACTCATCTAAAATATTTGCAAGTCGGCCCCACTTCCGCTTATACCGGAAGTAGGTCCTTACTCGTTTATTTTAAATGGATTGTTAGGTCATTTTGTTAAATGAACTGGGTACGAAATTTCAACCGTTGTGGAATAATATCCATTTTCTTCATCCGCTCTTTATTTTGGCCAACAATATACAAACTACCCACCTAACTGACAGAAAGACATCTTGCCTGTTTATGGACATTAACAAGGCTTTTGACAGTGTCTGGCATAGAGGCTTACTATACAAACTATACAAACTACACACACCAACATATCTACTACACACCATAAAGAACTTACTAGAAAACAGACAACTACAAGTACGAATTGACAAAACACTGTCATTTTCTTTTTCCCCTGAACAAGGGCTCCCTCAAGGATCCCCGCTCTCACCGTTTCTCTACAATATATACTGCCATGACATATACAATTACAACTTACCAGACAAAAATCAAATCGACAGATCGGCATACATATTACAATACGCAGACGACACGGCACTTATTGTACATGACAAAACTACTGAGAGAGCAGCGCAAAGACTCCAAACACTAACAAACAACACAATGACATGGTTTTATAAATGGAGACTAACACCAAACGCGTCAAAAAACCAACTTCTGCTCACAAACCACAGACTCAACGCTGATTCCCCTACAATAACAGCAGACGGCCAAACGACACAACCAAAAAACGACGTAAAATACCTTGGAATCACAATCGACCACAAACTTAAATTCACTAAACACATACGAAACATCAGGGCAGAAACAATAAAGAGAACAAAACACTTCCGATCACTAACCTACAAAGACCGAGGAATTAGCACAAACACCGCCACTAAAATATATAAAGCTATTTGTAGACCCTTGCTAGACTTTGGACATGAACTCATGACCAACGGAACAGAAAGGACAAAACGTTATACACAAACAACAGAGCAAATTGCACTAAGACTAATAACACGAATAAGACACCCCCAAAACCCACTACACAACCCCCCCACCCAACTACTATACGAACGCACAAACATGACAAAGATCTCGGAAAGACTCATACAGCTACAGACAAAATGGACAAACAACCCCTACAACTGGACCATACTGAATCCCCTTTGTCTTACAAGACCAACCAGACAATCCCGCTTCCGTTTCCCTACATTAACGCTACTCGAACACTTCCAAACGCAACGGACTAGTGGACAATAAAATAATTTCTTCTTACCACTGAAATCTTATTTATTTAATAACATTGTTAACCTAGAATGGGAGAATTTTCATATTTGTTTTTATTTAGATTGGGACTGCATGTATTAAACAAGGGCAGAAATACCGATAGGTCGATAGCCTTTTTTAGAAGTAAAGATGTTTACTACTACTATTGTTAACCTAGAATAGGAGAATTTTCATATTGGTTTTTTATCTAGATTAAGACTGCATGTATCAAACAAGGGCAGAAAGACCGATAGGTCGATAGCCTTTTTTAGAAATAAAGATGTTTACTACTACTACTATCCATTTTCGCAAAAAAATTGACGTGTTTATGTAGCTAAACGTAAGAGTTTTATAGTTATTTTCAAAAAACTCTCAATTTACTATAATTTTTTATTAATTATTTAATTATAACTTTTATGTTTAATTTTTAATTACAATAAATGTTCAAAATGTTGTCCGTGAGATGCAAGGCATTGTTGAATACGCCTTCTAACAGCTCCATTTGTAGCTCTCCTCTTTGAATCTCTTCAGGGGAAAGAGAGTTGAAGGTATTTCGCACCCTTGCAATGCAATCTTCCATGGTCGTTAATGGTGTAGCATAAACAAGTTCTTTAATTCGACCCTAAAGATAAAAATCCCTGGGGGTCAAGGACAGGTGAACTAGGTGGCCATTGAAAGGGACCGTTTTTGGCAATTCAACGATCTTCAAAATTTGTATGGAAACAGCTTTGATGTGAGAGAGCGCACCACCTTGTTGGTATCATAAAATGTCCCGCTCTACATTATTTATTTTGAGTCGAATTTCAGTATTTAATATTTCAAGATACATTTCTCCTAGAAATAAAATATTCTTCTTCTTCTTCTTCCTTTTTGTAAGGCATCTGCCTTGTTCTCTATCTTAGAGTTTTATCTGGGATGCTGAATTCCAGCTTTGATGCCAACGTATGGGTGGACGTCCAGGTGGTCTGCTGGATCTTGGGAGACCATCTCTTGCAATCTTCAGCAATATGTTGTCCGTCCATCCGTTCAACATGATCTCTCCATTCGCGACGTTTCGGGACCATCAAACTATGTCTTGGACATCGCAAAGTTCTCGGATGTCTTCGCTTCTTTTGTGGTCCCTTGGTGTGTAGCCTTCTATGGATCTTAGAGACCTCATCTCTGCTGTGCGGATAATCCTTTTTGTTGCGGAGTTTTCGGCTCTTGGTTCTACAGCGTAAGTCATAGTAGGTCTCACACAGGTCTTATATATGCGGACTTTGCTTTTAATGGACATGTGCTTGTTTCGCCATATTATATCTCCAAGGAATCCTGATATTAAAGCTGTTGGTTGTTTGAGACTTTACTTCTTCTTGGAGGTCTCTGCTGCTCGTGATATTGACGCCGAAATATTTGAAGCTCATAACCTGTTCTACTGGTTTATTATATAGAGCCAATTAACATCTTCTGGGCTCTTTTGAGATGGTTAGCACTTTTGATTTTGCTACCGATATCTCCATGTTGTATTTGGTAGCTGTCTTTTCGAACTGATAAATCATTCTCTGCAGGTTGTCCCCCACCCTCTGAGACCAGCACGGCATCGTCCGCGTAGCAAATTACTTTTAGTTCTTTGTCCCCTAGTGAGTATCCCTTTCCAACCTTTTTTACTTCCGCTATAAGTTCGTCCATAATCAAGGTGAAGAGGATGGGGCTTATGATATCGCCTTGCCTTATTCCAGTTTGCATGGGTAGTCTGCGTGTCTTTCTGCCTTCAACTTGTATTTGGGTCCAGTTGTTAGTGTTTAATTTCGCAACAATGCTTGAAATATCGGGGTGCACATTTTCCTTTTTCAGAAGTTTCACAACATCAGTGAGCCTTACTCGGTCAAATGGTTTCGTAAGATCTATAAAACACATATATGCTCTTTTGTTGTATTCTATAGCCTTTTCAGCAATTTGCCTGATAGCAAAGGTGGGATCTACTCTTGTCCTGTTTTTGTTTCAGAAGCCTTGTTGTTCTTCGCATATGCCATGAGAGGATATATGTTCTGCCAGTATTTTAGTGAATAGTTTAGTACTGAACTTAATAGCGTAATTCCTCGATAGTTTTCTGGGTGTTTTTTGCTTCCCTTCTTGAAGATTGGAATGCTGATGCTTTCTTTTCATTCGTTTGGTATTTTTTGGATTCTATGATTTTGTTAAAGAGAACGTGTAGCTCTTTGGATAGTGTGTTCCCTCTGTGCTGCAGTAATTCATTGGATATTTCGTCTGTTCCCGCGGAATTGCGGTTTTTGGTTTGGTTTGCTGATCGATTGTTTCAGTCTCTCATCGGACACGGTCCATGGTTCTTGAGTGTTGTTAGTGTAGTGTTCTGTGTCAGGATTTACTGCGTCTGTGTCATCGCTATAGAGTTGACAGAAGTGTTTTTTCCAATCGTTAAGTGCAATTTTCGTTATGTTTATATGTTCGTTGATTGTTTTTTCCCTATTCCTAAACACGTTCCAAATCTTCCTCTGGCCTCCGTAAAGGTCGTGCTCCATGTCTGCCGAGAAACTTTCCCAATGTGCTCTTTTAATGTATTGGATTTTGTTTTTGGTTGTATTTCTTACAGCTTTGTATTCATCCAGTGTTAAGATTTGTGATCTGTATTTTAGGTATGCTTTGCGCTTTTCGTTTGCTAGTTCTTTGACTTCCTTAGTAAACCATGGTTTTGTGTTCGATTTGGTAGATTTATTTGATGCTCTTCTTCTAACAGCTACTTCGGCGACTTTGAGCTTGATTGATTTCATTTTTTGCCAGGCATCTTCAGCGTTATCTGTTTCTACAATGTTCGCAAATAGCATTGCTACTGCCGTTATTCCATTAATGCAAGTTTTGGCGATAAAATATGCCAGTAAATTTATATCCGTCCGTCCATATAATATTACTCAAAAAACTTGGAATTTCTTGTATTTTTAGTAAAATAGTTTCACAGAAAGAAATACGTCTCAAGAAATCGGTTTCTTTCAAATGTTGAACTAGTTGCAAACAGTATGGTGTAAATTGATGTTTTTTAAGAATCCTCCTGATGGTCGCTGATGTCAAACCAATCCCAATTATCGCGTCGTTTATGGAATTGTAATGATATGCACGGAAGTATGCTAAAGTGGTTATCTTACTTCTGGAGGCAGAGTATTTAAATGTGCTAAACCGTTCCAAATTTTGAACCGTCTTACGCTGTCCGCTGATGATCGGGGACGCTCTGGATAGCGTTCTATAAAAGTTCTTTCTGTTCGGACTACAATTCTATGACATTCTCCGAGAACTAGTATTAAATTTAAATAATCTTAATTAGAAAATCCAAGTCGAGCCATTGCGTCAGATTAACACAAATTTATAAAAATTTTACTCAAACTGATAACTATGGATGATAACTGACAATGATGATGTTTGTCTATCGTATTGTTTTGTAGCTCAGATATAAAAATTTGTAGTTTATTGAAAATAACTATGAAACTGTGACGTTTATCCACGCATAAACCTTTTTAAAAACTTGCCTTAAGTTTTGTCTTGAATTTTTTGAGTAATATGTCTTTTTTCATAGTCAAGTTTATAATTCCATAACTTTATTTTTACAAGAGATGCTAAACATATTTTCTTCAAATTGATACATTGAATCCTTGGCTACAACTAGCTAAAGTTATATACAAATTGCTTGACCTAATATGCGGAACAACGAATTAATTCCAAGTCTGCACCTGTCAATTTTTTTGGAAAAATAGATCTTATTCCACAACGGTTGAAATTTGGTAGCCCGTTCATTTAATGACATTGTTGTATGACTATCCCAGGTAACGAATGACTAAGCGCACCTATTTACCTCATGGGCAAAGGGAGCAACCGGCCCAACATCGGGCCAGGCATGGGAAAGTTTGGAACTCTTCTTGGTCTCATATATGCTTCGCTTGTGCTTATACATTGTGAATGTTTAATAAATTGTTATCCATCTATCTATCTATTTACGTAATTCTTTGGAGAGCTTTACAGGCAATTTCCTATTATTTCCTAAGAGCTTTAAGATGGGACGCGAAATGAGATAATACAAGTACCTTTGAGGATAAGCTGCACACAACTTGTGTGTGGAAGGTTGTAAGAAACTTCTGGAAGTTCTAAAAGTTATTTATTTTCATAAGGAATAATTGCGTTATAAAGTAAGTAAACTAAACAGTTAGGTATCATTCTTCCTATTCTTTTCAGAGGCTGAAATTGGCATATTCCTATGTATCCGTGATGGGCAACAACAATTAAAATGCATAAAAGTTGAACTAGTAGTGAGTTTATATGTTATTATCACAATGTTTATATATATATATATATATATATATATATATATATATATATATATATATATATATATATATATATATATATATATATATAGATTATGTAGACTAGTAGACTACACGATACCCGTTTTAATATATTGCAATGTCAAAAGAAACGGTGTATGATTTCGTAGCTCATAATTGTCAAAGTCCCACTTTTTATATGGTAGGACTTGTCCGAACGTGTCTATTATAACGTATATACTTAATCCAAAAGAAATTCCTGGGTTCCAGTCAATTTTATTGTTTATTATTTAAAATGTCACAAATACGTTTCGGTGTCTTTCTCCACCATCATCAGTTTGTCTAAAATACACATTCACAGTCATCATTAATTTAAAAAAAAGTTCTATCAAAATTCACATACTAAAATACAAATTACACACATATTAAAAACAATAGGTTCACAGGTGATGAGTCAGGACAATCATGTCCGGGAAAAGACTAGAATCTATTGTTCAGAGATTTAAATTTAACTTACGTGTATGGCTGTTTCCACCTTCACATTTGACTGGCTATTGAAATCCATACTTTGTTCGATATCGAGCGAGAGAATAAAGAAACTGTTAAATTTCGCTTTTTTTTTAAAAAACTTTTTTTAAATTAATGATGACTGTGAATGTGTATTTTAGACAAACTGATGATGGTGGAGAAAGACACCGAAACGTATTTGTGACATTTTAAATAAGAAACAGTAAAATTGACTGGAAGCCAGGAATTTCGTTTGGATTAAATTGAAATACAGTCAGGAAAATATACAGTATATACTTAAGCAACGTATTCCAGTCAGCACAGTGACTTCAACTCACGTGATTAACACGTCAAGTTTGTCTGAGATTCGTGTAAGTCACATTTTGATTCGTATGAGCGGTGAACAAGACGTGATTTTTATTTATAGTCCACAACTAAGTTTTTAATTAAGTTTTTTTACTACTAACCACCATTATTTACTCCATTTCCCTAATAAGGAGTCATATTTTTCTCCCCTGGTCAATTATAATAATTATAATAATAAAATATCTAGGTAAATGATGAAAGATGTTGAAGTTTTTCATTATTTTTATTTTGCATACTTCTCTAAGTTCAGGTGAGATTCCATCCATTTCCACTTCTAAATCACTTCAATCCTTTTTTTGCTTTTACCAGAAGTTTTTCATATAACTTTAATCCGTTGTCTGAGACTGATAAATTATAGTGCCGTAGTTTTGTAATAATTAATAAAAGACCTATTTAATAAAGCGACAGACCTGTCGGTAGATTGTAGACTTTGAAGTAACGCATAGAAGGTTTACCTCCTAGATTTGCAGTACCGATGCGAGATGTTGCTCCGAGGCAACCAACATGTCGTTGATGATAACACAGACAAAGGGGCAGCTTTGAAACAAACTATCAAGGTACCACTGCAGGTTGAGCAGCGTTTCTCAAGCTAAAAATTTGAAATTTTCTTACAGATCAAAGATTAGTTAGTAGTAGGGCTAAATTACTATACGAGATCAATGGTCAAAAAAATGTGGAAAAATTCGCCCAGGGTTGCAATGATAATATCTGCAACTACGAAGGTTTGCCAATATTGATATTCAACACCAGTCGCTTCAGTCGTTAGCAAGAAGCTGCTGTTTTTTTCATTATTATTTAAGAATCAATTTGCTTGTAATAAATAATACTCTGACGGAATTAGGTGCGTTTCTCATGCAGAAAATTTGGCCTAGTTAGAGTTTCTACCAGGAAAGATGCATATTCGACATTGTTATACATTGTAAGTTTAAAGTAGGCTTAAATGTGTTGACCACAGCAAGCCCACTTTCTGAACTAGCATAGTGAATGGAGCGATATAGTGATTAGCTGATAGCTAAATTTTCCAGAAATTCTTGAATGTTATTCTCCAGAATACTCAACGTTTAAAAACACGATTTTGCAAAAAAAATTTAAAGGGAAATCCAACTCAGCATCGCTTCGTTATTAATTCTATTTTACAGAGCATCATCGGAGCTTTAGGGAATAAAATCTACTATTTTATAGCAAATTTTGGAAATTTTCTTGAAAGTTTGATTGGATCTTGCATGTGGTTTTGTCAAACTAGACTTATCAAAAGTTCCTCAAGGGAACAGTGAACTCTTTTTTGGTTTAATGTTTACTGCGATTGAGAAAATATATAAAAACTGGAAAGTTTAGCTTTTTCCAGAATTTTCCAAGAAATGTTTTACTTTCGTTGCAGTGCAGCAAGTGAGTTGAAAGTTTGAGAATAGGATAACTTCAAAAATGCATTAATAAAATAAAAACCTCTATCAATTTGACAAGATATGGCGATAGACCGAGAAAAGCAACCATTAAGACTGTGTTTGGATAGAAACAAGCACGGGAACCTGGTATGGAAATCCGGTAAAAAAACATTTTTTTATTTGTGTAAAATATAATTAACATTTTATCTGAAATTTCTAAATTAAATTGTGTGTTTATTACACACAATTTATAGTTTTAGTTTATTACGACTTTTACTTCAGGATCCATTGATAATTATATTACATAGAATGGCCAATCAAAAACAAAACAGAGACAGTTTCGGTTATTTTTACATTTGTATGGGACAAGTCAACTTTATATTCGAAGGGGACACGTTATCAAAGTCAAGTCGCTCTTTTCAAATCAGCACATTAGCCTAGGTAAGTTAACCGCATAATTTTTTAAACTGAAGGTCCGGTCGAACCGTTCATTGTTTGAAATGTATTTTGATTCTCATTATACTGATGCCCAAATTGAAATTTTATAGAATTTTTTGCCAGAATTTGGGAAAATATCTTTAAACAAATGTGATTAAATTGCCAACTAGTGGAACGCTTTGTTAAAATTGCAAAATAAGAAAATACTCCTTAGTCACTATTGATTGTAAACTGACCATATAAATAGATAGTTAATACAAACACTTCAACAAACATATTTCACCAACTGACCAGATAAAGTTTATTTGCACTGGAACACCACAGTTTTCGAAGGCTGAACAAGAAGCTACTATTTCTTATCAAAGGTAGGAAAAGGCAATTAGAATTTAACACCACAGATTAGTGAAGAATTGAAGTGTTGAACACAGAATAAACTTCAAAAATATGTTTAATAATAACGTCCGAATATAATTGTACTCTGTCGAGGAAATAATTAAGTGTTAGGGAGTTTTAGAGAGGAGAGTATTCAGAACAATTGATTTGGCGAAGAAGTCCTATAGAGGCCGCTACCGTGGCCGGCTAGGTTTCCAAACTTGAGTGTGATAGACTGCTTCCTATGGGACCATTTCAAAACTACAGAATTCGAGATCTACGCAACAGAGCCGGGGACTTTGAAAGAAATGCGACGGCAATTACCGATGATTGCCGTCTGAACTGATCCTCCAAAATATTTGGACTTGTGATGAACAAAACTTGTATTACTGTATAGAAGCTGGAGGGCTGTATCGAAGGAGTTCGAGCATCTTATCAATTAAAAGAATATTTGTTAATGTTTAACCATTCATTATCTTAATTGTAGTTTTTTACACATTTACCTATTTGCGTAAATATATTTTTTAAATTTTCTTGGTAACTATAACGAATCAATTGGGGAATCATTATAACACAACTCAAATAACCTGTCAAACAAGGACTACTCGACTCTACTTTCCATTGAAAAGTTTAAAGGTATAACTTACCCCGGCTGGGGCGTCTATTTGAAGGGAGCGCGTATAGGTTGATTTGAAGGGAGCGCGTATAGGTTGAAAGTGTGTCCCTCTTGAATATAAAGTTCACGAGTCTGAAAGTTTTCTGACTATACATTTCAAAATATCCGAAAATGACTGTGTTTTGTTTTCGATGGGCTACCCTGCAGGACAGTGTGTGTGTTATACTTGATTCGACTTCTAAGTATTTTTGATGGTATTTCAGAGATAGACATTCGGTCGCATGCAGTAACTATAATCTACTTTGTATTTAAGTTCAAGTTGGCTATTCGCCAATATGAATTTATTGCTATTTTCAGTATTGACATTCGTGAGTGCATGAATCTTGTAGTTTGGTGTGGAAAACATGTTGACTTCGCAGAACAAACCAATAATAGATAGAAGCTACTTGATTTTTTAAGTTAAATTGGAAACATTTTAATTAGCTAGTGTTTGTTTCAAAAAAGTATGAACCTTAAAGCACGAAGACGTATTCGGTATATTCACGTGTTAAAAGTTTGGAAGTCTAAAATATGCACAAGCGCGAAAGTGTTGTCTCGCACTGGCAACGTAAATAACTATTCCAGACAGTTTAAACGCCGTTGTCGAGTCAGTTAGCTGGTAACCACGAAAGAGAAACCATAAGGTTTTTTTGTTAACAATGATTAACTCGTGCGATACCAGTACAAGCCTTTGCATATAGTCTTCTAGCTTAATACTTACTCAAAAAAGTTCATAAATTCCAAATCCCACTAATAACTTTATTATAAATATTTATTAAAATAATGTAATAAAGTATATAATATATTATGTACAATAAAAAGCAAAAAGTTTAGGGATTTAGTTATAATAAATAACAGCCGCCTAATATAATTTAAGTTGTCCTTGTGAGTCTATTAAACGCATTTTTCTTTAAAAAACGGTTTATCGAAACGAAATGAAATAAGCGAACCGTTTTCTATACAGTGTGTCCAGTATAAAATGATGTACATGGGGATATTGGAAACCGTTAGAGTTACAGGGTGGACCAAATGGGGAAAAAGTTGCGCAATCAAGTGCCTATAAATAATCTGTCTTCAACTTCTTAGAACTCGGAATAGTAACGGATATACAGGGAAAAAAAGAAAAAAGTGCGTTTTATAAAATCCTTTATATCGTGTTTATTATAAAAGATACAATAACGAAATTTTCAGGGTGGGGGTAAGAAATGAGCGTGAATTTGAAAATAAAGTAAAAAATAATCTAGGCCCACTATGTTCAATGAGGCCGAACTCAACTTTTGTTTTTCTTATGGGCGCCATATTGAATTTCTGCATTTTTAGATTCCCCTTTAAATATGCTCTTCAACCATGTATAACATGTTTATGTTCGGTCAAGATAAATAATTAAAATTAACAAAATTACGATTTAGTGGTAGTAGGCATTAATATTTCTATTAATTATTACTTTAAATTATTATTGTTCATACATCGAACACCGCAAAAGAACAAGTAACATTTTAGGATTAAAGTAGGTGTTCAAATAAGCCACCGTTTTCTCGCACGCACAACGTACATCGTCTCATTACTACTTCACAGGATTTTCTGATCATTTCTGGGGTAATTCTGTTAACAGCATTGCCCCATGCAAAAAAATCAAGCGGTGTTATGTCAGGGGATTTCGCAGGCCATCTTACTGGTCCCAGGTTGCCTATAGACTTGTATTCGTGATTTAAAAATTCTGTGATAATACGTGCATTATGTGGCGGCGCGCCGTCTTGTTGGAAATACAAGTTTTGCAGGGTAGCTACTGGAACATCCATAAGTGCTTCCGCTACGTTAGTTTGTAAGAGGTTCATATATCTCTCGGAATTTAAGTTCTCATTAAAAAAAATGCTCCAATCACGTGGGTACCCACAATACCTAACCAGACGTTAAATCCAATCCTAACTTGGTGCCTAACTTGACGAACTAGCCGTGGATTTTCATCTGACCAAAAAACGGTATTTTTACGATTAAATAGTCCACATTTAGTAAATTGCCTCTCATCTGACCAAAGGACTTTTAAGGAAAAGTTTGGTATCTCGTTATTTCTTTGAATAAACCACTGACAAAATGCCATTCTTCTAATCGCATTGCCATTCTGAGTCCCTGGCAGGACCGTTCACGATAGGGGTGATATTTATAGCGCTTTAAAATACTATTCGCCGTTGACCGCGCAACACCTGTTGGGGCTTCAATTTGTTGTAAAGACGTACGAGGTGTCTCAACCACGCTTTGCATTACCAAATTTTCGTTATTTTCGTCTGGAAGTTTGTTTTTCTTTACCTTAGCAAAACTCTCGTAAGCTACAAGGTTGTCTTTCAGACGCCTAAACATAGTTCTACCAGGTTATCGCCTTTCTGGATATTTATTTAAATAAATTTCTTCAGCTTTCGCTTCATTTTCATTCATTTTTCTTCATTCATAATTTGAAAAGTGATTCATTTTGAAACACACAATTAATTACAAACACTTGACACTGACAATAAATTCTACTTTGACAGTTATCTAGGTAATTAAAACACACAACAAACGTCACTATGGGGAAATTGAGGAGAAATATCAATGCCTACTACCATAAAATCTTAATTTTGTTAATTTTAATTATTTATCTTGACCGAACATAAATATGTTATACATGGTTGAAGAGCATATTTAAAGGGGAATCTAAAAATGCAGAAATTCAATATGGCGCCCATAAGAAAAACAAAAGTTGACTTCGGCCTCATTGAACATAGTGGGCCTAGATTATTTTTTACTTTATTTTCAAATTCACGCTCATTTCTTACCCCCACCCTGAAAATTTCGTTATTGTATCTTTTATAATAAAAACGACATAAAAGATTTTACAAAACGCACTTTTTTCTTTTTTTCCCTGTATATCCGTTGCTATTCCGAGTTCGAAGAAGTTGATGATAGATTATTTATAGGCACTTGATTGCGCAACTTTTTCCCCATTTGGTCCACTCTGTATCTTTAACGGTTTCCAATATCCCCATGTACATCATTTTATACTGGACACACTGTATAAAACATATTTGCAGTTTCGTAATTTAACTAAAAAAAAATAATAAACGTAACATATAGAGATATTAGATCATTATTAGTAGAGTCCGGATTAAAACGCACTAAAATTGTAAAAAAATCAAATAAATTTTTCCCGAAAAGAGCATAATTATATGTAAGAATGCACAAAATTCTTTCAGTGCGGGGAGAAAATGTATATTTTTTAATATTCTAAATGAAATTTAATATAATAAAATGAGTAATGAAATAAATGAATGGCTGCTGGAACAAGAGCAGCTAGTTCCGTGCCGATGTAAAATACATTGGCAAAATAAAGTGCATATTTCGGGATTGCTGTTTTTTCGTTCTTAGATTGACCACGCTAGTGCATGCACTTCGTGAACGTAATCAGCATGTCTTGACGTGATTGAAATATATGCGCAGAGATTAGTAGAGAGATCGCCGAAGAGCATAGGCGAAAGCGTTCCAGCGATATTAGCCGTAAGCTACTGCCACCATGCGGTTTTATCCCCGAACCATATGCACATTTTAAAGTAGCGTACTCCCCGTAAGTAGGGGGGGTCGTGAACATAAGCAGCGAGGGCCAGCAGATTTGCGTTTGTTTTCAAAGGTCAATCAAACCCAATAGTTTTGATGTCATGAAAATAAAATTAGCGTTTCAATGATTGAGCAAACGAAGCAAAACTTGGGTGACATGAATTTTAAACGGACGATATTTATGTATCTTCAAGACTCTCCTCACTGCCTGATGAGATATGTTAATTTCTGCTGCTATAGCTCTTGTTGAAGTAGAAGGATTATCTTGAATCTAATGGAGAATTTAATTTATTACCGTTTTTTACTTTTGATGAGAGCTCTCATTTGTTCTATGAACGCGTTTTCTAGGCTTAGAAAATGCACCAAACTTGGCTAAATGTCTATGGAGGAACAGAAAATCATTTTGAGCTGGTTGTTGTCTTGTAGTCTTGTCTGTAGATATGTGTCCGAAGTTTCTAACATATCTCGTTTATCTTCATTTGAAAAAGACAAGATATTTACAATAATTTTGTGGCTGAAGTGACGCTAAGCGAAATTCAGTCAAACTGTGAAAAATATGTTGATTATCGCTGCAACCTTGACAGGAAGCAGACCTGCCCAGTGCCAGTGTATCGAAACAATTTTTTTTCCGGCTGCCTCCGGAAATAGCAGAAATTTTTGAATTTTTGAAAGAGCATTTTGGTAAACTCTAGATTGCGCAACTTTGCCGCAATTTAAGAAATCTAGTATCTTATGTGGTTACCGAGATCCCCATGGTTGAGCTCCAAAAACGGACACCCGGTATATACATGGTGGCCATTTTCTGAATCTTTGTATGGATAACTTCCACATTTTTAAAGATAGAGAATCCGTTGAATGGGAAAAATTGGGCAGAATTCGATTGCCTATTCATTACGGTTTTCAAAATTTAGGTACACGAGTTGGTTCCTGAAATATCCTGAAAAGACAAGAAATCAAAACTTTTTTAATTATCACATATTACGTAAACTGCTTAACTTAGAAAAAAGGTTGAAATTGCCCTTGGTAGAACTTTTTACGTTGAATCCAATAAACTAGCACTCGTTGTCAGCTTGATTTACGAGATAAAAAATAAACTTAGGTTTTTTTAAATGGTAATCATAGTTTGCTGTGGGCCTTTTAAAATCCTTATTGTGTTCTGAATTTAACGATATAGCTGTTGGTATGTTTATCTCTTCTTTTAACCGTAAAAATTCAAAAGAAAAACATTAACAAGCATCTTTGCAAGCAGTATTGTCACTAAATGGTTGCTGTATCTGTTATTAAAAGTGTCAAATAAATTTGGCTTTTTATAGTAGTTTGAGTTAATAAATCTCATTAGTTAAAAGTATTATTGTTGCTAAGTAAATACGGTGCATTTTGTTAGCAAAGAAGGCGGGAAAATTCTGTTACTATACCTGTAATAGAAATAGTAATATTTGGACTGATACATGGAGAGGAGGCAGTCAGACAAACAACTTTTTTCACGACTGGAAGCCAACTTGAAAAAATACGGATCATTTACAAAGCCAACAACGGGAAGATTAAATTTAAAGAACAAGATGAAGAAAAAGTTTTAGCTAAAACCCATTTTAATGCAAATTCGTCAATCAGAGATACTGCCAGTGAATGTAATGTTTCTAAGGAAAAAGCCCGGCTAATGAAAATCCTCATCTAATTAAAAATAGGCGAGATCAACGTGTTTCTTCTGTGAATGTCTGGTGTGGCATTTTTAGTGATAAAGTTATTGGTCCATTTTTTATAATCATATTTTAAATGGCGAAAGATATTTACACTTTTTACAAAATGAACTTGAAGATATGCTGGATAGTTTGCCGTTAGCATCCTCCACACAACTTACGAGTTGTATGTGAATATTTACAACAACATTTTCCTGGTTTGATTGCCAATGCAGGACCCATTCGGTGGCCAGCACGTTCACCGGACGTAACACCTCTGGACTATTTTATGTGGGGTACCCTTAAAAACAAGATCTATAAAACAAAACCCAATGATATTGAAGACCTAGTAAATAGAATACGTTCAGCAATAAGAAGTATCCGTCCACAAACCACAAGAAAGGTGTTATTGGAAATGATTAGAAGATGCCAAAAGTGCCTGGCCTTAAACGGAAGTCAATTTGAACATTTAATTTAAACTATACGTCCTTTCATTTTTTGTTTTGTGCATTGTGTGATAATATAGTTCTTGTTTCCAGAGCCTACTACACATTTTTTAAGTTCTTTTGAAGTTTTTCGGCAACAAAAGGAAATGCAAACATACAAACAGTTATACCGTTAAACACAGAAAAAAATAAGGATTTTAAAAGGCTCACAGACAACTATGATTACCATTTAAAAAACAACAAAAAACAAGTTGATTATGAAAACGAATGCTAGTTTATTGGATTCAACGCAAAAAGTTCTACCAAGGGCAATTTTAACTTTTTTTCTAAGTAAGACAGTTTACGTAAAATGTGATAATTAAAAAGTTTTGATTTCTTGTATTTTCAGGATATTTCAGGAACCAAGTCGGGTACCTAAATTTTGAAAACCGTAATGAATAGGCAATCGAATTCTGCCCAATTTTGCCGATTTAACGGATTCTCTATCTTTAAAAATGTCGAAGTTACCCATACAAAGATTCAGAAAATCGCCACCCTGTATATGTAAAGAAATGTAAAGTAATATAAATGTGAAAAATTAAATAAATTGGCTTCGACATTAGCGTGATCAAAACTACACTTGATTTTTGTAATACGTCAAATCCAATAACGATGTAATTGCAATTTTTATATATAATTTCAATAATTACAATAATGAAGGAGTAAAAAGGACTTTTTTTGAAATTCACAAATTGAACATCATGTAATCGTGCTAACGGGATCTCTAAAATCAGTTAAATTACAAGTTTTTACATGTATATGAATCATGATTAAAATAATAATAATTCAAAATTACAATAGTTCTAAATATTACAAATTGTTTGAATTAGAATCATTAAAATGAAATAAGTTGAAACAAAAATCAACTTTTAAAACAATCTTTAATTGATGCAATTTATAAAGTGAGTGTCAAATAATATAGTAACAACAACAATCTGCTTATGAATGAAAATTAAGTCTAAACGCTTGCCCTCTAGTTAGAATCGCTACCTTGGAAAGGGAGTTTTTAAAACAAATTTTACTTTCGATTGATATGGATTCAGCTTCAAGATACAACTGACTGTTTATTACAGATTTGTTCGAATTTATATTATTTAAGTGCTGAGGTGTTACATACCATCAGTGAAACTACAGAACAGTATTTATAACGTAAGTGTAATTAGATACTTCCTTACGCTGAGTACGTGAAATGAGATATCATAACACTCTGGGCGGCGGCATTTATAGGGGCTTGTTATCTAGATGGCTATTTCATCGGGTATCAAGGTGCAAGTTCCTCAATTTTAATAAGAAACCAAGGGAATTTGAACTCTCACAAAATCTACGCGCGCTGGCCCAAACGCGCGCATTAGCCATCACAGCCACAGTGTAATGTAAAATGCGATCCCCACTACTTACCTCTCCTCCGGCGCATAAAAGTGCATATGGTTCGACCGTCGACCGTTCGTTTCGTCATGATCGAGTACGGTACGTTTTTTAACATTGCATCGGCGATCTATCAACTAATCTCTGATATGCGTGACCGCTCGTATCGTAATCGCAAATATCTAAAATCACTTCTGTGTTGCGTTGTGTTCTTCTTCTTGGGTGCTTCAGTTCGATTCAGGGAGCCATGGCGCTTGGGCAGGAAAAGTATCGAGGCCCTTCAGCAGCAAGTTAAGACCTTTCTTTACCAGGCTGCGTTTTGGAAGCCTGTCAGCCATCTCCTCTGACGGCGACGGATTTAAAAGTCCAAATCGCCGACGGAAGAGAAAAAGAGTCAGGCCTTTGCCCTCCAGCGAGGAAAGAATAAGTGGTAAAACCGTTCTGCTGGCTAGTGACATCTCCTGTGGGCAAGAACAGGCGATGTCACCAGCCAGCAGGACCTCCGCAGCCGCCAACAGACACAAACCCGCCCTGCCGCCCAGATGTAAGCTGCCAATGCCACCCAGCACACGCAGCCCAAAAAAATTAACGGCACCGCCGATCGTCCTCAGGCAAAAGGACCAGTACGAAGAGATTACCAAAAAACTCAATGGCTGTGGTGTCACCACAAAGGACGGCGTCAGGACCCACCCTCCAACCAGCGAATGCTATAGGGCAATGATAAAGCCACTGAATCACAATAATAAATACCACATCTTCCAGCTGCAACTCCTATGGCTGCTGCCCAAAACGGAGAAGCAAATCTTTGAAGTATGGGAATCTTCGCGTAAGAGTGGAGTTCCAACGGGCAAAAAGCCAGACAACGAAGTGCGACAGATGTCAGCTGTTTGGACACGGCCAGTCCAAATGCACTGCAGAGGCCAAATGCGTTAAGTGCGGTGAGTCGCACCAATTGAAGGAATGCCAGAATCCCAGAACCACACAGGCAAAGTGCGCCTACTGTGGAGGTGCGGAACCAGCATCTTTCACGGGCGGCCCAGCGGAGCCCACCAAACCTGCGCCAAGAAAAGAGACTCCTGCAATACCCAGGCCAACTCCATCAAAGACACCACAGCCACAGGCTGCAGTGCAGCAAGCTACATCGCCGCAGCGAAACAGAGCCTGCCTGCCGTCCAAAAAACTCCCCAACGCTCAGAAGCAGGGAAAGCAGGCTGGCAAAAACTATCCAGGCGATGCAAATTTTCTTGGGCTCAATGCAAGCCCAGATGACAGTCCTGCTCAGCAACCAGCATGAATAGGCTGAAAAGGCCTAGATCCCTGTGTATCATGTCCTTCAACGCCAATAGAGTCAAGGGCAAGAAGATGGAGCTCCAAGATTGCCTGGAAGGCCACAATGTCGATGTGTGCCTTATCCAGGAAACAAATCCGAAACCAGCAGACAGGTTCTCAGTTCGTAACTTCAAGACACACAAGGAAGACATGCCAACTAGGGGCGGAGGCACACTAGTAGCGGTGAAAAGGTCCATTCAACACGTCTGGAGACATCCTTAGTTGCTGTGGAAATGAAAAGCTGGAGATCAGAGTCGGGTCCATATACGTCAGTACAAGTTCTACGTTGAGTGCCGAAGATGGAGGAAGGCTTTTCTCAGATGATAGACTAAAAATACATGGCCGGGACTTTAATGCCAAGAAGACCAACGGGGGATGCAATTACAACACTGCCAGCTTGTTAATGCTATCAACCGAAGCCAGACAAGCTATGTTTGAAAGATCACCTAAAATGGCAGACATGATATACTTGACATATTCCTGTTCAAGAACACAGGAGGACTGTCCACATCCGAAGTACTCCAGGAACTGTCGTCGGACCACTTGCCGATACTCATAAAAGTTGGACCAAACAACGCCAACAGCATCACTGCGACCAAAAGGATCACTAACTGGACCAGGCAGCAGAAAAACTTGGGTCATCAATAAGGCCCTGGAACAATCAACAAGTCAATCCATAGTCCCGATAGCCTATTTAGACAATATTCCGCCCTGGTTAAAGGCAAAAATCAGGGAGAAAAACCGGATCACACGAAGAGCTATGCGAACTCAGGACTCATTTATAAAAAGGCAAGTCAACCGACTAACCAACGACATCAAGGAATACATGGAAAGCCTTCGATAGCAATTCGCAATAGAGGCTGACGAAATAGGCCAGGAGAACTGGAAATTGGTCAGGACACTTAGTGCAGAACCACGGAAGCCAATGCCACCAATCGAGGAAAACGACATAACCACTGTAGAACCCAAGGAGAAAGTGGAGCTCTTTGCAACACACTTAAAGCACCAGTTCAGAGAAAATCCGATTGTCAACTCAGGAATAAAGCGAGCAGTCAACGAGCAAGTACCAGCTCAGAATTGGCAACCCACAAAAATCTCAAGGGTCACCAACGAGATGATCCAGTACCTCATCAAAAGGATTAGTAGAAAAAAGACCCCGGGATATGATGGAATCTCTTATGCAGTCCTCAAAAAGCTTTATTTTTAACAACATTTAATTTTTGTTAAAAACAACATTAAAAATAATGACTGAAAAAAAAATTGACTGAAACCCAGGAATACATTGGAATGAATTAAAAATAATTAAATAATAATTTTTAAATTATTCTTCCTGTAGTCCTAACACACCCCCAGACCCCACAGGAGTGACGCCAATTTTGAATTTTGATAAATTGTCAAAGTTTTATCATCTAGTTATATACTTTGTGTAAATGCGCAGCATCGGAAATCATTAGCACAGTTTCAGGAAGGTAAAAGTTTGTTTAGATTTCATTTATAAATCTGGAAATTGTGCTGTTATTTGTTGCATTCAGTTCTTTCGAACAAACTAAATAACTTTTGCTCAGAACGTCCTCATTAAGCACGCCAATAATTAGATTAGCAACATACCTGCCACTAGCGTCTGCAGTTTCGTCTACAGTAAACCAAATACTAATGTTTCCTACTAATGCCTTTCTCTGATAATTATCAAATTCGATGCCTTGATGTTTAAGCATATTTTTCTAAACTGGCCATTTGGTGCATTGTTTTCATTAAATTGTTGATCTTATTAAACCAAAAAAAATTGCAAGTAAGCGCAAGTAATTGAAATAAACGCAAAAAGAACAACATAGAAAAAAATCAATAAAAAATCTTTCAAATGACTTGTTGCACATTTTGTTCAAATTAATTAAGAAAACCATATTGCTTTTTTTATTTACAAAAAGCATAATACCTAGAAATCCGGGCTCTAATTATTAACGTAGTAGGCCCTCTGACGCTTTGACTAAAAGCTGCAATTATTGGCGTTAAAAAGTTTTATCTTTCCAACTTATTAGAAAACACCAACTTTTTCATAATTTTAGTGCAAACTGTTTTTCAAAATTTTGCGCAAACTCTATCTTCAAAGTTCTCGCTTTAAATCGTTCCCGTTTTTTGAGAGACACTTTTTGGGGTGTGCTCAAAAATATGTAATTAATATCTGAAATCACCTCACAAAATATTTTGTTTCAGTTTGACAAGCTGTTGAGAAATTGTTTCTACATTGTTTCGGAATCATTATAAATGTTTCCGAAACATCCTCCCATAAGATGTTTCACATTTTCATTTAAATCGCTCGTTCGTATTTTCGACTCATTGTGTTTATAAATAGACCATGGCAGTGCAAGCAAGTTCAGACACACATTCTGAAAATCATCTAACTGTATTAGCGAATTTACCAGGTGTGTATAAACGTAGGCATAATTTCACTTAACTGCTTGTAACCAAACAAATGTGTTTATTAAATTAATGATTTTGTTTAATTTTACTTTTTGAGGTGTTGTTCGTTCCAGATATATATTACTTACAATAAGCGAGTACATTACTCTGAAAACCATTAAGTAAATTGGATGTCTGATACTCACGAACAGCACGAAAATGTTGGAAAAGTTGTTAGTGAGAAAAGTGCTCTGTTACGAAGTTTTTCCACGCCTGAAGTTCAAATTCCACGGTTATGTTTGCCTCAGAGGTGAGTAAATTTTATATATGGCAGTTTATACAAATGCCGGTTATTTTAAAGAATTGCTACTCAGTTTGGGATTGTTTTAATAGAATAGTGAAAAGTTGTTTTAGTGATGACATACAGAGCGATTCATCCGTTGGCGTCACTATTCTAGAGAATTTGCTACGGCTTAATCAAAATGTGCGATAAAAGTATATAATTATAGTAACATTTATCTCGCCTATTTCTGGTAGATATTCACAGTTGAAGATCCAAAATTAAGATTTCATTTTTAAGTAAACCGGTTATTAAATATTTGCATAAATCTATAAACTTAAAATAAGGCTTGTAGATGGATAATGAGAGCGACTTTTAGATACGCTAATTTTTGTTTTGGAGATGCACATTAAGCGAGCGACAAGGGATATGTTCGATGTTAGACATATATATCTTAAAATGATATAGATACGATAAAAACGATATTGCTAAAAATTTTAATTTGAAAATTATGGACATATTATTGAAGTGGGAGCAAGTAATAAAAATCGCGTTAGAACCTATAGAATAAGAACTTCACATGTTTCCAAGTTGAAAACAGTCAGAGTCTGCGCATGTTTTCTATTAGACACAGATATCGATTAAGCGCGCAATTGGCCAATTCATATTGGTCATGGGCAGAAAAAATTTGAGGGTGTGCGGCAGTTTGGCTGATGCTCCCAAACTCGAAGTTTAAAGGAAGACTATGCTCATTGTAAGTTTCTTACTTCATTCGCACGCTTCACGACACGATCCATTTGATGTTAATATTACTCACTTTGTTTATGGATTTCAAATATTTCTTTACATATGTTTTCTATCGAAAAATTTTGGTTTGTACCAATCCAATAACAACCAATAAAGGGCTGATGCTAGTGATGATTATAAAACCAGATAAATCATTATTATATTAAATCATTAATTACCTCATAACATTTTTTTTTGTTTTGCAACAGACATCCGCAACAACTCAAGGATAATCTGGCATAACCAAGTTGATCGTTATCAAACTTGGGTGTACTTGAACTGTTTGCTAAAATTCATATTTGTTTCAACCTCGCTTCTCTCTTGAATTAATCGCTCTTGATTCGCGCTTCAAATGATTGCTGCGATCGTGTATTACTGAAATGTGTTGTATAAAATGTTAAATAATAAGGTATTTTGTCGGTATTAGAATACATTTACTTTCTGCTAAATAGTTCTTATACATATACTATATAATAACGATTTAAAAGTAATTTAAAAATATGTAATTTAAAAATAGTTTTAAAAATTAACGAAAACAAATGACAAATACGCCATATTCTAGATATACCGTAATAAGGTACTAATACAATTAACAATAATAAACAATAGTGAGATAGTAGAAGTATATATTACAATATACAGATTTAGGAATTTATACACCTTGCACGTGCAAGAATCTACAATCTCAGATAAGATCTAGATAGTCTTTAGCTGTAAAGGACACTGTAGAGAACACATTTTAGTGGAGTCTATATTAATACTAGACACTTTTAACTCACCTGAAATCAACATATGTCTGAAGCAACACACAATAAACTACTTAGTTCTTTTTGGCCTTTTAAGCCGTCAAGGAATAAACTTTCTTTGTGCTGTTTCACCAGTACCAGTGACTTACATCTTTAGAGGCGATTTGATCGAAAGCGCAAACTTACTCATAAGTTTTCTGAAGGTGCTAGCAACTCTTACTTGCAAAATGCCAGCGAGACATTATATTCCTCGGCGACCTAAAAACTCTCAAAAAGAGTATGCTTTTGTATTGTTACTCAATTGTTAGGCTAATACCATTCTAACAAATGAATTTGCCTTTTAGAGGTCAGAAGCGACGGGCCAGTTATCTGCATCATAGGAATACCATAGCAAACTCTTTTGATTTACCCAATATCAATGAACATAAATATAGTTCCAAGAGAAATATTGGAAGCCATAAAGATGACAATTGCAACGCCGCTAATGATTTATCTGCAATGTCGGTTATAAATTTATATAAAAGTGGAGAAGAATTAGATACTGATATGGATACGGCCAGGTACCAAACCAAGAAATATTTTACTCACTCCGTTTTTGATATCTTTTCTACCAATTTTTATTATACTTTTTAATAATGCGTATGATACTGTTTAATCCAGCTAATTCTATTTCCTCTTATTGAAAAATATTGATTGTTTTTATGGGTGCAGGCGATGCAAATGGAGCTATAATGTATTTTTAAGCACCTCAATGCAGTGGTTAAAATGAAAGTTTCATATATTTTATGTGTTATATTTATGCCAATATTTTAGGTAGGAAAGCAATCCTATTTTGGAAAATATGAAATTTTGAATGTTTACTAATTTTTTGTAATGGAACACCTTGTATTTTATTACATATATAAAAAGCGCGCGCAAGGAACCCGCGAGTGTTGCATATGGAAAACCATTGGGAAGAAATTATGCTGTCAGAGGGAATGAATCAACAGAATTGGGAGTCATAGCTTTTGTAAAGAATACCCATAAATAGGGCAACACCAAATTGCTGGAAACAATAACAAAAGACAAACAAGTGACTCAAGTTTTCCCCGAAAACATGTGTTTTGTAAGGGGGTGTTAGATTATTACTCGAATTCAAACCGCACCAATTTAGAATCATCCAAAATTAGCAGATGTGGTCAGTAAATGCGTAGGACGCGATCATGAAAATTCGTTTAATTGGCCCTTATTTTTTCCAAGAATATTTGAATAGAGAAATGTTTTTAGATTTTTAAATCCATCAGTTTCCAATGTTATTAGAAGATATTCCGTTAGACGTTAGAGCAGTCATGTGGTTCCAAATGAATGGAGCGCCAGCACATTTTCATCGCGAGGTACGGGCATTTTTAAATCTCCAATTTCAACAGCGCTGGATTGGAAGAAGCGGTTGTCAAAAGTGGCCTAAGTATCAGCAGATTTGACTCCTCCGAATTTTTTTATGGCGATATGTAAAAGGAGTTGTCCCAACAACACCAGAAAATATGGAAACGAAAGAGAGAGTCAAGAAGCTTTCAAAAGTTTAAGCACTGACCACAAGACAACAAAGTTTCAAATGTCACTGAAGCGTTTAAAAAAAGAGTGCATTATGTATGAGGTCAGACGGGCGTCATTTTTAACACGTATTATAGGTTAAATATTGGAGTTGTGATAATTGTCTCATATCATTTAGACTTTAATTTTAAAATTATGTCATATTTAGCGCAATTTTTCGTGACATCAAATACAGGGTTTTTCATTTAATTTAAACAAGTTATAATAGTTGAAAACGGGCAGTATCTGTTTGAACACTATTTTGTGTTTTTTTTTTGAAAATATGCGAATGAATTCCAAATTATTTTAATACAATTTTGGGACACCCTGAATGTGTTAGTATAATTTTTATTAATTTGTCACACAACTGGACCTGTTGGTGGCCGCAAGGTAGAATTTGGGTTAGAAACTCGAAATGGACATTTCGTCCAACCAAATGTAAAAGTAGAAACATCTAGACATACAAACTGATGATGGTGGATAAAGACACCGAAACGTATTTGTAACATTTTAAATAATAAACAATAAAATTGACTGAAACCCAGGAATACATTGGAAGGAATTATTTTCCTTGGGATCCCACATTCTGCCATGGCTGCCCGTACATGGTCTCTTAACACGCTATCATAGGCTTGTTGAAAGTCGATAAATAGTTGGTGGAGGTCCTTATCAAATTCCCAGTGTTTTTCGAGAATTTGGCGAATAGTGAAGATTTGATCTATCGTTGACCTTCCCGGTCTAAAGCCGCACTGATAATCACCTATCGATTCTCCGCGTATGGTGTTATACGGATTAGAATCACGTTTGCAAGCACTTTATATGCGGTGTTGATGAGAGATATCCCTCTATAGCTTTTGCATACCTGATAGCTTCCTTTTTTATGTAGGGGTATAACAACGCTCTTATTACAGCTTTCCGGTAATGTTTCGCTGTCCCATATTAGTACGATTAACTCATGCATCTTTTGAGGAGAGTACTCGGCCTCCCATTTTCAGGCATTCAGAGGGGATGTTTCCTGGCGCTTTGTTGCTTTTTGGGCGTTGTATGGCCTTCGTCACTTCTTCTAGTGTTGGTTCCTCGGTTTCTATTTCGTCGGTTAAATACACCGGTCTATTCGTTGTGTCATCCTTTGTTACATTGCGGAGTTTCTGAAAATGTTCTTTCGATGTTTTTAATACCTCTGTAATGCCGGTGATGAGTTCACTATTATTTTTCCGTTTTATATTACTCGTTTGTGGTTTAAAGGCCATTTTAATTCGATATGTTTCTTTAAAGAATGCCTTGCTGTTGTTATGTCTTCCACTATCTTCGATGCCTTCTATTTGTTTCTTCTGATGTTCTCTCGTTTTCCCCTAATAAGTTTTTCTACCTTAAAAGTTATCTATGTTGTTCTGTGAAGGGTCCTGTAACATTTGAGCCCTAGCGCGGTGTCTTTGGTTCTGTACGTTCTCACAGTCCGTATCGTACCAGTTATTTTTCTTTGTTCTTTCGCACTTTCCGATAGTTGTCTTCATTGTCTCCAGAATAATCTTCTGTATAACATTCCACATGGTGTTGGCGTTACTCTGACACGTTTCTGGTATATCCCACATTTTAGTTGCAATTTTAGACTTGTAGTTAATGAGGGCTTCCTATTCCTTAAGTTTATCCGTGTCCCATTTAGCTGTCTTATTTGCTTGTTGTGGACCTGTCTTCTGTTTCTTGATCCTTATTCTTGTTTTTGCACATACCAGAAAATGGTCCGAGTCCGCCTCAACTCCTCTTTTACTTCTAACGTCTATGATGTTATTTGAGCGCTTGGAATCTATTAGGATGTGATTTATTTGGTTTCTTGTGATATCATCATTGGATACCCACGTCTGCTTATGTATATATCGGTGTTCAAACATAGTAGATTTGACCATGAGATTGTTGAGTCCTACTAGATTTACTACCCGTAGTCCGTTGTTGTTGCTTACATCGTGTAGCCTACACGATGTCGTCCAGCATGTGGTATTAACCAGTCTTCTCTACACAGTTTTGCGTTGAAGTCGCCCAGTACCAATAACATATCCTGCATGGGGATCGAGTCGAGAATTCTGGTGAGTTGGTCATAGAAAATTTCCTTCTCATCATCGTCTTTGTCTTCCGTTGGTGCTTGTACCGATATTAGTGTGTAGTTGTACCATGGACCTCTTAGTCTAATATGACATATTCTTTCATTAATGGGTACAAAGTCTATTACTGCGTCCAATAATTAAGTATTCCTGTATTGCAAAGCCAGCTCCGAATTGATGTGCGCCATCTTTGTTGCCACTGTAAACTATCACCGACTTACTAATTGTTATATTACCCGTACGTGGCCACCTAATTTCCTGGATAGCCGTAATATCCATTCCATACGTTGTTTTTTGGAGAAGAAGAAAAAAATAATTTTCCAGCTGAGATATAGTTCTCTTGGCTGCTCCTGGTCGATACCAACTTAATACGTTCCATGATCCGAGATTCTAAGTCCTTATTCGTTGCTGGGTTCGTCGTCGTGCTTTCGTCCTATTCCGAGGTGCTTGACTCACAACAATTTGGCTTTTCATAGGATGGTGAAACCATTTTTTTCCAGGATGGTGAAACCAACTTTCACCCGGGCTTGGGACCGGCTACGGCTAATGAGCTACTTAATTCACCCATCAGAACCGCAGGCAGAGTTAATCTCAATAACCCTGTATATATATTTTCAGAATCAGAGAAACTCGCGCTTGTTACGCATATAATAATATACAGGGTTATTTACCATTGAACACATTTGACTGTCAAAATTTGAGATATTCCGAAATATTTTTGCATTTCTGACCAAAAATTAAGAAGACGAAAATATAAAACTTTCATAACAAAATTCCAAAAACATGGAAAAACGGCTTAATAATCACTATATCCAAAAATGGACTGGACAAAACACAACCGAGCAATTACAGACCAATTACATTACTCCCAGTACCTAGCAAAGTTTTTGAGTACATAATAAAGCAGCGACTAGGAAAACTTGTCGGAAAGTACATACCATCTCATCAGTTCGGATTCAAACATCAACAGTCGACTAGCACCCACTCTTCACTCTGACTAACAATATACAAACAACCCACCTAACTGACAGAAAGACATGTTGCCTGTTTATGGACATTAACAAACCTTTTGATAGTCTCTGGCATAGAGGCTTACTATACAAACTACACACACCAACATATCTACTACACACCATAAAGAACTTACTAGAAAACAAACAACTACAAGTACGAATTGACAAAACACTGTTATTTTCTTTTTCCCCTGAACAAGGGCTCCCTCAAGGATCCACGCTCTCACCGTTTCTCTACAATATATACTGCCATGACATATACAATTACAACTTACCAGAAAAAAATCAAATCGACAGATCGGCATACATATTACAATACGCAGACGACACGGCACTTATCGTACATGACAAAACTACTGAGAGAGCAGCTCAAAGACTCAAAACACTAACAAAGAACACAATGACATGGTTTTTTAAAGGAGGCTAACACCAAACGCGTCAAAAAACGAACTTCTGCTCACAAACCACAGACTCAACGCTGACTCCCCTACAATAACTGCAGACGGCCAAACGACACAACCAAAAAACGACGTAAAATACCTTGGAATCACAATTGACCAGCAACTTAAATTTACTAAACACATACGAAACATCAGAACAGAAACGATAAAAAGAACAAAACACTTTCGGTCACTAACATACAAAGACAAAGGAATTAGTACAAATACCGCGACAAAAATATACAAAGCGATTTGCAGACCCCTCTTGGACTATGGACATATACTCATGACCAACGGAACAGAAAGGACAAAACGTTATATACAAACAACCGAACGAATTGCACTAAGACTAATAACACGAATAAGACACCCCCAAAAGCCACTACACAACCCCCCCACCCAACTACTATACGAACGCACAAACATGACAAAGACTTCGGAAATACTTTTAGAATAGAAAGATCTACAGACAAAATGGACAAACAACTCCTACAACTGGACCATACTGAATCCCCTTTGTCTTACAAGACCAAGCAGACAATCCCGCTTCCGTTTCCCTACATCAACGCTACTCGAACACTTACAATCCCAACTGACTACTGGACAATAAAATTATTTTTTCTTGTCATTAGAATTAGAAAGTTTATTGAATTAAATTGTTAACCCAGAATAAGAGAATTTTTATCTTTGTTTTTTATTTAGATTAAGACTATATGTACTAAACAAGGGCAGAAAGACCGATAGGTCGATAGCCTTTTTTAGAAATAAAGATGTTTACTACTACTACTAAAACTTTCATTTCAACAATTTTTCATAACTTTTCAAATAACCTTTGCAGTGAGGTGCTAAAATATACGGAAAACTGTTTACAGTAGGGGCGCAAAATGTCACATTTGGGTTTTCCTTGTTTTAAAATCAAATAACTTTTGATCTAATCGATGAATCGACGTGATTTTTTTTGAAATGAAGCTTAGGTGATCAGGAATCTTGGAAAAATATTAAATAAAATAATAAATTAAATTAATTATTTTTTTACCACTAACCTGAGAGAAGTCACCATTATTTACTCCATTTCCCTAGTGCCTGAGTGTAATGAAAAAGTACCTAGGTAAATAATGAAATATGTTTAAGTTTTTCATTATTTTTAGTTTTCCCAGCTCTCTAGGTTGAAAGAGATTCCATCCATTTCCGCTTCTGAATCGTTGTAACTTTAAGATTCACAAATTTTTCGCTTTTCCCAGAAGGTTTTTATAGAACTTTTATCTGTTTGCTGGAGACTGATAAATAATATTGCGACAGTTTGACAACTGAACGTCAGGCTATCAAATATTGCGACATTTCCCGCACTGATCTATCCCAGTATATATGATCTTTTCCAGTAATACTAATTTTAAGTAATGTTTTAAAGCAAGGTGAACGATATTTTCCAATAATTATATTTTAAAATCAGCCTAAGCAATAACTAATTAAACAAACAACGCCTAATTTAATAGTAAATACATTTAGTTTATTCAGTTCCAATTTTAGAGATATCTATGAAGACGTTGTAACAGAAAGATGTCATTCTCGACCGACCATTGTAATACAACAAAATTCAAGTCGGTCACAAACAATGCAAGATGAATCCACAATAGAGCAATTGGATTCGGAACCTTATAGCGAAAATAATAAAAATGATTTCAAATCATGTTGCCAGACGAAAAGGAAGAAATGCCCACGTTCAACAGTATTTTTTCAAGATGGATTAAGGTATGTAATGACTATTTACAACGGAAGTATCTTAACGACACAAATTGCAACATCGTTACGTATATTTTCCTGACTGTACTTTAATTCACTTCAAATTCAAAATATTCCTGGGTTTCAGTCAATTTTATTGTTTATTATTTAAAATGTTACAAATACGTTTTGGTGTCTTTCTCCACCATCATCAGTTTGTCTAAAATATATATTTACAGTTATCATCAATTTAAATAGAAAACGTTCACATAATTCACATATTAAAATACAAATCACACACATATTAAAAAGTACATCAAGAATATTGGTTTTCAGGTGATGAGTCAGGACAAACATGTCTGGCAAAAGACTAGAATCTATTGTTTAGAGATTTAAATTTAAATTTAACTTACGCGTATAGTTGTTTCTACCTTCACATTTGACTGGTCACTGAATTTTCCATATTTTATTCGATATCAAGCGAGCGAAACAAAAAAACTGTTTATCTTTCGCCTTTTCTTAGCATTCTAGGAATTGCTTTGCAATTCCTCAATATTAGGTGTTTGACACACCTAACGTAATATACAAGATTGACTGTTTGAACTGTCACAGTTCAAACACAAAAATTCACAAAAATAAAAAAATGTTTTAAAACCACATAATATTACTATAGCGGAAAAAACTAAAAACAACTTGGCAAAAGAATGTTTTACAAAATTTAAACCTAGAAGCGATAAGTTGAACACACCTAACGTAATATACAAGATTGACTGTTTGAACTGTGACAACACATACATAGGTCAAACAGGGCAATATTTAAAGAAAAGAATATACGAACATAAATATAGCTTAAGAAAGGTTAACGAAAATGGAACAGCATTAGCACAACATGCACAACAAAAGTTACATAGTTTTGATTTCGATAACACAAAAATATTAATCAATGAAAACAACTATAATAAGAGAAGAATTCCATGAATTGATACAGATTAAAAAACATCAGAATGCACAAAATTTCAGATCAGACTCAGACAATCTTAGCTCTGTGTATCATACACTAATTAAATGATCGCATGTATGAGCTGATTGGACCAGGTAAATGAAGTATAAACACCTGATATTGAGGAATTGCAAAGCAATTCCTAGAATGCAAAGAAAAGGCGAAAGATAAACAGTTTTTTTGTTTCGCTCGCTTGATATCGAGTAAAATATGGAAAATTCAGTGACCAGTCAAATGTGAAGGTAGAAACAACTATACGCGTAAGTTAAATTTAATTTAAATCTCTAAACAATAGATTCTAGTCTTTTCCCAGACATGTTTGTCCTGACTCATCACCTGAAAACTAATGTTCTTGATGTACTTTTTAATATGTGTGTGATTTGTATTTTAATATGTGAATTATGTGAAAGTTTTCTATGTAAATTGATGATAACTGTAAATATATATTTTAGACAAACTGATGATGGTGGAGAAAGACACCGAAACGTATTTGTAACATTTTAAATAATAAACAATAAAATTGACTGAAACCCAGGAATATTTTGAATTTGAAGTGAAATAAATTACAACACAAGCTATCAAATTTTACTTCTTGACTGTAGAATAATATGAATTTAAGATACTGTTTTACTGATAGTCGAGCTTACAAAATGGGTTTGATTCATTCAAAATCTGTGTTATACTTTTTGAGTGGTGGCTGGAGTTTATTTGAGGAGCACGAGAATTTTTTTCTCACTTTTGATATTATTTCTAGAAAATATTAGCTCTTGAACGCACAGTTTGAAATTAGCTGTTAATTCATATTTTAAAGCAGTTTAATGCTCATTTGTCAAACTATTATTGTAGCGAAATACATCGAATAAAACATGCATAGAACATTGTAAAACTTACTTAAACTTACAGCAATTTTTATTTAAAAAAATCGTGTTTGTATAAAAACTCAACTAAAAAGTACAGCTGCAACCGTATGTACCGGAAAGACACCTGTTGGTAAATATGTCATTATTTGTGTTATAAAATTGTGCTATTTAAAACTTAAAATGCTTCACAATGTCGGAAATGAAGTACTTTTTGAAGACTGTAAATAACTGAAATCATGTTCATAATGGAACCGTCAATTAGTGCTCGTTTATTAAAAACCAACTAATTTTTTTGAGAAAGGGAAACCTGCTGAAGAAAATTAAATGTTTGCTGATGAATTGGTCATGTCCAAACACGCACTACCGAGTCAAGTAATATTTAAGTAAGGAAATGTGGCTACTATTTTAACAACTTTGCACATTTTTGCCCGACACCTTTGCTTTAACACTAAACTCTATCATCAGATCTAAATATTAATGTTCAAAATCATATTATAAACTGTATAGTACTGTGGTAAATTATGTGGGGACATAAGTAGAAATCATGTATGAGTAAACGCATTGATATATCTACCGGTATCTATATCATTGCTATGGGAACTCAATAGAAAAGACGTTGACTCAATAGAAGAGAAACTATTTGAAATGTTGCAATCTTCTCGACTGATAAGGAATAAAATGTTCTCCTTATACCTTTATTCATTACCTATATTTATTTACGCATTCGGTAGCAGGTCAAAGTAATTGGCAGATGCGAATCAAAACCACTGCTGTCAGCTTTACAAATGAGTTTCTAATTTAGTGATAATTGTTTTTATTCTTCTAAGTCTTTTTTTCTGTGCTTCCTAAATAGCAGCAAAAAAACACTCCAAAGCCTAACATGACATTTGAATCAACTCCTAAAAATACTTCGATATAATTTGTGTATATTAATTAAAATACATCATATTTAATGATTCAGATCAGTCGATTTTGTTTTGGTTTGGCACACAGTAGATCCAGATAATGAATGTGATGCATCTGAGAAACGTTGCATATTTGAAAGAAATTTAATAGACGAAGGTTTAGATTTGGAGTATGAAAATCAAGAAAGCAGCAAGCTTAAATTTGTTAAGGTAAGTCCGTACCAATTTGATTTCATTTTTTTCAAAAAACGTATTTGAAATAAGCTTACAATACTGTACTAATATATACATTGTTGTACATGCAGATACATGCTCCATTAGAAGTACTTAGAAGATATGGTGAAATATTAAAATTACGAATGCCTATGAAAGAGGTATGTGGCTTTATATTCGTAGAGATTAAACAAATTATTACTCAATAGTAGTGATATTACAAAAGTAAGTTTGAATGCTCATACTCACTTAAGTCATATTAGCGCACACAAAACATTTTTACACATTTATACAGGGAGTCCAAGAATAGAAAAAATCTGTTGGGATTCTGCATGACCATATAATACAAATTATAACTAGCAAAATAAGACAATATAGACAAAAGTTGCTCATTTCGGTAACACAGGACTTTGAAGTTCTTATTTCAACGTCAAGCTTAGTCCAAGATTTGTAAAAGTTTAAAATTTTTAAACACTGGAACATTTACTTGAAACTAATGTTCACAGTAAAGCGTTCAGTTTGAATACTATTTATGAACGTTTTTGGCATTGTTTGAGAGTCTACTTCCAGGAATATTTATAAAAATTCAATAGCTAATTTTATGGGTTGCAAAATTATTGGTTAGTTCAATATCCATTGTTTGAAGCGTTCTTCCAAATTCCATTCTTCTGTTTTATCGAATTATGGATTTTATTGATCCACGGGTATTAACCCGCCATGTTTCTGGAGTTCGAATAAACTGACTTGAGAGTATAACCAAATTATTAGAACTTTGTTTGTCTGACTGTTGAACCCAGATCTTAGCATGAAAATTTGAGATGACTTCGACCCCTGCACCATTAGGACACTCAAAACATGTCTTAAATTTCAAACTCATGTATCACTACCTTTTTACATTAAGAAGAATGTTACACCAAAACAAGATACTCCCTCTATCTACTTTACGAAAAAATATAGTATAACCGCAAGAAAGATACAAATCTTAACTCGAAAATGGAAGTTAATCAAATTTCAATTTGCTTTAAGTCCACTATTTAGCACTGGTGAAATAATTCAAAAGTGTTTTAAATTAAAAAACAATAATTTCAAAACGTTTGTGAAAATGGAACATGTGTGCTCACTGTATAAATTCGCACACTCTTGTTGAGTTTTGGTTTGTTCGTAACAAAATGTGTTTTAATTATAAAAATATGCCGGAATATTTACTCTGACAAGGGTAAAAAGCCTGCACTAATATGGATCTCAATTAATGAGTTTTAGTTTAACACAATCAAATTAAGATGTGCCAAACCTTTCTATGTTTCTGCTCATAGTATCTTCTCAGGTATTCTTTAGACCTATGCACGCTGAGAGGCGTGTATCACGGACGTTTCCTCACAAGCATGCACTATGTAGTTGTGCTTGGAGTGATTTGTCTTACTCCAAAAAATATTTATTTTAAAAAAAGAGCGATAAGTATAAAGTGAAAACCTAAGTACAAGAACCATTTTATGCAATATTTTCTGGGCCTTCCAATAATGACGTTGCCGTCTGGCTTTTGTTCATAAGACCCTTGTGAAATTTATAAGAATCGAGCTAATTTCTTACTGATATTCACTCTTCGGGCACACCCAATGCCCATTTAATGAGGGTTTCTCGGTATAGAAAACCGGTCCGCCGACCATGTATACTTACATATATGTTCTCCTTCATTTTAATCTTACGAGAAGCTATGGAAGACTTAAGTTCACTTACACGGATCATCGCATATGTGGGTAAGGGTTACTGAATGAGGTACAACTGTTGCTTTAAGAATAGTTGCTACTAACTGGTCTGTCTGTCCTTGCTTCTCTCAGCGCTAACTATATCCTGAGAAGTTTGAGGTGTTCAAATGCTTTCACAGCGCGACCTGAATACTGAAGCCAAGATCTCCGAGCTTCCTACAATACGTGTCTCAATGCCACAGCGACGAGATTCTTCACTTCACGTATTACAACGGCGACGTCTTTCCATCCAAGCTAGAGAAAATTTGGTAAAAAAAACAATGATGAAGCGCATCATTACAACGGGGTGGCATTTATACTAGCAAAGAATATAGCAAAATCGGTTAAAGGTGTTACACATCTATCTGAAAGAGTAATTATTTTACAACTCAACTCAAAGCCGTTCAATACCAACATAATCCAAGTATACGCCCCAACATCCACCAGTAGTGAAGAAGATCTGGAAAAGTTTTACAAACACCTCGATGATGCCCTTACTCTCAGTAAGGGTTCCGACCATACAACAATTATGAGCGATGTTAATGCCAAAGTAGGCAAAGGTCGCTGCCAGAACAATATAGGAGACTATGGCCTAGGCAACAGGACCGACCGAGGCGATAGATTAGTTCAGTTATGCCAGGCATACGATTTCGGAATAACAAACACATACTTCACACTGCCCTTGACAGTACTGTATACCTGGAAGTCAAATGCCGAAACAGAAGGCAAGATAGTCAGAAGCCAGGTCGACTACATTTTCATAACACATCGTTTCAGGAATGGCATAAAATCGGTCAAAGCGTATGCAGACGCAGGCATCGAATCTGATCATAATCCTGGGGTTGCTGTTATCCATGTACGATTGCAAAATAGTCAATAAGAAACTTTTTATTAACAAAATCGACAGAGAGTCACAGTTAAAGTACAGGACCATAAGGGAATGGGCAGGTAAGGAATTACATGAATGTCTTAATAACCAGACATTGACTGGAAATGATGTGGAAAAAGACTGGAGAATAATTAAAACATCGATAAGTAAAAGTAGCCGCGAAAAGTTGAAGGATACACCACAAACAAGAAATCAATATTGGATGACGAACGAGATAATTGGTCTGATGGAGCAGCGACGAATAGCAAAAAATAATAAAGACTTGTATAAAGAGCTACAAAAAACGGTGAGGCAAAAAATCCGACAAGCAAAGAAGCAAGGATTGACCGAGCAGTGTGCAGAAATCGAGGAACTGATGGCAAAGTACGATGCGTTCAACATGTACAAAAGAATCAAGGAAGCTACAGGAATTAATAGCAAGAGCAAAGTTGGGCAACTACAGAATGACCAAGGGAAAGCCATACTTGAGCTGGAAGGAAAACTAGTTGAGTGGGTAAAGTACATCACCGATCTGTTCAATGATATCCGTGCAGACGAACCGCCAGTAATGACAACTCTAGAAGGACCCCTAATAACATGCGATGAAGTAGAATGGGCTATAAAACTTGCAAAAACTGGTAAATAGGACCGGATGAAATATCTTGCGAAGCCTTGCGAAGCCTACAAACTCACAGAGGACAAAAAAGATGTGCAGGTTTTAACGGACCTATTGAATGCTATATATGCCAGTGGACACATTCCCAGCGATTGGATAAAGTCAGTATTTATCACCATTTATTACCAAACAAAGCAACTGCAAAAACATGCGGTGATTACAGGACCATCAGCTTGATGAGTCACCTACTTGAAATATTTTTAAATATAATTCATGGGAGCATATATCACAAATGTGAAGAGTACCTTAGCGAGTCCCAGTTCGGGTTTAGCAATGAGTTCTGTACAGGGAAGCTTTATTCCGGTTGAACGTGCTTGCTCATAATTGTCGAGATATTTCTGTTGACTTGAGTGCTTGTTTCAAAAATTCTCGGAAGGCGCTTGATCGAGTCAAGCACGATGTGCTTATAGAGGTCTTAAAATAAATTGGATCGGAAGGATGTTCGCATAATTAATTAATAATTAAATTAAATAATAATAATTTATAATTGAATCAAACCGCAGTGGTAAGAATAGATAATATCAACTCAGAATCAGTCAATATTAAGAGAGGTGTTAGGCAAGGATGAATTTTATCGCCATTACCATTTAATATCTACTCGGAAAGAATATTTAAGGAGGCAATCTCTGAAGGAATGGAGGGCATTATAGTAAATGGCGAGGTCATAAACAATTTGCGGTATGCGGATGACACGGTACTTCTGGCATCAAATGAATGGGTTTACAGTGCTTGCTCGATAGGGTCACTGCTAAATGTGCAGTAGCAGGACCAAATATTAATATCAAGAAAGCCAAGGTTCTGGTAATAAGCAAGCAGCATGATACAACAGCTACTGTAACAGTCAGAGGTGTGAGACTAGAGCAATTTAGACAGTTCAAATACACACAAGATCAGTCACACGGAAGTCCGGTCAAGAATAAAGTACGCTCGCGCAGCGTTCAACAAAATGAGAAAAGTTATTTGCAGTAGAGACCTTAGACTACCTTTGAGGATCCGTTTGTTGCGATGTTTTGTGTTTTCAATTTTACTTTACGGAGCGGAGGCATGGACTATACATACCAACGAAATGAGGCGACTGGAGGCGTTTGAGATGCGGTGTTATCAGAGAACCCTAAAAGTATCATAGATGGATGAAATCCAAAACTTAGATATACTTCTATCATAAAAACACTGAAATCATATGCACCTTTAAACGGAGAAAATTAGAATACTTCGGTCATATAATGAGGGGTGCGAAATACCGACTACTGCAGATCATCATGTAGGGTAAAATTGCTGGCAAGCGTGGTCCAGGTAGACACAAAACATCATGGCTGATCAATTTACGCGATTGGTGTGGCGTAAACTCAAGCGCAATCTTCAGGATGGCGGTGAACAAAATTCAAGTATCAGTGTTGATGACCAAAGTTCTGGGAAGACATGGTACATGACGAAGAAGAATAAAATTTCACTTAAGAGCACTAACCTGTCATAGAATATCCGCTCGACCTTCCCCCTATTCGCCAATTAAAGACGCGCTTGAGGACTTCAGCAATACACGTAGCTCTATCACACGTAGTTAGATTTGAAAGGTCACTCTCGTTAGCCATGCTAGGGTGCATACAGGCTGATTCAAAATTGAGTTATTCCTCTGGGGGTGTTGTCTGGGTGTGTTTAGGGAGTACAGGAAAAATAGTAAAAACAAAATAATTCTTTGAAAAATTTCTAGTTTTGAGTTATCGCTGCTTTAAGGTTGGCATCTTGTGTGTGGCATATGTGTATGCGTATTTTAAATCAATTTATTTAACTGAACGTAGCATGTTTTTCCTCTCAAAATATATTTGGGTTGAAAAGTATCTAAATTTGCCAGTAAATGGCGCTGTTATCTTAATTGAACTAAAAATTGACGTAGCCTCTTTTTCTCGTGCACCTTCCATTTGCAAAAAACTAGGTCAGACGTCGGCAACAAAGTTTTTCCAAGGAAATCTTCTTCATTAGCATTACGTAAATACCTGTTGCTGTGTACATCACATATATGGTAGGGATGTAGCCTTTCATCGGTAATTATCCGGTGCATAGTTGCCTGGGACAGTGTCAGTTGTTGTGCAATGCTTCGAGTACTTCTGGAAGGGTCTACTACAATTATCTCCATTACATGTTCCTTTATGTCTGGCACCCGAACACCTTTTGGTCGTCCACTATCTGCCTCAATTCTGGGGCCAATCGTAAAGTGTCTCCAGCCTTTTGCTGTCGGAAATTTTTACAGCTTCTGCTATGTTACTGCAGCATTCTCCCACAACTAATGTGATATCAGCATATTCGATATTGTTGTACATTTTGTGGAAGAAGCATCAAATTAAGTCGCAATTTGAGAATTGGTTGTTATTATAGGCAAAAGCTATCTACCTGTAACCACCGGTTAAGGATAAAAACATCGTTGCCGTATTGAATTTTCATCAAAACATTGTAGAAGAGCACTTTTTTTAAATTAAAAACGTTCATAATTTGAAGCAAAGATCGTAATTTTTCTTTTCGTATACTTAAGTATTTCAATACTACCAATCAAACATGGGACCATTTCAAAATAATACTTAATAGTAAAGTTGAATTTCGATTTTCAACTGTTAATATCTTCTAGAAATATTCGAAAAAAGCATATTTCACTGTAGTGATTTGAAGGTGATGATTTCATTGCGTACGAACCAAGGCGCTGCTACATTGTTTCTTAGTGTTTTGGATTGAAAACGTTCTAATATTGCTATGTTTGAGCATTGTCCGCTGCAGAGCTCCATAATTGGATTCCATTCCAGATCGGTTTCAGTATGCATTTGTAAATTAAGAGCTCTCAAGAGACAGTGCGGAGTGCTTATTGATTAGCCAGTACATTTGCCTGATTTTTAAACCTAACTGTTTCCGTTTTGCCCATATATGTGGTCTTCATATTAACCGACTGTCCAAGTGAATTCCCAGATATTTCATTTCGTTTTTATGCAGTGTTTGCTCATTATTTAAATATAATTGGGACCTGGTGTATCTTCGGAGTGTGAAAGTTATGTTAGAAAGAAGTTAGTTGCAGTATTTGGCTTAATATGAGTTGATGTGAAGACCGCATAGTCTGCAAATGTTCCATGTTTTATGCTTTTTGTTATTGGTAAATCTGCTGTGAACAATAAGTGCAGGGTGGGCCCCAGCACGCTTCCTTGAAGTACTCCAGCATTTATCTGCTGGAGCCGGCTGAAGTTGTTATTTAAGTTTACCTGAAACATCCTGTGTGTCAAGTACGATTCCAGCAGACAAGTAGGCTTTGTTGGAAACATTTTTTAAAATTTCAGGCCCTCGTGCCACGCTTTGTCAAAGGCCTGTGCAACGTCAAGAAAGACTGCCTCGCAGTATCCTCTCATTTCAAAAGAATCTCTGATAGCAGTTGTGGTGCTTTGAACTTGTTCAATTGTCGAATGTTGCGGCCTAAACCCAAATTGGCGATCTGGAATAAGGTGCTTGAAATTTATTACTTTATTTAGCCTCTTTTGAAAAATTTTTTCGCATAGTCTATAAGACGTTACCAGCTATCATCCTTTCCTGGTTTAGGTATCATTATGATTTGAGCGACTTTCCTTTGTGAAAGGAATTGACTCAATTGGCGACAAGAGTTAATTATTACTATCAAAATTATAATATGATAGATATAATAATAAATCTTATTGCTTTGGGTGGAAGTTCTTCAAGCATCCTACCTCCAATGTCATCATAGCCAGGAGCTCTGTTGTTTTTCAACATTCTAATTTGAAACGTCACCTCTATCGCTGTAGCTGTCTCGATGTTGGTGTTATCTGGTATTGCAAGCTCCACGTCCAGATATTTCGCTTCCTCCTCGTCAGATGGTGAAGGGGGATACATTTCCAAACTAAACTTAAGTGTGTAGCGAAGGAATCTGCCTTTTCGCAATCTGTTCTTGCCCAGGTGTCATCATCATCTTTTTTTTTTGTAGTTTTCTATAGTGAATAGTCGGTGATCTGGTGATTTGCCAGTTTTTCTAAGTTTTCTTTTTTCATTTACTTTACAATTAATATGCTGAGGAAGATCTATGAGAAAATCGTTTTTTTTTATTTTAGGAGTGGCGAAATTCGCAGCTTCATGTAATAGGATGCTAAAGTTTTCTATGGCATCTTCGATTTCATTGATTGCTTTAAGACGTTTGTTGCAATTTAAGTTTTTGTTTATGAAGTTTCGGTATTTTTCCGAGTTGTGTGAGTTGATTGAGTGTGGGTAATGGGAACATTCAATATCAGTGACGCTGAAAATCTTAGTGTGGATACCAATCTGGCCTTCAGGTCGTTTACTACTTTCTATAAATGCAATTTATGGGTTATTCTGTGTTCTTCTCGTCGATACGTCGGCTACAAACGTTCGTTCTCCACACATGAATTAACAATTCAAGCGTCTGTACTAAACGAATTTTGCATTTCTTGATTGTTAATTAGAGGCCAAATACAAAGGCAACCACATACATATAATTGATAGAAAGAGCTTAAAATATATAGAGTTTATGCCTAATGTCTTACACCTACTGTATTTTGACCATTTCATATGTGATTTTATAGCGTACCACACTAGTACAGAACTTGAATGGCCAACGTTTCTATGATTAATACTTTTCGTACTAACTGACCTACTTTACAGCACGTATTATCCTAAAAGACACCTTCACTTTTTTTTTGCATGGCTTTCATTACATAGAATAGTGTCAAATACTTTTATTTTTTATTATTCTTAGGATTTATGTAAATTGCCCAAAGAATACAGACTGAATATATTTGGCAATGCGAGTGCCTATTTGACGCAAAAGGTATTTTTGTTTATTAAGAATTTCATTGAAGTGTGTTTTTTTCTTCGTTTTTTGCACGCGCAAGTCTGTAAACTTTAACCAAACGTTTGAGTGGGCTTGACCTGTATTTTATTATTATTTTGCATATTATCTTACCTTATTCGTTGATCATTAATACACCTGACCTCAAATCATGGTTAACATACAATTGAGAGTTTTATCAGAACTACATTATATTTACTGGATAATGTTTGGTAGATTCCCGCACTTAGACAAGTCTCACGTCAAACAAATTTTTTTGTGGAAGGTGTAAGTGAGCAGTGGGCCAAAGTGAAAGAATGGATATTTCTTGATAAAGAAAAATTTCCAGAAAATGATCAACAAAGGTTTACTGCCATTTATAGCAGGGATAGAGAATATTTGTAAGCAATAATTGTCTCCTTAGTTCGCATTTTAATGTATATAAATACCTTTTTTAGGTTTGATATAAATTCTCCATGCTTCTTCACACCGGCAATTCATTCCCGTATAGTTCAATTTATTTTGGATAGAAAACGGTTTTCCGACAATCGTGTTAATGATTTTGCCTTTGGCATGGAAAGACTTATAGATGATAATGTCTACGCTGCTGCGTACCCATTGCATGACGTAAGTTCTCCCAATATATTAATACTTATTTTGTTCTGAATTGCAGTTTCGGACAAAGTATTTTAGCATGTATAAACAGCTCTCTAACTTGTTAGTTTATAATTTCAGAAAAAAAAATTTAAACCGAGTTTTGCGCCTTATCTAAACTTTCAGATAAATGCTTTTATAGTTACACAAAGTTCTTTTTTAATCTCCATCTTCGATATTTCAAAAATTGAATTTTTTGGTCGGTCAAAGATGAAAACCAGTGGGTGATTTCTAAACTTCGAGAAAAATTTCTTTCGTGATAATGTTTTGTTGCTCTATGTTTTCAACATATCTTCTTAGTCTAACATCGTGGTCGATGTGTAGTGATTATGAGAGACATTACTCTTCGTCCATGTGATGGATGACTCTGTGTACGATACGTCGCCATCCTTGCCGGTTGTTCGCTTCGCGTGTTGCAGTTTCCAGCCTCATGTTTGTGAATTTGGAAATCATATCAGTCCATCTCGTCGGCGAACGTCTGCGTCTACGCTGTCCCGTTGATCTTCCTTGAACCACTAGTTTATCGATATTATCATTTCTATTGATGTGGCCAAAAAAATTTAAGATCCGGCCATATGTCAGGGACGAGAGTTGCTGTTGTGGACGGATTTCCAAGGTATTCGAAACATCCTACTCCAACACCACATCTCAAAGGCCTCTATGCGTCTTCTGTCAGCGGCACGTATCACCCATGTCTCTGATCAGTATCAAAAAACAGGAAACACCAATGTTTTCCCAGCTGAATTTTCGTGGTTTTTGTAAGATTTCTATCCCTACACAGCTTTGTTACTTGTGTCATTGCGACTTTTTGCAAGTAAATACGCCTTCGAATCTCAGGTTCACAGCTGTCCGAGTTGTGCAAGGTGAATCCAAGGTATGTGAACTGCTGCACAACTTCGCATTTGCCAATCCTTCCAGGCTGCCTCCAATTCTCACTCTCGTGATCAATTATCATGACCTTGGTCTTGCTATAATTAACTTTAAAACCGTAATCTGCACTTACATTTTCAAGTATATTCAACACTTCTAGAAGTTCTTCTTCGTTTTCCGCTATGAGAACAGTGTCGTCAGCGAAATATGAATCAAAACTAAGCGCATTATGAATTTGCTATATTCATATATCGTACAGAAGAGGAGAGAGTACGCATCCCTGTCTAACACCTTTGCGAATCTTGCATTACTCGGAGACAGTATTTTAGATCTTGACAACGGCAGTACTGTCCTCATATAGCTGCTTAATGAGAGTAATCAGATGAAGCACTCTCCACAGTTGTGGCCACTTTACACTATCAAATGCCTTCTCGGAGTCAACGAAACAGAGGTACAAAGGAGTGTAGTATTCTCGAGCTTTCTCCATGAGTTGTCTGATGTTTAGAATTTGTTCTCGAGTTCCTCGACCTTTCACAAAAACCGCCTGCTCACGAGCAATTTGCCTAGAGATGAAGGATTCCAGCCTTGCTTGCAGTATATACAGCATTATTTTGCTTACATGTGTTATTAGGGAGATTAGGCGGTAGTTGTTGGCCAGAATAATAAACTTTATAGTTGGATGTACCAAAGTGACCATGTCCCTGCCAGTGGGTCTCTGAGATCCCGGCTATATCTATTTTGCAGCGTGACAATTCATTTTCCAAAATCTGTAACTTTCCGGTCTTGATCAGACCGCGTACATTCCATGTAGCTATTCCAGTATTGTCTAACCTTTGCGGATTCTTCCTGGTAGCTAAATTTCCGTGTGACGCCCTAGTGTCCACATCTACACGGCCAGTAGCCAATTTGTCGCCGTCTGCCCTGGACGCAGTACGGCGCCGGATGCCAGCCGGGTTGCTCGGCATAACATAATTCGTAGAGTTCATGTTCAATCATAATGTTCTTGGAGGAATTAATGTGGTAGTTCTCCATTGCTTTCCACATCGCAGAGATAGAGCAGTTGAGGCTGATACCGCTTCGCCTTAATCTATTCCGATTGAGCCCTTAGGGAGATTATTGCTCAATGTCCTCAGTCAGGTACTAATGAAACTGCTGCCCACCATTAGGGTTTACCATATCTGGCGTCCCTCACTTAGTTAAGCCTGTAGGTCAATACAGTTGCCCTGGGTGTGGCGCTAGGAGCCATAAGTGAGAGCTGGGAACTCTGTGAGGACCACTCATCTCGACCCACCTCTGGTCTATGACCCTAGGTGTGACCGGTCGACATGAAAGGTACAACCTCTACAGCGAAACCCCATACACCTCAATATTTTCAACAAATACGGTTCAACGTATATAGGGTAGCAAACTTGTTCCACAATTTTATCCTGCCTTTTCCAAGTCTATTTATACACGTCGTGTATCGTGTATCGTCTCGATATTTCAATGTTTGTAGAAAATATGTTGGTTCAGATAAATCAATGCAATTTAGAATCGTGAAGGAACAGATATGCATCTAAACCAAAAGAAACGCTTAGGAATTAATACCGTGTGTGACCACGTTTTGCAGAAAATACAACACGGCTTCAACTGAACATTCAATTAATAAGATTCAAATCGTTTAATTTATTCATGAGATCAAGTACTTCTTCAAACGTTAAACAGTTCTGACAGTTCAACAATATGTTGTGTTAAAGTAATCACATTTTAAGTTGCCACGATTTCTAGGCTCACCCGTAGTCACAAGTTTTTCTGACAATCATAAAGAAACAGGTTAAAGATGCTGTCCTGTTACTAACTCTTGTGCATGACATTTGCACATTACTGATGGTATGTGGATCGATGAACCGTGTCATTAATAATTTGTTAATATAATTTCGCGCAAAAAGCATCAGAAAACCTACGCTATTCCAAAAATACTTTCATGCTACTATAATACTATAAAAATTAAAAAATACTATAATATAATAAACGACTGATCTGCTGTCGTGCAATAAACCTCTTTAATTAAATTTTCAGGGCGATCTTACGACAGAAAACACAGTCCGGAACTTATTATATACTGAATGGGCTTGCTTAGGCAAATGGTACAGATATCAACCTTTAGATTGTATTAAAGAGTATTTTGGTGTGAAAATAGCCTTGTATTTTGCTTGGTTAGGCTATTATACTCACATATTGCTAGCTCCAGCCATAGTTGGCCTAGCTTGTTTCATATATTCGATAGCTACAATGTATAGCCACAAACCAAGGTAAGAATGCCGAGTAAAACGTATGCAATCACTTCATAAATGTAAGAACAGTAAGAACATATGATCTGATTTGATGACTGGACTTGCGAATTAATAAACATATGGACATTAGTGCAAATGTTTAGCTTTAAACTGTTAGTTTGGTTTTGGTTTTGCCCTCATCGCTATCATCCGCTCATACTCGTATAACCGTAAAACGTCCTTAACAAATGTTTCCAACGCTCTTTTCAAATTAGCTTAATCCACTGATCTAGGTGACTAGTTCCACGAAACAAATGAGTCAATTAGGCATGCGTAACACTGTATTGCGCTTTTGAGTTGTTGCCGCTCTGTAAGTTAACGAGTTATAACTCATCGCGTCTCACTACGCCGCACTTTAAATTACGCTGAGCATTTAACCCAGGGGCAGATTAAAGCTTTTCGAGATCCGAGAAAAAAATGGTCACTCCGGTGTTTATAAATAACCTTTTTACTGCTTTGACGCATCTTTAATTTAACCTAATTTAAGTTACCCATGCCTAGAGTCAATAGCCAAAAGGAAAACACCCAAGTCGAAGCCGACGTAAATGTGGCCGCAAAAGCTAATCATTTTCAAGTTTATGAGGCTACCTAAAATAACCTTCTTTTTTAAAGAATGACGGATAGATTCATTGGAAAAATAGCTCAGCGAAGATTTGCGAGAAAAATTTTACCGAAAGATCAGGCATTTTTGTTTGAGTGATATGGTAGAAAACACTTTTGAAATATCAATCATTTGAAATTATGCAAATCAAAATAACAGGTAAAACGTTCATCAAGATGTGATGAAGATGTGTAAAGATCAGTCTATTCAGCATTCGTGTCGTAAGATTGGAAGGCAAGTATTGCCAAAAGCTTTTTATCAGGATCGATACCAAATTGAAGCCCCATATCCCCTAATGTTTGTGGGCCTGTAGAATCTTGTAGTTAGGCAAATAATCCGGTATCAATGTAGGTATTTTCAAGTGAAGAAAACTTTTTAAGTTTTAAATGGTAGTATGCGGATTGAAATGTTTTACAATTTGTCAGACTTGTCACTTCAGTTTTTCATTCTAACATGGGAGAACTGGTTACAACAGAGTTAACGTGAAATTAATTGAAAATTAAAAATTTCCGAAAAAGGCAACAGTCAACTTTTCTTCTAATTACGCTTAAATTACTGAAGAAGAAAACCAAAAAGTAAATAAACGATTTAATGCGAATTTGTAATAGAAAAAGGTAATCAGGATGATATGGGAATCTTTGGGTTGCAGATTTCTTTTGAATTTATGAAAAAATAAAAATATTAGGCATTAGATTTTCTTCCTCTTCTAGTTGTGCCTTGTGCGATCCTTAATCGTATACTTGTGTCATTTGGATGGTGCCATCTTTTGCTTGGCCGAATAGTGTGGGGTATCTCTTACTCCGCAGTAGTCTCTTATGTTTCGAAGTCACGAGTGTTGCTTTCTACCCGGGTCTCTTTTACCTTCTATCTTGCCTTGCAGGATCAACTTTGGAATGGCTCTTAGAATATGACCAAGATAAGATATCTTCCGCATCTTGACGATTTCAAGCAACTCTCTCTGGACTTCAGACATCCTCAACACCTCTTCGTTGGTTTCGCGCGCAGTCCATGGAATGCTTAGGAGTCTGCGAAGGGTCCACATTTCGAATGCCTCTATACGGTTCAGCGTCCTGACCTTTATCGACCATGTCTCTGCACCATACAGGAGGATAGGCCATACGTAGCATTTGATAACCCGAAGATGTAGTGCCACTGGGAGAGCACGGGCAAGCATTAGATTTTTCAGCTTCATAAATGTGGTCTTAGCTTGTCCAATTCGTATTTTGAATCCCTCATCACAATCCAATTTTTCCTTAAGGGTGGCACTCAAATAAACAAAACGCGACACTTGCTCTAAGCTTCTTCCGTCACCTCTGATCAGATAGTTGACAGGTTGTCGGGTAATGGCCATCACTTTTGTTTTAGATGAGTTGATTGTCAGCCCGAGCTGTTTACCCATTTGGTTTACTCTGTCTACAAGCTGTTGAAGGTCTTCGGGTGAATGTGCCAGTAGGGCAGCATCATCTGGATACTTAATATTATTAACCGGGATTCCATTGACCTTAAATCCTCGTTTATCTTCTTCAAGAGCCCGCACAAATATCTTTTCAACATAAATATTAAATAGGATTGGTGACAGAATGCATCCCTGGCGAACACCTTTGGATATACAGAATGTATCGGTAGTGATTTCGCTGTTGACTCTTACCTCGGCGGTCTGTTGTAAGTAAAGACGCTGGATCACACGGATGTCCCTGGAATCTATACCAATATCTTGCAGCCTTGCTAATAGAAGATCGTTTTTAACGTTATCAAAAACTTTTTGATAGTCTATAAAGTATTATAAATACATTTCGCCTCTGATCATAACACTTCTGGATAAGTAGCTTCATAGAGAAGAGTGCATCCCTAGTACCTAGACCCTTTATAAAACCAAACTGGGTTTCTCCGCTCATTGCTTCGCATTAACTATATGTTCGGGCATGGATAACTCGGAGAAATACTTAAAGAGCATGACTCATTAGACTTATCAGCCTGTAGTCTCCACAGTTTCTGGGGGCCCTTTTTTTAAGGATAGGCACAAAGGTAGACTTCCAATCCATCGCATTTACTATATATTCGGCCATTGATAACCCGGAGATAGACTTTAAGAGCATGACTCCTTAGACATATGAGCCTGTAGTTTCCACAGTTTCTGGCGGCATTTTTTTTAGGTATAGCGACAAAGGCCAGTCTGATGGAATTGTCCCTGATTCATATACTTTGTTGCATAGATGTGTTAGAATTTTTGTATCCAGCGTTTTCAGAACCTCAGCATGTATATTGTCATGACCAGGGCTTTTTCGATTTTTCATGTTCCTAATAGCTTGCTGTACTTCACTTTCCAGTATGTCCGGCCCACTTAGTTGTTCTGTAGAGCTAAACAGGTCTTGTATGTTGCGTTGATCATGGAAAAGCCATTCCGCATATTATTTCCATTCATTGCACAGGTAATCTGGGTTAAGAATGAGTTTTCCGTTTTCATTTCCAAGGGATGGTATTGGTGAACCTTTGATGGAGCCAGTTACTTGCTTTATCTTTCGATGAAAGTTAACTGAGTCATGTAGCTCATGGAGTCTCTTAGCCTTAGATCTAACTAGTTAAATCAATTAGAAGCGCTCTACCTTTGCGGAAAATTGAAAACCAAGAATGTACCTTACAGCCTTGGTACTTTTGAGGAATGAAGTTGTTCGAGTTTGATTACGTTTTCAACTTGATGCACTTTTATTTTGTTTGGTACCCACATGAGTACTCTCAACTCTAACGATTTAATGGGTTACCTTATTTGGGAACACTCTCTACATAAATGTTGCAAAAATTTGAAGTGTAAGAAATTGAAAAATTTGAATTTGAAATGGAATATACTGGGGATACGGCTGTTGCCGAAAATAGTTGTTATCATCTCCGTGTTGCCCTCTAGCAATTGCACTTGTATAACACATTTTCATGTATTTGCTATAATTTACAAGATATTTGACTGGTTCTTTTACAATAAGCATACGTATATAATTATACAAAAAATAAAATATTTTAAAAATAGTTCTCAACGTTGAAGTCAAGAAGATAAAATTAATTTGGCAGTCGACACTATGTGTAATTTACCATCCTTTATTAGCACTCATCATGAAAAAATCAAGTGATCAAAGTCGATCTGTAAAGAATCACTAACTTTTTTTTAAGATATGCTTAGCCCATTTAGGTTTAATAGTTCATTACCATATCTTGCAGACTTGACGTTGTTCCACCTTTGGCAATCGTCTAACAAATTTTTTCAGCATTCTGAATTCGAAAAAGTAAAAAAAATTGCAAATTTTATTAACCTCTTGTTGAAAAGTTTTCCAAGCCATTGGACCATTGGAATTGCTTTCTGACGTTTCGTTCACATCTGCTTATCATGATCACGATGAACATTATCGAAGTCAATGAGGTAACGGTCGAGGTTGTTTTCCATGGTTCCGTCTGATGGCGAGGCCTTCAACTGGTGTTAATGCTGTATTTATACTATTCTGTGCCTGTAGAACGATGGTGAGTGTAGAGTGGCATAACAGATGCGAGATGGCTCCATTTTCCGTGTCCAGTTCTGGTTTAACGCACTAGCTTTTTCTTTTCTGTTGAATTTAACTAGGCGTTTGAAAATCACAATGGCGTCCTTCGTAACTCTTGGAAAGAAGTGATGTGTTTGTTTAAAAATGCTTGATTTGTTGAATATAAATTGGCCGTAAGTACGTGTTCCCCTACATAAAATGTTTCCTTCTGTTTCATTGTGTTGCTTCTCTTCTGTTTCGTAATTCTGCTATTCGCTCTGGTTCATCGCCCCAATGTAAATGAATCGCAGCTGCATGAAATGCTGAAGAAGTCAGAAGCTGTTAGATGATCTCTTTTGTCCTTGGCTACCCTAAGACTCCATTTTATGGTTCTTGTCGGTTCGAAGACGATTTTGATGTGGTGCTTTTTTAACATTTTCAAGACAAGTTAAACCCCGATCCTTAGCGCGGTCCGTGTGTGGAAACATGTTTTAACAATATTATGCCGCGTCCAGACCTAACGTGACGCAACCGCGACGTGATCACAACACGAGTGCGACGGAAGCGCACCTTCGGCGCGTCAATACCCCACATTTAACGTTGTTTCCAGTGAATACTCACACATTTCAAGCTCTATGTTTTAAGTGTGAAATAAAGTAAACGGTTCACATTATGCCATAAATCTCGTTGATCTGATCACTTACATTTGCACTTTGACATCAAAGTAGCTACTCCATTTATTCAAGCAGTCCTTGCTAGAGGACAACCAAAACGCAATCTAACGGGGCAGACCACAGCGCCCACAGCTCAGGCCTGTACGTTTTCTCACTCACATTGGCCTACTGTGATGCGCTAATCTATCACGAGTGAGGCTTGAGCCGTAGATAACTCAAAATAACTGCCCATTTAGAATGACAATGCCATGTATTTTGTTTTAGCAATGATATATGTAATGCAGGTTTGGAGGAAAAAATGTGTCCGCTTTGTGATATATGGTGCGATTATTGGAATATCAAGGAAACCTGTGTGCACTCAAGGATTACGTACTTATTTGACAATTCTACCACCGTTTTTTATGCTATCTTTATGTCACTTTGGGGTAAGTCAAATGTGATCTATATATTTTAATTCTCTTGTTTTGTATTCGACAATTGATAATTTTTTTGGAACAGAGGTTACGTACAATGTGTTTTAATAGTATCTAGCAGAAAGCTTATCTTCATATAGCTTAAGGGCTATATGAATTTTTGCTCTGCATTAAATATACATCATGTTTTTATTAATTATGAAACTTAGAATCATAACTTAATATCTACCTAAAATGGACTAAGAAGCTTAACATGGAAACTGATATTCATAGTGCACATGCTTCAATATAGGTAGTTGAAGTTGGATAGAGGAATATTATGTTATTTTATGCAGACGAAATCAGAAACGAAAAAAAAAACGTTTCTCCTGTCGTGACATCTAATACCGTGGCAGCAGCTAGTGTCACGGCATATCAAACCATTTTGATATACGACACTACGTCCCGACACTGTGACATTCAACTGTTCAGTCAATGACATTGTCGCGGCATTCGAGTTGTCACCGTGTGAACGAGCTTTTAGACATTTAGGTGGGTTTGTTAGAAGGTTTGAATCGGCGATTAGATACTGCATCTTTCTATGGTTATGCAGTCACTTGAAAGTATTGTATTGGACGGCAACGTTTCATTTTTTCTTTGGAGGGGGTAAAAGTGACATCACGGCGATTTAATCAATAACATATTGATGCGATCGGTATTGTTAAGCAAATATTATTCCAGTTCAGAGGTGAATGTTGCTTTTCAATTTCGTTTGTACGAGTAGGAGTATTACAGTTACCTATTATTTCTCAAAAGGTAATCATGAGCAAGCACTTAGAGGGATTCTACGACACACTTGGGCTCAAGCTAAAAGAGAAGAACTCCAATTAATGAAAAACTTAATTTACAAAAGTTACCTTGACTTTTCGATAGCAAAACTGGTATCGTTCACAAAAGCATCCTAAAAAAAGTATATTAATAAATTGTTTAACAATGCTAAATGAAAACAAATATGTAAAAAATAGCTCTGAGTTTTCGTTTTTTTACAAATTGTCAAATTTTTGACTTTGACCGAAATGTCGTTGTTTTAAATAACTAATGCTAGTGACTGATTTAGAAGAAAATGGTGTGCGTCACGGGACGCTCGACATAAGTGATGCCTTCATATGATATTTATAGAAACCTGTTCAACGCATGATGACAACAATAATTTTATAATTTCAATATTCTTGTTAGTCTATTAATTTATAAATGGATCAGGAATATGTAAAATGTAATTTAATTTCCTTTTGAATGTAAAATATATATTTTATTTACAACATTTAACAGTCTTCAATAGTTGCAGTCGACTCGCTGGTTACATTATCATTATCTAAACTTACAAAAGTGACAATTGGTTTATGATAACTGTAATACGAAACAAAATTGTGACACTGGATTTTATTTAAGTATCTTGAAAATACCGCATCAATCGTAGTACCATGACTGGTAGTAGCTTGAGCTGGCTTATTTATCATCTTTAATAACAACTTAGATTCAAGAAATGATATTAAATTTTGGGCTCGATCAGACGAAAAATCAACATTAAAATCGCCATTTAGACTGAGTGCTAATTGATGGTAGTTTTGGCCAAGACTAGTCGTTGGTCTCAACTGGGTCGCCGTTGCGTGCGAGAGGGAAAGCAAGAGACTACATGCTGGGGCCAGACATAACGGTGACGCCGTCATCGCATTCCAATGTATTGACCCCGTCCCATAAGAAGTTATCACTTCAAAAAAGGCAAATAAAATTAATTAAGAATTTTGGTGAAATTTAAATAAGGTGATTGTATCTTTGGTCTACTTAAGATTTTAGTGTAAGTAACCATCCCATAAATTTTTTTTCTTGCAACCAATAAATTACTAACCATCCGATGTATCATCGCTCTCCCAGGACCAAGGGTGTGAAATCTGCCATTTCCGACCTGCTTTAGTAGGCCAAAAGGGTGCGAGCTTACAGACGCTAAAGCCTAGTGAGAACTTGCAACAAGCCTCTGGGACAATGCATGATGTAAACAACCCCAATCGCAGTCGTTTGCCATCTATGGGCTTTGATCAATGCAAACAATCCTTTGAGCTGTTTAACAATTTGTATTTGTATTTATCACTCTAGCGCTGTTGTAATGGGGTAGTTTAAAAGATGTTAGTTGTCATTGCTGAACGAGTTGTTAAAACGATTTTGAGGTTTTCAATTATTTGTTTGTTTTTATGAGAAAATGCCTGTTTGATGATGTTGTCGTCTTTATTGCTTGAATTATCAATATTTTGATTATGGCTCGAACGATGAATATATCAGAAAAGTGTGGGTTAGTGGTTAGTAGATGTTCCAATGTTACAATAGTTTGTGTAGGGATTAATGTCGTTGACGAAAGAAATGCTGTACCTTTATTCTGGTACCTACTTGCGGTCCGACTCGGTCTAGTGTTACTACTTTTCTCCCCGGTCCCGCTGTTAAATTTGAGGATGAAAGAAAGTCATATTTTACTTATCTCCCTCTTTTTTGGGATTGGACTCTCAAAAGGCTTTCATCTTCACAGACTTGGTCCGACTCCTAGGACTTTTATCCAAAAAACGATGTATGCTGCCTTGTTGTAAACTATGTTTAATAGTAATTTCGTACTGGTATACAGGGTATCGACCGAGGTATTCGAGATGCTTCGTATGTGACTTAAATGACTCACTTTAAGCAAAAATTATTTATTTGACTTATCCTGGTTTCTCAGCTATGACGGAGGATTGAATTATGTATTGCTCAAGGCGGTGGTTCCATTGAGTAGCTTTAATAATAATTACACTGGTATAGCACTTTTATTAAAATTATTTTTTTCAAAGCTACTAATTCGACTGGGTACATTCAAAGTAGTTTTAATGGACTCTTTTTTCCTGTATTTAATTAACCGTTGAGAAATTAGGAAAAGTGAAAAAAGATGTTGCTTAATATTAGTCATAAAATTCAAATATTATATAAATATGCATACATCTCGGACATCTTGGTGGACATGAGCGTATAATAGATTTTCTTTAACATCGAGCGACAAACAAACAATTTTTAACCAATAGTGCCCCAACGTAGTTTTTTTTATATTAAAGCTGCATTACCTTCGATTTTTGCAGCTACAACTTTTCTGGAAATGTGGAAAAGATACTCAGCAGAAATAACCCATCGCTGGGACTTAACGGGTTTTGACGTTCAAGAGGAACATCCTAGGCCTCAATACCTGGCCCGACTGGCTCATGTGAAGCGTAAATGTGTTAATATAATTACGAACACAATGGAACCTCATGTACCATTTTGGAAAATTAAAGTACCAATGACTATTTTCAGTTTCAGTATTGTTTTGCTATTGGTGAGACTCAAACTTCGGTGCAACCCACAGAACGTTTCCTAAATGGGTCTTGATTTGTAAAAAAAATATATAATTTTAGGTTTGTATGGCTTTGGCAACGGTTTTGGCGGTAGTTTTGTATCGGATGTCCATTTTAATGTCATTGAAGGTCCATTCTGATAAAATGGATACCAGTTCTGTTATGTTATTTACAACTGTTACCGCAGCGTCAATAAATTTGGTGGCAATTCTTATATTTAATCAGGTACGCCAGTTATTCTTTTGTCTATACATATTTTTCTTACTATACATATTTTATAATGCTTAACTTTCGTCGCTTTTGTTTCAGATATACAACTATGTTGCTGAATATCTCACCGAATTCGAGCTGCTAAGAACGCAAACCGAATTTGATGACTCCCTCACTTTGAAAATCTACCTTTTGCAATTTGTAAATTACTATGCTTCCATTTTCTACATAGCATTTTTTAAAGGAAAATTTATCGGATCTCCAAAGAAATACAATAGGGTTTTTGGATACCGACAAGAAGACGTAAGATCGTCTAGTTGTCAACAAATATTTATTGTTAATTTTTAGTAACATCATGATACGACTTTCTCAATTATTCCAAATATAAGAATGCTTTCGCGATTGGTATAATTTGCGCAATAAGGGCCATAACTTTCAATATTTCACAATAAATCAATCAATGTATTGGTGAAATGGGCGTTCCACAATCTTCGCCTCTCCTTCCAATTTCACTTAGCCCGACACCTATAGATAGCAACGGATGTTTGTTTGTCTAAGCAGAAGGTTTTTTTGCCATTCCTTAAACTACACCAGCTATCAACTATTAAACTACACAACATTTCATCAATTCGCATTGTTTGTCAGTTACACAGTGAATCCCAGAAGTAACGTCTTAATTAATTTCAAATTCAACGGACCCGTCAATTTTTTTTTAAATGCTTTTTTTTATTCCAAATTTATTGATACAAGGTGGTTCAAAAATAATTTACGACTATAATTACTAACTTTTCGTGTACGGATCACCATATCGAATTAAACTTGTAGTTTCCAAAAATCATCCATATATGTGGCTTTGTCATTTGCGAGTATAAGATGCTCCTCTGTGCAAGCCTATCTCATGTTTGGGCATACAGCCTGATGCTGGTGGTCTTGGGTCGCAACGCATTCACACGTGTCTTCCTCTCTGTAGTCCCCCTTTTTAGGTTGCGGTTACATCGAGCAACTCCGTTTCTTAGCCTGTTCAACGTCCTCCATATCGGGAAAGGCAGATGGTGTCCAGCGGCCAGCTCTTCATTTGCCTCGATTCCTATGCCGGAAACAGTTGCTCGCCATAGGTTCGCTCGGCGTACTTCAGGCGTAATCTCCCGGGGTTCTTACGAGCTATGACTATCAATTTCTTTTCTTCAAATGGAAGCATCTGAATTTTATTTCAATTTTGAATTATCCATTGAATTCTAAGTATGATTCAGGAAACATGTGCTTTACTTAAACTCAACAGTTACGGTGAAATTGAAGTTGGGCATATCGATAATTAATAGCAACGATTCCTTTCAAATTTCTGTAGTCTTGAAAAGGACCGATTAATTTACATTTATATCATTTCTGTAAATATTCATATTATTACATTCGACTGCTCATTTGTAAATATAACTATGTAGTATTTTTACCGTAGGTAGGTGCGATTATCTAATTATTTATTTAATAAAAATTCAAAAGGAACAATCTAACTACAACTAATACCACTATAAATTATACTATTAAGTGGATCACTATATGCTTCGTGTATAAGATTTACACTCAATTTTCCCAATATGATCCGCACGCTGACTTGTGCATTGTAACTAATAATAAATACTTCTGTTGTAGTGCGGTCCAGGTGGTTGTCTTCTTGAATTATGTATCCAGTTAGCAGTAATAATGATAGGAAAACAGGCTATGAACACCGTGCTAGAAATGCTATTTCCTCTATTTTTCAAATGGTTAAATACTTTGAAGGTAACATTGAATGGTTAAAAACCTGCTATAAGTTAGACACATGTAAAAATAATTATAACAATTTTAGGCTGGCTTTTCAAGAGACCAACAGTCCTGCAAAGGATTTACACCCCGTTGGCTAAAGGATTTTAAGTTAGTCGAATGGGGTCCTAGAAGTTTATTTCCGGAATATTTAGAAATGGGTATGTTTTCATGCAAAATGTTAGATAATACTATCCGTATATTATTTTTATTTTGATATAATTATTTAAGTACGGTAATATCACTAACGAACTCTTTCTACAGTATGCCAAAGCTAGTAACTAAAATAACTCGTAGACGGCGTATTTTGAAGGTCCAATTTTCACACGTTTCTCGCAGTGCATCAAATGTTGGCGTCCAAGAGCTTAATTGTTTCTAGTTTATCGCCGTAGCTATGCAATTTTAGAAATGCCATTTTCACGTGTCGACGCGAACATATTCAGAATAAATTGCATACCGAAACGAATCTGAAAACATGCCAAACATATCAAACGATCTCTCACAGAATACAATGGTGTCCATTTAAAGTTCTCTGCTTATAAAAAATACAAAGCACCCGGTGGATATGGTGTCTAAGAAACTGTGGTCAAACGGAAACATGATAAACAATCATGAACATCTAAATCCGCGTTCAGACGTGAAACCGGAGCTCGTAACGTAACATAATTGCGAACCAGCGTCATACTCGGTTTTCTTGGCCTGGTACGTATGCTACGTACTACCACGTACTACATACTTGTCTTTATCTATGTCATTGAGAGAGGGTAGCGACACTAGCGACACATTCGTTTTCTGTCGACCGTTACATGAATATTACAGTCCACAATAATCAAGCTTTTACCTAGCTTCGTTACAACGATCACTATTTGGTCATCAGTCAAATAGACTGACAGACTAGTAACCTGAAGGTCTGTGGTTCGAATCCCAGCCGTGCCCGTCAAAAAATATTGCGAAGTGATATTGATATTCTAATGAACAGGCAAATTGCCCTGGAGCCAGAGCCGAAAATAAATGTGTGTGTATGAGCAACTGATCGAGTCAAGCAAATACTATTCTGCAAACACTATATGCATACACTGAAACTCGTAAGTTTAGAGCACATTCTGGAGAGTCATACAACGAAATTCTCTCCTTTTTGCCCAAACGGACGTAACATCACAGCGTCATTTTCCCGAACTCAGATTAGCAATAACTAAATATAACGTAGTCTAATACCTGAAAGTGTTGAGCACAAGTAGAGGAGATGTGCCATATATGGAATACCATTTTGTTTTTGACCTGTAATTTTTTAAAGTTTTTAAAGGGGTTTCGTTTTTTGAAAATAAAACTGCTTAGTGTTTTCGTTATGAGGTTTTAATATTTGAAATCAGAAAATTTGCATATCAGATTCCTCAAACAGTAATCTTTGAAAAAGGGTAATTTCGTACCTAATACGGAATATGTACCTAATATGGTATATACTGTGATCCTAATATGGGATAGGGTAATGTGGTTTAAAATAAAACTGTGTTTGTTACTTCGAAAACATAATTACTTAACGAAACAAAGGTTAATTTCTTTGAAAAAGATAAACAAAATAAAATAAACTTGGCAATGTGAGATTTAGGAAAATCGAGAAGTTTCGATACTTTAGAGACGCACGTTGGCAAAACAAACCAGTTGTCTTTGCATAACTCACAAATGAAAATATCAGTTTCACATTCCGAACAGTCGATATGGCACGACTCTTTGCACAAAGTGCATTCCATCCACTTTTCTCCTTTTTTATCGTCCAAAAACTTTTCTTGGCAATAGAAACGAGGATCGTTGTTTTCCTGCGCTATGTCTGTTCCAACATCCTCCCTGTCATCATCCTCAGAAGAATTATCTTTGAAATTCTGACTCTGAGGAGGAATCTTGAAAAATCGCTTACTTCTTTGAAGTACTCATTTGAAGTAAATGAGCGCCACTACAGGATGGTCGATTTAGGCCATCTGATAATTACTCTAACACTTTCCGTTTCACAGTTTTTGGCCTTTTTTGAATTGGCTGAATTTATTGACGTTTCTAAGTCACCGTAGAATTGAGATGAAGTTATAATTGCAGATTTTCCAGGCTCTCTTCCTCTTCGAGGCCCTTTTACTGCCTTCCAGGTTGGCACTGGTGAAATATGCTGCTCGGATCCAATAAATTCCTTTGCATCTTCAATGTTGCCGGTATTATTTTCAACTTCTATTTCTATATTCTTCCTCAATATTTTCTTGTTCTGCAGCAAGGAAATCGCTTTCTGCGAAGACATGACGATTTGGAGGAAATATTCCTGTTTTTTTTTAAACCATTAACGGTATTTACCCCAGTTTGCACCTTTATGTACGCCTTTCAAATAATATAGCAATATCAAAGTGTGTATCAAAGACTGCTCTTTGATTCGATCTTAAAAATAACCTCAACTCCTCACTATAACGCGCTTTCAAGGGTCCCATTAATGTTTTATCTAAAGGTTGCATATGGTGTGTAGAATGAGAGGACAAGCACACTATTTGAACAAAATTCTGCCTTGCCAAATTTATCATTTCCAAATAGCGACAATGCGTATGGTGTCCGTCTAAAACTAGCAAAACAGTATCGCTTGGACTGAACAATAGATAGGCCAGTCTCATCCACGATATCAGCTGGATATTCATGTTTTTCAAATTCTGCCTCCAAAATATTTAAAAAGTGCTTCACGTTTTCTTTATTAAAACCTTTGGCTCTATGGATGGACGTACCAGTTGCCTTTCTGATGGAAATGCTGTCCTTCTGTCCTTCTCAGGAATAAATCCAACCATTTTCTTTCAGCGCTTTCATTCTGTTTGGAAAACGGGTTTGGTAATTTATTCAAAGTAACCAACTGATTATTCTTATTCTCTGGCCATTCTTTTCACATCACTTCGTGTTAATCCATAAATATTTTTTTCCATCAGAAACAGATAAATCTACCAATTGCTCTTCAAACTGTTGTGGTAAAACCGCGGATCTTCCCAATTTTGTTTCAACAGCGTGGGCTACTGTTGCATCTCTCTCTGTTAGTTGAGAGAAGAAATAATGTAGTGCGTGGAACATTCAATGTTTCTGCCGCTTTTTTTGTACCCCAAAGATGTTAATAAGGAAGTTGTAATTTTATTAGAAAGCCTTTGGAGTATTTTTCCATAAAATTCTAAAAATGGCAAAGAGTGTACCAAATATGTAATATTCCAAAATCGGAACAACGTACTATTCCATATAAGGTACCCAGCTATCTTTTTGTTTGTTGACCAAACTCACATGTTTACAAGACACCAATCTTCGATTGCAATATCAGACACGTAAACTTATCTTATAGGACCATATAAGATACAATCAGACATTCCTGTCTTTATTCTTACTAGGTGTATCAAAACTTTAAATACATACCTCAAATAATTTACGATGTCGCGTAAAAACAAATCGCACTCAACAAAAGCAACAGCTTAGTTATTAGTTCAACGGTTCATTAACGATTGTCAGTAATTACATTTACGGGGAAGAACGTATCGGTGATGTTGTTGAGGTGTTGCCACTTTTGTTTGTTCAATTCTTTGGGTATTCCGTATAAAGAACGTATTGCAGATATGGCACATCTCCCCTACGGAATAAAAGAAGGGCGGTGTCACGATACACCTAAAGTGTCTATCGTGGGTGGGGTTCTGTTTGTGAGAAATGAAACATGGTAGAAGACATCGACTTTCAAACAGTCCGCCAGAGTCTTCAAAACAAGACTTGAAATGAATCACTTTATGTGTTTTAAGATTTGTATGTCCCATATTAATCTACAATTAAATTGAACGATTATTTCAAATGTTAGGTACATTTTTACTTTCCTTAGGGGACATTAACTATCTAATTCATTAAGTAACACCAATTCTATTTCCTTGTATAATTGGATGTTTAGATTTTCAGGAAAATAAATTCATATTGTAACCAAATTCACTAGCTTATTTTTTTAATTTGTTAGTTACTCTTAATATGAGGCATACTTGAGTACCAATAATGTATCAACATTTCATTATGATGTTTAATTGTTCTGCTTAACAAGTACTTTGTGTTTGTGATTTCATAAGAAGTTTGACTCAATAGTCGATGGCTCAAGTCACAGTACTCAAGGAGGAACAAGTGGCGGGACTGTAAAAGGGGGAAATTGCGCAAAAACAATTATATCCATTCGAATTTTGGCTTTTCTTCAATAGAAGTAAATAATGAAAAAATCGCGATATGGGGTCTGTTTAAAAATCTAGCGCCGGAGATAATGCGCGAAAGTAAGCTAAAGCGATATCATCAATCACCCTGCAGGAATGAAAAATCGGCTGAATTTTTTAATAGTAAATTGAAAAATGGGCTGAAGCAGAAATTATTGTTCACTTAACAAGCTTCAGTAGATAGCAACGCACTGGTAGCATTTTTAAAGGTAGCATACAAGGTGGCAAAGTGCCAAGTTATTTAACATGCTGTCCTTGACATGGTTAAAATTATGATAGGAGAGTCAACAGAAACCCCAATTTCAATGGTACCTTTATCTAACGACATTGTTAGTGGAAGAATCTTTTATATGAAATATAATTATTATAATTAATAGTCAGAATGAAGGGAAGGGGTATTTAGATTGCAGCTAAATGAAGCTACTGACAATAATAAAGAAGCATATCTTGCTTGCTACGTACATTTTCTGGATGATAATGTGATGGTTGAAGACCATTTCTTCTGCAAAATTATCAGAAATGGTCCAAAAGCTCATGAAATTTACACGTTTCTGCATAAGGAAGGTCATGCAAGCTGGCATATTTTACTATTTCTCTTTGTACTCTCTCATATGAGTCTCAGAGTGGGTTAGTTTTTATTTTTGTGTTTGGTCGCTAGTCTCAATATACAGCACTGTGTAATGAAGTCTTCTACCACGTACTTAGTTTGGTTCTACGCTAGTAGCCAGGTCGGAAAGCAAAAACTCTTGTACAACACTGTTGACGACAAGGGTGTACATATTTCAACTAGGGCGCACATATTTCAACTAAGGCGCAATAACAAAATACTAAATCTGTAAGTAATGTTTGAATTGCATGGATAGCGCGAGTTAAGTTAACGCGTCAAGAAATAAGTGAATTTTAATCCTTTTTCACACATAAATCCACGCGTATAAGAATTATATTCGCGGATTTTCAGTGCACCATTGATACTAATTGTATCTACTAAATATTCTAAAGGTTGACTCTGGCTTCAATAGAAATAACATTTAATGAATAATTCTTCCCACCCCCGTCTTGTCTACATTTTTCAACAAATCACTGGCAAAACTGTAATCTTCTAGGGCTGCATTCGACGATCTAATACTTCTCTTCTCATTGTCTTAATCCAGATTGCAATATTATGGACTTAACATTTTAAAGCTTGCATAACTTATTGAATTACCTTTTAATACCTTTAAAAATATGTGGTCCCGTTGAGGTCGTCCAGGGAATGTATTAAAATATAGAACATAAGAAGCCTGATAATTTTCGTTTGCTAATAGGTAGCATTTTACCATATTGTAGTTCTCAAAGTTTTCATACGTATCTTTCATCGACTTAAAATAACACCAGAAGACGAGAGATGTACCTGACTCTAGTAATCACACAACAACGGAGGTGAAACAATAGAAACCTGGCGATTGTCCCAAAGCCATATTCGATGCAATTCGTAAATGTTTAATATTTTGACCACTTTTTAAAATAAGTACCTACATCTTCTTATTATTTAAAAGAGCAAAAGAAGAGTGTTTATTTAAAAAAAACAGCCAAAATTTAAAATCAAATGTTTTTTGGTAACAATGAAACGGGCACATGTCAAGAAAAGTTGGCTACGCCGTTGGATTGCCCTTAAAAAGTAATGTATGAATGTAGTAACAGAATATCAATATTTTGCACAATGAGAAAGTTATGGGCAATTTACAAAATAGCCGAATGTTGAGATACGCCTTATATTTTGGATGGCCGTGAAGATTTTATCAAAGGGTTTGCGCCATTAAACGTTTCAGGAAAATCGACCGCATGACATGTAAGTCGCTTTTGCTCCATCTATTCAAGAAACAGGTATTATCTGTTAAGGCAGTCCAATTTGGACCGCCCTGTATATACATGCACTAACTACACAAGTTAGGTACCATATTAACTCAAAACTTTTTACAGAACTGCATATAATGAATGTGTTGTCAAAAAATATTTTTTTTTGTAGTTTTGCAATATGGCTTTGTTACAATCTTTGTGGCAGCTTTTCCTCTCGCACCGTTTTTTGCTTTATTGAACAACATCTTGGAAATGCGTTTAGATGCTAAAAAGTTGCTGATAATGTACAGGAGACCAGTCTCTCAGAGGGTCAGGGATATTGGAGTTTGGTATAGAATACTAGACTCCATTGGCAAGTTATCGGTAGTTACAAATGTACGTTTTTTTCTGACAGCAAAAATTTTAATCATTTTAACCAATACGTATTTTCAGGGTTTCATTATAGCATTTACATCGGATTTTATTCCTCGATTAGTATACCGAATATCAATAAATCCGAACGGTTCTTTGGAAGGATATCTGAATAATTCTTTGTCGTATTTTAATACATCCGATCTTGAGGCAGGTCGAACTGGTCGCACCAATCGCAGTATAAATACAGTTTGCAGGTAAATTGATTAAACATTTAGTAGTAGTAAACATCTTTATTTCTAAAAAAGGCTATCGACATTATCGACTATCGACTATTAAACACTTAATTTTTTTTATTATTTAAACTGGTTGCAGGTATCCAGACTATAGGAATCCTCCTTGGAGCAGCGAGAAGTATCAACGTACAGCTCTCTATTGGCATATTTTGGCAGCACGATTTATATTTGTAGTAGTTTTCGAAAATCTTGTTGTACTAGTTATGATTATCGTCAAATGGTGCATCCCAGACATGCCTGGAAAATTAAGGGATAGGATTAGGAGAGAGGCATACATTACAAATGAAATTATTATTAAACAGGAAACCTTACGGGCACAAAGAGCACATTCATGTAAGTATTTAAACATTAAAGACATTTCGCGGTGGATGCAATGAAGTGTTTTCAAATTGGTATTAAAATGAATTTGAACCAGCATTCTTAATAGGAAGGTATTCTTCATATATTCGCGTCATATAACTCCGCTGTCTCGGACCAAGGTCTGTTTAAATATCCAATTGTCAATCACTTTTACCAACTTAGGCGGTAAAAGTTCAGTAACAACAAATAAAAAAAGACACCAAATTCAATTCAATTTTACTGTAATATACAAAGTGGCTGATTTTAAAACAACAAGTCAAATATCTCCTAAATTATACCAAATACAAGAAAATGTTTTATACAAATGTTGTGTAATTGCTAGGGGGAAACCCGAAGGGAATATCAACTTTATTATAGACGGCGCTTTAACGTCAGGTAGGAGACAACTTCGATTTTTTAAAATAAATTGGTTTATTTCTGAATATTTCCGGGGAAACGTTTTTCAACACCAGTTGATATAATATACGTTTGAAAGCAAGTACGAAGTATCATAGTGGTTTATAAATATTTCTAATTCTGTTAACTTTAGCCCATATGTAGCTTAATACTTTTTCATTTGGACTTAAATGCATACTCGGATTTCATAGTGAAAAATATACCAATCAATTTAAAAAATTCAAGTTTTTTCCCACCTGACATTGACAGCGCCATCTATAAAATCGTTGATACCACCTTCGGGTTTACCCCTTGTTATTGCACAACATTTGTTTAACACATTTTCCTGAATTTGCTATAATTTTCGGGATATTTGACTCGTTCGTTTAAAATGAGCCACCCCGTATATCATCAATAGCTAATTGTAGCTCTCCGTCCTTATTTCCAGTACTTGTGGATTAAGTTTTACATTCTCTATCGTTTAATCAAGGAAGCAAAAAAACATGGACAAAATTCGGACCCTCATGATAGTCGTCTGAATGCAATTTTGGGTCGGTAATAAAATTAAAAGTGATATTTCTACTTCATAATAATCTTGTGTTCCACTCTCATTGGATTTCGATATTCAATCTCAAAAGGATCTTGTAAATTAGTTTATTGGACTTCTAAGCTATTTTGCCATTTTATTTAAACTCAAGTAAGACTTCACACAAGTTGGATTACATTAGATTTTTTATTCTCTTGCGTTAAGTTGCTTTTTTTTACTTGTCGATCTCTGTCAACACTATCAAAATTTTTTACCTGCTATGCAGGTCCTCTTACACAACCATTCCCCGTTTCTACGGCAATGCTGCCTAACAAAATGTCTGAACATATTTGCCTAAACAGATCTAACGAATTAATAATCGCATGTCAAGCCGATACATTTGCAAAAAATATAAACATAACGTTGATAGAGTCGACAATCGATTTGAACATTCCTTTTTGTCCATGAGTATCTCCGCAATATTCGTTCTTCTGTGTGTTGTAGAGATCAATGTCGACATATTTTTGCTGGCGTTAAAAAACTTCATTCGTTATTAACCTGTGCATTTGATTTTTACCCTATTTTCAAGTATCCGAAGTTCAGTACAAAACATCCAGCTGGGGAATGTTCTGTGCAGCTAAGCAACAGTCAATAGAATGGAACAAAATGTAATCCTTTAATGTCGTTAAGGCTTGTTCAGACGGTGACGTCGATCTCGTCACATCCTTATGCCGTGGCAGCATTCGACATTCGATGTCACTAGGTGTTCACAAGCACCATCGCATAGCGTTGCGACAGACTTTTGTCAAAATGACAAAACTCGTGTCTGCAGTAGCGAATGTGTGAGAAGAAGTAATTATATTGAAATTGAGGGAAAAATGTAAAAAGTTTTCACGTTTTCAAAATTAAAAATATTTAAACGAACTTCTTATGCTTGGTCCAATTTTGTCTAATCTTATATTCTGCAATCAATTTATTCCATAGACCTGGGTATGACTGCTAATATTCCAGTAATGTAAGCAAATCAAAGGAGAACATGATTGAAAAGAAAAACAAATAAAAATATCACGCCAAAGATTGGAAACGGCAAAGTTATTTTAAACTGTCACAGGGAAATCGCCAGTGCCACAGTATCGAATATCAAACAATTTTGATATGTGACACTAATATCACGACACTATGACATTGATACATTCAATTCACGTCACGACATTAGACGACATAACATTAATGACATCGTGTCAACTAGCTTTTAATGTCAGTTTACAGGTTCTATAGCGTTTTTACAGCTTTTGCTGCCACCGCGGATTTTCTGCGTGATCAACAGTCTTGCGACTGCTGGCAAATATTAGCTTCAAGTCTTGCTTTGTTGTTGTCAATATAATACTATGCAGTAAATTTAGAGTGATTTAATTTTAGCGTCGTTCTTCTGGAGGTGTTGTCTGGGAGTATGTAGGTAGTAGATACTAGGCCAAATTAATTTAAAAAAAAACTAAGATATATGTAGAAACTAAGTTACAAAGTTTGCTACAATATATTTTATGTCACCTGTTATGCTCATTGACATAACATAAATTCTAGCTTCGCTTCATAATTTGACATTTTATGTCAGTTCGTTGATGCACTTAAGCTAATCATCTTGTAGGTTCGAATGCATCAACGCTCAGGAAACCCGAAACCTTGCAAAATATAGACGTGCCTTCTACACCAGAGCAGTGGGATAGACTGATTAGCAGGTCTCTTTCTCAAAGCGAATTTGACCTAGTAGTCCACGGAGATGAGCAACAGACTAGAAGCAATAAAATAAGTCATCCAGCTACTCCGCAATCGATATAATAACAGTTTTGTTAACACACAAATTCAATACTCCATATTTGACTGAATGTTAATGCTGCGTTTCTTCCTGATTGGTTCTGGAATTGTTTCCTATTTCACTGTGTTCATACATCATGTTTCTAATTATTAGTACTTAAATAACATAAAAAGCAGACTTAATTTAATATTAGATTTATTAGATTTTTATATGTGATTAAGATAATATGTATCAAATGTAATAAATCCAGAAAGTTTGTCTGTGCCAAAATAAGATACATTTGGACTTCACCTGGTCTTGGATTTGAAGTAAAGATGTCAATTTTTTTTTTGAATGGTAAGTATTTCAATAGGCTGCCAATCAAACATGCGAGCATTTTAAAATAATACTTAATAACAAAGTTCAATTTCGATTTTAACTCTTAACCTTCTAGAAATACTATAGTACTCTCCAGGTGAACGGCTGTCACTCCTTAAAAAGAATTAAACAGACACATTTTACATCAGACACAGACAATCTTAGCTCTGTATATCATACACTAATTAAATGAACACATAAATACACTAATTAAACCAACTACATAAAATATAAACACCTGATATTGAAGAATTGCAAAGCAATTGATATTCCTAGAATGCAAAGAAAAAGCCAAATATAAACAGTTTCTTTATTCTCTCGCTCGATATTGAACAAAGTAAGGATTTCAATAGCCTGTAAAATGTGAAGGTGGAAACAGCCATGCACGTAAGTAAAATTTAAATCTCTAAACAATAGATTCTAGTCGTTTCCCGAACATGATTGCCCTGACTCATCACCTGTGAACCTATTGTTTTTAAAATACTTTTTAATATGTTTGTAATTTGTATTTTAGTATGTGTATTTTGATAGAGCTCTTTTTTTTTAATTAATTATGACTGTGAATGTGTATTTTAGACAAACTGATGATGGTGATGAAAGACACCGAAACGTATTTGTGACATTTTAAATAATAAACAATAAAATTGACTGGAACCCAGGATTTTTTTTGGATTAACTTTAAAAGAATCGCGCCAATTTTGAATCACCTATATATTTACATCATCGGGTGCCCTTTTCCTTTTCTAAAAATTATTATAAGATTAACCATCTGAAACCAAACGCTATCCAGAGTATTGCGATTTGTTGTACAAATATAAAACTCATAATGGAAACTAATATATTAAAAACAAATCGGCTTAGATTATGCCTATGAAAAACTATCATTAGTAACACTAAATAGACACACCAAAAGCTATAATGCTTACAATTACTTACTGAAATAATTAAGTCAATCAATTCAGGCACTTCCTGATCCAGGCATAAAAATATTAGTTTCTTAAAATTGTTCAAGACTTGACGCAGCATCTGTGGCGATATGGTCCGAAATGCACTTTTATTTCTTTCTTTTGTGTTATCGCGACTGGTAGCAGCAAATTGTACTTGTGCATCATCTCGTTGCATCCACATTCGCCGTCATATGGTTAATTTGACGGATTTGACCCGCCATAAAAAAAGTAAGGCCAAATACATGCGTTCATATTAACCCACCCCAAACATAGATAGACCCAACGACTACTAATATTATACTTTATATTAGTAGTCGTTGGATAGACCACATTCCTTGGCAGTTTTTCGTACAACTAAGTGCAACAAAATTATGTTTATTTATTCTGCAATTTTTATGGCAAGGGCATTGACCTGTAAATAGTGCTTTATCAAAAAATCGTATTTCATTTACAGCTTATTCAAGGGTCCAAATGCAAATCTGAATTCTTCCTTGGAAATTTTGATCTTATAATTCTTAATATTCTTAATTCATAATGTAATTTTATGTTTATTTAATAGTTCTTAATGTAATTTTATATGGACTTTGATGAAGAACTATAATGACGCTATTACTTCAAATGGATTTTTTTCATTTCCAACATTCTAAACGTTCTGTAGACTCGCTCAAACACGTTTATAATTGGGTGATTGCGATCGGGAAATGGTTGCGCGTTATGTGTTGATGCAAGTAGGCATTTTTTTAAACATACATTTAGTTCACATAGACTAAACTCTCACTTTGACAACTACTCACTTATTAATTAGCAGAAGACTGTTTGGAAATTTCAATAGGGATGTTCGGTCACAGATAGATAGATAGATAGATTATTATAGATAGAAAATGTATTTAAACATTCACAATTTCTTGACAAGCATGGTAAATGGAACAATGCACTAATTATAGAAAAGCCCGAAAGCTCCCCCCGTGCCTAGGTGTTAGGCCTTGGTGCTCCTTTGCTCATGGTCCAAATGGTCGCTCATTGATCCATACCTGGGTGCAACCCTAACATCGATATTCGCGGAATTAATCGTTCACATGACAACGTTAGACGATTATCTTAAAGTGGCGGTTTGGTTTTATTGGAGGGGCATTCATTAAAGAAAAAAGGTCTTCCTGATGGGAAGCCAAAAACCCCTTTTACTTCGACCCTTAAATTTGATACTGTAAGCCGTGGCGTTGGGAGCCAGCAGTTTCAACTAGTTGACCAAATCCATCAACGCCGCTCCGATCGGTGCAAGAACCAGCCAACACCAACCAGAACGAGACAGGACGAACCCGGTCAGTCACGTTATGTTGGATTTGTGCGTTTCCAGTCTTTAAGTTTTAGCCAGATTTTAAGTTTTATAATATTGGGATCATAAGCAAACAGAGCCCGTCAATATCAGTTTGGAATAGAAAACTAGAATAGAGCTCTCGGCCAAGCAACTGAACGATATTATATTGAATTATAAAACGTATGCAATAACAATTTACTTTCAAATATTACAGGAAGCTATTCTAATAATACTTTTTCCAAACTGTCTTTTTATATTTGCTTTATTGTCATAGTACAATACTCACTTTTGGGTTCACATTTGGGGGGGGGGCGAAAATGGTCACCAAGTCATAAAATTATGTGTTGTAAAAATTTTAAGAAAATTATTTTTTTAATCAGGTAATTCGCGGTGTTGCATCCTTATGTCCTCAATTCCAATGAAATTTTCCAAAAAATTGGTTCATAATATTCCCTAAAAACGATTTATTATCATTATCCAACCTTCTGCGCCTGAAAAAACGATTGCCAATGGAAAAATCGCTAAGTAAACCTGCCATTTAATTAAAATACTCAATTCAATTTCAAAGTTTCTAAAGAATTTTGAAACGGGTTTTTCATTTTTTCGAAAATAGCTATGAAGGAAACGTTACAGCAGATGTATCTGGACATAATTTTGCATCGCATGCAACTTTAAATGAAAAAACCTAAGATATAAGAAAGCTCTTATAAAACTATTAACCATTCAAATACATTTCACCAGAGTAAAAATCCTGAGAATTAGCAGGTGTGAAATCGCTGATGATAAAAACAGAATTTATTTTCTTTTCCATATAATTTACTCATAGTTTTCACATTATTTAACTGTAGACAATCAGTTACTCACCTTCAATAAATAAATAGTTATTCAATAATTTTAATGCACAAAACAAACAAATTTGGTAATACATAGGGTATGAATAGGTACATATTAAACGTAAACATACAAATGAGAATAAATCTAACTGTTGAAAAGGAGTAACTAGTGGAGAACATTGGAATGATAATATTTGCCTCTTTGACACTACAACAATTATATCGTATGAAAATATTAATTAACTGTAATAAATATGTAGCTAAACAAATACAATAAACGATTTTTTAAAATTTACTTAAGCTAAGTACTGAGAATCTTCGGAATTAAATGTTGCGAGGATTGCACTGCTTAAGGAATTTTCGTTGATCTTGCTAAAAAACAAAAGAATAATATGTAGGCTTGAAAGACAATTCACCAACAATTTATCTCTTCTGAGAACGTTCACCACAAATGTACGGCAAATTTACGGGGTTCTTTATCCGTCAAACCTATTTTGTTTTTAATTATCAGATTAGGTCCTTACCAGCGCATCATTCGAGATTACACGAATGGTTTTATGAAAACCACACTGAATAATCTATATTTGAACTTTATTTAATGGGTTTTAAAAATTACACGATACAGTATAAATCGGACAACATAAGAGAAGTTTTGTGAAAATTAAAGTATATTTAATATAAATAAGTAGCAAAAAATGGACGATAGCTTACCTAAACGAAGAAGACGAGCTGTCAAAAACTCCAAGAGAGTCTAGTTGTTCCAGAATATACGCAGCTTCTGATTTAGTCGGCAACTGCATTTCGCGTGGAATATACTTTTCAAGTTGGATTTCATAGGGAATTACTCTGGAATGGACAAAAAATGTTGTGCACATGCTAAATATGAAAGTTCTGATAACTGCAAAATTGGATCAAGCTTATTTTGTATCTTGTGTGCACCTCCTAAATAGTTAAAGCAAGGGACCAATATTATTAAAATATTCTCAAAAGTTTCTCAACTTATTTGCTTGACAAGTGCGTGAGATTAAAACATTAAACACGTTTTTTTTGCATTTGAACAAGCATAGAAATTTTCGTATAACAATTCAAACATTGTAAACTGTCTTCAAATTACGTAAAACAACGCACATTGGTGCCATCCGGACTTAGATAATCAAGTCTTTTCCAAAAATAAAATGAGCTTTTCTGTAATAATTTAACTAAATACCAAACCCTTCAAAAACCCAACTTCTGCTCACAAACCACAGACTAAACGCTCACTCCCCTACAATAACTGCAGACGGTTAAACGACACAACCAAAAAACGACGCAAAATACCTTGGAATCACAATTGACCACAAACTTAAATTCACTAAACACATACGAAACATCAGGATAGAAACAATAAAGAGAACAAAACACTTCCGATCACTAACCTACAAAGACAGAGGAATCAGCACAAATACCGCCACCAAAATATATAAAGCTATTTGTAGACCCTTGCTAGACTATGAACATATACTCATGACCAACAGAACAGAAATGACAAAACGTTATATACAAACAACAGAACAAATTGCACTAAGACTAATAACACGAATAAGACACCCCCAAAACCCACTACACAACCCCTCCACCCAACTACTATACGAACGCACAAACTTGACAAAGATTTCGGAAAGACTCATACATCTACAGACAAAATGGACAAACAACCCCTACAACTGGACCATACTGAATCCCTTGTCTTACAAGACCAACCAGACAATCCCGCTTCCGTTTCCCTACATCAACGATACTCGAACACTTACAAACGCAACTGACTACTGGACAATAAAATAATTTTTTCTTGCCATTGGGGTTGGAAGGTTTATTTAATAAGATTATTAACCTAGAATAAGAGAATTTTCAGCTTTGTTTTTTATTTAGATTAAGACTACATGTATTAAACAAGGACAGAAAGACCGATAGGCCGATAGCCGTTTTTAGAAATAAAGATGTTTACTACTAATGTTCAATATCGAGATTTTCACCAGTCTCTTGACATATTTCTTGGATAATTGGAAAGTGTTTACTATTTTTTTTAAGAGTTTTTTACATCGCTGTTCGCCAAAACCTGAAGAATACATAGGAGAGGTCTTGAAATATTTTGCATAATTTCAAAAGAATGGTTTCTTCATGTATTTCAATTACGATAAATAACTCATTAGAATCAAATTGGAATAGATATAAAGAAAATGTTTAATTATTAAAAGCTGCATAATTTACAATGATTATAACAATTTAGCTACAATTGAAAGGTTCTCAGGCTTGATATCAGCTCATGGAGATATTTAATAAAGGCATTTCTCATACAGGTGCATTTCTCATACAGGCCTGAAAACGAGCTGTACCATTTTCTTACTTTTTCTGTGATGGTTCTGTGATTATCCTCTTAAGGTTAAGATCGAATGGTGTAATAGAGTTCAGTTCATGTTGGCGAAGGCGTAATAGCTTATATGTGCGAGTTAATTTAAATATCTTCTGAATCGGTAGCGTTCACATACAAGGAAATTTTCCTTTTCCATTCACACAACGACAAAATAGAAGCCGAATTCGCACTTGTCCCAAATTTATATTCCTAATTCAACAAGTGTGCACACCTACAGAAAAAAAAAATATGCATAATTTATTTGCTTTCGGATTTTGTTAATTGGTGCTCTTCTATCAGTCGCCATATTATGTTGCTCCATAGTTGATGCACTTGCAGATGTTCAGCAGATCAATTTTCAAATGCTGCATACTTCAACTTTGAGTACGAATTTGTTCTCTTTGAAAATCAGGGTGCACTTACCCCACCTTACCTTATAATACATAGTAAGTTTACCTTGTACCCGTGGCCGTCCTAAGTTGTTGTTGACTGTTGACTCTTTAGCATAAATTTCCAACTTATGAAGGCTAATTTTTATCTTTATTTTTGGCAACGGGCACAGATACAAGAAAACTAATTGTGAAGTTTCTAAACAGAACAAGAAGTTAATTTGTGTTCTTAAATCTAGCGCAAAAAAGTTTAGAGGAGAAAAGATAACATGACTCCTAAAAGCAAATCACCCTGCTGATGTAATTTTTAATAATTTAGAAAGAAGTTTTCCAAATTTTAGCGAAACATATTGAAAATTCGAAGAGTGGTTTCCAACCGTTTTGCACCTACGCCCCCTTAAAAAAAATTGTTGCGCCCCTTTTTCAAATCAAAAAACAATCTAATTTCATAAATACTCAACTGATATTATAATTTATTTAATGGGCTACAAAATAATATACAATATTATGGAAAAATTCTTCGAACCAATTATAAAACAAAGAATCAATAAAATATACAATGCAAATAAATGGAACAACATAAATAATATAAAAAAGAAAAAAGAGGGTGAAATCGAGTATGTATCATTACCACACATACCAGAAATCAACACAAAAATAAAAAATGTTTTAAAACCGCATAATATTACTATAGCGGAAAAAACTAAAAACAACTTGGCAAAAGAGTGTTTTACAAAATTTAAGCCTAGAAGCGATAAGTTGGACACACCTAACGTAATATACAAGATTGACTGTTTGAACTGTGACAACACATACATAGGACAAACAGGGCAATATTTAAAGAAAAGAATATACGAACATAAGTATAGCTTAAGAAAGGTTAACGAAAATGCAACAGCATTAGCACAACAAAAGTTGCATGATTTTGATAACACACAAATATTGATCAATGCGGACAACTATAATAAGAGAAGAATCCATGAAATGATACAAATTAAGAAACATCAGAATGCAATAAATTTCAGATCAGATACAGACAATCTTAGCTCTGTGTATCATACGCTAATTAGATGATCGCATGTATGAACTGATTGGACCAGGTAAATGAAATGTAAACATCTGATATTGAAGAATTGCCAAGCAATTCCTAGAATGCAAAGAAAAGACGAAAGATAAACAGTTTTTTTGTTTCGCTCGCTTGATATTGAATAAAATATGGAAAATTCAGTGACCAGTCAAATGTGAAGTTGGTAGCAACTATATACGTAAGTTGAATTTAGATCTCTAAACAATAGATTCTAGTCTTTTCCCAGACATGTTTGTCCTGACTCATCACCTGAAAACCAATGTTCTGGATGTACTTTTTAATATGTGTGTGATTTGTATTTTAATATGTGAATTTTGGTGAAAGTTTTCTATTTAATTTGATGATAACTGTAAATATATATTTTAGACAAACTGATGATGGTGGATAAAGACACCGAAACGTATTTGTAACATTTTAAATAATAAACAATAAAATTGACTGAAACCCAGGAATACATTGGAATGAATTATGGAAAAATGTACATAAAAAAATAATTATTTATTATAAGAAATAATAATTTTAAATGTAATAAAAATAAATTTTACAAAAATACAAATTTGTACCCGAAAAATTCGCGGCGAGGATTGTTGATTACGTATACCTATTTTGCTGATTCCTTTTTTTGAAACCTATTCGACTTTTTTGGTTTGTATTCGAAAATGATATTTTGGAAACAGCTGCATACCTCCCTTGCAAGTCTCGCGCCCCACAGGTTGGAAACCATTGCACTAAAGTGTTCAGAATGAACGGTTAAGTAGAAAATTCAAAAACCGTTTTAAGGAATGAGGCCTATATTTATGCATTTGGTCCTAAAATCCATAAATATTTTTTGGTCAAATGAAGCATGACGAAATTTAACAAATCACAAATATATATTTATTTATATACTTATACAACTGTAGCTAGTCACTAAATACTGATCGCTATTCCAAATCTATCGGCAACATCCCTGTATGATGCTGCCTCATTACCAGCAAACCACAACTGTGTAACAATAGGCACTGAGTTTTCCAAATTCACCACTCTGTTTAAAAAAAGACACTTCACATCTTCTTCACTTCTACTGTCGAATTGACTGATCAGCCTGATTGCCATCAAATACAAAAAAATCCATAATTCAGAGTATAAGCACAATAACTGGGGTATTCAAGTATTTGTGAAAAACACAACTGAAATGGTATAGTCGTAATAAAACAATATATTATATTTTATCTCGTTACTATAAACAAACATCCATGTACATTGTCAATATAATACTTAAATTTATAATTTTGTTGAATCAATTATCACAAAACGTGCTGTTAAAATTTTACTTTGCAAAAGTAAATTACAACTGCAACTAAGTATATATCCGCTATTGTATCTCATAATTTATTGCCGATTTAAAGCTTGTAAAATTCTTAAGATATATAAGAACAAATTTATGATATCCATATACAAGTTAATAGTAGCCAAAATATACTCTTCAGGAGATAGAGTCTCCATAATCAGTTTAGAATCATATATGATAAACAGGCAGAAAAGGAAAGCCCCTCCAAAGCCAATCAACAGTTCGAAAATAGGGGACTGAATAAATACTTGTAAAAATCCTCCTACTAATAGGATAAGTAGCCCAGCAAACAAACTGCAAATACAAAATATTTAAATTATAAAATTGTTTCTGCATTACTAAACTAAATTATATAATTATACAGGGAGTTTCGGGAGGAAAAGAAAATATTTTGGGAATGCATTCAGGTCAAAATAAGATAAATGGTTATATGGTTAAATCCGATTCTTAACCGTTTCTGAAATAAAGGTGTTTTTCATTTTTAACATTAGTTTTTAGATATTTACGGTTTTTGGAAGACCATTTAACGAACATGTTGGCTGATGTTCCGCTAATTGTTCGACGATTAAATAGTTGATGTGTAAATCTGACTTTCTACCTCGGTCTAGATTTGCGTAAATGGCAATACTGACAAATAAACTTTTTTATTATCAAAATGCCACATTCAAAATTATGTGAAAAACCTAAAATAATTACATTAAGCGATGAAGGATAGTCAACAATTGTCAACAAAAATAAAATTGTAAAGAAATGAATTAAATTATCGGATTAAAACAAGTTTGTGACACGTATATTTGATGTATTTCACAAAGCCTGATTTACCAAAAATCGGGAAAAATCGCCTTTAATAGTGGTCAACCGTACTTTAAGCATGATGGAGCCGCGACTAATTTTAGTCGCCGGGTGCATAATTTCTTGGATAATCATTTTCGTGATCGTTAGATTGGCAGAGGTGGATCTCATACTTGGCTGCCGAGATCAACAGACTTAAATCCATTGGATTATTGCCTCTGGGGTGGATGAAATCACTATTATACGAAACAAGAGTAGATACCGTGAAAGGACTCCGCAATCAAATTTTAAGTGCTGCAAATATCATTAGAAACAATCGGTCAAGTATTAGAACATCGGTCAATAATAAAAAATATCACTTGATTAGAAACAATCCGCAAGCAATTCAACGTGTAATACGACAGATTAACAAGCGTGCTGCCGCTTGTATTGAAGTTGGAGGGGGGTATTTTCCGAAATTAATTTAATTTTGTTGTATATACCACAATCATTTGTTTGTATTGCTTTTAAAATGAAAAATAGTCACAAAAACCTTTATAACCGATTATTTCAGAAACGGTTAAGAATCGGATTAGAACATGTGAGTTCGTTTATCTTACTTGGACCTGCTGAACACATTCTCGAAATATGTTCCTTTCCTCCCGAAACTAACGAATATTAAAAACATTACTCACCCAGAATGCATAGCAGAAAAGTCATGCTTTGATTGAAATGTGTATATGGTCAAGCCCCCCAAAACAAGTAAAGTTAAGAGTAGAGCTTCCAGCACTATAGCCTTAGAATAAAAGGTGACTATAACTCCGATAGTGTATGCTTGAACAATCGTCTAAAAATAAGTTCTATGAGCTTAAACTTTACACTTTTTCCATCATTACTTACAAATGCAGCCAAAAGAATCAAATTAGTTGGCGATTCTCTCCTTTTGATGTGCAAGGGAATCAAAAGCAAAATACTCGCAAAAAAGCTTATCATCATCATCCAGTCACTGAAACAGATATCATGTATAAAACACATAAAATAAGATTATTAACCTAGAATAAGAGAACTTTCATCTTTGTTTTTTATTTAGATTAAGACTACATGTATTAAACAAGGGCAGAAAGACCGATAGGTCGATAGCCTTTTTTAGAAATAAAGATGTTTACTACTACTACTACACATAAACATGATAAAAGGGCACAAGTAACTAAATAATGTATGTTGTTAAACTAGTGCTGCAAAAATCTGAAAGTCCAGCGCCCTCAGAAGAATAAAGATGGTTATAATTATGGCCATTTGCACAATTTTCATCCTAAGAGAAGAATAACGCGTAAATTTAAAGTCCCTTCATTCAAAGAGGACTTCATTTGCACCGTCAACTTTAAGCTGTCCATAGCAAAAAAATAATACACCTAACTATGCCGGTTAAGTAAAGATTTAGGGATATATTCGAGGGATATTCGCGATTTAGGAAACGGTAATTTCATAGTACCTCTGTAATCTGTAGTCGGATCTCGGGCCAACCGATCAGTACCAGAACAATAGCGCTTCCATGCGAATAGATTTGAAAATTAATATAAAATGCAATATTTGTTGTAATAACGCCAAACTTATCATAAATCAGTTTCTTTTCAACAAAATTTGAACTACTTCGTTATGCAGGTTGCAAGTGTTTTTCTTGCTTTGCTTTTTAAATTTATGCCTTCATTCATCTAAACATAAACCTACTTATCTGAGTAATTTCCAAAAACCATTGGTAAATACATTTTGTTGCATTTCACTTTTTATCTAAGGTTTTATTTAAATAGTGAAGAAATAATGAAGAAGAAGACGAAACAACACTTTGTATATTGTATTGTAAGTTGTCAGGTACAATAAACAGAAAAATAATAGAAAAATAGAAAAAAATAGAAAAATTTTACCGAAATTTAAAATAAATCACTAACGTTTTACCACTTTGTCAAAACTTTGTATTAACACCTGACACGCGTTTCGGCAGCGTTGCTACCATTTTGGAGGAAGATTTAAACTGAGTCAGTTTTAATTTTCAAAAGGCAACTAAGTGACTACATTTAAAATACAGCGTGACAAAATAGCCCCGTGAAAAGGTTAAATTCACAATATTTCGAATACCAAACATTTTTGGAATAGACAACTTTTCACAAAATTACCATTAATTTTAACACTGAATAAGATAAAATTATCAAAAATGGGGGTTTTCATTTGAAAATTTGATTTTGGGAGGTTTTCTCAACGTCAAGTTTGTCGAAATTCCATCAAAGTTAGTCCTTTTCAATAAGGAATGCGGCTCAAATTACGTAATACATATTTCCTTATGGAAAAAAATAATAATTATTCTAGTACCCGCAACTGTAATGTTTTACATACAGTTTCAAATATATCAAAAAACGGTTATCTTGGGCATAGGATATTATTATACATGAAATATATTTAGAATTTGGAGTAGAATTCAAAAATTTAATAATATATAGGGTGTTCATTTAAAATAAAAAAGTTGGTACCTACTTCCGGTATAACCGGAAGTGTGGCCATCTTGAAAATATTTTAGATCGCTTGCCCCCAATGACTTACGTATACTGTCCAATTTTCAAATTTCTCCTGATTATAGTTTGCCAGATATCAATCGCGGCGGTTCCCGGTGGGACACCCGGTATTTTGAGATGCGTTAGAGATATATGAAAAAAAATACGAGAAAAAGTTGTTCCGAATGATATTTTAACTAAAATACCCAGTTTCAAGTAAAAATATAAATTTTGACTTATGTTTAACAATTAATTGGGAAAATAAATCACTTTCTTTAGTTTAGTTATTAATTTGCCTCAATTGTACAGTACCCACTTTGCGTTAACTGTGAGCATGAAAGTGTCTTATTTTCGTGGTGGTAAATCTGCAGTCATATTATGAAGAAAATAGACGAAAAGCAAATGAACTCATACAAGATCTAAGCGATGGTAATGAAAATATGAGCAAAATGCGACGTTGTTTGTCCGCACAATATTGCTTAGGTATTTTCGGTAGCCGAAAATAATACAAACAACAAAAATGGAAAATATATCGGTAAATTGAAACGAATAATTTTAATATTCTTCCATACTTCCGCGAAATGTGACAATTCGATGAAAGAGATACGTTAATAACATGAAATTACCGGCCCGCTCGGTGGACAAGTAATGAAAAAGAACAATTATTACATCAGTGCCAAAGAGCTTCGGACAGACTACAGATTTGGCAAATGCGCGAAAATTTCCGAACTCCGTTATTGTGTTAACAGTTACTAGAGTCTAGGTATTATGAGAAGGTATTACATTTCAATGAGTGAAAAGTGACCAAAAACCACATTTTTGCTAAATAACTCCACTTAGAAAAGTTGTTCGTACAGGAATTTTCCATAAGGTCAGCATATTATTAACCGCGAACGCCAGGGCCTGATGTCCATAATAATTACCATTTAATAACCAGAGCCCTAAACGTTGGTATTTATTGATGTAAGCAAGTGCTGATTTCCTGATGCATGAGCCTAAGACTGATTTCAAGATTAGCCCTCGTCAGCTGGATTTAGCCTCAAAAGAGCATTCCCCGAAACCTACACTTGATTTTGCCAATGTATTTTACATCTGATATAAAAAACATTGGATTACATTGGAACTTCATAACGACGTGGGTGATTGGTTTGTGCCTACGCTAGATTATTGAAAATAATAAATGGTGAAACATATTCTGCATACACTTGCAAGTGCAATTTCTAAAATATTAACTCCTGATATTCTTACTTGGTCTGTACGAATCCTTTAATGGGTGGAGTAAACATAAAGATTGCGGCAATAGTTACAGTCAATAGTATTTGCATAGTAAGGAGTCCATAAACTTTGCGAAGAAATGCCAAACGAATGCTTTTTGTTGCTTGAGCTACGTTATTCCTGTAAGCAAAATCGTTTTCGATGTCATTTTCTTCATATTCTTTTCCGCCTCGCTCTACATCCTCCGTTAAAATTAATGGGACACTTTGAGACATCTTAATTCCCCGTTTACAAGCTGAAAACAAACATTTCTATTGGTCATATATTTAGTATGATTCAATATATCAAGTAACTGTGTCATAATGCTATCCGACACAACTATTAATACATTTGATTGAATACCTTTTATCGAAGTAAATTAACTTTATTGGTGCATAGAAACTTGAGCAAATGTTGACTTTGCAAGAATTGTGTCCAACTTGCCAAGATTTTAGAAAACAATACATCAAAATAAATGTCTTTCCTTCACGTCATCTATCATGTCAGCTGATAAAGCACGAGACCTTAAATCGCACTGATATCCAATGTTGCCGCCTACGCTTTGACCCACAGCAGACGAGAGTATAATTTAATAATATAATTTAAAATCGAGAGAGAGAGAGCAACATAAAATTGGTAAAGAATATAATTTATATATATAAATCACTAAAGTGACCACATTTGCATTGAGATAATGCGGGACAAATGGGATAAAATGAGAATTAAAATTTAGTTATATATTTTTTATTGTGTACATTTATATACTTATGTTTATATATGTATTATACAAAAATGTATTTATTATTAATTATTGGTGACCATAAAAATATTTGTAAAAAATAATAATTTGAACTTTATGATATTTAATCAAATTAAATTTTTTATTAAAAAAAATTATGATTTTCTTTCACGGCCATATTTTTCATCCAAGTGATTACTGCATGCATTTTTTGTGTTTTATTTCTTTATAATCACCATAATACTTAATAAATAATAGGTAATATAGTTTTACAGTATATTTAAAATAAGAAATGCAGATATTTAAATTTACTTGTAAGGCACTGTAGATAAGATGTGTAAGGCTGCTCCGTAGACCTAAGTGTTATCATACAACCCTGGCTAGCGTATTGGCAACATGGAAACAATGACCCTGTCATTTTCCTCGATCTTTCCATTTCCGTTGGTGAATTATGCCGATCAGAAAACTTGGAAAATGGCGATTGAAAAGTATAACTCAACAAATTTTCTTTTCTCAACAACATTTGAAGCTCAAAGATGTGAATAAAATGTTATCATGGACTGTGCATTCTTATGGAGGAGTTGAAGAACTTCAGTTTGGTGAAAGTCGTGTACCGATTATTAGTAAGCCCGATGATGTTTTAGTGCAAGTCAAAGCCGCTTCCGTAAATCCAATAGACGCCTTCATGCTAGGTAAGTAATAGGTATCATGGGGCTTTCATTCAATTTCGAAAGCTTGTTTGCACGATCATAACAATAAATGTTGCTTTCCATAATCATGGCAATGTTGTTTTACACCACAAACTTTTTCGCAATTTATGAAAGGTCATAATTGAACGTTATTTAGGTACTCAATTAAATTAGTTCAATTTTAATACACAGACATCAATTTCTACATTTCGTTCTGATGTTTTGTGTTAGTAACAATGAGTAAATCAGAATTATTTACGAAAAAAGGTAGGTATTCTGCTTGGCCCAAAACCTAAAATGATCAGATATTTTGTGTTTCACCCGTATACGAGGTATATCAGAAAATATGAATTTTGCTCAAGAATAAAGTACCGTTATTTTTGACAATATCCAAAATTGTTATTAAGAAAAGTTGATTAGAGTTCAAAAGTACGTTCAGATATCTAATTGCACCTACCTATGATGAACATCAAGTTTTGTTATTTTTCAGTTGGTTTCATATGGGAAAATTTTATTATTAATTTTACGAAAAAAGTTACTTCTCGCAAAAAGTTCTGCATGTTATAAAATCTAAAATACAATCATCAGATATCAACTTTTTTCAGTCGTATCCGAGGTCTGTGAGAATTTTTTTTTTAAAATTTTTCTATATCATTGAATGTAATTAGTGCTTATTTGAACGTAGTTTTCAGTTCTGATCTGTTACAATGAAACGCACAGTTGAAGGGTTAACAAACAACTAACTTCTTTATTCGCAAAGTGTCACTCTACATTTACAATGCGCCACTTACATGGTAGGCAACTTAAACTGAAATATTTGGTACAATCCAATAGAGTTTTTTTAACATGATCAACGTTTCTAATAAGAATTTTCGATATTGTCAAAAATAAAGGTAGTTAATTTATTCTTGAGCAAAAGTCATATTTTCTGATATGTCTCGTATACGACAGAAAAAAATTAATATCTGATGGTAGCATTTTAGGTTTTGGACGAAACAGAACTTTTTATGAAGAATAACTTTTTCGTAAAATGAATAACAAAGTTTCCCATATGGTGCGAACTTAAGTAGGTGCACTGTATATATGTACTTAATAAACATATATCGAGTGTCCCGAATTATTGGGTAACAATTATAGGACAAATAGAAGACCTGGAAATAAAATCAGAACTTCATATATATATTTTTTGATCTGACTCACGGAATCATGGGCCTACAAAGTGATAAGTTGCAAAATGAAATGTATTCTTAATATTAATTAATTTGGCGTTTGTATAAGTTTAGCAACTAAGATGACTCATAGATATTTGTCCTTTTGAAATGAAAAATATTCTAATTTTCACACTCGCATTGTTTAATTTAAAGCGAGTATCTATGAGCTACTCTTGCTACACAAATCTTTCAAACGCCAATAATTAAGTTATTTTTCATTTGACTGGTTTCAAAGTACTGGTTTTATTTTCAGCTCTTCTGTACGGCTTATCACTGTTAACCTTCAATTTTGGAACTTCCTGTATACAATATAAGGTGACCTAAACTGAAGTGCCGTAGCATCACCAGCGTTCAGAAATAGAATAGAAACTTTATGGCAACATGGCCCCTGAGACTCACTGTTTTTGAAATACAGGGCGTTAAAAATGTTAAGTGTAAGTTTTTAGTTTTTCGATATTTCATACATTATTTGAAATAGATAACTGAACTTTTGCACACATTTTAACAATGATTAAGGCCACTTAATTAGTGGCAAGCAAAAACTTCAATACCATTAAATAAAATAATTAAAGAACACCAAGTATACAGAGTAACAAAAAAATCACAAATTAGTCAACATGAATTTGATAATTCAAATACGTAAAATTCATTCAAGATACATACATTCGTCAAGATACTTGTGTTGCCTTATGTTCATGTAAGCCAAAGTAGACCAAAGAACCCCACATCTAAATTAAATATTTACTAAAATTCGTAATTTATTTTCTTCTAGTTTTTAAACAATGAGATTCAATATGAAGTCAAAGTAAAAAAAATTGACAATTTATCTCATAGCTTGAGCGCCTAAGTGTGTTGTAGTTGTGTGTAAGTGGTTTAAGTTTCACAGTAAACAACAAATTATTTACTGAACACAGGAAATAAAAAATTATTTAATGTGAAAGAAGACTTCTCTATCAATCCATAATAAAACACGTGAGGAAATTCTGCCGTTTTTTAAAACCAAAAATTGTTTAGGTGAAAAACCCGACAGAAAGGTCTTGAAAACCAGAACTCCAGGATTGTCAAAGTTACTTTTTTTTTTATAGAGACCCCCCAATCCTGTCAATCAACCATCTTGTCTGCAATATTTACGACAGCGGTTTCTTAACGAGTGTGACCTTACAACACTAAACATTCTCAGTAATGAGAGGAATCGATTGGAAGCTAACTTGTATTGGTGATTTAAAAAATCTTTATGAATCCTAGAGCGATTTTTTAAATTACTTTATGAATCCTATTTTTATTTTCGTCGGTCGACTCTATACATCTACTGTTGTAGTTTGTTAAGCCATTGTATTAACATTTTGTTTTTTTTGTTGTTGTTTCAGGCGGCTATGGAAAAACATCTCTTCAAGTGCTTAGGAATTTCGAACTAGAATTTCCTTTAATACTGGGCAGAGATTTTTCAGGTATGACATTTACAGTTAATATGTAGATATGTTCACAGTTTTTTTCAATATTTGTGAAGATTGTTTTACCTGTGCTTAATTCTCCTTAAATAGGAATTGTAATTGGAAAAGGTCATGCCGTAAGCGAGATTAATATTGGAGATGAAGTGTACGGTTTTGTACCAATCCACAAGCAAGGTACATTTGCTGATATTGCTATAGCGTCCAAATGTCACGTGAGTTTTTACACTTTGTTATTCTCTATACTGCAAATGTTTCATTGATTTGCCAGCGAGAATACAACTGGCAACATTACACAAGTTATGCCACCATGACACTACGCACTTTTCTTTAATAAATTATAAAATTAAATTATAAAATAATTTGTTCTAATTAATATGACTTTTTAGCTCTTACCAAAACCAAAACATTTAAGCCATGAGGAAAGTGCTTCTTTGGTATATACGACAATGACTGCGTGGAGTGGTTTATACTTATCCGGAAATATGCTTTGCAGGCAAAACAAAGGTCTGAAGGTTTTGGTTCTCGGTGGGTCTGGTGGAGTTGGTACTTCTGCGATTCAGTTGCTTAAATCACAGGGATGTGTGGTGAGTAGACTATTTCAAATTATCCAAATCAATGTGCTTATCTCATGAAAATGTCGAAAGGCGAAAAACTAAAAAAGCATCTCGGTATATCTTTAAGCAATTAAAAAGAGAACGGCTTTTAGATAAGCATTTACATGAAATGTAAAAGTGTTCAAATAACACTTTGATATGTGGCATTGATTTAAATTTTATACTGAACAAACAAGTTTTATAAATGTTTCTGAAAATATTATATGCCTAAAGTTAATTTATGTTGGTTTCACATTCAGTTACAAAGCGCAATAACATTCCTTGTTTAAGACCGTGTACGATTTAAATATTAATTTTATCTAATACATGTAATATATACATATAAAACACCGATAATAAATCGTCGTGTAGCACGGATTATTTCACTCATCCATATTAATACCATAGGGCAAAAAAAGTATTAATAAACGGTACTTCGATAGTTTTCAAAAAAAATTACAGTGATAATTGCATACTTCTAGATAGATGCTTAAGTCAGTATATTTGGTTCAAGGTTAGAGTACGGATGGATGTAGACTAGACATTGCGAATACGGTAGTTAAGATAGGTGATAATGAAGCTGATTTTTTCATAAAAAGGATTGTTGAGGAATGGGTGGGTTGCTTTGCCTAACTTTATTAATGGTTTAAAGAGAACAGAACTCCATGTTTACAGATTTAATGACCGTTTATGAAATTGCTGTTTATCCCAATTAATTTGATGCTTTATACAGGTTTATGCAACTTGCTCAAATGATGCCATGAAGTTGGTAAATTCACTTGGAACTGACTTGACATTTGACAGGAGTGATCCCGACTTTTTAAGGAATGTACAGTCAGAAGGAAAGTAAGATATTTTCTTCTATTTCTAAAGCATATAATTCAAGACTTAACTTTTAGATATCATGTTATATTAGATGCATGCAATATGGGCATCGAACAATTGCCTGCAGGCTGGCAATACGAGTCTTTTGTTACTCTCAATTCTCCTCTACTTGTGAATAATGACAAATTTGGTCTATTCGGCGGAACGCTACGAAGTATTGCAAATTTGCTGAACACCAATCGCAGCAAAATCTGTTCAGGAAAGACTCTGAGATGGGGTTATTTTGTACCTTCTAGAAGAGGATTTGAATTTATCCATACATTAATTTGTCAAGAGAAGGTAATATATATATATTTAAACAGGGTGTCCCATCGGGAACCGCCGCAATCGATATCTGGCAAACTGTAATTAGGAGAGATTTGAAAATTGGACAGTGTGCCAAAGTCGTTGGGGGCAAGCGATCTAAAATATTTTCAAGATTGCCACACTTCCGGTTATACCGGAAGTAGGTATCAACTTGCTTATTTTAAATGGAACACCCTATATTTTTGAATTATACTCCAAATTCTAAATATATTTCATGTATAATATCTTGTACCTAAGTCTAACCGTTTTCGATATATTTGAAATTTTACGTAAAAAATGATAGTTGCAGCCACTGTAATAATTATTTATTTTTTCTATAAGGGAATATGTGCTACTTAGTTTGAGTCGCATTTTTTGTTGAAAAGTACTTACTTTAATGGAATTTAGACAACATTTTGATAACTATTAATACAAAATGTTAAAAAAATAAGTTTGAAAATGACGTTGAGAAAACCGCCCAAAATGCATTTTTTCAAATGGAAACCCCCATTTTTGATAATTTTGTCTTTCAGTATTAAAAGCTGTCAGGATTTCTTTGGCATTTGATTGTTTAAACATGGTCACTTTCGTCATGGCAACTAAGAGTTGAGGACAAATAGTCAAATGAAAACATTAAATTGACAATATTTCGAAAACGAAACACTTTTGAAATAGACAACTTTACACAAACTTACCCTTATTTTTAAAGCTGAATAAGACAAAATTATCAAAAATGGGGGTTTTCATTTGAAAAAATGGATTTTGGGCGGTTTTCTTAACGTCATTTTGAAACTTATTTTTTTTACAGTTTGTATTCATAGTTATCAAAATGTTGTCGAAATTCCATTAAAGTAAGTCGTTTTCAACAAGAAATGCCACTCAAACTATGTAGCACATATTCTCTTATAGGAAAAATAAATAATTATTCCAGTGTCTGTAACTGTAAATTTTACGTAAAATTTCAAATACAGTAAAGTCCGCTTGTAATGAACCCGGTTATAGTGAACTTTTGGTTAAAACGAACGTTTTTTCCTTTAATTGAAACGTCCTCCATAAAGACCAACGTATTTTTTTACTGATTATAACGATCCCGTTTATAACGGACTTCCGGATATAACAATCGCTTTTTAGGTTAGTTAGTATATTCACTTTCCGTTTATAGCGAACTTCCACGCTGAAAAATGTGCAGGGGGCAAGTTTTCTAAAGTACGGCTTACAGTTTTGGTGACGGCAAACATGTCGGCCACAGAAAAAAGAAACAAAATAAAAGAAACGGCAAAGCTTGGATAATATCGGACATTTTTAGAACTGAATTGCGTCAATGGAAGTTGGTTTTTATGCCGCCGAACATCAGTGCGAAGCTCCATCCTATGGATCAAGGAGTAATAAATTCGCTAAAATGTCATTACAGAATAAATCTTCTGATGAAAATGTCAGAGGCAATCGATAAAAATGAAACATTTTGAATAAATCTCATAGATGCAGTAAATTTCATTCATAGAGCTTAGCTAGAAGTTAGCCGAAAAACCATTACAAATTCCTTTAAGCATGGTGGATTTGTAAGAAAAGAAAATGATTATGAACCAGACGATGAAATTCCCCTTAACCAATGATTGGAAAAGCATAAAGACTCTGACTACGAGTATGGCTCAGATGAAGATGTGCACAATTTTGTCGAAGAACAAGTTAAAACCAAATTGAGTGATTTCAATTTCACCGACTATGTGAACATTGATAATGCCTTTCTAGCAAGAGAAATGTTGACCGATGAGCAATTTATAAACGCCCTAACCTCATCCACAGCTGTAAGCGATAATGAAGATGACGATTTAGGTGAAACTGATTCTACTGTAGACACTAATGCTTTTCCATCCATTTCTGAAATGACAAAAAAAGTGTCAGAATCTCGGAATTTTCTACGATCACGCCAAGTTCCTAATCACACGTAGGTGTCATTTGTGATCTTGAAAACTACATAAATAACATATTTTTGCAGCAGAAATGTACAAACAGTAGATTTAGAATTGTGTTGTCTTTCTTTTTAGTTATATATCCTAACTTGTACTACTCTTTGTAAATGTAACGAAGAAAACACAAGGCGTGTTTTTATATTATTACTCGGTTATAGCGAACTACTGATAACGAACCAGTTTTAGCTCATTTTTCAGGTTCGTTTTATCCAGACACGACTGTATATCAAAAACGGTTAGACTTAGGTATAGGATATTACACATGAAATATATTTAGAATTTGGAGTATAATTCAAAAATATAATAATATATAGGGTGCTCCATTTAAAATAAGCAAGTTGATTCCTACTTCCGGTATAACCGGAAGTGTGGTCATCTTGAAAATATTTTATTTTAGATCGCTTGCCCCCAATGACTTCGGCACCCAAGTTTCAAATCTCTCCTAATTACAGTTCGACAGATCGATCGCGGCGGTTTCCGGTGGGACACCCTGTATAGCGGCAAAATACTGCTGAGGTTGATGAAAGTTGACGCCCGAGGCGAAGCCGATTTACAGGCGTCATTCACGCAGTGGAGGGACTTCGACTTTCGTCTCGCGTACCGTATATGTACTATTTTTCTTGATCCTCGGTACCTCGGTGGAAACTTGCCGGGAAAAGTATAAGTTTTTGAAAACAAAAACGGTTTTGAAAAAAAAACGGTTTTGAAAATTTTGGCAAAACAGTCTGCTGACAGTCAGGTCAAGCTGTTAGCATGCGTGGTGAAAGTTATTATTTTCCACTCGGGATGGAGACAATTTTGTTCGGCGCGTTGATTTCGATGCCCGCCATTGCTAGTTACCGAGCCAGAAAAGTGCGTGAGAAAAGCTATTGTAATGGGTAAAAGTGATGCTTTTGCCATCGAAACCTATGTCGAAAGTACGTACTCTACCAGGGGATCAAGCAAATAACATTTCACATTTTTTATGGATATATTGTTATATGATAAACCCATTTTAGATAAGGCCCGTCATTCAGCAGATTTTTCCCTTCAATGAATTACCTTCTGCAATAAAAACGCTTACTAAAGGACATGCCAGAGGAAAAATAGTCTTGAATAACAACCCTACGTAAAGAAAATAAGTAAACCACGGAAATGTCCTAAAATGAAATCGACATAGGTTTTCTACTTTTTTGGTATAACAATGGTAAATTCTTTGGAGTTGCTGAAACGACTGCGCTCGCATCGTTTATATTAAACGTCTTGTTACTCTTGTAGTTTTATTGCTGTACCTCCTCAGTTATTCATGCCCAATAAGTAAAGTAAAGCGCGTATTTTGGAGGATATATTGGAACATAACCTGACGAACCAGTCTGCTTGCCAAAATTGACTTGTGGTCTTGTCCGTTTATCAAAGGGATAAACCATATCCGTTTATCAAAGGGATATGAGTGACTCATGATTGAGTCACTCAACTCAATGTTGAGTGACTATAGTGAACTCTCTATGGGATAGTTGAGAAATTCCAAGCACAAAAGAATAACGCACTTGAAGTAGCTGCTAGAAGGCTATTGATTAATTACTCATCTTGGATTGGCTTTATTCAATTTACAATGTCCAAGAATTTTTCAGTTAGTTTTCAATTTTACTTAATAGTTTGAAACGTTCGTATCTTCCAAGAAGTCCGGCCAAGTTTTATGTTTCCAATTGCTGAAATTACTCTGTTGGGGAATGTACCCTGTCTAGTTGACGCATGAGTATCAGAGACCTTTTTGAGGTCGTGTATTCGTAGTTCATCAGTATAGCCGAAATCTCCACAACTTTGCAAAATTGTTTCTTAGAGACAAGTTTATTCTTGCTTGCTTTTCGACAGCAGACTTGTACCTGTGAAAGTTCTCTTCTATGGAAGGTTTTTGTGTGCAAGATTGTCAGCAGCTATTAATTAAGCGTAACCTCTGACTGTTAAGACTGAAGCCGTCCTATTTTTCGATTGGCGGTAGATCCATTCGTGGCAAGATTTTTCCGTCAAAGCCCCTCAACACAAAATGTGTTACGTGTTAGGTGCCAAAATATATTAAGTGTTCAGAATCAGGAAAAAACTGGGAATGTCGATAGCGGTGAAGTGCTCTTCTAGGATAAGTAAGCCGTAAAGCATGTAAAAGAAGAGGAATATTAGTTCGGTTTTAGAGCTGCATGACAAATACGTCACAGTAAATAACCGAGTTTTACAGAAGTTTAAACACTCATCCCATGCATAATGGATCCCATAGTCCCACCCCTGCACCTTAATGAATTGTGAAGGGAGCACAGTTGATGCTTGTTATGCAGACAACAATGTGAACAACAGTGCGAAAACCGTCTCGAGTATAGCGTTTGGTTCAGCACTTGGTAGGATTAAGTGGCGGCCTGTTGTCGATAATGTTTCAAAAGAGGTCGAGGAGATTTCCAATTGAATGCGACATGGAAGATGGTGAGAACCTTTTCATGGACGGCGTTCACATCAATCTTGTTGAAACCCTGATCTTTGTGTCTATTTCGACGATGTGCCAGCGAGTTGGCGAGATAGGTCGCAGATACGTTGGTATCCTGTAACTTGATGTCATATTAGTGGGTTGTGGGACATCATTGAATGCCGTACTTTTTTCTTCTATTCTAGGCCTACTCGATGTAAATGTTCTATAATGATTTTCAACTATTTTTGAGTTAATAACCAATATTGATTGAACTTTGCCCACCCCGTTTTTGCATCTCATTTGAGATTTATAGCAAAAAATCAAGTGACTGTCCAAATTTACACTAGTATCATATTTTCGTTGCCTAGACTCTTTTGAAGGGTCAGCTAATATGTTTTTTACACCAAGAGAAAAACTTGATATTTATGAAATCTATATTCAATCGGATTACAATAAAAGACGTGCCAAAGCGGAATATGCAGAAAGATTTGGTTTACAGATAGTTATCCCAAGTATAAATTCATTTTCATTTACATATAAACAAGATAGACAGAATGTGTAATTTGGAAGCAAGCTGCGTGACATTCAGACAGATGAAAATTATGCCGATGATGAACTAAATGTTCTTCTATATTCTTTCTCTATGCTTATATTCTTCTATTTTCTAATTAAGTCAAATTTTCAAATGCTCCACGTGACCTCCGTTCATTTCGATACACTTCCGATATATCCTTTTCTGCCTTTCAATAGCAGCTAATATGGATCCTTGATTTACCGTATTTATGCCTCCTACTTCCTCCATAATAATTGCCTTAATTCTGTCGATGGTTAAATTAATTTCTCCGGCAAACTTTCCTTTTAAATGACCCCACAAAAAGCTATCCATTATAGTTAGATCAGGGCTATTTGGCGGCCAATGGATAGTGCCAAATCTGCCCATCCATTCGGGAAATTGTTCATTAAGGTAATTCGTTACCTGGGCAATGTTATGGCAAGGGGCACCGTCTTGTTGCCATATCACGATGTCGTCCTCTAGATTGTTTACAACGCCTTGAACTAAATTGAAATACCAATTCCGTTTAAACTACCCTCATAAAATATGGGTCCTATGATCTTGTTTAATATCCCACATAAAACATTTATAGAAGATCGTCCAGATTTTTTCATTTCTTCTATGGCATGGGGATTTTCTTCCGCCCAGTGATGCCTGTTGCGCCTATTAAAATTTGGCGCTGTTGAGAATCCCGCTTCATCAGTCCAAAGAATTTGATTAAATAGTTGACCATTTTGAGTCAACAAGTGAATCATATATCTTGCAAAATTAAAACGATCCTCTTTATTTTGGTGCGTTAATTTTTGACAAGATAGTATTTTATAAGGATGGTATTTGAATTTTTTTAACGTTTGCTGAATTTTGTAATATGTTTTTCTCAACAGTAATACAGCTTCGTTTATTGACGAATTTGGGTTTTCTGTAATTAACATATTTATGTATAAATATCAATGCAAATTATATGTGGGTTACTTGAATGAAATTCCACTTACCCTGAAAATATAGAAGAATATTTAGTTCATCATCGGCATAATTTCCATCTGTCTGAATCACAGGCAGTTTGCTTCCAAATGACACATTCTGTCTAACTTGTATAGGGCGTTAGTTTATACTTGTCACAGATAACATCAATTACTTTGAAAAACATATAATTACACCTGTTCCGGAGATGCTATTTCGAACCTTTGGATTGCAACACCGGAATAATTTGGGGAGAACTTTGTTTTACTCTAAGGACCAAAGTGTTTGAGATTAGTTTTTGATGGGTATAGTTGGGGCAGTCGCAGAAATAATAGGCGCTATGGCCTTTTGCCAAGTGCGAAACCAGCACTGGTAACCACCGTTTATTACTTCAGTGTGCGATTGGGCTGGGCAGTTCTACCTTTGTAGACTTGTGACTATTTGTGGTGACAGCTCTTTCTGGCGAGGTTGAGTGCAAGACTGCTCTTTACTTTTTGGAGCTGACTACTGGGTGTAGTCCCGACGAGTGTGTGGCGAAGACTGTGTAGTCCCGACGAGTGTATGGCGAAAACTGTGTAGTCCCGACGAGTGTATGGCGCAGACTGTGTGGAGATGATGAGATGACTACAGAGTGTAGTCCCGACGAGTGTGTGATCGCGACTGTTTCCGACAAGTGTTTTCTCACGACTCTCCTGGTCAAGACTGTTTGGAGATGACTACTGGGTGTAGTCCCGAAGAGTGTATGGCGAAGACTGGAGATGATGAGATGACTACAGAGTGTAGTCCCGACGATTGTGTGATCACGACTGTTGGAGATGACTACTGGGTGTAGTCCTGACGAGTGTGTGGCGAAGACTGTGTGGAGATGATGAGATGACTACAGAGTGTAGTCCCGACTAGTGTGTGATCGCGACTGTTTCCGACAAGTGTTTTCTCACGACTCTCCTGGTCAAGACTGTTTGGAGATGACTACTGGGTGTAGTCCCGAAGAGTGTATGGCGAAGACTGTATAGTCCCGACGAGTGTGTGGCGAAGACTGTGTGGAGATGATGAGATGACTACAGAGTGTAGTCCCGACGATTGTGTGATCACGACTGTTGGAGATGACTACTGGGTGTAGTCCCGACGAGTGTGTGGCGAAGACTGTCTCTACTTTTTCGTCCCTTCTTTCGACTTGCGTGGTCAAATTAGAGAAGCAGGGTGAGGGAAAGATGTTTCCCACGATTTGGGTTTCGGCCCCTTGGGTGGTCGCGCCATTGGAATGTGGGCTGATCCTAAAGGGTACTAAAAGTAGACCTCCCGCCGAACGCCATAGTGTGATTTCTCATATCCTTCAAATTCAAGACAATGGTCATCGGTCAACTCTGACAAGTGAGCCACCCAAAAGAAAACAATGACCACTTATCTACAGGATGCTAAAATTGTCGCGACTATGATAAGCTGGAAAATCAACCTTTCAATCGCTAAACCCGGAAATAGCACTTGTGGTGACCGGCCCGAAGATCTCCGACAGGGGCGCACGAATTTCGGAATTCAATACAGAAAAAAGTCACAAGCCCAACAAATCTCTACTACAATGTTCAAATGTTATTTGAACAACACCTACAACACCCTTACGTTACAACTAACAATATTAAATTTATGGCAGTTCGTCAGGTTCGACCGATCGAAATAATACATCTGAAACCAATTTAGGAAAAGTAATTGAGTAACCAGTTCAACAAGAAAAGGGGTATGATTGTTAATTAAAAAAACTTGTAAATATATCAGGTTCAGCTACAAGCATCAAACGTGCCTCAACAAGATATGACTCAATCCAGAGTCCCCACTTGGAGCCAACAGTTATCTACTCATAATTCTTATGGAAACTTTAATTGATTATCTCTTTCACTATCTCTGAACCCCGCAAGACTACAACCGAAGTTGCATCCTGCCACCGCTAATCCTGAGTTGTTAAGAGATATTAAGGGAACAGCGCGCGAAATACCTCCTCAGGAAAAGCCTCCAACCACCGCTACTCCTGAGTTGTTAAGAGGTATTAAGGGAACAGCGCACGAAATACCTCCTCAGGAGAGCCTTACCAGTCATCGGCGTTTATCATGATAAATAGTCTCAACATTGGCCATACTAAATACTGCTGGAATCAGCACACAGCCAGCACTCGCCTAGTAGCGTTCTATCTCTCAACGGGTTCAGAGCCCAGGTACTGCGGGAACAACGCACAAACAGTACCCGTCCCTTACAATATTACTCAAACCGACTAAATAGATTACAACTTAACGAGCTGCACTCGTTTCCTTTTTATGGTTTTATACGAAGCGTTAACAGTATCTAACTTTAAATGGATATTGAAGAGAAACAGTTAAATATTAAGAAAGGTAAATAAATATAAAAGAAAGATAAAATGAATATTGAACTATAGTTGAATAGGTTACTATCTTTAAGGTTTAACCAAATAGAAATATGCTGAATAGGCTACTCTGTGAGGAACACTCACTACTTAACATTATCGTTAATGGTTCACCAAATAGACATATACTGAAGAGGCTACTCTGTGAGAAACACTCACTACTTAACATTATCGTTAATGGTTCACCAAATAGAAATATGCTGAAGAGGCTACTCTGTGAGAAACACTCACTACTTAACATTATCGTTAATGGTTCACCAAATAGAAATATGCTGAAGAGGCTACTCTGTGAGAAACACTCACTACTTAACATTATCGTTAATGGTTCACCAAATAGAAATATGCTGAAGAGGCTACTCTGTGAGAAACAGTCACTACTTAACATTATCGTTAATGACTCTCCAAATAGAAATATGCTGAAGAGGCTACTCTGTGAGAAACACTCACCTGGTAAATAATTTACACTATCACGGACTGGCACTATCAATGTTGGTGAAAGTGGCACTGATTTTAAGCAGGGACTAATTGCATTACGAATAATGTTTCCCTTATTTATAACAATGTTCCCACCCCCAGATTGGGTGGAGTTTCGGTCAAGTTTGTTCCCGGATTCGAGTATTGGGAGGAGTTAGGTTTTGAGTTTGACCTTCGATTCTAAACATCTGGGAAAGTTGTCTCGGAAGTAATGAAGAAAGACGTCCTTGTGACTTACCGACAAAGACTGCGGGTTGTAGCTAATAAGGCGCTCTTCAATAAATTGCCCATTGTCATGTTAGCGAGGTTTGTATTGTTAACGTATAAAGAATGAATGAATGAGACGAACTGTCTAAATGCGACTTCTGCTGTCCATCTGGGCACCCTCTTAGAATTTATTTGTCCTGTGTCTACTTACGTCTTACAATCAGCCATCCTGCAAGAATCTCGTCCCGAGATAATCTAGCAAGCAGGAGTCCCGTCTTCATCATCGGAGGACAAGATGACTCCATCCTCTCCACTCTCGCTGTCCGTGGAGTCTGAAACTCCTCTAGGTTGGCACCAGGGTCGCATTCGGTCAACGGCAACGGTTTTCGCGTACTTGGAGCATTTACGCGTGCGGTTCGAGTGGGCCATGCTTTCAACTACGTAACGATCGTTCAGGAGCACGCTTTTTACGACAAAGAGGCCGCTGTACGACGGTTGCAACTTCTTGCTTTCCCCTGTTGACTGAATTTGCTTCAGAATTACCACTAAATCGCCCTCTTTATAGATTTTGGGAGGTTTTCGCTTCTTGTCGAAGTACTTTTTTTGGGCCACTTGCTCACTTTTGGTTTTTGCCACTGCCTGTTCTCGTGCAGAAATTAAATCTTCGAACAGTGGCGGCAGCACGTTGATCTCGTCTCTGAGAACACTATCCGAAGAGTTGTGCCGTGGTATGAATCCAAACATCAGCTGGCTAGGAGTCTTGCCGGTACTCTTGTTAACAACATTGTTTATGGCAAATTGCACGGAGCGGATTTGATCGTCCCATAGCTCTTCTTCTGCTATGGATGGTAATAGAGCTGCTAATAGGGTGCTATTTAGCCGCTCGACTTGACCGTTTGCTCTCGGAGTGGCCACGGCGTTTAAAATATGCTTTATGTTGTTCTGCTTACAGAACGCTCGAAACTGTCGGGATGTAAATGAGCTTCCCTGATCAGAAATCACGATTTTCGGGATCCCATAAGTAGCAAAAATATCCTTGAAGTAGTCGATGACGTACTTCGTCTTTGTACTTTTGCTAGCTCGCAGAAATGCAAATTTCGTAAAGACGTCTATGCCAACTATAACGTACTGATTACCCCTTTTCGATTTTGGGAAAGGTCCTAGGTGATCCACGTGAAATGTATTCAGCGGGATCTCTCCCTTTGGTATCGGGTGTAGAAATCCTTCTTTCCGCCCACGGTTTCTCTTATTGTATTGGCAAGGGATGCAGCAGGCGACGTATGTTTCCACGTAAAAAAAGTAGTTTTCGCAGAGTTTGCGTAATGTCTTTTCTACGCCAAAGTGACCAAACTCGTCATGGGTTGCTCTCAGTACTTTTTGTCTCATTCCTGTAGGGACCACCCAAAGCAGGCCTCGGGCAGTAATTCTGTACACCCGGTTGTTTCGCAGACAGTAGTTTTATAGACGTTTTTGTCTTCATCGGTCTGTGGTGGTTGGGACAACACCTGATGGATTCCTTTGATCTTTTCGTCGGTGAGTTGCCCTGCAAGAACCCAGTCTGCTTCTTCGATGTGTAGGATCACATCACACTCGCCGCTGTCCATGGCTGTCGCTATTGGATTTCGACTCAATGCATCCACATGACCCATTCGTTGTCCTGGGCGGTATTGAACGTCGAAAGTGAATTCCTGTAGTTCGAGCCACCATCGAGCAATTCGGGGAAGTAGCTCTTTCTTCTTACTGGCTGCTTTCAGAGAATTACAGTCAGTAACCACCGTGAAATTCATACCCAGCAAGTAAGATCTGAATTTCCGCAAACTTTCGACCACAGCCAATGTTTCTAGTTCAAAGGAGTGGTACTTTTGCTCCGTGGGAGATGTCTGGCGGCTGTAATACGCAACGGGGTGTAAACGCTCGTCTTTTTGGCGTTGCAGCAATATGCTGGCTAATCCAATCTGACTAGCATCTGTGTGAAGTTCTGTAATGGCTTCGGGATCGAACAAGCTCAATACAGGTCGACTGACTAATATTTCCTGCAGTCGCTGAAACGCATCCTGTTGTTCTGTTCCCCATGCCCACGAGACATTTTTGTGGGTTAACGTGGTTAGAGGTTTGGCAATGATTGCGTAGTCTCGAACAAAATGGCGGAAATATCCTGTTAAGCCATGTTAACATCATTTAGCAATTATATCTAACATCAGTTGTACTATTCTACCTTAGCCTAGCTTAACCTAACTTAACCTAACTAACCTAATCTTACAACTTCTCTTGCTTCCTAGCTAACTTAATGCTAGTCCATGGTCCTCGTTGTGGTGCTGGAACTGGTCATCGCGTGTGGTCCTCGTCTTCTTCTTGTACTGGCTTAGCCTAACTTAACCTAATCTTACATCATCTCTTGCTTCCTTACTAACTTAATGCTAGTCCATGGTCCTCGTTGTGGTGCTGGAACTGGTCATCGCGTGTGGTCCTCGTCTTCTTCTTAAACTGTGTCCGCAGGGAGTAGTCTGCGGTCACACTGGAACTTTGTTTTGCAAGAATCCCTGACTGGGATTCTTGCTTTGCCGGGCCTTGTCCAGGAACTTTGATGTTAAGCCCTGGATGTGGTCCAGCAGGTCTTCTGTCTTCAGGTCCCTTTGGAGGGTTGTGTTCCTCACAAAGTACGGGGCCTTGGCTGCTGTCCTCAGTATCCTGTTCTGGATCCTTGCCAGCTTGAGTTTCTGGCTGGTGCTGGCCGTGGACCACGCTGGTGATCCATAGGTCAGTACAGGTCTGATTAACTGCTTGTAAGCTCGGACCTTTGTTCTTAGGAAGAGCTTACCTGTCAGCAGCGGGTAGTAGGCCTGGAGCTCTTGCCTTCGATATCTCTGGAGCTCTTGCCTTCAATCTTGCCTTCGATATAGTGGCTGTCATCTGTTCGTGCCAGACCAGCCGCTTGTCATAGATAAGTCCAAGATAGGTTATCTTGGACTTCCATGGTAGCCGCTGTTCTTCAAGCTCCAGCTGGCCTGGCGGGTTCTGGAGTCGTCTCGTGGTGAAGTGTATAGTCTGCGTCTTCACCGGATTGAACTCCATTTTCCATTTCCTGCTCCATTTCTGGACCTGGCCGAGATGTCTTTGGAGTCTCTCCTTCATGTAGGGGCCGATCCCTGTGGCAGTGAGTGCTACATCATCTGCGTAGATGTAGCACTCTGTTGTCTTGGTGGTGGGGAAGTCTGCCATGTGATGTTGAAGAGGGTGGGTCCCAGCACTGATCCTTGGGGTACTCCTGACATCACCGGTTTGCTGTCTGAGAACTGACCATCTATTTTAACCTGGAAGCTGCGTCCAGATAGGTAGCTGCTGATGAGCTTGGTTTGGTGTCCCGGAAAGCCCGCTTTGATCATCTTGGCTAGATCATCATCCCTCGTTTCGTGCTTACCTGCGCACTTAACGCACTTGGCTTCTGCGGTGCACTTTGATTGTCCGTGTCCGAACAGCTGACACCTAAAGCATTGGGTGGTCTGGCTTTTTGCGTGCTGGAATTCCACCCGGACGCGCAGGTTTTCGAGGCTCCTAACCTCGAAGATGGACTTCTCCGTCTTTGGCAGTAGCACCAGGACGACCGCGATTGGTTCACCGTTTTTCTTCCACCTGATGATGCTGGTGGGGTGGAAGCCTTGGGCAGCAAGTTCCTCTCTTACCTTGCTTTCCGGCCAGGTTTCTACGACTCCTCGGATGACCACTCTTAGTTGTTTCTCGTCCTCGAGTTGGTAGGTGTGGTACTGGAACTTGTGGGCGTCCAGTACTCGCACCATGGCTCTGTAGTCTTCGATGGTGGGAGGATGAGTTTTGACTCCCTCCTTTGTAGTCACGCCACAACCATAGTTGATCCTCTTGTCGTTGAGGATCCTCGTGATGTCGTCATAACGGGATTTCTCCCGGAGGACGATAGGAGGGATTTTACTCCTCCTTTGCGGTTGCTGCTGGGCGGCAGGGGTGGCCTGCTTTTTCTTGGCATCTGGGATTTCCTGCTGCTGGGCTGGGCTGCTGGCTCTTCTGGGGTTTTGTTGGCCTTCCTGGGGTCCTTCCTTTGCTGCTTACCTGCGGACAAAGGATTGGTATTAGCGTTATTAGTTGTTGTGTCATCACTGGAGGACAAGGGTGCGATACGCTTCCTCTTGCGACGGCGATTTGGGTTGATAAAGCCCTCGCCTTCGGAAGAGTCCGTTGCCGGGCCCCTTCCTCCCTTGGAGGCTGTTGGAGGAGCTGAGTCCTCGCTTTCGCTGGACGATGTTGTGCCTTCCTCCATGGCAGTTCTTCTGGTGGCTTCCAGAGAGGTTTCGGCGGTTTTGGCCCTTTCCATCCAGTTCACCACCTTTTCATTGGAGCTTTTGGGCTCCGCCAGGGTCGCCTCTAGTTTGGCCTCCAGCGCCTCAAACCTCTTCACCACTTCCTCTGAAGTGAGGTTCATGGTTTCCTCCGAACCTGTAACAATTTTTGGATTTAGATGTATTGCCTAATTTATGCGCTGAAAAGCACTGCAATTGGGCAAGAATCTCAAATCACAAGAGCACTGTTTCTCAGAGATTGCTTTCTTGAACACTTAATGCGGAGCACGATGTGAACAGTTCAGAAGTCGCTGATCAACTATTCCTTTTTATATATGTATCCCCTTATATTCATTGCTCAGTCCGAACGGCACCCTATTGTATTCGTATTGGCCCTCAGGTGTGACAAATGCGGTGTAATGTTTTGGCGCCTCCTCTAGGTGTACTTGGTGGTACCCCGATTTCAGGTCGAGACTGATAAAATAATTGCCGGTCTGCAGTTTGTCCAGCTGATCGTCAATTCGAGGCAGAGGGTGGCTATCTTTGACCGACAAAGAATTCAGTTTTCGGTAGTCGATGCAAAGGCGTTGTTCTCCGTTTTTCTTCCTGACGAGTAATACCGGCGATGAATATTTAGAGTCGGATTCTCTGATTATTTTATTGGACAGCATTTCGTCGATCATGTCTTTGACTATGTTTTGCTCGGACCTTGCCATTCGATACGGCCGATATGAGAAGGGTCTGTCTTCTCGCAGGTCAATTCTCATTGTAGCTGTTTTCGAACAGCCGATCTCCGCCATAGTTAAGGCAAAACAATCGCGATAGTCGTTGAGGAGTCCGATTAATTTTTCTTTTTGTTCAGCGCTGATTGGTCCAATCTGAATTTCATCCTCAGGAAGCGGTTCAAGGTGTTCCGGGCGAATTGTTCTAATAGTTTCGGACATTTTGACATCTTCGTTGCATCGAAATGCTCTTACTAGAACTTTGTTTTCCTTAAACCTGATTTCATTGGTTGGTAAGTTTATGCAGGGTACTAATTCCGACTTTCCCTTAGTGGCTATCACAATTGTGTGTGGAATACAGTATTCCTGTCCATACTGCAGTCGGAGCGTCGCGTTGATATAAAGGTCGCCTTCATAGTCCTCGTGAAAAACTCCAACATGTCCCAGATGATTTGGCTTTATTCTCGTGCACTCGGAAACTCGCAAATCAACCTTCGCGTTTGTGGTTGGCTCGAATTGAAGTTTGTTCATTTCAGGTGTGGCACGTCGAAAAAATTTTAAAGTAACATCGTCCTTAATGATTAGAAAATCGGGATTTTCTGTGAAGTTCCTTCCCAGCAGGATTGGTGTTTCCAGAACATAGTTTGGAACTACATGAGCTTTTATTGTTGACTGCACATCGTCGATCTTTAGTTTCATTGACGTGGTGCCAAGGGTCATGGTTTGCCCATTCCCATAGCCACGCAAAACAGTTTTCTCGCCCTGGTTCATTGGTAAACTTAATTTGTTTAATTCATCGGTGCGGATGGTTGTGCAGGAACTACCCAAATCCACGTACGCTAATGACGGTGTGCCATTAATCTGGATGGTTTTGTGGAATTTGGCATCCGATTTCTCCCCGACTAGTCAGATGGTTGGATTTTCTCCATTTTTCTTCTTGCGGCATTCGCTCTCCCAATGGCCTCTGAGTCGGCAGTGGTTGCACCGTTTTTCCGAATCTTTACCTTGGCTCCGGTGATTTGAGGGGCAGTGAATGGCAACGTGTCCCGGTGTCTGGCATTTAAACCACACCAAAGGTGCACGGGTTTTGGGGCCGTTTTTATAATTAGCGCCGGTATGGGGTCGATTAGATTTCCGTAAATGCGTATGGATCGGCGCGCCTTGATGTACAGCCGAGTTACCCAAAATACACAGGTAGGTGTAAAGGGTCTCGGGTGTTTGGTGATTACCGGCTTTCGCACCCGTTTTTACTACATTGTCGAACATTCCTCCGATGATGCACGATACTGCGTTGATACCCGAAATGTTGCAAGTATTAAGTAAGGCTGTTTTCTCGAAGTAATACTTGCAGTAGGATTCATCGCTGCGTTTTGTCCTCTTTATCATGTCCTGCAGGTCGGTATGGAAGTCCCGTTTGGATGGAAAACTTTCCTGCAGTCGAATTTTCCACTCTTCCCAAGAAAATCGAACACTCGGTAGGCTTTTATACCAGATCTCGGCCATACCCTGCAGCTTGGACGTGGCAAAGTAGATGGTTGCCTCCTCAGACCAGTGAAAAATGTCGCGTATCTCATCCACTTTTCGACACCATTCCAGAATGGTCTGATTACGATCCTCCGGATCGAAAATGGGGATCATATCTCCGCGCGCAGTTGGTACGCTGCTTCCTCCGCGCTGTGCATTCACTTCTACTAACGTGGTAATTGCGTTTGTCAACCGATCGATATGGTCTTCCATAATTCTGGACGAACTCCGATCACTCTCCGAAGCCGAACCGTTCTCATGACCACACTCTTGCACCGCAAGTGCTCGCTTATTTCCTCGACGAGTATTCATTGTTGCGGACTTTTTATGTAAAAAGACGAAACGACAATTCAAAACTCTTATCCCACATAAACTCAGTTTATGTATTATCTCGATGACTGTGCTTTGTTCTTTAGAGATTTTAAAATTTAATTTAATTGCTTTTAAGACATTAGAACATTTAAGTAAATTATTTATTTTGAAGAGTGTATAGTAGTTGATTGGAAGTAAACCTGAATGGTAATTTTAATGGTAATCCCACTTCTGATAATTTATAGGGCGTTAGTTTATACTTGTCACAGATAACATCAACTACTTTGAAAAACATATAATTACACATACAACACACTTACGTTACAACTAACAATATTAAATTTATGGCAATTCGTCAGGTGGTCGATCGAGATAATACATCTGAAACCAATTTAGAAAAAGTAATTGAGTAACCAGTTCAACAAGAAAAGGGGTATGTTCCGGAGTGGCTATTTCGAACCTTTGGATTGCAACACCGGAATAATTTGGGGAGAACTTTATTTTACTCGAAGGACCAAAGGGTTTTGAGATTAGTGTTTGGTGGGTATAGTTGGGGCAGTCGAGGAAATAATAAGCGTTATGGCCTTTTGCCAAGTGCGAAACCAGTACTGGTAACCACCGTTTATTACTTCAGTGTGCGATTGGGCTGGGCAGTTCTACCTTTGTAGTCTTGTGACTATTTGTGGTGACAGCTCTTTCTGGCGAGGTTGAGTGCAAGACTGTTCTTTACTTTTTGGAGCTGACTACTGGGTGTAGTCCTGACGAATGTGTGGCGAAGACTGTCTTGAGATGACTACTGGGTGTAGTCCCGAAGAGTGTGTGGCGAAGACTGTCTTGAGATGACTACTGGGTGTAGTCCCGAAGAGTGTGTGGGGAAGACTGCTCTGGTCAAGACTGTTTGGAGATGAAATGACTACAGAGTGTAGTCCCGACGAGTGTGTGATCACGACTGCTTCCGACAAGTGTCTGTCGACGACTATCTTGAGATGACTAATGGGTGTAGTCCCGAAGAGTGTGTGGCGACTGTGCTGGTCAAGACAAGACTGTTTGGAGGTGATGAGATGACTACAGAGTGTAGTCCCGACGATTGTGTGATCACGACTGTTTGGTGAAGACTGTGTTGAGATGACTACTGGGTGTAGTCCCGAAGAGTGTATGATCACGACTGCTTCCAACAAGGGTTTTCTCACGACTCTCCTGGTCAAGACTGTTTAGAGATGATGAGATGACTACAGAGTGTAGTCCCGACGAGTGTGTGATCACGACTGTTTCCGACAAGTGTGTGTCGACGACTCTTCCTACTTTTTCGTCCCTTATTTCGACTCGCGTGGTCAAAATTAGAGAAGCAGGGTGAGGGAAAGATGTTTCCCACGATTTGGGTTTCGGCCCCTTGGATGGTCGCGCCATTGGAATGTGGGCTGATTCTAAAGGGTACCAAAAGTAGACCTCCCACCGAACGCAATAGTGTGATTTCGCACATCCTTCAAATTCAAGACAATAGTCATCGGTCAGCTCTGACAAGTGAGCCACCCAAAAGAAAACAATGACCACTTATCTACAGATTCAATATAGAAAAAAGTCACAAGCCCAACAAATCTACTACAATGTTCAAATGTTATTTGAACAGGGTATGATTGTTAATTATAAAAACTTGTAAATATATCAGGTTCAGCTACAAGCATCAAAGGTGCCTCAATAAGATATGACTCATAATTCTTATGGAAACTTTAATTGATGATCTCTTTCACTATCTCTGTACCCCGCAAGACTACAACCGAAGTTGCATCCTGCCACCGCTAATCCTGAGTTGTTAAGAGATATTAAGGGAACAGCGCGCGAAATACCTCCTCAGGAAAAGCCTCCAACCACCGCTACTCCTGAGTTGTTAAGAGGTATTAAGGGAACAGCGCACGAAATACCTCCTCAGGAGAGCCTTTCCAGTCATCGGCGTTTATCATGATAAATAGTCTCAACATTGGCCATACTAAGTACTGCTGGAATCAGCACACAGCCCGCACTCGCCTACTAGCGTTCTCTCTCAACGGGTTCAGAGCCCAGGTACTGCGGGAACAACGCACAAACAGTACTGTTTGTGCTGACTGTGGGACGGGTACCCGTCCCTTACAATATTACTCAAACTGACTAAATAGATTACAACTTAACGAGCTGCACTCGTTTCCTTTTTATGGTTTTATACGAAGCGTTAACAGTATCTAACTTTAAATGGATATTGAAGAATTTCTCGGCAGAAAGAGCCGGCACTACCGCGTCAATAACGGAAACTACGTTCGTGGGGAAACTAACCATATATTGAAACCTGAAAAGGGGGTTTAACAACTTGGCAGAAAGAGTGCTTGTGGAGGTTTGTATGAGTGAGCTAACTATTGGTGGCTCGGAATATACCGCCACGATAGATTCAAATGAAAACCCAGCAGCAAACACTTATGGAGGATGCGTTCCTCCAATAAGTAATAAGACACAGACTGTAGTCAATCGGTTGTATTATCACAAAGGGCTCTGGAGGTGAGCACGTGGTTACCACCAAAAAGCCGCGCGAAAGCGTGACTGTGTCTCGGACCTGGTATTGCGCCCCTTTTATAGTTGGTCGTCCTGGTTACCAACCCATGGTCAGGGTTGCCAACGCCGTTCAAAGAATCAACTGGGGTAGTTCCTTTATTACATGGTTGTTGAACAGCGTTGCCAGGTGTGCACCACAATACTCCCCCCCAAGTAACGGAGTGGTTGAACAATTTTTCAGTAAAAACTAGATGTACATACTTACATAGTGAAATGTTGTTAGTTCGCTTTTGTTTACAATTCAGAGGAAAAATTGCTTACATGCTATTCTACTATTACGATATCCTAAACGAACGTTTTGTGATTTTAATCGTGGAAATGTACCAACTGGTTAGCGAAACGTACCGTGCGTTTATGCACTTCGCGTAACTGTGATCATGCGATGTTGCGTCGATCGTTGGCAGGAATGCCGGTTTGAGGCTGTCAAGGGAATTATTAACTTCACTGTTTTTTATTTGTATCGTGAAGTACTTTGTGTGCCGTTTATGCACCGGGAAAGGGCCCTCGTAAGGGGGTTGCAGCGCTTTTCTAACCATGTCCCTCCTTACGAATACGTGCGAGCATGCATTCAGTTCGGGTGCAGAAAAGATTTTTGTTCTTGCATGGTTGCTGTCAGGTATTGGCCGAAGAAGTTCCATTTGCCTTTTTAATTCGGTGGTGAAGGAAAGTGGGTCACTTGTGGATTTGTGGGGTTCGAAAAATTCGCCAGGGAGGCGTAGTGCTGTTCCATACAACATTTGTGCTGGTGTAACACCTACGTCTTCCATGACTGTGCTATGAATACCGTGGGCAGCAATACCGTGGGCAGGACGTCTGTCCAGCGATGGTTGGCGTGTGCCATGATGGCTAACTTTTCTCTTATAATAGGAAAATGCAAATTACAGGAATCGCTCTAACGGATAGTATTGCCACAAAAATGGTAGATGTTATCATGCTATCAAATGTTTCTCCACACCATAAATTCAATGTTTCATGTGCTATTCTGCCAGACATTACTTCTTCTTTACCCCAAACTAAGATAAAGGTGCAGAATTGGGTGATTCCTGAAGGAGTGATCTTGGCTGACCCGATGTTTATGAATCCAGCGCCAATTGATCTTCTATTGGGGGCAGACTTATACTACGACCTATTGTCACAAGGAGTAATTCGTCTAGGTAAAGATTTGCCAACCTTGATAAATACTCAGCTCGGATGGATTATGGGAGTGTCGTATGTTCAATCACCCGCAATTTACAAGAGTGTACAGTCGTGTTCCAACTTGAATGTGTCCCTTTTAACTCAAACTTTTGACATTACAGACATGTTTTTGACCATTCGCGGGTATCTTTATTTATTGAGGGCCACACAAAACGTGAAGTTATTAGTTTCGTTGTGGCTTTGATCCCTGGATGACAGAAACCGTGAAATTTCGAAAAAATGCGCCGCCTGAAATTCAGCGGTATGGAAGGTCGGGCTTTTGTGGTGCTAACATCGCACCAAATGAGCGCCATTGAGTTGGGCAAAGGGAGTTGCTTAAGAACGAGCGAGGTGGTTTCAGGTTTGCTCAATATTCCTTGAAGTTCAGGGTCATTGACTTGGTGTTCTTGAAGAATGTCAACTCGATGTTCAGAGGTGTATTGATGGCTTCTACGCGAGAAAGCGCGCCTGCCACGATGTTGGTTTTTCCGCTAATGTGGTTTATATTGGTGGAGAATTGTCCAATATAATCAAGATGGCGGGTTTGTCGCGGAGACGCTTGGTCCGATTTATGACCAAAAGCGAAATTTAAGGGGTTATGATCCGCGAATATTTCGAAGGGTCTTCCTTCGAGTAGGTGCCTAAAATATTTTATTGCTGAATAAATGGCTAGAAGTTCACGGTCATAAGGGCTGTACTTAACTTGGGCTGGATTGAATTTTTTGGAGAAGAAGCTGAGAGGTTTCCAACTGTTTCCTTGGAATTGCTCAACAACAGCGCCCATGGCGAAATCGGAAGCGTCAACCGTGAGTGCGATTGGCGCTGAAGAAGAAGGGTGTACTAGGAGGGTAGCGTTTGCCAAATCCGTTTTGCACTGTTTGAAAAGTTCCAGTTGTTGGGGTGTCCATTGAAGAAGTGTTTTATCGCCTCTTTTGCAATTGTTATGCATTTTGTGAAGCTGTGCTTGATGATGGGCGGCATGAGGAATAAATCGTCGATAAAAATTCAATATTTCGAGAAATCTTCGAAGTTCACCAGAAACTTTTGGAACAGGGTAGTCCGTGATGGCGGCTACCTTTTCGGGTAAGGGATGCGATCCTTCGACTGAAACCTGGTATCCCAAGAACGTTACTTGAGACTGTCCGAAACGACATTTTTCGAACTTGATGGTGAGGCCATATTTATCGAGCCGCTTGACAACTTCCGCGAGATGTTCGCGGTGCTGTTTGTGGTCTTTTGAAGCGATTAGCACGTCATCGATGTACTGAAAGCAAAAATCGTGACCATTCAAAACCTCGTGAATAAAACGCTGGAACGTTTGAGCTGCATTACGAAGACCAAACTGCATGCGCGTGAACTCAAATAAACCAAAAGGGGTAATGATAGCAGTTTTAGGGATGGAACTAGGCTCCACCGGAATTTGGTGGTACGCCCGGACGAGATCCAAGGTACTAAAAACTGTTTTTTGATCCAGCATGTGAGAAAAATCCTGAAGGTTGGGGATGGGATATTTATCTTCGACCGTGACAGAGTTTAGACGGCGATAATCACCCACTGGCCTCCATTCGCCAGACTTTTTCTTCACCATGTGCAGTGGACTTGCCCAAGTTCTGCTAGAAGGGCGGCAAATTCCCTGATCTAGGAGAAACGGAAATTCGTCCTTGGCAATTTTCATTTTATCGGCAGGAAGTCGACGGGCTTTGGAAGAGAGGGGGTGCCCTTCTGTTAAGATAACATGTGCGGAGTTATGCCTGGCCTCGTTAGGCTTGTTGGAGAATTTTGTGATGTCCGGAAATTGCTTTAGGATATCAAAATACTCGCAATTCGAAGCTAATGTGTTTACTGAACTGATGGCGGAATGGTTAGGTCGGGCAGATATCGACGTGTTGGTAGAAGGGTCTACGATTTTGTTGGCGCGCAAGTCGAATAGAAGTTTAAAATGGTGTATAAAATCAGCGCCGATGATGGCGTGGTCAGTTTGGGCTATTAAAAAGGGCCAAGTGAAGCTTCTTCTTAAGTCTAAACTAACGTATACAGTTCTTGTACCGTACGTGGGAATAGGCGTGTTGTTGGCTGCGTACAAAGTGAAATTATTTAGGTTACGTTGGTCCTTTCCCGTCTTTGGCAAAATTGATACATCTGAACCCGAATCTATGAGGAATCGGATTCCTGTTACCGGGTACCTAATCACTAACCGGTAGCTCACACTTGATTGGTACGCACGTGTTGACTTGGCGGTTCCACGCTGGTAGTCGCCCTTACAAGCGTGGGTTGTCGTTTCCCTGAATGTGTTTCCTGCAGGGCGGCTTGCACTTGCGGGCGTTGTCCCCGTGTTGGTTGTGGTACCAGCACAGTCCATTTTGGTGGTTGCGTCCGGAGGACCTGGAACGGCTCCTTCCACGTGGTCGGTATTCCCGTTGCCTTGGGTAGTCTCTCTTTGCCAATTGCAGTTCTTCTACCCGTTTGGTGAGCTGCTTCAATGTTTCGGCACAACTGTTGTGATCCACGTGGTCAACAGCGTAGGCCTTTGGCTGTTCGATTTCCGCGATTTTGTTCGCCATTTTGGCCAGAGTGTCCAGAGAGTTCGAACTCGTGGTTAAAACGGACTGGATCTGCGTTGGCAAATGTTGCACCCAGAGCGTTTTCAACATCTCTTGTGAAACTGACGTTCCTCCGAGTCTCGTCATTTCGTTTAGTAGTTGCGACGGTTTTTGGTCGCCCAATGATGTCTCAGAGAGAAGCTTCCTCAGTTTCTTTTCGCTACTCTCTGAGAAGACATCTTCAAGCCTCTCTTTGATCCCCTTGTACTTGCCTGTTGCTGGGGGTGCTGAGACGAAGTCACTTACTTGGCTCAGGACCACGTGATTGTACTTTGTGGTGTCCGACGTTACTCCGGACAGCTCAAATTGGGCCTCGAGTTGTATGAACCACAGTCTCGGTTCTGCCTTCCAAAAGGGTGGCGCTTTAATGGCCACGCGGTCCACGTGGGCGGATGTGGAGTATTCTGGTCTGCATGCTGATTCTCCCGTGTTCATTTTTAGATGTCTTCGTTGCTTGATCACGTCGGGGTCTCCAATTATGGAGGATGCGTTCCTCCAATAAGTAATAAAACACAGACTGTAGTCAATCGGTTGTATTATCACAACGGGCTCTGGAGGTGAGCACGTGGTTACCACCAAAAAGCCGCGCGAAAGCGTGACTGTGTCTCGGGCCTGGTATTGCGCCCCTTTTATAGTTGGTCGTCCTGGTTACCAACTCATGGTCAGGGTTGCCAACGCCGTTCAACGAATCAACTGGGGTAGTTCCTTTATTACATGGTTGTTGAACAGCGTTGCCAGGTGTGCACCACACACTAACAAATCGTATATTTTGCGGAACGTAACGTACACGTGGTGTGCTCGTAAGTGCGCTCGTCAGCGCCTTTGATCCCTCCTCGGAGGGCCTGTTGCGGTGTTGTCAACTCACGCTACAATCTTACGCGAGGTTGTTGTCACCACATGTTTATGGCCTCTCATGGTACTCGCGTTGACCCCATAATCGTGAATGCCCCTTCTGTCAGTCCTGTGGCTCTTCTTGACATGGCAGCCCTGCGGTGTTGCCAGGTGCTCGAGATAGTACCGTGTTACAATCCTCCCCCTTTACTCGAGGAACCCCAGTGGTGAGGAAGAGGAACATTAGTGGCTTCTGGGCAGCAGTGGCACCTGGGCCTAACTAAAGCTCGGCCTTACGGGAAAATCTATCGGTAGGGGTTCCCTGAGGTTCATCTAAAGAAGATAACGTTATATTAGTAGGCTGGTCGGACATAGGGTTTACTGAGTCATCTGAGTCGGTCACTGCTTCCACTTACACAGCGCGTGCAGGGCGTCCTCTTCTTCGGATGGGACGAACAGGGTTTGGCACGTCTGCGTCCTCACCTACGAAGGGAGTTAAAGCTGACACATGGTATTTCCCGAGGACGGACTGTGGTTTAGTCAACGAGCCGACTTCATACGAAGTCGGGGTCACCATCTTAGTCATTACATATGGACCGTCGCGCTTCGGAGCAAACTTTGACGTGTACATGTCCTTGGCCTTACACAAAGCGTGAGTTGCTACGAGGACTTTGTCTCCTATGGTGTATGAAGGTCCGTGGCGATGATTTTTATCCGCGTATTTCTTCGATCGTTCCTGCTGGGCTTCACACCGATCTCGAGCATTGCGTAGCACCGAGCCGATGGTCTCGAGGTAGGAGGTTAACTGCGTTACGCAACCGTCGCTCTCGATTATTTGGCGTAGGTCACGGCTGGCGTCATCACGACTTCTGAGCTCCCGCCCAAACGTTAGGAAAGCTGGGGTGTAATCTGTCGACTGGCTAGTAGCGGTATTCATCGCGAACCTAATCGAGGGCAGCTTATCCTTCCACTGGTTATGCTCGTTAGCCACAAGAATAGACAGCTGAGCCATCAGGTCTCTATTCTTCCTTTCCACCGGGTTGGCTTCTGGGTGGTAAGTTTTTAGGTAAGGGTTAGGGACTGTCGGAACCCTAGAAGGTGTGCAACCTGCTGCATCACAGCACTAACGAACTGTGTACCGTTATCCGATATTACCCGTCGGGGAACACCATATCGGAGTATGACCTCATCAATCAGGCACCTGGCGCAGTTCTCCGAGCTGGCATTCGTCAATGGGAACAATTCTACCCACTTGCTGGTAGTGGCTTCAATGAAGAAAACCCACTTGTAACCATCGTCGGTCTCTGGTAGTGGCCCAAATAGGTCCATAGCTAACACTTCAAACCTTTGGGATTGAATTGGAGTCTGATAGAGACCGGCTGGTTTCTGGTTGGTTGGCTTATAGCGCTGGCAATCCAGACACTTACGAATATACTTAGTTATGGAAGTTCTCATACCTGGCCGGTAGTAGCGACTGGCTATTCGTCGTAGAGTTCGTTCCACTCCACAATGGCCACTCAAAGGCGAGTCGTGATACTCGGACATTATTCGTGGAATATCAGTCTTTGGCAATACTAATTGGGGTTCTTCCTCGTCGACTTCTGGAGAGTAGCGGTACAGGATACCGTTAGTCATCAAATATCCTCGTTCCGTCCATCTCTTGTGATCAACAGCCTCCGGGTTAGATGACTCAAAACATTTGATGACCTTTTCAATGTCCGGGTCCTTGAGTTGATTGTCTCGCATCAGCTTAGCCGTGTCATTTGGCAGGTCTACGATGAGAATGTTAGCTTCCACTTCCTCGGGCACCACTGGACGAGACAACATGTCCGCTAGTACATCGGTACGGCCGGGAATGTAGTCAATCTGCAAAGAGTACGGTTTTAGAGCTAAGGCCCACCTTGCTAGTCGTCCTGAGGGTGACTTTAGGCTCATTAACCGCTTGAGCGGTTGATGGTCACTTTTCCCATGGATGGACGGTATTTTCGAGATTGAAGTTATCTTGGTTGGGTTTGGAACTATCTCGTTCGGTGTTATGAGATGACCTAAATAGTCAACTGAAGGGCATGAAAAATTACACTTCTTGCGATTGAAGCGGAGTTTGTATGAACGGAGTCGCGCGAAGGCCCTGTGCAGATGGTGGAAGTGCGATTCAAATGAATCAGACAGAATTATCAGATCGTCTAGGTACGCTAATATATTCAAGTCATGTAATCCAGAGCGGAAACGATCCATCAACCTTTGGATCGCGGCAGGGGCGTTCCGTAAGCCGAACGGCATCCTTGTGAATCGATATGTACCGAAAGGACAGATGAATGACGTTTTGTCTCGGTCGCTTGCCTTGACTGCCACCTGGTGATATCCAGATTTCAGGTCCAGAGTGGACATGAATTGCGTTTGCTGGGCATCATGCAGGATGTCGTCTATATGAGGCAATGGGTACCTGTCTGGCCTCGTCTTCGCATTCAATTTGTGGTAATCCACGGTGAGTCGGAGTTCACCATCCTTCTTTGGGACAAGGACGACGGGTGCTGCTTATGGGCTCTCGCATTCTTCGATGAAATCGGCTGCTAACAACCTGTCCAATTCCATTTTAAGTTGATCCCTTTTTGAGCTGGAGAGTCTATACGGAGGGAGTGCTATAGGTTCGTGATCCAGTAGGTGTATGCTATGCTCAGCAAACGGCGTTGACTCTGTTCCCTCTTCAAACAGATCTTGGTGGGTGACCAGTAGCTCGTTAAGTTGGGCTTTTTGGACCTGGTCGAGGTTGGAAGCTTCACCAGGGCGCAACCAATTGGGGTCCTGAACTTGTGTGTCTATGAGTTTAGTATAGACTAATTCACTTTCTACGTCTTGGAGACAGCTGAAAGGGTACCTAATTAGGGGTAGATCTCCATAGTACCAACATTGATTAGGTATGTCCAACATAATATTCGCAGCTGCGAGGAAATCAGTGCCTAGGAGCGTTTTGCTGTGGTGGCGTTCAGGATTTGCATAAAATTGAACGACGTGGTCGCGATCCTTCATGTGAAGTGTAATCGTAAAAGTGTGGGCTGTCACTAACTTAGGTTTTCTATCAGCTAGTGTCATTTTAATTTGACTGACCTGGTACGGTGTACTTGTCTCATATAAGATTGTCTTCAGTGTACTGCCTGCTATACAGTTTTGAGCACAAGAATCCAGGTAAGCTACTACTTCCTCATCCTGAACTGTCATGGTGACTGCCGGGCATATCTTTGCCGTACCTTGCTAATGAAGTTGTCGGTTTTTTCTTCTCCTTGTAGAGACTGGAATAACTCTGTACACCTGGTAGGGAGGTTTGGCCTGTCCATAGGCATGTCGTAACGCGGAAAGCGCTTCTTCAAATGTAGCAATAGTATACCTTGATCAATCTCATTGCAACATGACGTCACAAAACGTGACGTCAGGCGCCAAATGAGCGACGTCTTTAATTAAGTCGTGTTTCCCAGGCACAATTGATGTGTTGTGAAAGCTCAGCGAACTATGAAAAAGGACTCCCATATTAACATACAATCTAGCAACACTGTATTAAAGGCTATATATTATTTTATTTCTTTAAAATATTTTCGATAATTGCATAAAGTGGCCCTTCGTCTTATATTATATCAACGTAGTCAGTTTTGTTTTATGAACCCACTTTTGGATGCCGGAACAAGTTCGTCTGAAAGTCGACACTTTAAAAGAAGCAAACGGTTTAAAATATTGATTTTAATAGGCAAACACGAAAAACATACATTGGAATTTCATAAAATGATTAGTTTTATTTTGACTTGCAATTACATCTTTGTAAATATTTCAATATTTAGAAAATTGTATTTACAATTTTTTTTTAAATTGGATGAATGAATGATGACAATTGATTGATTTGAATGGATTGAAATGAATTTTGAATTGTTAAATAATACTTGAGAAACCAAAGGAAGAAAACTAACGTTTGGTATAATTTTATTGAAATTTATTTAAAACCACAAATACATTTTTTTTTTTGTCGATGAGGTTTTTTTTGTCGATAATGCTATTTCCATGTATTAAATTATAAAATGGAAAAAATTGACCTGTTCTAATGCTTCTTGCCAGGTGGTAAGTACAGTATCACTTGTAACTGTTTCGAAAGACGTTATTTTGGAGTCATAGTATCTCTTGGCTTCAGACCACACCATTTCAATTGGGTTATACTGGCAGTGATATGGAGGAAGTCTCAAAACACGATGACCATGTTTTAATGCTAATTGATCTACTCTGCAAAATAAATAGATTTACATACATTATATCCTGCTAATTGATTCGATCCCTGATAGTTCCAGTATACCTATACTTTTTGAGAGGTAAATGTGGTTTTGTTAAGGTCCAAACGTAGTCTTTCATTGCCAAAGGTGGAAATGAAATATTCCTCTGACTTAACCATTCCATAAGCATTTTTTTTGACCAACTGGGATTGGGAATTTTTTCTACCAATCCAGAATGGTAAGGCGCATTATCCATTATGATTAGCGAGGGTTCTTCAAGGTTTGGCAATCACTGTTCTTCAAACCATTTCTCAAAATTTTCGCTGTTCATAGAATCATGATAGTCCCCTGTTTTGCTACCTGATTTGAAAATTAAGCTTGCATTTTCTATGAATCCCTCTGTGTTGCCTGCATGTAGAATTATGTATCTAACGCCTTCTCCACTTTTTTTCGCACTGTATTAAGGCTATCATCTTGCCAGCTTTTCCTAAATGCACCTTAACTAAATATCCAAGTCTCATCCAGCACAACGGGCTTCAAGGAAAAAGATGACGCTTCGTTATCAGCGAGCTCCCTTAGAAATTGTAGCCTTTTGTGTGCAACATATGGCATCTCCATTAAATATTTCCTGTTTGAGACTGTACATTTTTTCCAACTGAACTTCATTTTCACCAATGCATCTCTTAACGAACCAAATGATATTTTAATGGTATCAATGCATTGTAGCTTTGACTGCAATAAACGCAGAGTGACATTCTCTCCTAAATAACATAAGATGAAATCCGTTGATAAGAGACTGAACTCTTTATTTATTGTATTCTTACCTGCAGCGTACATTGCGTAAATTCGACTTCTGATAATGTGTTCATGTATTTGATGTAGTGGTGGACCTAGGGATAACATTCTGTTAGTGTTCACGGACTCCTTGAACTCATTATCCCTTTGGACACCATTCTTTGCTAGCTTGTATACAGTAGATGGTGATACTTCCAGAGCATCACATACTCTCTTTAAAATAGTTTATTATGGTTATACAATTTTGAATAAATAATTAACATAAAAGTAAGGCTATATTTACATTGTACACTGAATCCACATGTGAAAGGGGTTTTCCTGCTGCTTTTTCAAGCTGAAAATAATTTATCAGTTTAATAATTAAACGCTGTTCGCATTCACTGTATCGTTTCGGCATTGTTAAGAACAAATGTTATTAATTTAGTTAAATATATATGTTAGTGTCAATGACAATAAACATATAAACTTCCTCTTCGTCTTTTGGCGCTGATAAAACAATACGGAATTAGCTACGACGTGCCCATTGGTTAACACTCATTATCGGACAAAGCGCGACAAGCTGACGTCATCTTGCAATGAGATTGATCAGACAGTATCTTTAATGCCTTGCCACCACGTAGCTGCTTCGTCAGTCAATAGCATCGAAATTCCTTTCAACGCGTGACTATCCGATAATGTTTAGGCAGTCTTTGTAAACACAAATGGCGTCACTAAATGCATTGATGTTATTGTCAGCCTTTCCATTAAAGCGACTCTTGCATTCTGAAAAATTACCGGTAATGCTCTGCGATGCAGATGGCAACGCGCTTTGTGGACTGTCTCTGGTCTGCATACTCGAAATCAGTTGCTGCAGCATCTCTGGAGTCATTATTATTTGCTGGGGAATAGGGGTATTGTATTCGTCTTCAGTCTCGCTCATTGTGCAGGTTTTCTTGAAACGAGATCGAAGTAACATAGATTAAAATGACGAAACGTTCATTGCAGTAGATCTTATTTTGTTCCGAAATGACTCGCATGCGCATAAATGCAGTACAACGGCGGGAAACGTAAATTTGGGAGAGTTGTTTTGAGGTAAGGTTCACCGCAGACTTTCAAATTAACACTTAAATTTAAACCAAAATACTTTATTTCTATACAAATCTACAAATAAGTGTGATCATTATTGGCTGATGTACTAATATTCAGCACTGTCGCATTTTGACTTAACGATAACTTTACCATTTTTGCCTCGTTAGGCAAAGGCCGACAATTTTCAAGTTTCTGCTTCTCTTTATTTCGCTTACCATAAAATCTAGCTTGTGTCTCGATTTTTTTATTAATATTAACTTTCTTGCTCTCAAATTCAATCCTGTGACTACTGTGATTATTGAACAATTCAATAGATTTGTAAGTGTTTTTTAAAATTTGGGCACGAACATCGTTAGACACGCTTGAACTATTTTTTAAAGTAAGTCAAAGTTCTAAAGCAGACTTTGAACTAAAAAGTGAAACAAAATTATCGGAAACGGCGTTTGCAGGATTTTCCATGAAATTTGATGTTTTGTCAACATCATAAAAATATATACAACATGCATGTATATGTTTGCAAATGTTGAAGTTAATTACGTTATCGGCACAACTGCATCTAAAAGAATGCACGCAAATTTGACATTTTTCACAATTCCGTTGACAATTATTCTCACAAGCTGCATTACGTAACTTTTTGATATCATAAACATGCGTGTTATCCGAGCATGTTACAGAAAAAGTATCCATATCAATTCTTACAATATTTTTTTCTGGAAATATCGCAGCACTCCTATGACTCTGCTTAATTTTTTTTTAACTTAACGCTACATTTACCTTTTTCAATATTGATTATCCGTTCGAACATTTTATCTCTTACTAAATTTATTAAACTATTAATAGTTTTATCAAGTCGCTTGCATCTTTTTCCTTCCAGGTAAAAATGTTTTATAACTTTATGCAAGGATTCTAAATACATATTGGTGTTAATACCAGTGTATTTTCTGAAACAATACGCCCATAACTGGGTACGATTTACATAAAACCTTTGGAAATATTCCCCAAATGCCAACGTATCGTTATCATTTAACAAATCTTGGCAAAATGTATTTAGTTGTTGTTTAAAGATGTCTTCATCTAGTTCAGTTTGAATTAATTTTAAAGATTTTAAAACCAACATTCTTTTTTCTTGATTAGAAATCTTATTTAAATTTTGTACCCAGTTTCGGTTCACATGCCAAGTACACAGTAATCTCTTGTCAACCCTTCCCATTACTGACTCCCAAGCCAAATAAAAGGCAGGGTAGTCATCAGACATAAAAACTTCCGTTGTTATCACACCAACAGATTTTTTTATGACGCGCAACAGACACAAATACATTTCGAGCAACCAAAGTATGCATTGTGATGTTTAATAAAACAAATAAATGCTCTAGCTGGGGTATCAGCAATAATACATTTTAGATCAATTTTAAACTTTTTTGTTTACAATTATTATTTACTACATCCCCAAGTATTGGCCAAAATTGACTGCCTGACGATTTTGCCAATGGCAACCCATCTATATTAATATTTAGAGAAATATTTGAGTTCAAGGATGCACCATCACCCAGAAGTTGTTTAAGTGATTTTTCCAAACCAAAATATTCTCCGCCACCCATTGGAGTAATATCGCAAAATCTTGGAGTTTTCATAAGGGTTCTCGGGTCTTTTTAGAATGGCCATGATTACGGAGAATACCCAACGAATCATTTATTAAATTTTGAGATGCATTATGGGAGGAAAAACAGATCTGAAGATCTTTTGAAAGACTTTTGTTTGTTAATTCATCGGAAATTTCTGATTCACTTGAATTAGAAACATTTTATAATTCCAGTCATGAATACTGCCAATAAGCAGGTTCACCGCTCTGGTGGGGACGACCTAGTACTACAGGACACCGATGTCGTGCAAAGAAGTTCGTTCACAAACTCTATCGAGCATATTACGGCATCTACGGACCGCTGTGCGGACGAATCTCCTGCGTCATCATCTATCGGCGAATGTTTTGGTTTTCCGGAATCCCCTTTACGCAACATGGCATCCCTGGTGGGGACTTCTCGTTATAATATCCTGCCAACTAGCCAGTCGTTCGTGCACTCGGCCACAGGGCAATTATTGACCTCCCGACACGAGTTTGCTAGGGCGGAAACCAAATTAATATTTGCGGAAAAACCACAAATGAGTGCGCGCTTAAACTATTCAAATAAGTGCGGCCCAGAAAGGGGCAATTACGCTCCCAAAGATGCACTGCACGCATTAACCAAATGCCGGCTAACTACATTACATACATTTGAACATATTTATTTCAATCAAGATAATTTTCATCTTTCAATTGCTCTTATTCTACGGCTCCTTAATGTTAACATCATTTAGCATTTAGCAATATCTAACATCTATTGTACTATTCTACATTAGCCTACCTTAACCTAACTAACCTAATCTTACAACTTCCCTTGCTTCCTAACTAACTTAGTGCTAGTCCATGGTCCTCGTTGTGGTGCTGGAACTGGTCATCGCGTGTGGTCCTCGTCTGCTTCTTAAACTGTGTCCGCCGGGAGCTGTCTGCGGTCACAATGGAACTTCTTGGTGCAAGAATCCCTGACTGTGGGATTCTTGCTTTGCCGGGCCCTGTCCAGGAACTTTGATGTTAAGCCCTGGATGTTGTCCAGCAGGTCTTCTGTCTTCAGGTCCCTTTGGAGGGTTGTGTTCCTCACAAAGTACGGGGCCTTGGCTGCTGTCCTCAGTATCCTGTTCTGGATCCTTGCCAGCTTGAGTTTCTGGCTGGTGCTGGCCGTGGACCACGCTGGTGATCCATAGGTCAGTACAGGTCTGATTAGCTGTTTGTAAGCTCGGACCTTTGTTCTTAGGAAGAGCTTACCTGTCAGCAGCGGGTAGTAGGCCTGGAGCAGGTATCTTGCCTTCGATATGGTGGCTGTCATCTGTTCGTGCCAGACCAGCCGCTTGTCATAGATAAGTCCAAGATAGGTTATCTTGGACTTCCATGGTAGCCGCTGTCCTTCAAGCTCCAGCTGGCCTGGCGGGTTCTGGAGTCGTTTCGTGGTGAAGTGTATAGTCTGTGTCTTCACCGGATTGAACTCCATTTTCCATTTCCTGCTCCATTTCTGGACCTGGACGAGATGTCTTTGGAGTTTCTCCTTCATGTAGGGGCCTTTCCCTCTGGCAGTGAGTGCTACATCATCTGCGTAGATGTAGCACTCTGTTGTATTTGTGGTGGGGAAGTCTGCCATGTAGATGTTGAAGAGGGTAGGGCCTAACACTGATCCTTGGGGCACTCCTGACATCACCGGTTTGCTGACTGAGAGCTGACCATCTATTTTGACCTGGAAGCTGCGTCCAGATAGGTAACTGCTAATGAGCTTGGTTTGGTGTCCCGGAAAGCCAGCTTTGATCATCTTGGCTAGCAGGGCCTGGTGCCAAACGCCTTTGACATGTCTAGGAAGACGGCTCCTAGACCATCTCGGCGGTTTAACCTTTGCTGGATCCTTGTTGTGAGCCGGGTTGTGAGTGTGGTGGTGCCATGACCCGACCTGAATCCATGTTGCTCATCTAGCAGCATCTTCTTGTCTTCTATTGTATCCTGGATGTGGGTCAGGATACATCTTTCCATGATTTTACCCATCATGGGTAGTAAGCTGATGGGCCGGTAAGACGTAAGCAGCTTCCGGTTTGCTCTCTTTTTGGGCACCAATACCACTATTGCCTTCTTCCATGTGGTTGGGAAGTGTTGAAGGTCCAGGATTGCATTTGCCACTGTGGTAAGGTCCTCAATTGTTGTTTTCGGGAATTTCTTGAGAACCTCATTTGATATTCCATCATGTCCAGGGGCCTTTCTCTTTCCTGCCCTCTTGATGATGTCCTGGATGATCTCACTGGTGACTTTCTTAGCTTGTGTTGTTGTCTGCCAGTTTTGGAAGTGGGCGGCTACTATCTTTTCCACTTCCTCTTCTTGGTCTGGGTGATCAACCAGGTTTACTTTGCACTGGAGCTCTAGATGATTTGCAAAGAGCTCCAGTTTCTCTCTGGGGTCATCAGTGGCTCTTCCGTTATCCTGGATGGGTGGTATTGGCTGCCTTGGTCCTTGGTTGAGGTTCCTGGCCATTTTCCACAGCTCGGTGTTGAACTCATCAGCCTCTAGTTCGTCCATGCGGGCATCCCAGTGCTGCGATCGAACTCCTTTGATGTCTCTCTGGATCGCAGCCTGGAGACGGTTGACTTGTCTTTTTAGGTGTGGGTCCTGTGTCCGCATGGCTCTCTGTCGTAGTCGGTTTTTCTCCCTGATTTTGGCTTTTAACCAGGGAGGTATTTTGTCTTCTTGGTTGGCTGCTACGACTTGCTGACTTGTTGAGGCTGCCAGGGCTTCTTGGATTTCCCTGGTGAGCTTCTCGACTGCATGGTCCAGGTCTACCTCTGTTGTGGGCGGCTGGATCCTGCTGGTGCTTTCCAATATGTGCTGGAAAGCCTGCCAGTTGGTGGTCCTTTTGGTCGCAGTGATATCTTTGACTTGGTTTGGTCCAATCTGTAGTAGGATCGGCAAATGGTCCGACGAAAGTTCCTGAAGTACTTCGGGGGTGGACAGTCTTCCTGCATTTTTGTACAGGAATATGTCCAGGATGTCATCTCTGCCATTGAGGGTGATGTGTGTTGGCTCTAGAGGTGCAGCAATCTCGAACATTGCTTTGCTGGCTTCATTTGATAACATGTTACCTCTAGCGTTGTTATAGTGGCATCCCCAATTGGTGTTTTTGGCATTGAAGTCCCCGCCATGTATTGTTGGCCGGTCATCCGGGAAGAGATTTTGAACATCCTCGGGACACAACGTAGCGCTTGGACTGACGTATACGGACCCGACTCTGATCTCAATTCTTTCCATTTGGATGGCGACCATGGATTCCTCCAGGTTCGCCGGTTTGACGATCTGATGATGTTGAATGGACCTTTTCACTGCGACCAAAGTGCCGCCGCCCCTGGTGGGCCTGTCATCTCTGTGTATCTTGTGGTTCTTGAGTGTGAACCTTTCTCCAGGCTTCAGCAGTGTTTCCTGGATCAGGCACACATCCACGTTGTACTTCTCCAGGAAGTCTTGTTCTTCTTTCCTTTTTCTTACTCCATTAAAAGAGGAAAGAAGAGTTCTTCTTTCCTTTTTCTTACTCCATTGGCGTTCCAGGAGACGACACACAGAGATTTAGGCCTGAGCAGTCTAGACATGACTGCTCATTAGTGCTAGCATCTGGGCTTGCATTGTGGCCATTAAAGTCTGCATCTGGGTTTGCATGGCCTGGATGGTTTGTGCCAGCTGTTCATGGCCTGTTTTCCCACTTTGTTGACGTTGAGTGGGTTGCTGGGGCGGCTGGCTTCTCGTTACCGCCGCGCTGTAGCTGATTGTCCTCCTTGTTGGTTGTGGCGTGACAGTTGGGGCTGTCCTGCGAGCTGTCATTGGTGGCTGTTTGCTGGGTTTGGGTGCTGGCTTCGCAGGGCATCCAGAGTACGAGGCTGAATGGGCGCCTCCGCAGTTGATGCACTTTGCTGCCTTTTCACGAGGGAGTGGACATTCCCTCGTTTCGTGTTTGCCTGCGCATTTCACGCACTTTGCTTCGGCGGTACACTTTGACTGTCCGTGACCGAACAGCTGACATCTGAAGCACTGGGTGGTCTGGCTTTTCGCATGCTGGGACTCCACCCGAACCCGCAGGTTTCCGAGGCTCCTAACCTCGAAAATGGCCTTTTCTGTTTTTGGCAGTAGCACCAGGACTACTGCAATGGGGTTCCCATTCTTCCTCCACCTGACGATACTGGTGGGGTGGAAGCCTTGGGCGGCAAGTTCTTCACCTACCTTGCCTTCTGTCCAGGTTTCTACAACCCCTCGGATGACCACTCTCAATGATTTCTCCTCCTCCAGTTGAAAGGTGTGATACTGGAACTTATGTGTGTCCAGCACTCGCACCATGGCCCTATAATCCTCGATGGTGGGAGGGTGAGTCCTGACTCCCTCCTTTGTGGTCACGCCACAACCATAATTGATCCTCTTGTTGTTGAGTATCTTGGTTATTTTGTCGTATCGGGATTTCTCCCGGAGGACGATAGGAGGGATTTTACTCCTCCTTTGCTGCTGGGCGGCAGGGGTGGCCTGCTTCTTCTGCGCCTCGACATCCAGCTGCTGGGCGGCAGGGGTGGCCTGCTTTTTCGTCGCATCATTGGCTTGCTCCTGGCTGGCATCCTGTTGTTTAGGCTTGGCCGTTCTTGGGTCCCTTCTTTGCTGCTTGGAACCTGCAGGCAAAGTATTGGGGTTACTTACTTTATTATTTTCATCACTAGTGGACAAGGGTGCGGTACGCTTCCTCTTGCGACGGCGATTTGGGCTGATAAAACCCTCGCCATCGGAAGAGTCCGTTGCCGCGCCCCTTCCTCCCTTGGAGGCTGTTGGAGGTGCTGAGTCCTCGCTTTCACTGGCAGAAGACTCCGTCGTGCCTTCCTCCATGGCTGTCTTTCGGGTGGCTTCGAGAAAGATTTCCGCCGTATTGGCCCTGTCTTTCCAGTAGGCCACCTTTTCATTTGAGCTTTTCAGCTCGGCTAAGGTCGCCTCCAGCTTGGCCTCCAGCGCCTCGATCCTCCTCACCACTTCCTCGGAAGTGAGGTCCATGTTTTCCTCCTGAAACAATAGATTATCGCCAAATCTACTCGTTTTTTCGCCTACTATTTGCGCTGAAATGCACTGTAATAGGGGAATAATCACAAGTATATCACTGTATACAAATCACTATTTTGCGCACACAGTTGCAGAGCACGATGTGTACCGTTTAGGGACTCGACACAGACTGACTTGCCGGCTAACTCTGCAGCTGTTCAAGATAACGACGCATTCGCTCAATTAGCTAACGCCTTTAACAATCTGGCAATGGAATAACGTCAACAAAAGAGTCACTCTCTTCCGCGACCCACCTTCAGTGGAAAATCGCACGAGTGTCCAAACAAATTTCTCGATAGTATGACAAATTGGTTGTGCGACCAGCGGATCTTTGACTCAGCGGAACACAGTCAGGTAGCGGCTGGTCAATTGCGCGATGAGGCCAAAGCTTGGTTTGAGCCTCTGAGGTTTTTTCTATATAATTACGGAGAGTTTGCTCGAATATTGTTGGATCGCTTCAATAATTTCGAGTTGATAATTAAACTAAGGGTTGAACTGTATGGGCCCCATCAACAACGCAACGAGCCGACCGAGACATTTGTTATTAAAAAGAGAAGCCTATGTTTACGATTAAATCCTGACCAAACCGAGGCCGAAACAATCGGGCTATGCCTAACCCTCTTGCGTCCAGAACTAAGGAGTCGGCTGAGATTAGGCCAATTTAATAATATAGAGCCATTTACACAACTGGCTGCCCAAATAGAAACGGATATTGCTGAGGAAGTTCGTCAGCAGCGACAATTCCACCCTCGAAATACCGAACCAATGTCAGTACAAAGATCAGGGACCAACAATTATCAATGTTCTCAACCAAGAAATCAACAAATTCAATTGCCGGCAATAGAGTCCCATAGTCAACCGCTCAATCGACCATTTCAACGGCAAAGTGGAAACAATTCGTTTACTCGGCGGCAAGAAACCAACTCCAGAACTCAAGAACAGTCCGCGGATCCGCGATCAAGAATCTTAGCACTTTGTGACGAACGAAACACTGAGATTGCCGAATTCGAAAGTACAAAAAAACGAATAGGAGCACCACCGGAACAAACGCTGCCCATTTCGGGGTGCAAAAATAATCCCAAGTCTAATGTCGTCATAACTGGAGCCAATCAGCCGGATTACCACCGAACCAGGCCCATAATTACTGTTCAATACGATAGGGAAAATTTCCACGCATTACTAGATACAGGTTCTGAGCTGAACCTGGTTAGTTCCGATGTTATAAGTAACCCGGAATATAAATGTAACCTTCCCACCCTTGAGCTGGCGTGTTCTGGACGCCAAGCACATGTATTAGGACAACTGAAAATGGACCTAGTTATCGGAGATAATAAAATTCCAATCCGGTTTACTGCTTTATTATATCCATTTATCCTAGGAGGAGAATTCTTCCGACAGGAAAAAGTGACACTGGACTATGAGCGGCAGTGCGCGTATATCGGGGCAGCACAAAGACAAACGTTTTACTGGAGTAGAAGAAAGTAAGTATCCATGTTCGGACCACGTAGAATTACCAAAAATTCTGGGCACTCATCCACCTGGACTACGAACGTTAGTGTCCGAGTTTAAGCAATTGTTTATTATCGGATTACAACAACCTACTACTAGAACCACGGAACATCACATCGAATTAAAAGAAAACAAAATTGTTAATAAAAGGTGCTACCCTATGACCCCAGATAAGAAGAAAATATTGTATGAGCAACTTGATGAGATGCTGCATGCGGATGTCATAGAACCCACCTCCTCGTCCTTCTCGTCACCGCCAGTATTGGTCAATAGACCGGGAAAGAGTGCGAGATTTTGTGTGGACTATCGTCAATTAAACCAATTGACTAAAGACGAAACGGCCAACCTTCCCAGAATCCAGGATACTATTAAAGCTCTGTCGACCTCGAAGGTATTTTCGGTGTTGGACTTAAAAAGCGGGTATTGGCAAGTGCCTTTAAGCCAACCTAGCAAAAAATATACAGCATTTTCGACACCAGATGGGACAAGTTACCAATTCACCGTAATGCCTTTTGTGTTAAAAAACGCCCCATCAACCTTCCAAAAACTGATGACGGCAGAAGTCCTGGTAGGTCTCATTGGAAAAACAGTGGAGGTCTACTTGGATGATATCATTATCCACAGTCCAGATACAGAATCACACATACACGATCTAAGGGTGGTATTGGAGCGATTACAAGCACACCATTTATAAGTATCAGCCGAGAAATGCCAGCTCATGACCACTGAATTAGATTATTTGGGATATAGGATTAATGGGGATTTGATCGAAGTTCATCCTAAACACCTGCTGCAAATCCATGAATTTCCACGGCCAAAAAATCTGCGACAACTCCAAAGCTTTCTAGGAACGTGCAATTGGCTTCGGGAGCACATCCCGAACCTATCTGAAGTCTGCGCCTCTCACCGATTGTCCACAGTTTTTCTTGGGAGTCTCATTCGACGTGGAAAATTAATAGGAGTTCGGGGATATAGTTAGTTTTGTGAAAATCCCTCCGGGAAAGCCGGAGAAAGCTTCGTTTTGTAAGTTATAGTTCGTTTAGCCACAAAAGTGCGACATTCCACAGAATTGGAACACGATTGCAGACAAATCGAGCGAGTTTATCGCTTTTCGCGATAAGAATAATTTTGGAGAGCCTTCGCAGTCTGTGTTGTGAGAATAATGGGGCGAAAAACTTTTCGCGGACGAAACGTTATCCAGTTTAGTGGTTAATTACGGATTTTTGAATTTTTAGTTTCAGTGTGGTTTTTTCGGGTATGTGTGAGGTTTTATCATTGGAATGAATCCCGGAAGCTCTCTGGAATCCGAGTCGGACCAGGGCTCCCATGGGAGCTACTATCTTAGGCCCAGGACCAAGAAGAGGGGTAGGGTGCCCAAGTCCGACCCAACATCGCCAGCGTCACCAACCCTGTGTTGCTCCAGAGGCCTCCACGACGCTGAAAAACCGCTTTACGCCCATCCAGCCGCCAATCGTAGATGAGCCTCCAACACTTCCCAACACCAGCGTAGGGACTGAACGGGAAGCAATTGCTGAGAGCCCTACAGCGGTTGTAAGCAAGCCCAAGAAGACAGAAAAGCCGCCGCCAATTGTGATCGCTGGAAAACCCAGCGATCACACAATGCTGATTGGTGGTCTAAAAACCATTACCAGTCAGCCGTTCACGCTGAAGTACACGAAGGCTTCGTTAATCGTGTACTGCAGCAGCATTATGGACTGGGCGGCGGTAAAACGATCCCTGGAGGAGGACAAGAGCCAGTTTCACACCTACGCCCCTTCGTCGCAAAAAACACACGCGTTCGTCCTGAGGGGCATGGAGGGGAATGTCGATCCGACTGCCATCAAGGAGGATCTGACAGACAAAGGACTGGAGGTGAGAAGTGTCTTCAAAATGAAGACACTCTTCAGGCCGCTCTACCTGGTCGTCACTAGCGACAAGGCAACCCTCCGAAGGCTTAACGCCGAGGCCAGGGTGGTGTGCAGTGTCAGGGTTTCGTGGGAAACCCGCAAAAACCGGAAGACCCTGACACAGTGTCGTCGATGCCAGGGCTGGGGCCATGTCTCCGGGAACTGCCACCGGGACTTTAAATGCTCCCGATGCGCTGGGGGGCATGAAATCACCGCTACACTAAAATGCGCTAACTGCGGTGGGCCTCATCGTAGCTTTGACGAGGCTTGCCTAGTCTACATTTACAAACAGGCGCAAGTCCCGGCGGAGAAGCAGCGTTTCGTCACTGCTCCTCTTCCAACGAGGCCAGCCTGGGGCCAAGCCAGTCGAGCACCTGGCCCGATCCACCCTTCACCCCTAAGCAGCAGGGCCATGGCGCCAAGTCACACCAACAGGACCATGCTGCCCCCGCCACCGCCTTCATTAGCGGAGTTTCCTCCGCTGAGGCAGCACGAAGCTGTCCCGACGAGCTCCGCCCACCCAGCCCATGGTATAAATGGGAACGCGGTGGCCATGCTGGGCATTGTCCAGCGGGAATTCGCCGAGCTGTCGCCTTTTTAAGGCGAAAAATAGAATCAGGAAGCGTTGGCAGCGATTCAGGCAATCTGCCGATCGCATAAGGACAGCAGAACTTGCACGAGACATCCAGAGCGAAATTTCCGCATACAGGAATTTTACCTGGGCGGAAAAGTTGCGAAACTTATCTCCCCGTGACAATTCTTTGTGGAAACTGCCGAGAAGTCTACGAAAAGGCTACGAACAAGTCCCCGCTCTTGAAAAAGAGGGGCGGAGTTATATTACCACCAGCGACAAATGCGAGCTGCTCGCCGACTTTTTGGCAGAAGTACACAAAGTCCAACCAGCCCTTCAGGATAACGAAATAGAAAGACAGACCGCTGTTTTCGTAGAACGGAAGTATCCTATACCACCCTCGATTTTGCATTCCTATATAACAACCCCGTCGGAGATACAATCGTGTCTTCAGCGCCTCCCTAGCCGAAAAGCCCCCGGGCCAGACGGCATCCATTATTTACTCCTCAGAAACTTACCGCGGAAAACTATTGTGCTAATAGTACAAATAGTCAACGCAGTCCTTAAATTGCAGCACTTCCCACAGGACTGGAAAAACGCTATAATAATTCCTATCTTAAAGCCGGGCAAAAACCCGACTGATCCCGCCTCTTATAGGCCGATTTCCCTCCTAAACTCCCTCGGCAAATTAACCGAGAAGGTTATCCTATCGAGACTACAGGCAGCAGCCGAGCTTCGAAGTTTAATCCCGGATGAGCAGTTTGGCTTTCGAGCAAGACACAACACAACGCTGCAGACTGCTAGGATTGCAACGGATGCCTATGAAGCATTTAATAAGCTTCAAAGTACGTTAATGCTGCTTCTCGATATGGAAAGGGCCTTCGACACAGTCTGGCACACAGGCCTGCTGTATAAGTTGTTTGCCGTACATTCACTGCCACTCTACCTAGTTTCCCTTATAGCGTCTTACCTAAAAAACCGTACCATCCAGGTGAAAGTGGAGAATTCCACTTCTGTCAAAGGACGCATCGCGGCAGGAGTACCACAAGGTACAGTGATTTCGCCGTTGCTGTATACATTGTATACAGCAGACATTCCAAAACTTCCCACTACAAAAATAGCACAATACGCGGATGATACGGCTATCTACACATCGTCTTTCTATGCTCAGGCTGCGAAATCTCGCATTGCGCATCACCTGAGTTTATTGACGCCGTATTTCGATAAATGGAAGCTTAAAGTGAATCCCAGGAAGACTGAACTTATTATCTTCTCTCGAAAATTTACTAACAATAAAATCCTATCGCCACTCATGGTGCAAAATACTCCAATCCAGCCAGTAAAAGAGGTGAAATACCTGGGATTCAAACTAGACGCCCGACTTCACTTCATCAAGCATGTTGACTATGCTGTACAAAAGACTTTCATGGCCCGAAGAAAGTTGTACCCTCTTCTGGCGCCAAATTCATTTCTGTCACCTCAAAACAAACTTCTGCTCTACACCTCCACCTTAAGGCCCATACTGACCTACAGCTCCCCTATCTGGCACTCTGTCTGTGATTCCACGAGACGACGTGTTCAAAGGACCCAAAATAGGTTCCTAAGAGGCGTCCTATCGGCTGACAGAAACACAGAAATTTATTTATATTATATATATTTTTTAGTAGTAGTAGTAGTAAACATCTTTATTTCTAAAAAAAGGCTATCGACCTATCGGTCTTTCTGCCCTTGTTTAATACATGCAGTCTTAATCTAGATAAAAAACCAATATGAAAATTCTCCTATTCTAGGTTAACAATAGTAGTAGTAAACATCTTTATTTCTAAAAAAGGCCATCGACCTATCGGTATTTCTGCCCTTGTTTAATACATGCAGTCCCAATCCAGATAAAAAGCAAATATGAAAATTCTCCCATTCTAGGTTAACAATGTTATTGAATAAATAAGATTTCAGTGGCAAGAAGAAATTATTTTATTGTCCACTAGTCCGTTGCGTTTGTAAGTGTTCGAGTAGCGTTAATGTAGGGAAACGGAAGCGGGATTGTCTGGTTGGTCTTGTAAGACAAAGGGGATTCAGTATGGTCCAGTTGTAGGGGTTGTTTGTCCATTTTGTCTGTAGCTGTATGAGTCTCTCAGAGATCTTTGTCATGTTTGTGCGTTCGTATAGTAGTTGGGTGGGGGGGTTGTGTAGTGGGTTTTGGGGGTGTCTTATTCGTGTTATTAGTCTTAGTGCAATTTGCTCTGTTGTTTGTGTATAACGTTTTGTCCTTTCTGTTCCGTTGGTTATGAGTACATGTCCAAAGTCTAGCAAGGGTCTACAAATAGCTTTATATATTTTGGTGGCGGTGTTTGTGCTAATTCCTTTGTCTTTGTAGGTTAGTGATCGGAAGTGTTTCGCTCTCTTCATTGTTTCTGCCCTGATGTTTCGCATGTGTTTAGTGAATCTAAGATTGTGGTCGATTGTGATTCCAAGGTATTTTACGTCGTTTTTTGGTTGTGTCGTTTGGCCGTCTGCTGTTATTGTAGGGGAATCAGCGTTGAGTCTGTGGTTTGTGAGCAGAAGTTGGTTTTTTGACGCGTTTGGTGTTAGTCTCCATTTATAAAACCATGTCATTGTGTTGTTTGTTAGTGTTTGGAGTCTTTGCGTTGCTCTCTCAGTAGTTTTGTCATGTACAATAAGTGCCGTGTCGTCTGCGTATTGTAATATGTATGCCGATCTGTCGATTTGATTTTTGTCTGGTAAGTTGTAATTGTATATGTCATGGCAGTATATATTGTAGAGAAACGGTGAGAGCGGGGATCCTTGAGGGAGCCCTTGTTCAGGGGAAAAAGAAAATGACAGTGTTTTGTCAATTCGTACTTGTAGTTGTCTGTTTTCTAGTAAGTTCTTTATGGTGTGTAGTAGATATGTTGGTGTGTGTAGTTTGTATAGTAAGCCTCTATGCCAGACACTGTCAAAAGCCTTGTTAATGTCCATAAACAGGCAAACTGTCTTTCTGTCAGTTAGGTGGGTAGTTTGTATATTGTTGGCCAAAATAAAGAGCGGATGAACAGTCGAGTGATGCTGTTTGAAACCAAATTGGTAGGTAGGTATATATTTCCCAATCACTTTTTCAAGCCGCTGCTTTATTATGCATTCAAAAATTTTGCTTAGTACTGGAAGTAGTGTAATTGGTCTGTAGTTGCTCGGTTGTGTATTGTCCAGTCCATTTTTGGGTATAGGGATTATTAAGCCGTTTTTCCATGTTTCTGGGATATATTTTTTATTTTAGCGATTTTATGAGGATTTTGTCCCTGACAGTACGTGACGACAAACAAACATTGCCTGCCAGTTGTAGACAGTCGTTTCTAGCAGGCTGGAAACGCACAAATCCAACATCACGTGTCTTGACGGGTTCGTCCTGCCTCGTTCTGGCTGGTGTTGGCTGGTCCTTGCACCGATCGAGGCGGGGGCGGATGAATTTGGTCATCTAGTTGAAACTGCCGGCGGTTAACGCCACGGCTGACAGTATCAAACTTAAAGGTCGAAGCAAAAGGGGTTTTTGGCTTCCCTTCAGGAACACCTTTTTTTCCTTAATGAATGCCCCTCGAATAAAACCAAAACCGCTACTTCAAGACTCTCTCCTGACGTTGTCGTGCGTATGGCTAGCTCGGGAATGTCCATGTTAGGGCACTGCCCAGGTAATGGACGACTTAGCGCGCCTATTTAGATCATGGGCAAAGAGCAACCGGCCGAACATTTGGCTAGACATGGGAGTTATGTTTGTTAACTTTGTTTGAGAATTTTATTAATGGGAATGTTCAATAAATTTTTATCTATCTATCTCACCGATTTGTTACAAGGCGGGGGGAAGACATTTAAATGGACTCCCGCCGCTGAAGAGGCCTTTGAGAGAACAAAGGAGGCCGTGGCTACAGCTCGATCGCTGGGCCGACCGGATTACACAAAGCCATTTGTTCTGCAGACCGACGCTTCTTCCGTTGGGATGTCCGCGGTGCTTTACCAAGAAAGCGACGGCAAACGCTCGGTAGTATCTTACGCCAGCGCCAAGTTTAAGAGTGCGGAAAAAGAAACTACCATGTCAATGAGCAGGAGTGCCTCGCACTAGTCTGGGGCATCGGAACATACAAAGGATATCTCGAAGATCAACCTTTCACCGTCAGAACAGATAGCAGAGCACTAACGTGGCTGGGAAAATTAAAGGAGACCAGAGCCTAATTAACTCGCTGTATGTATATTCTGCAGGTCGAGGATGTCTTCAGTAAATGGGTTGAAGCGAAGACTTTCACCACCGTTCGAGGACGGGAAATTGCCGAGTTCCTGGAATCTGAAATTTTCGCTCGATACGGAGCTCCGAGGATCATTATCTCGGATAATGGCACCCCGTTTAGAAGTAACATTCTCCGAAGACTCTGCGAAAAATACGAAGTGCAACAATGGACCAGTAGCATCTTTCATCAGCGGGCAAACCCAGTTGAGAGACGTGTACAGGAGCTGAAGAAAGTATTAAGGGTTCTCCTAATAAACAAGCCTGAGAGTCATTGGAAGGTTATGCTACCCAAGGCCTTACAGGTGCTCCGGACTAGAAAAAACCGAGCCACTCAAGAGACGCCAGCATCCATAGTATTGGGGTATGAGCTTCCTTGTCCAGGCGATTGGGCCACTCAATGGTCAAGATATCGACGACTTCAAAACCCCGCGCAGCGGAAGAAAAAGAATCAAGAGGTTTTCCAAAGGCAGCTGAACTCCCAACAAAGCTACCACGAAACCAGGCCAGGACCGGTCCGGTTTAATGTCGGAGATAAAGTGAACGTGAGGGTTCACGTTCCCAGCGCCTTCGGAAAGAGATGGTCGGGCCCGTGGGAAGTCGTCAATGTGACCGGAGAGACCACCTACGATGTGAATATTAACGGGAAGCGGTGGAACACTCATGTGGATGATATACGCCCAACACCCTTAGGAAACCCAGAACCGCTCCCAGACGACGACCTAAATTATACTTCTGACACGGAGTCAGAGGAGGAATATGAGTTTGCTGACCATTACGAACGTACCAATAAACAACCAGCAGAAGACATTCCACCTCCTGCCGCCAAAGAACCCCTAGCTGGACCCTCTCCGCGCCTTACTGAAGCCGAAGAACGGGCAATATCAAAAATAAATGTTGTGATAGCTAGGACCCCGACTCCAGAATTCAAACAATTAACAATGATCCGAAATTCTAATGGCATCTAACACCTCGAAGAGGAATTAACCAGCCTAATGTTGGAGCTGGATGACATTCCAACAGAAGGAAGCACTATGGTCAGAAGGGCACGAAAATCCGCTGTGCAAAGCCTGCTGTTATTATCAAACCCACCTTGCAAAACTAAAGAAAAAATAAACCCTGTTTACCTAAAATAAATTGGCCAGAACCCGTTCTCCATACTTCAACTTCAGTTAAAGTTGCAAACCAAGAATACTATTCTAGAGGAAAGAGTTCAACCCAATTTTAATCGTTGTTTCGGAAACCTTGGCGATTCACGGCCGCCAGCGTCTTCCAGTAACCTCCCCCGAGCATACGGTCAGATTGAACCCTCCACAGACGAGTTTACACCGTCGTTTCTGGAGGATTACAACCCCTCTAGGTGGGGGGGTGTCGTGCCCATAAAACCCCATTATTACAGGGGGAATCACATTTCACTGCTAATTGTACGCGAGCACAGCGGGAGCGCACGTGTTTCGCAGGGGAATCCCATATTACAGGGAACCCCCTTTCTGTCGGGATAAATAAGCCCGCACCGCGGGAGCGAGGGCAGTTGGTTAGAAGGCTACTTCGCGATACCTTCGGTCATCTCGGGAGCCCGCCTGAAAATCAGACGTCTAAAAATCAGACCACGATTGGTTAATTAAGCGTTAACCAATCATCATAGTGCTTGGCTTAGACTATCAAAGGGTAAGTCCTTTGATTCGTCCTTGATCCTAAAAGACATTTCGCATTTCCTTGTTGGTTACGGTTAAACCAACTGGCATCCCTGAAGGAAAAAAAAATTTTTTTCTTTTTCTACGACCCGTTGGTCCGTACTATTAAGTTTTCTTTAATTTCGTTTCAATTTTTATTTCCCATAATTGAAAGCCCGTTGGTTAGAGATTTAGTTATGTTGAATTTTTTAAATACCTTAAGTATCCGTATCCTTTACTCTATTCCTACGCTTTGTTGCCAATGATGACAACTAACGCCAAAAGGGGTACAAGGCTCTGAGGTTACAAAGCTAACGCTTACAAAGTTACTTTTTTCCCTTCCGAAACTTGAAAAACAGTTCCGGAATAAAAAAAAAAAAAATAGATAAAAGGGCCCAGGCCTAAACGGTCCCCCTGGCCAAATTCTTTTTTTTTAATTTTATAATTCCAGTCATGAATACTGCCAATAAGCAGGTTCACCGCTCTGGTGGGGACGACCTAGTGCTACAGGACACCGATGTGGTGCAAAGAAGTTCGTTCACAAACTCTATCGAGCATATTACGGCATCTACGGACCGCTGTGCGGACGAATCTCCTGCGTCATCATCTATCGGCGAAGGTTTTGGTTTTCCGGAATCCCCTTTACGCAACAATTTTTATCTATCTATCTATCTATCTATCTTGAGTTTCACCAAATCCAATTTATTATTGCAATTTACGGCTTTGAAATTATTTTGATCGGAAGAATCATTTATTTTTAACTTCTTATTGGGAATTGAAGAACTCGTGTTAGCTGAAATACGGCGTTGATGCCGACTGGACAAATCTATAAAATCACGTGGCATTTTTTGGAATCTAGCCACACAGGAGAAAATAGAAAAAAATATATCTGTTCACTTACCTTGAGATACTCAAATCGTGGAAGCTCTAAATTGTAAATTTCTACTTGTTAAGTATGTATCAAAGTAATTACTGAAAATGCTCACTACACAAACGAAATGCAAATGAACAGGACCTTGCGTCTGATAAATACCCAAGATAAATGACCTGGCCTGCCTCATTTTCATAGAAGGGATGTTTTGTGAGGTTCCACGGGTTGTCCGTGGAACCTAATGGAATTCGGCAGAAATTTCAATCACACCAGATGTTACGCATCTGGTAAACCATGTTACATCACGGTTACATAACATCGCTGTCACCAAAAATTTGTTTTTCTGTTCTTCTTATGTTATATCAATGTTACGTAAAAGTGTTACATAAAATCTAAGTCACAAAAATTACACAACATTTATATGATGTTACAAGTTTGGATTGCTGAGTTTATATCGAGTAGGCCTAGAATTGTGCGAATAGGTCGAATATGCAATAAAAAGTACGGCATTCCATTTAAAAAACTTAAGTTTGGTCTGATACTTAAATTTGAGACACCCTATATCAATTGGTGTTATCTTAAAATAAACTAGACGTTAATATCTACAACTTTTGCATTTAACATTTTTCTCTAAATTTCAAATTAGATGCAAAAACGGGGTGGCCAAAGTTCCATCAATAACCCTGTACATTTGCAGCACTCTTGGCGAGTAACGTAGCGGCGGTTCTTCAGAACGTGGCCTGTAAAGCCTCTCCAGTTTTCTAAATTCAAAAAACTAACAGTTTTTTGGGGAAATTTGACTATTGTATTGCGGCCAATGTTTGACGTCTTGCTTTTCCTTCTCTAAAGTGAACAAAAAATCTATCGATTTATATGTTTTTTCGCAAATTTATGTAGTCGTGAATGATTTTCACCCATGCTCACCTCAACTGAAATCTTTTCTCCATGTTTGGAAATATCAATTTTTTCCTCAATTAGTAGCATCGTTCTTATCATGCTGTACATTGTCCACAAAGTGGACGGCTTCTTCTGTTTGGCTTGTTCTCCAAAATATGCTAACACTGAATGTTTGGAGCTGAAATTCTTCACCCTTTTTGCTTAACACCACTTCCTATAAGTCTGAATGGCTTTTAGATAACGAAGTTTACATTTTTCTGGCACCAAGCCATGTGCTGCAGCGTCAGCAGCCTGTCGTACTTCCGGCGGGGTACAATCTAATACTAATTCCTCATCGGTGGACATTTTTTTCCCGAGCTAAAAATCGGATTTAATCTGAAAATTATCTATAAATTCAAATATAAATTCACTATATAAAATTATATAGTGACAGTTGTTTACCCCTCAGTAACAGTAACAATATACTTATCTATTTTATTCTGACAAGAAAACCACCTGCTTCTTATTTTGTCATTAAATGCAAATTAGGTATGTCCAGAACTTACAAAATTGAGTCGTATTCATTATGGTCGAAATATCATGGTTGTAAATAAAATCGTATACAAACCTCGGTAAGAAGTTTCGTTCCTGTCTCGAGATCATAGCTAAGCTCGACTTTTCGCTTCTCGGTAAGCTAACTAATCTCTCGACAGTAATGAAACACTTCCCACCTCGGTGTGTAATATACTATTAACGCTAACTTTTGTTAAACGGCTCGTTTAACTGCTGCAGAGGCAATATCATCTAGAGCATCAACATAGCTTGCTAGCAAATTTAAGATTTCAAAAACTTTATCATAAAAATTTTGTGGAGATTCACTACGTTGTCGTAACATTACCAAATCTCTATTCAGACAGCTTTCATCGCGCCTGTCAGCAAAGTTTCAATATAATCTATTTTTAAGATCTTCCCAGGTGGAGACTTTTTGTACATGGTACATTTTAGAATTCCTGTGAGATTATTTTTTATATTAAAAATATTTATATATACAGTATGTCCAGTATAAAATGATGTACATGGGGATACTGGAAACCGTTAGAGTTACAGGGTGGACCAAATGGGGAAGAAGTTGCGCAATCAAGTGCCTATAAATAATCTGTCATCAACTTCTTTGAACTCTGCATAGCAACGGATATACAGGGAAAAAACGAAAAAAGTGCGTTTTATAAAATCCTTTATATCGTGTTTATTATAAAAGATACAATAACGAAATTTTCAGGGTGGGGGTAAGAAATGAGCGTGAATTTGAAAATAAAGTAAAAAATAATCTAGGCCCACTATGTTCAATGAGGCCGAAGTCAACTTTTGTTTTTCTTATGGGCGCCATATTGAATTTCTGCATTTTTAAATTCCCCTTTAAATATGCTCTTCAACCATGTATAACATGTTTATGTTCGGTCAAGAGAAATAATTAAAATTAACAAAATTAAGATTTTATGGTAGTAGGCATTGATATTTCTATTAATTATTACTTTAAATTATTATTGATCATACATCGAATACTGCAAACGAACAAGTAACATTTTAGGATTAAAGCAGGTGATCAAATAAGCCACCGTTTTCTCGCAAGCACAACATACATCGTCTCATTACTGCCTCACAGGATTTTCTGATCATTTCTGGGGTAATTCTGTTAACAGCTTCTATAACAGCGTGTCTCAGCTCCTCTTCGGTTTCGTATGACCTACAGTATACTACATTTTTGAGGAAACCCCATGCAAAAAAACAAGCGGTGTTATGTCAGGGGATCTCGCAGGCCATCTTCCTGGTCCCAGGTTGCCTATACACTTGTTGGGAATTTCGTGATCTAAAAATTCTGTGATAATACGACCATTATGTGGCTGCGCGCCGTCTTGTTGGAAATACAAGTTTTGCAGGGTAGCTACTGGAACATCCATAAGTGCTTCCGCTACGTTAGTTTGTAAGAAGTTCAAATATCTCTCGGAATTTAAGTTCTCATTAAAAAAAATGGTCCATTCACGTGGGTACCCACAATACCTAACCAGACGTTAAATCCAAACTAACTTGGTGCCTAACTTGACGAACTAGCCGTGGATTTTCATCTGACCAAAAAACGGTATTTTTACGATTAAATAGTCCACATTTAGTAAATTGGCTCTCATCTGACCAAAGGACTTTTAAGGAAAAGTTTGGTATCTCGTTGTTTCTTTGAATAAACCACTGACAAAATGCCATTCTTCTAATCGCATCGCCATTCTGGAGTCCCTGGCAGGGCCGTTCACCATAGGAGTGATATTTATGACGCTTTAAAATACTATTCGCCGTTGACCGCGCAACATCTGTTGTGGCTTCAAATTGACCTGAAGACGTACGAGGTGTCTCAACCACGCTTTGCATTACCAAATTTTCTTTATTTTCGTCTGGAAGTTTGTTTTTCTTTACCTTAGCAAAACTCCCGTAAGCTACAAGGTTGTCTTTCAGACGCCTAAACATACTTCTACCAGGTTGTAGCCTTTCTGGATATCTATTTAAATACATTTCTTCAGCTTTCGCTTCATTTCGACGACAGAGAATAAAACTCTCCAACATATCGAATTTTTCATAATTTGAAAAGTGATTCATTTTGTAACACACAATTAATTACAAACACTTAACACTGGCAATAAATTCTACTTTGACAGTTAGCTAGGTATTTAAAACAGACAACGAACGTCACTATGGGGAAATTGAAGAGTATATATATATATATATATATATATATATATATATATATATATATATATATATATATATCAACTATCTTCGTTGGATTTCTTCTATTATGTCTGTCTTGACGTTCATGATAACTCTGATTTCCTCATTAGTTATCCTCTCCAACCTTGATTTCCCTGCTGCTCTACGCCAGAAGTCCATCTCCAGAGAACGCAACCGCCGCTCTAGATGGGCAGTAAGTGGCAAAGTTTCGCATCCTTACAGCACTATCCTCTTAAATATGGAGTTCTATAGGAGGTGTTTCCTTTCTCGGGATATACATTTTGACCATAAGATGGAGTTTAGGCAGCCGATCACTTTCTTCTCTCTTATGGAGCGTTGTTCTATTTCTTTCTCTGTGCAGCCTCCAGTCTCAATTTTTGTTCCAAGATATACGTATTCGGTGCATGCTCCTATTGTTTTGTCTTCTTCTGGGTGTAGGTCACCTCTGTCGTTTCCATTGCACAAATATTTTGTTTTCGATCGATTCACCGACAGTCCCCATTCTTCGTACCCTTTAAATAGCCTTCTTGTCATGAATTCCAGGTCCTCCTTGTCCTGACCTATAAGAACCTGGTCATCTGAAAAATGTAAAGAATACATCGTTGAATCTTCATTAATGGTTATTCCCATTCCGCTGCTTGCTCTTCTCCACTTCCTTAGTGCTTTATTGAGGTATATCTTAAACCATGTGGGAAACTGAGAAACTCTCTGATAATTCACCATTTAGTTTGACCTTTATGTTATTTGATCATAAAGTTGTTTTATAGCTGTTATTAATGTATAACTTATCCTGGATCTCTCCATTACTTGCCATAATTTTTGTACGGGAACGGTGTCATATGCCTTCGTAAGATCCACAAACAGAAGGTACACCTCTCCGTTTCTTGCTATTTTCTTCTCGGTTAGTTGGGTCAGACTGAAGATATGATCTATGCATGAGCGACCCGCTCGAAAACCTGCCTGTTCTTCAACTTCTTGGTGTTCGTATTCTTCTTCTATTAAACGTTGGATGACTTTTCCATTGAGACGGCTCATGGTACTGGTAACGGAGATACACCTATAGTTGGAACATTCATCTCTGCTTCCTTTCTTGTGGATGGGAGTAATCCACGCTTCTTTCCACACCGAGGTACTCTCTCTCCATTCATGTATCTAGTAAAGAGTTCTTGAATGTGTTTGATGAGTTTTTCGTCCCCCCATTTAATTAGTTCTGCGGATATACCTTCTGGTCCGCTGGCCTTGTTATTCTTCATTGACTAAACTACTTTCCACATCCTTTCCTCGTTAATTTCTACTCGTGGGCCCTCTACTCGGTATGTTTTTGGAGATGCTGCCAGATATGGTACTCTATCTTCTTTAAGTTCTTGTGAATAGTTGCTGCCATTTATTCATCTGTATAGGCTGGAAGTTTATTCTCTTTACGGTGTCAATATTTAATGTTCTGATTAGTTTCGAGGCTTCAGTCGATCTAGTGCCCCCTATGAAGTTGTCGATCTCTTTACATTTCCTTTCTCATGTGTCGTTTTTATTCTGCTTTATTATGTTTTTAAACTTTGCCTGTTCTCGTTTGTAAGTCTCTTCTTCTTCATCTTTTCGAAATCCAAAGGCTTGTTTACCTTCTCACGTGACCTCTTGAGAAGCTGATGACCAGCTATCCTTCCATCTCTTCGGAGGGCGTCCTGGTGGTATTCCAGTAGCTGGCTTGCCATTCCGTGCAATCTTGGCAAGTCTCCCATCGCCCATTCTGGAAATATGTTTGTTCCTGTATCTTCTTCTTGCACGTGACCATCTCACCACATCCAATATCCCACACTCCTCTCGAATGTCCTCACTCCTCCTGTGATCTCTCAAGGTATTACCTGTTATGGCTCTTAAGGTCCTCATCTCATTAGAACGCATCATCCTCTTTGTTTCGGATGTGTCGGCTCTGGTCTCAACCGCATATGTCATGATCGGGCGTACGCAAGTTTAGTAAACTCTGACCTTACATTGGTTGGTCATAAATTGGTTTCGCCATATTAACGACTTCAAGGCGCCTGCTACCCTGGCAGATTTATTGACCTGCTCCCTGACAACACCCGCCAGGTTTCCCAACGACGATATTTATAGCTGAAATCTGAAACTTGCTCTATTCTTTTGCCATCAACTACCAGCTTGAATCGACGTGGCTCCCTCTATATTACCATACTTTTAGTTTTTGTAATAGAGATCTTCATGTTGAGTTCTTCGGCTTCACTTTTGAACGCCTGCAGTAGCCATTGTAAGACGTCTTCCGTATCTGCGAGGAGCGCTGCATCGTCTGCGAAGCACACTATTCTGAGGAGGTGTCTTTCCAGTCTATAGCCATGTTTTGCTTTCCGAACCCTCTCTATTATCCTGTCCATAATGAGGTTGAACAGAAATGGACTCAAGCTGTCGCCTTGCCTCACACCGGACTTTATTCTTATTTTGTCGGTGGATATCGATTTTGTTTTTATTTCAGTTACATTGTCCGTGTTGAGTTGTTCTATGATGTTCGTTAAATATTTTGGTGTTCCTTTTGCGCTGAGCTCAGTGAGAACGTCTGCAAGCTTTAATCGATCGAAGTTCTGGGTTAGGTCCACAAAACACATAAAAGCTGGCTTGTCAAATTCGATAGCTTTTTCTATAACCTGGCGAACTATAAACACTGCATCGTTGGTACTGCGGTTCTTTCTAAATCCTTGCTGTCCTTGGTTATAGTTTGAAAAACACAGTGATCTACATAAGTGGTCATATAACTTGCCGGTGGTGTCTTATCAGGAACCAATTTTTTTTTGTGCGGCGATTCTCGAAACTTTTACCACTATCCTTCAAGCGTTTCCGCATTTTGTCCTTCAAATTCACAATGTTTATAACCCGTTTACGATTGTAAACACTTTCCAAATCACTTGGAGATGCTTGCTTAGTGACAAAGTAAATAAAACGCAATAATAATTCGAATATGATAACATCCTTATAACATGCAGGTTGGGCTTCTCTACCACACGCAACGTTGCTCCACAAACTAAACATGGAGACCGGGCTAAGAAAACAACATTCTGCGCTTTCTATTGGTACCTTTGCGAACTAACTTGGTACATTCTGATTCGGCTTGTCACAATGAACGTTATTCCACCCAGAACGACTTTGCCGAAAAGTAACATGCAACGTGGCTCCAGGCACAAATTCATTTATTAATTTTTCGTCCTCATCTTCAAAGTCCGCCTCTTACATTGAAGATGCCGACAATTTCAAATGAGTATCTACTAGTGTGCGAATTAAAGAACGAGCCATAGAAATAGAAGAACTACCATCTCTGCATAATACAGTTGTTGCAAACTTTAACGGTTTAAGAATCTCTGTCAGCCCTTCTACTTGTTTCCACTCCAATTGTTGAATTTCCAGCTTTGCCGCTGTTTGGGATTAAGTTACAGATCGATCAGCTAGCACAGCGTCTATTGGTGATCTATTTTTCACCAGCCTGTCGGACATATCAAACGTAGTATTCCAGCGAGTTGAGAACACAAAACTTGTACCTGTTCCGATCGCCACAGAGTCTGCGGGAGATGTGAATACGCAAATTGGCCTGTGTGCCACATGAAATACCGCAGTTGCTGCAAGAAAACATATTATTAGAGGAAGTGGGAGCCGATGTTGTGGCCATGATCGGAGCCAACGTCATCTGGACGGTGCGCGAGGGACCCTGTTTGGCCCCTCGGGTGGGTTTCCGTGGACTTCTCCCAACACTGTCCTTCTTTATCGCCCCCTTGCTGGTCGGGGGGGTATGGTCCCTGCTTGGACCACTTGTCGACTGTATGGGACGCCTACTCTCTTTTGAGCGTTCCATTTCAATACTTCTACTATTTGCGGACGCCTGGTTGTTAGGCGGTGTCCTATTGGCTGTGGACGCCCCTTGGGGCCCTTCGTTGCAGGACGGTCCCTCCGGTGTTGGGAGCACAACGCCGTCCGGCGATGTGAGGCTCCTTGGAGACGCCCCCCGTAGACCACCCAATGGCATGATGGTCTGCCTGGCGCGTGTCTTTGCAAGTATGACGAGGGAGCAGGCAGGGAGCGGAATCACAAGCAGGCGACCTGTGGCCTGGATCCGACGCTGGATCGCAGGCTGCGCGGAGCGCTACCGATAAAAAAGGCGAGTGCGCAACGTAAACGCTACACACTCGCAAGATTGACCGGGCGTCCCTCCTGATTGAAGGAGAAGCTGCTAGAGGGGAAGAGTCGTTGGCCGAGATTGGTCTTATTGCGTGACGTACACCAACAAGGGAAACCCGCCTGAATGTGTTCACGACTGGTTGCCAATCTACGTTTCCACCCTTAACCACGAGGAGGTCGACTCGTCTGACTTCCGTGGGAGATCACTGGGTCACAAGACAACTTTACAATGGTTCGGTTCACCTCACTGCCAGATGGGAAAAGTCCCTTAATGATCGTGATGTCGCCGGTCACCAGAACCGACACCACCAAATAACGTAGAGGAGTCCCCGCTGAGCTCAGAGAACCCGAGTTTAGCGAGGGACGGCTATCCGCACGTTCGGGTTGCGAGCGATGGCACGTGTGCTGCTGCCCCACTTTCGACCTAAAGCGCGCCTCACCAAGGGCTTACGCACCCTGGTCCGACCCGGCCTGGAACAACCGAACCTTTTTTGACCACGTCCCTTATCCCGAACGTCGAAACGAAACCGACACCAGTAACGTGTCTATATCGCGTAGCACCTGGAGAAGCACTGTTAAAGGCAGGTTTACAGGTTTCCCTCCACAGCCACCACAACAAAAGAAATGGTTTGCCACCTTTTTCAACACTATACACTTTGAAAATCAGTAATGGGCGAAATATTGATTCGCTTTGAAGAGAGTCCAGGGTACAACTTAGAATAAGTTTGAGTTTCGGTAAACCTAATTGCTTTTTCATTTCTCCCGAAGAGCAGAGCCAGCTACATTAGAGCGTCGGAAATGTGCTTCCACTTGAAATACTTTCGAATATAAACTTTGTATTTCTTTTGTTTTTAAACTATCGTTAACAGGTAGTTGTAGAGTATGTGCTGCACACTACAACGTCGCTTTCTTCTATACATTCCATTCTTCTAACGAAATTGGCAGCATATGCAGCATTATTAGTTAGGATATCGACGTCACTTTATCTTGCAGTCCAAAATATTTTAAAATTTCCGTCGTTCTATTGGCCAATTTTTCACCAGTATGCCGTTCATCAGCTTTGACGTTTTGGCTGAATCAGTTAAGTACGATTTTTGCGATCGTGAAGTCCAGCAATTAGATACAGCAACTGCCGATATGATTGTTTCAAGTTCCTTTTTATTTTTTTCCTTAGTTAAGTTATATAAAAGGTCTATACGTTTTTCAATCGATTCTTCACACGGCACTTTATAAGTATAATCTACAACGGACATAAATTCACGAAAACATCAGAGTTTGCAAAAGAAGTAGGCAGCATATTAAGAGCGATTAATTTTACTATCGCTTGGTTGGTACGCTCCGCTCGAGCCTTGCTGCACGGAACACCACTCTGCTGTGCTGTCTCCATGACAAGCCGTTGACGTGGTCGAGAATTTTCTTCTGAGGTAGTACTCTCACTAGCATCGTCTGTGTCGTCGATATTACTGAAAAAAACACCGATTTTAATACACAGTTTAGCTAAAATAGTACTATACACGTAAAGCAAATAATTCAATAGACATCACCGATAAACTATAAGGTCATGTATAGCGGTATGAATTACCTTTGTTTATATTTCCACGATCTGTACGTCACCAATGTTGAGTGGAAAAATTTTAAAGATATTTGAAATGCGATTTACCTGTGATGTTCGTTAGGCTAACAAAGGCACACACTCCTAGAAATACATAATATATATTGTTACAACAACGGTTGATACAGAACTAACTTACATTGTTACCACTCTACTGAACGAATACATATACTTAACAGTTCACTCTAACACCCCCACAGAACTGTTAAGTTCACAATGAACTCCCAATCCTTCATTACACGAGTTAAGTCCGGATACTGGCAAGGGCTTCGTCATAACGTCGGCAATCATTTCCTTTGAAGAAATATGCTTTACTTGTATGACTCCTTCAGCAAAATTTTCTCAAACGAAATGGTGTCTTATGTCGATATGCTTCGTTCCTTGTTTATAATTTCCTGTGTGTACCAAATCAACTGCGCTCTTATTATCGCAGTAAATAGTTACTGTGCGCTGCTTGTCAATTGGACAGACTTCACCCAAAATGTCCCTTAACCAAATGGCATCCTGTGTTGCCAACGCCAATGACATATACTCAGCTTCAGTTCTTGAAAGTGCCACTGTTGCTTGCTTCTTTGAACTCCAGCTAATGGCACCTCCCTGGAAAACAAACGCATTTCCACTCGTGGATTTCCTATCGCCCGAACTGTTCGCCCAAATCAGCATCACAATAACCCTCCAACCTTCCATCGGGGTCACGACTGTACCTCAAAGCAGTGTTCATAGTTCCCTTCAAATCAAATCAAATCAAAATATGCTTTATTGCCACAGGAAAATTTACAAATTTTATGGACAAAGCGTGTAAAACAATATACTACAAAATATAGCACATCTAAGGACAATCAACAATGGTAAATAAAAAATAAAAAACAACATAAAACATAAAACATAACACAAAAAAGTCATCAAATCAAACAGACAAATTAAAATTAAGAAAAACAGGGGTGAGTGAAGTCAAGTTGCACCCTAAACCATAACAAGGAACTAGTCTGTTGACCCTGTTTATGTTATTGCAAGCGGATCGTGATGATACCGATTTGGTAGATATATACTAGTTGAGGTAAGTAACATCGGAGAACTTGAAATTTTGCTTGCTGAACTTGAACCCAATCGATTCCGTTCCGCTTGCAACATGTGGTCACGTTCAATAAATAATAAAGACAAATATGAACTCAGCAAATTGATGACCCCCAAAATTAAAATGTAACTACTATACAAATAATTATTCGTCCAATACATATAACGTAACTGCCGCATGTGATGCCCAAACGTAAAAGTTTAATTTAGTAAGATTGAGAAGTGGTCAAATTTAGAAAAATATCTTACGCCACATAAAAATCATTTACAGAATAAAAAGGTCTTTTTTGGAGGTATGCTTTTGTCCCGTCCCGAAACTTTTAAGACGTAGGGAGAGATTTAAGATGTGATGGAGAATGATTGTACAATTTCTTGGCGTTGTAAATAATTGAGTTTTTTATTAATTCAGAGGAGGGAAAGGGAAGATATATATCTTGGCTTAAGTTTCTGGTCGGGTACCTATGTTGTGGCGCTTCTGGAAAGCTGACTCGGTGTTTGCGTATCAAGCAGACTAATAAGCAGTCTCTAATATGAATAAAGCAGGAAGTGTGAGAATTTTATAGTTTTCAAAGTAGCACTTGCAATGAGCTCTACTTTTCAGGCCAAATAGATAGCGAATTGCTCGTTTCTGCAGTTTAAAAATACTTTGAAATTGCTGTGTGTTGCAGCAGCCCCAAAAAGGAAGGCCATAGCGGATGTGAGACTCAAATAGAAAGAAGTAAGCGAGTTTGGCGGAGAACACATTCAGCTCCCTCGAAACCGATCGAATTGCAAAACAAGCGGAAGATAGTTTTTTTGTTAAGGAGTCAATATGGGTAGACCATTTAAGGTTGGCATGAATGTTCAAGCCCAGAAATTTCACCGACTCAACGTATCTAATATTGATGTTATGAAGTAGCAAGGGCTCTAAAGCTCCTCTATAAGATAGGGCTACCGTCTTATTTACGTTAAAACCCAGCAAACTATAGTCAGACTAACTCTTGATCGTGACGGGATCGTTGGAAACCTTAGAGTGAAGGGACACAGTATCAGAATCACTCCATGTTATACTTGTGTCGTCAGCAAAGAGGGTCATCTTGCCATTGATTTTTAAGTAGGTGATGTCGTTGATAAATAGTAGGAAAAGAATAGGTCCAAGCACAGAACCCTGGGGAACTCCACTGGCAATCAGTTTACACTCAGACAGACCTGTTTGCTCTGACAAATTGTTGCCTATTTTCAAGATATGACTTGAACCAGTTGGAAGAAATACCACGTATTCCATAAAAATTAAGCTTATCTAACAGAATGCTGTAGCTCTGGGGGCGATTGCAATTTAGAGATGAGTAAACATCATGAAGCAAGCAAAATACTGCATCGTTGGTGCACTTGTTAGGCGAAAATCCGAACTGCTCTGGTGATAGTATGCCATTCTTGAAGATAAATGGCATAAGGCGATTTTTTAGTAAACTTTCAACTATTTTTGACAACACAGGGAGCATGGAAATTGTACGATAATTACATGAGATATCCCTTTCACCACCTTTATGAAGAGGAATAATGATTGCAGTTTTGAGGCATTCTGGAAAAACTCCGTACACAAAGGAAGCATTTATTAGGTTTGTGAGAACATCCAGAGTTGAAAGTGGGAGGCTCAAGAATATTTTAGCTGATAGATTATCCGTGCTACACGACGATTTACTTTTTATGCTGTGTATTACCTGTAGTAGTTCAACGCTGTTTACAGGGCTTAGGAAAAAAGTATCAGCGATCTTCTTAGAAGGAGGAAGGAACGAAAGCGGGTCGAAGCCAGGTAAAATACCTGAAGTAACACTTTTGCTGATGTTGATGAAATAATTGTTTAACTCATTTGGACTTGGCATACCTCCATTCACGGGATTTGTTCTACCTCTGAGATCATTGACAATGGACCAGGTTTCCCTGGAAACGTTTTTCGCATTTGTCAAACGATTTTGATAATATAGTCTCTTTGCTGACTTGAATACTCTTAGATAGATCCTTCTATAATTTGAAATGAATTCAAGAACTTGAGCTGAGTCAGTAAACTTTTTTATATGCAAGAGAGAGCGCATATTTTTCGCAGAAGTGCGCAAACCTCCCGTAATCCAATGTTTATGGCGTTTAGGATTAATGGCCCTAAGCGGAAAGGCCTCATTGAAAGTACTTTTAATTTTATTCAAGAAATCTCTGAAGTGAGAATTTGGATCACCGGACACATCACCGGGACCAATTGGACGGAAGTTCCAAATCGTGCTTTGACAAAGATTGTGAAATAATGCAAAATTTGAAGATGAGAAGATTCTGCCCAAACGGCGAGCTCTTCTCGAGGGCTTGAGAGAAATATTGAATTTGGATATCACCGCTTCATGATCAGAGAGACCCGCGCTAGTCACTGTCGATTGAACATCAGACGGGGGGAAGTCAGACGCCACATAATCTATAGTCGACGTTGAATTGTTAGAAATTCTAGTCGGAGCAGTTGCATGCATAAAAATGTTCATTCATGTTCAGCCAATGTTCCGTAATCGCAACCAATTTCGGAAATCCTAACCCCTCCAAAAATAAGTGCAACTCATCCGTTTTGTTCCTCAATGAAGCAATATTGACAAGAACCATGCTAAACCTGGCGTCAGGACTTGAGGAGTCTAGTCGCTCAAAACACGTTATTCTACCTAAAATTTTTTTTTCTTCGGAGAGCCACTGGAAAAGTAGTTGTCGTGACTTTCACTGTACTTATGAAGTTGCACCGTCCTCTCCGAAACAACATGTGATCTGTAGGTGCTCAGATCCGCTTCCACCTCCGCGCAACCAATCCCATAAGCATTGTGAAAATCGTTGTATAAACTCTGCAAATCTTCTTTCCGGGTAGGCGAGCCTTCAGATGCTAGGAATACTTTGATGTTGGTAATAGTAAATCCTTCGTAGCAAACTGAGGCAGGTTGGTCATGCAGGTAGGAGAGGTACAATCTTATGGCCCTCATGATGGAAGGTTCTCTGAGCCTTGCCATTAGGTACCGCTTCCCCGAGTCCCTGGAGCGATCAGAGGCCACCGTCATTCGAACAATCGGAGGAGTCAACGGGTCCAGAAAGGGAGCTGGCTCTCTAGGCATCCTCTCAGGCAGTTTGACACTACCAAAGTTGTTGATCTTGCAAGCAGCAATAGCCTGTTTATCAGAGGCTATCGTTATTACACTGTTTGCTCTATCACCATTTTCCTAGGAGGAGGCAGCCAATAGACCCTCCAAACCCGGACTGACGTTCACCCTTGCTCCGCTGGTGGGAAGCCGACAGTTCTCTACAACCCTCCGAGAAGCAGCGGACTCCGTAGACCACTCAATCCGAACTCCGCGAGGCCACATGCTGTCCCCCAACAATCTCTCAGCGGATTCTCTAGTTATGGTTCCCACTTTGAATATGGGTTCCTCGGAGTCATTGCCCTGGTTAAATAGGTGAAAGCATCGAACAAAATCCGACGATTTCAGAACCTTCTTCACATGGTGAACAACATTGGTGGTAGTAAATCCGATCTGGAGATGTCTCACGACCACATAATGCCATCTTGGGGTTTCGGCACAAGCTGAGGGGCCTGGATATCCTGGAGTCGATGAAATCAGGAGGCAACTCTATTTGGGTGGATGAGGAGACGAGAGAAGTCGACTTAGTAGAGCACGACGTAGAAGTTGTTGAGACTTGTTTTCTTTGCCGATTGGAGTCAACAACCTTAGTAGTCAACCCCTTAACCATGGCGGCAACACTTGCGAGGCCATCCTTCAGCCTTCCATACCCACTCTGATCTCAGCGGATGAGGAGTCGTGGACTTGAATCCTGACGGACTCCTCAGTATTGCTGAGCAGCACTTGAGAGACATTAAATAGACTCTGCTCCATATCCCTCACTGATCTCAAGAGCATGTCTGGCTTACAGGTGGTGAATACCTTAGTCATTCCACGGATATCGTCCAACTTGCCCTCCAGAAGACTCCATCTTGACTCGATGCTCAACAGCATATCGTACATTTCAGAAATTGTTGGCACACTAGTCGATAGCTTGGACATCTGGTTTGCCAGAGAGTCAATGATACCTTGAGGTACCTAAGGTTTGGAGAATCGCAGAGCGCACAAAAAAATCGGAGGTGGTTGTACTTCTCCAAAAGCAGGGTCTTGGTAGTCACCTTATCGAGGCCCGTACACTGCATGCAAAATCACCTGCGGCAGTCACCGCTGCATCGGACCTTGTTGTATTTGTCCTTGTCCGCAAATTCTTTGAGGCAATTATCACACTTGTAAGTGGTTAAGTCAACGTTTAAGACTTGCAAGTTTAAGACAATAGTGAAAGTCAAATGGCAGTGTTGGTAATATGGAGGACTGTAAACCAGCTCTCCATGGTCGGTAAAACAGGTGTCGCTATCAAAAAGACCATTGCAGTCGGTAAAGCAAGTCTTCTTTAAACAAGAAGAACATATTAATGTCAAACTAATTTGCGGCAAGGATCCCGATCTTGTCAAGCCACTGTTATCCAAATACCCGCCAGTAGCTCATAAACCACCGGTTGCTTCCCGACGAGTTAATCCGGATATATTTTTGTCAATGACAAAACACAAGAAAATAGCTGACATACAGAGCTGCAAGGATGCTACCATATATTATACTATTGGCAAAGCAATCACCTCCCCTTTGAAGGGGGGGGGGGGGGCAAAACAAAACAAGGCCCTATTAGAGGTAAGCATCTAAGGCAGGCTGACAAAATTCCGTCAAAAATGGAAACAATTAACCTCCGACGTGAGAATTCTTTCGTGAATTCAGGACTTCAGGGCTCATTGAAAAGGGTGAATTCAGGGCTCCCACATTCCGTTTAAAACCAAACAGTAGAAAGAGAAAACATCTACTAAGTCTCTAGATCTGGTTTGAAGATGAAAAGACAATAATTAGCAACGATATTTCTAAAATATCCAAAAGCGGTGCAATTTCCATGTGTTCGAGCACAACAGGTCAATTTATTTCACGTATTGACCGTTAAAGAGCCGGGCGGCTCTAGTAGGCATAAGACATAAGACTGTTATTAAAACCATAATATCTAACTGCTATATTGCAGCGATTGACCTAAAAGGCGCCTATCAGCTGATACCCATAGCATTGCAAGACAGAAAATATTTAAGAGATCAGTTTCTGGATACGTTATACAAGTATAACTGCATGCCATTCGGGTTAAATACAGCACCAGGTATTTTAAGAAAATTCGTTAAATTAATAATTTTTTGATTTTTTAATTATAGGGTCACTTATGGTGAATTCATTAAAAATTTATCAGAAACGGGACTGCTGCCTCGCAAGCTAGGCCTTTGTTATCAATACCAACATCTGAAAGCATTTTTATACCAAAACAAGCTTACAAATATCTTGAGTGCATAAATACATATATTAATTATACCCATATTATTACTAACCCAAACTAACCCTTTTTTTTTTGAAGGATTAGGAATCTGTAATCAGACGATCTGGGCCTAGCTACGCGATGTCGAGTGCCCGGCGTGTGTCGGGTTGAGGCTTCGTCCAAAGACCTCTACCGACTAAACCCTTCCCTCCTTTACCCTGGAAGCCGCCGTTAGGCATTACATCAGGGGTGGGATCTATCCTGTCCCTGTCTCTCCGTTGAGTGGTCTGGCTTCTTTTTCTCTCCGCCTTTCTTCTTGTGCTTTTATCTCTCTTAGCATGTCGGTGGATCCTTTCCATCCGGCTTCACCTTGTAGGATGATATCCCCGATGTTGCTTTTGAATACCTTGATGCCATTCCCATATTCAAACTTTAGCCGGATGTTCTGGAATGTTTGGCAGTGAAACAATGTGTGTTCAGGGTTGTCTTGTTGCCTGTAGAACCAGTAATCGTCATTTTCCTGTTTCGTAATCTTCTTTAGGTAAGTTCCAAAGACTCCGTGACCTGTGAGCGCTTGGGTTACGAAGTAATCTGTTTCCCCTAGGCTCCTATCCGTCCATGCCCAGACGTTCCTTATGAATACTTTGGTCCACCCGGTATACTCATCCCATATCTGCTGCCATTGGCTCAGCGTTATAGCTCTGGCCTCGTTTTTAAAGGCTGGACCTTTCTGCTCGATGTCCGTCCTTTCCTTTGCCAGCAGATCGATCGGGATCATGCCAGCAATCACTTCGATTGCTTTGGTGGGTGCCGTTCTGTATGCTGACGTTATGAGGAGAGACAGCTTTCTGTTTATCCCCGTTAGGCAGTCAGCATAGTGTCGGTACCTCAGGGCTCCGTACCAGACAGATGCGCCGTATAGAGTTGCCAATATTACCGCTGAGGCGATGGTTCTCCTCTTGTTGGGCTTAGAGCCGCCCACTCTAGGCATTAACCTGTATAGAAGGGTCGCCATTATGCTTGCTTTCTCTTCAGCGTGCTTGACGTGCGTGGTCATTTTGAAGTTCCTGTCGAGCGTAACGCCGAGATATTTTACGGAGTCTGACGATCTGATCATCTGTCCATCGATGTTAATTGTGACGTCCTTGACTCTTCTGGGTGCAGCCAATAAGACGGTCTCAGTCTTAGCGGCTGAGCTGAGCCCAGTTTTGAGCCCTGTGGGACTCCGCAGGTCATGGGAAAGTTTCGTTGGTCGGACTTATGATATTTCTGTTGGACAGGTAGGATTTCAGGATGCTAATTAGGTACCCCGAAATTCCCCCGTCCACCAGAGACTAGACTATGCCATCCCATGAGGCTGAGTTGAACGCATTTTCTATGTCCAGAAGAATCATGAGGCAAATATCTCGGTGCTGGTAGCTTTTGTTCTTCACAGCATCGACTGACTTTCTGACCCTCTGTATCGCGTTGATTGTCGATTTCCCTTTGGTGAATCCGTACTAGTTTTCAAGCTCGAGTCCTTTATCCCGCATCTCTGCTTAAAGTCTGTTTTTTATAAGGGACTCCAGGACCTTGCCTGCGTCGTCTATAAGACACAGAGGCCTGTACGTTTTCTCGCCGTTTGCGTCCTTTTTGGGTTTTTCGATTAACACCAACCTTGCCTTCTTCCAGATCTTGGGGAAATCTGCGAGCTCTAAGCATTCGTTGAAGCATTTTAGGAAGTATTGTGGTTCTGCAGCGATGCACGCTGCCAGGACCTCTGAGGTAATGCCGTCCGGTCCAGGCGCTTTATTTCTTTTCCTGCTGCTGATGGCGATCTGAAGTTCCTCCAGGTTGAAGGGTGGAATCACGTCCCGTTTATCCCTTTCAGTTTCTCTCCAGATAACTTTGTTCCGCCTTGGGAACAGCTTTTGGATTGGTTTTTGGACCGTTTCTTCGTCCAGGGCTGATCTTATTTTCAGGTTCAGCCTCTTGGTTATAATCTGGTAAGCTTTTCCCCAGGCGTCGTTTTCCAGGTCTTCACAAAGTAATTTCCACCTTTCTCGCTTACTCGCTTTTATGAGTCTCTTCAGTTCGTGCTTGTTTTGCTGATATTCCAGGAGAGTTGGGGCCAATTCGAACTTTGTGGAGTGGCGTCCTCTTGCCCGTGTGATTCAGTATGTTGGGGTGTATCCCCTGCTACCTCTCTTCCTGAAGTGTTTGTCCATCAGCATTGAGATTTGTGCAATTAGGTGCTCCGGTGATGTTTCTGTTGGGCTGGCTCGGTTTCGAACGTTGCGTTGGAAATCCATAACGAGAGTTGCATGTTTGAGGGGTTGTTTATATACCATCCTCCTTGGCGTGGCGTGGATTTTAATGCCTTTGCACTACTTATCGTAAATGTGATATTATTATGGTCGCTCAAGTTCTCAGTATCTGAGTCGACCTTCCAGTTCGCAACTCTAGTGCTGACGTTTTCGGTTGCAACAGTAAAATCAATCACCGAAGTTCCGTTTGCATTACTGAATGTTGGTTCACTTCCCACATTTATGACCACCTGACCGTTCGCTAGTATCCAGCCCTCTAGTTTCTTCCCCCTTTTGTTTACGGTCTTAGAGCCTATCATGCTGGATTTCGCGTTCAGGTCTCCCTCCAGGATTACTCCTTTAGTGGTGCCTTTGATTAAGTTTTCCATGTGAGACAGTAGCACTTCAAAGTCCGCGATATCCCCATTTGGAGAGAAGTTTTTTTTTATTAACTCCTTTTATTTGTTTACAATCTGTCCTGAGACAATAAGTAAAAAATGTTAACATAGAAATAACATGTGAGTGTTCACTCATTAGTAAAGCACTCCTACAAGCATGATCACTTATTTACAAAATATTTAAAAAGAGTAAACAATAAGTTAAGTAATTCTAAAAATTTACAAGTTGAACAAGTTCCTGCGTTTCCGAAAACGAGACACCACATTAGTATTATTAAGTAACTCTCTTGCTAATTCATTTGGATGCTTCGATAATCTGTTTTTGTATGTTTTAAAGTAGTTTATTATTTCTTCTTTCACTGTAGTAATTTGAAGGTCTTTTCTGATAATTTCATGGGGTACGAACCATGGTGCTTCTACTATGTTTCTTAGTGTTTTGGATTGAAAACGTTCCATTATTTCAATGTTTGAGTCCGCTGCAGAGCCCCATAATTGGATTCCATACGTCCAGATCGGTTTCAGTATGCATTTGTAGATTAAGAGCTTGCTCTCAAGAGACAGTACTGAGTTCTTATTGATTAGCCAGTACATTTGCCTGATTTTTAAACCTAACTGTTTCCGTTTTGCCCATATATGTAGTCTCCATGTTAACCGACTGTCCAAGTGAATTCCCAGATATTTGATTTCGTCTTTATGTGGTATTAGCTCATTATTTAAATATAATTGGGACCTGGTGTATCTTCGGAGTGAGAAAGTTACATGGGTTGACTTGTCTGTATTTATGCTTATTCTATTGTGCTTGAGCCACGTTTCCAGCTTTACAAGGTGCATCTGTAACATTGCTGTTGCTGTATTAAGGTCCGTATGAGATGACCTGTAGACCACATCGTCTGCAAATGTTCCATTTTTTATGCTTTTTGCTGTTGGTAAATCTGCTGTGAACAATAAGTACAGGGTAGGCCCCAGTACGCTTCCTTGAGGGACTCCAGCATTTATCTGCTGGAGCGGGCTGAAGTTGCTATTTATTTTTACCTGAAAGATCCTGTTTGTCAAGTACGATGCCAGCAGACAAGCAAGCTTTGTTGGGAACATTTTTTTAATTTTAGATATCAGGCCTTCGTGCCACACTTTGTCAATGGCCCGTGTTACGTCAAGAAAGACTGCCTCGCAGTATTCTCTCCTTTAAAAACAATCTCTGATAGCGGTAGTGGTCCTTTGAACTTGTTCAATTGTCGAGTGTTCTGGCCTGAACCCAAATTGGTGATCTGGAATAAGGTGCTTGGTATTTATTATTTTATTTAGTCTCTTTTGAATAACTTTTTCGCATATTTTTACATTACAGGCAGCAGACTAATGGGTCTATACGACGTTACCCGGCTAGGATCTTTTCCTGGTTTAGGTATCATAATGACTTGAGCGACTTTCCATTGTGAAGGGAATTGACTCAATCGGAGACAAGAGTTAATTATAATAGTAAGAAATCTTATTTCTTTGGGTGGAATTTCTTTAAGCATCTTACCTCCAATGTCATCATAGCCAGGAGCTTTTTGGTTTGTTAACCTTCTAATTTGAAACGTCACCTCTACCGCTGTTACTGTTTCTATGTTGATGTTATCTGGCAGTGCCAGTTCCCCATCCAGATATTTTGCTTTCTCCTCGGCAGATAGTGAAGGGGAGATAGGTTTAAATACTGAGCTTAAATATTTAGCGAAGCAATATGCTTTTTCTGAATCTGTTCGTGCCCAGCTGTCATCTGATTTCTTAATGGGTGGTATAAACTTGATAGGTTGCTTGATTTTTTTTGTAACTTTCCGTAGTGAGTAGTCGGTATCCGCCTTTCGAGTTAAGCTTTTTAGATAGTTTTGGATATTTTGGTTTTTTTCTGTGTATAAAATTTCTTTTAATTCTTTAATGGCTCTGTTCAGTTTGGTTTTAACTTGAGGTGATCTAGTGATTTGCCTTTTTTTGCTAATTTTTCTTTTCTCATTTATTTTACAATTTATATGCTGAGGAAGATTTATGCGAAAATCGTTTGCTTGGGTTTTTGGAGTCGCAAAATTTGCAGCTTCATGTAATAGGATGTTAAAGTTTTCTATGGCATCTTCGATTTCATTGATTGATTTCAGACGGATGTTGCAATTTAAGTTATTGTGTATGTGGTTTTAGTATTTTTCCCAGTTGGTGCTATGGTTGGTGAGATATTGTTTTAGTCCAGATTTTACTGCTGTAGAGTATTCGATTATGAGTGGGGAATGGTCTGATGACAGCTCAAGACATGATTTCACTGTAAAGTAGCAGGTATTAATTCCTTTAAGAATCGCGAAGTCGATTAGGTCGGGCAGTTTGTTTGGATCAGTTGGCCAATAGGCTGGTTGACCAGTTGATAAAGGGCTACACTTATATTTCTGCATTGCTTGGTAGAGCTGTCTCCCTTTCGCATTCAGTGTTACAAATCTACAGCCCCACCATGGATGTTTGGCATTATAATCACCTACTAAAAAGCGACCCCCTAGTCGGCTGAAGAAATTTATAAATTGATCACTGGTAACACTTAATCTTGGAGGGCAGTATACTGCAGACAATGTGAGTGGTCCTGCAGAATCTTCAATCACTATGCTTGTTACTTGTAAATGTAGTTCGCTTATTTTTTCTGCTTCGTGGTGAGTTATACTGTTTTTTATGATGATTGCTGTGCCACCATGGGCTTTATGGTCTGGATGGTTTGTGTTGTAGATTAAATAGTTGGGGATTCTAATAAAATTTTTAACTGTAAAGTGTGTTTCTGAAACTAGCAAAATACTAACGTTATTTGCAACTAAATAATTTCTCAATTCGAGAATTCTTTGGCAAAGACCGTTAGCGTTCCATATGATATGGGTTTGCAAAATCTGTATTGAACCTTTGAGTTTGTGTCCCTGTCGACTTCCTTAGCTCTTAGTGCTGGGAAAAACTTCTTTTGTAGTTCCTTACGAATACCGCAACCCTTATAACTGGCAGCATGATTACCACCACAGTGGGCACATATGACTTCCTTAATTTTGATTTTTATGGGACAGTCACTAGTGAGATGGCACTTTGCGCACTTCACACACACTGGACTCTTATTACAGTAATTTTTGGTGTGTCCAAACTCCTGACACTTCTTGCACTGAAGAATCTCTCTTTTCTTTCTCGGTGCCTCAAAACTCACCACTGAGTTCATAAGTCTGTTCGTGTTGTAAATCTCTTTATTATTTGGACCGCTCTTTAAGTCCACGAAAAACAGAGGTAGCGGTTTACGCGTTTCATAGTGTCTTATGTTAGAAATGTTTAATACACTATGGCTGAGGCTCTCAATTACGACTTTAAGGTCCTCGAGATCCACTGAGGGGTGAATTCCTCTTTAAACCACATTGTAAGGTCTGTTCTGCTTTGTTTGATAAGTATGAAATTCCGTTTTTCTCCTCTTTAACTCCTCTATTACAGGCAAATAGAGGTCGGATGACAATAACTGAATCCTGACTTCGTTACTACTCAAGGTTTTTAGTACGAATTTTTCGCTGGCTATCTTCATTAACATGTCTTTGAGTGGGTTTATTTGCTCGACCCCGCTCACAAATATAGGAGGAGCTTTCATGGCCCTATCCGATGTCTTGCTAGCCGTCGAAGTCTCTTGAGAAGCCTCTTCGCTCTGTTGTGAGTTTCAGGCAGCCAATGGACTATAACGGTTTTCGGAAGTTTTACCAAGCCAGTAATCTTTAATTGTGAGTTGTCTTTTGGACGACATTGCATTTTGGTCTGGGCTACTTCTGTTTCTCTTTTTGTTTATTTTGTGTTGTACAGGGGTCCATTGCTGCGAAGTCTGGATTCCATCTGAGTCCGGCATTTCCGTGGTCAGCTGGCCCCAGAGGCCAAACGTAGTTTTGGAATTTAACTGGTTTAAATCACAAGCACGAATTTTCAGGTGTAAGGAATTTAGCGGAATTCCTCTTTGACTACACGCGCCTTATCTGAATACACGTCCAAACAGCACGACTGCAGGAGCGAAACTGGAGAGAAGTAGCAGGAGATCATCACGAGGTGTTCCAGCTCGACGAACACAAACCCTCTGCCTTTTCCACTGCTTATCACGCTGTGTCGGTTTTGAACCGTGATGAAGCTGTTGCTGTCTTGGTCGCGGAAGTCTGCTCGTTGGCTCGAAGTTGGTTCCTGTCCCAGGACTATGTCAATTCTTTCCTCCGCCATGGTCCTCGTCATTAGTTCGTGTGCCAGCCTGTATCTGTTAAGATTTATTTGCAGAACTGACCCCGTCTTCGGGCTGATTGCCAATCTTCTACATTTGCCTTTGTTCATCATCAGGTGGAGTTGGCGCCGCGGAGACTAGGCGGGATGTCCGGGATGTCTGTTTTCTTAGCTGTGATAGGGCGCTCCGGAAGGATTTGCAGCTAGCCGTGCCCAGCCGGTGCTCCCTGTCGCACACCAGGCATGTGTGTGTTGTTGCCGTGCACTCTTTGGCGATGTGGTCGCCCTTCCCGCATTTGAAGCAAAGCTTCCTCCTATCCGGGCCTGTGCACCTGTTCTCAGAATGGCTGTAGTCCCAACACCTTCTGCATCTTGAGACGCTGATGCGCCGTTCCATCCTGACGCGGGATAGGCCGACGCGCAGGTAGGGGTTTTCCAGCAGCTTTTCCGCCTTTTGCTTTTCGAGGGTGATTGTTACGGCCTGCGGGTTTCCCGTGTTTGGCCTTAGGTCGCTTATCTTCAGGTCAGCATTTTCCAATTTGCCCAGCACCCTTTTCAGCTCTTCAGCCACCTCTTTCCGGGATACCGTTTCCTCGAGGCCTGTAACATGGATGGTTTCTGTCTTCTTGCTGGTGTCTCTTATAGACATTTGTAGTTCAGGGTCCTCGATAGCTCTCTTTAGGGCTTCCATCTGCTCTTTGTTGTGCTCTGTTGTAATTATCACTTGGTCATTTTTAGCTTTCCTAACGGCTTTAATGATCTTTGCCGCGTCATTATTATTTAGTCGGTCTTTTATTTGTTTGAGCGCATCTCCATACGCTCGTCCCCCCGCGTTGTTGATTAGTGCGGGTGCCTTTTCGCGCGCGGGTGTTTCTGCAGCGGTGCGTGTCTCATTGGTAAATATAGCTACTCTTGTGATTTCGCCATGAAAGATGGCCTCGACCATTCTTCTCAGTCTGGCGGTGCCGCATCGCTTTATACAGTGGAGGGCCACACTCTCGTCGTCCTTTGTTTCATTTCTGAGCAGCTCTAGTCTGTCCCACAGGTCGCTTTCCGTATCTCCCTGTACTATTCTGACAATCTTTTGACTGACCGCTGGAGTCTCGTGTTTTCGCCATCTGGAGTTTTGTTCCAACACCGCGAAGACGTCTTCTGCCTCCTTGAGCTCCGGGTAGCGCTGCTTATAGAGCAGTTGAATACCTCGCTCCATGTTCGCGTCAGAGGGCTCAATGAGGACTGTCTACCATGGAGGACTTTGTTTGAAGCGGGTTGCCTTGTATCACCTCCGTGTTGGTGAAAAGGCCAGCGTCCCATTTGATTTTGGAAGCCTCCTCCCATTTTAGGTAGCTGTCTATGTTGCTCAGGGACTCCAAGACCTGCTCGATAGAGTTTATTTGCCACGCGTTAGGCTTGCGTTAGGCGTGGCTGTTTCAGCTTTTGCTGGCTGGTCTCTATTGCATGTGGGGCAGGTTTGCCCTGGTGCTATTTCAGAGTGGGTTTTACTCGGCTCCCTGGTCTCGAGTTGATGCTTTCTCATCCACCCCAGTACGTCCGCCCGTTCCAGTTTCTCCACTTCTCGTTTTATGTTCCTGGCGATCTCCTTAATCTCCCTTTTGGTGTTTTGCTCTATTCCTTTTTCTAAATCGGTCCCCAGTTTCACAAAATGACTCCAGAGCCTCCCTGACGGTGGAGTATTCAGGGCTTTCTTTCCCCGTTTGTACCCTCTCATCATAGCTTGTTTCACCCGTTTCTCTTTCCGCACTCGACCTGATCTTCGTGCCGATCAGTGATGTCTTGTCCGGCGACCTCCTTACTCTCTCGCTCCGGGAGAAAGCCGCCGAGCTCGTGGAGGGGGCCGCTTGTCTCTTTCAGGTCCGCCCTCGAGCTTGTGCATGATTGTTTTTGTGTCTATGCCGCTCTGAGTCCAAAAACCGTTTTTGATTTTTTGGGATAAATACGGCACTGCGGCAACCGCGCATTCAGTCTATTCCAAGGTTTGCATTCGTCTCTCTTCTGCCTCCTTTAACTTTACAATTTGCTCCATCATGTCCGCTATCGCTTTCCAGTTATCCTTTGTCGTCATCATAATAGGAATTATATTCTCCTCCGTGAGTCTTTCTCCCACACGTACTTCTGTTTCCATCCTAATTTGTTCGAAACGCAGACAATGAAACAGCGTATGCTCTGCGGTGTCCATCAGGGCATCCCCATAAAGGCACTTCGGCTCCTCTCTCCTCTTGAAACGGTGTAGATAAGCTGCGAAACACCCGTGCCCCGTTAGGTATTGGCAGAGTGCATATGTAATATTTCAGACGCCTAGTCCATGACGCCGTCCTCGGCTCCGCGGTCTCACCATCTCCCTGCCAGGGCCTCTGCCACAGGTCTATTGTAACAAAAGCCTCTTCCGCTTTCACAGCTCGCTTTTGTTCTTCATTTAAGCCTTGGCCTTTTACTCTGCTATAAATCCTGGCCCGTTCACTTACGGCCAGCGCCAGGGGCGTTAGCCCGGACAGGACCAGGGCCGCGTCCGCCGACACGGTATGATACGCCGATATGCACCTCAATGCAACTTTTCTCTGGCACGTAATCAGTCTGTTCTTGTTCCTGTCTATCTCAAGGGCGTCGCTCCAGACCGGTGACGCGTATATTACTATAGATTGCAGGGACATGGCGATAATCCTTCTCTTCGAACTCCTGGGGCCCCCAATGTTCGGCAGTAGCGCGTGTAGGCTTTTAAAATTTCTTTCTGCTTTTTCAACCACGGTCTGGACATGCCACGAGAAACTTAATTTGTAGTCCAATGTAATTCCCAGATATTTTGTGTGTTTCTCGGGTTTAATTGTATGCTAGCCACACGTGAAGAAGATCTCCCGCCGGATCTTGTAGCTCCACTTGAAAATTACTGCCGTTGTTTTTTCTGGCGCCATCTCAAGCCTATATCATCTCATCTTCTCTTCCACCCGGACTTCGTGCAGGGCGTCATTTCCTATGGCTTTGACATCATCTTGGTCTTTATGCCTGACAAGGATGGCCAAGTCATCCGCGTAGCACATAAGTTCTGTACCCCCAGTCGCATCACATCAATCGTGTAACTCGGAGGCCGTTTTTGCACTCCCATCAAAAACTACTCGATATCTAGTGGTTAGGCTTGATAATTTTTCAATCATGTGATGCGGGAGATAATAGATGGGATAAATGCTGGATGCGGACGGGACTACCCGTGACATGTGTCCCAAAGATATATATTCGGACATGAAGTTTACATATTCGGACCAAATGTGAGGATTTTTTTTCTTTATAAACATCTTTACTTCTAAAGATGTTTACTACTAAAATTGTTGTTTACTCCTAACTCAATTTTATTTTTATCAAGAGAGTCGAAGAATATACTCGCACCCAACAGCATATCAACTTGAGCAGGTTGATGGAAGATAGGATCTGCTAAGCCGATATGTTGCTTGAGCTTGAGCTACAAGCTTGAGTATTGTATCTAGAATGTAATGATTGAATTTTGAGTCGGCAGTGTTTTGAAATATTTGTAAGATTCTGATTCAAACCAGCAACTGGTAATTCTAAAAATTCTATGGGGTAGTACGGTAATTGTATTCGAGTTAATAGGTCTTCAGTTATAAAATTTGACTGTGATGCACTGTCTAGTAATGCTCTGCATTGAATTGGTTGATTATGGATGTCATAAACATACAAAATGACTGTCGATAATAAGGTGAATGACCCAGATTGATAGCTGCATTGAGTCATAGGAGTGAAACACGCATTTGAAGAGGTGTTTAAATAGTTATTGTTTGGTTGACAATATGATTGAATTGGGATTTGAGGTTGCTCATATAATTGAGTGACTTCTGTTGGTGGAGTTGTTTGATCAGCGTTTGAAATTTGATTTTGTACTAGATGGATTGCTTGCCTAGGTTCAAAAGTGCTTTTGCTCGGAAACCTTGAATTATTACCTTGATTGCTAATCCTTGACGAATTGAGCTCTCGCGGATTTAGGTGAAGTAGTGAGTGATGCTTTTTCTGACATATTCTACATGCATGGGTGGATTGACATTTGGATGTAGTATGATTGGCTCGAAGACAATTTGAGCACAACTGCAAACGTCTGACTTCATTAAATCGGCCGTTAACTGGAATGTCTTTAAATTTTTCGCAGGCGTATAGGAAATGCGGTTGCTTGCATAACGGGCATGACAGATTAGTGATTGCATGAGAATAAGTTCTATTATGATTATTTTGACCATTATTGGTATGAATTTGAGAAGTTGATTGATTAATTTTAAAATCTACTGACTCGAGAAAGCAACAACGCGCTACCAAAAAGTTGGAAAATTCAGAAATTGTGCTGTTAACCTTATGTTGAGAATGAATTTCCCAATCTCGCCTAGTCTGTACACATAGTTTGGTGTTTAATAAATAAATTAAAATGGTTTCCCATTGATTAACATTTTCACCTAGGTCTTCTAAGGCTCGGAAGTTGGCTAAGAATATATCTGTGAAATTTCTCAAGTTCGTGTGAGTTTCTTCGGTTACAATTGCTAATTGATTATTATATTTTGGTTATTTTTTTATTATTATTTGTTTAACTCTAATCCAATAAATATGTTTGATTTTTGTTATATCTTCTTAAAAAAACAATATAAATATTTTTTATTTGCTTTGAATAATAAAAGAATTTTTTTTTGTACGGCCTTGTAGCAAATCTGATTTCTGAAATCTGGACCGGCTGCTGAAAAGGTTGGTCATCCATGGCTTAACGGATATCTTTGAAAATAAAAAACCACCTATATCCCATAATTTTCCTTATGGCGTTTAAAGAGCGGTTGGTCGGAAAATCCATTTGAAAGAGCGGAAATTTCCGCATATGTATGTTATTCTGTATTTTTTTATATAGGAAATGGTTGATATGGAAATAGTTGTGGTGGAAACAGTTGCTATTGAAACGCTCGCTACAAAAACGGTTGCTATGTAAACGGTTGTCATGGAATTGGTCGCTATTGATACAGTTGTCATGGAATTGGTTGGTATGTATACAGTTGCTATGGAAACAGCTGCTCTGGAACCACTTGCTTCAAAAACGGTTGCTATGGAAAGGGTTGTTATGGAATTGGTCGCTATGGATACAGCTGCTATGGGGACGATTGCTATGGAAATAGTTGCTATGGAAACAGCTGTTCTACATTTTCTTGAGGCAAATAAAAAAAAAAGTATCCATCCCACCATACATGCCGGTGTAAGGCTGGTTGCAGTGACTGAGAAGTGTCAAGACTGACGCGTGAAAAAGGATCATCATGAATGTTGTGATGGTGGATGTAGTGTAGCTAATGTAAAATCAGAAATAAAGAACCAAAACGTAAAACTACGGCTACAAGTGGCTGCCCAACGTAGTGCCGGTAAATCCTATTTCGTGTACTAGTGTTTTTTCTCAGACTTTTCGGAGCAATCTTGTTGATTCTCTGCGTCTGCTTTTCGGCTTAGTTTGCCGCCAATCACCGACATTTTGGTGCCCTGTTAATGGAAAAGGAGAGTTCTCAAACTCAGCGATACCTCAGACGTGAATCTGCAAAAAGCCAACAACGAAACGTTGAATTATCCACCATGGCAACCAACATGGTAATGACACAGGAAATGTTACAACAACTGCTTGCAGGAGTAATGATAAACGTTCCGCGTAACCTGGAACCAGTGCCTGCACTCAGACCAGAAGGAAACTTTGTGGACTGCTAATCGCGCTTTTCGGGCAAACCTACAGAAAGTTTTGATGCCTTTATCGATGGCATTACAGTGTACAAACAGTGTGCAAATGTATCCGATGCAAATGTACTTCTCGGTTTATCCATGCTATTGGACAGTGATGCTGCAACTTGGTGGCAAGGTGCAAAAACAACTGCAACAACATGGAAAGATGCCATGGAAGCTTTGCAACATGCTTTTGGCAGAAACCAGTCTTCATATCAAATTTACCGTGAGCTGTTCTCTAGAGAACAAGGTAAGGAGCCTACAGCTATATTTATAAATAAAGCAAGAGCCCTTTTGTCTAAACTACCATCAACTGATGAGCCTATAAGATACCTATAAAGAGTCAAATTGATATGATATATGACCTCTTACATACTCGTATTAGACGAAATGTCCCACGTGATTCCATTGACTCTTTTGAGATGTTAACTACAAAAGCTAGAACCGTTGAGGCTAATTTTTCAGAAAACTTTGACATTAGTCATAGTACCTCATTGCCCAAAGTGAAAAATGAGGAGAAAGTTAAACCCTCACGTCCGAAATGTACATTTTGCCATAATTTTGGTCACACTATTGAAGCATGTCGTAAACATGCGCCTACAAAACCTACTGACGTTGTCAATACTTCCACCTCGAGTTCCACAGTGAAACCTAGTTTTTCTTGCTATGGATGTGGACTCGCCGGTTACCTTCGCAGTAATTGTCCACAGTGCCGAAGAACTCAAAGACCCAGTTCATCTGAAACCAATTCTGTGGATGTTTTAAACCTTGAATTTTGCTCAAGTTCGTACTCAAATGAAAAACCCCTTCTTGAGATTGAAATTGCAGGATTGCGACGCCTTGCTACTGTCGATACTGGAGCAAAGTACAGTATTGCCGGTGAAAAGCTGTATCAACATCTAAAACAAGTTAGCTGTCCCTCTACGAAAATGAGTTTGACAGTTTCTTTTGCAGATGGGGAACTTCGGAATGTATATGCTGTTCGCTTCGAATGTCAAGTGCAAGTGCAGAGCAAACTTTGGGCAATGCTCTTTAACGCAATACCCGAGTATACAAACTCAAAAACATTACTAGGATGTGACTTCATACAAATGTCAAATATTATTTTGGATATACCCCGAATGAGATGGCCTTTGCAGAAGAACCTGGAAATTTTTACAAATTTTGTGCACCACCATGTCAGTCGAATCATGGTTGTGAAGTTAATATTTTAAGTCAACACTTACACCTTCGAGAGGATGAATCTAGTGTAGACATAATCGAAGACGAACAACGCTTGCCGCTACAAAATTTAGTATTACTCAACAATGATGTTTTTGAAGCTTTTTCAGAACCGACTCCGTACGCAGAGCATTCCATAAATCTAACTTCGACTGAACCAACGTCATCGCCGCCCTATCGCATGCCACCTATGAAGAAGGAATACCTGAAAGAGGAGCTCGATAAAATGATTAAGGAAGGACTAATCGAAAAGTGTGAGTCTCCGTATTCAGCACCAGTGGTTTTAGTACCCAAAAAGAACGGTAAACGGCGCGTTTGCGTGGACTACCGTGCTTTAAATCGCATTACTATTTCTGACAGTTATCCAATACCACGAATGGACGATCTTCATGCCACCGGACCTAGTCCGTTTATGTCTACTATAGATCTGCGGTCAGGATATTGGCAAGTGTCAGTGAAACCCTCAGATAGAGATAAAACTGCTTTTATCTCTCCATTTGGCACCTTTCGTTTCACGCGCATGCCTATCGGGCTTAAGACAGCACCAGCGACCTTTCAGAGGTTAATTGACAAATTTCGAACCGGATTACCTGATATTACAATACTTGCTTATCTCGACGATATTATCATATTATCGCCATCTTTTCAGAAGCATATTGAGGACCTAAACAAAGTTTTTGCAAGACTGAGGCAATTTAAACTTAGTGCTAATCGTGAGAAATGTTCGTTTCTGTGTGCAAATGTAAAGCACCTTGGACACAGACTCACACGTGAAGGCATTGCAGCAGATCCCGATAAAGTTGCTGCTATAGCCAACTTACCACCGCCAAGAAATGTAAAGCACTTACTTAGCTTTACACAAACTGCCTCCTGGTTTCGACGCTTTATTCCAGAGTTTGTTGGAACAGCAAAGCCACTTACGGAATTGACTTAGAAGAACGCAGTGTGGAGATGGGGACACACTCAACAAAACTCATTTGACACTCTGAAGCGACTACTTACTAGTGCCCCAATATTGCGTCAGGCCGATCCAACTCAACTTTATGTGCTACGAACGGATGCAAGTTCATATGCAATCGGAGCATGTCTGCTCCAGGGGGAGGGCCCTAACGAACGACCTGTTGAATATGCAAGCCGCCTTCTCACACAAGCCGAAAGAAATAACTCTACAACGGAGCATGAGGCTTTAGCAGTCGTGTTTGCTGTTCAAAAATTTCGAGGATACATCGAAGGATGTAAAATCCGCATACTCACAGACCATCAGCCGTTACGTTGGTTACACTTAAATCTCCAAGTGGACGTTTATCACGATGGGCTTTGTTGCTACAAGGATTTGACTTGAATATTGAATATACACCAGGACGATGTAATGTGGTTGCTGATGCATTATCCAGGCCGTCATGCACCGGGAAAGCTGAATTTTGTGGTTTTTGCTCAGTTACCATCGACCTGCCTAAAATGTCTCTTGAAGACCTGCGCAAGAAGCAACTCAATGATCCTGATGTTAAAATCATTAACTGTTTCGAAAACTCTGAAAATCAAGTTGACCTAAAACGATGGACAGAGCGGGGGTTCAATGATGAATCCCGTGCTTTATCGTTACTCGTCTGATATTGACTCAAAGGACGCTCAACTTGTAGTACGAAAAGAGCATATTTCAGAAATTCTCTTCGAATGTCACGACTCCCCAGTTGCCGGTCATTATGGCCTTATCAATGATGACTATGAGACGCGACGTCACCAACCACATTAAGAAGTGCATCCAATGACAAGCTGGCTTTCTGCAGACTCCTGTGCTAGCTCGACGATTTGAGGTGTTGTCCGTGGACTTGTTTGGTCCTCTTCCGGAAGCTGAAACTGGAGAGAAGTGAGTGTATATCATTGAAGGCCCTACCACCAAATGGGTTGAACTTTTTGCATTAAAGTCAGCCACCGCCGAAGCCTGTGCACGAGTGCTTATCGATGAAGTTATCCTTCGCTATGGAGCACCACGGCGCGTCATAAGCGATAATCGCACCCAATTCGTGGAAGAAGTAATGCATTACGTCGCATACACCCTAGGATTCGCACAAAATCTTGTGCCGCTGTATCACCCAGAAGCCAATCCGGTCGAGAGACGAAATCGCGATCTCAAAAAATCCTTAATGAAATGAAAAAATGTTTCATAAATTTCCTTTTACGTGTGTAAAGAGCGGTTAGTCGGAAAATACCAATCTCTTTCTGAATGTATTGATAAAAAAATCAGCAGTAAAATAATTTCTGCATTTTCTTGCGGCAAATAAAGAAAAATCCTAATTGTTAAAATGAGAAAATGTTCCATAGATTTTCTTTTGCACGTATAAAGAGCGATCAGTCGGAAAATTTTAATGCATTGAGAACATGGAGAACATTTCATCATAAGTAATAGATTATCTATATTTTCTTGCGGCGAATAAAGACAACAATTCTACTTGGTACATGGGAAACTGTTCCATGAATTTTCTTTTGCGCGTGTAACGAGGGGTTGTAGAAAATTCCAATGTTGTGATAGAAAATGAAGAAAGTTGCAGCAAAAGTATGTATGGATTTTCTTTTTGGCGTAAAAAACCGTTTGTCGGAAAATTCTAATGCGGTAATAGAAAATGATTAAAATTCCTGTTAAGTAATATATTTCTGTATTTTCTTGCAACTAATAAAGAAAAATCCGACTTGCTGATTTGAGAAATTGTTCCATGCATTTTCTTTTTCGCGGACAATGCGGTTATTCGGAAAATTCTAATGTACTGAAGAAAATTTTCACAAATCTGAATTTTCTTTTACGCGGATAGAGGGCGGCCGCTGGTCAGAAAATGCCGGAAAACTCAGAAAATGGAAGGATGCAATTTTCCCGAATGAAATGAAAAAAGGGTGGCGCATTTGCGTGTATTGAACCATAGGCCAGCACAGTCGGCCACTCGTCCGGTTGTGTCGAGGACGCGTTGTAGGTCGGTTGGGGTGCTGGTGATGAGGGCGAGGTCGTCGGCGTATGCTAATGAGTCGACTTGTTCGCCGTGGAGGCCATACCCTAGACCAAGTTGGCAGACTGCCCGGAGGATGGGCTCGATTGCCAGGTTGAATATTATGATGCTGAGTGGGCACCCTTGCTTTACTCCAGCGTGGATGGCGACGGGGGCTGTTTGTCCTGTAGTGCTACGGATGGTCGTCTCATTATGGTGGTAGAGCTGGCGAATAATTTGGATAGCGTCACAGCTCAGTCCTACCCAGTCCAGTGCGGCAAAGATGGTGTCATGTGGGATGGATCCGAATGCGTTTGTTAGATCCAGCCACGCGATGCTTCACTGGTGCTTGAGTTGTCGGGTGTCCACGATGATAGCTTGGGTTGTGAAGTTATGCTCGGAGCACCCGTCTACGGGCATAAATCCCTTTTGATTGGTGCTAATTCGTCCGTTCCGGGTGGCCCAGCGGCCGAGCCGTTCGGCAAGGCCTGAGCTGTAGATCTTTGCGATTGTGTCGCTTAGTGATATTGGTCGCCAGTTGGAGAGTCGCCCCTGTCTCCTTTCTTGTGGATGAGGGCTGTGTTTGACCTGGTCCAGGCTTGTGGCAGGTGTCCGAGGGGCCTGACGCTTTCGAAGATGGCGCTGATGATATGGCAGCCGGGGTCAAATTTTTTCCATACCATGTACCGTAGGCCGTCCGGGCCGGGTGCGGTATTGCTGCATCGTCTTAGTCGCGTCCAAATCTCTCTGGGAGTAAAGGCGATGCTGAACGGGTTGCGGTCGGTTTCGGGAACGTCGGTGAGGGGAGGTATCTCGGGCGGAAATCCTTCCCTTGTTAATGGTCGGGGGCCGAAGACGGCAGTAAAATGTGCCTGTAGGTCTTCGCTGGGGATTTCGCAAAAGGGCGAGTCTCTTACCGTGACTTCCCGGAAGGCGCGGGGTCGCGACTGGCGGTATATCTTTTGGATGCGGGATGCGACCCGGGCGTCTTAGCGCTGGCGCTGTCGCTGTTGAGGTGGGTTGGCGGGCTGTTCAGGCGGCCGATGGGGTGGCCGACGTGCTTCAGTTGTGCGCTTATTTATTTTTATTATTTCCCCAAGAAGTTGCTGCATCATTTGCTCGAGCTCACTGAAGCGTTGTCGCCAGTCGCGTTGTCTTGGGGTTTCCCGGGGGTGTGGATCTGCTTGTGCTTTGTTGACCGGTGCCCCGTTCCGGGGGGGGCGGAGTTGCTCTACCGCTGATGGGCGTGTCGTCTGCGCCGGGCGGTGATGACCGCGTGTCGGGTGACCGTGCTGTGGGGGATGCTATTATCGGTGCTTGTTGCTGGTGGCGCTCGGTGGTTACTGTCATGGGGGGTCGGGTGTGGGTGGCGTCCCCAGAGGTAGTGGCGCGGTTAGTGGTCCTGATCACGCGGGTGGTCCGCCGGCTGGCAGCAGCGCGATTACGGCGGGGGCTAGGCTTGGGCGTCGGCTGAGGGTTGGGGCATCGAAAATGGATGTAATGACCGTCGCCGGTGCAGCGGATTGGGTGGTGAGGTGTCGGCGGTGCTTACCGCTAGATTCAGGCCTTGACGAAGCAGTAGTTCCTGTGCGGTTGCGGCGTGGGGGTGGCTTGGGCTGCCGGCCCGGGAACGCCGACTGCCGACAATGGAATTGGCCCGAGATGACGCGGTGGTGGTTGCAGAGGTCCGAGTTGCCGCGACAATGGAATTGGCCCGAGATGACGCGGTAGCGGCGGCTGTAGTCCGGATTGCCGTGACGATGGAATTGGCCCGAGATGGCGCGGTGGTGGCGGCAGAGGTCCGGGTTGCCGCGACAATGGAATTGGCCCGAGACGACGCAGTGGCGGCAGCAGTGGTCCGTTCTGGAGTGGCCGGCCAGTACTGCGTAGTCGCGGAGGCTGTGGCCCCAGTTGTAGTGGGGTTGACCGTGGCCGGGGGCTGCGGCATTCGACTTCTCTGGACATTGAGTGCGCCCACTGCGGTGATTGGCTCTGCAGGTGCCGGCGGTGACTGGGCGGTGGAGCTTCTGCAGGTGGGTGACCACTTCTGGTGGGCATTGCAAGCCTTCAGCGTCTCGAACATCGTCCTGCAGTGGTTGCATCTGAAGACCAGGCGGTGGATATGGTATCGCCGGATGTGCTTGGATATGTCCCCGTGGCGCTTGTAGGTCTTCGGTACTGGGTGGCAGATCCGGCAGGCGACCGTTTCCGGAATTAGCACGTCCAGGGTGTAGTCGGCGAGCTGATGGGCTTCGTGTGGGAGGCTGGCTGGCTGGGTGTTGTTGATCTCGTCTCGTGTCGCCATAATGGTTCTGGTGCTTCAGTGAATTGGAGCCGAAGTGCCGGATGGCGACTCCTGAGGTGGTCGCTGGTAAGCCCTGGCGTAGTAATGATCCAACTGGAGAGTGAGGGCTGGCAATAATCAACAGCCCCCTCTAGAGGATGAAGAAAGATAGCTGGCAATAATCAACAGCTATCTTGTATGGACACTCACTACACTTCACTGACTAAGACCCGTGGTTGTCTGTTTCTACCGACAGGCTGGCAATGATCAACAGACATGTCACGCAATTAAGCTGATAAGAACAGATATGAATTTTTATTAGCGAATGCTTCAAGCTTTGCCATCAAAAAAGAAAAGGTGTTTGATGGATATAATAGAAAAGGCAGCCAGTGCCAAGTTCTTTGTTATGTGGATGGAATTCAGATCAATTGATGGATCGCCTCAATTTGCCTCCTCGTACTGGCGTTTGCCGGTAACGTGCTCCACGTAGATGTCCCGACGCCAGCGGATGGTGTCCATGCACATGAGTCGTCGCATCAGGTGGCAGTAGCGTCCCACTTCTCCGCCCTGGTGGCCTCGAAAGCCTGGTATCGATTCTCGAATGAGATCGCGACGTCCACTAGGGTCATCGTTTTGATGTTATTATTTATAATTAGCAGGTCAGGCCGCAGTCCGTCAGCGAAGCCGGGCACCGTGCTGTTGACCTTGACCACTGTGTTGTCAGGTGGTTTGAATGCCTTGGTCAACCTTTCCAGCACAGCGTTGTGTCGCTTGGTCATGGCAACGAAGTGCGGTTTGTAGTGGTTGAGGACATGCGGCAGGGTCTCATTGGCATGTCCACACCTGCGGCACCTCTTGTCATCATTCCCATGCCTCCGGGCTCCGTCGAGTGGGACGCAGTCCAGTATTGCCCTGTGGACAAAGCATCATTCGGCAAACCTGGTGAAGTATCGGCCCTGTAAAAAGTGATTAGATGCAGTTGCAGCTGACGTCACCTGGTGAACTTTGCCCTGATCGGGTTTGGCCAGGAGTTGTTGCCGGTAAGCTTCCCTGGTGACATTTTTCAGGGAAGCCTCTACGTCCTTGGTGTTGACTGTGCATATGTTGATGCTCACCTTCAGCTTGCCGTCCACTGAGATCCACTCGACATAAGGGTGCCTCCTCCTAAAGCGGGTTGTGACAGTTCTCAGCCGAGTGAATGTGTTGGTGATATCATTTGATTCCTTTTTAAAGTCTCCGGCCATAGATCCATTCTGATAGTTGGCTAGCTCGCTGTTGGTAGCATGTCTTCGGAGGCGTTGATCTGCAGACCGTTGCAGCAGTGATTTGGCCAGGTTTCCCACTGCTACTGAGTTTAGCAGTCTTGCCCCGTGCACTATTTGGCAAATATCGGCCATTTGGTTAACCCTCCCCCCTCCCCAATTTGTAGCTCATGTAGAGGGGTTCCACGCTGGCTCGTTTGGGCAGGTTCAGCCATTTTTTTGCGGCAGTTTTTAGCTCCCTGTCAAATTTGGAGAGTTCGTTCTTTGGCACTTCGCCATTTTTCAGGTGGAGGGAGAGGCATGGAAGCACAAAAGTGTTGATGGCGTCACATTTTTGCCATGGTGCCAGTAGAGAGTTGTTGACTTTCTCTAAGTCCTGCCTCATTGCTTGGAGCACTTTGTCTGCGGAAATAGCTACGTGGTAGCCCGTGGGAACTCCAAGGTGTTCGTAGACATCGTGCTCCCCCAAAATTGCTGGCTCGCCGCCTTGAATGTAGAATGGTGTGGTGATGGCTTGTTTGCGTCGACCGTCAATATGCAGGGTCGCGCATTTCTTTGTGTTAAAAGACAAACCTGCCCATTCTGCCATTTCCGATGTTGAATCTAGCAGTCGGTGGAGATCTAGTGGACCTTTAGCGACTATGGCCATGTCATCAGCGTATGCCAGTGAATTAATCTCGCCTCAAACCAGGTTGTAACTGCCCCCAAATGCTGTGATGGTGTGTAAGCTAAGGTTCGATCGCCAGATTGAATATTATTGGTGATAGCGGGCATCCCTGCTTTACTCCGGCCTTAATGTCAATGGCAGGAGTTGGGCCAGTGTTGCTTCTGATCGATGTTGAATTCTCCTTGTACAAACGTCGGATAACGTCTATCGAGTTTCCATGCAGGCCGGCCCATTGCAGTGCCTGGAATATAGTTGGATGGGGTATAGAACCAAATGCGTTCACAAGGTCCAGCCAGGCCACACAGCACTGTTTTCGGTTCCTCCTTGCGTCGGCAATTATAGATTGCAGAATAAAATTATGTTCAGCGCATCCATCCATCTGTAGAAATCCCTTCTGGCTTTCGCCCAATCTGTTTTTTCTTGTCGTCCATGCGCCCAGTTTCTCAGCCAACACCGATGCGTGGATCTTGGATATTGTGTTCGATAGTGATATAGGCCGCCAGTTTGTTACTTCTCTGCGACTACTCTTTTTGTGGATTAGGATAGTCAGCGAAGTTGTCCATGCCGTTGGGGTGTATTGCAGGAGTTTGATACAGTTCAGGACTGCTGTTATGATGTGGGCGCCTACATCAAATTTCCTCTAAGTTAAGTATCTCACACCATCGGGTCCGGGCGCGGTGTTGCTGCAACGGCTGATTCGTTTCCACACTTTAGCAGGCGTAAAATCTGCTTCGAATGGGTCACGGTAATTCACGTTGTGCACCGGCGGTAATTGTTTTGTTAGCATTGGCATTGCTGCGGTTTGTTGTTTGCCAATGCTAAATACCTGTTTGAAGTGCGCGTGCAGGTCGTTGCTCGGTATTTGGCAGAACGGTGAATCAGCGTTAGTAATCTCCCGGAAAACACGCTGGCGGTTTTGGCTATATAGCTTCTGGATTCTTGAGGCATCCTGGACGTTATAATTGTTTTGCCTGGGACGGTTTGACTGGATTTGTTGTCCTGCTTGGTACCTTCTTGGATGTGGAGTTTCTCGAAGGAGCTCGTCCGGTTTGAGTTCCTTCATGAGCTCCCTGAAAATCTCCTCAAATTCCGGGCCTTTTTGCACCTGTGTAAATCTGTCTATCCAGAACCGTTGTTTGGTGGTGGTTGGGTGTGCTTCCGGGGGACTGTCGTTCTGCGTTATGAGGTCCATAGTTTCTTTTGCAGCTGGTTTGTGTTGGTTACCAAGTGTGGAAACGGGCGCATGTGATTCCTGGGGCGAGATTTCGATTGACCTTTGCCTCTCTGTTGAGGTTGTTCGCAGAGTATGTGTTGTCGATAATGGTTCTGGCTCGTGAGGGACCATCTGCCTTCTGGTGGCTTTTCGTCCATTTTTTGGCAAATCCGCTATTTGACGTGTGTCGGCAGTGTCCTGATCACGGCTAATTTGTAGATCATTCATTGGTGGAGGATGGCTGATTATCGTTGAAGTTGCCGATGTTGAGGCAGTGGCGGGTGAAGTCGTCTGCGCAGTTCCCCTTGTCCCTCTGGGCACCCGGCTTCGTCTTACCTGGACTGCTCCTTCGGTTGCTGCTGGTAATGGTGTTGGTGGCGCCGAGTCAAGGCTATGCATGGCACTGCAGTGTGTTTGGTGTGTCTTGCAACCCTTAAGTGTCTCGAAGATTTCACTGCAATGCCGACACTGGAATACTAGACGCGACAAGTGGTAGCGTCGTAAGTGCTTGCTGAGGTCCCCGTGTCTTTTGTACCTTTTTGGCACTGGAGCACAGATGTGACACTCCTCAGCTAGCGGAACGCTCAGGGGGTAGCTTGCAAGTGTCTCCTCCATTTCCTATTGGCAGAAGTCGGGGGGATGCCATTACGCAGTCCATTTTGCGGCATGTTAGGGTAGGCGGGTTGTGTAGTGGCTCTCCGGCCATGACTTTTGAGGGTCAAATGCATTTCTGCCGTAGGAAGACACGAGGTCTTTGTTGGTTCGAATTAGTGAACTGTATAAATAAAACAACTGAAATTAACTTTATCGTCGGTCTGACTATATTTCAGGATAATGTAGTGGTTACAAAATAGGTTTCTTAAGTTGTACCTTTACCGGCGACGGCCAAATGTAAAAGTCTACTCGAAAAAAGCGTTGCGCACAGGGCTAACCTCCCTTACAGACCATTGGCGAGGTTGCCGCTAAACCTTGATACTAAATTCCTATGCATAGGAATGGCGGAGTTGCCTTTCTTAAAAATAATTAATGATTAAAGGCCTAACATGCCGGCCACCTTGAAATATTACTATTTCAACAACATTTACCGCCCATATTATTGAACCGGCAAAACACACAATTTCGAAATTGGGCGTTTATAAAATGCACCACCAGCACAGTTCACACTCACTACACGTGTTATGCCGTCTCGACCGGGGTGCAGCTGGACGACTTTTCCGGTTTTCCATTTGCTGACTGGAACATTGTCCTCCTTGATGATCACCAAGCTGCGAATCGCTAACAGACATACATACATACATACGTACATACATAAAACATTTATTAAAAATTACAGTAAAAATTTCACGCCAAGACGGATAAACGCCGCAGCTGTGGCTAGCCTGATATTCGGCCCAGTTCCCTCAGTTCAGCATGTCTAAATGGCAGCCCACCGTTTCATTTCCTGGGGTTACCCTTACATGGACGTTCGCCGTTGTGGCATCCGCACGACAACGAAAGGAGAGCAATCTTTAAATGGCGGTTTTGTTTTATTCAGGGGCATCCATTGAGGGAAAAAGGTCTTCCTAACGGGAAGCCAAAAACCCCTTTTGCTTCGGCCTTTCAGTCTGATTCTGCCAGCCGTGGCGTTAGCCAGCGGTTGTTTCAACGAATATATATGGCCTAGGCCACGCCTCCTCGCTCCGATAGGTGCAGGACCAGCCTGCATCCCTCGGAACAAGTCAGCGTGGATTCGGTCAGTCGCGTCATGTTGGACTTTTGTGCGTTTCTAGCCTGCTAGGAACGAGTAAACCTGCATTATGCAGGAAATGTTCGCCTGTTGTCACGTGTTGTCGGGGACAAAATCCGCATAAAATATGGGCAGTCGCTTATACAGGGGACCGTGCGTTGGGCGATCGTTTGCTCTAACTTGGGTAAGATTTCTCGTCAGGACAGAGCCTTGCACTCCGCTATGATAGAATTTGGCGGAGATGGTATCTATATAGTCGCCTATATAGGCCATCCCTGTAGCTTCGTGCAGTTCAGTTATTCTTGTGTATCTGTCAGCGGATAAGACGCCTCTTAGGAACCTGTTTTGGGTCACCTGAAGACGCCGCGTGGTGGTGTCGCTAACAGAGTGCCAGATAGGGGAGCCGTATGTAAGTAAGGGCCTTATAGTGGAGGTGTAGAGCAGAAGTTTATTTCGAGGTGATAGGATAGAATTTGGCGCCAGAAGAGAGTATAACTTTCTTCGGGCCATGGCAGTCTTTTGTACAGCATAGTCAACATGCTTATTGAAATGGAGTCGGGCGTCTAGTTTGAATCCCAGGTATTTCACCTCTTTTGCTGGTTTGATAGGAGTATTTTTGACCACGAGTGGTGATAAGATTTTGTTGTTAGTGAATTTGCGCGAAAAGATAATAAGTTCCGTCTTCCTGAAATTCACTTTAAGTTTCCATTTGTCAAGATAAGGCGTCAATAAACTCAGTTTATGTGCAATGCGAGATTTCGCAGCCTGAGCATAAAAAGACGATGCGTAGATAGCCGTATCATCAGCGTATAGTGCTATTTTTGTAGTGGGAAGTTTTGGAATGTCTGCTGTGTACAATGTATACAGCAGCGGCGAAATCACTGTTCCTTGTGGTACTCCTGCCGCGATGCGTCTTTAGGCAGAAGTGGAATTCTCCACTTTCACCTGGATGGAACGGTTTTTTAGGTAAGACGCTATAAGGGAAACTAGGTAGAGTGGCAGTGAATGCACGGCAAACAACTTGTAGAGCAGGCCTGTGTGCCAGACTGTGTCAAAGGCCCTTTGCATGTCGAGAAGCAGCATAACCGTACTTTAAAGCTTATTAAATGCTGCATAGGCATCCGTTGCGATCCTAGCAGTCTGCAGCGTTGTGTTGTGTCTTGCGCGAAAGCCAAACTGCTCATCCGGGATTAAACTTTGAAGTTCGGCTTCTCGGTTAATTTGCCGAGGGTGTTCAAGAGGGAAATTGGCCTATAAGAGGCGGGTTCGGTCGGGTTTTTGCCCGGCTTTAAGATGGGGATTATTACAGCGTTTTTCCAGTCCTGTGGGAAGTGCTGCAATTTAAGGACTGCATTGACTATTTGTACTATTAGCACAATAGTTTTCCGCGGTAAGTTTTTGAGGAGTAAATAAGGGATGCCGTCTGGCCCGGGGGCTTTTCGGCTAGGGAGGCGCCGAAGACACGATTGTATCTCCGACGGGGTTGTTATATAGGAATGCAAAATCGAGGGTGGTATAGGATACTTCCGTTCTACAAAAACAGCGGTCTGTCTTTCTATTTCGTTATCCTGACGGGCTGGTTGGACCTTGTGTACTTCTGCCAAAAAGTCGGCGAGCAGCTCGCACTTGTCACTGGTGGTAATATAACTCCGCCCCTCTTTTTCAAGAGCGGGGACTTGCTCATAGCCTTTTCGCAGACTTCTCGACAGTTTCCACAGAGAATTGTCACGGGGAGTCTGATTTCGGAGTTTCTCCGCCCAGGTATCCTGTATGCGGAGATTTCGCGCTGTATGTCTCGTGCAAGCTCTGCTGCCATTATGCGATCGGCAGATTGCCTGAATCGCTGCCAACGCTTCCTGATTCGATTTTTCGCCTTAATAAGGTCCAAAATTTCCTCAGGAAGATTGTCGCGCCGCGGTCTGTTCGGAACTTTTTTGGCCAAAGCTTGCTGTGTCCGTTGTATATTCCTGGTCAGACCTTTTACCGCATGCTCTAGAGCTTCGACAGTATCAATCTGGTCCCGAATACACGTCAGGTCTTGTAGTCGTTTTTGATATTCGCGAAAATCGAAATTTTCGTATGAATATCGAAAGTCGTTAGTTTGTGTGCGCTTTAAATCCCTAATGTCGAGGTAAATGGGCAAATGGTCACTGCTGAGGGCGTCTATAACCACCATCTACGTGAGATTGGTGAGTCCTTTGGCAATTCCGAAGTCGAGGTAGGATGGATTCCCTCCACTGTTCGGGTAATGCGTTGGGGATGAAGTGGGCAGAACGAGTAGGCCATTGTCGCGAACGTAGTCGGCTAGCAAAATGCCGGATGAGGGTTTAGGTCCAGGGTTATTGAATAGTGGATGGCGGGCGTTGAAATCTCCCACTAGCAACACCCTATTGGTGTTTATGTAAAATGGATCGACATCAGCGGCCTGTTAGCGTACGGTGGAGAAATAGCCACAGTAGATCCAAACTCCATCAGGAAGTTCAACGCCGACGTTCTCTATTGATGACTGCCTGTGTGGCAGTCTCCTGTATGGAATTGACGTTTTGACCGCTACCCCACCCCTCCCCTTAAACCGGGCCTATCGGCACGTTCGAGCCTGTACCCCCGAATCCTAAGTATATCCCCGGGGCGCAACCATGTTTCGACAATCTGTGCGGAAACGAAGAACCTGTCCGCTTTGATTACTTCCTGTAAGTTCACCTGCGATGCCACATCGGCGAATTCCCGATGCAGGGTGCCCAGAGTGGCTACTGCGCCAGCGTTCATGCCTTGGTTAGTGGGGGGTCTTGGTTGGGGACCATTAGCTGCGATGGTTTGACCAGGCTGCGTGGCCCTGATGGTCATTTTGTTTCTGCCAGGGAGCGGCGGAAACTCGTTCGGGCTCGGGATGGGCTGCCTAGTCCTGCTGGCTTCTGGGTGGGGAATCGGGCCTGCGGCTCGGAAGGTCTGCCCCCACGCTGGTCTGGACGGAAGTGGTGCCGCCAGGAACTGCCTTTGCGGTTTTTCAACCATGGGGCATGCTTCATCAAAGCTCCGGTGGGGACCAATGCAATTGGCGCATTTTAGCGCCGATCCCGGCGGGCACGATGTTATTTCGTGGGGGCCCGCACACTTGGAGCACTTGAAGTGTTTGTTGCAGTTGCCTGATACGTGTCCCCAGCCCTGGCATCGGCGGCACTGCGTCAGGGTTCGTTGGATCTTCCTGGTTTCCCAGGAGACCCTGACATCGCGGATCACTTTGGCGGTGGTGGCGAGTTTCCGTAAGGTGACCGAATCGTCGGTGACAACCAGGTACAGGGGCCTAAACTGGGTCTTCATTCGGAAGACGTTTTTCTATGGAAAACCCCTTTGCCTCGAGGTCCTCCTTGATGTGAGAAGTCTCCACGTTGCCCTCGAGCCCCCTTAACACAAACGCGTGTGTTCGCTGGTTTGCGGGTGCGTAGGTATGGAACTGGCTGCTTTCTGCTTCCAGTGACCGTTTGACCGCCGCCCAGTCTAATATGCAGCTGCAGTAGACTATCAGCGACGCTTTCGTGTATTTTCAAGTGAATGGCTTATTTGTTATTGATTTTAGGCCATTCACTAGCGCGCTGCTGGGCTTTCCCACGATGACGATTGGTGGCGGTTTTTCGGCCTTCTTCGCCGATTTGTTGAGCGAAGCAGCCGCTTTGGCAGCCAGTTCCTCATGCATGGTTTGGGTCCCGCTGGTGGAGGGTTGAGGCTCAATCTCCAAGGGGTCAGTTGCCGGTTGGATTGGCGAAAAGCGGTTTTCAGTTGTTATTGCTGGGTTTGCCGGTGTGGTCAACAGTGTGCTCCACGGCACCGTTTTCCGTGGCACCATAAAGGCCTCACCGCTGTGACCCGACTTGTCATCGGCCACTGTTTGGCGCACGGCTGAGTCTTTTTCAGCCATAGCAACAGCTCCCCGCTTTTCTTTATTCTGCTGGTAGTTCGTGGCGCGCTGTGATTGGTCCGTTGGTGGTTCTGGGGCAATCTCGTTCGTGACTTTTTCTGGCTGGTGCTTCGGTTTTTTCTTTGTGTTAGGGGGGCTCACCTTGTCCAGCTTCCGTTTGGGTACAGCCCCTGTAGAGATCTGGGAGTTTAGCAGGAGCATTTTCCGTGCAGTTGGGTGCTCGGCCTTCAGGTGATTGACCGCCAGCGACCACTTTGGTGGTTTGCCTGCTCTGTAGGCTGCTGTAAAGTCCGCTGATATTGCTTTGCAGCGGTCGCAATTTTTATTGACTCTCAGCAAGCGGAAAACCTGCTTAAGTTTTTCGATCTTTTGTTCCTCGTCCAATTGGAGGAAAGCGTCTGCTGATGCAGCGCTACTGGCGAGCGAACTTAGAGACGACAATGAGATTACGGACTCATCGTCGTCTTCGTCGGCGGATTCTAAAATGTTTATGGATTCCGCCACAACGGAGAACACTTATACTGTTAATAGTGTGTCGCAAAAAACGCAAAAGAAACTATCGCACGTAAACTATGGTCAACAATCCGAGAGCACGAGAAACAATTTTTCGCACAAGCGGATCGTACCACGGCTAGTTGAAGACTGACAGCTCGAAGCTAACAGACTCGAGTGAGACTTCTTCCACTTAAGCCGAGACTGCAGTTCGGAGATGTACTCCACATCGCAAGACGCTCATACTTGTTTAAGCGATTTGCTTCGATGATGGTGTGATCTGGTTCTGGAATGGCTTTCAGTGGCTTTCCCACCAGAAAATGTGCCGGAGTAAGAGGCGTAAGGTTCTTCGGATCCGTAGAGAGCGGTGATAGAGGTCGGAAAACTCCCTCAATTTGAATCAAGACCGTGCAGGAATCCTCATAAGTGAGACTAGCATCACCAACAATTCGTTTAAGGTGATATTTAAAGCTCTTAACGCCTGCTTCCCATAACCCACCAAAATTAGGCGCTTTAGGCGGATTAAAATGCCAGGATATTCCCCTTGCCAACAGAGTTGCAGCTATTTCATCGGAACCTGATTTAATAGTCTCAAAGAATATTGAACTTGCTCCTACGAAAGTAGAGCCATTGTCTGAGTAGATATGTAAAGGATTTCCACGTCTTGAAATGAAACGTTTTAACACCGCGATAAATGAAGCAGTAGTCAGGTCGCTGACCACCTCTAAATGAACACATTTAGTGCTCATGCACACAAATATACAAATAAAGGCTTTCATTATTTTTGGGTTTCTCGTTTTCCTGTCCCTCATAGAGATTGGACCAGCATAGTCAATGCCCGTATGTGTGAAAACAGGTTGAAAAGAACTGAGACGACAATCAGGCAGATTCCCCATTTGGTAAGCTTGTGTAACTGGCTTAGCCCGGAAACACACCACACAGTTTCGTACTATAGATCTTGCGATCCTACCACCAGAAATTGGCCAATATCTTTGACGAACCGAATACAACAGTTGTTGCTGGCCGCAGTGTAACAATCTTACATGTTCTCGTCTGAGAATCAACAAAGTCAAATGATGTTGAGAGTCAAGAGCAATCTTTTATATGATCTGTCTCTGGAAAGACCCAGCTGATTTGTGGTTTCTTTCAACGGAATTTTGACAATGAATCGGCCGTCAGAATTGCGTGTTAAATTACTTACAAAGTGATCTTCACAGTACTGTTCAGATTTAGACATAACTTTGCCAACACCCTCGCATTCTTCTATCTCCCAAAACCTTTTCAAATTACGATCAACTGTCTGCTCAATCGAATGACACGCCAATGCTTTCGCCTGAGGCTTGATAGTACAATATCCAGCGACAATCCAACCCAATCCAGTCTTTTGAAGCACTGGCATACCAGGATTAGGGATCTGTTCCATAAGTAGGATTCTGAAGAAAACATCGTTACCCAATAACATATCGACGGGACCTCGTACATTAAATGACTCTCGGCCAATGAAAGGTTTTTGGGAATGTTCCATCCCGAAGGATCAAAGCAAACAGACGGTAAATCCTGAGTAATTTTCGATATAACCAAACAAGAAATAATTTCTTTATAATCATTATTTACATTCGAGATGATAGTAACATTCACCTTGGAGGTTGACGTGGTGGACAATGCTTGACCTCCACGATGAATTGTAAAATTGACGGATTGTTTTTCGAGTCCAAGTTTATTGCTTAAGCTTTCCGAAATAAAACTGCTTTGCGACCCTGGATCAAGACAAGCGTCTAGAAAGCGGCCGGAATTATTGCACCAAACCAATCAGGGTCGCTCTTTCTCCAACCCATCAGGGTCACTTACTGAATTTACGGCGGGTATTTCAAAAAGAAGAATAAAAGTTTCCCGGTGAAAATATAAGATTTTGAACAAGAAATGTACAGGGTGTTTGGTAAGTCGATGCATTCCTTGCAGGGGGTGATAGTGCGAGTAATTTTGGATATATTTCGTTAATATACATGTTCCGAAAACCATTAGTTTCTGATCTACAGGGTGTTAAAGATTGAATAAAAAAAGTGTTATTTATTAATATTTCGGAAACCGCTTGGAATATTATAATGAAATTTGCCAGGCTTTCGCAACTAAGACCAATACACGTTTCGCGATAAAAATGTTGTTTCTATCTTTTCTAGTGGCGTGGGTACAGGCACGTCTGTAGATAATTTTAAATAGAATAAAGTTACGCCACTGATTTTTCTAAAAATAAATAATATTTTTTAAGTTACTGTTTAATTGCGAAGAGAAAAGTTCTCTTGACTTTTTTTTCTACAACGTCCCGTTTGCGAGTAAATAAATTAAAATCGATTTATTGCATTGCTTAATCGGGTTGTAGTTAAGTAGGGTTTAGTATAAAGACAAAAATTGAGCAGTAGGATTGTATCAATTTAATTACAAAAATTGTTACTAGCCGCAGTTAACATCAATCTTAAAATTTCTTTATTTGTGTTTTACCTATTAGATTAATTTACCTGTTAATTAAAATTGTTTAAAAATAAAAAAACAAATAAAGAAACTCTAATAATTTTACTTGCGTAAATTACGATAATTATACCTCGGAAGTGGTGCATTTTAGGGCACATAGTTATAGGCAGAAAATTTATACTAATTATGAAAAAAACTCGAGTTTGTAAATTTTATTTTTGCTTCTAAACCCTTAACTAAGGAAGGGAGGAACTTAACTTAGCTAAAGTCCTTACTTGTAAGGACTTTATCCCTAAACTTATAGTCGAAAAGTGTTGATATATATATTATCTGCATGGCCACAGAAGATATCATGTCTACCCTGAACTGTTTTCGAAAAATTAACGCTTGAAAATAGCGATCTTGGCCTTTCGGAGAACTTTTTATGTAGAGAAATATGGAAAGACTCATAATGTATGCTCAAATAAAATATCAAATAAACGCAATTACTTTATTTTCTAACAAACACTTTATTTCTTTATTAATTGTAAATTAAAATTATAAAATACAATATTTAAAAAAAATTGTTGATTCTTTGGCTAGATAGGTAAGTATAAAAACTTACGTATACAACTAAAAGAATCATTAAGCTGGATTTATAGTGGCCGTAGCACAAGACGTAAGACGTAATATACAAAACAATTAATTAATATTAATTTTATTTATTTTTAATTTATTATATAATATTAATATATATTATATTTATATATTATTTAATATTAATCAAGTTAGCTACAGCTACCAGTCCTTTTCTCGGTAAGTTCTTCAGCATTTTGTTGGTAATTCCATCTCTCCCAGGGGATTTCTTAGCTTTGATTCTTCTGATGATGGCTGCAACTTCTGCTGGCGAAGTTGGAGGGAGGTGGCTCTTCACTCCGAAGGTTCCTTACTGTCCTTTTGACAGTTGTTTCGTGGTGTGGGTCATTATTTGGGTGGTGGTTTACCCTGGCCTCTAACTCGATTGCTTTCGCAAACGCCTCAGCTTTGCCGCCATCTGTGAATACCAAACCTTGAGTTCCGTGAAGGCGTTGTGTTAGGGCTACTATGAATGCATACACTGTTATTCATTGATTTATTTTCTTACGTCTTACGTCTTGCGTTACGGCCACTATAAATCCAGCTTTACTCTACGATAAAATTTGAGAATAAATCAATTTCTTTTCTTTTGAAGAGGGTTTTCCAATACGAGCGACACTTTGCTGTGCCTTCTTCTTTTTGGGAAACAGTCTCAATTGAGGTTCCATTAATTTATTGGCAGGTTCCTTTTCAGCTTTTGCTTTTTCTACTAAGTTTTTGTTTAATAAAATTATATTGTTAAAGTTGTCGAGTACTTGAACTGTTGGTCCCATAGGTAAAATTTGGCTTCGAATATATTGTAAACTTTCAGAGCTACTTGCATTGTCAATTATCGTGATGATCATATCCTTTAATTTAGCTTTTTCTAAATCATTGTTTGAGACACGTTCCTTCTTTTTTGCAACTTCTGATATGATGATATTTTCAATGTCATTGTTGCTGGTCCGTTGACTACCAGCTTGTTGAATTGCATCTCTCGTTAATGGAAATTTGCCAACACTTCCTTTCCTTGTGCTACAAAATAGATGAATATGTTTACATATGTTCCACTGGATAGCGTTATCACTACAACTACAACCGAACTGATGAATGCAACAATCACACTGTGTACATTTCGAGCGGCATTTGCATGTTTCAAAATGGTCGTCTGCTTTCTCTATAAAATATTTAGACTCATTTTTGGATTTGTGTAGATCCAACCTTGTTCACTTTGCATTAACTTGCTTGAATCTAATGTTATGCTTTTTTGATGTCTGTCTCTAACAGCTTTAATTTTACTCGTTACTTTCCCTTTGTGATGAATAACTAGTTGATCAAAAAGGCGGTCTCTTATAAATTTTTGCAATATATAAATTAAATGATCCAAACGTTTAATCTTCTTTTGGCTGCAATAAATCTCTTTGATGGTTCGATGCATTCTTTCTAAGTGCATGTTTGTATTCAGTCCAGAGTGAAGGCGGAAACAAAATGTCCAAGAAAAAATATTATTTTCATAGTTATTAAAAAAATAGTTTGCAAAATCTTTAGTTTCCGAATTGTTACTTAAATAGTTTTTGGCTCCGGAAAATAACTCCTAAAATTGTTTTTCGTCTGTTTCTTCAAGTAGCGTTCTAAGTATTTTGTACACCTCTGCTTGACATTCTCTATTTTTTATTTTGGATAGATTTTTCCTCCAGGCTTTATCAACATGCCAGGAACAATACAATCGTCTTTTTGGAAGGGGCATGACTGACTGAAATCCATTAAAAAATGAATCATCCATATCTGACATGAAATTTTCTGCATTTAAGTCCCCAATTCTTCCTTTAATTTTCGAAAAAAAAAGTTGCGATACAAATGTGTCAGTTCTGTTAGTTAACAAAAACACACAGGGAAAACCTTGATTCAGATCGTCGAGAACTAATAATGTAATTAGTTCAAATCCATATTGGTTTAACCCATGTGTTCCATCGATGCATAAAGTCTTGGAGCCAAATTTTTTTAAAATTTCTGCTTGAGCCTCGTTCATTATAATCAATACAAAATCGTCAGAATTTAAATTTGGAATGTCAAGATCAATTCGCCCTTGAGTTTTGTAATATAGTACGCTTGATACTGGATATTTCTGCTCTTGTTGCACCCACCCTTCAACACTAATTGCATCATTTTTATGGTTTTCAAATGAAGTACGCAAATTATATTGCTTTTCAATATTTAAGAGATCCTTCCTAGTTAATAAATGTATTCGCTGCAGTTCGTCTCCTAAAAATAAACATTGAGTTTAGATGGAATATACAAATATATATGTGTACTCTGCATTTTGATAGATTGTTGTTAATGTTAATTTACTTTAGTGTAACATACCTTCATATAGAGATTGCCTAATTTCATCTAAAATTCGATTAAACGATATTCCAGATGCAATCTTCTGCGCAATAGAATTTTTGTTTTCACCAGTTAGTTTCAGGTATTCCAAGTCCATTTCATGCGTATGCGTTTTTATAATTGAAATCTCGCATTCATCATTTTTCTCCTGAAAATTTTATTTTAATTTAATGTTGTAAGTAGGTAATACGATAATAGCAAGTTATTGCAAACGATACGATAACACCACCGTGAACGCTAAAGCCCCCTGGGTCATTAAGGAAAACATAGAGCACAGGTCAGTTATGTACGAAAATGTATTTCATAGAGCTTTACTGCGTTGTTTTAAATTTGTTAGTACGAAATAACAGTACAGTAATTGTTCAAAGAGTTGTCCTTAAACCTGAACGCACATGTCTAAATGCAAATTCGATAAAACACATTTTTGCACATACATAACTGTCTTAAACCACCATAAAGTATTAGCGCCTTAAGAAAATATTTCTAGCGTCTTATATTAAATAAGGTACCTACTACCTAAAGTTATAAAATAGACATTCGTAGTATAAAATAGAAAGATATTACATACCCTATATTTTATAGATGCTGGACAGAAGGCGTTCATTTTGCAACTGCCTTGAGTCTTTAAAGTTCTCCTTGAACAACCTGTCGGGACATAGTACAGAGATCGATTACATACAAATATCTGAGATTGCGTTACTCGCTCCTTGTGGCTCCCCCCTAGCTTCCTAAAGAAGCATTTTGATTCCGATTCTTCTTTCAGTTTGAATTGTAAAAATTCGTCTTTGCTTCTAAAGTGTTTTACTTCCGGAGTAAGATTTAAATTGTGCATTTGCTCCATGTGAGATAACATTTCATCTTTGAGATAATGATTGAAATCACACAAAGAGCATTCTATTAAACGATGTTCTTTTACATCTTCATGAAACTTTCGTCCATGACTAATATAGGACTTTTTGTTATTAAATTCTTTTGCACAGGATTTACACTGAAACTTTTTCCCAGGAAAGATATCGGTTATCTTCAATTCCGGATGCTTAATTTCTATGTGACGTTTCAAACTAGACTTCCGGCTAAAAACTTTCGAACAATGAGAACAGCTCGACTCCGTATTCATATTTGTTCTATTTTATAAAACTTCCAAACCAACACAACTTGTTCAAATCAAAATACTACGCAGGCAGCTGGCAGGTAGTGCTTTGGGCATACGGCTATTTTCAGGTTATGTGAAACACTCGCGCTCGAATCTGATTCGTTTGGTGCAATAATTCCGGCCGCTTTCTAGACGCTTGTCTGGATCACGCAGCGCTCTTGCCACATACCTTCCCGTCGGCGCTTGAAACTCGAACTGTAGCAGTAGCCAAAAGTGACAACGCCGCCTCCTGGTTTCGAAGACGTTTCTCTGAATAAATAGAGGCGCTCATGGCAACTGAACTTTCGGGATCTGACACCAGTGTCGACTGAGTCGGTATATTTGAATGCAAGAGGGAATTATGCTTTTCTCCGCAATGGTGACACGAGCTGAACTTTGGACAATTCTGTGTGTGCTCAGGACTAAAGCAATTTGAACACAATTTTAATTTCTTGATTGCTTCATATCGAGATTGCATGTTTAAGTTTTTGAAAGCAAAACATTTGTATATTGAGTGCCGTTTTTTACAGAAATGGCAAGAAAATGTTTGCTGTGCTGTCGTTGCATGACTCAACTTAATCTTTTCGAATTTAATAGGCAGCTTAAGGTCCTTCTTTGAAGATTCCAACTTTTCCAATAACTCGCACTTACGTTTTAAAAATAGGTTTACGTCTTCGAATGTAGGCAATTCGCTGCTAATTTGAAACGACTCCCATTCACGCCGAGTTGTGGGATCAAATTTATTTGAGAGCATGAATACAACAAGCGTGTCCCAGTGCTCAACTTCCTGACCAAGGCTTTTTAATGATCTTAAGCTTTTGTTAGATAAATCGTAGAGTTTTCGTAACTCAGTATAAGATTCTTTCATGACTTTAGAGCATTCAAATAAATCCTTCACATAATTATAGACGATCAATCTTTTATTTTCATATCTGTCAGTTAAACTTGACCAAGCGTTGTTATAATTGTCATTAGTGACTGGTATATGGCAATCGCTTGTAATGGTTCGCCATCAAGGAAAGATTTCAAATAATAAAACTTTTCGACTTCAGATAACCTTTCGTTTTTACTGACAATGGCTTGAAACGCATCTCTAAATTCAAGCCATTTTTCGTAGGAACCGTTAAATATAGGCAACTTTAGATCCGGTGATTTTATCGTTTGTTTACTGCCTTGACTTGGATAATTATTCCTACTTGCATTGCCGGAGCTAAGTTGAGACTCCTTTGACTGATTGTCCATATCGGACTTCTTTAATATTGATTTAAGTCTAGATATTATTAAAAAATACTCCTCTTCGAAATTAGCTCTGTCAGAACTATGAGTCTGAATAATATTTTCTATGTCTTTTTCCCCGTCGACTGACTCTAGGGATACAGACTCTATGTCCAATTGGACATCTTCAAATTGAGACAAAATAGGTTCAACAATGTTTAGCCGCTTTTTAATTTGAATTATTTCCATTTCGGATACATTTTCTAAATCGACTGTATTTAAAAATTATTTTACTCTGGTTAGCTGGCCTTTAATGTTGCCTCTTTTCAATTTCAGCTTTGTTAAGTCCGCCATATTGAAAGTAAAGAATTAGTGACAAATGTGATCAATAATAGGTCCCTAATGTGATGCTAGTACTCTCTCAAAGGACGCTAACACAACCCCAACTCAAACAGTGACCAAATCTATGCTCTACTTAAGATGGAACGGACTTACGCCAAATTTACAGATTCTTCCGGACTGGAACTCACTCACTCATCTCAAACGCCCTGTTGCTGGGTACACAAAATGACCGCTTTGATTACGGACTTTTTAACTTAATTCGTCTCGATAGGACCAAAATGTTGGTTCGAATTAGTGGACTGTATAAATAAAACCACTGAAATTAACTTTATAGTCGGTCTGACTATATTTCAGGATAATGCAGTGGTTACAAAATTGGTTTCTTAAGTTGTACCTCTACCGGCGACGGCCAAATGTAAAAGTCTACTCGAAAAAAGCGTTGCGCACAGGGCTAACCTCCCTTACAGACCATTCGCGAGGTTGCCGCTAAACCTTAATACTAAATTCCTATGCATAGGAATGGCGGAGTTGCCTTTCTTAAAAATAATAATAATTAAAGGCCTAACAGTCTTTGTATACGGCATCCATGCAGAATACCTCGTCCCAACGCCGTAATAACCGCTCTATCAGCCGCAGTAGTTTTTTGGAGTCGGGTGGTAAAACCAGCGGCGCCGAGTTGGATCTGGTCGTGGGCCTCCGGAAATGGGTAGTTGATTGAGGCCCCTTTCGGGTGGGCGAACGGATTATTTGCCGTAGGTCAGCCATTAGGTTTCTGGACTTCTCCAGACGGGTTAGTTTCATAGACAATTGTATACCGTCATAGAGGTCCATGGTGGGCGTGCTGGGCCTAAATTCTAACTCGGGGCTGGGTGACTTACATCTGCTGATTGCTTGTTGGGGTGCGCATCAGTTTAGTCCCTTAAACAATTTAATAAGGGTGGAGAACTTCTGTGTGGTGCGGCAATGGTTGGTTGTTCGTGAGTCGGGCGCGGCCTGGTTGTAGGTGCTGTTGCTTGGGATTTTTCTTTCAGCGTGCAGCCTGGCCCTTAGTGCATCCCTCTTGATTTTCGAGGGAGAGGCCCACCTTCTCTTTCTGCCTTGTCCGTCGGTGTTGTGGGCAGTAGGTGTAGTGTTCATGCGGTGGATTGAGGGGGGCGGAATGTATACCGTAACTTAATATTGAGAACTTACGACTTGCTGGTTATGGCGGGCTGCACAGAACTGATGAGGGTGAGTTTTTCTGTGCAGTATTTATACCGAACTAGAAGGTAGTGTTTGTTTTGTTGACATACGTACCCAGACAAATATGCTTCGGTTGTGTTGTGGAAATCGACACGCCTGGTCGTTGTTCAGCCTAGCGGGTGACGACCGCGTTGATAGTACGTGAGGTCATTGGGTTTTTGATGAATAGCTGTTTCTCACGTTGTGTTGTTAAAGCAGATATACTGCTCGACAATCAGCCGTGTGTTTGTGTAAGGTCGTGAATGTGCTTGTATTGCTGAATTGGCACGTTCAGCCGACTGAATATCTTACGAACGAGTTCTAGGTGAGTTGCGGTCAATGTGGTGATCGGCAATGTATTTTGTTTGGTTTTTAATGTGTGGTTTAGATAATGTGTAGGGTACGCATTTAACGGTGAAAGGTCTTTTTGTTCCGGTGTACTAGCGTTGGGGTCGGGGGGGTGGATGATGAGAGGGCTGCCATGGGACTACTTACTGCGTGATCGCTTCCCGGACTCTGGTCTATGGATGCACTTTGCACTTCATCTCGGACTTCCGAGACCACGAACCAGAGAACTATTCAATAGATTCCAAAGAACAGAACTCTAGTGGTGATGCTTGATTCGTTTGTTTTGTGTGGTGATGCTTGATTCGTTTGTTTTGTGTGGCGACGTGGCGTCAGATCAGCTCGCGCGCTGTACAGATCGCAAGCTGACAGAAGAAGAGAGAAATTCGCTTTCAAGAAAATAGCAGATCTTGAGAATACAATTCACACTGCGCCTTTTGGACTTAAACATGAGATAGGCAATGATGAAAAATGGATATACTACACTGGTCTGGTTTTGATTTTATTCAGCAGCAAATAAAAGAGCACCTACATGACTGCAGACTTCACCAGCCATACATGTGAAATGTGCAGTAGATATGGCCCCATCTTTGGGAATAATACACCAAACTCCCAAAGTCTTTGCTTTGGTCTCCGAGAATGTTTCACCTAAAAAAAATACTATATACATATATATTTATTTAGATTTACCTGATTGACCTAGATAAATGGTAACGTAAAATACATTTTTGCAAACGTTCCTTAAAATTTCTAATTTTATAATCAATATGTTATAAATAAATAGGTGCGTAATACAATGCTTAACAAACATTTATAAGAATTATGTAAAAAAATTCACCTTTCCAAGCAAAACAAAGGAACCATTAACTTCCTTTGTTCCTACGTCTACAATAAGCGCAGACTCCAAATATTTGTACGATTGTAGGCTTTTATGGCACTTCATTTACTCCTTGGTATAATGAACATGAAACAATGTCAATATTTGTTACCGGGGGAACCCCGTGAATAGGATTATCCACGATTAGTCACGTATGTTCAAGGTGAAAGGATCCACATTGTTTATTAGCCCGAACTTTGTTTTATATCTATAAAGGTAAAGTTGCAATAAAAATGAGTGAAAATGTAAACATTATCCAAATGGGTATAAAACGCTGCTTATCTTTCTCCAACATCAGGACTTTCCAACAATAATGTCTTTAAACATTCACTCTGCATCTTAAAAAGTTTGTTATCACTAAAAAAACAGTAAATCGAGTTATCCAGCTAAAAGTAAATCGCACAATTAACCTCGACAGACTGGTTGTGTGCCCACAGTTGTCAATTTTGGTCACGTGGTTTGGAATGCCTAATTCTGTATGCGTTTCGGTTAGGTTAATATTAACCATTGGCGTTAAAATTTAGCGTGACCGAAATAGGTGGCGTTTAGATTTAACCAGCGATAACCTTGCTTTTTAATCACATGAGAGTGAAATAAATGTTAAGTTTTAATGAATATGGCATTAGAAATTAATCATGTTTAAACGAGTGAACTAGACTAAGTCGAGCAAATGTAAGTTAAACACATAACTACAATGTTCGTATGCATTTGTGGTAAAATGTTAACTTTATTTTTAGACAAAATGCACGGAAACGCATAGAATCTCGCAAGAAGTGCACCGTTTTCATTATAGGTGATTCGGGTAACCCCCTCGAACCATGGCTGCTTATACGAATTGAGAATGCAGCAGAAGGTACATCACAAGAGCTCATATTTCCACGGGAAATTGTATTGAGCGATTGAATGGAGTGTTTAAAAGCAGATTTCTAGCTACAAGCATCAAACGTGCCTCAACAAGATATGACTCAATCCAGAGTCCCTACTTGGAGCCAGCATTTATCTGCCCATAATTCTTATGGAAACTTTAATTGAGGGCAGGATCTTTAACTATCTGTGAATCCAGCAAAACTACAACCGAAGCTGCATTTCACCACCGCTAATCCTGAGTTTTCTGTGAGGTATTAAGGCAACAACGCACGAAATACCTCCCCAGGAAAAGCCTCTAACCACCGCTACTCCTGAGTTGTTAAGCGGTATTAAGGGAACAACGCGCGAAATACCTCCTCAGGAGAGCCTTACTAGTCATCGGCGTTAAGGCTTTTAGTCTTTAGTGCTGGCCTATGAGAGGAAGGGGATTATTTGCCTGACATTAATGAGTGAAAAAAATAAAAATTAAAATAAAAAAAAATAGATGCACTGAAAAAGAAAAGGTAAGTTTTGGGTAGTTTGGAAGAAACTGGTTTTGTGGTTTGGCCTCATTTATACAGGGTGAGTTTTTTTCGATGACCAGTACAGGGATCTTCGGAACTAGAGCAGTTACGAACAAGGTCAAATGGACAAAGAATTGTAGTTTTGCATGCTCTACTCGAACCCAATTTTATTTTTCTAAAATTTGACAGCTGTCAAGAGATATTTGGGAAAAACTTATTTATGGTAAATTTTTAAATTACTCCTGGTTCCATTGATATTAATTTGACAGGAAAATATTAAATAGAAAACTTGTAGGAAATTGTATTCCAAAGAAAATGGCATAAGACATTTCTACAAAATAACTGTCATTTTTGACATATGACATAAAGTTGAGTTTTTCTAAATGGCAACCATACTTGATTATTACTTTACCGAATAGAGCATTTTATTACGATTTCTGTGATATATCACATCGTTAGGTTTTTTTCGAAAATAAAGTATCTGCGAACAATTTATACTTTTCAATTTAGTTGATCGAAGTTAGCCATGGAATATAGTATAAGACATACAGCATTGCAACAAAGCATAGCAACAAATAATAACAGTATGCTTCAGTATTTATTTTAACAACTACTTTTAAAGTTGGCAATAACTTTATTATTATTAAGACGGCTGCTCATTTAAAGTGTTTTTTATAAAAATCAAATCATACCAAGAATAATTAAAATTTAACTCTACAAACTTTAATTTTTATTGTAAAACATTTTCAAAAAGTCCACCATTATTATCAATGCAAACATTGCAACGCTTTAAAAATGAATAAGTTGCTTTTCTTGCGGAGCGAGCATCAATATTTTCAAATGCTCTAACAACATCTTCTTTAAGTGCATTTAAATTGGAATATTTGTTTTTGTAAACTGTGTTTTTTACGGCGCCCCACAAAAAGAAATCCAAAGGTGAAAGATCCGGTGATCAAGGTGGTCATAAAACAGGTCCATTTCGTCCAATCTAAGCCCCAGGAAATGTTACGTCCAGGTGATTTCGCACTTGGGAAAAATTATACGGAGGAGCGCCATCATGTTGGAACCATTGCACATTACACCATGTTTCTAAATCTAAGTTGTCCAACATAAAATCCAGGTTATTTCGGAGGAATTGTAGATACCGACCCATTTAACGTGCCTTCAAAAATAAATGGTCCAAGAATTTTTCAGCCCACCATTCCGCTCCAAACGTTAAACCCAAATTTAATTTGTGGTCTCCTTTGCTCAACGTGGTGGGGATTTGGTGATTCCAAAGATGTTCATTGTGTCGTTTAAACATACCACAATTTGTAAATCGAGTTTCATCGGTCCACAATTTTTTATAAGGGAATTGGATGTCTTGTTGGCATTTGCTTCGGAACCATGTACAAAAATTCACACGCAGCTCCTCATCCCCTGGATGTAAGGTTTGGGATACTGATAATTTATACGGATGGAATTTGTGTTTTTTTTAAACTCTCATCACGGTGCTTTGGTAAGTCCCGGATTCTACTGCGATCTCTCTGGTTGAAGTCTGTGGATTCTGGCTTACAATGTCCCAGACATTAACCTCCACAGCTTCATTTATTCATTTATCTTCATTTCTTGGTTGCGTAAAACTTCCATAAGTGCCCAAATTGTATAATCGCTTGAATGTTTTCAAGGACGATTGACGACGGTCAAAATACCTCTCAAAATAGTAATCAGAGGCTCGTCCAGCATTTTTATCACATCTAATGTTGCTTTCAATCATGTCGCGCTTTTGTTGATTGGAATAATTCATTTTTACAATAAAACTAACTTAGATTTCTAAGCTGAATGTAAACTTGGATGTCAAAAATTGAAAGGCGATGTTATTATCTGTTGCTATGGAAGCAATGCTATGTCTTATACTATATTCCATGGCTAACTTCAATCAACTAAATTGAAAAAGTATAAATTGCTCGCAGACACTTTATTTTCGAAAAAAAACCTAACGATGTGATATATCACAGAAATCGAATAAAATGCTCTATTCGGTAAAGTAATAATTTTGTATGGTTGCCATTTAAAAAAACTGAAATTTGTGTCATATGTCAAAAATGACAGTTATTTTGGAGGAATGTCTTATGCAACTTTCTTTGGAATACAACTTCCTACAAGTTTTCTATTTAATGTTTTCCTGTCAAATTAATATCAACGGCACTAGGAGTAATTTTAAAATTTACCATAAATAAGTTTTTCCCTTGCCACTGAAATATTATTTATTTAATAGTATTGTTAACCTAGAATAAGAGAATTTTCATATTTGTTTTCATTTAGATTAAGACTGTATGTATTAAACAAGGGCAGAAAGACCGATAGGTCGATAGCCTTTTTTAGAAATAAAGATGTTTACTACTACTAAGTTTTTCCCAAATATCTCTTGACAGCTGTCAAATTTTAGAAAAATAAAATTGGTTTCGAGTAGAGCATGCAAAACTAAAATTCTTTGTCCATTTGACCTTCTTCGTAACTGCTCTAGTTCCGAAGATCCCTGTACTGGTCATCTAAAAAAACTCACCCTGTATTTAATGTGTTTAAATTTAGTTTTTCATTTAGCCGGGTTTTTTCTTAAAGTGGGTGTTCCTAAAGGGGGTCTGCCATTAGACTATTGGGAAATTTGAAGTGGAGTTTTGGGATTGTTCGAGGAAAAGTCTCTTGGATTAAGGGATTTTTGTGGTGGAGGATTTTGGTTTTGCACTTTTTGTGTAGTTTCGAGATGAATTCCTGAATCGTTTCCATTTCGAGGTTTTTGTGGATTTGGATGTTTCGAATGTAACAAGGAGCGCGTGAAATTCGACGTAGGAGTTTGTTTTGGAATGTTTGGAGTTTCTTGATGTTTGTGTTGCATGTTTGGCCGATGACAGGTGCCCCGTAACAAACTTGTGCTCTGATCACTTGTTTGTAAATTAGAGTTTTGTCTTTTATTGAGAGCGTGCTTTTGCGATTAAGAAGAGGGTGTAGGTAGGCGGCAGTTTGAATTCCTGTTTTAATACTTTTGTTTATGTGATGAGAGGAGTTTAGCTTAGAGTCTATTATTATCCAAGATATTTGACTACCGTTGTGTATTCGATTTGCGTGTTGTTCAGTGTTAGTTTGTTGCGTGCAGGTATTTTGCCGTAAACCTGTTAATTTGTTTTCGACCTCGGTATGCGTGTGCAAGTTATTTGCCAAGCATATCTATTTTGGTTTTTTTCATCATAGAATTAAATTTTGGCTGTAAAATCCGAATCTAGCAAATTTGGCGATTCTTATCGCAGTTTCGATTCTTATTGCAGGTGAAAGAAATGTTTGGTAGATTGCGGGATCACGTGTCCGTTAGGGCCAATGAATTTGGTGATTTTTGATTCCTGCGCCAACTCAAGGTTGGGGGGAGGAAAAACTTCTACTGGTGTAACGGTAAATTTTTGGTGGTTAAAGAATTAATTAGGCCGTGACGATCAGATCGGCAGGTCGATTTTTGAGTTTGTTCCGCACGGTCGGGCTTTGAGATTTTCATTGAGTTCAGCACTACCGCATGGTCGGTTTTTAAAAATTTTAGAATCAAGAAATTCATTGATGGTGGCATTGATGGATTGATGGATTGCAAGAGGCCTTTCTTTCCACTGGGAAAAGTAATCATCTAATCGGCGAGTTGAAATTTTTGAGACCCAAGAACCAGATAGACGAATCCATGATGGTCGTTATGACCGCGTGGGATTGGTCCGAGATCCGTGGAGCAATTCAAAACCAGCTCTTTTGGGGAACCTCAGCGGGACCGTTGGATTTTTGACGTGGAGGCTGGTTCTGGTGTTTTCTATTTTGGGTAGAGGTTGGTATGCTGCTTGGAAGCATGCTGGCGCCCAACTTTTGGTGAAGACTTTTGTTTTTTATCAGTTTTTTTATAACAGTATTTTTTATAATTGGAATTAATAACGTTTTATAGTTAACTGCTTGTGCTGAAACATTCAAGTTCGACTGCATTCAGTTCATTTTGTTTTTTTTTTACTTTTATTACTCTCAGTAAAATTGTTAACTTGTTTAAATACATTAGTTGTGCAGTTGAATTTGAGTGTGCGTAATTTTGTATTGTCCATTGAGCGTTCCAAAAATTGTTCACTAGTCGCAAAGTACTAGCTCTTGCTCTAACTCACGCCCGAGATAAAATAATTATAGTTGGAAGTAAAATTCATAACAAGTTTTAGAGTGTTTGTGTTGACTGTTTTTCTAGTTATTATCATGGTTTTAGTTTTTTCAGAGTTAATTTTGATTTTCCAGGTGTAGGCCCAGGCTTTGAAAGTGTTTAAGTGTCGTTGTAAAGGTGGGATTATGTAGTTGATGTTTTTATTACAATAATAGAGGCTCCTGTCATCAGCGAAAAGAGCAACTTTGGAATTTGGGGTTTTTGGAGCATCAGGTGTGTATAGGTTGTAAAGAGTTGGGGAAAGCGGGGCGCCCTGTGGCACACCTGCTTTTATGGATCCGATGGAGGATTTTGTTTCGTTCAGAGTTATGAAAAACTTTCTCTCGTGGAGAAACTTTGCCCCGAACTGAACGAAGGTTAGGGGTAGTGTTATGAATTTTACTTCTAACTATAATTAGTAGTAGTAAACATCTTTATTTCTAAAAAAGGCTATCGACCTATCGGTCTTTCTGCCCTTGTTTAATACATGTAGTCTTAATCTAAATAAAAAGCAAATATGAAAATTCTCCTATTCTAGGTTAACAATATTATTAAATAAACTTTCCAATTCTAATGTCAAGAAAAAGTTATTTTATTGTCCAGTAGTCAGTTGCGTTTGTAAGTGTTCGAGTAGCCTTGATGTAGGGAAACGGAAGCGGGATTGTCTGGTTGGTCTTGTAAGACAAAGGGGATCCAGTATGGTCCAATTGTAGGGTAACTATAATTATTTTATCTCGGGCGTGAGTTAGAGCAAGAGCTAGTACTTTGCGGCTAGTGAACAATTTTTGGAACGCTCAATAGAGAATACAAAATTACGCACACTCAAATTCAAGTGCACAACTAATGTATTTAAACAAGTTAAAAATTTTACTGAGAGAAAGAAAATTACAAAACATATAAATTTACTTAGAGTGCATCACTCGGATATTTTTGGTAGCATCCTTAATCTATGGATACCTTAACTTCCACCCGGGGATTCCACCCGGACGCGCAGGTTTCCGAGGCTTCTAACCTCGAAGATGGACTTCTCAGTCTTTGGCAGTAGCACCAGGACTACCGCGATTGGTTCGCCGTTTTTCTTCCACCTTATGATGCTGGTGGGGTGGAAGCCTTGGGCAGCAAGTTCCTCTCTTACCTTGCTTTCCGGCCAGGTTTCTACGACTCCTCGGATGACCACTCTTAATTGTTTCTCGTCTTCGAGTTGGTAGGTGTGGTACTGGTACTTGTGGGCGTCCAGTACTCGCACCATGGCTCTGTAGTCCTCGATGGTGGGAGGGTGGGTTCTGACTCCCTCCTTTGTAGTCACGCCACAACCATCGTTGATTCTCTTGTCGTTGAGGATCTTCGTGATGTCGTCATAACGAGATTTCTCCCGGAGGTCGATAGGAGGGATTTTGCTCCTCCTTTGCGGTTGCCGCTGGGCGGCAGGGGTGGCCTGCTTTTTCTTGGCATTGGGATTTCCTGCTGCTGGGCTGGGCTGCTGGCTCCTCGGTTTTGTTGGCCTCCTGATGTTTTGGCTAGGCCTTCCTGGGGTCCTTCCTTTGCTGCTTTCCTGCGGGCAAAGGATTGGTATTAGCATTATTATTTGTTGTGTCATCACTGGAGGACAAGGGTGAGGTTCGCTTCCTCTTTCGACGGCGATTTGGGCTGATAAAGCCCTCGCCTTCGGAAGAGTCCGTTGCCGGGCCCCTTCCTCCCTTGTGTATTTAATATCCCCTTTAATATGTGTGTGATTTGTATTTTAATATGTGAATTTTGGTGAAAGTTTTCTATTTAAATTGATGATAACTGTAAATATATATTTTAGACAAACTGATGATGGTGGATAAAGACACCGAAACGTATTTGTAACATTTTAAATAATAAACAATAAAATTGACTGAAACCCAGGAATACATTGGAATGAATTAAAGTACAGTCAGGAAAAGAATCTACATATTTATTACAGTTAATTAATATTTTCATACGATATAATTGTTGTAGTGTCAAAGAGGCAAATATTATCATTACAATGTTCTCCACTAGTTACTCCTTTTCAACAGTTAGGTTTATTCTCATTTGTATGTTTACGTTTAATATGTACCTATTCATACCCTATGTATTACCAAATTTGTTTGTTTTCTGCATTAAAATTATTGAATAACTATTTATTTATTGAAGCTGAGTAACTGATTGTCTACAGTTAAATAATGTGAAAACTATGAGTAAATTATATGGAAAAGAAAATAAATTCTGTTTTTATCATCAGCGATTTCACACCTCCTAATTCTCAGGATTGATGGACAGTAAACATGTACCATTTTTAATTTGTCGGGAGCAAGCCTACGAGCCTTTGAAGATATAGGTTGTCCTTGAGTGAGGATAATATGGGTGGTATTGTGTTTGAGCTCATGAGGAACGGTTGAGAATTTCAATATCGAAGGGTATTGTTTTAAAAGGTCAAAATACTTACAGTTTTGTGACAAGATATGGATCGAACTGGTAGCTGAAACTGACGATTTTCCTAATACAGTGATGTGCGTTTCGGGGTCGACGACTCTGTTTTTTGAAAGGCCAATGATTAGTTTAAAATTACTTATAAAATCAGCTCCGATTATGGCATGATCCGTGTCAGCGATAATGAAAGACTACACAAAAGCTCTACGCAATCCAAAGCTTATGGAGATGCTTTTCGTACCATACGGATTGGAGTGTTGTTTGCAGCGAATAGAGAAAATGTTGATAACTGTGAACAGTCTCCAATGCGCTTTGGAATCAGAGACACATCAGATCCTGACTCAATTAGTAATTGGGTCAATAACAATGAGGCGACGACTTACTATGTCTGTGTGGAGATTCCTTTTTTGGCGGCCTGAGTTTTCCTTGTCATTTACCGCCACTAATGACTTGGACTCTCGTTTCCCGAGTTGTAGCTGCACGGTGGTACGCATTTCTTGGCCTTCTGTTGGAACGTCTGGTGGTACCAGCAATGCGATGGGTTTGGAGGTCCTGGAGTTCTTGAGCGGCTACGGTGTTTACGTGGTTGAGGCCCTCTGCTTCGACTCAGTTCCTCTACACGTAGGGAAAGTCTTTTTAGTGCTTCCCCCATGCTTTCGTCTGACTGCGTTGAGAACGTGCGGGGCTGCTCGATCTCCGCAATTTTGTCTGCCATAACGGCGAGGTTGTCCAGAGAATCGTTACTTGCTGCGAGCACCGCTTCGATTTGGGTGGGTAAATGTTGAGTCCACAAAGCCTTCAATATTTCTTGTGATACTGCTGCTGTGCCGCCCTAGCTGGCTCATCTCGTTCAATGATTGAGACGGCTATTTGTCCCTCAAAGACACCTGGGAGAGCAACTTCTTCAGTTTCCTTTCACTGGAGTCGGAATAGCTGGATATGGGCCTTGTTTCTATTCCCTCGTACTTGTCCTCATGTGGCGGGTTTACTATGAAGTCGGCTACTTGTGCCAGAATATCTATCAATGGCACTCACCACGTGGTTGTATTTTGTGGCGTCGACCGATTTTCCGGCAATGGCGAATTGTGCTTCTAGTTGTATAAACCACAATTTTGGATCTGCTTTCCAAAAAGGTGGTGGCTTAACACTTACACGTGCTATTTGGGACATCTCACTTTCACTGGTTGTCATTTTGTCTCCACCACGTTTTTCGCTACCCAAAATCACGTCGGGGTCACCAATTGTGGTGTTTGTGTGGGCTAATCGCTTATTTTACATTCGGAACCACCACCACTGTTTACTGGTAGTAAAACACGAGTATAACACAATTATATCTTTAATTTCGTTGATGTAATAATGCAAGTTTTAATAATGGAAAATGCGTTGCCGGCTTAGTCGGTTGGGAAAACTATATGAGTGAGAGCCCGAGTCGTTGGGCTTCCCGTCTTTTTATATCTCCCCGGAGAGTCGATTTCGGTGTAGTCAGGCAGCGTTGCAAACTTGTAGTGCCTGAACTCACCACATACTCTTGGTATGGCTAGCCGCTTGTGTGTTTCCCAGGCATAGCTGATTTGTTGTGACAACTTAGCGAACTATGAAAAAGGACTCCCATATTAACATATCAAATCAACATTGTAGTAGTAGTAAATATCTTTATTTCCAAAAAAGGCTATCGACCTATCGGTCTTTCTGCCCTCAACACTGTATTAAAGGCTATATATTATTTTATTTCTTTAAAATATTTTCAATAATTGTATAAAGTGACGCTTCGTCTTATATCGTATCAACATAGTCAGTTTTGTTTGATAAACCCACTTTTGAATACCGGAACAAGTTCGTCTGAAAGTCAACACTTTAAAAGAAGCAAACGGTTTAAAATGTTGATCTTAATAGGCACACATGAAAAACATACATTGGAATTTCAGAAAATGGTTAGTTTTATTTTGACTTGCAATTGCATCTTTATAAATATTTAAAATAATTAGAAAATTGTATTTACAAAAAAATTTGAAATTGGATGAATGAATGGTAACAATTGATTGATTTGAATGGATTGAAATGGATTTTGAATTGTCAAATAACACTTGAGGAACCAAAGGAAGAAAACTAACGTTTGGTATAATTTTATGGAAATTTATTTAAAACTACATAAACACAAAAACAGATCTTCAAGGTAACAACCAGCACAGCACAACGGGCTTCAAGGGAAAAGATCATGCTTCGTTAACAGCGAGCTCCCTTAGAAATTGTAGTCTTTTGTGTGCAACATACGGCATCTCCATTAAATATGTCCTGTTTGAGATTGTACATTTTTTCCAATTGAACTTCATTTTCTCCAATGCAACTCTTAACGAACCAAATGATATTTTAATCTTATCAGTGCATTGTAGCTTTGACTGCAATAAAAGCAGAGTGTTATTCTCTCCTAAATAACAAAAATAATAAATACATAAGATGAAATTCGTTGATAAGCGACTGAACTCTTTATTTATTGTATTCTTACCTGCAGCATATATTGCATAAATTCGACTTCTGATAATGTGTTGATGTATTTGATGTAGTGGTGGACCTAGGGATAACATTCTGATAGTGTTCACGGACTCCTTGTACTCATTATCCCTTAAGACACCATTCTTTGCTATCTTGTATACAGTAGATGGTGATACTCCCAGAGCATCACATACTCTCTTTAAAATAGTTTATTATGATTATACAATTTTTAATAAATAGTTAACCGAAAAGTAAGGTTATATGTTAGTGTCAATGACAATAAACATATAGACTCCCTCTTTGGCGTTTGGCACTGATAAAACAATACTAAATTAGCTACAACGTGCCCAATGGTTAACATTCATTATCGGACAAAGCGCGATAAGCTGACGTGATCTTGCAATGAGAGTGCCCAAGCTATAAGCCTGCCTACACCATTAGGACATGCATCCAGCCCCAAATCATAACTCCCTCTGGAAATTTTACCGTACGTTTAAGGCAATCTTTATGAAAAGCCTCAGATTTCGTTCTGATAACCCGTTTGCGAAACTCCCCAACACAGACATCAAATTTGGATTAATCATCAAAAATTACTTTTGCCCAGTTCTCTTTGGCCCAATTTATTTTCGATTTTTCCCAAATAAGACGTTTCTTCTTGTGAACGTCGGTAAGCAGTGGCTTTTCTTTGGCCTAAAAATATAAATTGTTTTAGCTAATGATGTTAATTTTTGTTGTACTGCCATAAATACCTTATAATATCAATATCCAGCCTTGTGCATCCATTGTCTGCAACATTCCCTTGAAACATTTAAATTTGCCTCTTCATTCCATCGTGTTTGGATGTCTCGTACCGTACCTCTTTTTTGTTGCTTGCAAATTTTAACCAGAGTTACGCCATCAGCCCAACACACCTTCCCACGGTTACAGCCAAATCAGCAGCCAATTCTGGAGAAACCCATATTTCCGTTCTCACGGAATCCGGGAAGACTTCATAAGCACTTTTGTCTTCTTTATGACATACCATAATTATTAAATGCATTCTCTATTCATAAGCCGTACCATTAAGACTTGATTTGTAGAACTTGCGAATAAATCGTTTTTTAAAAAACCATATCTTCAAAACGAAATTTATAGGTCCAGTCTTAAACCGAGCTTCGTGGTGATAAGACGTGTCAGTATTAGCATATTTAAAGCAAGGTCGTTTTTTGAAGAATTTGAAGAATCCAACCGCATTTATCGTTCAACGAGAATATACGAGTAGAATTCAAACGAAAGGATGAACCCTGGGAGTTCGCAAGAGTCCGAATCGGATTATGCCTCCCAGGATGGTGGGTTCAAAAAGCCACAATCGAAAAAACGGGGCAGAAAACCGAAGACGACCCAGCCAACCCAGCCAACCCCCACAACGCCAACACCTGAGGCCAAACGAATAGGTTTGGACTATCAGGCTACAACCGATGAAAACCAAACAACAAACAGCAAGACAACATCAACAAGATTTCCCACGTATTCGCACACATTCACAGCGAACGCATTGTCGACCATCACCAAAGTCCAAATTGCAATCAGGTGGGAGGAACTCAACCCCAACAACAAGGATGTGATTATCAGACAAGATAATTACTTCTTAATCAAAACCAACCAGGAGGACAAAACAACAAAAATTTTACAACAACTGAAACAAGAAAACACTGTAACAAGTTACAAATTACAAAAAAACGATAACCTCCCACTAATCCGACAACGAAAGTCAGGTCACCACCATATTACACCATCATATTCAGTCGTCGCCACTGGGGTCGATCTGGACATTGAAGACAGCATGTTTCTGGAACGCCTGGAGCAGCAGGGCTTCAGAATAAGGTTCTGCAGGAGAATTATCTCGCGAGAGCGCAACACACCCACACTCATGATGAGATTAATAACCGGCGATATATCCACATACGAAAGGTTGATGAACGACCGTGCGGTTCATTTTTTGGGCCGCATTTTCAAAATCACCGAAAGCAAACCACCAGCACCCGTGCCTGCGCCCTGTGGCAAATGCAACCTGTTCAGCCACAAAACTGAAGATTGCAAACAATCACCAAGATGCAACAAGTGCCAGGGACCCCATCCAACATCCAAATGCGAGTCACCACTGCCAACCAAGTGCGCAGCGTGCAACTCAGAGGACCACGCAGCATGGAGCATGAAGTGCCCACAACGACCGACAGCCCCAATCGACGGAATACCAAACGTCAAGATAAAATGCGTTAACAAACGGACGACCGGGATTGCGGAGACGACGACAGTGGCCTATACAGTGTGTCCAGTATAAAATGATGTACATGGGGATATTGGAAACCGTTAGAGTTACAGGGTGGACCAAATGGGGAAAAAGTTGCGCAATCAAGTGCCTATAAATAATCTGTCATCAACTTCTTTGAACTCGGAATAGCAACGGACATACAGGGAAAAAAAGAAAAAAGTGCGTTTTATAAAATCCTTTATATCGTGTTTATTATAAAAGATACAATAACGAAATCTTCAGGGTGGGGGTAAGAAATGAGCGTGAATTTGAAAATAAAGAAAAAAATAATCTAGGCCCACTATGTTCAATGAGGCCGAAGTCAACTTTTGATTTTCTTATGGGCGCCATATTGAATTTCTACATTTTTAAATTCCCCTTTAAATATGCTCTTCAACCATGTATAACATGTTTATGTTCGGTCAAGATAAATAATTAAAATTAACAAAATTAAGATTTTATGGTAGTAGGCATTGATATTTCTCTTCAATTTCCCCATAGTGACGTTCGTTGTCTGTTTTAATTACCTAGGTAACTGTCAAAGTAGAATTTATTGTCTGTGTCAAGTATTTGTAATTAATTGTGTGTTTCAAAATGAATCACTTTTCAAATTATGAAAAATACGATATGTTGGAAAGTTTTATTCTCTGTCGTCGAAATGAAGCGAAATCTGAAGAAATGTATTTAAATAAATATCCAGGAAGGCGACAACCTGGTAGAACTATGTTTAGGCGTCTGAAAGACAACCTTGTAGCTTACGGGAGTTTTGCTAAGGTAAAGAAAAACAAACTTCCAGACGAAAATAAAGAAAAATTGGTAATGCAAAACGTGATTGAGACACCTCGTACGTCTTTACGTCAAATTGAAGCCACAGCAGGTGTTGTGCGTTCAACGGCCAATTTTTTAAAGCGATATAAATATTACCCCTATCGTGAACGGCCCTGCCAGGGACTCCAGAATGGCGATGCGATTAGAGGAATGGCATTTTGTCAGTGGTTTATTCAAAGAAATAACGAGATACCAAACTTTTCCTTAAAAGTCGTTGGGTCAGATGAGAGCCAATTTACTAAATTTGGAGTATTTAATGGTAAAAATACCGATTTTTGGTCAGATGAAAATCCACGGCTCGTTCGTCAAGTTAGGCACCAAGTTAGGTTTGGATTTAACTTCTGGTTAGGTATTGTGGGTACCCACGTGACTGGACCATTTTTTTTTAATGAGAACTTAAATTCCGATAGATATTTGAACCTCTTACAAACTAACGTAGCGGAAGCACTTATGGATGTTCCAGTAGCTACCCTGCAAAACTAGTATTTCCAACAAGACTGCGCGCCTCCACATAATGGACGTATTATCACAGAATTTTTAAATAACGAATTTCCCAACAAGTGGATAGGTAACCTGGGACCAGTAAGATGGCCTGCGAGATCCCCTGACATAACACCGCTTGATTTTTTTGCATGGGGTTTCCTCAAAAATGTGGTATACTGTAGGTCATACGAAACCGAAGAGGAGCTGAGACACGCTGTTAACAGAATTACCCCAGAAATGAACAGAAAATCCTGTGAAGCAGTAATGAGACGATGTATGTTGTGCTTGCGAGAAAACGGTGGCTTATTTGATCACCTGCTTTAATCCTAAAATGTTACTTGTTCTTTTGCAGTGTTCGATGTATGATCAATAATAATTTAAAGTAATAATTAATAGAAATACCAATGCCTACTACCATTAAATCTTAATTTTGTTAATTTTAATTATTTATCTTGACCGACCATAAAAATGTTATACATGGTTGAAGAGCATATTTAAAGGGAAATTTAAAAATGCAGAAATTCAATATGGCGCCCATAAGAAAAACAAAAGTTGACTTCGGCCGCATTGAACATAGTGGGCCTAGATTATTTTTTACTTTATTTTCAAATTCACGCTCATTTCTTACCCCCACCCTGAAAATTTCGTTATTGTATCTTTTATAATAAACACGATATAAAGGATTTAATAAAACGCACTTTTTTCTTTTTTTCCCTGTATATCCGTTGCTATTCCGAGTTCAAAGAAGTTGATGACAGATTATTTATAGGCACTTGATTGCGCAACTTTTTCCCCATTTGGTCCACCCTGTAACTCTAACGGTTTCCAATATCCCCATGTACATCATTTTATACTGGACACACTGTATACCTACCTACCAATTTGGTTTCAAACAGCATCACTCGACTGTTCATCCGCTCTTTATTTTGGCCAACAATGTACAAACTACCCACCTAACTGACAGAAAGACAGCTTGCCTGTTTATGGACATTAACAAGGCTTTTGACAGTGTCTGGCATAGAGGCTTACTATACAAACTATACAAACTACACACACCAACATATCTACTACACACCATAAAGAACTTACTAGAAAACAGACAACTACAAGTACGAATTGACAAAACACTGTCATTTTCTTTTTCCCCTGAACAAGGGCTCCCTCAAGGATCCCCGCTCTCACCGTTTCTCTACAATATATACTGCCATGACATATACAATTACAACTGACCAGACAAAAATCAAATCGACAGATCGGCATACATATTACAATACGCAGACGACACGGCACTTATTGTACATGACAAAACTACTGAGAGAGCAGCGCAAAGACTCCAAACACTAACAAACTGGAGACTAACATCAAACGCGTAAAAAACCAACTTCTGCTCACAAACCACAGACTCAACGCTGACTCCCCTACAATAACTGCAGACGGCCAAACGACACAACCAAAAAACGACGTAAAATACCTTGGAATCACAATCGACCACAAACTTAAATTCACTAAACACATACGAAACATCAGGGCAGAAACAATAAAGAGAACAAAACACTTCCGATCACTAACCTACAAAGATAGAGGAATTAGCACAAACACTCATACTCACAGACTCATACATCTACAGATAGATAGATAGATAGATAGATAAAAATTTATTGAACATTCCCATTAATAAAATTCACAAACAAAGCCAACAAACATAACTCCCATGTCCAGCCAGATGTTCGGCAGGTTGCTCCTTGCCCATGATCTAAATAGGCGCGCTAAGTCGTCCATTACCTGGGCAGTGCCCTAACATGGACATTCCCGAGCTAGCCATACGCACGACAACGTCAGGAGATAGTCTTGAAGTGGCGGTTTTGGTTTTATTCGAGGGGCATTCATTAAGGAAAAAAGGTCTTCCTGAAGGGAAGCCAAAAACCCCTTTTGCTTCGACCTTTAAGTTTGATACTGTCAGCCGTGGCGTTAACCGCCGGCAGTTTCAATCATACATCTACAGACAAAATGGACAAACAACCCCTACAACTGGACCATACTGAATCCCCTTTGTCTTACAAGACCAACCAGACAATCCCGCTTCCGTTTCCCTACAGTAACGCTACTCGAACACTTACAAACGCAACGGACTAGTAGACAATAAAATAATTTCTTCTTGCCACTGAAATTTTATTTATTTAATAATATTGTTAAGGGTTTCCGTTTCCCCATATGGGTTCCCGTTTCCCTATATGCTTTTATTATCTCCCCAATGGTCGATTTGGCAATATTGACCTCCTTCGCTAGTTTTTCCGATAGATTTTCCATTGGCATATTGTCTTATTATGATTTCACGCACTTTTTGTCAGTAGCAACTCCGCGAGCTATGTTTCTAACGAATTTTCTATTGCTAATGTCATAAAAATATATTATTTTGTTAAGGTGCCTTAAGTACGAGTACGAGTAGAAAAGTATCTTGTCCGAACATTAAGTTGTCAGCAAATTTTGTGAAATTCACACGAGAAGTATTTTCCCAAGGTAGCAAATTAATAATTATTAAAATATTGAATGATTTATAGTTTAAAACATTATACTTGATAGTTGAGTTTATGTTTGATTTTTTAAAACTTCAAATGGAGTACTCAAGATCATTTTTAATTATATGTAATAGCCCGTCCGAACATTTGGTTGTTACAACAATCCAGTATTTAAAATAATTTATCAATCCCTAAAACGTAGTATTTAATTTTAGTTTAGCTGAAAATAATTCTTATTCCGTATGGAACTTGTAAAATCAGTTTGTCTTTGTTCAAGCACAAAAATACACTACAGTTTTCACACTTTATATAAGACTTTGCCCCACAGGGATACTTACACCTTTGCCTTTCAGTACTCCATATCGGAAGATGACCATACTGATCTGTTCTGACTTCTTGGATGGGAAAATCTGACACCGGACCCCGTTTTCTCTTTTGTTGTTAATTATCCATAACTCCACTTGGACGTCCTTTTTTTTCTAGTAAAAGTGGCTGCATTGACTTTACACACCCTGCTACAGCCATTTTGAAATCCAGCAGATCTAAATTGCTGAACTTATTGTTACTTCTTCTCCAAAGTATCCATGCATTGACAACCATCAAACCAATAATATGGAAAAATATCCGCATGTACCATTTTTTGACCTGATTTTGATTTTGACGTACCCTAGCATGGAATCCAGGAGATCTACTCCTCCCATATACTTGTTGTAAACGGCCACAGCATTTGGACATGGAACTATTTATTATATGTAGTAGTAAACATCTTTATGTCTAAAAAAGGCTATCGACCTATCGGTCTTTCTGCCCTTTTATTAAATGTTATTTATCCATTCTTGAAAATCGTTGAGCATCAACTGTTGGCATCTTCCAGCATATGTACACAACATGTTTGCGTACTTTTTCCACTATCGCTCCACGGCCTCTCTTTTGCAGTTCACCCTCTTTGGGCATATTGCTGTTTGGCACTCGGTTTATTATAACTGTTCCGAGTGACATTATACCCTGCTGTGTCAAGTAAATTTGCATTGGTGCGATATTGACCCACTTATCAAAAAACAGTTTGTAATTTTTATGTTTTGGAACGGTATGTGTCAGCCGAAGAACTACGTTTGAACTCACTCCCAAGTCAGGAAAACCATTGGGCAGAATGTTGCTTTGATTTCCTGCGAATATTTCTTAATCGTACGAAAATCCGCTGATGCCACTTAGGACAAACGCTTTATATCCCGATTTATGGGGTTTTTGGGGATTATACTGTTCTATAGAAGATACGCTTTTGTAGGAATAATCTGCTCGTCTATCGCCAAGTATTCTTCCTTCGGAACTTTGAGTAGTTGCTCCCTCAATTTACTTAGAGGCGGTCGTATTTTGAAGAGCTTGTCATATCTTGGATTGCCAGCTACAATAGCCTCGTCATTATTGGCGAAATGCTAAACACGTTTTATTTCCTCCCATCTATTACATGACATAACATATCTGATCAAGCGATGATTGAGGTTTAGGTTCTACTTCTTGCACTTGGCTATTGCACTGCTGACATATAAATACAGGTTCTTATAAACTGTTGTAACTCCTTTTCCGTGAGACCCAAACGTTTTTGTGGTCTTGTTTACACCGAGTATAATATACTTTGGTAAACTATATCCTGGACCATCTCTTTTCTAAGAAAAAAGCTAAAAAATGCGTAAGAGGAGTCTACGTTTTTCAACTCAGGTGGCAGCCCAGTAGAACCAAGAAAATTTTAGGTCTTCAGATGCAAGTAAATTATTTTCTTTCCAAGTGATGACTTTTGGTTCTATTCATCTTTTTTTTACGTTTCAGTTTGAGTAGAGATATATATCACCTTCGCTCTCCGAACTGTTTTCTAAATACGTTTCAGAGATGACCTTCATCTTCGTAGTCAGACTCTGGATCTAATATAACATCCGGTTTATTATTATCTGAGGGTCTCTCTGCGCACTATCATCGGATATATTCATTGGCAGATTTTTGAGTCTGTGGTGCTCACCTGGCAACGCTGTTCAACAACCATGTAATAAAGGAACACAAGACATTAGGCAAACCCGGTCACAGTGTTTCGTGTCATGCGTGTTACATATGACGCTTGGCTAGTGTCTCGCTCAGCTGCTTTTTTGTGGCAATTTTAAAGATTTGATATGTTGGTTATAAAGTAACATATTTCTTAAAGGTATATACCGGGTGTAGCAATAAGGATGGTAAGCGGCTGTATCTTGGAAAGTATTTGTTGTAGAGTGTTCGGAAGAAAAATTGATAACAAATTTGAAGAAAACAATTTGCTGGAAATTATTTTGAAATTTCTCAGATGGCCGCTAAATGGTGTAATTGTAAACGGCATCCATATCACGTTTCATTGCATCAAGCACTTTCCGAGATGGATTATGATGCACGATTAAATTTTTGTAACTGGTTAAAGGAAATGTACACAGAAAATAATCAGTTTTTATCGCGCATTTTGTGGACTGATAAAGTTACTTTTAGCAATCCTGGATCACTGAACTTACATAATGCGCATTATTGGTCAACCGGCATTTTTTGGCACTAACCCCAGGATAGATATGTGTGTGACGAATGACGGAAAACATTTTGAACATTTATTATCTTAGCGTTTATTTTAGTGCTACAGCATAGTGTTATACCTTGGTAAACTAATTAATTATTATTGTTTTTTCTCGTTTTTAAGACGAGTACCTACAGTTGTTTTGTTGAAAAAAAATGCATTTAAATAAATTCTAAAAATAAATAATTTTGAAATGCGATTTTTGAGGTTTGTTTTATTTTTCTCGCTATTTCCAAACTTACTGGATGTTTCACTTATTGGTACAATTTCTGTATAAAATCGACTTTTTAAAATACCGTTTGCAATTACGCCATCTAGCGGTCATCTGAGATATTTCAAAATACTTTTCTCGCAAATTATTTTCTTCAAGTTTGTTATGAAATTTTTTTCCGAACACTCTACAACAAATACTTTCCAGGATACAGCCGCTTACCATCGTTATTGCGACACCCTGTATAGTATCATTTATAGTAAAAATTGATAGTTGAATACATGAGTCGAGCAAGTCGAGTCGTCAGAGCAATGAAAGTCGAAAGCTGCAAGTCGAATTGACAAAAATAAGAAAAATTTAAGTGTGTTGATTACACGACCATATCAGACGAATTTCAAAAATATTTCAATGAAAGTTACGCATCTTTTTGAGTAATGCAGTCTCTTAAACACTCATTTTCGGGGATCTGAGCCACGTACCGAACTGGAGGATGGCTGTGAGCGAAGTCACGGAGGACTCTATTAGGTGGACAGCCCACCCACAAATTCATTTAACCCTTTTAAAAGTGTGGGGCCAGATGGAGTATTTTCGGCACTTTCACAGGAAGGTCTCGAAGCACTGCTGCGGCGGAGGAGAAGACGGTGGACCTGTACATAACAAAGGGTCCGTTAGGGGAAAATCCATTTATCCTCACTAACATGCGTACAAGAGCATGTCGACCGAAACGGCTCTGTATAGTCTTACACAGGGTGGGCCACTAAGAGGGGTGCTCGGCCGTATCTCACAAACCATTAGTCGTATCGATTTCAGGTAAAAAATAATATTAATGAAGAGACCACAGGAAATTGCTGGAAATTACTTGCAAGTTCGCAAAATGGCCGCTAGAGGGCGAAATTGCAACAGTAAATTTTAAATACGGATTTTTTGAGGTTTGGGACGGAGGAATAGGGACTGGAGCTATAGTTATATGCGGATATGGTCAGAAATTATCATGTCTGATCTGCTTCGGGAAAAAAGAAATGCCATCGCGCCGTATCTGCATATTCAAAGAGGTACAAATTAGTCATACCCGAAAGGGAAGAATGGGAAAGCCCGAAACCTGAATCCCTTAGCCCGAAAGGACGCGTTTGGTACACGAACGGCTGATTGATGCAGGAGATAGCGGGTGCGGGAATTTTTGGGAGAGCTCAAGACAGGATTAACCTGTGGACAACAATATATAGACAGAGTAACCCTAAGATGGGTACTTGGACACAATAGTATTGCGGGAAATAAGAGCACTGATAGACTGACATTCTTTGGATGGTAGTGACACTGCTCTATCGGGTCTAGGTTCTGCGCTGGGCATTGCAAACTCCAAATCATAGTTAAAACCAGAATTATAAAGTGAACATTCACCAAATTTTGTGAGGAATGACGAGAAGGGCAGGACTGAAGCAATCAAAAACCTTCATGCCCGGTCTCCTAATGAGACCAGCAAATGACAGATTGCTTGAGATAAACAGGAAATAGTTGAGCACCATTACTGGTGTTTTCGCCGGACACTCCTGGTCAACTCTCATATGCATAAGATATGCAGGTTCTGTGAGGACGTTGAGGAAACCACAGAGCATTTGTTTTCTAAACGTGACATGCTTGTCAACTGCAGACTTAGAGGGTTTGGGGAATTCATCATATTACCCCAAGGTCTCAAATGGTGCTATCCTTCCTACATAGGATAGGGCTGTCAGACTAGAAGACAATGCCCCGATGGCAGGGGGTGGGAATTGGTTGCAAGTGTGGACCAAAATGATCCTCCCTATATGAACTGAGATGAAAAACTGTGGAATACAAAAATCCTGAAAAGTGATTTCCTGAAAATCCTGAAAATTTATTTATGATTTTAAAGTTGCCCCTATCACCACACACTGGGATGGGGGGTATATGAATTTTGCCTTGAATTTTGATGCCTTTGTAGTGTAATTGTCGTTTTTAGTCAACAGAAACACCACTGATCAAAATATCGTTTATTTACTAATTCTGCAACTCACTACTGAACACTAATTGTTTGAATTTAGGTAAAATATTGCAGAAATTGTGTGCTTGGTAATGGGAAACACGTGGAGAACTCGAGCATGGTTTTTTGGTTAGTTCCAAGGATGAATTCTTCTGAGAACCCCGGAACTGTCCGGCTTCTTGCTGTCATCCTCCTCCACTTGTACCTCTATCATCGACTTGAGTTTTTGACGGAGAAAGCTGATTTGCGCCAAGCGCTATTGCCGAGGCACCATACCTTCTCTAAGCTCAGTAACATAATTTGTTTGGTCCCAATATACAATGTATGTTGGAGATATTCAAAAGTTTCCATTCTTTTCCGGCATTTTTTATATTCAGTTGGTATTACGCTTCGGAGCAAATTAAATATTTGAAATTGTTAAAGTAAGTAGCAGACACTTCCAAATTAATGTATTTATTAAAATCAAACTTAAACCAAAACTTAACATATAAGCAACTGCTAGCTTGCAGGGATCGGATAAGACTAAACAAAAATAACCGAAGATGCCGCCAGAGCAGGTCAGTGGTTTTACTACCTGCCTCCGCTTGCCGGGGTGCATCTCTCAGGGTGGTCTAAATACCATACTGGCGCAGTGAAAGCGTGAACAAAATATCTAGAAACTAAATGCCTTATTTCTAAATTAACCTAATGGATTTACGCAGAAATCCAACAGAAATATAACTTTGCTTAGGCGAAAGCAGAATAAAAAAAAGAAAGTCAAAAAGCGACCTATGCAAATACGATCATCACGCGCAGCCCCAACATAAAGAAATACTTTACTATAAACATAAAAGTGAAACGAATAGCAGGTATTGGAACTCTCGATGTATTTACACATTTCGAAAAGTATACAAATTATAAATCGAAAGGCAGGCCATGCTTTATTCATCAACTAAATATTATATTACAGCGTAGGTATTACAGGTAAATCTTGGCCTGTTTGTGTTAAGAAATGGTCCAAATTCAATTATTCTTACAGGTTAGATGACATTATTGATAAAGTGTTTTAGTCCTTGGCGACTAGATCTATTGGCTCTAGCAGGGGGGAGATTATTCTTTCTCAGTATCAATTGACGTCCCTTCGATATTGATAAAACTGCCTTTTTGGAATTACATAGTTTCTACTAGTGTTATCTGTAGGCCTCTCCTTATAGGTCACTTTGAATTTCGGTTTCCGACGTGGTGCAGGTGTTCTATTTATTGATAATTCCATTGTTTCCAACGATTCTCTTACTGCTGCATCTGTGCAGCTGTGGCAGTCCCTTTTCATTAATGCCATACCTAAATTAGAGGAAATTGGGATGCTTGGGCAGTCTTCAAACCGCACGTGTCCTTGCACTTTAGTATTGATTATTGAGTGCTTTTTGGGTAACTGTTGATAAGTAGGGTTTTGAGGTTTGTCGACTTTCGCTGATTGATTTTGTTTCTGCGATGATGCTTGATACGGAGTTCTTATGCCGTTTCTGAGGTAATACCCCGGTCTCACCGGTATTGCGAACTCTAATGGAGAATTACTATTTGAATTAAGTTTCCCTTTTCGTCTCCGCGGATATGCATTTTCCTTCTCGTGCCCAACGCACTGCTCTAACATTTCAGGAGTAATTTCTATAATTATAATAATTTCTCTTATTTGGCGATCTTTAGCATTTCACGTGATAAACGTCGAGCTCTGGCAACGACTGGTGGTCCTTTGGTCACAATGGAGTGAGTTGTGTTAAATTGAGGTTGATCCACATAACCAGTGTAAGTTGTTATGCCAGGAAATTCCTTGAGTAGATTGGAGAACTGTAGTCCTGGTGCTAATGTTAAGAATGAACTGTGGTAGTTGTGAATAGTCTTGCCAATTGCTGACAACTTGGTGAGGGGGTCAATAATTTTGCTGTTTCCGATATCAATGATGATCTTGGTGTGGTGGAGTAAGTCTGCACCAATGATAGCATCCTTACTATCCGCAATAATAAAAGACTACTGGAATGCTCTAGGTAGTCCTAGGCTTACTGTCAGTGTGTGCAAACCATAAGTCTTGATTTGTGTCCTATTGGCAGCAAACAGCTGATATTTTGATAGGTTATGCGTTTCAAACTTGTTTGAGTGTGGGATGATTGACACGTCAGAGCCGGAGTCATTGAAAAATCGGATGTTGGTGGTTGGATCCTGAATGACTAGACGATGGGTGAGTTGACCACCTTGATTGTCGCCTACATCAGCTGTCGTCCTTACTGATGTAGGTTGGAGTTTGACTTTTGTTCGCTTTTCTGGGTAAACTGCAGGGGCTGGTGCATTTTCTGGCTTTATTGCCATACTTAATGTGGTACCAGCATAAATCAGAACCTGTAGCATCTTAATGTGTGGGTTGATGTCTACTGCGGCTGCTGGAACGGTTCCTAGGTTTGAAAGAGTTGATTGAAGAGCAAAGTTGTGCAGCTTGTGCTTCAAGTCTCGAAATGCGGTCGTTATCGCGCGGTGGCGTGTGAGTTGTAACTACAGCTTGAGTTGAGAAACTGGATGTTGATTGTGTGTCGGCCATGGCGGCAATATTATCCGGTGAGTCACTACTGATCGCTAAAATTGCTCGCACATTGTTTGGTAGTCATTGAAGAAACATTGTCCGGAGAAAGTCTGGCTGTACTTGTGTTCCTGCCAGAACTTTCATTTCACGTTGTAAATGAGAGGGTTTGCGATCACCTAAATCAAGTTCAATAAGCAATTTATTGACTTTCCCTCCGTCAGACTCTTCAAATTTCACTTGCAACCGATGCATGAGGTCAGTGTACGGTTGTGCTGATTGTGGTGAAAAAAGGAAGTCTGAAATCATCTCAGCTACGTCGCTGTCTAGTGCGGCAAGAATGTGGTTAAACTTAAGTTTTCTCCTGAACTATGTTCGAGTTGGAAAATTGAGCTTCAACGTGCATTTGCCAGATCTTGATGTTTTTACGCCATAAACGTGGAATTTTAACACTCACCCTGTTTACATCGGCCGGGTTGAGTGGTGCTTGTGGTAGGATTCGATCAGCAGGAGATTGCTGGTTGGCTGGGAGCTCAGCGGGTAAATCCGCAGGAGGTTGGCTAATGTTTGCTTACGATTGATGCTTGAAGGTCGTGCTTGCAAGTGATTTTGGTTTGCAGTTTTCACTGAGAATCACAGAATCGGGCAATTGAAATCACGTCAGGGTGTTGTGGTCAGCCCAGGTTGCTGCGATACGTTGGGCCGGACTGCTTCAATCACGTCGGGGTCACCAATGTAGTGTTATTGTCGTTTTTAGTCAACAGAAACACCACGGATCTAAAGATCGTTTAGTTACTAATTCTGTAAGTAAGTACTGAACACTAATGGTTTGAATTTGGGTAAAATATTGCAGAAATTGTGTGCTTGTTGATGGGAAACACGTGGAGAATTCGTGCATCTTTTTTTGGATAGTTCCAAGGATGAATTTTTCTGAGAACCCGGTCCGGCTTCTTGCTGTTATCCTCCTCCACCTGTACCTCTAACCTCGACTTTTGAGTTTTTTGACGGCAACAGCTGATTTGCGGCCAGCGCTATTGCTAAGGCACTACAAATCAGATGAAACTCACAAACATTTGACATCTGACAAACAGAAATGAAATGACAACACTGCCAAGCTCTGTGACCGGGTTTGTGTAATGTATAAAGGAACTAACCGAGTGGATTCGATGAACGGCGTGGGCAACTCTGATCAAGGATAGGTAACCAGGACGGCCAACTATAAAATGGGCGCAACACCAGGCCCTAACACAGTCTCGTGCCGCTTCTTCTTTGCTCTATCTACGTGCTCCTCTCCAGAGCCCTTGTATTAATACATTTGGTTTAATGCATTCTGTGTTCTGTGTCTCATTACGTATTGGAGGACACCCATAAGTCCATAAAACGTTTTTGAATCCATTTTCTGAAATAAACGTTAAGTAAATGTAAGTTTCCGTTGTATATATTTGTCATATATGTCCATTGCCGGTTTTGGCAAAAGTGCATACTGTTCCAAATTTGGCACAAGTATTTTTGTTTTCAAAAATAATACTTGGAGCTACTCACTGGACTTGGTTTAAGAGCGTCTGGCCTTTATGTGAATATTTTTTTGTGATAAAATATATCACTCAAACTTGAATTTTTGAGCATCAAAATTCTCAAATAACAATAACAGCTCTGTGCATGGTAGCCATATGCAAGCCGGTAGAAAACTTCCACAAGCTGCATAGGGATGGCGCCACATTAAAGCATTGTGAAAAACGGCCCATTTATGACCGTCTAGGCACAAATAGTTTGGCATACGGCTTTAATTTATCACGATTAGATGAAAAACATTAATTGTGCCAAATATGACTCACTATGCGGTTAGGCGTTAAGTTCGGAATGCTTGCTGCCAAACCGCCTTGCAGATGCTCCTGGAAGTCTTCTGGAACATATTTTTCAATAATGTTTGGTCTTAATAGTGACATATGACAACCAGTATCGATTAATAATCTAACAGGGAGAACTGCGACTGGCCAGAAATTCGGCCCAGTTCCCTCCATTCAGCATGGCTAAATGGCAGCACACCGGTCCATTTCCTGGGGTTACCCTTAAGTTACGTTCTTCATAAAAGAAAAACCCTTTTTAAAAAGATTTATATTCAGAATTAAGTAACGCGTAACAATGTGATTCGGACTGAGGTTTGTTGAAAAAGCCCGAACAATAGCAAAGCGTTTGAATATAAATTTTTAATATTGTTGATGAGGCGTTCCAGGAATGCTGACGGTGTATCTGGCACCAGTGCTGGACCTCGGTTGTTATGCTATCATAACTCCTCCCCTCAAAGTCAGAACAACATGGTCAAAGGGTTGTTCTGTGGTATCATGTTTCAAGGCGATGGCTTCATGGCTTCAAGGGCTGTGGTTAATCGGGACCGGATTAGCTTCCTGATGTATAACTTCCAGGTTGCAGTTAGGATTATAGCAACTATAATTAATATGATTAATGATGTTGCAAAGCTCCATGCAACAGGATGGATGTCGTCATCTTCGTGTAGTTTCAGGTTGGCAGCTTGATCTTTTAATAATTGGATCTTATTAAAATCAATTGACGATAATGAAATCGGGTTCTCAGGTATCTGAGATTCTTCGGACTTGAACTCTATTGAAGGCAATGAGAATGCTTTAGCTTCAATAGAATCTTCGCGGTTCCAGAATTGGTCATCTTCCATAGTCACACCACAATTTAACGGGATTCTGATTAAACTGGGTTGATTCACAAGATAAATTTGATTGTTTCCACACAGTTCTTGTAACTTAAACTTGCTGATGGTAGGAATTACCAATATGTATTCACTGGTGATAGCTTGTACAATTGGTTTTGAAATGCTAACACTAGTTACTTGGCAGTTGTCGTTTTCGGCTTTATTTATTAGGGTAGCAACACAATCGTTGAGTTGCGGTCTCAAATGGTTAGGGCAGACATAGTAATGCTCAATGGTTGCACATGCTTCTTCTTCATACTGCATCTTTTAAGTGCCAATTATGAGGTAGGGTAAATAAGGTACAATTATTTTATCATTTAGGGGTACAGGATAAAGTTGGAAAATTGTAAAAGCTTCTTTTTGAAATATTAGAAGTTGTATTGCAAAAATTATTTTGTCTTTGGAAAAGCGTACTTGCGGGCTTGCTAGTTGATAATAATTTTGGATGTTACTTAATTCAATCACTCGATCTCCACCATAGAGTTCTGATAGACTAAATACAATTTGTTGCAATTGTTTAGCTGGAATTACCGAGCTATGTAATGAATTTAATTTTGCGAACATAATTGCATTTTCCAAGTTATCCAAAAATGTTATTAGATTTTGACAATTTGGAATCAGTTGGAGTAGTATATTTTGAGCTCTTACGAAGTCAGAGAGGTTATTAATTGAATTATTTATGTTTTTCTCAAATACTTCAGTATGTCCTTTGAGTACTAACTGATTCTTAGTTAGGATGGGGGACACTACGGGACTAACAGCCCCCATCGCCATCCACGCTGGAGTGCGCTGGAAGCAAGGGTGCCCCCTCAGCCCCATAATATTCAACCTGGAAATCGAGCCCATCCTCCGGGCAATCTCCCAACTTGGTTAGGGAATGGCCTCCACGGCGAACGCGTCGACTCATTAGCATACGCCGACGACCTCGCCCTCATCACCAGCACCCCAACCGACCTACAACGCGTCCTCGACACAACCGGACAAGTGGCCGACTGGGCTGGCCTATGGTTCAATACACGCAAATGCGCCACCCTTTTTTCATTTCATTCGGGAAAATTGCATCCTTCCATTTTCTGAGTTTTCCGGCATTTTCTGACTAGCGGCCGCCCTCTATCCGCGTAAAAGAAAATTCAGATTTGCGAAAATTTTCTTCAGTACATTAGAATTTTCCGAATAACCGCATTGTCCGCGCAAAAGAAAATGCATGGAACAATCTCTCAAATTAGCAAGTCGGATTTTTCTTATTCTATTACTTATCAGGAATTTTAATCATTTTCTATCACCGCATTAGAATTTTCCGACAAACGGTTTTTTACGCCAAAAAGAAAATCCATACATACTTTAGCTGCAACTTTCTTCATTTTCTATCACAACATTGGAATTTTCTGACAACCCCTCGGTACACGCGCAAAAGAAAATTCATGGAACATTTTCCCATTTACCAAGTAGAATTTTTGTCTTTATTCGCCGCAAGAAAATATTTATTACTTATGATGAAATGTTCTCCATGTCAATGCATTAAAATTTTCCGACTGATCGCTCTTTATACGTGTAAAAGAAAATCAAAAATTTTTCGGCTAACATCTCTATAAATTTATGGTACATTTTCTCATATATATATATATATATATATATATATATATATATATATATATATATATATATATATATATATATATATGCTATAGCAGCAACTTTATCGGGATCTGCTGCAATGCCTTCACGTGTGAGTCTGTGTCCAAGGTGCTTTACATTTGCACATAGAAACGAACATTTCTCACGATTAGCACTAAGTTTAAATTGCCTCAGTCTTGCAAAAACTTTGTTTAGGTCCTCAATATGCTTCTGAAAAGATGGCGATAATATGATAATATCGTCGAGATAAGCAAGTATTGTAATATCAGGTTATCCGGTTCGAAATTTGTCAATTAACCTCTGAAAGATCGCTGGTGCTGTCTTAAGCCCGATAGGCATGCGCGTGAAACGAAAGGTGCCAAATGGAGAGATAAAAGCAGTTTTATCTCTATCTGAGGGTTTCACTGACACTTGCCAATATCCTGACCGCAGATCTATAGTAGAATTACCAATCATATGCACCTATACAATATAAAAAAAGTGTTGTAACAGCTCTTACTGATAGTGCGATTAAATTGGCACATTATGGATATAGAACAAAAAATCTTGAAAAAATAAAAAATATACTAATAATGATTAACTATCCCAAAGCTTTCTTCGAACCAATAATAAAACAAAGAATTAATAAAATCTACAATTCAAATAAATGGAACAACATAAGTAATATAAATAAGAAAAAAGAAGGTGAAATCAAGTATGTATCATTACCGTACATACCAGAAATCAACACAAAAATAAAAAGTGTTTTGAAAGCACATAATACTACTATAGCGGAAAAAACCAAAAACAACTTGGCAAAAGAATGTTTTACAAAATTTAAACCTAAAAGCGATAAGTTGGACACACCTAACGTAATATACAAGATTGACTGTTTGAACTGTGACAACACATACATAGGTCAAACAGGACAATATTTAAAAAAAAGAATGTACGAACATAAATATAGCCTAAGAAAGGTTAACGAAAATGGAACAGCATTAGCACAACATGCACAACAACAGTTACATAGTTTTGATTTCGATAACACAAAAATATTAATCAATGAAAACAACTATAATAAGAGAAGAATCCATGAAATGATACAGATTAAAAACCATCAGAATGCAATGAATTTTAGATCAGACACAGTCAAACTTAGCTCTGTGTAGCACTAATTAATTGATCGGATGCATGAACTGATTGGACAAGGTAAGTGAAATATAAACACCTGATATTGAGGAATTGCAGAGCAATTCCTAGAATGCAAAGAAAAGGCGAAGTATAAACAGTTTTTTTTGTTCTCTCGCTCGATATCGAATAAAATAGGGAATTCAATAACCAGTCAAATGTGAAGGTAGAAACAACTGGACACGTAAGTTAAATTTAAATCTCTAAACAATAGATTCTAGTCTTTTCCCAGATATGTTTGTCCTGACTCATCACCTGAAAACCAATGTTCTTTTTAATATGTGTGTGATTTGTATTTTAATATGTGAATTTTGGTGAAAGTTTTATATTTAAATTGATGATAACTGTAAATATATATCTTAGACAAACTGCTGATGGTGGAGAAAGACACCGAAACGTATTTGTAACATTTTAAATAATTTCGTATATTTTCCTGACTGTACCTTAATTCATTCCAATATATTCCTGGGTTTCAGTCAATTTTACTGTTTATTATTTAAAATGTTACAAATACGTTTCGGTGTCTTTCTCCACCATCATCAGTTTGTCTAAAATATATATTTACAGTCATCATCAATTCAAATAAAAAACTCTCACCAAATTTCACACATTAAAATACAATTACATACATATTAAAAAGTACATTAGAACATTGGTTTTCAGGTGATGAGTCAGGACAAACATATCCGAGAAAAGACTAGAATCTATTGTCTAGAGATTCAAATCTCAACTTCAACTTACGTGTATAGTTCTTAACATCGCAACGTTTAACTGGTTATTGAATTTTCCATATTTTATTCGATATCAGGCGAGCGAAACAAAAAAAACTGTTTATCTTACGGTTTTTCTTTGCGTTTTAGGAATGCTTGGCAATTCTTCAATATCAGATGTTTACATTTCATTTACCTGGTCCAATCAGTTCATTTATGCGATTATCTAATTAGCGTATGATATACAGAGCTCAGATTGTCTGTATCTGATCTGAAATTTATTGCATTTTGATGTTTCTTAATTTGTATCATTTCATGGATTCTTCTCTTATTATAGTTGTCCTCATTGACTAATATTTGCGTGTTATCGAAATCAAAATCATGCAACTTTTGTGGTGCATGTTGTGCTAATGCTGTTGCATTTTCGTTAACTTTTCTTAAGCTATACTTATGTTCGTATATTCTTTTCTTCAGATATTGCCCTGTTTGTCCTAAGTATGTGTTGTTACAGTTCAAACAGTCAATCTTGTATATTACGTTAGGTGTGTCCAACTTATCGCTTCTAGGCTTAAATTTTGTGAAACATTCTTTTGCCAAGTTGTTTTTAGTTTTCTCTGCTATAGCAATATTATGTGGTTTTAAAACATTTTTTATTTTTGTGTTGATTTCTGGTATGTGCGGTAATGATACATACCTGATTTCACCTTCTTTTTTCTTTTTTATATTATTTATGTTGTTCCATTTATTTGCATTGTATATTTTATTAATTCTCTGTTTCATAATTGGCTCGAAGAATTCTTTGGGATAGTTGTTCATTATTAGTACTTTTTTATTTTTTCAAGATTTTTTTGTCTATATCTACAATGTGTCAACTTTATCGCTCTATCAGTAAGAGCTGTTACCACACTTTTTTATATTGTATAGGTGCATATGATTGGTAATTCAAGTATCTACCAGACCACACATCCTTTGTGTACCAGTTTGTTTTTATTTCCCCATTATTGTCATACATAATCGTCATATCCAAAAAGTTTAATGATTTGTTTTTGTCTTCCTCAATGGTGAATTTTATGGTTTCATGGAATGCATTAAACTTATCTAGTGTGTATTGAACTTTTTGGTTTGGCAGGCACATTATGCAGTCATCAACGTATCTTTTAAAAAATCCACATTCAAAGTTTAAATCAGGTATTAGTTTTTCTTCTAGACTTTCCATTACAAGGTTTGCAATTGTTGCAGCTATGGGAGATCCCATAGCTACTCCATATATTTGTGAATAGAAATTGTCTTCGTATCGGAAGTAAGTGGACTTAAGGCACAGCTCTACCGCCCCAATAAATTCATTTTCGAGTAATGATGTATGTTCCCTAATTTCAGCCCATTTATTTCTTATGCACTGTATTGAGTAATCTACCGGGATGTTTGTGTATAGCGATACCACATCAAGCGATATCAGGCGATGGTTCTCAGGTATCCTCTGTTTTTTTATGAATTCGCAGAAGCTCCATGAGTCCCTAATGTGATATTGTGTGTTTCCCAATATATTACTCAACACGGCTGACAGTTATTTAGATAATTGGTAAGTTGGGGCATTTATATTACTAACTATCGGTCTTAATGGGTGGCCTGCTTTGTGAAGCTTTGGCAGGCCATATATAAATGGTGCTCGGCCGTTTCGTTTTTTTTTATCGCTATTTAAGAAGAAATAAGAAGTAAGTGTTGTAACATATTAACAAATTTCAAAAATAGAATATCGAACAAAGGTGTGCCCAATTATATCAATGGGCTTATACGTGAAACCAAAAGCTTCTTAAATCAACACACAAATATCTGCGTGTTAACGGCTGACAAATGTAGCAAGACAGTGGTTATGATGAAAAGTGAATATAGAACAAAAATGCTATCATTAATAAATGCTGTAAAAACATATAAACGGGAAAAAAAAAGATCTTACTACAAATATTCAAACAAAACTAAATAAAATAATAAATTCATGGCATAAAAATAAATTCATAACAGATAATTTAAAGCGAAAACTGTCTTGCAACAACGGCCGAGCACCATTTATATATGGCCTGCCAAAGCTTCACAAAGCAGGCCACCCATTAAGACCGATAGTTAGCAATATAAATGCCCCAACTTACCAATTATCTAAATACCTGTCAGCCGTGTTGAGTAATAAACTGGGAAGTTCACAATATCACACTAGAGACTCATGGAGCTTCTGCGAATTTATAAAAAAACAGAAGATACCTGAGAACCATCGCCTGATATCGCTTGATGTGGTATCGCTATACACAAACATCCCGGTAGATTACTCAATACAGTGCGTAAGAAATAAATGGGCTGAAATTAGGGAACATACATCATTACTCGAAAATCAATTTATTGGGGCGGTAGAGCTGTGCCTTAAGTCCACTTACTTCCGAGACGAAGACAATTTCTATTCACAAATATATGGAGTAGCTATGGGATCTCCCATAGCTGCAACAATTGCAAACTTTGTAATGGAAAGTCTAGAAGAAAAACTAATACCTGATTTAAACTTTGAATGTGGATTTTTTAAAAGATACGTTGATGACTGCATAATGTGCCTGCCAAACCAAAAAGTTCAATACACACTAGATAAGTTTAATGCATTCCATGAAACCATAAAATTCACCATTGAGGAAGACAAAAACAAATCATTAAACTTTTTGGATATGACGATTATGTATGACAATAATGGGGAAATAAAAACAAACTGGTACACAAAGGATGTGTGGTCTGGTAGATACTTGAATTACCAATCATATGCACCTATACAATATAAAAAAAGTGTGGTAACAACTCTTACTGATAGAGCGATAAAGTTGGCACATTGTAGATACAGACAAAAAAATCTTGAAAAAATAAAAAAAGTACTAATAATGAACAACTATCCCAAAGAATTCTTCGAGCCAATTATGAAACAGAGAATTAATAAAATATACAATGCAAATAAATGGAACAACATAAATAATATAAAAAAGAAAAAAGAAGGTGAAATCAGGTATGTATCATTACCGCACATACCAGAAATCAACACAAAAATAAAAAATGTTTTAAAACCACATAATATTGCTATAGCAGAGAAAACTAAAAACAACTTGGCAAAAGAATGTTTCACAAAATTTAAGCCTAGAAGCGATAAATTGGACACACCAAACGTAATATACAAGATTGACTGTTTGAACTGTGACAGCACATACTTAGGACAAACAGGGCAATATCTGAAGAAAATAATATACGAACATAAGTATAGCTTAAGAAAAGTTAACGAAAATGCAACAGCATTAGCACAACATGCACAACAAAAGTTGCATGATTTTGATTTCGATAACACGCAAATATTAGTCAATGAGGACAACTATAATAAGAGAAGAATCCATGAAATGATACAAATTAAGAAACATCAAAATGCAATAAATTTCAGATCAGATACAGACAATCTGAGCTCTGTATATCATACGCTAATTAGATAATCGCATAAATGAACTGATTGGACCAGGTAAATGAAATGTAAACATCTGATATTGAAGAATTGCCAAGCATTCCTAAAACGCAAAGAAAAACCGTAAGATAAACAGTTTTTTTTGTTTCGCTCGCCTGATATCGAATAAAATATGGAAAATTCAATAACCAGTTAAACGTTGCGATGTTAAGAACTATACACGTAAGTTGAAGTTGAGGTTTGAATCTCTAGACAATAGATTCTAGTCTTTTCCCGGATATGTTTGTCCTGACTCATCACCTGAAAACCAATGTTCTTAATGTACTTTTTAATATGTATGTAATTGTATTTTAATGTGTGAAATTTGGTGAGAGTTTTTTATTTGAATTGATGATGACTGTAAATATATATTTTAGACAAACTGATGATGGTGGAGAAAGACACCGAAACGTATTTGTAACATTTTAAATAATAAACAGTAAAATTGACTGAAACCCAGGAATATATTGGAATGAATTTTAAATAATAAACAATAAAATTGACTGAAACCCAGGAATATTTTGAAATAAATTCCCAAATAGGCAAGGAATTGGTAACCTTATCTCAGCTTGGAATTGGGGCTCTTAATAGTGCAACACTACCAGGTGCCTCAACATCATTTGATGGTAGCCAGTTTGACCCTGCAGTTCAAAAGACAGTTTCTCATGCCATCCTCACACCAGCATTCGTATCAATGGTGCCTTGTGGCTGGAAGTCATTAGACACCACATATCATTATATGTTCTTCTTGGTTCACGTGATGGTGGATGTCTTCATAGAAAGAATGGAGACTTCACCCCTCTTGAGCAGATCTTCCAGTACTACAAAGCAGAATGGAATACCCCAGCAGTTCCAGCTGATTCCAGAATCAAGTTCTGCACTAGCATTGGATTGATTACCAAGGATTCAGAGAAGTTTATACCTCCTGTAATGGCTGCCATTCCATACTGCAAGGCTGCGATTTCCAATTTGAGACAATCTGATCCTAACTTGGTAGTCATTCTGAAGCACTATCTTATATATATCATCCATGAAGCTTGGAATGTAAGATTAGAGAGAAGCTTCATTGACTTAGGATCTTATCTCCAGTAAAATCTTTTCCTATTCTTTCCTTCTAAAATCATCCCACTTCCATTTCTTCTCTCCTGCTTTATTCCTTATTGCCCACCTCATGTTTTAATCCTACAATCCTATCCTTTATCCCACTCCTTTCCTTCCGAAAAAAAATAATGTGATAAAAACTGATATTAACCACCGGCAAGGTGGTTGCAGACTGTTCAGCGGTGAGATCTACGTTGATGAAATATTATTTCAATCAGAGTTCAGATGTCTTTAGGTTTGTTAAAACAAACTTTTTGGTTTCCTCGTATGGATTTGTATTTATGGCGAAATATATCAAGGCATGTCTTCATTGTGCTTTTGGTAAGGGAAGTCATTGCCGTGCCGAGAGGCTATTACAACCCATTGAGAAGGTGTCGATTTCTTATCATATGCTGCACATTGACCATGTTGGTCCCTTTCCCACGACAACAAGACGCAATCAGTATGTGCACATGGTGGTTGACGCTGATACTAAATTCGCACTGGCGAAGGCGACCAGATCACTGCGTTCTAAAGAAGCGATAGAAAAGTTGAGGGAAGTGTTTGGCCAATTTGGATATCCAATGCGGATCATTTCCGACCGTGGTCTGGCGTTTACTAGTAAAGCGTTCACTAGTTATTTGGCGGAAAAGGGAGTGAAACATGTGCTAAACGCGATTGCTACTCCTAGGGAAAATGGTCAGGTAGAGAGACAGAATCGGACATTGTTGAATGCAATTGAGGCAAGTGTGGAGTACGAGGCGACTGGGGATGAAAAGCTTTCTGAGACTGGGAAGCTCAGGATGCTCACCTCATGTTCCTACAACTGGCGTGAATGCAGCGTTGAGTGGGGAGGTTCATGATGCTAATGTCGAACAAGGGGAAGGCGAGTCTCTCGGCGTTACTTCACAGGCGGCAAAAGGCAACTGAAAACTTGACAAAGGCGAGTAGAGCAATGAAAGCTCGATACTGTCGTAGGTGCAAGGCGACAGTAACTACAGTTACAAAGTGGGCGATTTGGTGTTGTGGCGTAACGCGGCTACTTGTTCTAAAAACGCGGCTACTTGTTCTTGTCTTGAAACTCATTAACAAGTATGATGGCCCCTACTGCGTGGCGAAGGTAATTATTAATGACTGTTACTTAATCATGGCGGTGAAAGGCAAGAGAGGCTATAAAACCTTTAAAGCCTTGGTGGCAGTCGACTCTTTAACGCGATATAGTAGTACTACTCCACTTTCAACACGATGGCGCACCAACCCATTATGCAGTTCCTGTAGGACAATTTTTGGATCACAACTTTCCTGGTCGGTGGATTGGTAGACGATGTCCAATTGAGTGGCCACCGAGGTTCCCGGACTTAAATCCCTTTGACTTTTTTCTTTTGGGGGTATTTGAAAAGTAAAGTTTTTCATTCGAAACCAGAGTCAATTGAAGATCTTCACCACCGCATTACAAATGAGTGCACAAAAATGACTTCAGATAACTCGGTAAATGTTCGCAAAATATTTGAGCAGAATATTTATTACTTTATAGAGGAAAAGGGACACCATTTTCAACATTTATTACCACATTGAAGCCCATGCCTTTGCCTACTAAATATTCGTCTTGCCTAATACTTGAGTTATTTAATTTTAAGTAAATTATTAAATGTAGAAAATTTGCTTGGAGTCATCATAGCAAATCTCACAGCAGATATTCTTGCAAGAGTTTCGAGTTATAAAGTAGATACTATTAAAAACGGTATTTCACTAAAAATGTCTAACGTCTCAACCTATCGATAATTCAATAATTACGTAAGGCTGTAAATTTGCAAATAAAATCAAAACCATTGAAGACAGGTATAAGGCATGCTAATAGTTCTGTCTGGATGTAACTGATTAAATAAACCTGCGGTAACTCTAGCAGAACTTCCGTTTTCAAAATAAATTTTAATTATTATAACTTTTGCAAACGGAAGACTTCATTATAACCAAAACTATAGACAAAACACTGTCATTTTCTTTTTCCCCTGAACAAGGGCTCCCTCAAGGATCCCCGCTCTCACCGTTTCTCTACAATATATACTGCCATGACATATACAATTACAACTTACCAGACAAAAATCAAATCGACAGATCGGCATACATACAATACGCAGACGACACGGCACTTATTGTACATGACAAAACTACTGAGAGAGCAGCTCAAAGACTCCAAACTTATAAATGGAGACTAACACCAAACGCGTCAAAAAACCAACTTCTGCTCACAAACCACAGACTCAACGCTGACTCCCCTACAATAACTGCAGACGGCCAAACGACACAACCAAAAAACGACGTAAAATACCTTGGAATCACAATTGACCACAAACTTAAATTCACTAAACACATACGAAACATCAGGGCAGAAACAATAAAGAGAACAAAACACTTCCGATCACTAACCTACAAAGACAGAGGAATTAGCACAAACACCGCCACCAAAATATATAAAGCTATTTGTAGACCCTTGTTAGACTTTGGACATGTACTCATGACCAACGGAACAGAAAGGCCCCCCCCCCCCAACTACTATACGAACGCACAAACATGACAAAGATTTCGGAAAGACTCATACATCTACAGACAAAATGGACAAACAACCCCTACAACTGGACCATACTGAATCCCCTTTGTCTTACAAGACCAACCAGACAATCCCGCTTCCGTTTCCCTACATCAACGCTACTCGAACACTTACAAACGCAACTGACTAGTGGACAATAAAATAATTTTTTCTTGTCATTGGAATTTTATTTAATAATATTGATAACCTAGAATAAGAGAATTTTCATATTTGTTTTTTATTTAGATTAAGACTACATGTATTAAACAAGGGCAGAAAGACCGATAGGTCGATAGCCTTTTTTAGAAATAAAGATGTCTACTACTACTCAGAACTATACAAGTCAGGTAACAAAAAAGTTTAAGCCCTGACACTTGACTTGACGGCAACTCGTTTTGACTCAACTGTCGGCGGCATCCATAGAAACGGCAATTTGAGATACTTTCGAATGGCTCAATATATCAATCATTCAACATTTGTACCACAACAAACGCAAATAAAATAGAATTGAAATTAAAAGTGCAACGTAGTATTTTATAGAAGCATGTATGATACAATGATAGTCAGTAAGATGTCCCCTTACAAATCAAAGTTGACGTGTTTGAGAGTTTTTTCTACATCTACCCGGAGTCATTAATAGGGATGCCACCTGTATTTGTACCTGACATTTTCGTTACACATCCTGTATAAATAGTGCGTTTACATTTCACATGGTCTTTGGAACCTGCTTGAAAAGAATAAAAAAACAAGAAAATAATGATTGTTGATTCTTGAAAGATTGTTTTATTTCTTGGGAATACGGTCCAGGCAGTGATAGAAAAAGAACAACTTATGTAGCTACAAAGCTTTCGGCGATTTATTACCATAAACTTACCTATTTACACTAAAAACCTTAAAAAATAAAAAAATTTAAATAAATTAAATTAAGAACCATCCTACTCCTACCCGATCAAGCTTCTTAACAAAATAATTTTCATCACGTGCCAAAGTACCATTAACCCTAACATATTGGCACAAATACATGCTTCCCATCGGTACTCCGCTCTATTTACGCCAATCTAATAGATGTTTGCAAAACGGAAAGCTCTAGGAAATTTACAATGTAGTACACCATTTTTGTACGAGATGGCCACAATCGTTAAAGCTGAAAGAAAAGAAACCTGTATTTGCCCTTCCATAGGCTGGTCCCTTTGACCGTCCTTCATTACTGTTTTTTTGTGCGCAGAGATTACCATGTTTGTGAAATCTCCCAAACTATTTAACCGTTCGTTATAATTATGGAAAAAAAGGAAACATACCGAAAGTCGGCCAGTTTCGAGAAGCCTTAGCAAGTGGCGCAGGTCAGTTTCCGAAGAAATTAAAGTGCTTAGCAGGCGACGGGCCCAAACTGAAGGGCAATGACGGAAAAGATGGCGGCGTTTGTCCATCTTGCACGTAGGAGCCCAAAGTACAAGCAGTACTGCCAGAACTTCCAGTACTCAAAATCATGGTATGATATATAGGGAGCAAGACTCCAGACCTAATCTCGAACAACCGATTAATAGTTTCTTCAGAAGGTAAGCGAAATCATTACTTTGATACAATGGCGACTCCAGGGGTGGACTATCGGGCTATATGTCATCGTGACGACTCTAAAACCCCTATTCACTTGAATGCGTTCGTTTGCCCATCATGAGATCCATGGTTCGATCCCTGACTTAGCCTTGAAATTTTTTCTTTTCACGCAGCCACCTCGTGGAAAGCAATAATGGCAATCTACCACGAGTCTTGGTAAGCGTGTGGCACATGAAGAAGAACCGTTTATAAATTTGTAAATTTATGTTAACGAAAGGTTTGAAAATCATATTAATTCAATCCAGAAGAACCTGAATGTTACCTACGTTCCGTTGATTTTGCCCGCCCCCAGATAAAAATCCTGGGTTCGCCACTGGTTGGATACCAGCAACACCCCCTGAGCTAGGATGACAGAAACAAAGGACATTTCGAATTGAGCATATTCCTTGGAGCCATTACGGGTTTAAGGCCATGCTGTCTGTAAGTCCTTACGGGTTTAAGGCAAGGCTATAAGTCCTTACGAGTTTAAGGCAATGGTGAAAGTCCTTACGAGTTTAAGGCCATGCTGCAAGCCCTTACGAGTCTAAGGGCATGCTGTTAGTCCTTACGAGTTTAATGCCATGCATGCTGTAAGTCCTTACGAGTTTAAGGCCATGCTGTCTGTAAGTACTTACGAGTTTAAGGCAAGGCTATAAGTCCTTACGAGTTTAAGGCCATGCTGCAAGCCCTTACGAGTTTAAGGCAGGGCGGTAAGTTCTTACGACCTTACGAGTTTAAGGCGATGGTGAAAGTATTTTCGAGTTTAAGACCATGCGGTTTGTAAATCCGTGTAGGTTTAATCAAATCAAAATATGCTTTATTGCCACAGGAAAATTTACAAATTTTATGGACAAAACGTGTAAAACAATATACTACAAAATATAGCACATCTAAGGACAATCAACAATGGTAAATAAAAAATAAAAAACAACATAAAACATAACACAAAAAAGTCATCAAATCAGACAGACAAATTAAAATTAAGAAAAACAGGGGTGAGTGAAGTCAAGTTGCACCCTAAACTATAACAAGGAACCAGTCTGTTAACCCTGTTTATGTTATTGCAAGCGGATCGTGATGATACCGATTTCGTAGATATATACTAGTTGAGGTAAGTAACATTGGAGAACTTGAAATTTTGCTTGCTGAACTTGAACCCAATCGATTCCGTTCCGCTTGCAACATGTGGTCACGTTCAATAAATAATAAAGACAAATATGAAATCAGCGAATTGATGACCCCCAAAATTAAAATGTAACTACTATACAAATAATTATTCGTCCAATACATATAACGTAACTGCTCATGTGATGCCCAAACGGAAAAGTTTAATCTAGTAAGATTGAGAAGTGGTGAAATTTAGAAAAAGATCTTACGCCACATTAAAATCATTTACAGAATAAAAAGGTCTTTTTTGGAGGTATGCTTTTGTGCCTTCCCGAAACTTTTGAGACGTAGGGAGAGATTTAAGATGCGATGGAAGATGATTGTACAATTTCTTGGCGTTGTAAATAATTGAGTTCTTTATTAATTCAGAGGAGGGAAAGGGAAGATATATATCTTGGCTTAAGTTTCTGGTCGGGTACCTATGTTGTGGCGCTTCTGGAAAGCTGACTCGGTGTTTGCGTATCAAGCAGACAGTCTCTAATATGAATAAAGCAGGAAGTGTGAGAATTTTATAGTTTTCAAAGTAGTACTTGCAATGAGCTCTACATTTCAAGCCAAATAGATAGCGAATTGCTCGTTTCTGCAGTTTAAAAATACTTTGAAATTGCTGTGTGTTGCAGCAGCCCCAAAAAGAAAGGCCGTAGCGGATGTGAGACTCAAATAGAGAGAAGTAAGCGAGTGTGGCGGAGAACACATTCAGCTCCCTCGAAACCGATCGAATTGCAAAACAAGCGGAAGATAGTTTTTTTGTTAAGGAGTCAATATGGGTAGACCATTTAATGTTGGCATTAATGTTCAAGCCCAGAAATTTCACCGACTCAACGTATCTAATATTGATGTTATGAAGTAGCAAGGGATCTAAAGCTCCTCTATAAGATAGGGCTACCGTCTTATTCATGTTAAAACCCAGCAAACTAGAGTCAGACTAACTCTTGATCGTGACGAGATCGCTGGAAACCTTAGAGTGAACGGACACAGTATCAGAATCACTCCATGTTATACTTGTGTCGTCAGCAAAGAGGGTCATCTTGCCATTGATTTTTAAGTAGGTGATCTCGTTGATAAATAGTAGGAAAAGAATAGGTCCAAGCACAAAACCCTGGGGAACTCCACTGGCAATCAGTTTACACTCAGAGACAGACCTGTTTGCTCCGACAAATTGTTGCCTATTTTCAAGATATGACTTGAACCAGTTATAAGAAATACCACGTATTCCATAAAAATCAAGCTTATCTAACAGAATGCTGTAGCTCTGGGGCGATTGCAATTTAGAGATGAGTAAACATCATGAAGCAAGGAAAATACTGCATCGTTGGTGCACTTGTTAGGCGAAAATCCGAACTGCTCTGGTGTTAGTATGCCATTCTTGAAGATAAATGGCATAAGGCGATTTTTTAGTAAACTTTCAACTATTTTTCACAACACAGGGAGCATGGAAATTGTACGATAATTACATGAGATATCCCTTTCACCACCTTTATGAAGAGGAATAATGATTGCAGTTTTGAGGCATTCTGGAAAAACTCCGTGCATAAAGGAATCATTTCTTAGGTTTGTGAGAACATCCAGAGTTGAAAGTGGGAGGCTCAAGAATATTTTAACTGATAGATTATCCGTGCTACACGACGATTTACTTTTTATGCTGTGTATTACCTGTAGTAGTTCAACGCTGTTTACAGGGCTTAGGAAAAAAGTATAAGCGATCTTCTTAGAAGGAGGAAGGAACGAAAGCGGGTCGAAGCCAGGTAAAATACCTGAAGTAACACTTCTGCTGATGTTGATGAAAGAATTGTTTAACTCATTTGAACTTGGCATACCTCCATTCACGGGATTGATTCTACCTCTGAGATCATTGACAATGGACGTTTTTGTGTTGACGTTTTTCGCATTTGTCAAACGATTTTGATAATATAGTCTCTTTGCTGACTTGATTACTCTTAGATAGATCCTTCTATAATTTGAAATGAATTCAAGAACTTGAGCTGACTCAGTAAACTTTTTTATATGCAAGAGAGAGCGCATATTTTTCGCAGAAGTGCCCAAACCTCCCGTAATCCAATGTTTATGGCGTTTAGGATTAATGGCCCTAAGCGGAAAGGCCTCATTGAAAGTACTTTTAATTTTATTCAAGAAATTTCTGAAGTGAGAATTTGGATCACCGAACACATCACCGGGACCAATTGGACGGAAGTTCCAAATCGTGCTTTGACAAAGATTGTGAAATAATGCAAAATTTGAAGATGAGAAGATTCTACCCAAACGGCGAGCTCTTCTCGAGGGCTTGAGAGAAATATTGAATTTGGATATCACCGCTTCATGATCAGAGAGACCCGCGCTAGTCACTGTCGATTGAACATCAGACGGGGGAAGTCAGACACCACATAATCTATAGTCGACGTTGAATTGTTAGAAATTCTAGTCGGAGCAGTTGCATGCATAAAAATGTTCATTCATGTTCAGCCAATGTTCCGTAATCGCAACCAATTTCGGAAACCCTAACCCCTCCAAAAAACAAGTGCAACTCATCCGTTTTGTTCCTCAATGAAGCAATATTGACAAGAACCATGCTAAACCTGGCGTCAGGACTTGAGGAGTCTAGTCGCTCAAAACACGTCATTCTACCTAAAAAATTTTTTTCTTTGGAGTGCCACTGATAAAGTAGTTGTGGTGACTTTCACTGTACTTATGAAGTTGCACCGTCCTCTCCGAAACAACATGTGATCTGTAGGTGCTCAGATCCGCTTCCACCTCCGCGCAACCAATCCCATAAGCATTGTGAAAATCGTTATATAAACTCTGCAAATCTTCTTTCCGGGTAGGCGATCCTTCAGATGCTAGGAATACTTTGATGTTGGTAATAGTAAATCCTTCGTAGCAAACTGAGGCAGGTTGGTCATGCAGGTAGGAGAGGTACAATCTTATGGCCCTCATGATGGAAGGTTCTCTGAGCTTTGCCATTAGGTACCGCTTCCCCGAGTCCTTGGAGCGATCATAGGCCACCGTCATTCGAACAATCGGAGGAGTCAACGGGCCCAGAAAGGGAGCTGGCTCTCTAGGCATCCTCTCAGGCAGTTTGACACTACCAAAGTTGTTGATCTTGCAAGCAGCAATAGCCTGTTTATCAGAGGCTATCGTTATTACACTGCTTGCTCTATCACCATTTTCCGAGGAGGGGGCAGCCAATAGACCCTCCAAACCCGGACCGACGTTCACCCTTGCTCCGCTGGTGGGAAGCCGACAGTTCTCTACAACCCTCCGAGAAGCAGCGGACTCCGTAGACCACTCAATCCGAACTCTGCGAGGCCACATGCTGTCCCCCAACAATCTCTCAGCGGATTCTCTAGTTATGGTTCCCACTTTGAATATGGGTTCCTCGGAGTCATTGCCCTGGTTAAATAGGTGAAAGCATCGAACAAAATCCGACGATTTCAGAACCTTCTTCACATGGTGAACAACATTGGTGGTAGTAAATCCGATATGGAGATGTCTCACGACCACATAATGCCATCTTGGGGTTTCGGCATAAGCTGAGGGGCCTGGATATCCTGGAGTCGATGAAATGTCAGGAGGCAACTCTATTTGGGTGGATGAGGAGACGAGAGAAGTCGACTTAGTAGAGCACGACGTAGAAGTTGTTGAGACTTGTTTTCTTTGCCGATTGGAGTCAACAACCTTAGTAGTCAACCCCTTAACCATGGCGGCAACACTTGCGAGGCCATCCTTCAGCCTTCCATACCCACTCTGATCTCAGCGGATGAGGAGTCGTGGACTTGAATCCTGACGGACTCCTGAGTATTGCTGAGCAGCACTTGAGAGACATTAAATAGACTCTGCTCCATATCCCTCACTGATCTCAAGAGCATGTCTGGCTTACAGGTGGTGAATACCTTAGTCATTCCACGGATATCGTCCAACTTGCCCTCCAGAAGACTCCATCTTGACTCGATGCTCAACAGCATATCGTACATTTCAGAAATTATTGGCACACTAGTCGATAGCTTGGACATCTGGTTTGCCAGAGAGTCAATGATACCTTGAGGTACCTAAGGTTTGGAGAATCGCAGAGCGCACAAAAAAATCGGAGGTGGTTGTACTTCTCCAAAAGCAGGGTCTTGGTAGTCACCTTATCGAGGCCCGTACACTGCATGCAAAATCACCTGCGGCAGTCACCGCTGCATCGGACCTTGTTGTATTTGTCCTTGTCCGCAAATTCTTTGAGGCAATTATCACACTTGTAAGTGGTTAAGTCAAGGTTTAAGACTTGCAAGTTTAAGACAATAGTGAAAGTCAAATGGCAGTGTTGGTAATATGGAGGACTGTAAACCAGCTCTCCATGGTCGGTAAAACAGGTGTCGCTATCAAAAAGACCATTGCAGTCGGTAAAGCAAGTCTTCTTTAAACAAGAAGAACATATTAATGTCAAACCAGCGACACTAACTGTAATATTATTTTGTTTTTCTCTCATAAGGAGTCACATTCAACTATCAGACAAGGATAATGAGTTAGATTATGACATCTTAGAAGTATGAAGCTCGGAAATGACCAGCGATTCATCTTCTGATAACATTCACCCGACAGTAACCAAGATAGGGGCAAGTATTCTAAAATGCGGCAAGGATCCCGATCTTGTCAAGCCACTGTTAGCCAAATACCCGCCAGTAGCTCATAAACCACCGGTTGCTTCCCGACGAGTTAATCCGGATATATTTTTGTCAATGACAAAACACAAGAAAATAGCTGACATACAGAGCTGCAAGGATGCTACCATATATTATACTATTGGCAAAGCAATCACCTCCCCTTTGAGGGGGGGGGGGGCAAAACAAAGCGAGGTCCTATTAGAGGTAAGCATCTAAGGCAGGCTGACAAAATTTCGTCAAAAATGGTCAAAAAAAATATTTAAGAGGTCAGTTTGTGGATACGTTATACAAGTATAACTGCATGCCATTCGGGTTAAATACAGCACCATGTATTTTAAGAAAACTCGTTAAATTAATCATTTTTTGATTTTTTAACTATAGGGTCACTTATGGTGAATTCATTAGAAATTTATCAGAAACGGGACTGCTGCCTCGCAAGCTAGGCCTTTGTTATCAATACCAACATCTGAAAGCATTTTTATACCAAAACAAGCTTACAAATATCTTGAGTGCATAAATAGATATATTAATTATACCCATATTATTACTAACCCAAATTAACCCTTTTTTTTTGGAGGATTAGGAATCTGTAATAAGACGATCCGGGCCTAGCTACGCGATGTCGAGTGCCCGGCGTGTGTAGGGTTGAGGCTTCGTCCAAAGACCTCTACCGACTAAACCCTTCCCTCCTTTACCCTGGAAGCCGCCGTTAGGCATTACATCAGGGGTGGGATCTATCCTGTCCCTGTCTCTCCGTTGAGTGGTCTGGCTTCTTTTTCTCCCCGCCTTTCTTCTTGTGCTTTTATTCGTATTATCTCTCTTAGCATGTCGGTGGATCCTTTCCATCCGGCTTCACCTTGTAGGATGATATCCCCGATGTTGCTTTTGAATACCTTGATGCCATACCCTTATTCAAACTTTAGCCGGATGTTCTGGAATGTTTGGCAGTGAAACAATGTGTGTTCAGGGTTGTCTTGTTGCCCGTAGAACCAGTAATCGTCATTTTCCTGTTTCCTAATCTTCTTTAGGTAAGTTCCAAAAACTCCGTGACCTGTGAGCGCTTGGGTTACGAAGTAATCTGTTTCCCCTAGGCTCCTATCCGTCCATGCCGAGACGTTCCTTATGAATACTTTGGTCCACCCGGAATACTCATCCCATCTCTGCTGCCATTGGCTCAGCGTTATAGCTCTAGCCTCGTTTTTAAAGGCTGGACCTTTCTGCTCGATGTCCGTCCTTTCCTTTGCCAGCAGATCGATCGGGATCATGCCAGCAATCACTTCGATTGCTTTGGTGGGTGCCGTTCTGTATGCTGACGTTATGAGGAGAGATAGCTTTCTGTTTATCCCCGTTAGGCAGTCAGCATAGTGTCGGTACCTCAGGGCTCCATACCAGACAGTTGCGCCGTATAGAGTTGCCAATATTACCGCTGAGGCGATGGTTCTCCTCTTGTTGGGCTTAGAGCCGCCCACTCTAGGCATTTACCTGTATAGAAGGGTCGCCATTATGCTTGCTTTCTCTTCAGCGTGCTTGACGTGCGTGGTCATTTTGAAGTTCCTGTCGAGCGCAACGCCGAGATATTTTACGGAGTCTGACGATCCGATCATCTGTCCATCGATGTTAATTGTTACGTCCTTGACTCTTCTGGGTGCAGCCAATAAGACGGTCTCAGTCTTAGCGGCTGCGATCTGTATTCCCCTTTCCCTTAGGTTATGTATAATAGTCCGAACCGCAGATCCCGATTTCAAGGCGACGTCTTCTTGATTTTTGGCTTTGATCAAAATCCCAAGGTCGTCCGCATATGCTATTATCTCGGTACTGGGCTCCAGTTTTGTCTTTAGAATCTTGTAAAACAGGTTCCAAAGCGTTGAGCCCAGTTTTGAGCCCTGTGGGACTCCGCAGGTCATGGGAAAAGTTTCGTTGGTGGGACTTATGATATTTCTGTTGGACAGGTAGGATTTCAGGATGCTAATTAGGTACCACGAAATTCCCCCGTCCACCAGAGACTGGACTATGCCATCCCATGAGGCTGAGTTGAACGCATTTTCTATGTCCAGAAGAATCATGAGGCAAATATCTCGGTGCTGGTAGCTTTTGTTCTTCACAGCTTCGACTGACTTTCTGACCCTCTGTATCGCGTTGATTGTCGATTTCCCTTTGGTGAATCCGTACTAGTTTTCAGGCTCGAGTCCTTTATCCCGCATCTCTGCTTAAAGTCTGTTTTTTATAAGGGACTCCAGAACCTTGCCTGCGTCGTCTATAAGACACAGATGCCTGTACGTTTTCTCGCCGTTTGCGTCCTTTTTGGGCTTTTCGATTAACACCAACCTTGCCTTCTTCCAGATCTTGGGGAAATCTGCGAGCTCTAAGCATTCGTTGAAGCATTTTAGGAAGTATTGTGGTTCTGCAGCGATGCACGCTGCCAGGACCTCTGAGGTAATGCCGTCCGGTCCAGGCGCTTTATTTCTTTTCCTGCTGCTGATGGCGATCTGAAGTTCCTCCAGGTTGAAGGGTGGAATCACGTCCCGTTTATCCCTTTCAGTTTCTCTCCAGATAACTTTGTTCCGCCTTGGGAACAGCTTTTGGATTGGTTTTTGGACCGTTTCTTCGTCCAGGGCTGATCTTATTTTCAGGTTCAGCCTCTTGGTTATAATCTGGTAAGCTTTTCCCCAGGCGTCGTTTTCCAGGTCTTCACAAAGTAATTTCCACCTTTCTCTCTTACTCGCTTTTATGAGTCTCTTCAGTTCGTGCTTGTTTTGCTGATATTCCAGGAGAGTTGGGGCCAATTCAAACTTTGTGGGGTGGCGTCCTCTTGCCCGTGTGATTCAGTATGTTGGGGTGTGTCCCCTGCTACCTCTCTTCCTGAAGTGTTTGTCCATCAGCATTGAGATTTGTGCAATTAGGTGCTCCGGTGATGTTTCTGTTGGGCTGGCTCGGTTTCGAACGTTGCGTTGGAAATCCATAACGAGAGTTGCATGTTTGAGGGGTTGTTTATATACCATCCTCCTTGGCGTGGCGTGGATTTTAATGCCTTTGCACTACTTATCGTAAATGTGATATTATTATGGTCGCTCAAGTTCTCAGTATCTGAGTCTTCGGTGAGTAATCACCGAAGTTCCGTTTGCATTACTGAATGTTGGTTCACTTCCCACATTTATGACCACTTGACCGTTCGCTAGTATCCAGCCCTCTAGTTTCTTCCCCCTTTTGTTTACGGTCTTAGAGCCTATCATGCTGGATCTCGCGTTCAGGGAAATCCCCCCAGGATTACTCCTTTAGTGGTGCCTTTGATTAAGTTTTCCATGTGAAACAGTAGCACTTCAAAGTCCGCGATATCCCCATTTGGAGAGAAGTTTTTTTTTATTAACTCCTTTTATTTGTTTACCCCATTTGGAGAGAAGTTTTTTTTTATTAACTCCTTTTATTTGTTTACAATCTGTCCCGAGACAATAAGTAAAAAATGTTAACATAAGAAATAACATGTGAGTGTTCACTCATTAGTAAAGCACTCCTACAATCATGATCACTTATTTACAAAACATTTAAAAAGAGTGAACAATAAGTTAAGTAATTCTAAAAATTTACAAGTTGAACAAGTTCCTGCGTTTCCGAAAACGAGACACCACATTAGTATTATTAAGTAACTCTCTTGCTAATTCATTTGGATGCTTCGATAATCTGTTTTTGTATGTTTTAAAGTAGTTTATTATTTCTTCTTTCACTGTAGTAATTTGAAGGTCTTTTCTGATAATTTCATTGGGTACGAACCATGGTGCTGCTACTATGTTTCTTAGTGTTTTGGATTGAAAACGTTCCATTATTTCAATGTTTGAGTCCGCTGCAGAGCCCCATAATTGGATTCCATACGTCCAGATCGGTTTCAGTATGCATTTGTAGATTAAGAGCTTGCTCTCAAGAGACAGTACTGAGTTCTTATTGATTAGCCAGTACATTTGCCTGATTTTTAAACCTAACTGTTTCCGTTTTGCCCATATATGTAGTCTCCATATTAACCGACTGTCCAAGTGAATTCCCAGATATTTGATTTCGTCTTTATGTGTTATTAGCTCATTATTTAAATATAATTGGGACCTGGTGTATCTTCGGAGTGAGAAAGTTACATGGGTTGACTTGTCTGTATTTATGCTTATTCTATTGTGCTTGAGCCACGTTTCCAGCTTTACAAGGTGCATCTGTAACATTGCTGTTGCTGTATTAAGGTCCGTATGAGATGACGTGTAGGCCACATCGTCTGCAAATGTTCCATTTTTTATGCTTTTTGCTGTTGGTAAATCTGCTGTGAACAATAAGTACAGGGTAGGCCCCAGTACGCTTCCTTGAGGGACTCCAGCATTTATCTGCTGGAGCGGGCTGAAGTTGCTATTTATTTTTACCTGAAAGATCCTGTTTATCAAGTACGATACCAGCAGACAAGCAAGCTTTGTTGGGAACATTTTTTTAATTTTAGATATCAGGCCTTCGTGCCACACTTTGTCAAAGGCCCGTGTTACGTCAAGAAAGACTGCCTCGCAGTATTCTCTCCTTTCAAAACAATCTCTGATAGCGGTAGTGGTCCTTTGAACTTGTTCAATTGTCGAGTTTTCTGGAATAAGGTGCTTGGTATTTATTATTTTATTTAGTCTCTTTTGAATAACTTTTTCGCATATTTTTTACATTACAGGCAGCAGACTAATGGGTCTATACGACGTTATCCGGCTAGGATCTTTTCCTGGTTTAGGTATCATAATGACTTGAGCGACTTTCCATTGTGAAGGGAATTGACTCAATCGGAGACAAGAGTTAATTATAATAGTAAGAAATCTTATTTCTTTGGGTGGAAGTTCTTTAAGCATCTTACCTCCAATGTCATCATAGCCAGGAGCTTTTTGGTTTTTTAGCCTTCTAATTTGAAACGTCACCTCTACCGCTGTTACTGTTTCTATGTTGATGTTATCTGGCAGTGCCAGTTCCCCATCCAGATATTTTGCTTTCTCCTCGGCAGATATTGAAGGGGGGATAGGTTTAAATACTGAGCTTAAATATTTAGCGAAGCAATATGCTTTTTCTGAATCTGTTCGTGCCCAGCTGTCATCTGATTTCTTAATGGGTGGTATAAACTTGATAGGTTGCTTGATTTTTTTTTTTAGCTTTCCATAGTGAGTAGTCGGTATCCGCCTTTCCAGTAATTATGAAACTTTAACGATATAATTCGTTTTTAAAAAGTTTTTATTATTACAACGACAATTTATTTAGCTACTTAATTCCACAACGTGGTTACAAAGAATGAGTTCTCATGCAAAACAGTCAAATGAGGAAAACACTTCTGCTGACTCGTGGAATGTTGGAGTATGGTGGTTTCCTAGTATTGTAGTTGCAGAGTCAGGTGGGTATGGCTATGTAACTTCTCCCTCCTCAGGATTCGAAAATAACGGACTGTTTTTTCGAAGCGGTAGTTGCTGAGTAATCATCTGGTACTTGAAGATCCGTAGATTTATGGAAAGCATTTCGGGTCGATAGCCAAAAGATTTTGACTCGGTTCCATTGGCTCGTCAATAGGAGAATCAGAAGAAATGTGCAGACTCCCACAATACCAAAGAAGGTGTATTCTTGGTGTTTTGACTTCTGGTTTAAAGTCACTGGTAAAAGTTGATTGGCTATTTCCTTCAAATGATAAATTTCATCTAGATTAATTTTGGAAATGTTTGGTGCGTCCAAGAACTTCGTAGTAATTGTTTGAGGTAGTGTGATTTTCGGCAATATAAATGGTTTTCCTTTTTGTATGTTGATGTTATTGATGAATTTCTTTTCATTAATTTGAATTTCGCAATTTTTCGGGATCTTGACAAGGGTTGATGTTTCAAGTAGGTGATACTGATCGGTACCACATTTGGATATTAACTTTGCAGGTTCTGTTAACAGTACGAGGACCAATTCTTCCGTTACTTGTTCAACTATTGGCTCTACTAACTTAATGTTGAAGGTTGGGCAATTATGTATTGTCTTGCCTTTTAAAAGTTCATTGGTACAATCATCTTGTGGGTGAAACTCTTCGTTGCAGTAATATGTGTCTTCTATTTTTGAGCAAGGCTGACTGGTGTGCTGGTTTCTAACTTCTTCTTGTGCGAGGTAAGGGTATTGGGGAATGAATATAGTTCGATTTAGGATAATAGGGTATAGGTGAAAAAACATTAGATCTTCTGGCCTTAGTATAGGTACGTGTATCGCAAAAATTATTTTCGTGTGAGAGAAACTAACCTGAGTTCCAAAAAATTGATAATACGAGAGTATATTTTGAAATTTTGGGATTGCTGCAACTTTGTACATGTTTTCTAAATATTTTAGCATAATTGTTAATTCGTTAGTGGACAAAATACTGTTATGCAGCGCATTTAGCTTGGAAAACATTATTGCATCCTCTAAATTATCCAAAAACATAATTAAGTTTTGACAATCTAGGTTCAATTGCGTTATTGACCCATGAAACCCAAGATAATTCTGAACATTGGATATCGTTTGTTGCATTAGTTGCTGAAAGGACTTTATACTTAATCTAAGTTTATCCTGATTTTCGTTAAGGGTAGTTATGGTCTTATTGTAATGAGTGATTAAACCTTTGGATAGCGACATCTGAAGTTTTAGTTCATTGTTAACGCTTGTTTGACTACTCTCTAAAGTAGCAATTGCTTCATTGTAATGTTGACCGTCTTCAGCGTCAAGTGTACCAAAAAGCCATTTATTAATTTGCCCTACTATATTCAAAAGGCCTCGTTTCTTTCGATTATTTGGTATTAAATTTTGAAGTTTACCTGATGCGATGTGAATTAAGTTGTCCGTTCGTATTAGTAAATTTTCTGATAACTGATGATATGATATACCGTTATTACCGTTATGTGACTTTAAGTAGCCTTTAAGTATTAGAAAATTGCTTTTTAAATTTTCCATTTGCGTAATTATCTCAATTAAATCTATATAGTGTAGAAATGTATGTTTACTATAAACTAGCTTAGCATTACCTAGCTTAATCGGAAGTATTGGATTATTTAAGGGGTTTAGTTGTATTTCCGTTTCAATTGACCATTTGGTTTGAAGAACCAGGAACAGGACAATCGGGATTTTCCATTTGAGACCCATTTCCTTGGTTTCTCTGCAAATAATAGTGTAACTTAGTTTTTGGTTTTCGGGCACAACTTTTGTGATAATCGTGATTTTGTGTTTGTAATTTAATATCGGTTTGCCCGATTAGTTGCATTTTATTAAATTTTGGTAAGTGTTTGCCGCGGTTTTTGGTTTTGATATAAGCGTGATTTTGTGACTCGAAATCTGGTGGTTCACATCTGTTTTCGTTCCGTTTAGTTATTATTGCACATTTTGCTTCTTCATTCTTTTGCTTAATTTTTTCGTATAACTTATTCGAATTTTCTTTATGCGATTGCACATAACTTGAAATAATTGCGTTATCGTTGAGATCAAACGGATTTATTGATTTAATGTGACCAGTTATGATTTCAAAAGGGGTAAATTTTGTTACAGTATGAATAGAATTATTATAACCCAAAACTGCGCGTTTGATTAATTGATCAGTTGATAGTTCTTTATTTTCCTCTTTCAAGCATCTGTAGCTTTCTATGACTGACGAATGAAAGCGTTCAACAGGTGAATTTGAATTACTATTCTTCGCTGTTGTGTAGTGTAAATCAATTTTATAGAGTTTGCAAAAATCTTCTAAAGCTTTATTCTTAAATTCCGTTCCTTGATCTGTAGTTATCTTCAATGGTAAACCATGATGTGTAATAAAGGTGTATAGATTTTCGATAACTTCAATTCCGGTAATACTTTTAAGTGGGTATGCCTGCCCGTATCTGGAAAATGAATCTAAAACTGTGACATAAGCATCGTAATTCATTCTAAAAGTGTCGACATGTATGTGTTCAAATGGTCTGGATGCTGTAGGAGTGAGATTGAACTTCACAATAGGTGGACTTCTGTCATATTTATTTTTCTGACAAATTTCACAATTATTCACGTAGTTTTCTATATCTTCAGACATTTTTGGCCAATAATATCTTTGATTTAAACTCAATTTTAGCTCGCTTATGCCGCGGTGACAAGTCTTTGTGGTGTGATAGAGCTTCATTCTCTCCTGCTGCTCCTCTCTGGTTTGTACATCTTCAAGCATTTTTGTACAATGAAGCATTTTATAAGCAGAATTTTTAAAGATATTTTGAAGGGTTACTGTAAAAATTCGCGCAAGGCCATCGTGTCGAAAATATAATGCGTATGATTGTTTCGGATTGAGGTATTCTTTTATAAATTTGATAATGTGAGGGGCGGGATTAATTTTTGAAATAGTTAAGTACATACGAATGTTTTCGAATATGCGTTTCTGTTTAATATGAACATTTAGGATATCTCCATCTGTAATAATTATTTGATTCTTGTACATATTTATTGGACGTTCAGATATTGGTATTCCAAAAATAGGATTTTCTGATGATGAGTGTATTGTTTCTGAATCGGACGGTTGGTTGTTAACTTGGTTCGGTGTTCTTAACTGGATATTCGATATAATATTAATTTTGCCTTTATTTGAATTTGAGGGTTCGGTGTTTTGCCCTAAAATCTCTGAAACTGTTAAGTTATCTAAGCTTGGCAATTCTTCGTGATTTAACATAAAGTCATTGGTTATTTCATCGGTGTCTCCTATATTGTTGTATAATGAATCTGTTTCTAGAGCATTGAGGTCAACAGGATTCCTGGAAAGTGCATCTGCTGCTTTATTGGATTTGCCTTTTTTATATCTGATTTCGTAGTCGAACTCCTCTAATTTTAGTCTCCAACGTACCAACCTGGAATTCGGTTCTTTCATTGACATGAGCCATTGTAAGGGTTTATGGTCTGTGAAGATTATAAATTTCCTTCCAAATAAATATGGGCGATAGTACTTGCAACTCCAGACAATTGCCAATAGCTCCTTCTCAATTGTTGAGTAATTTATCTCCGCTGGATTAAGGGTTCTAGATGCGTAACATATTGGATGGTTTCCCTGAGATAGTACTACTGAAATCGCGAAATTAGAAGCGTCGGTGGTTAACTCGAAGGGTTTCGTAAAATTTGGATATGCCAAGACAGGTTCTGTTGTTAGAACATTTTTGCAAGTATTAACACACTCTATGAATTCTTTTGTGTGCACAATTTTTCCTTCTTTCTTAAGACATTGTGTTAAGGGTTTAGTTAGCTTTGCAAAATTCTGGATAAATTTTCGATAATATCCAACCAATCCCAAAAATGATTTTAGTTCGCGTTGCGTTTTTGGAAGTGGGTATTTTTGTATTGCCGTGATCTTATTTTTGTTTGGTTTTATGCCCTCTGGTGTGACAATGTGTCCTAAAAATTCGACCTCTCGTCGCAGAAACTCACATTTATCGAGTTGAATTTTTAAATTTGCTTCACGAAGTTTTTTAAATACCAATTTTAAATTTTGAATATGTTCTGTTAAATTTGTACTGAACACGATTACATCATCCATAAATACCATACAAACTTTGTTTTGTAGATCTTTGAGTACTTCATCCATTACACGTTGGAATGTCGCTGGAGCATTTCTCAGTCCAAATGGCATTCTTAAATACTCATAGTGGCCATGTTCCACGCTAAATGCTGTTTTTTCTATCGAGTCCTTGTGTATTTCAATCTGGTGAAACCCACTCGCCAAATCGAGGGTAGAAAAATATTGGGCACGGCCCATTTTATCTAATATATCGTTAATGTTGGGTATTGGGTATTTGTCGGGAACACATTTGTCATTAATTTTTCTGAAATCGCAAACTATCCTCCATTTCTGTTGCCCTGACGCGTCCATTTTCTTGGGGACAATCCATATTGGTGATGACCATGGACTGCTGGAAGATCGAATAATTCCTTTGTCTAACATTTCATTTATTTGTTTTTTAACCTCTGCTTTGTGAACATATGGGTATCGATATGGTTTAACGTGCACCGGAATCTCGTCGGTTGTTTTGATTTCATGCTTAATTCTTGATGTAAAACTGAGTTGGTCTCCTGGTTTATAGAATATATCGGAAAATTCCGTACACAATCGATTGATACCTAATTTTTCTTCGGTATTCATGTGATTCGTTCGAACTTGATTATTAATATTAAACGTTTTGTTATTACGATTTCCAAGATTTTGCGAGACTGCCTCAAGAGTATAAATTTCATACTTTGCAGGTTCAAAAGCCTCGACCTTTAGTGGTTCAGTTAAGGTTATTGAAACGGTCTTATCTGTGGGGTTTTGAATTTCAACGGTGGCAAATCCGTAGCGTGCACAGGTGACCATTGACGGAATGATCAGGTCGTTCATCTTCTGGGTATTTATAATAATATCCCCGTCGTTAACATTAACTGGTAATTTGGTTTACATTAACTGGAGTGGTTAACATTAACTGGAGTATGGTGGTTTCCTAGTATTGTAGTTGCAGAGTCAGATGGGTATGGCTATGTAACTCAGTTAAGCTTTTTAGATAGTTTTGGATATTTTGGTTTTTTTCTGTGTATAAAATTTCTTTTAATTCTTTAATGGCTCTGTTCAGTTTGGTTTTAACTTGAGGTGATCTAGTGATTTGCCATTTTTTTCTAAGTTTTCTTTTCTCATTTATTTTACAATTTATATGCTGAGGAAGATTTATGCGAAAATCGTTTGCTTGGGTTTTTGGAGTGGCAAAATTTGCAGCTTCATGTAATAGGATGTTAAAGTTTTCTATGGCATCTTCGATTTCATTGATTGATTTCAGACGGATGTTGCAATTTAAGTTATTGTGTATGTGGTTTTGGTATTTTTCCCAGTTGGTGCTATGGTTGGTGAGATGTTGTTTTAGTCCAGATTTTACTGCTGTAGAGTATTCGAGTCTGATGACAGCTCAAGACATGATTTCACTGTAAAGTAGCAGGTATTAATTCCTTTAAGAATCGCGAAGTCGATTAGGTCGTGCAGTTTGTTTGGATCAGTTGGCCAAGAGGTTGGTTCACCAGTTGATAAAGGGCTACACTTATATTTCTGCATTGCTTGGTAGAGCTGTCTCCCTTTCGGATTCGGTGTTGCAGATCTACAGCCCCACCATGGATGTTTGGCATTATAATCACCTCCTGCTAAAAAGCGCCCCCTAGTCGGCTGAAGAAATTTATAAATTGATCACTGGTAACACTGAATCTTGGAGGGCAGTATACTGCAGACAATGTGAGTGGTCCTGTAGAATCTTCAATCACTATGCTTGTTACTTGTAAATGTAGTTCGCTTATTTTTCCTGCTTCGTGGTGAGTTATACTGTTTTTTATGGTGATTGCTGTGCCACCATAGGATTTATGGTCTGGATGGTTTGTGTTGTAGATTAAATAGTTGGGGATTCTAATAAAATTTTTAACTGTAAAGTGTGTTTCTGAAACTAGCAAAATATTATGAAACTAGCAAAAAGTTTTTTGCAACTAAATAATTTCTCAATTCGAGAATTCTTTGGCAAAGACCGTTAGCGTTCCATATGATATCGGTTTGCAAAATCTGTATTGAACCTTTGCGTTTGTGTGTCCCTGTCGACTTCCTTAGCTATTAGTGCTGGGAAAAGCTTCTTTTGTAGTTCCTTACGAATAACGCAACCCTTATAACTGGCAGCATGATTACCACCACAGTGGGCACATATGACTTCCTTAATTTTGATTTTTATGGGACAGTCACTAGTGAGATGGCACTTCGCGCACTTCACACACACCGGACTCTTATTACAGTAATTTTTGGTGTGTCCAAACTGCTGACACTTCTTGCACTGAAGAATCTCTCTTTTCTTTCTCGGTGCCTCAAAACTCACCACTGAGTTCATAAGTCTGATCGTGTTGTAAATATTTTTATTATTTGGACCGCTCTTTAAGTCCACGAAAAACACAGGAAGCGGTTTACTCGTTTCATAGTGTCTTATGTTAGAAATGTTTAATACACTATGGCTGAGGCTCTCAATTTCGACTTTAAGGTCCTCGAGATCCACTGAGGGGTGAATTCCTCTTTAACCACATTGTAAGGTCTGTTCTGCTTTGTTTGATAAGTATGAAATTCCGTTTTTCTCCTCTTTAACTCCTCTATTACAGGCAAATAGAGGTCGGATGACAATAACTGAATCCTGACTTCGTTACTACTCAAGGTTTTTAGTACGAATTTTTCGCTGGCTATCTTCATTAACATGTCTTTGAGTGGGTTTATTCGACCCCGCTCACAAATATAGGAGGAGCTTTCATGGCCCTATCCGATGTCTTGCTAGCTGTCGAAGTCTCTTGAGAAGCCTCTTCGCTCTGTTGTGAGTTTCAGGCAGCCAATGGACTATAACGGTTTTCGGAAGTTTTACCAAGCCAGTAATCTTTAATTGTGAGTTGTCTTTTGGACGACATTGCATTTTGATCTTGGCTACTTCTGTTTCTCTTTTTGTTTATTTTGTGTTGTACAGGGGTCCATTGCTGAGAAGTCTGGATTCCATCTGAGTCCGGCATTTCCGTGGCCAGCTGGCCCCAGAGGCCAAACGTAGTTTTGGAATTTAACTGGTTTAAATCACAAGCACGAATTTTCAGGTGTAAGGAATTTAGCGGAATTCCTCTTTGACTACACGCGCCTTATCTGAATACACGTCCAAACAGCACGACTGCAGGAGCGAAACTGGAGAGAAGTAGCAGGAGATCATCACGAGGTGTTCCAGCTCGACGAACACAAACCCTCTGCCTTTTCCACTGCTTATCACGCTGTGTCGGTTTTGAACCGTGATGAAGCTGTTGCGGTCTTGGTCGCGGAAGTCTGCTCGTTGGCTCGAGGTTGGTTCCTGTCCCAGGACTATGTCAATTCTCTCCTCCGCCATGGTCCTCGTCATTAGTTCGTGTGCCAGCCTGTATCTGTTAAGATTTATTTGCAGAACTGACCCCGTCTTCGGGCTGATTGCCATTCTTCTACATTTGCCTTTGTTCATCATCAGGTGGAGTTGGCGCCGCGGAGACTAGGCGGGATGTCCGGGATGTCTGTTTTCTTAGCTGTGATAGGGCGCTCCGGAAGGATTTGCAGCTAGCCGTGCCCAGCCGGTGCTCCCTGTCGCACACCAGGCATGTGTGTGTTGAAGCCGTGCACTCTTTGGCGATGTGGTCGCCCTTCCCGCATTTGAAGCAAAGCTTCCTCCTATCTTATTATCTTTTCGCGCAAATTCACTAACAACAAAATCTTATCACCACTCGTGGTCCAAAATACTCCTATCAATATCAAATCATTTCAATAAGCATGTTGACTATGCTGTGCAAAAGACTGCCATGGCCCGAAGAAAGTTGTACTCTCTTCTGGCGCCAAATTCTTTCCTATCGCATCGAAATAAACTTCTGCTCTACACCTCCACTATAAGGCCCATACTGACCTACGGCTCCCCTGTCTGGCACTCTGTCTGTGATTCCACGAGACGACGTGTTCAAAGGACCCAAAATAGGTTCCTAAGAGGCGTCCTATCGGCTGACAGATACACCAGAATAACCGAAATGCACGAAGCTACAGGGATGGCCTATATAGCCGACTATATAGATACCATCGCTGAAAAATTTTATCATAGCGGAGGGCAAGGCTCAGTCCTCACGCGAAATATCACCCAAGTAAGAGCAAACGATCGCCCAACCCATGGTCCCCTGTATAAGCGACTTCCCATATTTTATGAGGATTTTGTCCCTGACAGTACGTGACGACAAACAAACATTGCCTGCCAGTTGCAAACAGTCGTTTCTAGCAGGCTGGAAACGCACAAATCCAACATAACGTGACTTGACGGGTTCGTCCTGCCTCGTTCTGGCTGGTGTTGGCTGGTCCTTGCACTGATCGGGGCGGGGGCGGATGGATTTGGTCATCTAGTTTAAACTGCCGGCGGTTAACGCCACGGCTGACAGTATCAAACTTAAAGGTCGAAGCAAAAGGGGTTTTTGGCTTCCCTTCAGGAAGACCTTTTTTCCTTAATGAATGCCCCTCGAATAAAACCAAAACCGCCACTTCAAGACTATCTCCTGACGTTGTCGTGCGTATGGCTAGCTCGGGAATGTCCATGTTAGGGCACTGCCCAGGTAATGGACGACTTAGCGCGCCTATTTAGATCATGGGCAAAGAGCAACCGGCCGAACATCTGGCTAGACATGGGAGTTATGTTTGTTAACTTTGTTTGTGAATTTTATTAATGGGAATGTTCAATAAATTTTTATCTATCTATCTATCTCAGAATGGCTGTAGTCCCAACACCTTCTGCATCTTGAGACGCTGATGCGCCGTTCCATCCTGGCGCGGGATAGGCCGACGCGCAGGTAGGGGTTTTCCAGCAGCTTTTCCGCCTTTTGCTTTTCGAGGGTGATTGTTACGGCCTGCAGGTTTCCCGTGTTTGGCCTTAGGTCGCTTATCCTCAGGTCAGCATTTTCCAATTTGCCCAGCACCCTTTTCAGCTCTTCAGCCACCTCTTTCCGGGTTACCGTTTCCTCTAGGCCTCTAACATGGATGGTTTCTGTCTTCTTGCTGGTGTCTCTTATAGACATTTGTAGTTCAGGGTCCTCGATAACTCTCTTTAGGGCTTCCATCTGCTCTTTGTTGTGCTCTGTTGTAATTATCACTTGGTCATTTTTAGCTTTCCTAACGGCTTTAATGATCTTTACCGCGTCATTATTATCTAGTCGGGCTTTTATTTGTTTGAGCGCATCTCCATACGAGCGTCCCCCCGCGTTGTTGATTAGTGCGGATGCCTTTTCGCGCGCGGGTGTTTCTGCAGCGGTGCGTGTCTCATTGGTAAATATAGCCACTCTTGTGGTTTCGCCATGAAAGATGGTCTCGACCATTCTTCTCAGTCTGGCGGTGGCGCATCGCTTTATACAGTGGAGGGCCACACTCTCGTCGTCCTTTGTTTCATTTCTGAGCAGCTCTAGTCTGTCCCACAGGTCGCTTTCCGTATCTCCCTGTACTATTCTGACAATCTTTTGACTGGCCGCTGGAGTCTCGTGTTTTCGCCATCTGGAGTTTTGTTCCAACACCGCGAAGACGTCTTCTGCCTCCTTGAGCTCCGGGTAGCGCTGCTTATAGAGCAGTTGAATACCTCGCTCCATGTTCGCGTCGGAGGGCTCAATGAGGACTGTCTTTACCATGGAGGACTTTGTTTGAAGCGGGTTGCCTTGTATCACCTCCGTGTTGGTGAAAAGGCCAGCGTCCCATTTGATTTTGGAAACCTCCTCCCATTTTAGGTAGCTGTCTATGTTGCTCAGGGACTCCAAGACCTGCTCGATAGAGTTTCTTTGCCACGCGTTAGGCTTGCGTTAGGCGTGGCTGTTTCAGCTTTTGCTGGCTGGTCTCTATTGCATGTGGGGCAGGTTTGCCCTGGTGCTATTTGAGAGTGGGTTTTACTCCGCTCCCTGGTCTCGAGTTGATGCTTTCTCATCCACCCCAGTACGTCCGCCCGTTCCAGTTTCTCCACTTCTGTTTTATGTTCCTGGCGATCTCCTTAATCTCTCTTTTGGTGTTTTGCTCTATTCCTTTTTCTAAATCGGTCCCCAGTTTCACAAATAACTCCAGAGCCTCCCTGACGGTGGAGTATTCAGAGCTTTCTTTCCCCGTTTGTACCCTCTCATCATAGCTTGTTTCACCCGTTTCTCTTTCCGCACCCGACCTGATCTTCGTGCCGATCAGTGATGTATTGTCCGGCGACCTCCTTACTCTCTCGCTCCGGGAGAAAACCGCCGAGCTCGTGGAAGGGGGCTTGTCCCTTTCAGGTCCGCCCTCGAGCTTGTGCATGATTGTTTTTGTGTCTATGCCGCTCTGAGTCCAAAAACCGTTTTTGATTTTTTGGTATAAAAACGGCACTACGGCAACCGCGCCCTCTGCGTCCGAGTTTCCAAAAACCCAGAGCGGCAACGCCCTGTGCGCGCTGGCCACCCCGCTGGGAGGGTCGAAAGTATCCTGTCCGGACCCTTCGGCAGGTATAAAATGCGAACCAAATCCGCGTTTACACAACTTTCTACCCAGTGGCTATTTATGCATGCAATTTTTTTTGTCATTTACAGGCTATATCTCAGCCGCCCTTTCAGCTAGGGGGCTGAAAAATTTGCTATGTACTTGCCTGTTGTTTATTTCAGTCAGGAAAATATACACAACTTGCCTGTTGTGTCCGCTGCAAACTGTAGTCTCAGATTGTTCAATTTACGGCGCTGGACTTTCTTCCAGCTGTTTAGTCTTTGCACTTTCCGAAACCCTCACTATTTCCGGCCCGATTTCCACCAGAACTCGCACGAATTTTCCAGACTGCCTGTATGGATTTCTCTAGCCACTTGGTCTTTCCACTAATTGTTCGTTTTCACAAAAAAATTCCGTTTGACTTTCACCAATGCGGAGCGCTCAAAATGCGACCGCTCTTCTCGGATGCTCGGCTGTCACAAACCCAAACTAACCCAAACTTTTTTTTTGTTTGAGGGGTGTAAAATACGTTTACGTAGACCTGGGAAGGTGGCCCAGGTACTGTGGGACTCAGGGTCACTGTTGGACTGTGAACCCCACTACCCACTAAACATCACCCCCTTTTGTCTGACGCCCCAACCCGGCACGGTCCCGAGAGATATTCATCAGGAAGAGGCGCAGTCTCTCTATTCCAAGGTTTGCATTCGTCTCTCTTCTCCCTCCTTTAACTTTACAATTTGCTCCATCATGTCCGCTATCGCTTTCCAGTTATCCTTTGTCGTCATCATAATAGGAATTATATTCTCCGCCGTGAGTCTTTCTCCCACACGTACTTCTGTTTCCATCCTAATTTGTTCGAAACGCAGACAATGAAACAGCGTATGCTCTGCGGTGTCCATCAGGGCATCCCCATAAAGGCACTTCGGCTCCTCTCTCCTCTTGAAACGGTGTAGATAAGCTGAGAAACACCCGTGCCCCGTTAGGCATTGGCAGAGTGCATATGTAATCGCTTCTCGGCCTTTTGGCCTTTTGGCAAAGTTCTGTCAGCTTGTGACCGGTACAACGCGCGAGCTGATCTGACGCGACATCGCAAACAAATCAAGCATCACCAATAGAGTTCTGTTCTTTGGAATCCATTGAATAGTTCTCTGTTTCGTGGTCTCGGAAGTCCGAGATGAAGTGCTAAGTGCACCCATAGACCAGAGTCCGGGAAGCGATCACGCAGTAAGTAGTGCCATGGCAGCCCTCTCATCATCCACCCCCCCAACCCAACGCTAGTACACCGGAACAAAAAGACCTTTCACCGTTAAATGCGTACCCTACACATTTTCTCAAGCATACATTAAAAACCAAACAAAACACATTGCCGATCACCACATTGACCGCAATTCACCTAGAACTCGGTACAAACGTGCCAATTCAGCGATACAAGCTCATTCACGACCTTACACAAACGCACGGCTGATTGTCGAGCAACATATCTGTTTACAAACACAACGTGAGAAACAGCTATTCATCGAAAACCCAATGACCTCACGTACTATCAATGCGGCCGTCACCCGCAAGGCTGAACAACGACCAGGCGTGTCGATTTCCACAACACAACCAAAGCATATTTGTCTGGGTACGCACGTCAACAAAACAAATACTACCTTCTGGTTCGGTATAAATACTGCACAGAAAATCTCACCCTCATCAGTTCTGTGCAGCCCGCCATAACCAGCAAGTAGTAAGTGCTCATTATTAAGTTACGGTGTACATTCCGCCCCTCTCAACCCACCCTTGCCACGACATGAACACTACACCTACTGCCCACAACATCTATGGGCAAGGCAGAAAGAGAAGGCGGGCCTCAATCAACTACCCATTTTTGGAGGCCCACGACCGGATCCAACTCGGGGCCGCTGGTTTACCAACCGACTACTGCGGCTGATAGAGCGGGTATTCCGGCAAACGCATTCGACCCTCAAAAGTCATGGCCGGAGAGCCACTCCACAACCCGCCTACCCTAACATGCCGCAAGATGGACTGCGTGATGGCATCCCCCGACTTCTGCCAACAGGAAATGGAGGAGACACTGACAAGTTACCCCCTGAGCGTTCCGCTGGCTGAGGAGTTCCAGTGCCGCATCTGTGCCCCAATACCAAAAAGGTACAAAAAACACGGGGATGACGTCCCCGTGTCTTTTGTACCTTTTTCGCAAGCACTTGCGACGCTACCATTTGTCCCGCCTGGCATTCCGGTGTCGGCGCTGCAGTGAAATCTTCGAGACACTCAAGAGCTGCAAAACGCACCAAACACACTGCAGTGCCACGTCTAGCCTTGACTCGCCGCCACCAACACCATTACCAGCAGCAACCGAAGGAGCAGTCCGGGTAAAACGAAGCCGGATGCCGAGGGGGACGAGAGGAGCTGCGCAGACGATTTCACCCACCACTGCCTCAACATCGGCAACTTCAACTATAATCAGCCATCCCCCCCCCAATGGCTGGTCTACAAACTAGCCGTGATATGGACACTAACGACACATGTCAAATAGCCAACTCGCCAAAAGATCGACGAAAAGCCGCTAGAAGACAGATGGTCCCTCATGAGCCACAACCAGTACCTACACCACAATCTCTGCCAACAACATCAACAGAGAGGCAAAGGCCAATTGAAGTCTCGCCCCAGGAACCACATGTGCCCGCTTTCACACTTGGTAGCCAACATATACCAGCTGAAAAAGTAAATATGGACCCCATAACGTAGAACGACAGCCCCCCGGAAGCACACCCAACCACCATCAAACAACGCTTCTGGATTGACCGATTTACGCAGGTGCAAAATAGCCCGGAATTTGAGGAAATTTTCAGAGAGCTCATGAAGGAAGTCAAACCGGACGAGCTCCCTCGAGAAACCCCGCATCCAAGAAGGCAACAAGCAGGACAACAAATCCAATCAAATCGCCCCAGGCAAAACAATTATAACGCCCAGGATGCCTCAAGAATCCAGAAGCTATATCGCCAAAACCGCCGGAGTGCTTTCCGGGAGATTACCAACGCTGATTCACCGTTCTGCCAAATACCGAGCAACGACCTGCACGCGCATTTCAAGCAGGTATTTAGCATTGGCAAACAACAAACCGCAGCAATGCCAATGCTGACAGAACAATTACCGCCGGTGCTCGACGTGAATGACCGTGACCCATTCAAAGCAGATTTTACACCTGCTGAAGTGTGGAAGCGACTCAGCCGTTGCAGCAACACCGCGCCCGGACCTGATGGTGTGAGATACTTAACTTGGAGGAAATTTGATGTAGGCGCCCACATCGTAACGGCAGTCCTGAACTGTATCAAACGCCTGCAATACACCCCAAAGGCATGGACAACTTCGCTGACTATCCTAATCCACAAAAAGGGTAGTCGCAGCGAAGTAACAAACTGGCGGCCTATATCACTATCAAACACAATATCCAAGATCCACGCATCGGTGTTGGCTGAGAGACTAGGCGCATGGGCGACTAGAAACAACAGATTGGGCGAGAGCCTGCAATCCATAATTGCCGACGCAAGGAGGAGCCGAAAACAGTGCTGCGTGGCCTGGCTGGACCTTGCGAACGCATTTGGTTCTATACCCCATCCAACTATATTCCAGGCACTGCAATGGGCCGGCCTTCATGAAGACTCGATAAACGTTATCCGACGTTTATACAAGGAGAATTCAACTTCGATCAGAAGCAACACTGGCCCAACTCCAAGGTCGCAACACATTAAGGCCGGAGTAAAGCAGGGATGCCCATTATCACCTGTAATATTCAATCTGGCGATCGAACCAATCCTACACACCATCACAGCCCTTGGGGGCGGGTACAACCTGTCTGGGTGCGAGATTAACTCACTGGCATACGCTGACGACATGGCCATAGTCGCTAAAAGTCCACTAGATCTCCAGCGACTGCTGGACTCAACAGCAGAAATGGCAGAATGGGCAGGTTTATCCTTTAACATTAAAAAATGCGCGACCCTGCATATTGACGGTCGACGCAAACAAGCCATCACAACACCATTCCACATTCAAGGCGGTGAGCCAGCAATTTTGGGGGAGCACGATGTCTACGAACATCTGGGAGTTCCCACGGGCTACCACGAAGCGAACTCCGCAGAGAAAGTGCTCCAAGCAATGAGGCAGGACTTACAGAAAGTCAACAACTCTCTACTGGCACATGGCAAAAATGTGACGCCATCAACACTTTTGTGCTACCATGCCTCTCCTTCCACCTGAAAAATTGAGTAGTGCCAAAGAGCGAACTCTCCAAATTTGACAGGGAGTTGAAAATTGTCGCAAAAAAATGGCTGAACCTGCCCAAACGAGCCAGCGTGGAGCCCCTCTACATGAGCTGCAAAATGGGGAGGGGGGGGTCAACCTCATGCCGGTGAGTCAAATGGCCGATATTTGCCAAATGGTACACGGGGCAAGACTGCTAGACTCGGTAGCAGTGGGAAACCTGGCCAGATCACTGCTGCAACGGTCTGCAGATCAACGCCTCCGAAGACATCAACGCCTCCAACAGCGAGCTGGCCAACTACCTTAATGGGTCTATGGCCGGAGACTTCAAGAACGCACCAATCGACATCACCAACACTTTCACTCGGCTGAGGACTGCCACAACCCTCTTTAGGAGGAGGCACCCTTTTGTCGAGTGGATCTCGGTTGACGGCAAGCTGAAGGTGAGCATAAACAAATCAACAGTTAACACCAAAGACGTGGAGGCTTCCTTGAAAAATGTCACCAGGGAGGCTTACCGGCAACAACTCCTGGCCAAGCCCGATCAGGGCAAAGTTTACCAGGTGACGTCAGACACAACCGCATCAAACCACTTTTTGCGGGGCGGAGACTTCACCAGGTTCGCCGAATGGCGCTTTGTCCACAGGGCAAGGCTAGACTGCGTCCCACTCAATGGAGCCCGGAGGCATGGGAATGGTGACAAGAGGTACCGGAGGTGTGGACATGCCAATGAGACCCTGCCGCATGTCCTCAACCACTGCAAACCGCACTTCGTTGCCATGACCAAGCGACACATCGCTGTGCTGGAAAGATTGACCAAGGCATTTAAATCACCTAACAACACAGTGGTCAAGGTCAACAGCACGGTGCCCGGCTTCGCTGACGGACTGCGGCCCGACCTGCTAACTATAAACAACGACATCAAAACAATGACCCTAGTGGACGTCGCGATCTCATTCGAGAATCGATACCAGGCTTTCGAGGCCACCAGGGCGGAGAAGTTGCGGAAATACAAACACATCGCCGACGACTTCGCCGCCAGAGGATACGACGTCCACATAAATGCATTTATCATCGGCTCTCTCGGAGGCTGGGACCCAGCAAACGAGAGGACGCTGACCCGCCTGGGGCTGGGAAGACGCTACTGCCACCTGATGCGACGACTCATGTGCACGGACACCATCCGCTGGAGTCGGGACATCTACGTGGAGCACGTTACCGGCAACCGCCAGTACCAGGAGGCAAATTGAGGCGATCCATCTTCTAGTGTAAACTGCATCTACCCAACACAGAACTTGGCACTGGCTGCCTTTTCTGTTATATTCAAGATACACCCTTTCTCTTCTGTGAAAAAAGCATTCGCTAATAAAAAGTAATATCTCCCCATTTTCTATTTAGCCATGGTTCCAAATGCGGAATCAGACGCCTAGTCCATGACGCCGTCCTCGGCTCCCCGGTCTCACCATATCCCTGCCAGGGCCTCTGCCACAGGTCTATCGTAACAAAAGCCTCTTCCGCTTTCACAGCTCGCTTTTGTTCTTCATTTAAGCCTTGGCCTTTTTTTCTACTATAAATCCTGGCCCGTTCACTTACGGCCAGCGCCAGGGGAGTTAGCCCGGCCAGGACCAGGGCCGCGTCCGCCGACACGGTATGATACGCCGATATGCACCTCAATGCAACTTTTCTCTGGCACGTAATCAGTCTGTTCTTGTTCCTGTCTATCTCAAGGGCGTTGCTCCAGACCGGTGACGCGTATATTACTATAGATTGCAGAGACATTGCGATAATCCTTCTCTTCGAACTCCTGGGGCCCCCAATGTTCGGCAGTAGCGCGTGTAGGCTTTTAAAATTTCTTTCTGCTTTTTCAACCACGGTCTGGACATGCCACGAGAAACTTAATTTGTAGTCCAATGTAATTCCCAGATATTTTGTGTGTTTCTCGGGTTTAATTGTATGCTAGCCACACGTGAAGAAGACGTGTACAGCGTCTTATCCATATAGTTCTCTTCATTGTTTATAAATTTTTCAAACTGTTTTATTTTTATATATTATTTTTCAAACTGTATTATTGGTATGAATTTGAGAAGTTGATTGATTAATTTTAAAATCTACTGACTCGAGAAAGCAACAACGCGCTAACAAAAATTTGGAAAATTCAGAAATTGTGCTGTTAACCTTATGTTGAGAATGAATTTCCCATTCTCGCTATTCTATTAATAAATAAATTAAAATGGTATCCCATTGATTAACATTTTCACCTAGGTCTTTGAAGCTCGGAAGTTGGCTAAGAATATATCTGTGAAATTTCTCAAGTTCGTGTGAGTTTCTTTGGTTACAATTGCTAATTGATTATTATATTTTGGTTATTTTTTTATTATTATTTGCTTAACTCTAATCCAATAAATATGTTTGATTCTAATTTTTGTTATATCTTCTTAAAAAAACAATATAAATATTTTTTGTTAGCTTTGAATAATAAAATATTTTTTTTTGTATGGCCCTGAAGCAAATCCGATTTCTGAAATCTGGACCGGCTGCTGAAAAGGTTGGTCATCCATGGCTTAACGGATATCTTTGAAAATAAAAAACCACCTATTTCCCATAATTTTCCTTTTGGCGTTTAAAGAGCGGTTGGTCGGAAAATCCATTTGAAAGAGCGGAAATTTCCGCATATGTATGTTATTCTGTATTTTTTTATATAGGAAATGGTTGATATGGAAATAGTTGTGATGGAAACAGTTGCTATTGAAACGCTCGCTACAAAAACGGTTGCTATGTAAACGGTTGTCATGGAATTGGTCGCTATTGATACAGTTGTCATGGAATTGGTTGGTATGGATACAGTTGCTATGGAAACAGCTGCTCTGGAACCACTTGCTTCAAAAACGGTTGCTATGGAAAGGGTTGTTATGGAATTGGTCGCTATGGATACAGCTGCTATGGGGACGATTGCTATGGAAATAGTTGCTATGGAAACAGCTGTTCTACATTTTCTTGCGGCAAATAAAGAAAAAAAAAGTATGCAGTCCACCATACATGCCGGTGTAAGGCTGGTTGCAGTGACTGAGAAGTGTCAAGACTGACACTTTTTTGGAATCCTCTTGTCTTCTTCCCTGCCACTTGTTCATCTGGTCCACTTGTGCAGGTCAGTATTCCTCCATCTGGCTGGTTCTGTTTGATAGCACTTTGTTCTTTTCTTTTATGCTTTCACGGGTCAAACATATCTTTTCGTCATCAGCTAGGGTGTCTATAGGGTTTTCCAATAGGGACAGGTCGATATTGACTGAGTGTGGCGGCCATATTGTTTTGCTTGAGTCTGTCAAATCTATTGCTTATTATTCAGTAACTGATGCCAAATCACTATGACGAATTACACGATTGAGCAGCACGTCCAAATGATAAAACTTTATTATCAAAATGAGTGATCGTTAGTGAAAATGTTGCGCGCCTTGCGCCCATTTTACGGTAGACGCGGTGGCCCTTCAAAGTCGACTCTCCAACGTTTGGTGGCCAAATTCGAGACAACAGGTTCGCTAAACACTCAGCCAACACCTTTACGTAAAAAAAAACGCCAGATTTTTGCCGAAAACATTACTGCAGTTCGTGAATCTGTGCAGGAAAACCCGAGACAGTCAATTCCTCGCCGTGCACAAGGACACCTTCGAAGACTTCAACTTGGCGAATTTTGCGTCGGGATTTGAGTCTGCACCCGTACAAAATCCAACTGACCCAGGAGATCAAAGTTAATGACCACAGAGAACGCTGTTTGTTCGCTGAGTGGGCTTCGGAGCGTTTCGAACAGGATCCCAATTTTGGCCGAAAAATTATTTTTAGCGACGAGGCGCATTTTTGGATGAATGGGTATGTTAACAAACAAAATTGCCGTATATGGGACGATGCCAATCCACACGAGGATCACGAGATGGCAATGTATCCACAAAAAGTTACTGTTTGTTGTGGATTTTGGGCCCGCGGCGTTATTGACCCGTATTTTTTTGAAAACGACTTTGGTAAGAGCATCACCGTCAACGGTGAGCGCTACAGGTCAATGATAACTAATTTTCTTTGGCCCAAATTAAACGATATGGTCGTAGACGACATGTGGTTCCAGCAGGATGGCGCTACGTGCCACACTTCGAACGACACGATGGAAATTTGAGGAAGATTGATTTGAGGCTATGGTTATCTCTCGCAGAGGTGATGTGAATGGGCCACCAAGATCGTGCGATTTGACCCCGCTCGACTTTTTCTTGTGGGGTTTTCTAAAGTCAAAGGTGCATGCCAATAAGGCGCAATCAACCGATGTCCTTAAAGTTAACACTACCCAGGCCATCGCTCAAATTCAGCCGGATATATGCGGCAGAGTCATTGGCAGAGTCATCAAAATTGGATCTTTCGGATACATGCTACCGTGAGAAGCCGCGGAGGACATTTGAACGATGTCATATTTCATACATAATACCATTATATACACGGGACATGCAAATAAAAAATAAATAATTTCGTTAATACCTCACACACAGCTTACTTTATTCCATTTCAACATCGACCCGTCCCTAATGAAAAACCCTATACATCTTCTTGCATCAACTTCTCCCTTAATTTCTCTGATTTTATGCCACAAATCAGTACGTCTTTTACCAGAATTTCTCTCAGATTCTCAAATTCGCAGGATAGAAACAAAATTTTCAACTCTGTAATGTATTTCTCCATGATCTGGAATTCACTCAGTTTAAAAGTTAAGAATGTTTGTCTTTGGTAGGTGAGGTTTTTCTTCGGGTTGAAATGATTATGGAATTTACGTACTAATCTGTCGATTTTACCTTTCTCTTCTTCAGCAAAATCAAACGTCCAATAACAGCAAATAAGTTTGAAAACTTTGTTTCCAAAATTTCCAATTTTCTTACAAATTTCCACTCATCGGCATAGGTGGAACTCCTCGGAAATCCATTTTCTTCGTTTTTTGTTATAATGCCTTGGATTAATCTCGATTATCTTTTGTTTCTTCACTTGACTTTTGTCGCAGCGCCATGTTGTGTTTGTTTATTGGGTGCACGGGGTTGGGTATATCGGGAGACAGAAACTACATGTTCAACAGGTAAAAGTAGACTGTTTTATTTTCACCGCATATCTTCTGACAAGACATTGTGCGGCAGGTTGCATACCCGACAGCCCCCACGCTGGTCTTGACGGAGGTGCAGCCGACACGAACTGCCTTTCCGGTTTTTCAGCCGTACGTTGGGCCAATAAATATACCGGCCATGCTTCATCAAAGCTCCCGTGGGGACCAGTGCAATTGGCGCATTTTTCGATGCTATTTCGCCCCAATGCTATTTCGATGCTATTCGAGAGCCCGCACGCTTGGAGCGTTTTAAATGTTTGTTTCAGTTGACCGAGACGTGTCTCCAATCCTGACATCGGCGGCACCAGGAGACCCTGACATCACGGATCACTGGCGGTGGTGGTAAGTTTCCGCAAGGTGACCGAATCGTCGGTGACAAGGTACAGTGGCCTAAACTGGGTCTTTATCCGGAAGACGTTTTTCACGGAAAACCCCTTTTCCTCTTTTTGCCCTCGAGCCTCCTTAACACAAACGCGTGTGTTCGCTGGTTTGCGGGAGCGTAGGTGTGGAACTGGCTACTTTCTCCTTCCAGTGACTGTTTGACCGGCGCCCAGTCTAATATGCATATTAATATCAGTGACGCTTTTGTCTATTTTAAAGTGAATCGCTTTATTGTTATTGTGTTTGCTGGGCGTTCCCCCGATGACGATTGGTGGCGGTTTTCCTGTTTTCTTCGCCGCTTTGTTGAGCGAAACAGCCGCTTTGGCAGCCAGTTGCTCATGCACTGTTTGAGCCCCGCTGGAGGGTTGGGGCTCAATCTCCAAAGAGTCAGTTGCAGGTTGGATAGGGGAGAAGTGGTTTTCCGTGATTACTGTGGGGTTTGCCGGGGTGGTCATAAGTGTGGTCTACGGCACCGTTGTTCGGGGCACTATAAAGTCCTCACCCCTATCACCCGACTTGTCCTCGGCCACTGGTTGGCGCACGGTTGGGTCTTTTTCAGCCACAGCAGCAGTTCCTCGCGTTTCGTTGTTCTCGGGGTTCGTGGCTGGCTGTGATTGGTCTGCTGGTGGTTCTGAGACAATCGCTATCGTGGCTTTTCTTTTAGTTGAATGTAGGGCAAGGAATTCGGTGTTTGGTTATTAACACGTTGGCCGCCGTCTCGGTCAATAGGAGCGAAAAAAAGAGTGTCCCCCAAGCCGACGCAGTCTACATGACCGATAATTTTTTTGCTCCCCACGCCGGCTCGGTCAATATGACCGAGTGGATTATCTGCATCCCATACGCCAGACGCTCGAGATGACAACAGAATAATAGTTTTGAGGGCGCAGAGTGACCGAGCCGACCGGGGAGAAAAGCTGCGCTTTGCCATTTTCTTGCGTACAAATTTAACGACAGAGAAATAGCATATAAAAGTTGAAAAACATAAATACTTATAATAGGTAGTCTTTATTATCGTAAAAGGATAAGCAAATTTGAATATTCATACAAAAATAACGCAATATTCCTTTTTTTTCAAAATTTTTTAATTTCTAAATTATAAAAAGATAAATTCTTGACATATCACAAATATTGCTTTGGATGTTCTTCTAACAGTAACTAAATTTGAAAAACAGCTTTTTTTTCCGGGACCTTGTGTCCTATCGGCCGGCTCGTGTTGAATTAGGTCTACGCCGCCTACCAACTAAAAACTTCCACCGAGGGGCACCTGTTGTGGCACTAGTCCAGCACATCCTGGTCTTCCATTATCCAATTAACCCCACACCACCCTGGGAAAGCCCTCTGCAGGCTTGCATCATGGTGGAGAGGGCAGGCCGGGGAAGGCATTCAACTGGGGAGCCCATGTCCCTCCGTCCTCATCCCTCTTGAACGTCTGCTCGTCCTTGCATTTTGTTGACATGATTGCTCTAATAATGCACTCTCCCGCCTTCCAACTTATAGGCAAGTCCATCATGTCCTGGAGCATCCTATGGGATCGTATGTCCACGGTCTCAGCGGTCTCCCTGATTACTTCTCACTTTGGGCAACCAAATAGGGTGTGTTGCGGGCTGTCCTGCTCCCCGCAGTACCAGCACTCGCCATCACCCACTCTGCCTATTCTCCATAGATTATCTTTAAAACATCCATGGCCCGACAATGCCTGGGTCAGGAAGTATCCGCTACTCTTGTGGGCACATTCAACCCATTTCCGCAGGTCCGGGATGAGGACCCTGGTCCACTGCCCCTTTTCACCGCAAGACCATCTCTCTTGCCACTCCTGGAGTATCTGGCATCTAGTCGCCCTCCTCGTTGCTGCCGTAACTGGTCGATCTCCGGTCTCGTCCAACAGGGCTATTTCCCTGGTCAGCAGGTCAATTGGGGGGATCCCCGCTATCACCTGGGCCGCCTCACTGGACACGGTCCTGAATCCACAGACAACCCTCAACAGGGCTCTCCTCTGCATGGACTCAAGCATCCCCCGGTATTTTCCCATCCGCACCACTTCGTGCCAGATTGAGGCTCCATACAGTAGTACGGACTGTACCACGCCATAGAGCAGCGCCGTCTTTGCCATCCGGGGTCCGCCGATGTTTGGCAGCAGCCTGGCCAACGAGGCAAGCTTGGTGACCGCCTACGCACCGTTTCAACCACATGCGTTTCAACCACATGGCATATAAATTAGTTTGCTCGACAATTTACTCAAATAAATTATCATCAACAAGCGCAGAGTAAAACTTATAAGGTTCCGCATCAATTAGAAGCTCGGATAAATGTTTATTGACTCCTGATCTTTTGTGAATGGCACAAGAACTGGCTGCCTACCTTGGGGTATTTTCCATTCAGGATACCCAACATTTCTGCCTCCAATTGGAGTTCTGCGGTTTTCAGAATCAGATAATGTTGCTGCTTCTTCGCTGTTACTTTCACTATTAGTGTTCCGGAGTTGCTATTTCGAACCTTTGGATTGCAACACCGGAATAAATGGGGAGAAATTCACTCTATTCGAAGGACCAAAGGGTTTTTGAGATTACAATGTTTGGCGGGTGTAGTTGGGTGCAGTCGCAGAAATAATAAGCGCTCTGGCCTTTTGCCAAGTGCGAAACCAGCACTGGTAATCACCGTTTATTACTTCAGTTTGCGATTGGGCTGGGTAGTTCTACCTTTGTAGACTTGTGACTCTTTGTGGTGACAGCTCTTTCTGGCGAGGTTGAGTGCAAGACTGCTCTTTACTTTCTGGAGATGACTACTGAGTGTAGTCCCGACGAGTCTGTAATCACGACTGCTTCCGATGAGCCGGAGTTCAAAACTTTTAGCGATGTTGAGATGACTACTGAGTGTAGTCCCGACGAGTGTGTGATCACGACTGCTTCCGATGAGCGGGAGTTCAAGACTGTCTGGAGATGACTACTGAGTGTAGTTCCGACGAGTGTATGATGAAGACTCCCTCATGCGCGGGAGTTCAAGACTGTTAGCGATGTTGAGTTTTGAAACATAGCTTCAACCAATTAGCCTAACTGAAACAAACAAATTGCGACATCAAATGAGCAAGTAAAACGTACAAGCATTACTATATACTAACTTATTCTAACAAAGCACGTAAATTTCAATTTTCTATTGGAAGAGGACAAATCTTTGTTATACTCCGGGTAATAATTCCATTAATAGTTCGAATTTTTACTAGTCGAACCTTACCATCACTGCCAGGCATAATTTCAACAATTCGGCCTAGCGGCCACTCAAGGGGTTTGCAATCTTCCGATTTAACCAAGACCATATCGTTTATTTGTATGTTGTTGCGGGCCTTTAACCATTTGGGTTTATTTTGCAGAAATGCTTGAGCAGGATTCACTTTGATTTGACGATACATCTTTTCAATATCTCCCACAAAAACATATGGAAAGCTCCGAAAGCGGCAAAGAATGTCATACAAATCGGGTTGCACGGGAAATCCTTTTAGCATGATATTGTTAAGGGAGGCGCCGTTTGACGATTTCCAAGTGTGTAATTGAAGAGGAGAAAATGTCTTCGGCAAGGGATTCATCCTGTGACAAAACCTTTTTACTAAGGTCAGAAACGTGTTCGACAGACCAGAATCGTTCAAAAAGCTTCTCTAAATTGTTGCCCTGAATTTAATGACACGCGTTTTCTGATCTAAATGGCGATTGAGCTGAACTATATTGAGTATTGCAATAAGTGAGACTGCCTACGGGAATCGGTCCACTTATGATGTGGCCAAGATGAGTTTCTACCATATACAATAAATTCCTGGATATTTGAGAGGGGGTTCCATAAACAATTGAATAATAGACAATGAATAATGCGCCTAAAAGCATGTCTATTTGTCCAGGAATGTGGAAATGGGGATCAGCAAGCGTGCAACCGGGAGGTATTGCGATATTATCTCTAATTAGCGTGTAATGGGGCATGCTCTTCGTGATTTTGTCTAGGACATAGCATGAAATATCAAATTTCGTATTCTCCTTGACTGTCGAGAATACCGAAATGTCTACCATTTTGTTAGTGTGGGTTGCAATTCCATGAATTCCTGTTAGAGTTATGGGACTGTCTCTAGAATTTATTCCTAGTTTTTCTACCAACTGCCTACTAATAAGTGATGTGGTGCTGCAGGAATCGAGAAGTGCTCTAGCATATACGATTTCCTGTTTTACGGAAACTAGTTTGACATAGGCAGTTGCTAGCAAGACTTCTTTGCTATTTGCGTGCGTACTCAGAACGGTATTAGAAGGAACTTGATGTGGTGATGGAATTACATGAGCTGTCGAACTGTTAATTTGAATTTCAGAGGGTGCATTGACTAAGGGGGCCGTGTTGTGTAATATGGGGTTGCTTGATACTTGTGGCTGACTGTGAGATTGCGTGTTATGAGTCGATTTTCGCCAATTGGGTAACTGTGAAGAACTATTGCTTGAGTTTGACTGAGTTCTGGGACGAGTACTAGAGCTATCTTTATGGATCAGGGTGTGATGAAGTTTTTTACAAGTGCGACAATGTTGAGACTAACAATCTTTGGCAGTATGTTTAGAACCCAGGCAGTTAAAGCATAATCGGGTTTCCGTGATAAACTTGTATTTCTCATTTAGCGACAGATTTGCAAACTTAGAGCAGCCATAAATGCGGTGCCCTTGCTTACAAAACAAGCACGAACTTGCGAGCTGAGAGGTTCCGTTATGTTTAGAACGAGAAAGAGCATTGCGTGGCTCCAAAGAAACATTGTTGCTGTTATCAGTAACATGGATAAACTGGTGTCCTTTGGGATTACACCTGACAGTGTGAGAAGTCGATAATTCATGTATAATAGATCTTTCTAGTACCGAGAACTTTGTACCTAGAAACTTTAAAAATTGTTGCAAGGTGGGGCGATCATTTGCCTTTAATTCGAAATCAAATGCCCTTCTTGTTCTGGCATCCAGCCTTTCCGAACATAAATATACTAACATTAAGTCCCAAGCATCCACGTTTATGTGTAAGTTTCTTAAACCATCACAATTTTGTTTAATTGTGATAAATTGTCTCAAATTGAGCGCATTTGCCTTGTGATTTGCGGAACATTCAAGATGTGTCTTATGTGTGCATAGATTATGTTGAATTGATTTTCATATCTTTCTTTAAATGTATTGAGAGCCACAGAAAAATTTGAGTTAGTTATTTTTAAGTTAGCTATCAGACTGAGAGCTTCTCCTGACAAATATGAGCGTAAATAAATTAGTTTTTCAACATCAGTCAATACGCTGTCCTTTTCAATTAAGGCTTCAAACAATTGATAAAAACCTTCCCACTCAATGAGAGCGCCGTTAAAGGGAGGGATATTTAATTGCGGTTTATTAACTCGGGTTGATGTGGATGCCTGCACTTGAGTTCCTGAGGATGAGCTTGGATTTGAGCAGGTATTGCGAGTAATATCACTCATTCTAGAGCACAATCGTGCTGACACATCGAAATACTGCTCTTCTACATTATTTCTGTCGGATTCTTGGTCCGGAGCAGAGTCCTCAATTTGCTGCTGAATATCACAATATGAGCTTTACGAGCTCTTTAGTGTTTCTAATCGCCTTTCAAAATGAAAAGGATTCGATTCTGTTTGCTCACTTGCATTGAGCCAAGATTGAATGCGAGTGATGCTGCTTTTTATCGTACTTCGACGCCTAATTAAGGGCTCCATTTTAACTAAATTTAAAATAAGCAACTTAACTTGAATTATTGGATGTAACTTATTCAGCAGCACTTGGGGATTAACTTATCAAATACAATGCATGCAAACAAGAATATTTCAGCAATCGTTCAACGAGTATTGTCAAAATTTCGAGTTAGAAAATAGCTTAGATCCTACCTCAATTCATCAACTGTGTCTTCACAGTTCACTGTGGTTTGGTACTTGACCCACTAATACTTCACTGCGGTTTGGTACTTGACCCACTAACACTGCTGCTGTCGCTCCTTCTTCGGTCAAGTTGTAACTAACTTGATCCGGCTCGAAGGACCAAATGTTCTGGAGTTGCTATTTCGAACCTTTGGATTGCAACACCGGTATAAATGGGGAGAAATTCGCTCTATTCGAAGGACAACAGGGGATTTTGAGATTACAGTGTTTGGTGGGTGTAGTTGGGTGCAGTCGCAGAAATAATAAGCGCTCTGGCCTTTTGCCAAGTGCGAAACCAGCACTGGTAATCACCGTTTATTACTTCAGTTTGCGATTGGGCTGGGCAGTTCTACCTTTGTAGACTTGTGACTCTTTGTGGTGACAGCTCTTTCTGGCGAGGTTGAGTGCAAGACTGCTCTTTACTTTCCGGGGATGACTACTGAGTGTAGTCCCGACGAGTCTGTGATCACGACTGCTTCCTATGAGCGGGAGTTCAAAACTTTTAGCGATGTTGAGATGACTACTGAGTGTAGTCCCGACGAGTGTGTGATTACGACTGCTTCCGATGAGCCGGAGTTCAAGACTGTGTGGAGATGACTACTGAGTGTAGTCCCGACGAGTGTGTGATCAAGACTCTTAGCGATGAGCGGGAGTTCAAAACTTTTAGCGATGTTGAGATGACTACTGAGTGTAGTCCCGATGAGTGTGTGATCACGACTCTTTTCACTTTTTTTGTCTCTTCTTTCGACTTGCGTTTTGCCAAAATTAGAGAAGCAGGGTGAGGGAAAGATGTTTCCCACGAATTGGTTTTCGGCCCCTTGGGTGGTCGCGCCATTGGAATGTGGGCTGATCCTAAAGGGTACCAAAAGTAGACCTCCCGCCGAACGCCATAGTTTGATTTCTCACATCCATCAAATTCAAGATAATGGTCATGGGTCATCTCTGAATAGTGAGTCACCCAAAAGAAAACAATGACCAATTATCTACAGGATGCTAGAATTGTCGCGACTATGATAAGCCGGAGAATCAACCTTTCAATTTCTAAACCCGGAAATAGCACTTGTGGTGACCGGCCCGAAGATCTCCGACAGGGGCGCACCATTTTCGGAATTCAATATAGAAAAAGTCACAAGCCCAACAAATCTCTACTACAATGTTCAAATATTATTTGAACAATTAGATTATTGTGTTCTGCAATCCCAACTTCATCCACATTCTCCCCTAAATCGATAGTACTGTTCTGTGTAACTTCAAATTCTTCAGCATCAATTTGCTGAACAACTTTATTCATTTCGCCGTCACTAGAGTTATCGGAGTAGTCATCCTCAATACCGTCACCTATTATGGAAAAAAAATAGGTGCGTGAACATAACCGTGTTTTATTTGTGTAAAATAACATCACATCCCTTCGACGGCAGATAAGTTATTCAAGATATCTAAATGTTGGTCTTCTTCTATTTCCCGACATGTTGCATGCACCACATACAAACCTGAACTAGAACGATCTGCTGTTTCGGCACGTGGACCGAGAAGTTGACCGCGGGTGAAACATTCAGTAACTCTACACAGCTCTGACTCGGTCATTATGACCGAGGCACATTTTCACGATTTTCTTCGCAGGGGTGATGAATATTTGAAAATTTCTTCCGTGGGACTTCATTATTCGTAGATATCTATGTCTGCGTATCACGGCCCCGAGAATCAGAAGTTCGACCCTGCATGAAATATACCTCTTGGCCCGAACGTAAAGTACAGTAAAAAACGCTACGCCAGTCAACGTGTTAAGATCTACCCGTATGTTTCTGGACAGGCTTGCTCTAGAAAATTTTGTTTATTTTGAGTGGTAGATGTTTCGTTAGAAGTATTAAGTTGGGGGTTGTAATAGAGTTGTTCAGGTTCTTCGAAATTCGAGTTATTATAATGGTTCTCATGATAATAATTATTTTGGGGATCTGGAGTCTAGCAGTAGTAAACATCTTTATTTCTAAAAAAAAAGGCTATCAACCTATCGGTCTTTCTGCCTTTGTTTAATACATGTAGTCTTAATCTGAATAAAAAATAAATATGAAAATTCTCTTATTCTAGGTTAACAATACTATTAAATAAATAAGATTTCAGTGGCAAGAAGAAATTATTTTATTGTCCAGTAGTCAGTTGCGTTTGTAAGTGTTCGAGTAGCGTTGATGTAGGGAAACGGAAGCGGGATTGTCTGGTTGGTCTTGTAAGACAAAGGGGATTCAGTATGGTCCAGTTGTAGGGGTTGTTTGTCCATTTTGTCTGTAGATGTATGAGTCTTTCCGAAATCTTTGTCATGTTTGTGCGTTCGTATAGTAGTTGGGTGGAGGGGTTGTGTAGTGGGTTTTGGGGGTGTCTTATTCGTGTTATTAGTCTTAGTGCAATTTGTTCTGTTGTTGTTATATAACGTTTTGTCCTTTCTGTTCCGTTGGCCATGAGTATATGTCCATAGTCTAGCAAGGGTCTACAGATAGCTTTATATATTTTGGTGGCGGTGGTTGTGCTAATTCCTCTGTCTTTGTAAGTTAGTGATCGGAAGCGTTTTGTTCTCTTTATTGTTTCTGCCCTGATGTTTCGTATGTGTTTAGTGAATTTAAGTTTGTGGTCAATTGTGAATCCAAGGTATTTTACGTCGTTTTTTGGTTGTGTCGTTTGGCCGTCTGCAATTATCGTAGGGGAGTCAGCGTTGAGTCTGTGGTTTGTGAGCAGAAGTTGGTTTTTTGACGCGTTTGGTGTTAGTCTCCTTTTATAAAACCATGTCATTGTGTTGTTTGTTAGTGTTTGGAGTCTTTGAGCTGCTCTCTCAGTAGTTTTGTCATGTACAATAAGTGCCGTGTCGTCTGCGTATTGTAATATGTATGCCGATCTGCCGATTTGATTTTTGTCTGGTAAGTTGTAATTGTATATGTCATGGCAGTATATATTGTAGAGAAACGGTGAGAGCGGGGATCCATGAGGGATGTCCTTGTTCAGGAGAAAAAGAAAATGACAGTGTTTTGTCAATTCGTACTTGTAGTTGTCTGTTTTCTAGTAAGTTCTTTATGGTGTGTAGTAGATATGTTGGTGTGTGTAGTTTGTATAGTAAGCCTCTATGCCAGACACTATCAAAAGCCTTGTTAATGTCCATAAACAGGCAAGCTGTCTTTCTGTCAGTTAGGTGGGTAGTTTGTATATTGTTGGCCAAAATAAAGAGCGGATGAACAGTCGAGTGATGTTGTTTGAAACCAAATTGGTAGGTAGGTATATATTTTCCAATCACTTTTTCAAGCCGCTGCTTTATTATGTATTCGAAAATTTTGCTTAGTACTGGAAGTAGTGTAATTGGTCTGTAGTTGCTCGGTTGTGTATTGTCGAGTCCATTTTTGGGTATAGGGATTATTAAGCCGTTCTTCCATGTTTCTGGGATTCTGCCATTTGTGATGCAGTTGTTCAATTCAGTTAGGATCAGTTTGTGTGTTTCTTGGGTTAAGCTTTTCAAGAGTTTTGCCTTAATTTTATCCCCTCCCGGTGCAGTGTCTTTGACATGCGCTAGGGCTACATCGTACTCTGTGTCTGTGATCAGTTTGCAGGTGTAGTCCGGTGAGCTGTTAACATAGTTCAAGTACCAGTCGTTGATCAAGTTCCAGTTGTCATTGTCGAAGTTAGGGTTTGTCGATATGCTGAAGGCCCTTTGATAGTGTCTGGCGAACGCGTCCGCTTTCTCTTTGTCTGTGTAACGTTCTATTCCGTTTTCGTCAATTGTATCAGTAGTGCCAGTCTTCCTGTATTGCGCCAGTTTCTTAATTTTTCGCCAGTATGTTTTGCCTTTGTCCTTCTGTATTTCTTTACATGTTTCTAACCATTTGTCTTGTCGGTATTGTCCAATCAAAGTTTTAATGTTTCTGTTAAGTTGGTTCAGTGTCTTTTTTAGGTCGTTATTTTGAGTGTTTGTATATAGTCTGTACAGTTCTCTCTTATGTTTTATTAGTCTCAGTATGTATTTGGGCAGTGAATGTCGGTAGAAAGCATTTTTTATTTCCGGGCTAAATTTTCGTATGGCTAGTGTAAGTTGTTGTTGTATGGTTTCTATTGAAATGGGCTGTGCTTGTGATTGAATGTAGTCATGTATATGTTGTTTCACTTTGTCTATGTCAGTCTTTGTTAGGTTTAAGTTTTTCTCTATAGGAGGTGTATTGGAGGTAGATTGCGTATGTTGTAAGTCTATGTTAAACGTAATAGCCCGGTGGTCGGATCCAAGTTCGTTGGTTAAGTTTATGTTGTTGATGGTGTCTGCTAAGTTTCTTGTGTGCAGTAGAACGTCTGGTGTTGAATCTGGGTTTGCGGGCATCAGAAAAGTTGGTGGGGTGTGCTGTTTTATAAAGTCGGAATTTTGTAAAAATGTGTTAAGTTGTTTCGTTTTGTTTCTGTTCAAGTTAAAGTCGCCTTTTAATTATTGCATGTTTATAGATGCTTGCCTTGGCCAGAAATATGTGTATCAGGTCGTTTTTGCAGGGTATGGTAAAATGTTGGCAGTCGTTCAAAGGGTTGTTGAGGGAAGGGGGATTTGCTCTTCCAAGTTTAAATGTTGGTTTTTGGGGAGCTGCGACCCCGCCCCTGGCATGATTGATGGTATTTCCATGCCTATAGATATACTGCCAATTTCTGTACGTTGGTGTCTGTCCTAGTTTGGTTTTAGTCTCTACAAATATGCAGCAGTCTGCGTCGTTTTGTTCTATGTAATTGTAAATAAGTGGTTTTTTGCTCTTAAGTCCGTTGATGTTGGCGTAAAGTAGTCTCATGTTGAACGGTCTATGTTAGTGATTGTTTGTTTTAGTTGTTCATGGGGTTCTGTCGAGGTGTTTTGGTTAGGTAGGAGCATGTCGAACATCAATACATACATATGGTTACCAAAGAAGACGACCGAGGTGTCAATCTGACAACTCTTCTATAAATTGTTTTTTTAAGTAGATCTTCTCTGTTAGTGTTGGTAGACTTGTTAATTTGATGTTTGTATTTGTTTAGTATGAGATCGTGAGTTGTTATTGGTGAGTGTATTCTGTTACCTTTAGTTATCGCATCCGACACCTCAGACGTCCTCCTGTTCAGACACTTAATTTTTACATTGGGGATACCACTGGTAGGTGCTGTTGGTCTCTTCGGGCACTTTACGCTCCATGCCGCATGTTCGTCCGAGTTGCAGGCAGCGCACTTGACGTGAAGTGGAGAATTGCAACTAGATGTTGAGTGAGGGCCAAAGCACTTGTTGCACTTCGCAGGCGCTTTGCAGGATTCGGTTCGATGTTGAAAAGAGTTGCATTTGGTGCATGGAGCAGGAATCGGAGCTGGAGGTTTACTCTCGACAATCATGAACACGCGCCCAAGGAAGTGCGCTGCGCCGTCGCTCATCAGCTATTCGTATGTCGCCAGGTCGCCCGTTATCAGCCTCATCAACAAGGTGGGACTGTTTCTCGCTCTGGATATTATTCGTTTGCAGAATCTGATAATCAGACCTGACTTTTCCAAGTGTTTCAGGAACATTTCGTCCGTGATTTCAAGGTCCACTCCAGTAGCAACCACTGAATATGTGGCTGTAATATGGTGGTTCGATCTTTGTTGTCGGGTTGGTGGGATGTTAGCATTTTTTTGTAGTTTGAATGTTGTTATAATATTTTTTTGTATTAGTTGTTGTAAAATCTGTGTTGCTTTGTCATCATTGTCTGGAGTCTATGTTTCGCCTAACTCGGCGTTGGATCGATAGGCACCGCAAGTCAGTCATAAATCCTTTAAAATCTATCGCCAACATCTATTATGGGCGAGGGGCTAGCGCAACAAGGAAAACTGCTAAAAATGTCTGCCGTTTGTTGTGGTTGACTGGCATAAGCGTAACATAGAGAAAATTCTGATAAATTATATTCAATTTACACCAAACTATGCCTGCACACTGATCACAGACACAGAGTACGATGAAGCCCTAGCGCACATCAAGAACACTGCACCGGGGAAAGATAAAATTAAGGCAAAAGTCTTGAAAAGCCTAACTCAAGAAACACACAAACTGATCCTAACTGAATTGAACAACTGCATCACAAATGGCAGAATCCCAGAAACATGGAAAAACGGCTTAATAATCCCTATACCCAAAAATGGACTGGACAATACACAACCGAGCAACTACAGACCAATTACACTGCTTCCAGTACTGGGCAAGATTTTTGAAGGCATAATGAAGCAGCGGCTTGATAAAGTGATTGGAAAATATATACCTACCTACCAATTTGGTTTCAAACAGCATCACTCGACTGTTCATCCGCTCTTTATTTTGGCCAACAATATACAAACTACCCACCTAACTGACAGAAAGACAGCTTGCCTGTTTATGGACATTAACAAGGCTTTTGACAGTGTCTGGCATAGAGGCTTACTATACAAACTATACAAACTACACACACCAACATATCTACTACACACCATAAAGAACTTACTAGAAAACAGACAACTACAAGTACGAATTGACAAAACACTGTCATTTTCTTTTTCCCCTGAACAAGGGCTCCCTCAAGGATCCCCGCTCTCACCGTTTCTCTACAATATATGCTGCCATGACATATACAATTACAACTTACCAGACAAAAATCAAATCGACAGATCGGCATACATATTACAATACGCAGACGAGACGGCACTTATTGTACATGACAAAACTACTGAGAGAGCAGCGCAAAGACTCCAAACACTAACAAACAACACAATGACATGGTTTTATAAATGGAGACTAACACCAAACGCGTCAAAAAACCAACTTCTGCTCACAAACCACAGACTCAACGCTGATTCCCCTACAATAACAGCAGACGGCCAAACGACACAACCAAAAAACGACGTAAAATACCTTGGAATCACAATCGACCACAAACTTAAATTCACTAAACACATACGAAACATCAGGGCAGAAACAATAAAGAGAACAAAACACTTCCGATCACTAACCTACAAAGACAGAGGAATTAGCACAAACACCGCCACCAAAATATATAAAGCTATTTGTGGACCCTTGTTAGACTTTGGACATGTACTCATGACCAACGGAACAGAAAGGCCAAAACGTTATACACAAACAACAGAGCAAATTGCACTAAGACTAATAACACGAATAAGACACCCCCAAAACCCACTACACAACCCCCCCACCCAACTACTATACGAACGCACAAACATGACAAAGATCTCGGAAAGACTCATACAGCTACAGACAAAATGGACAAACAACCCCTTACAACTGGACCATACTGAATCCCCTTTGTCTTACAAGACCAACCAGACAATCCCGCTTCCGTTTCCCTACATTAACACTACTCGAACACTTACAAACGCAACGGACTAGTGGACAATAAAATAATTTCTTCTTGCCACTGAAATCTTATTTATTTAATGACATTGTCAACCTAGAATGGGAGAATTTTCATATTTGTTTTTTATTTAGATTGGGACTGCATGTATTAAACAAGGGTAGAAATACCGATAGGTCGATAGCCTTTTTTAGAAATAAAGATGTTTACTACTACTATTGTTAACCTAGAATAGGAGGATTTTCATATTGGTTTTTTATCTAGATTAAGACTGCATGTATTAAACAAGGGCAGAAAGACCGATAGGTCGATAGCCTTTTTTGGAAATAAAGATGTTTACTACTACTATATTCAATTTAATAATACGCGTGATTACTTTGGCGACTCTTTTCCTTATAGTCTTTACAGGCTTTGAAACACTGATTTTAATGTAAGAATATAGGTACAGTTTAAAACGCATAAAATTTTCATGCACAGGTTTTGAAGGAATTTAGAATTTGGAGGAATTGATAAATTTTATGTTTAACAACTTTTGAAACCCACAGCTTTAATCCAATTATTTTAAGGGATACCGACAAATGTTTACAAACCTCAGCTGTCATTCGTAGTACAAGTAGTAAAGCAACGTTGTCGCGTCTTAGATATCGTATTTATATGGATCTTATAAACTGTAACGACTTGCCTCAAATTATGTAAAACTAATGACTGTCAGAGACCTACATAAATGTAAAACTATTGAATGCCAGTTATATTATTAGTGTTGAATACTATAAATGTAAATGTTTAACACTGATATTTATATTATTAATCTTGGCACTATGTTATTTTTATATTAGTTGTCGTTGCATAAATCTAATTCAACAGTTACGAGCTACGAGACTAAACGCCTGTATGTCACTTTGACTGTTGAAAAAGACAATAAAAAAAAAGACGAGCAAAGAGAAAACAGCAAAAAAAGGAAGCAGAACAGAAGGCAGAGAAGACAGAATAAGAATTTACATTTTTAAGTTATTGACAATTATCCTACATTAGCTAAAAGGCACAAAAATCGATAACGACTAGCAAACGGGGAAATTAGTTCAATGCAATTGAATTAATTTAAACAAATAAATCAGGTTCTCTCACCTTTCAAATATAAATTTTGCGCATTCATTTCTGAAAAATTTACCGTATATTAAGGTTGACATCTAGTAAATTGTTGCATGTCAAATAATTATCCACTAAAATATACCACTGTCACTACGTTATTGTCCATCCATTTCACCAGGATAATTCCATCCTCGTAGTATCCTTTAAGTATTGATACTTACAACTATGTCTCCCCGTTTCTTAGCTTTGACAATCTGACTCCTCTGTGGTAATTTGTAATTTTTTGGTACTCTGTTTTCACTCATCGTTCCCGTGCCGTCGTAACCTTTTTGTCTTAGGTTAAGAAGTAAACTAAAATTTATAAAAATATTGTCAAAATAGAATTTAAAAGAAAGCGTCTTCATGTCCTCGGGAAACTCATCAATGAAGCACCACATTTTCCAAATTGGTTTTCATAAACAGTGTTTGCTCTTGGATTTTTTTCTCTGGTACATATCAAAATTGACCAAGTTACCTGTGGCGGAATTGATATACCACATTTTATACTCAAAGCTTATTGGCTTGCTTCGGGTAAACTGTTTGCACGAATGCTTTCCAAAATATTTAATCATTGATTCGTCATAGTCCATCTCTTGTTCGGGAATCCAATTTTCAAAAAATTTATATTTTAGCAAATCCATTAACGGTCGTAACGTCTACATTTTTTCATGAAGGTTAGGCTGCAAATTATCAGCACAGTGCCCCCTTATCAGCACATATCTTGTAATTTGGCGAAATCTGTCCCTTCTCATAGACTCACTTACCGTAGAGTTCTTCATGTCCAACTTAGAATCTCAGTAGAAATTTCGTCCTGGCAACTCATTATAGCCTGTAATAATTAAAATTCCTACTGAACATTTTATTTCTTTGGATATAATTGGATTTGATTCATTACAGAAAAGAGCATCTTTATTGGACTGTTCGACAAGCAATCCTATTACGTCTTCATCTAAAAATTCTTCAAATATGTTCAAATAACTCATATTTTCATATTTGCTATAATCAGGCTCAGGAAATGATTTTGTATTTTCGTCCAAGTCGCCCTTGATCTATGTTATCTTGTCCACTCCTGGACGCAGAAACACATCATTTGGGTCGGAGCCGTAAAATGGACGCACTAAAATTTCGTCTGGTTCGGCTTCATCAACAGTAACTTTGCCCCGAAGCACTAATTCAGCTTTCGGCAAGAATTGTCCGCAGCAAAGATTATCAAAAAATCCGCCACCATTTTCCTCGCCCGAATCTTCATCGGTCAATATGTTTGCGTCAGGAGGCTCAATATATATTTCGCGCACATCACATACTCTTCTTTAGTTTCTTCATCTTTATCTTGAATACACCGACAAGGGGATTGTCATCTGAATCTGTGTCAGCTCCTGGATATGATTTTACTGACTTACAACTATTTCGGTATCTTTTGTTCACAAGTATGAAGTCGCTCTGCTTTCTAAATACATAATTTGCCCTGTCGCGAGGTGATTTCCAGGTATATAACCTCCGAGCTGGGAGTTTGAACCATGTGTTCCATGGTGTTGAACCATTATAATAAATTCTAGCTCTTCTGCAAATAAACCAAGCAAGTCTCCTCTATCGTTCCTCCCCCCAGGCCCATATGGTCCTATGATATCTCCTATCCGTCCCTTTCCAATCTTTGCGTTAAAGTCTCCCATAATCATTGTTAGCTCTTGTTTGGTTTCCTTCAATATGTTTGAAATTGGGGAATAGAATTCTTGTTCTTCCTCATCACAGTGTTTTAATCACAGTGTGATTTTAACTGAAATAACAAAATTCTTTCAGATACTCGAACTGATAGATAGATGGATAGATAAAAATTTATTAAACATTCACATTAGTAAACTCACTAGCAAAGTTAAAAACATAAGTCAACTCCCATGCCTGGCCAGATGTCCGGCCCGTTGCTCTCTTTGTCCATGATCTAAATACGCGTGCTAAGTCGTCCATTACCTGGGCAGTGCCCTAACATGGACATTCGCGAGCTAGCCTTACGCACGACAACGCCAGGATATAGTCTTGAAGTAGCGGTTTTGGTTTTATTCGAAGGGCATTCATTAAGGAAAAAAGGTCTTCTTGAAGGGAAGCCAAAAAAACCCTTTTGCTTAAACCTTTAAGTTTGATACTGTCAGCCGTGGAGTTAACCGCCGGCAGTTTTAAACTAGTTGACCAAATCCTTCCGCCCCGCCCAGATCGGTGCAAGGACCAGCCAACACAAACCAGAACGAGGCAGGACGAACCCGTCAAGTCACGTTATGTTGGATTTGTGCGTTTCCAGCCTGCTAGAAACAACTGTCTGCATTTGGCAGGCAATGTTTGTTTGTCGTCACGTACTGTCAGGGACAAAATCCTCATAAAATATGGGAAGTCGCTTATCCAGGGGACGATGGGTTGGGCGATCGTTTGCTCTAACTTGGGTGATATTTCGCGTAAGGACTGAGCCTTGCACTCCGCTATGATAAAAATTTTCAGCGATGGTATCTATATAGTCGGCTATATAGGCCATCCCTGTAGCTTCGTGCATTTCGGTTATTCTGGTGTATCTGTCAGCCGATAGGACGCCTCTCAGGAACCTATTTTGGGACCTTTGAACACGCCGTCTCGTGGAATCACAGAGTCCTGTATCGGCCTTATGGTAGAGGTGTAGACTAGAAGTTTGTTTTGAGGTGACAGACATGAATTTAGCGCCAGAAGAGAGTACAACTGAACCTCTTCGGGCCATGAAAGTCTTTTGTCCTGCATTTTTGTTGCAAATTTTTTACAACAGCGAGATGTTACTGCTTTACCTACTGACTTAAGACTAATTACTCATGTCGAATGCGCAGCTTATATAGTAATTAAATGCTGGGTCGACAGTTATGGTGTGAAATACATAGTGGTCCGCATAAGTGATCATATAACTCCTCCCTCCTTAAGTTTGAGAAAATTGGGGTTTTAAATTTTCGAAGGGTTTCAGCTTTATGTCCACTTTTACATTGTTTTTCTTTTTCAGGTAAAAGTACAGTATTACAATTACAAAGATTATTATTACAATGATTATTAAACTTGCAATTGACACACTTGTACTGACTACGTTAAATTCTTTCAACTCATGAGTTGTAAGTTTGTTGATATTACTTAGATCCTCATGAATGTTTTCTAAATTTATTTTGTTCATTTGCAAGGTTTTTATTTTTTCCTTCAAATCTTCTTTGATGTTAATTTTTGGAAGTTTCAACCGCAGGTTGATTATGTTTGAGTTTTGAGATTGAAAAGTTAATTATTTGATTTCCGTTACACATTGTGCTGGAATTATCAATGATGGGAATTTGATCGTTTCAATGGAGTTTTGGTTTGGACATTGGAAATGAATTGTTTCAGTTTTTGTTGGAAAATGATTTTCTGTAACTCCTGGAATTTAGGAATACACAGTGTAATACATTGATTTCAGCAAAATTTATCGCGGTTTAAATGTTGTCGCAAACTTTGTTGATTATGCGAATATTATTCTCCACGTTATCTAGTAACACGACTAAGTGAATTGTTGTGGATGTTGTTTGGGTCATTTCTGTGACCTCATTAATGCGGTCTTGAATTTTCTGCTGATTCTCTTTAATATTCATCATTTGAGAATCAATGTCAGTTGATAACTTTTTTTACTATTGTCTGGGTCATGGTCACGTTTCGATGAAGGTTTCTTTCATTTCCCTGAAGAGTTTTGATATAATTATGAAATCTTTGTTGTAAATTATAAACGTCTTTTAACATCCTTGGGGTGTCTTTGATTGTGGAATTCGACAGGTTTGTATTTTGGTTTTAGTTTTTCGGGTAGTTTTTTAGGAGTCGTTAATAATTGTTTTGAATATTCAGGAATTTCAGGGTCGTTTTCTCGTGTCTCGTTCATCTTAGAGAGAACGTTTGCTTTCTTAGCATTGAGTTTCAATTTTAGTTTTTCATTTAGTTCTTTAAATGTCTCTGCTAATTCGTGAACATAATCAGTTTGTAGTTGATATATGTTTTTCTCAAAGTTTAGTTGATAATTTAAATTGCCTTTTATTATTTGGAAAGGTGTATATTCATGTGTAGAGTGAATACTGTTGTTGTAATTCAATATTGCAATATCAACTAGTTCTTGAATTGTCTGATCGATAGCTTTGCCTAAGTGCAACAAGACTTTAAAGACTGCACAAGAGTGTTGAGTGGAAACGTTCAATTGGCGAATTAGAGTTTGGGTTGTAAGGAGTGGTAAAATGTTTCTCGAGGGAGCTCGTCCGGTTTGACTTCCTTCATGAGCTCCCTGAAAATCTCCTCAAATTCCGGGCCTTTTTGCACCTGTGTAAATCTGTCTATCCAGAACCGTTGTTTGGTGGTGGTTGGGTGTGCTTCCGGGGGACTGTCGTTCTGCGTTATGAGGTCCATAGTTTCTTTTGCAGCTGGTTTGTGTTGGTTACCAAGTGTGGAAACGGGCACATGTGATTCCTGGGTTGAGATTTCGATTGACCTTTGCCTCTCTGTTGAGGTTGTTGGCAGAGTTTGTGTTGTCGATAATGGTTCTGGCTCGTGAGGGACCATCTGCCTTCTGGTGGCTTTTCGTCCATTTTTTGGCAAATCCGCCATTTGACGTGTGTCGGCAGTGGCACTCGATCACAGCTAATTTGTAGATCAGTCATTGGTGGAGGATGGCTGATTATCGTTGAAGTTGCCGATGTTGGGGCAGTGGCGGGTGAAGTTGTCTGCGCATTTCCCCTTGTCCCTCTGGGCATCCGGCTTCGTTTTACCTGGACTGCTCCTTCGGTTGCTGCTGGTAATGGTGTTGGTGGCACACACTGCAGTGTGTTTGGTGTGTCTTGCAACCCTTAAGTGTCTCGAAGATTTCACTGCAATGCCGACACTGGAATACTAGACGCGACAAGTGGTAGCGTCGTAAGTGCTTGCTGAGGTCCCCGTGTCTTTTGTACCTTTTTGGCACTGGAGCACAGATGTGACACTCCTCAGCTAGCGGAACGCTCAGGGGGTAGCTTGCAAGTGTCTCCTCCATTTCCTATTGGCAGAAGTCGGGGGGATGCCATTACGCAGTCCATTTTGCGGCATGTTAGGGTAGGCGGGTTGTGTAGTGGCTCTCCGGCCATGACTTTTGAGGGTCAAATGCATTTCTGCCGTAGGAAGACACGAGGTCTTTGTTGGTTCGAATTAGTGAACTGTATAAATAAAACAACTGAAATTAACTTTATCGTCGGTCTGACTATATTTCAGGATAATGTAGTGGTTACAAAATAGGTTTCTTAAGTTGTACCTTTACCGGCGACGGCCAAATGTAAAAGTCTACTCGAAAAAAGCGTTGCGCACAGGGCTAACCTCCCTTACAGACCATTGGCGAGGTTGCCGCTAAACCTTGATACTAAATTACATACATACATACATAAAACATTTATTAAAAATTACAGTATAAAAATTTCACGCCAAGACGGATAAACGCCGCAGCTGTGGCTAGCCTGATATTCGGCCCAGTTCCCTCAGTTCAGCATGTCTAAATGGCAGCCCACCGTTTCATTTCCTGGGGTTACCCTTACATGGACGTTCGCCGATCTGGCATCCGCACGACAACGAAAGGAGAGCAATCTTTAAATGGCGGTTTTGTTTTATTCAGGGGCATTCATTGAGGGAAATAGGTCTTCCTAACGGGAAACCAAAAACCCCTTTTGCTTCGGCCTTTCAGTCTGATTCTGCCAGCCGTGGCGTTAGCCAGCGGTTGTTTCAACGAATATATATGGCCTAGGCCACGCCTCCTCGCTCCGATAGGTGCAGGACCAGCCTGCATCCCTCGGAACAAGTCAGCGTGGATTCGGTCAGTCGCGTCATGTTGGACTTTTGTGCGTTTCTAGCCTGCTAGGAACGACTAAACCTGCATTATGCAGGAAATGTTCGTCTGTTGTCACGTGTTGTCGGGGACAAAATCCGCATAAAATATGGGCAGTCGCTTATACAGGGGACCGTGCGTTGGGCGATCGTTTGCTCTAACTTGGGTAAGATTTCGGGTCAGGACAGAGCCTTGCACTCCGCTATGATAAAATTTGGCGGAGATGGTATCTATATAGTCGCCTATATAGGCCACCCCTGTAGCTTCGTGCAGTTCAGTTATTCTGGTGTATCTGTTGTTACGTGCAAATATTTTGCCGTAAACCTGTTAATTTGTTTTCGACCTCGGTATGCGTGTGCAAGTTATTTGCCAAGCATATCTGTTTTGGTTTTTTCATCATAGAGTTAAATTTTGGTTGTAAAATCCGAATCTAGCAAATTTGGCGATTCTTATCGCAGTTTCGATTCTTATCGCAGGTGAAAGAAATGTTTGGTAGATTGCGGGATCACGTGTCCGTTAGGGCCAAGGAATTTGGTGATTTTTGATTCCTGCTCCAACGGAAGGTTGGGGGGAGGAAAAACTTCTACTGGTGTAACGGTAGATTTTTGGTGGTTGAAGAATTAATTAGGCCGTGACGATCAGATTGGCAGGCCGATTTTTGAGTTTGTTCCGCACGGTCGGGCTTTGAGATTTTCATTGTGTTCAGCGCTACCGCATGGTCGGTTTTTAAAAAATTTTAGAATCAAGAAATTTATTATAGACCCAAGAACCAGATAGACGAATCCATGATGGCCGCTATGACCACGTGGAATTGATCCGAGATCCGTGGAGCAATTCAAAACCAGCTCTTTTGGGGAACCTCAGCGGGACCGTTGGATTTTTGACGTGGAGGCTGGTTCTGGTGTTTTCTATTTTGGGTAGAAGTTGTATGCAGCTTGGAAGCATGCTGGCGCTCAACTTTTGGTGAAGACTTTTGTTTTTTTTATCAGTATTTTTTATGACAGAATTTTTTTATGATTGGAATTAATAACGTTTTATAGTTAACTGCTTGTGCTGAAACATTCAAGTTCGACTGCATTCAGTTCATTTTGTTTCTTTTTACTTGAATTGCGATTCACAGTCGGACCTGAGAGATTTCCTTATTTATTTTGGTACCCCTTTACTGTGGATTTTTTTTATTTTTATTTATGATCACGACCGATCCCCATTGGAAGACCTGCGAGGCCACTGACTGAAGTGATCACTCCAGCAGGTCCCCCTCAGGGTCCTTCCCCTTCACCATCGAGGCTTGATCATAAAATATCCGAGTGATACACTCTAAGTAAATTTATATATTTTTTTACCTTTATTGCTCTCAGTAAAATTGTTAAATTGCTTAAATACATTAGTTGTGCAGTTGAATTTGAGTGTGCGTAATTTTGTATTGTCCATTGAGCGTTCCAAAAATTGTTCACTAGCCGCAAAGTACTAGCTCTTGCTCTAACTCACGCCCGAGATAAAATAAATATAGTTGGAAGTAAAAATTCATAACACTGTCAGCGGATAAGACGCCTCTTAGGAACCTGTTTTGGGTCACCTGAAGACGCCGCGTGGTGGTGTCGCTAACAGAGTGCCAGATAGGGGAGCCGTATGTAAGTAAGGGCCTTATAGTGGAGGTGTAGAGCAGAAGTTTATTTCGAGGTGATAGGATAGAATTTGGCGCCAGAAGAGAGTATAACTTTCTTCGGGCCATGGCAGTCTTTTGTACAGCATAGTCAACATGCTTATTGAAATGGAGTCGGGCGTCTAGTTTGAATCCCAGGTATTTCACCTCTTTTGCTGGTTTGATAGGAGTATTTTTGACCACGAGTGGTGATAAGATTTTGTTGTTAGTGAATTTGCGCGAAAAGACAATAAGTTCCGTCTTCCTGGGATTCACTTTAAGTTTCCATTTGTCAAGATACGGCGTCAATAAACTCAGTTGATGTGCAATGCGAGATTTCGCAGCCTGAGCATAAAAAGACGATGCGTAGATAGCCGTATCATCAGCGTGTAGTGCTATTTTTGTAGTGGGAAGTTTTGGAATGTCTGCTGTGTACAATGTATACAGCAGCGGCGAAATCACTGTTCCTTGTGGTACTCCTGCCGCGATGCGTCTTTTGGCAGAAGTGGAATTCTCCACTTTCACCTGGATGGAACGGTTTTTTAGGTAAGACGCTATAAGGGAAACTAGGTAGAGTGGCAGTGAATGCACGGCAAACAACTTGTAGAGCAGGCCTGTGTCCCAGACTGTGTCAAAGGCATGTCGAGAAGCAGCATAACCGTACTTTGAAGCTTATTAAATGCTGCTTAGGCATTCGTTGCGATCCTAGCAGTCTGCAGCGTTGTGTTGTGTCTTACTCGAAAGCCAAACTGCTCATCCGGGATTAAACTTTGAAGCTCGGCTTCTCGGTTAATTTGCCGAGGGTGTTCAAGAGGGAAATTGGCCTATAAGAGGCGGGTTCGGTCGGGTTTTTGCCCGGCTTTAAGATATGAATTATTACAGCGTTTTTCCAGTCCTGTGGGAAGTGCTGCAATTTAAGGACTGCGTTGACTATTTGTACTATTAGCACAATAGTTTTCCGCGGTAAGTTTTTGAGGAGTAAATAAGGGATGCCGTCTGGCCCGGGGGCTTTTCGGCTAGGGAGGCGCCGAAGACACGATTGTATCTCCGACGGGGTTGTTATATAGGAATGCAAAATCGAGGGTGGTATAGGATACTTCCGTTCTACAAAAACAGCGGTCTGTCTTTCTATTTCGTTATCCTGACGGGCTGGTTGGACCTTGTGTACTTCTGCCAAAAAGTCGGCGAGCAGCTCGCACTTGTCACTGGTGGTAATATAACTCCGCCCCTCTTTTTCAAGAGCGGGGACTTGCTCATAGCCTTTTCGCAGACTTCTCGACAGTTTCCACAGAGAATTGTCACGGGGAGTCAGATTTCGGAGTTTCTCCGCCTAGGTATCCTGTATGCGGAGATTTCGCGCTGTATGTCTCGTGCAAGCTCAGCTGCCATTATGCGATCGGCAGATTGCCTGAATCGCTGCCAACGCTTCCTGATTCGATTTTTCGCCTTAATAAGGTCCAAAATTTCCTCAGGAAGATTGTCGCGCCGCGGTCTGTTCGGAACTTTTTTGGCCAAAGCTTGCTGTGTCCGTTGTATATTCCTGGTCAGACCTTTTACCGCATGCTCTAGAGCTTCGACAGTATCAATCTGGTCCCGAATACACGTCAGGTCTTGTAGTCGTTTTTGATATTCGCGAAAATCGAAATTTTCGTATGAATATCGAAAGTCGTTAGTTTGTGTGCGCTTTAAATCCCTAATGTCGAGGTAAATGGGCAAATGGTCACTGCTGAGGGCGTCTATAACCACCATCTACGTGAGATTGGTGAGTCCTTTGGCAATTCCGAAGTCGAGGTAGGATGGATTCCCTCCACTGTTCGGGTAATGCGTTGGGGATGAAGTGGGCAGAACGAGTAGGCCATTGTCGCGAACGTAGTCGGCTAGCAAAATGCCGGCTGAGTTTTTATGTCCAGGGTTATTGAATAGTGGATGGCGGGCGTTGAAATCTCCCACTAGCAACACCCTATTGGTGTTTATGTAAAATGGATCGACATCAGCGGCCTGTTAGCGTACGGTGGAGAAATAGCCACAGTAGATCCAAACTCCATCAGGAAGTTCAACGCCGACGTTCTCTATTGATGACTGCCTGTGTGGCAGTCTCCTGTATAGAATTGACGTTTTGACCGCTACCCCACCCCTCCCCTTAAACCGGGCCTATCGGCACGTTCGAGCCTGTACCCCCGAATCCTAAGTATATCACCGGGGCGCAACCATGTTTCGACAATCAACGCCACGTCGATATCTTCGGTCTGAAGGAAGTGCACAAACTCACCGAGACGACTCCGGAGTCCGCATGAGTTCCATTCTCCTATCCTCATAGGGCACAGTTGGCAAAATCAGGGCTTAAAAATCGAAGCTATTAATGTCTTCGTTGAAGAACTGTGCGGAAACGAGGAACCTGTCCGCTTTCGTCTCGCAGCCCCTCAACGCAGCGCTATAAAATCTAACCGCCTTGATTACTTCCTGTAAGTTCACCTGCGATGCCACATCGGCGAATTCCCGATGCAGGGTGCCCAGAGTGGCTACTGCGCCAGCGTTCATGCCTTGGTTAGTGGGGGGTCTTGGTTGGGGACCATTAGCTGCGATGGTTTGACCAGGCTGCGTGGCCCTGATGGTCATTTTGTTTCTGCCAGGGAGCGGCGGAAACTCGTTCGGGCTCGGGATGGGCTGCCTAGTCCTGCTGGCTTCTGGGTGGGGAATCGGGCCTGCGGCTCGGAAGGTCTGCCCCCACGCTGGTCTGGACGGAAGTGGTGCCGCCAGGAACTGCCTTTGCGGTTTTTCAACCGGACGTTGGGCCAGTTTGAAGACGTACACTGGGCATGCTTCATCAAAGCTCCGGTGGGGACCAATGCAATTGGCGCATTTTAGCGCCGATCCCGGCGGGCACGATGTTATTTCGTGGGGGCCCGCACACTTGGAGCACTTGAAGTGTTTGTTGCAGTTGCCTGATACGTGTCCCCAGCCCTGGCATCGGCGGCACTGCGTCAGGGTTCGTTGGTTCTTTCTGGTTTCCCAGGAGACCCTGACATCGCGGATTACTTCGGCGGTGGTGGCGAGTTTCCGTAAGGTGACCGAATCGTCGGTGACAACCAGGTGCAGGGGCCTAAACTGGGTCTTCATTCGGAAGATGTTTTTCTATGGAAAACCCCTTTGCCTCGAGGTCCTCCTTGATGTGAGAAGTCTCCACGTTGCCCTCGAGCCCCCTTAACACAAACGCGTGTGTTCGCTGGTTTGCGGGTGCGTAGGTATGGAACTGGCTGCTTTCTGCTTCCAGTGACCGTTTGACCGCCGCCCAGTCTAATATGCAGCTGCAGTAGACTATCAGCGACGCTTTCGTGTATTTTCAAGTGAATGGCTTATTTGTTATTGATTTTAGGCCATTCACTAGCGCGCTGCTGGGCTTTCCCACGATGACGATTGGTGGCGGTTTTTCGGCCTTCTTCGCCGATTTGTTGAGCGAAGCAGCCGCTTTGGCAGCCAGTTCCTCATGCATGGTTTGGGTCCCGCTGGTGGAGGGTTGAGGCTCAATCTCCAAGGGGTCAGTTGCCGGTTGGATTGGCGAAAAGCGGTTTTCAGTTGTTATTGCTGGGTTTGCCGGTGTGGTCAACAGTGTGCTCCACGGGACCGTTTTCCGTGGCACCATAAAGGACTGTTTGGCGCACGGGTGAGTCTTTTTCAGCCATAGCAACAGCTCCCCGCTTTTCTTTATTCTGCTGGTAGTTCGTGGCTCGCTGTGATTGGTCCGTTGGTGGTTCTGGGGCAATCTCGTTCGTGACTTTTTCTGGCTGGTGCTTCGGTTTTTTCTTTGTGTTAGGGGGGCTCACCTTGTCCAGCTTCCGTTTGGGTACAGCCCCTGTAGAGATCTGGGAGTTTAGCAGGAGCATTTTCCGTGCAGTTGGGTGCTCGGCCTTCAGGTGATTGACCGCCAGCGACCACTTTGGTGGTTTGCCTGCTCTGTAGGCTGCTGTAAAGTCCGCTGATATTGCTTTGCAGCGGTCGCAATTTTTATTGACTCTCAGCAAGCGGAAAACCTGCTTAAGTTTTTCGATCTTTTGTTCCTCGTCCAATTGGAGGAAAGCGTCTGCTGATGCAGCGCTACTGGCGAGCGAACTTAGAGACGACAATGAGATTACGGACTCATCGTCGTCTTCGTCGGCGGATTCTAAAATGTTTATGGATTCCGCCACAACGGAGAACACTTATACTGTTAATAGTGTGTCGCAAAAAACGCAAAAGAAACTATCGCACGTAAACTATGGTCAACAATCCGAGAGCACGAGAAACAATTTTTCGCACAAGCGGATCGTACCACGGCTAGTTGAAGACTGACAGCTCGAAGCTAACAGACTCGAGTGAGACTTCTTCCACTTAAGCCGAGACTGCAGTTCGGAGATGTACTCCACATCGCAAGACGCTCATACTTGTTTAAGCGATTTGCTTCGATGATGGTGTGATCTGGTTCTGGAATGGCTTTCAGTGGCTTTCCCACCAGAAAATGTGCCGGAGTAAGAGGCGTAAGGTTCTTCGGATCCGTAGAGAGCGGTGATAGAGGTCGGAAAACTCCCTCAATTTCAATCAAGACCGTGCAGAGATCCTCATAAGTGAGACTAGCATCACCAACAATTCGTTTAAGGTGATATTTAAAGCTCTTAACGCCTGCTTCCCATAACCCACCAAAATTAGGCGCTTTAGGCGGATTAAAATGCCAGGATATTCCCCTTGCCAACAGAGTTGCAGCTATTTCATCGGAACCTGATTTAATAGTCTCAAAGAATATTGAACTTCTCCTACGAAAGTAGAGCCAATGTCTGAGTAGATATGTAAAGGATTTCCACGTCTTGAAATGAAACGTTTTAACACCGCGATAAATGAAGCAGTAGTCAGGTCGCTGACCACCTCTAAATGAACACATTTAGTGCTCATGCACACAAATATACAAATAAAGGCTTTCATTATTTTTGGGTTTCTCGTTTTCCTGTCCCTCATAGAGATTGGACCAGCATAGTCAATGCCCGTATGTGTGAAAACAGGTTGAAAAGAACTGAGACGACAATCAGGCAGATTCCCCATTTGGTAAGCTTGTGTAACTGGCTTAGCCCGGAAACACACCACACAGTTTCGTACTATAGATCTTGCGATCCTACCACCAGAAATTGGCCAATATCTTTGACGAACCGAATACAACAGTTTCTTACACTGAAGTTACTTACATGTTCTCGTCTGAGAATCAACAAAGTCAAATGATGTTTGTTTGATAAGATAATGGGATGTTTTTGATCGTCAGATAAATTTGCCCCTTGCAAACGGCCACCGACTCTAATCACCCCTGTCTCATCCAAATAAGGATTCAAACACAATAGGTTACTAGAATTTGCCAAATTCTCACCCTTTCTTAAATTGGCATACTCCTTAACAAACGACTGAGCCTGAGATATTCTTATTAAACAAGTAAGAGCATGGTTAAGCTCCCCTGCTTGAATTGGACCATTGGACAAAATCTTAGATTGAAGACGAAAATAAAATCGAAAGCAATATGCGATAATGCGTTGTAATTTCAATAGAGATGAATATCGTGAGATATCAAATTGAAAGTTGTCGGTCACCACTGCCGAATGAGTAATTGCCCTTTGTTCAGGAATGTCGCAAGGCCATTCAACTTCAGTATTTTTATTTGGGTTAGAAAATAACGAAGTTGGACCCCTCCACCATAATTCTGAGTCACGGAGGTAAGCAGCAGAACTTCCTCGGGATAGACAATCTGCAGGATTCTCCTCTGACCTGACATGATACCAATCCTTTGAAGCCGACAAATTTTGTATTTGTGTGACTCGATTTGCAACAAAGGTTTTCCATCGGCTTGGACAACCTCGAATCCAACATAAGACTATGGTTGAATCGGACCAGTAAAATTGGTTATCAATTTTAACATTTATCGACTGCTTGACCTTTTGTACCAACTTAACAGTAACATACGCAGTTCTAGACGAGGTAGCGTTATCTTTTTAATTGGGGCCACGCGGGATTTTGACAACATTTAAACGAGAAGAAATGTACTCGCCGGTTGCTGTCAAACAAACTAAATAGACACAACCTCCATAAGCCTTTTCGGAAGCATCCGCAAAGGCATGTATCTGCAAGACCTTCCAATTTTCACCAAGAACATAACGAGGGGTGCATACCAGATTGAGGATTTGTAGATCGTTACAAAATGCAGACCACCTATCTGCAAGATACTGTGGAATTGACTCATCCCAAGACAACTTTTCCTGCCAAAGACTCTGTAAAATTAGTTTAGCTTCCAATACAACTGGACCCAATAAACCTAAAGGGTCAAAGATTTGACCTATGATAGACAAAACGACTCGCTCTGTAATTTTGGAAGGCGACTGGACAATCTTGATCGAATAATGAATTGCGTCCTGCATCGCATCCCAGAATATTCCTAATGTTTTACTCTGTTGGCTCTCTCCCAGAGGCAATATGCTAGAGAATGGATCCTTATCGACCTCGAACTGACTCATTAGCTCCGTAGCGATCGATAGCCACTTGCGTAACTTGAAACCAGCGGTGCTCAGAATAAATGCAATATCCTTTTGAAGTTGTAATAATCCAGACTGTGAATATTCACCAGTTAGTAGGTCATCCAGATAGAAACAATTCAAAATAGCCTGACTAGCCTGCGGATATTCCTCCTTGAAGTCTAATCCTAACTGACGTAATGCTCGAACAGCTAAGAATGATGAGGATGCACACATGTAAGTCACTGTATTAAGCTCGAAACATTCAACCTTTTTGGATAAGTCGTCAGAATTTTTCCATAAAATTCTCTGACGGTTCCGTTCACTGGGTTCCACTAAGACTTGCCTATACATTTTTGTGATGTCAGCATTAATTACAAACGGGTACATTCGGAAATTTAACAGAATAGACAACAGATCGTTCTGAATAGTTGAACCAACATATTGCACATCATTTAATGACACTCCAGTATCACTTTTTCCAGTAACACACAGTTTTGATAGTCAAACTGGATTCCTTGACAACGGCATGATGTGGAAGATAAAAATATGTATTCGAATCACTCGTACTCATTGAAAAGTTTGCAACCTTTGTCATATGACCAAGATCCTTGTATTCATCCAGAAACGCGACATATTCTCTTTTTAATTTCTTATCCTTCAGAAGTCGTTTTTCTAGCAAGAGCAATCTTTTATATGATCTGTCTCTGGAAAGACCCAGCTGATTTGTGGTTTCTTTCAACGGAATTTTGACAATGAATCGGCCGTCAGATAGATAGATAGATAGATAAAATTTATTAAACATTCACATTACTAAATTCACAAACAAAGTTTAAAACAAAAAACATAAGTCAGTAAAATGTCCCATGTCTGGCCAGATGTTCGGCCGGTTGCTCTTTGCCCATGATCTAAATAGGCGCGCTAAGTCGTCCATTACCTGGGCAGTGCCCTAACATGGACATTCCCGAGCTAGCCATACGCACGACAACGTGTGTTGTTATATAGGAATGCAAAATCGAGGGTGGTATAGGATACTTCCGTTCTACAAAAACAGCGGTCTGTCTTTCAATTTCGTTATCCTGAAAGGGAAAAAGTCGGCGAGCAGCTCGCACTTGTCACTGGTGGTAATATAACTCCGCCCCTCTTTTTCAAGAGCGGGGACTTGCTCATAGCCTTTTCGCAGACTTCTCGACAGTTTCCACAGGGAATTGTCACGGGGAGTCAGATTTCGCAGTTTCTCCTCCCAGGTATAATTCCTGTATGCGGAGATTTCGCGCTGTATGTCTCGTGCAAGCTCTGCTGCCATTATGCGATCGGCAGATTGCCTGAATCGCTGCCAACGCTTCCTGATTCGATTTTTCGGCTTAATAAGGTCCAAAATTTCCTCAGGAAGATTGTCGCGCCGCGGTCTGTTCGGAACTTTTTTGGCCAAAGCTTGCTGTGTCCGTTGTATATTCCTGGTCAAACCTTTTACCGCATGCTCTAGAGCTTCGACAGTATCAATCTGGCCCGGAATACACGTCAGGTCTTGTAGTCTTTTTCGATATTCGCGAAAATCGAAATTTTCGTATGAATATCGAAAGTCGTTAGTTTGTGTGCGCTTTAAATCCCTAATGTCGAGGTAAATGGGCAAATGGTCACTGCTGAGGGCGTCTATAACCACCATCTCCGTGAGATTGGTGAGTCCTTTGGCAATTCCGAAGTCGAGGTAGGATGGATTCCCTCCACTGTTCGGGTAATGCGTTGGGGATGAAGTGGGCATAACGAGTAGGCCATTGTCGCGAACGTAGTCGGCTAGAAAATTGCCGGCTGCGTTTTTATGTCCAGGGTTATTGAATAGTGGATGGCGGGCGTTGAAATCTCCCATTAGCAACACCCTATTGGTGTTTATGAAGAATGGATCGACATCAGCGGCCTGTAAGCGTACGGTGGAGAAATAGCCACAGTAGATCAAAACTCCATCAGGAAGTTCAACGCCGACGTTCTCTATTGCTGACTGCCTGTGTGGCAGTCTCTTGTATGGAATTGACGTTTTGACCGCTATGGCCACCCCTCCCCTTAAACCGGGCCTATCGGCACGTTCGAGCCTGTACCCCCGAATCCTAAGTATATCCCCGGGGCGCAACCATGTTTCGACAATCAACGCCACGTCGATATCCTCGGTCCGAAGGAAGTGACTCACCGAGACGACTCCGGAGTCCGCATGAGTTCCATTCTCCTATCCTCATAGGGCACAGTTGGCAAAATCAGGGCTTAAAAATCGAAGCTGTTAATATCTTCATTGAAGAACTGCGCTGAGACTAGGAATTTGTCTGTCTTCGAGACGCAACCCCTCAATGCAGCGCTGTAAAATCTCACCGCCTTGATCACCTCCCCCAAGTTGATTTGCGACGACAGCTCGGCGAATTCCCGCTGGACACTGCCCAGCATGGCCACCGCGTTCCCATTTATACCATGGGCCGGGTGGGCGGAGCTCGTCGGGGCAGCTTCGTGCTGCCTCAGCGGAGGAAACTCCGCTAATGAAGGCGGTGGCGGGGGCAGCATGGTCCTGTTGGCGTGACCTGGCGCCATGGTCCTGCTGCTTAGGCATGAAGGGTGGATCGGGCCAGGGGCTGGACTGGTTTGACCCCAGGCTGGCCTCGTTGGAAGAGGAGCATGGACGAAACGCTGCTTCTCCGCCGGGACTTGCGCCTGTTTGTAAATGTATACTGGGCAAGCCTCGTCAAAGCTACGATGAGGCCCACCGCAGTTAGCGCATTTTAATGTAGCCCCAACGGGGCAGGCCGTGATTTCATGCCCCCCAGCGCATCGGGAGTATTTAAAGTCCCGGTGGCAGTTCCCGGAGACATGACCCCAGCCCTGGCGTCGACGACATTGTGTCAGGGTCTTCCGGTTTTTGCGGGTTTCCCACGAAACCCTGACACTGCACACCACCCTGGCCTCGGCGTTAAGCCTTCGGCCATGACTCAACTTAATCTTTTCGAATTTAATAGGCAGCTTAAGGTCCTTCTTTGAAGATTCCAACTTTTCCAATAACTCGCACTTACGTTTTAAAAATAGGTTTACGTCTTCGAATGTAGGCAATTCGCTGCTAATTTGAAACGACTCCCATTCACGCCGAGTTGTGGGATCAAATTTATTTGAGAGCATGAATACAACAAGCGTGTCCCAGTGCTCAACTTCCTGACCAAGGCTTTTTAATGATCTTAAGCTTTTGTTAGATAAATCGTAGAGTTTTCGTAACTCAGTATAAGATTCTTTCATGACTTTAGAGCATTCAAATAAATCCTTCACATAATTATAGACGATCAATCTTTTATTTTCATATCTGTCAGTTAAACTTGACCAAGCGTTGTTATAATTGTCATTAGTGACTGGTATATGGCAATCGCTTGTAATGGTTCGCCATCAAGGAAAGATTTCAAATAATAAAACTTTTCGACTTCAGATAACCTTTCGTTTTTACTGACAATGGCTTGAAACGCATCTCTAAATTCAAGCCATTTTTCGTAGGAACCGTTAAATATAGGCAACTTTAGATCCGGTGATTTTATCGTTTGTTTACTGCCTTGACTTGGATAATTATTCCTACTTGCATTACCGGAGCTAAGTTGAGACTCCTTTGACTGATTGTCCATATCGGACTTCTTTAATATTGATTTAAGTCTAGATATTATTAAAAAATACTCCTCTTCGAAATTAGCTCTGTCAGAACTATGAGTCTGAATAATATTTTCTATGTCTTTTTCCCCGTCGACTGACTCTAGGGATACAGACTCTATGTCCAATTGGACATCTTCAAGTTGAGACAAAATAGGTTCAACAATGTTTAGCCGCTTTTTAATTTGAATTATTTCCATTTCGGATACATTTTCTAAATCGACTGTATTTAAAAATTATTTTACTCTGGTTAGCTGGCCTTTAATGTTGCCTCTTTTCAATTTCAGCTTTGTTAAGTCCGCCATATTGAAAGTAAAGAATTAGTGACAAATGTGATCAATAATAGGTCCCTAATGTGATGCTAGTACTCTCTCAAAGGACGCTAACACAACCCCAACTCAAACAGTGACCAAATCTATGCTCTACTTAAGATGGAACGGACTTACGCCAAATTTACAGATTCTTCCGGACTGGAACTCACTCGTCTCAAACGCCCTGTTGCTGGGTACACAAAATGACCGCTTTGATTACGGACTTTTTAACTTAATTCGTCTCGATAGGACCAAAATGTTGGTTCGAATTAGTGGACTGTATAAATAAAACCACTGAAATTAACTTTATAGTCGGTCTGACTATATTTCAGGATAATGCAGTGGTTACAAAATTGGTTTCTTAAGTTGTACCTCTACCGGCGACGGCCAAATGTAAAAGTCTACTAGAAAAAAGCGTGTCGCACAGGGCTAACCTACCTTACAGACCATTCGCGAGGTTGCCGCTAAACCTTAATACTAAATTCCTATGCATAGGAATGGCGGAGTTGCCTTTCTTAAAAATAATAATAATTAAAGGCCTAACAGTCTTTGTATACGGCATCCATGCAGAATACCTCGTCCCAACGCCGTAATAACCGCTCTATCAGCCGCAGTAGTTTTTTGGAGTCGGGTGGTAAAACCAGCGGCGCCGAGTTGGATCTGGTCGTGGGCCTCCGGAAATGGGTAGTTGATTGAGGCCCCTTTCGGGTGGGCGAACGGATTATTTGCCGTAGGTCAGCCATTAGGTTTCTGGACTCCTCCAGACGGGTCAGTTTCATAGACAATTCTATACCGTCATAGAGGTCCATGGTGGGCGTGCTGGGCCTAAATTCCAACTCGGGGCTGCGTAACTCGGGGCTGCGGCAATGGTTGGTTGTTCGTGAGTCGGGCGCGGCCTGGTTGTAGGTGCTGTTGCTTGGGATTTTTCTTTCAGCGTGCAGCCTGGCCCTTAGTGCATCCCTCTTGATTTTCGAGGGAGAGGCCCACCTTCTCTTTCTGCCTTGTCCGTCGGTGTTGTGGGCAGTAGGTGTAGTGTTCATGCCGTGGCAAGGGTGGATTGAGGGGGGCGGAATGTATACCGTAACTTAATATTGAGAACTTACGACTTGCTGGTTATGGCGGGCTGCACAGAACTGATGAGGGTGAGTTTTTCTGTGCAGTATTTATACCGAACTAGAAGGTAGTGTTTGTTTTGTTGACATACGTACCCAGACAAATATGCTTCGGTTGTGTTGTGGAAATCGACACGCCTGGTCGTTGTTCAGCCTAGCGGGTGACGACCGCGTTGATAGTACGTGAGGTCATTGGGTTTTTGATGAATAGCTGTTTCTCACGTTGTGTTGTTAAAGCAGATATACTGCTCGACAATCAGCCGTGTGTTTGTGTAAGGTCGTGAATGTGCTTGTATTGCTGAATTGGCACGTTCAGCCGACCAGCCGACTGAATATCTTACGAACGAGTTCTAGGTGAGTTGCGGTCAATGTGGTGATCGGCAATGTATTTTGTTTGGTTTTTAATGTGTGGTTTAGATAATGTGTAGGGTACGCATTTAACGGTGAAAGGTCTTTTTGTTCCGGTGTACTAGCGTTGGGGTCGGGGGGGTGGATGATGAGAGGGCTGCCATGGGACTACTTACTGCGTGATCGCTTCCCGGACTCTGGTCTATGGATGCACTTTGCACTTCATCTCGGACATCCGAGACCACGAACCAGAGAACTATTCAATGGATTCCAAAGAACAGAACTCTAGTGGTGATGCTTGATTCGTTTGTTTTGTGTGGCGATGTGGCGTCAGATCAGCTCGCGCGCTGTACAGATCGCAAGCTGACAGAAGAAGAGAGAAATTCGCTTTCAAGAAAATAGCAGATCTTGAGAATACAATTCACACTGCGCCTTTTGGACTTAAACATGAGATAGGCAATGATGAAAAATGGATATACTACACTGGTCTGGTTTTGATTTTATTCAGCAGCAAATAAAAGAGCACCTACATGACTGCAGACTTCACCGCTTCACCAGCCATACATGTGAAATGTGCAGTAGATATGGCCCCATCTTTGGGAATAATACACCAAACTTCCAAAGGCTTTGCTTTGGTCTCCGAGAATGTTTCACCTAAAAAAAAATACTATATACATATATATTTATTTAGATTTACCTGCTTGACCTAGATAAATGGTAACGTAAAATACATTTTTGCAAACGTTACTTAAAACTTGTAATTTTATAATCAATATGTTATAAATAAATAGGTGCGTAATACAATGCTTAACAAACATTTATAAGAATTATGTAAAAAAAATTCACCTTTCCAAGCAAAACAAAGAAACCATTAACTTCCTTTGTTCCTACGTCTACAATAAGCCCAGACTCCAAATATTTGTACGATTGTAAGCTTTTATGGCGCTTCATTTGCTCCTTGGTATAATAAACATGAAACAATGTCAATATTTGTTACCGGGGAAACCCCGTGAATAGGATTATCCACGATTAGTCACGTATGTTCAAGGTGAAAGGATCCACATTGTTTATTAGCCCGAACTTTGTTTTATATCTATAAAGGTAAAGTTACAATAAAAATGAGTGAAAATGTAAACATTATCCAAATGGGTATAAAACGGTGCTTACCTTTCTCCAACATCAGGACTTTCCAACAATAATGTCTTTAAACATTCACTCTGCATCTTAAAAAGTTTGTTATCACTAAAAAAACAGTAAATCGAGTTATCGAGCTAAAAGTAAATCACACAATTAACCTCGACAGACTGGTTGTGTGCCCACAGCTGTCAATTTTGGTCACGTGGTTTGGAATGCCTAATTCTGTATGCGTTTCGGTTAGGTTAATATTAACCATTGGCGTTAAAATTTATCGTGACTGAAATAGGTGGCGTTTAGATTTAACCAGCGATAACCTTGCTTTTTAAACACATGAGAGTGAAATAAATGTTAAGTTTTAATGAATATGGCATTAGAAATTAATCATGTTTAAACGAGTGAACTAGACTAAGTCCAGCAAATGTAAGTTAAACACATAACTACAATGTTCGTATGCATTTGGGGTAAAATGTTAACTTTATTTTTAGACAAAATGCACGGAAACGCATAGAATCTCGCAAGAAGTGCACCGTTTTCATTATAGGTGAACCCCCTCGAACCATGGCTGCTTATACGAATTGAGAATGCAGCAGAAGGTACATCACAAGAGCTCATATTTCCACGGGAAATTGTATTGAGCGATTGAATGGAGTGTTTAAAAGCAGATTTCTAGCTACAAGCATCAAACGTGCCTCAACAAGATATGACTCAATCCAGAGTCCCTACTTGGAGCCAGCATTTATCTGCCCATAATTCTTATGGAAACTTTAATTGAGGGAAGGGTCTTTAACTATCTGTGAACCCAGCAAAACTACAACCGAAGCTGCATTTCACCACCGCTAATCCTGAGTTTTCTGTGAGGTATTAAGGCAAAAACGCACGAAATACCTCCCCAGGAAAAGCCTCTAACCACCGCTACTCCTGAGTTATTAAGCGGTATTAAGGGACCAACGCGCGAAATACCTCCTCAGGAGAGCCTTACTAGTCATCGGCGTTAAGGCTTTTAGTCTTTAGTGCTGGCCTATGAGAGGAAGGGGATTATTTGCCTGACATTAATGAGTGAAAAAAATAAAAATTAAAATAAAAAAAAATAGATGCACTGAAAAAGAAAAGGTAAGTTTTGGGTAGTTTGGAAGAAACTGGTTTTGTGGTTTGGCCTCATTTATACAGGGTGAGTTTTTTTCGATGACCAGTACAGGGATCTTCGGAACTAGAGCAGTTACGAACAAGGTCAAATGGACAAAGAATTGTAGTTTTGCATGCTCTACTCGAACCCAATTTTATTTTTCTAAAATTTGACAGCTGTCAAGAGATATTTGGGAAAAACTTATTTATGGTAAATTTTTAAATTACTCCTGGTTCCATTGATATTAATTTGACAGGAAAATATTAAATAGAAAACTTGTAGGAAATTGTATTCCAAAGAAAATGGCATAAGACATTTCTACAAAATAACTGTCATTTTTGACATATGACATAAAGTTGAGTTTTTCTAAATGGCAACCATACTTGATTATTACTTTACCGAATAGAGCATTTTATTACGATTTCTGTGATATATCACATCGTTAGGTTTTTTTCGAAAATAAAGTATCTGCGAACAATTTATACTTTTTCAATTTAGTTGGTCGAAGTTAGCCATGGAATATAGTATAAGACATACAGCATTGTTTCCATAGCAACAAATAATAACAGTATGCTTCAGTATTTATTTTAACAACTACTTTTAAAGTTGGCAATAACTTTATTATTATTAAGACGGCTGCTCATTTAAAGTGTTTTTTATAAAAATCAAATCATACCAAGAATAATTAAAATTTAACTCTACAAACTTTAATTTTTATTGTAAAACATTTTCAAAAAGTCCACCATTATTATCAATTTCGCATATTTTCCTGACTGTACTTTAATTCATTCCAATATATTCCTGGGTTTCAGTCAATTTTACTGTTTATTATTTAAAATGTCACAAAAACGTTTCGGTGTCTTTCTCCACCATCATCAGTTTGTCTAAAATATACATTTACAATCATCATCAATTAAATAAAAAAACTCTAACCAAATTTCACACATTAAAATACAATTACATACATATATCACAAATATATGGAGTAGCTATGGGATCTCCCATAGCTGCAACAATTGCAAACCTTGTAATGGAAAGTCTAGAAGAAAAACTAATACCTGATTTAAACTATAAATGTGGATTTTTTAAAAGATACGTTGATGACTGCATAATGTGCCTGCCAAACCAAAAAGTTCAATACACACTAGATAAGTTTAATGCATTCCATGAAACCATAAAATTCACCATTGAGGAAGACAAAAACAAATCATTAAACTTTTTGGATATGACGATTATGTATGACAATGATGGGGAAATAAAAACAAACTGGTACACAAAGGATGTGTGGTCTGGTAGATACTTGAATTACCAATCATATGCACCTATACAATATAAAAAAAGTGTGGTAACAGCTCTTACTGATAGAGCGATAAAGTTGGCACATTGTAGATACAGACAGAAAAATCTTGAAAAAATAAAAAAAGTACTAATAATGAACAACTATCCCAAAGAATTCTTCGAGCCAATTATGAAACAGAGAATTAATAAAATATACAATGCAAATAAATGGAACAACATAAATAATATAAAAAAGAAAAAAGAAGGTGAAATCAGGTATATATCATTACCGCACATGCCAGAAATCAACACAAAAATAAAAAATGTTTTAAAACCACATAATATTGCTGTAGCAGAGAAAACTAAAAACAACTTGGCAAAAGAATGTTTTACAAAATTTAAGCCTAAAAGCGATAAATTGGACACACCAAACGTAATATACAAGATTGACTGTTTGAACTGTGACAGCACATACTTAGGACAAACAGGGCAATATTTAAAGAAAAGAGTATACGAACATAAGTACAGCTTAAGAAAGGTTAACGAGAATGCAACAGCATTAGCACAACATGCAAAACAAAAGTTGCATGATTTTGATTTCGATAACACGCAAATATTGGTCAATGAAGACAACTATAATAAGAGAAGAATCCATGAAATGATACAAATTAAGAAACATCAAAATGCAATAAATTTCAGATCAGATACAGACAATCTGAGCTATGTATACCATACACTAATTAGATGATCGCATAAATGAACTGATTGGACCAGGTAAATAAAATATAAACATCTGATATTGAAGAATTGCCAAGCATTCCTCAAAACCCAAAAAAAAAGAAAAAACCATAATATAAACGGGTTTTTTTTTTGTTTCACTCGCCTGATATCGAATAAAATATGGAAAATTCAGTAACCAGTTGAGTGTTTGCCATGTTGGGAACTATACACGTAAGTTGAGATTGAGGTTTGAATCTCTAGACAATAGATTCTAGTCTTTTCCCGGATATGTTTGTCCTGACTCATCACCTGAAAGCCAATGTTCTTAATATACTTTTTAATATGTATGTAATTGTATTTTAATGTGTGAAATTTAGTTAGAGTTTTTTTATTTAATTGATGATGATTGTAAATGTATATTTTAGACAAACTGATGATGGTGGAGAAAGACACCGAAACGTTTTTGTGACATTTTAAATAATAAACAGTAAAATTGACTGAAACCCAGGAATATATTGGAATGAATTATTATCAATGCAAACATTGCAACGCTTTAAAAATGAATAAGTTGCTTTTCTTGCGGAGCGAGCATCAATATTTTCAAATGCTCTAACAACATCTTCTTTAAGTGCATTTAAATTGGAATATTTGTTTTTGTAAACTGTGTTTTTTACGGCGCCCCACAAAAAGAAATCCAAAGGTGAAAGATCCGGTGATCAAGGTGGTCATAAAACAGGTCCATTTCGTCCAATCCAAGCCCCAGGAAATGTTACGTCCAGGTGATTTCGCACTTGGGAAAAATTATAGGGAGGAGCGCCATCATGTTGGAACCATTGCACATTACACCATGTTTCTAAATCTAAGTTGTCCAACATAAAATCCAGGTTATTTCGGAGGAATTGTAGATACCGACCCATTTAACGTGCCTTCAAAAATAAATGGTCCAAGAATTTTTCAGCCCACCATTCCGCTCCAAACGTTAAACCCAAATTTAATTTGTGGTCTCCTTTGCTCAACGTGGTGGGGATTTGGTGATTCCAAAGATGTTCATTGTGTCGTTTAAACATACCACAATTTGTAAATCGAGTTTCATCGGTCCACAATTTTTTATAAGGGAATTGGATGTCTTGTTGGCATTTGCTTCGGAACCATGTACAAAAATTCACACGCAGCTCCTCATCCCCTGGATGTAAGGTTTGGGATACTGATAATTTATACGGATGGAATTTGTGTTTTTTTTAAACTGTCATCACGGTGCTTTGGTAAGTCCCGGATTCTACTGCGATCTCTCTTGTTGAAGTCTGTGGATTCTGGCTTACAATGTCCCAGACATTAACCTCCACAGCTTCATTTATTCATTTATCTTCATTTCTTGGTTGCGTAAAACTTCCATAAGTGCCCAAATTGTATAATCGCTTGAATGTTTTCAAGGACGATTGACGACGGTCAAAATACCTCTCAAAATAGTAATCAGAGGCTCGTCCAGCATTTTTATCACATCTAATGTTGCTTTCAATCATGTCGCGCTTTTGTTGATTGGAATAATTCATTTTTACAATAAAACTAACTGGATTTCTAAGCTGAATGTAAACTTGGATGTCAAAAATTGAAAGGCGATGTTATTATCTGTTGCTATGGAAGCAATGCTATGTCTTATACTATATTCCATGGCTAACTTCAATCAACTAAATTGAAAAAGTATAAATTGCTCGCAGACACTTTATTTTCGAAAAAAAACCTAACGATGTGATATATCACAGAAATCGAATAAAATGCTCTATTCGGTAAAGTAATAATTTTGTATGGTTGCCATTTAAAAAAACTGAAATTTGTGTCATATGTCAAAAATGACAGTTATTTTGGAGGAATGTCTTATGCAACTTTCTTTGGAATACAACTTCCTACAAGTTTTCTATTTAATGTTTTCCTGTCAAATTAATATCAACGGCACTAGGAGTAATTTTAAAATTTACCATAAATAAGTTTTTCCCAAATATCTCTTGACAGCTGTCAAATTTTAGAAAAGTAAAATTGGTTTCGAGTAGAGCATGCAAAACTAAAATTCTTTGTCCATTTGACCTTCTTCGTAACTGCTCTAGTTCCGAAGATCCCTGTACTGGTCATCTAAAAAAACTCACCCTGTATTTAATGTGTTTAAATTTAGTTTTTCATTTAGCCGGGTTTTTTCTTAAAGTGGGTGTTCCTAAAGGGGGTCTGCCATTAGACTATTGGGAAATTTGAAGTGGAGTTTTGGGATTGTTCGAGGAAAAGTCTCTTGGATTAAGGGATTTTTGTGGTGGAGGATTTTGGTTTTGCACTTTTTGTGTAGTTTCGAGATGAATTCCTGAATCGTTTCCATTTCGAGGTTTTTGTGGATTTGGATGTTTCGAATGTAACAAGGAGCGCGTGAAATTCGACGTAGGAGTTTGTTTTGGAATGTTTTGGAGTTTGTGTTGCATGTTTGGCCGATGACAGGTGCCCCGTAACAAACTTGTGCTCTGATCACTTGTTTGTAAATTAGAGTTTTGTCTTTTATTGAGAGCGTGCTTTTGCGATTAAGAAGAGGGTGTAGGTAGGCGGCAGTTTGAATTACTGTTTTAATACTTTTGTTTATGTGATGAGAGAAGTTTAGCTTACAGTCTATTATTATCCAAGATATTTGACTACATTTGTGTATTCGATTTGCGTGTTGTTCAGTGTTAGTTTTGGAGTGTTTGTATTGACTGTTTTTCTAGTTATTATCATGGCTTTAGTTTTTTCAGAGTTAATTTTGATTTTCCAGGTGTAGGCCCAGGCTTTGAAAGTGTTTAAGTGTCGTTGTAAAGGTGGGATTATGTAGTTGATGTTTTTATTACAATAATAGAGTCATCAGAGTGTCATCAGCGAAAAGAGCAACTTTGGAATGGGGGCTTTTTGGAGCATCAGCTGTGTATAGGTTTTAAAGAGTTGGGGAAAGCGGGGCGCCCTGTGGCACTCCTGCTTTTATGGATCCGGTGGAGGATTTTGTTTCGTTCAGAGAGTTATGAAAAACTTTCTCTCGTGGAGAAAGTTTGCCACGAACTGAACGAAGGTTAGGGGTAGTGTTATAAATTTTACTTCTAATTATAATTATTTTATCTCGGGCGTGAGTTAGAGCAAGAGCTAGTACTTTGCGGCTAGTGAACAATTTTTGGAACGCTCAATGGACAATACAAAATTACGCACACTCAAATTCAACTGCACAACTAATGTATTTAAACAAGTTAACAATTTTACTGAGAGAAAGAAAATTACAAAACATATAAATTTACTTAGAGTGTATCACTCGGATATTTTTGGTAGCACCCTTAATCTATGGATACCTTAACTTCAATCAAGCCTGGATGGTGAAGGGGAAGGATTCTGAGGGGGACCGGCTGGAGTGATCACTTCAGTCAGTGGCCTCGCAGGTCTTCCAATGGGGATCGGTCGTGATCATAAATAAAAATAAAAAAAAATCCACAGTAAAGGGGTACCAAAATAAATAAGGAAATCACTCAGGTCCGACTGTGAATCGCAATTAAAGTCAAAAGCAAAATGAACTGAATACAGTCGAACTTGAATGTTTCAGCACAAGCAGTTAAATATAAAACGTTAACCTAACCTAACTAACCTAAAACCTAACTAACCTAAAACCTAACGGACACGTGATCCCGCAATCTGCTAAACTCACCTGCGATAAGAATCGCCAAATTTGCTAGATTCGGATTTTACAGCCAAAATTTAACTCTATGATGAAAAAACCAAAACAGATATGCTTGGCAAATAACTTGAAAACGCATGCCGAGGTCGAAAACAAATTAAGAGGTTTTCGGCAAAATATTTGCACGTAACACTAGATATTTTTTTGCAAAAGCTATAGCAATTGTTGTTATAAATGGTGTCTCAACAAGAGTGCCGGATTTAATATAAAAAATACATATTTTTTTCGAATTAAGCAAAAATTTATATTTCAACGTTAAGAGGAATAGTTGCAATTAAACATGAAATACGACATCCGGAAAATGACCACCACGAAACCTCTGGCACACGGCCATTCTTTTCATAAAATTCTGGTTCACGTTTCATCGTTCACGAATCGCTAATTTTACATTCGGAACCACCACCACCACCACCACTGTTTGCTGGTAGTAAAACACGAGTATAACACAATTATATCTTTAATTTCGTTGATGTAATAATGCAAGTTTTAATAATGCAAAATGCGTTGCCGGCTTAGTCGGTTGGGAAAACCATATGAGTGAGAGCCCGAGTCGTTGGGCGTCCCGTCTTTTTATATCTCCCCGGAGAGTCGATTTCGGTGTAGTCAGGCAGCGTTGCAAACTTGTAGTGCTTGAAGTCACCACAATACTCCCCTACGAATGACGGAGTAATTATTAAAGTAAAAAATGTTGTACATCGATACTCTAAGATGTTATAACTTGAAATCTAAGTACATCACTATCTTTAATGCTATGATTGAAAGCAATACATAACTACTGATCTAATTCTAAAAATTGTACATGTTTACGATATTTAGGCGCCGTCTCGTTGTTATTGACAATCTCGGAACAGCAATAAGTGTGATCTTCCGAAGCGCTATCTCGGGATAATGTATATGCCGGTTTTAAACGGTCTAATGATATATTTGCATTGTTACCTTTATATTTGAGAGTAAAATATTTGTGGTTGCGCTGGATAACATAAAAAGGGCCCTCGTATGGAGGTACTAATGGTTTTTTTATGGCGTCGCGTCTCACGAAAACATGCGCGCAAGTTTTGAGTTCAGATGAAACGAAAATTTTAGATCTTTGGGCATGATTACTGTCTGGAACTGGTTTGATCAACTCCATTTTGCGCGCCAATTGTGAAACGAAGGAGTAAGGATCGGCTGGTGTGGGAGATGTTTGAAAAAACTCGCCCGGTAAGGAAAGTGTGGTTCCATAAACCATTTCAGCTGATGAAACACCTACTTCGTCTCGTACTACTGAGTGGAGGCCTAGCAAAACGGTTGGTAGAATCTCTACCCAACGATCCGTGGCGTGTGCCATAATACCTGCTTTTAAACTCGTATGCCACCTTTCGACTTTACCATTAGTCGTGGGATGGTAAGGGGTTGAACGTACTCTGGTACAGCCTAGGAGGTTTGAAAGTGCTGCAAAAAGGGAGCTTTCAAATTGTCTGCCTTGATCGGTAATTATCCGGATTAGCGTGCCAAAACGACATATCCAACCCGAGTAAAAAGTTGAGGCGACCTCCTCTGCTGTAATAGTACTAACTGGAAAAGCTTCTGCCCAACAGGAAAATCTGTCGATGCATGTAAGGCAGTAAGTGAAACCTTTAGATGAAGGTAATGGACCAACGATGTCCATATTAATGATTTGAAATCTTGCCTCAGGTATTTTGAATGTTTGAAATGGGGTTAAAGTATGTCGGTTAATTTTTGATTTTTGGCAATTAACGCAAGACTTTACCCATGCGACAATGTCCTTATTCATAGAGATCATAACAAAACGAGAGGAAATGAGCTTTTTGGTAGCTTTTATCCCTGGGTGTGCCAAATTGTGGAATTTATTAAAAATTGTTTTGTTGAAACTCTTGGGAACAAAAGGTCGAATCACATATAGAAATGTTTTTCGGGCTTTGAAGCCGTGGTCCATAAGAATTTCTTCCTGATCCTGACGTTTCGTCCACAACTGCGGTGGACATTATCAAAGGCGATGAGGCAGTGGGCGAAGTGATCTCCCGTGCTTTCCGACTAAGACCGGTTCAACTACTTTTTTTGCATTTGAACATATTTATTACAACTAAGAATTTTTCATCTTTCAATTGCTCTTATTCTACGGCTCCTTAATGTTAACATCATTTAGCAGTTATATCTAACATCAGTTGTACTATTCTACCTTAGCCTAGCTTAACCTAACTTAACCTAACTAACCTAATCTTACAACTTCTCTTGCTTCCTAACTAACTTAATGCTAGTCCATGGTCCTCGTTGTGGTGCTGGAACTGGTCATCGCGTGTGGTCCTCGTCTTCTTCTTAAACTGTGTCCGCAGGGAGCAGTCTGCGGTCACACTGGAACTTCTTTGTGCTAGAATCCCTGACTGTGGGATTCTTGCTTTGCCGGGCCCTGTCCAGGAACTTTGATGTTAAGCCCTGGATGTGGTCCAGCAGGTCTTCTGTCTTCAGGTCCCTTTGGAGGGTTGTGTTCCTCACAAAGTACGGCGCCTTGGCTGCTATCCTCAGTATCCTGTTCTGGATCCTTGCCAGCTTGAGTTTCTGGCTGGTGCTGGCCCTGGACCACGCTGGTGATCCATAGGTCAGTACAGGTCTGATTAACTGCTTGTAAGCTCGGACCTTTCTTCTTAGGAAGAGCTTACCTGTCAGCAGCGGGTAGTAGGCCTGGAGCAGTTATCTTGCCTTCGATATAGTGGCTGTCATCTGTTCGTGCCAGACCAGCCGCTTGTCATAGATAAGTCCAAGCTCGGTTATCTTGGACTTCCATGGTAGCCGCTATCCTTCAAGCTCCAGCTGGCCTGGCGGGTTCTGGAGTCGTCTCGTGGTGAAGTGTATGGTCTGCGTCTTCACCGGATTGAACTCCATTTTCCATTTCCTGCTCCATTTCTGGACCTGGCCGAGATGTCTTTGGAGTTTCTCCTTCATGTAGGCGCCGTTCCCTGTGGCAGTGAGTGCTACATCATCTGCGTATATGTAGCACTCTGTTGTCTTGGTGGTGGGGAAGTCTGCCATGTAGATGTTGAAGAGGGTAGGGCCCAGCACTGATCCTTGGGGTACTCCTGACATCACCGGTTTGCTGTCTGAGAGCTGACCATCTATTTTAACCTGGAAGCTGCGTCCAGATAGGTAACTGCTGATGAGCTTGGTTTGGTGTCCTGGAAAGCCAGCTTTGATCATCTTGGCTAGCAGGGCCTGGTGCCAAACTTTGTCAAACGCCTTTGACATATCTAGGAAGATAGCTCCTAGACCATCTCGGCGGTTTAACTTTTGCTGGATCCTTGTTGTGAGCCGGGTTGTGAGTGTGGTGGTGCCATAACCCGGCCTGAATCCATGTTGCTCATCTAGCAGCACCTTCTTGTCTTCTATTGTCTCCTGGATGTGGTTCAGGATACATCTTTCACTAATTTTGCCCATCATGGGTAGTAAGCTGATGGGCCTGTATGACGTAAGCAGCTTCCGGCTTGCTCTCCTTTTGGGCACCAATACCACTATTGCCTTCTTCCATGTGGTAGGGAAGTATTGAAGGTCCAGGATTGCATTTGCCACTGTGGTGAGGTCCTCAATTGTTGTTTTCGGGAATTTCTTGAGAACCTCATTTGAGATTCCATCATGTCCAGGGGCCTTTCTCTTTCCTGCCCTCTTGATGATGTCCTGGATGATCTCACTGGTGACTTTCTTGACTTGTGTTGTTGTCTGCCAGTTTTGGAAGTGGGCGGCTACTATGTTTTCCACTTCCTCTTCTTGGTCTGGGTGCTCAACCAGGTTTACTTTGCACTGGAGCTCTAGATGATTTGCAAAGAGCTCCAGTTTCTCTCTGGGGTCCTCAGTGGTTATTCCGTTATCCTGGATGGGTGGTATTGGCTGCCTTGGTCCTTGGTTGAGGTTCCTGGCCCTTTTCCAAAGCTCATTGTTGAACTCATCAGCCTCTACTTCGTCCATGCGGGCATCCCAGTGCTGCGATCGAACTCCTTTGATGTCTCTCTGGATCGCAGCCTGGAGACGGTTGACATGTCTTTTTAGGTGTGGGTCCTGTGTCCGCATGGCTCTCTGCCGTAGTCGGTTTTTCTCCCTGATTTTGGCTTTTAACCAGGGAGGTAGCAGTCAGGTTGACTGCTACGACTTGTTGACTTGATGAGGCTGCCAGGGCGTCTTGGATTTCCCTGATGAGCTTTTCGACTGCCTGGTCCAGGTCTACCTCTGTTGTGGGCGGCTGGATCCTGCTGGTGCTTTCCAATATGTGCTGGAAAGTCTGCCAGTTGGTGGTCCTTTTGGTCGCAGTGATATCTTTGACTTGATTTGGTCCAATCTGTAGTAGTATCGGCAAATGGTCCGACGAAAGTTCCTGAAGTACTTCGGGGGTGGACAGTCTTCCTGTGTTTTTGTACAGGAATATGTCCAGGATGTCATCTCTGCCATTGAGGGTGATGTGTGTTGGCTCTAGAGGTGCAGCGATCTCGAACATTGCTTTGCTGGCTTCATTTGATAACATGTTGCCTCTAGAGTTGTTGTAGTAGCATCCCCAATTGATGTTTTTGGCATTGAAGTCCCCGCCATGAATGAAGATATTAACAGCTTCGATTTTTAAGCCCTGATTTTGCCAACTGTGCCCTATGAGGATAGGAGAATGGAACTCATGCGGACTCCGGAGTCGTCTCGGTGAGTTTGTGCACTTCCTTCGGACCGAGGATATCGACGTGGCGTTGATTGTCGAAACATGGTTGCGCCCCGGGGATATACTTAGGATTCAGGGGTACAGGCTCGAACGTGCCGATAGGCCCGGTTTAAGGGGAGGGGTGGCCATAGCGGTCAAAACGTCAATTCCATACAGGAGACTGCCACACAGGCAGCCATCAATAGAGAACGTCGGCGTTGAACTTCCTGATGGAGTTTTGATCTACTGTGGCTATTTCTCCACCGTACGCTTACAGGCCGCTGATGTCGATCCATTCTTCATAAACACCAATAGGGTGTTGCTAATGGGAGATTTCAACGCCCGCCATCCACTATTCGATAACCCTGGACATAAAAACGCAGCCGGCAATTTTCTAGCCGACTACGTTCGTGACAATGGCCTACTCGTTATGCCCACTTCATCCCCAACGCATTACCCGAACAGTGGAGGGAATCCATCCTACCTCGACTGCGGAATTGCCAAAGGACTCACCAATCTCACGGAGATGGTGGTTATAGACGCCCTCAGCAGTGATCATTTGCCCATTTACCTCGACATTAGGGATTTAAAGCGCACACAAACTAACGACTTTCGATTTTCGCGAATATCGAAAACGACTACAAGACCTGACGTGTATTCCGGGACAGATTGATACTGTCGAAGCTCTAGAGCATGCGGTAAAAGGTTTGACCAGGAATATACAACGGACACAGCAAGCTTTGGCCAAAAAAGTTCCGAACAGACCGCGGCGCGACAATCTTCCTGAGGAAATTCTGGACCTTATTAAGGCGAAAAATCGAATCAGGAAGCGTTGGCAGCGATTCAGGCAATCTGCCGATCGCATAATGGCAGCAGAGCTTGCACGAGACATACAGCGCGAAATCTCCGCATACATGAATTATACCTGGGCGGAGAAACTGCGAAATCTGACTCCCCGTGACAATTCCCTGTGGAAACTGTCGAGAAGTCTGCGAAAAGGCTATGAGCAAGTCCCCGCTCTTGAAAAAGAGGGGCGGAGTTATATTACCACCAGTGACAAGTGCGAGCTGCTCGCCGACTTTTTGGCAGAAGTACACAAGGTCCAACCAGCCCTTCAGGATAACGAAATTGAAAGACAGACCGCTGTTTTTGTAGAACGGAAGTATCCTATACCACCCTCGATTTTGCATTCCTATATAACAACCCCGTCGGAGATACAATCGTGTCTTCGGCGCCTCCCTAGCCGAAAAGCCCCCGGGCCAGACGGCATCCCTTATCTACTCCTCAAAAACTTACCGCGGAAAACTATTGTGCTAATAGTACAAATAGTCAACGCAGTCCTTAAATTGCAGCACTTCCCACAGGACTGGAAAAACGCTGTAATAATCCCCATCTTAAAGCCGGGCAAAAACCCGACCGAACCCGCCTCTTATAGGCCAATTTCCCTGTTGAACACCCTCGGCAAATTAACCGAGAAGGTCATCCATTCGAGATTACAGGCAGCAGCCGAGCTTCGAAGTTTAATCCCGGATGAGCAGTTTGGCTTTCGACCAAGACACAACACAACGCTGCAGACTGCTAGGATCGCAACGGATGCCTATGCAGCATTTAATAAGCTTCAAAGTACGGTTATGCTGCTTCTCGACATGCAAAGGGCCTTTGACACAGTCTGGCACACAGGCCTGCTGTACAAGTTGTTTGCAGTGCATTCACTGCCACTCTACCTAGTTTCCCTGATAGCGTCCTACCTAAAAAACCGTTCCATCCAGGTGAAAGTGGAGAATACCACTTCTGCCAAAAGACGCATCGCGGCAGGTGTACCACAAGGAACAGTGATTTCGCCGCTGCTGTATACATTGTACACAGCAGACATTCCAAAACTTCCCACTACAAAAATAGCACTATACGCTGATGATACGGCTATCTACGCATAGTCTTTTTATGCTCAGGCTGCGAAATCTCGCATTGCACATCACCTGAGTACTTTGACAAATGGAAACTTAAAGTGAATCCCAGGAAGACGTAACTTATTATCTTTTCGCGCAAATTCACTAACAACAAAATCTTATCACCACTCGTGGTCCAAAATACTCCTATCAAACCAACAAAAGAGGTGAAATACCTGGGATTCAAACTAGACGCCCGACTCCATTTCAATAAGCATGTTGACTATGCTGTACAAAAGACTGCCATGGCCCGAAGAAAGTTGTACTCTCTTCTGGCGCCAAATTCTTTCCTATCACCTCGAAATAAACTTCTGCTCTACACCTCCACTATAAGGCCCATACTGACCTACGGCTCCCCTGTCTTGCACTCTGTCTGTGATTCCACGAGACGACGTGTTCAAAGGACCCAAAATAGGTTCCTAAGAGGCGTCCTATCGGCTGACAGATACACCAGAATAACCGAAATGCACGAAGCTACAGGGATGCCCTATATAGCCGACTATATAGATACCATCGCTGAAAAATTTTATCATAGCTGAGTGCAAGGCTCAGTCCTCACGCGAAATATCACCCAAGTAAGAGCAAACGATCGCCCAACCCATGGTCCCCTGTATAAGCGACTTCCCATATTTTATGAGGATTTTGTCCCTGACAGTACGTGACGACAAACAAACATTGCCTGCTAGTTGCAGACAGTCGTTTCTAGCAGGCTGGAAACGCACAAATCCAACATAACGTGACTTGACGGGTTCGTCCTGCCTCGTTCTGGCTGGTGTTGGCTGGTCCTTGCACCGATCGGGGCGGGGGCGGATGGATTTGGTCATCTAGTTGAAACTGCCGGCGGTTAACGCCACGGCTGACAGTATCAAACTTAAAGGTCGAAGCAAAAGGGGTTTTTGGCTTCCCTTCAGGAAGACCTTTTTTCCTTAATGAATGCCCCTCGAATAAAACCAAAACCGCCACTTCAAGACTATCTCCTGACGTTGTCGTGCGTATGGCTAGCTCGGGAATGTCCATGTTAGGGCACTGCCCAGGTAATGGACGACTTAGCGCGCCTATTTAGATCATGGGCAAAGAGCAACCGGCCGAACATCTGGCCAGACATGGGACATTTTACTGACTTATGTTTTTTTGTTTTAAACTTTGTTTGTGAAATTAGTAATGTGAATGTTTAATAAATTTTATCTATCTATCTATCTATCCCCGCCATGTATTGTTGGCCGGTCATCCGGGAAGAGATTTTGAACATCCTCGGGACACAACGTAGCGCTTGGACTGACGTATACGGACCCGACTCTGATCTCGATCCTTTCCATTTGGATGGCCACCATGGATTCCTCCAGTGTCGCCGGTTTGACGATCTGATGATGTTGAATGGACCTTTTCACTGCGACCAAAGTGCCGCCGCCCCTGGTGGGCCTGTCATCTCTGTGTATCTTGTGGTTCTTGAGTGTTAACCTTTCTCCAGGCTTCAGTAGTGTTTCCTGGATCAGGCACACATCCACGTTGTACTTCTCCAGGAAGTCTTGGAGTTCTTCTTTCCTTTTTCTTCCTCCATTGGCGTTCCAGGAGACGACACACAGAGATTTAGGCCTGAGCAGTCTAGACATGACTGCTCATTAGTGCTAGCATCTGGGCTTGCATCGTGGCCATGAAAGTCTGCATCTGGGTTTGCATGGCCTGGATGGTTTGTGCCAGCTGTTCATGGCCTGTTTTCCCACTTTGTTGACGTTGAGTGGGGTTCTGGGGCGGCAGGCTTCTCGTTACCGCTGCGCTGTAGCTGATGTTCCTCTTTGGGGGTTGTGGCGTGACAGTTGGGGCTGTCCTGCGAGCTGTCGTTGGTGGCTGCTTGCTGGGTTTTTGCGCAGGCTTCGCAGGGCATCCTGAGTATGAGGCTGGATGGGCGCCTCCGCAGTTGACGCACTTTGCAGCCTTTTCCCGAGGGAGTTGACATTCCCTCGTTTCGTCGTTACCTGCGCATTTAACGCACTTGGCCTCTGCGGTGCACTTTGATTGTCCGTGGCCGAACAGCTGACACCTAAAGCACTGGGTGGGCTGACTTTTTGCGTGCTGGAATTCCACCCGGACTCGCAGGTTTCCGAGGCTTCTAACCTCGAAGATGGACTTCTCAGTCTTTGGCAGTAGCACCAGGACTACCGCGATTGGTTCGCCGTTTTTCTTCCACCTTATGATGCTGGTGGGGTGGAAGCCTTGGGCAGCAAGTTCCTCTCTTACCTTGCTTTCCGGCCAGGTTTCTACGACTCCTCGGATGACCACTCTTAATTGTTTCTCGTCTTCGAGTTGGTAGGTGTGGTACTGGTACTTGTGGGCGTCCAGTACTCGCACCATGGCTCTGTAGTCCTCGATGGTGGGAGGGTGGGTTCTGACTCCCTCCTTTGTAGTCACGCCACAACCATCGTTGATTCTCTTGTCGTTGAGGATCTTCGTGATGTCGTCATAACGAGATTTCTCCCGGAGGACGATAGGAGGGATTTTGCTCCTCCTTTGCGGTTGCTGCTGGGCGGCAGGGGTGGCCTGCTTTTCGTTGGCATCTGGGATTTCCTGCTGCTGGGCTGGGGTGCTGGCTCCTCGGTTTTGTTGGCCTCCTGATGTTTTGGCTTGGCCTTTCTGGGGTCCTTCCTTTGCTGCTGTCCTGCGGGCAAAGGATTGGTATTAGCATTATTATTTGTTGTGTCATCACTGGAGGACAAGGGTGCGGTTCGCTTCCTCTTTCGACGGTGATTTGGGCTGATAAATCCCTCGCGTTCGGAAGAGTCCGTTGCCGAGCCCATTCCTCCCTTGGAGGTTGTTGGAGGAGCTGAGTCCTCGCTATCGCTGGAGAATGTTGTGCCTTCCTCCATGGCAGTCCCTCTGGAGGCTTCCAGAAAGGTTTCGGCGGTGTTGGCCCTTTCCATCCAGTACACCACCTGCTCATTGGAGATTTTGAGCTCCGCCAGGGTCGCCTCTAGTTTGGCCTCCAGCGCCTCCACCCTCTTCAGCACTTCGTCTGGAAGACTCATGGTTCCTCCGAAACCTGTCGTGCTGTAAATAAATTTATTTTTTATGAAATCTGATTATTCCAATTTATGCGCTTAAAAGCACTATAAAGGGTAATATTCAAAATTCACAATAAGTTTCACAGTTTGCGAATTGAACACTTTGACTGAGCGTATTGCGGAGCGATGTGTGCACTTCAGAGCGAGCTGATCGACTGGTGGAAATTATTAATTAATAAATAAAATATAAATATATAAAAAATATATAAAAAATAAATAAAATAAAATAAATAATATTGAAAATAATAATAACAATTATAAAACAAAGAATTAATAAAATATACAATGCAAATAAATGGAACAACATAAATAATATAAAAAAGAAAAAGAGGGTGAAATCGAGTATGTATCATTAACACACATACCAGAAATCAACACAATAATAAAAAATGTTTTAAAACCGCATAATATTACTATAGCGGAAAAAACTAAAAACGACTTGGCAAAAGAATGTTTTACAAAATTTAAGCCTAGAAGCGATAAGCTGGACACACTTAACGTAATATACAAGATTGACTGTTTGAACTGTGACAATACATACATAGGACAAACAGGGCAATATTTAAAGAAAAGAATATACGAACATAAGTATAGCTTAAGAAAGGTTAACGAAAATGCAACAGTATTAGCACAACATGCACAACAAAAGTTGCATGATTTTGATTTCGATAACACACAAATATTGATCAATGAGGACAACTATAATAAGAGAAGAATCCATGAAATGATACAAATTAAGAAACATCAGAATGCAATAAATTTCAGATCAGATACAGACAATCTTAGCTCTGTGTATCATACGCTAATTAGATGGTCGCATGCATGAACTAATTGGACCAGGTAAATTAAATGTAAACATCTGATATTGAAGAATTGCCAAGCAATTCCTAGAATGCAAAGAAAAGACGAAAGATAAACAGTTTTTTAGTTTCGCTCGCTTGATATCGAATAAAATATGGAAAATTCAGTGACCAGTCAAATGTGAAGTTGGAAGCAACTATATACGTCAGTTAAATTTAGATCTCTAAACAATAGATTCTAGTCTTTTCCCAGACATGTTTGTCCTGACTCATCACCTGAAAACCAATGTTCTGAATGTACTTTTTAATATGTGTGTGATTTGTATTTTAATATGTGAATTTTGGTGAAAGTTTTCTATTTAAATTGATGATAATTGTAAATATATATTTTAGACAAACTGATGATGGTGGACAAAGACACCGAAACGTATTTGTAACATTTTAAATAATAAACAGTAAAATTGACTGAAACCCAGGAATATATTGGAATGAATTAAAGTACAGTCAGGAAAATATACGAAATTGTCAATAACAACGAGACGGCGCCTAAATATCGTAAACATGTACCATTTTTAATTTGTCGGGAGCAAGCCTACGAGCCTTTGAAGATATAGGTTGTCCTTGAGTGAGGATAATATGGGTGGTATTGTGTTTGAGCTCATGAGGAACGGTTGAGAATTTCAATATCGAAGGGTATTGTTTTAAAAGGTCAAAATACTTACAGTTTTGTGACAAGATATGGATCGAACTGGTAGCTGAAACTGACGATTTTCCTAATACAGTGATGTGCGTTTCGGGGTCGACGACTCTGTTTTTTGAAAGGCCAATGATTAGTTTAAAATTACTTATAAAATCAGCTCCGATTATGGCATGATCCGTGTCAGCGATAATGAAAGACCACACAAATGCTCTACGCAATCCAAAGCTTATGGAGATGCTTTTCGTACCATACGAATTGGAGTGTTGTTTGCAGCGAATAGAGAAAATGGTGATAACTGTGAACAGTCTCCAATGCGCTTTGTATTCAGAGACACATCAGATCCTGACTCAATTAGAAACCTAATATTAGTAATTGGGTCAATAACAATGAGGCGACGACTTACTATGTCTGTGTGGAGATTCCTTTTTTGGCGGCCTGAGTTTTCCTTGTCATTTACCGCCACTAATGACTTGGACTCTCGTTTCCCGAGTTGTAGCTGCACGGTGGTACGCATTTCTTGGCCTTCTGTTGGAACGTCTGGTGGTACCAGCAATGCGATGGGTTTGGAGGTCCTGGAGTTCTTGAGCGGCTACGGTGTTTACGTGGTTGAGGCCCTCTGCTTCGACTCAGTTCCTCTACACGTAGGGAAAGTCTTTTTAGTGCTTCCCCCATGCTTTCGTCTGACTGCGTTGAGAACGTGCGGGGCTGCTCGATCTCCGCAATTTTGTCTGCCATAACGGCGAGGTTGTCCAGAGAATCGTTACTTGCTGCGAGCACCGCTTCGATTTGGGTGGGTAAATGTTGAGTCCACAAAGCCTTCAATATTTCTTGTGATACTGCTGCTGTGCCGCCCTAGCTGGCTCATCTCGTTCAATGATTGAGACGGCTATTTGTCCCTCAAAGACACCTGGGAGAGCAACTTCTTCAGTTTCCTTTCACTGGAGTCGGAATAGCTGGATATGGGCCTTGTTTCTATTCCCTCGTACTTGTCCTCATGTGGCGGGTTTACTATGAAGTCGGCTACTTGTGCCAGAATATCTATCAATGGCACTCACCACGTGGTTGTATTTTGTGGCGTCGACCGATTTTCCGGCAATGGCGAATTGTGCTTCTAGTTGTATAAACCACAATTTTGGATCTGCTTTCCAAAAAGGTGGTGGCTTAACACTTACACGTGCTATTTGGGACATCTCACTTTCACTGGTTGTCATTTTGTCTCCACCACGTTTTTCGCTACCCAAAATCACGTCAGGGTCACCAATTCTGGTGTTTACTGGTACCACTGTTTACTGGTAGTAAAACACGAGTATAACACAATTATATCTTTAATTTCGTTGATGTAATAATGCAAGTTTTAATAATGGAAAATGCGTTGCCGGCTTAGTCGGTTGGGAAAACTATATGAGTGAGAGCCCGAGTCGTTGGGCTTCCCGTCTTTTTATATCTCCCCGGAGAGTCGATTTCGGTGTAGTCAGGCAGCGTTGCAAACTTGTAGTGCCTGAACTCACCACATACTCTTGGTATGGCTAGCCGCTTGTGTGTTTCCCAGGCATAGCTGATTTGTTGTGACAACTCAGCGAACTATGAAAAAGGACTCCCATATTAACATATCAAATCAACACTGTATTAAAGGCTATATATTATTTTATTTCTTTAAAATATTTTCAATAATTGTATAAAGTGACGCTTCGTCTTATATCGTATCAACATAGTCAGTTTTGTTTGATGAACCCACTTTTGGATGCCGGAACAAGTTCGTCTAAAAGTCAACACTTTAAAAGAAGGAAACGGTTTAAAATGTTGATCTTAATAGGCACACATGAAAAACATACATTGGAATTTCAGAAAATGGTTAGTTTTATTTTGACTTGCAATTGCATCTTTATAAATATTTAAAATAATTAGAAAATTGTATTTACAAAAAAATTTGAAATTGGATGAATGAATGGTAACAATTGATTGATTTGAATGGATTGAAATGGATTTTGAATTGTTAAATAACACTTGAGGAACCAAAGGAAGAAAACTAACGTTTGGTATAATTTTATGGAAATTTATTTAAAACTACATAAACACAAAAACAGATCTTCAAGGTAACAACCAGCACAGCACAACGGGCTTCAAGGGAAAAGATCATGCTTCGTTAACAGCGAGCTCCCTTAGAAATTGTAGTCTTTTGTGTGCAACATACGGCATCTCCATTAAATATGTCCTGTTTGAGATTGTACATTTTTTCCAATTGAACTTCATTTTCTCCAATGCAACTCTTAACGAACCAAATGATATTTTAATCTTATCAGTGCATTGTAGCTTTGACTGCAATAAAAGCAGAGTGTTATTCTCTCCTAAATAACAAAAATAATAAATACATAAGATGAAATTCGTTGATAAGCGACTGAACTCTTTATTTATTGTATTCTTACCTGCAGCATATATTGCATAAATTCGACTTCTGATAATGTGTTGATGTATTTGATGTAGTGGTGGACCTAGGGATAACATTCTGATAGTGTTCACGGACTCCTTGTACTCATTATCCCTTAAGACACCATTCTTTGCTATCTTGTATACAGTAGATGGTGATACTCCCAGAGCATCACATACTCTCTTTAAAATAGTTTATTATGATTATACAATTTTTAATAAATAGTTAACCGAAAAGTAAGGTTATATGTTAGTGTCAATGACAATAAACATATAGACTCCCTCTTTGGCGTTTGGCGCTGATAAAACAATACTAAATTAGCTACAACGTGCCCGCCCAATGGTTAACATTCATTATCGGACAAAGCGCGATAAGCTGACGTGATCTTGCAATGAGAGTGCCCAAGCTATAAGCCTGCCTACACCATTAGGACATGCATCCAGCCCCAAATCATAACTCCCTCTGGAAATTTTACCGTACGTTTAAGGCAATCTTTATGAAAAGCCTCAGATTTCGTTCTGATAACCCGTTTGCGAAACTCCCCAACACAGACATCAAATTTGGATTAATCATCAAAAATTACTTTTGCCCAGTTCTCTTTGGCCCAATTTATTTTCGATTTTTCCCAAATAAGACGTTTCTTCTTGTGAACGTCGGTAAGCAGTGGCTTTTCTTTGGCCTAAAAATATAAATTGTTTTAGCTAATGATGTTAATTTTTGTTGTACTGCCATAAATACCTTATAATATCCATATCCAGCCTTGTGTATCCATTGTCTGCAACATTCCCTTGAAACATTTAAATTTGCCTCTTCATTCCATCGTGTTTGGATGTCTCGTACCGTACCTCTTTTTTGTTGCTTGCAAATTTTAACCAGAGTTACGCCATCAGCCCAACACACCTTCCCACGGATACAGCCAAATCAGCAGCTGGAGCTCATTCTGGAGAGGCTTCTGAGGCTCATTCTGGAGAAACCCATATTTCCGTTCTCACGGAATCCGGGAAGACTTCATAAGCACTTTTGTCTTCTTTATGACATACCATAATTATTAAATGCATTCTCTATTCATAAGCCGTACCATTAAGACTTGATTTGTAGAACTTGCGAATAAATCGTTTTTTAAAAAACCATATCTTCAAAACGAATTATATAAGTCCAGACACCTTTTTTCCTTTCTATTACTATTCTTGGTCGCCCCGAACTTTTGCCCCGGACGCCAAGGGTTCCCGTTTCCCCATACGCTTTTATTATCTCCCCAATGGTCTATTTGGCAATATTGACCTCCTTCGCTATTTTTTCCGATAGATTTTCCATTGGCATATTGTCTTATTATGATTTCACGCACTTTTTGTCAGTAGCAACTCCGCAAGCCATTTTTCTAACGAATTTTCTATTGCTAATGTCATAAAAATATATTATTTTGTTAAGGTGCCTTAAGTACGAGTACGAGTAGAAAAGTATCTTGTCCGAACATTAAGTTGTCAGCAAATTTTGTGAAATTCACACTAGAAGTATTTTCCCAATGTAGCAAATTAATAATTATTAAAATATTGAATGATTTATAGTTTAAAACATTATACTTGATAGTTGAGTTTATGTTTGATTTTTTAAAACTTTAAATGGAGTACTCAAAATCATTTTTAATTATATGTAATAGCCCGTCCGAACATTTGGTTGTTAGGGCTCGTATATGGCATATATGGCACAACATGCAACAATCCAGTATTTAAAATAATTTATCAATCCCTAAAACGTAGTATTTAATTTTAGTTTAGCTGAAAATAATTCTTATTCCGTATGGAACTTGTAAAATCAGTTTGTCTTTGTTCAAGCACAAAAATACACTACAGTTTTCACACTTTATATAAGACTTTGCCCCACAGGGATACTTACACCTTTGCCTTTCAGTACTCCATATCGGAAGATGACCATACTGATCTGTTCTGACTTCTTGGATGGGAAAATCTGACACCGGACCCCGTTTTCTCTTTTGTTGTTAATTATCCATAACTCCACTTGGACGTCCTTTTTTTTTTCTAGTAAAAGTGGCTGATTTCCCTCAATTTACTTAGAGGCGGTCGTATTTTGAAGAGCTTGTCATATCTTGGATTGCCAGCTACAATAGCCTCGTCATTATTGGCGAAATGCTAAACACGTTTTATTTCCTCCCATCTATTACATGACATAACATATCTGATCAAGCGATGATTGAGGTTTAGGTTCTAATAACTTCTTGCACTTGGCAATTGCACTACTGACATATAAATACAGGTTCCTATAAACTGTTGTAACTCCTTTTCCGTGAGATCCAAACGTTTTTGTGGTCTTGTTTACACCGAGTATAATATACTTTGGTAAACTATATCCTGGACCATCTCTTTTCTAAGAAAAAAGCTAAAAAATGCGTAAGAGGAGTCTACGTTTTTCAACTCAGGTGGCAGCCCAGTAGAACCAAGAAAATTTTAGGTCTTCAGATGCAAGTAAATTATTTTCTTTCCGAGTGATGACTTTTGGTTCTATTCATCTTTTTTTTTACGTTTTAGTTTGAGTAGAGATATATATCACCTTCGCTCTCCGAACTGTTTTCTAAATACGTTTCAGAGATGACCTTCATCTTCGTAGTCAGACTCTGGATCTAATATAACATCCGGTTTATTATTATCTGAGGGTCTCTCTGCGCACTATCATCGGATATATTCATTGGCAGATTTTTGAGTCTGTGGTGCTCACCTGGCAACGCTGTTCAACAACCATGTAATAAAGGAACACAAGACATTAGGCAAACCCGGTCACAGTGTTTCGTGTCATGCGTGTTACATATGACGCTTGGCTAGTGTCTCGCTCAGCTGCTTTTTTGTGGCAATTTTAAAGATTTGATATGTTGGTTAAATAGTAACATATTTCTTAAAAGTATATACTGGGTGTAGCAATAAGGATGGTAAGCGGCTGTATCTTGGAAAGTATTTGTTGTAGAGTGTTCGGAAGAAAAATTGATAACAAATTTGAAGAAAACAATTTGCTGGAAATTATTTTGAAATTTCTCAGATGGCCGCTAAATGGTGTAATTGTAAACGGCATCCATATCACGTTTCATTGCATCAAGCACTTTCCGAGATGGATTATGATGCACGATTAAATTTTTGTAACTGGTTAAAGGAAATGTACACAGAAAATAATCAGTTTTTATCGCGCATTTTGTGGACTGATTTGTGGAAAGTGTGGACTACTTTTAGCAATCCTGGATCACTGAACTTACATAATGCGCATTATTGGTCAGCCGGCATTTTTTGGCACTAACCCCTGGATAGATATGTGTGTGACGAATGACGGAAAACATTTTGAACATTCATTATCTTAACGTTTATTAGGGCTACAGCATAGTGTTATACCTTGGTAAACTAATTAATTATTATTGTTTTTTCTCGTTTTTAAGACGAGTACCTACAGTTGTTTTGTTGAAAAAAAATGCATTTAAATAAATTCTAAAAATAAGTAATTTTGAAATGCGATTTTTGAGGTTTGTTTTATTTTTCTCGCTATTTCCAAACTTACTGGATGTTTCACTTATCGGTACAGTAGTAGTAAACATCTTTATTTCTAAAAAAGGCTATCGACCTATCGGTCTTTCTGCCCTTGTTTAATACATGCAGTCTTAATCTAGATAAAAAACCAATATGAAAATTCTCCTATTCTAGGTTAACAATAGTATTAGTAAACATCTTTATTTCTAAAAAAGGCTATCGACCTATCGGTATTTCTGCCCTTGTTTAATACATGCAGTCCCAATCTAAATAAAAAACAACTATGATAATTCTCCCATTCTAGGTTAACAATGTTATTAAATAAATAAGATTTCAGTGGCAAGAAGAAATTATTTTATTGTCCACTAGTCCGTTGCGTTTGTAAGTGTTCGAGTAGCGTTAATGTAGGGAAACGGAAGCGGGATTGTCTGGTTGGTCTTGTAAGACAAAGGGGATTCAGTATGGTCCAGTTGTAGGGGTTGTTTGTCCATTTTGTCTGTAGCTGTATGAGTCTTTCCGAGATCTTTGTCATGTTTGTGCGTTCGTATAGTAGTTGGATGGGGGGTTGTGTAGTTATTAGTCATAGTGCAATTTGCTCTGTTGTCTGTGCTTATCGGTACAATTTCTGTATAAAATCGACTTTTTAAAATACCGCTTGCAATTACGCCATCTAGCGGTCATCTGAGACATTTCAAAATACTTTTCTAGCAAATTATTTTCTTCAAGTTTGTTATGAAATTTTTTTCCGAACACTCTACAACAAATACTTTCCAGGATACAGCCGCTTACCATCGTTATTGCGACACCCTGTATAGTATCATTTATAGTAAAAATTGATAGTTGAATACATGAGTCGAGCAAGTCGAGTCGTCAGAGCAATGAAAGTCGAAAGCTGCAAGTCGAATTGACAAAAATAAGAAAAATTTAAGTGTGTTGATTACACGACCATATCAGACGAATTTAAAAATTATTTCAATGAAAGTTACGCATCTTTTTGAGTAATGCAGTCTCTTAAGCACTCATTTTCGGGGATCTGAGCCACGTACCGAACTGGAGGATGGCTGTGAGCGAAGTCACGGAGGACTCTATTAGGTGGGCTGTAAATTCATTTAACCCTTTTAAAAGTGTCGGGCCAGATGGAGTATTTTCAGCACTTTCACAGAAAGGTCTCGAACCACTGCTGCGGCGGAGGAGAAGACGGTGCACCTGTAAATAACAAAGGGTCCGTTAGGGCGAAAAGCCATTTATCCTCACTAACATGCGTACAAGAGCATGTCGACCGAAACGGCTCTGTATAGTCTTGCACAGGGTGGGCCACTAAGAGAGGTGCTCGGCCGTATCTCAGAAACCATTAGTCGTATCGATTTCAGGTAAAAAATAATATTAATAAAGAGACCACAGGAAATTGCTGGAAATTACTTGCAAGTTCGCAAAATGGCCGCTAGAGGGCGAAATTGCAACAGTAAATTTTAAATACGGATTTTTTGAGGTTTCAGATAAGCAAAGGTATATTGAAAATACTTTAGTCCTATTCCTGAGAGAATTTGACTTATTTGTTGTTGGAGTCCCATTCTTCTAGATAGTCAAATAAAGTGGTGGGGGAAGACCAAATAATGGTTCAAAAAGTTATTGATAGCTCCGTGTTTGCTTAACAAAATTCAACGCTTAAATTTCAGTTGAAAAGCTCTTTATTTACCTTAATACCTGCTGTAAAATATTCGACCATATGATTGCCACTTTGGCCGCCAGAGGGCTCGTTATAAAAGGTCGTCAAACTTTTGCGTTTTTCTTAAATTTTTTAAAAGGAATGATATATAATATTTTAGCTGCTTAGAAAGAGGATAAAAAATGAAGCAAAATGGTGAAAACCGCACACCGATATATTTATTGCAACCGAAGATATAAACAATTTGACAATAAGAATGATGTTATAATAATACATGGCAATTATTGATCCTGATAAGAACCGATTGCTATATTTCACGCATTATGAGTATTCCTGCGGATGAAATACACCCTTGGGATTAAAACCTGCTTAAATGCTCAAAATGTTTTCCGTCATTTCAAGCAATGCATTGCTCAAGCCTGTTTCTCGTAGATAAAACAGCACTCTCTACTTCTGCTACAAGAATGTGATGAATTGCACCCTTAATTTCGCTTATTAGGTCCAGTTTGAAAGTTGGTCTGGTTTGGTAAACAAACTCTTTTATTCTCCCCCACAAATAAAAGTCCATACACGTAAGATCGGGTGACCTAGCTGGCCACGGGAATAAACTGCCTCGTCCCATCCATCTATCGCGATAAGCGTTGTCTAAAAATTGACGGACATTTACGGATAAATGAGCAGGGCCCCGTCTTGTTGAAAAAACATGTTTTCTCGCTTTCGCAACGGTATGTCTTCTAAAAGTAATGGTAGTTAGTTTTGTAAGAAGTCTAAATACATATTTCCATTTAGCTTCTGTTCAAATATAAATGGACCAATAATTTGTCCCCCAATTATGCCGCATCAGACATTGACATTAAATCGACTTGATGATCAACTTCCTGCTGAAGATTGTCAAACAAATGCATTTCTTATTACGAATACTTGACGTTAAAACGGTATAAACTGTATTCGCTATAAAATTAGCCATATCTTCGGTTGCGAAAAATTTATCGATATGCGGTTTTCACTATTTTGTTTCATTTGTCGTTCTCTTTCTAAGCAGCTTAAATATTATGTATCATTACATTTAAAAAATTGAAGGAAAACGACAAAGTTTGACGACCTTTGATAACGCGCACTCCCGCGGTCAAAGAGGCAATCATGAGGGCGAATATTTTATCGCATGAGTTAAAGTAAATAAAGAGCTTTTTAACTAGAATTAAAATTTTGAATTTTGTTAAGCCAATATGGAGCTATCCATAACGTTTTGAACCAATATTTGACTTTCCCTCACTACTTTATTTGACTGGCTAGAACAATAACACTCCCACAAAAAATAAGTGAAATTCTGTCAAGGATAGAATGAAAGTATTTCCAACCTACCTTAGCCTGTCCTAAACCTCTAAAAATCAGTATTTAAAATTTACTGGTGCAATTTCGTCCTCTAGCGGCCATTTTGCGAACTTGTAAGTAATTTCCAGCAATTTCTCTTGGTCACTTTACTCGAATTTTTTCGAGTTTATTTTCCCGAAATCGATACGACTAATAGTTTGTGAGATACGGCCGACCACGTCTCTTAGTGGCCCACCCTGTATGTAGGCTCTGGGGGTATTTTTGGACATTGAAGGAGCGTTTAGTAACACAAGCCTTGATGTCACCGGGGGCTATCTGTTACTATGGAGCCTGGTGCTGGACTGGCTGCTTTACGCACGCAGTTGCAGTGGATTGTATGCCCAAGCATACGCAGATGACCTCACCGTATTTGTAAGGGGCAGGCTTGAAAACACCTTCAAGGGAATCATGCAGAGTGTACTACTGAAGGCGGAGCGCTGTTGGTGTGAACAACGTCTATCTGTAAACCCAGTCAAGATTATGGTGGCCCACTCACCCGCAGAAAAGAAGCCACTCAGAGGCTTAACTCTATCAAGCAAAGCGCTTGCAGTCCTTTAAGTATCTAGGAGTAATAATTAACCCTGGACTCACTTAGGAAGTGTGCACAGAAAGCCACGACAACTTGCATCTGTAGGAATGCATCTGTGTGCTATTGTTTGGTGGCCAACTATTCGCAGGGAAACCAGTAAAACGCCAAGGTCCAGAAACTTGTCCTCATGGACATAATAGAAGGCCTGAGAACAACGTGAACGCTAGCCATGGAGACTATGTTAAGACAAGCCTTTGCAATTAATTATCGAGGAGGAGGCCCGAAAGTCAACAGTCCAAAAAACCGACGGAGGAATAGGGACGGGAGCTATAGTTATATGCGGATATGGTCAGAAATTATCATGTCTGATCTGCTTCGGGAAAAAAGAGATGCCATAGCGCCGTATCAGCATATTCAAAGAGGTACAAATTAGTCATACCCGAGAGGGAAGAATGGGAAAGCCCGAAACCTGAATCCCTTAGCCCGAAAGGACGCGTTTGGTACACGAACGGCTGATTGATGCAGGAGATAGCTGGTGCGGGAATTTTTGGGAGAGCCCAAGACAGGATTAACCTGTGGACAACAATATATAGACAGAGTAACCCTAAGATGGGTACTTGGACACAATAGTATTGCGGGAAATAAGAGCACTGATAGACTGACATTCTTTAGATGGTAGTGACATTGCTCTATCGGGTCTAGGTTCTGCGCTGGGCATTGCAAACTCGATAGTTAAAACCAGAATTATAAAGTGAACATTCACCAAATTTTGTGAGGAACGACGAGAAGGGCAGGACTGAAGCAATCAAAAACCTTCATGCCCGGTCTCCTCATGAGACCAGCAAATGACAGATTGCTTGAGATAAACAGGAAATAGTTGAGCGCCATTACTGGTGTTTTCACCGGACACTGCTGGTCAACTCTCATATGCATAAGATATGCAGGTTCTGTGAGGACGTTGAGGAAACCCCAGAGCATTTGTTTTCTAAACGTGACATGCTTGTCAACTGCAGACTTAGAGGGTTTGGGGAATTCATCATATTATCCCAGAACTTGATTGGGGTAAGGTCTCAAATGGTGCTATCCTTCCTACAAAGGATAGGGCTGTCAGACTAGAAGACAATGCCCCGATGGCAGGGGGTGGGAATTGGTTGCAAGTGTGGACCAAAATGATCCTCCCTATATGGACTGAGATGAAAAACTGTGGAATACAAAAATCCTGAAAAGTGGGTTTTTTATTTATGATTTTAAAGTTGCCCCTATCACCACACACTGGGATGGGGGGGTATATGAATTTTGCCTTGAATTTTGATGCCTTTGTAGTGTAATTGTCGTTTTTAGTCAACAGAAACACCACTGATCAAAATATCGTTTATTTACTAATTCTGCAACTCACTACTGAACACTAATTGTTTGAATTTAGGTAAAATATTGCAGAAATTGTGTGCTTGGTAATGGGAAACACGTGGAGAACTCGAGCATGTTTTTTTGGTTAGTTCCAAGGATGAATTCTTCTGAGAACCCCGGAACTGTCCGGCTTCTTGCTGTCATCCTCCTCCACTTGTACCTCTATCATCGACTTGAGGTTTTGACGGAGAGCTGATTTGCGCTAAGCGCTATTGCCAAGGCACCATACCTTCTCTAAGCTCAGTAACATAATTTGTTTGGTCCCAATATACAATGTATGTTGGAGATATTCTAAAGTTTCTATTCTTTTCCGGCATTCTTTATATTCAGTTGGTATTACGCCTCGGAGCAAATTAAATATTTGAAATTGTTAAAGTAAGTAGCAGACACTTCCAAATTAATGTATTTATTAAAATCAAACTTAAACCAAAACTTAACATATAAGCAACTGCTAGCTTGCAGGGATCGGATAAGACTAAACAAAAATAACCGAAAATGCCGCCAGAGCAGGTCAGTGGTTTTACTACCCTGCCTCCGCCTGCCGGGGTGCATCTCTCAGGGTGGTCTAAATACCATACTGGCGCAGTGAATGCGTGAACAAAATATCTAGAAACTAAATGCCTTATTTCTAAATTAACCTAATGGATTTACGCAGAAATCCAACAGAAATAAAACTTTGCTTAGGCGAAAGCAAAAGAAAAAAAGAAAGTCAAAAAGCGACCTATGCAAATACGATCTTCACGCGCAGCCCCAACATAAAGAAATACTTTACTATAAACATAAAAGTGAAACGAATAGCACGTATTGGAACTCTCGATGTATTTACACATTTCGAAAAGTATACAAATTATAAATCGAAAGGCAGGCCATGCTTTATTCATCAACTAAATATTATATTACAGCGTAGGCATTACAGGTAAATATTGGCCTGTTTGTGTTAAGAAATGGTTCAAATTCAATTATTCTTACAGGTTAGATGACATTATTGATAAAGTGTTTTAGTCCTTGGCGACTAGATCTATTGGCTCTAGCAGAGGGGACATTATTCTTTCTCAGTATCAATTGACGTTCCTTCGATATTGATAAAACTGCCTTTTTGGAAATACATAGTTTCTACTAGTATTATCTGTAGGCCTCTCCTGATAGGTCACTTTGAATTTCGGTTTCCGACGTGGTGCAGGTGTTCTATTCCACTCTAATTCCATTGTTTCCAACGATTCTCTTACTGCTGCATCTGTGCAGCTGTGGCAGTCCCTTTTCATTAATGCCATACCTAAATTAGAGGAAATTGGGATGCTTGGGCAGTCTTCAAACAGCACGTGTCCTTGCACTTTAGTATTGGTCATTGAGTGCTTTTTGGGTAACTGTTGATAAGTAGGTTTTTGAGGTTTGTCGACTTTCGCTGATTGATTTTGTTTCTGCGATGATGCTTGATACGGAGTTATTATGCCGTTTCTGAGGTAATACCCCGGTCGCACCGGTATTGCGAACTCTAATAGAGAATTACTATTTGAATTAAGTTTCCCTTTTCGTCTCCGCGGAGATGCATTTTCCTTCTCGTGCCCAATGCACTGCTCTAACATTTCAGGAGTAATTTATATAATTATAATAATTTCTCTTATTTGGCGATCTTTAGCATTTCAGGTGATAAACGTCGGGCTCTGGCAACGACTGGTGGTCCTTTGGTCTCAATGGAGTGAGTTGTGTTAAATTAAGGTTGATCCACATAACCAGTGTAAGTTGTGATGCCAGGAAATACCTTGAGTAGATTGGAGAACTGTAGTCCTGGTGCTAAGGTTGAGAATGAACTGTGGTAGTTGTGAATAGTCTTGCCAATTGCTGACAACTTGGTGAGGGGGTCAATAATTTTGCTGTTTCCGATGTCAATGATGATCTTGGTGTGGTGGAGTAAGTCTGCACCAATGATAGCATCCTTACTATCCGCAATAATAAAAGACTACTGGAATGCTCGGGGTAGACCTAGGCTTACTGTCAGTGTGTGCGAACCATAAGTCTTGATTTGTGTCCCATTGGCAGCAAACAGCTGATATTTTGATAGGTTATGCGTTTCAAACTTGTTTGAGTGTGGGATGATTGACACGTCAGAGCCGGAGTCATTGAGAAATCGGATGTTGGTGGTTGGATCCTGAATGACTAGACGATGGGTGAGTTGACGACCTTGGTTGTCGCATACATCAGCTGTCGTCCTTACTGATGTAGGTTGGAGTTTGACTTTTGCTCGCTTTTCTGGGTAAACTGCAGGGGCTGGTGCATTTTCTGGCTTTATTGCCATACTTAATGTGGTACCAGCATAAATCAGAACCTGTGGCATATTGATGTGTGGGTTGATGTCTACTGCGGCTGCTGTAACGGTTCCTAGGTTTGAAAGAGTTGATTGAAGAGCAAAGTTGTGCAACTTGTGCTTCAAGTCTCGAAATGCGGTGGTTATCGCGCGGTGGCGTGGGAGTTGTAACTACAGCTTGAGTTGAGAAACTGGATGTTGATTGTGTGTCGGCCATGGCGGCAATATTATCCAGTGAGTCACTACTGATCGCTAAAATTGCTCGCACATTGTTTGGTAGTCGTTGAAGAAACATTGTCCGGAGAAAGTCTGGCTGTACTTGTGTTCCTGCCAGAACTTTCATTTCACGTTGTAAATGAGAGGGTTTGCGATCACCTAAATCAAGTTCAATAAGCAATTTATTGACTTTCCCTCCGTCAGACTCTTCAAATTTCACTTGCAACCGATGCATGAGGTCAGTGTACGGTTGTGCTGATTGTGGTGAAAAAAGGAAGTCTGAAATCATCTCAGCTACGTCGCTGTCTAGTGCGGCAAGAATGTGGTTAAACTTAAGTTTTCTCCTGAACTATGTTCGAGTTGGAAAATTGAGCTTCAACGTGCATTTGCCAGATCTTGATGTTTTTACGCCATAAACGTGGAATTTTAACACTCACCCTGTTTACATCGGCCGGGTTGAGTGGTGCTTGTGGTAGGATTCGATCAGCAGGAGATTGCTGGTTGGCTGGGAGCACAGCGGGTAAATCCGCAGGAGGTTGGCTAATGTTTGCTTACGATTGATGCTTGAACCTCGTGCTTTCAAGTGATTTTGGTTTGCAGTTTTCACTGAGAATCACAGAATCGGGCAATTGAAATCACGTCAGGGTGTTGTGGTCAGCCCAGGTTGCTGCGATACGTTGGGCCGGACTACTTCAATCACGCCGGGGTCACCAATGTAGTGTTATTGTCGTTTTTAGTCAACAGAAACACCACTGATCTAAAGATCGTTTAGTTACTAATTCTGTAAGTAAGTACTGAACACTAATGGTTTGAATTTGGGTAAAATATTGCAGAAATTGTGTGCTTGTTGATGGGAAACACGTGGAGAATTCGTGCATCTTTTTTTGGATAGTTCCAAGGATGAATTTTTCTGAGAACCCGGTCCGGCTTCTTGCTGTTATCCTCCTCCACCTGTACCTCTATCCTCGACTTTTGAGTTTTTTGACGGCAACAGTTGATTTGCGCCAAGCGCTATTGCTAAGGCACTACAAATCAGCTGAAACTCACAAACATTTGACATCTGACAAACAGAAATGAAATGACAACACTGCCAAGCTCTGTGACCGGGTTTGTGTAATGTATAAAGGAACTAACCGAGTGGATTCGATGAACGGCGTGGGCAACTCTGATCAAGGCTCCCAAAGGAGCTACTGTCTAAGGCCTAGGACCAAGAAGAGGGGTAGGGTGCCCAAGTCCGACCCAACATCGCCAGCGTCACCAACCCCGGCTCCGAAAAAATCGGCGATGGAGGAGGCTGTAGGGGTGTCGCGGGCGACTTCAGCGGGCGCAGCGGATGACGGGTTCGTAGTGCCGCGAAGGACTGTGGCGTGGAGCACGCTGATTGTTGCTCCAGAGGCCTCCACGACGCTGAAGAACCGCTTTGCGCCCATCCAGCCGCCAATCGTGGATGAGCCTCCAACACTGCCCAACAACATCGTAGGGACTGAACGGGAAGCAGTTGCTGAGAGCCCTGCGGCAACTGCAAACAAAACCAAGAAGGCAGAAAAGCCGCCGCCAATTGTGATCGCTGGAAAACCCAGCGATCACACAATGCTGATTGGTAGTATAAAAGGAATCACCAGTCAGGCTTTCACGCTGAAGTACACGAAGGCTTCGTTAATCGTGTACTGCACCAGCATTATGGACTGGGCGGCGGAGAAACGATCCCTGGAGGAGGACAAGAGCCAGTTCCATACTTACGCCCCTTCGTCGGAAAAAACCCACGCGTTCGTCCTGAGGGGCCTGGAGGGGAATGTCGATCCGACTGCCATAAAGCAGGATCTGGCAGACCGGGGACTGGAAGTGAAGAGTGTCTTCAAAATGAAGACACTTTTCAGGCCGCTCTACCTGGTCGTCACCAGCGACAAGGCAACCCTCCGAAGGCTTAACGCCGAGGCCAGGGTGGTGTGCAGTGTCAGGGTTTCGTGGGAAACCCGCAAAAACCGGAAGACCCTGACACAGTGTCGTCGATGCCAGGGCTGGGGTCATGTCTCCGGGAACTGCCACCGGGACTTTAAATGCTCCCGATGCGCTGGGGGGCATGAAATCACGGCCTGCCCCGTTGGGGCTACATTAAAATGCGCTAACTGCGGTGGGCCTCATCGTAGCTTTGACGAGGCTTGCCCAGTATACATTTACAAACAGGCGCAAGTCCCGGCGGAGAAGCAGCGTTTCGTCCCTGCTCCTCTTCCAACGAGGCCAGCCTGGGGTCAAACCAGTCGAGCCCCTGACCCGATCCACCCTTCATCCCTAAGCAGCAGGACCATGGCGACAGGTCACGCCAACAGGACCATGCTGCCCCCGCCACCGCCTTCATTAGCGGAGTTTCCTCCGCTGAGGCAGCACGAAGCTGTCCCGACGAGCTCCGCCCACCCAGCCCATGGTATAAATGGGAACGCGGTGGCCATGCTGGGCAGTGTCCAGCGGGAATTCGCCGAGCTGTCGTCGCAAATCAACTTGGGGGAGGTGATCAAGGCGGTAAGATTTTACAGCGCTGCATTGAGGGGTTGCGTCTCGAAGACAGACAAATTCCTAGTCTCAGCGCAGTTCTTCAATGAAGATATTAACAGCTTCGATTTTTCAGCCCTGATTTGGAGAATGGAACTCATGCGGACTCCAGAGTCGTCTCGGTGAGTTTGTGCACTTCCTTCGGACCGAGGATATCGACGTGGCGTTGATTGTCGAAACATGGTTGCGCCCCGGGGATATACTTAGGATTCGGGGGTACAGGCTCGAACGTGCCGATAGGCCCGGTTTAAGGGGAGGGATGGCCATAGCGGTCAAAACGTCAATTCCATACAGGAGACTGCCACACAGGCAGTCAGCAATAGAGAACGTCGGCGTTGAACTTCCTGATGGAGTTTTGATCTACTGTGGCTATTTCTCCACCGTACGCTTACAGGCCGCTGATGTCGATCCATTCTTCATAAACACCAATAGGGTGTTGCTAATGGGAGATTTCAACGCCCGCCATCCACTATTCAATAACCCTGGACATAAAAACGCAGGCGGCAATTTTCTAGCCGACTACGTTCGCGACAATGGCCTACTCGTTATGCCCACTTCATCCCCAACGCATTACCCGAACAGTGGAGGGAATCCATCCTACCTCGACTTCGGAATTGCCAAAGGACTCACCAATCTCACGGAGATGGTGGTTATAGACGCCCTCAGCAGTGACCATTTGCCCATTTACCTCGACATTAGGGATTTAAAGCGCACACAAACTAACGACTTTCGATTTTCGCGAATATCGAAAACGACTACAAGACCTGACGTGTATTCCGGGCCAGATTGATACTGTCGAAGCTCTAGAGCATGCGGTAAAAGGTTTGACCAGGAATATACAACGGACACAGCAAGCTTTGGCCAAAAAAGTTCCGAACAGACCGCGGCGCGACAATCTTCCTGGGGAAATTTTGGACCTTATTAAGGCGAAAAATCGAATCAGGAAGCGTTGGCAGCGATTCAGGCAATCTGCCGATCGCATAATGGCAGCAGAGCTTGCACGAGACATACAGCGCGAAATCTCCGCATACATGAATTATACCTGGGCGGAGAAACTGCGAAATCTGACTCCCCGTGACAATTCCCTGTGGAAACTGTCGAGAAGTCTGCGAAAAGGCTATGAGCAAGTCCCCGCTCTTGAAAAAGAGGGGCGGAGTTATATTACCACCAGTGACAAGTGCGAGCTGCTCGCCGACTTTTTGGCAGAAGTACACAAGGTCCAACCAGCCCTTCAGGATAACGAAATTGAAAGACAGACCGCTGTTTTTGTAGAACGGAAGTATCCTATACCACCCTCGATTTTGCATTCCTATATAACAACCCCGTCGGAGATACAATCGTGTCTTCGGCGCCTCCCTAGCCGAAAAGCCCCCGGGCCAGACGGCATCCCTTATCTACTCCTCAAAAACTTACCGCGGAAAACTATTGTGCTAATAGTACAAATAGTCAACGCAGTCCTTAAATTGCAGCACTTCCCACAGGACTGGAAAAACGCTGTAATAATCCCCATCTTAAAGCCGGGCAAAAACCCGACCGAACCCGCCTCTTATAGGCCAATTTCCCTGTTGAACACCCTCGGCAAATTAACCGAGAAGGTCATCCATTCGAGATTACAGGCAGCAGCCGAGCTTCGAAGTTTAATCCCGGATGAGCAGTTTGGCTTTCGACCAAGACACAACACAACGCTGCAGACTGCTAGGATCGCAACGGATGCCTATGCAGCATTTAATAAGCTTCAAAGTACGGTTATGCTGCTTCTCGACATGCAAAGGGCCTTTGACACAGTCTGGCACACAGGCCTGCTGTACAAGTTGTTTGCAGTGCATTCACTGCCACTCTACCTTCTGCCAAAAGACGCATCGCGGCAGGTGTACCACAAGGAACAGTGATTTCGCCGCTGCTGTATACATTGTACACAGCAGACATTCCAAAACTTCCCACTACAAAAATAGCACTATACGCTGATGATACGGCTATCTACGCATAGTCTTTTTATGCTCAGGCTGCGAAATCTCGCATTGCACATCACCTGAGTACTTTGACAAATGGAAACTTAAAGTGAATCCCAGGAAGACGTAACTTATTATCTTTTCGCGCAAATTCACTAACAACAAAATCTTATCACCACTCGTGGTCCAAAATACTCCTATCAAACCAACAAAAGAGGTGAAATACCTGGGATTCAAACTAGACGCCCGACTCCATTTCAATAAGCATGTTGACTATGCTGTACAAAAGACTGCCATGGCCCGAAGAAAGTTGTACTCTCTTCTGGCGCCAAATTCTTTGCTATAACCTCGAAAAAAACTTCTGCTCTACACCTCCACTATAAGGCTCATACTGACCTACGGCTCCCCTGTCTGGCACTCTGTCTGTGATTCCACGAGACGACGTGTTCAAAGGACCCAAAATAGGTTCCTGAGAGGCGTCCTATCGGCTGACAGATACACCAGAATAACCGAAATGCACGAAGCTACAGGGATGGCCTATATAGCCGACTATATGGATACCATCGCTGAAAAATTTTATCATAGCGGAGTGCAAGGCTCAGTCCTCACGCGAAATATCACCCATGTAAGAGCAAACGATCGCCCAACCCATGGTCCCCTGTATAAGCGACTTCCCATATTTTATGAGGATTTTGTCCCTGACAGTACGTGACGACAAACAAACATTGCCTGCCAGTTGCAGACAGTCGTTTCTAGCAGGCTGGAAACGCACAAATCCAACATAACGTGACTTGACGGGTTCGTCCTGCCTCGTTCGGGCTGGTGTTGGCTGGTTCTTGCACCGATCGGGGCGGGGGCGGATGGATTTGGTCATCTAGTTTAAACTGCCGGCGGTTAACGCCACGGCTGACAGTATCAAACTTAAAGGTCGAAGCAAAAGAGGTTTTTGGCTTCCCTTCAGGAAGGCCTTTTTTTCTTAATGAATGCCCCTCGAATAAATCCAAAACCGCCACTTCAAGACTATCTCCTGACGTTGTCGTGCGTATGGCTAGCTCGGGAATGTCCATGTTAGGGCACTGCCCAGGTAATGGACGACTTAGCGCGCCTATTTAGATCATGGGCAAAGAGCAACCGGCCGAACATCTGGCCAGACATGGGACATTTTACTGACTTATGTTTTTTGTTTTAAACTTTGTTTGTGAATTTGGTAATGTGAATGTTTAATAAATTTTATCTATCTATCTATCTCATTACGTATTGGAGGAATCAGACCCCCATAAGTCCATAAAACGTTTTTGAATCCATTTTCTGAAATAAACGTTAAGTAAATGTAAGTTTCCGTTGTATATATTTGCCATATATGTCCATTGCCGGTTTTGGCAAAAGTGCATACTGCTCCTGTGCCAAATTTGCACAGGTATTTTTGTTTTCAAAAATAAGACAAAAATTGATAAATACTTGGAGCTACTCACGGGACTTGGTTTAAGAGCGTCTGACCTTTATGTGAAGATTTTTTTTGTGATAAAATATACCACTCAAACTTCAATTTTTGAGGATCAAAATTCTCAAATAACAATAACAGCTCTGTGCATGGTAGCCATATGCAAGCCGGTAGAAAACTTCCACAAGCTGCATAGGGATGGCGCCACATTAAAGCATTGTGAAAAACGGCCCATTTATGACCGTCCATGCACAAATAGTTTGGCATACGGCTTTATTTTATAACGATTAGATGAAAAACATTAATTGTGCCAAATATGACTCACTATGCGGTTAGGCGTTAAGTTCGGGATGCTTGCTGCCAAACCGCCTTGCAGAAGCTCCTGGAAGTCTTCTGGAACATATTTTTCAATAATGTATGGTCTTAATAGTGACATATGACAACCAGTATCGATTAATAATCTAACAGGGAGAACTGCGGCTGGCCAGAAATTCGGCCCAGTTCCCTCCATTCAGCATGGCTAAATGGCAGCACACCGGTCCATTTCCTGGGGTTACCCTTAAGTTACGTTCTTCATAAAAGAAAAACCCTTTTTAAAAAGATGTATATTCAGAATTAAGTAACGCGTAACAATGTGATTCGCACTGAGGTTTGTTGAAAAAGCCCGAACAATAGCAAAGCGTTTGAATATATATTTTTAATATTGTTGATGAGGCGTTCCAGGAATGCTTACAGTGTATCTGGCACCAGTGCTGGACCTCGGTTGTTATGCTATCATAACTCCTCTCCTCAAAGTCAGAACAACATGGTAAAAGGATTGTTCTGTGGTATCATGTTTCAACGCATTGGCTTCATGGCTTCAAGGGCTGTGGTTAATCGGGACCGGATTAGCTTCCTGATGTATAACTTCCAGGTTGCAGTTAGGATTATAGCAACTATAATTAATATGATTAATGATGTTGCAAAGCTCCATGCAACAGGATGGATGTCGTCATCTTCATGTAGCTTCAGGTTGGCCGCTTGGTCTTTTAATAATTGGATCTTATTGAAATCAATTGACGATAATGAAATCGGTTCTCAGATTATAATTCGTCTTCATTGCCGCTGCTAATGAAAATAGGGCTTGTAGTAGCGTTGGTATGTTCATTGTCCTGGGGAGAAAACAAAGTTTTAGGTCTTTGAATTTGGGATTTATGAATTACTTTATTTCGATCAGTAATTACTTTTTTGCCTATATCTTTTGAAACAGTAGCTTGACAACGACGTGGTTTATCTTTACTTCTTTTTGCAGTTTTATCTGTTACATAAATTTTACTTCCAGATGCTAACTCAAACGGTTCTTCTCGATTTTGAATTTGTTTTTCGATTACTTTAATTTTAGTTTTTAATGAAGTTTCGTAGATTTGGTCATGGATTATTTTTAATCTATCCTTACGATCACTTACATATTTATTTAAGATTATTTCATCTGTTAGGTCGAAAGGGTCTAACGCATTTATTCGCCCATTAATTAAGTCGAAAGGTCTTTGTTTTGTGACATTGTGTATAGATGAATTATATCCGATAATTACACATTGCATTAATTGTTTTGAGCTCGCTTTTGAATCTTTAATTCTTTGTACTCGATATAACTCAATAAGAGTAGAATGTAGTCTTTCAACAGGGCTGTTACTGTTTGAATTTCCAGGTGTGGTAAAATGTAAGCTTATTTTGTGTAGTGTGCAGAAATCTGACAACAAAGATGATTTAAATTGTGTCGCATTGTCGCAAGTTATTTGCTGCGGCAGGCCGTGATGACTAATAAACGTTGACAGATTATCAAGGATAATTATTGCAGTATTGTTAGGTTCAAGAGCATAAGCTTGACCGTATCGTGAGAAAACATCTATAATTGTTAAAAACATAACGTTGCATATTTGAAAACAATCCATGTGAATGCATTCTAACGGTTGAGTTGGAGTTGGAGATAATGCAAACTTGATATTGGGCGGATGACGATCGTATTTCGCTTGTTGGCAAATTTCGCAATTGCTAATATATTGTATTAGGTCAGTTTTCATATTTGGCCAATAATATAGCTTCTTGAGGGCTTGAAGTCCTTCATTTATTCCTCGATGGCTGGTTTTATTAAGATGGTAAATTATTAATTCTCTCTGCTTATTTTCCTCAATAATATCGCTCAAGAATATTTTAGAAATTACAAGTTTATATGTTATGTCTAAAAGTTTCAGGTAAAAGAAGACTTAATTGAATAGGTAGGTCAATTTCACAGTCTTTGGCATAAAGACAATATCGTTTTTTAGGATCAATGTACTCTTTAAAGAATGTTATTATTTAATTTTTGAAATTTCTTGTTATGTATACAATATATCGAAATTTGATTCTAAATGGATTTTGGCGAATTATATGGTAATGGCCATTTTCTTTGTAATGAAAAATTATTTGATTTGTATAAGTGTTACGGCAATTTTCCGTTATTGGAACATTTAAAATTGGGTCTTCAGATGCGGAATGTATCGTTTCACCATCCGGTTCTATTGGTGGTCTCAACTGGATGTCAGATAGTATTCTTACCTTTTGATCAAGTTCTTTTGGGTTTACAATTTCCTCTGATTCTTCTGATGTGAGGTTCTTAGTTCGTTCGTGTTGAATATGTTGCTCTATTTCGGCATCAATATCTCCGGTATTTCCAAGAATTGATTCATTTTCGGTTGCGTTAATTTCAATTCGGGATAGAGCATCAGCATTAGTGTTCTGTGTTCCTTTTTTATAGCGGATCTCATAATATTATTATATGTATTATATGTATTACATTATATGTATTACATATATTATATGTATTCCTCTAATTTTAATCTCCATCTTACTAATCGTGAATTTAGTTCCTTTAAACTAAAAATGTATTCCAGTGGCTTATGGTCAGTGATAATTACGAATTTTCGTCCGAACAAGTAAGGGCGAAAGTATTTTGTGGCCCAGACGACAGCTAATAATTCTTTCTCTATTGTCGAATAGTTACCCTCAGCTGGGTTCAATGTTCTGGACGCATATGATATCGGAAGATCTTTTCCTATTCGTCCTTGACTGAGTACAGCTCCAATGGCAACGTTCGATGCATCAGTACTTAGTACAAAGTTTTTTTCGAAATCAGGGTATTGTAATACAGGATCGTTACAAAGTATGTTTTTACATATTTCAAATGTTTCTTTAAATTCAGATGCATGTTCAATAGTGGCTCCTTTTTTTAAACATTTTTTAAATGGTTTAGTTAGTTTGGCAAATCCTGGAATAAAACGTCTATAATACCCTAATAGACCTAGGAAGGATTTGATTTCCTTAACTGTTTTTGGTATCGGAAATTTTGTAATGGCCTCTATTTTTTTTTCTATTTGGTTTTATTCCATCTTTCGTTATTACATGTCCCAAAAATTCGACTTCGTTTCTCAGGAATTCTGATAGATCCAGCTGTAATTTCAGTCTTGCTTCACGTAATTTTTTAAAGACGAGTTTCAGGTGTTTAATATGTTCTTCGAGGCTAGTTGAGAATATGATAATGTCATCCATATATACGAGACATACTTTTCCTTGAAGATCTCTCAGAATGTTATCCATAACTATTGTTGTGTATATTTTCCTGATTGTACTTCAATTTATTGCAAAAAATTCCTGGGTTTCAGTTCACAATAAAATTGACTGAAACCCAGGAATTTTTTGAAATAAGTTATCCATAACTCGTTGGAATGTCGCCGGCGCATTTTTAAGACCAAAGGGCATTCTAAGGAACTCATAATGACCATGTTCAATACTGAATGCTGTTTTGTCTATGGAGTTAGGATTCATTTCAATTTGATGAAATCCAGATGATAGATCTATAGTCGAAAAGTAATTGCATCTGCCTAACTTATCCAGTATATCGGTTATGTTTGGCAAAGGGTAGCGATCGTTAATAGTTTTGGAGTTTACACCCCTAAAGTCTACTACTACCCTCCATTTTTGCTTTCCACTGGCATCCATTTTTTTCGGGACAATCCATATAAGGCTGCTCCATGGACTGTGGCTTTGACGTATAATTCATTGGTCTAACATGTCGTTAATTTGTCTCTGTACCTCTTCTTTATGGATAAATGGGTATCAATAAGTTTTGGAGTATACTGGGACTTCATCCGTAGTTCGAATTTGATGTTTAATTTTGTTAGTGAACGTTAACTTGTTACCCTCGGGGTGAAATATATCAGAGAATTCGTTGCATAGTTTCATTAATCCTTGTCTTTCTTCCGTATTTAAATGTTCATCACCAATTAGCATTGGTTTGTAAATCTTTGAAATTTTATTGTTACTTTTATTCTCCTGTAAGAAATCTTCCATATGAAATAGTTCAAAATTTTCTTTGTGATAATCTGGAAAGGCCAAGACTTGTAAAGGCTCTTTAAACTCCAGAGTAACACTTTCGTTTGAATAGTTATATAATTCTGTTTGTGCCAAACCATTTTTTGCCGTTGTTAATGTTTCTGGTATAAAGATAATTTTCACCATACTTTCGGGTATTATGATATCTGTATCTGTTTGGTTTACAGGTATTTTGGTGGTAATTGCTTCATATGAGTTAATTGTTACAGTATATAATTCATTTTGGGATTCTTTGAATAACATGGGTATTTTTAAGTTTTGATTTATTAAGTGCTTATTAGCAATATCAATTATTAAATGAAATCGTGTTAATTCTTTTAATCCTATAATGCCGTCAAAGAATTTATGAAAGTCGAAAAGCGTAAAGGTTATGTCGTATTAGCATTAAATTCGGAAAATGCAGGAATGTCAGCTTTGAAAAGAATTTCTTTTCGCCAACTCCTGTTCTAATGATTGTTGGAGATTTATAAATTGTTTCCGGGTAAAACTTCTCAGCTATTGATGGTTTAATTATTGAATTATAGCAACCAGTATCAATAAGTAACTTTAAAGGTGGATTCTTTATTTCGATGTAGGGAAGACTGTTATGAATTTGAGTATTCATTTCAGTTGTCAAGTCGCAGAATCGCTCTTGCCAGCCAAGGGAAAATTTTGGTTTTGGGTGTTTGAGTTTGAACTTAATTCAAATTGATTTCTGGGTTGATGGCAGTAATACTCATTATTGGTGTTAGAGTCAAATCCATGTGGTGTATCATATTCATAAGGAATATCAGGGTCTTGATAAAATTCGGGGAAGGTATAGACATCAGAAGTGTCTTCAAGATCTTCACTTTGAAAGTTTTGGTTTTGAACATTATTATTATCGATTTGATATAATTCTTGAGAGTTAAAGTTTCTAGGACCTGTTTGCTGGAAACGGTTAGACTGATTTTGAATAATGTTGTTTGGGCGTGTCACGTGGTGATATTTAGTCGATATTGACATGGGTTCTGGTTTATTGGGCGGTACTTGACCAGTAGGTTTAAAGATTTTTTTTGTGATCCAAAAACTTGTCTGTTAGTTGGATAATTTCTAGGGGGCACATATTGTGATTGAATATTCACAGGGCCTCTGGGAAAAGGAGAATTTTGAGAGTTATTGAAAGATTGTTGTCTATTCGTGAAATTAGGATTTTGAAAATTATTTTGATTATGGTTTTGTCCATTCATGAAATTGGGATTTTGAAAATTATTTTGATTAGGGTATTGTCGATTCATGAAATTGGGATTTTGAAAATTATTTTGATTAGAGAATCGTTTAGTCATGAAATTCGGATTTTGAAAATGATTTTGATTATTAATGCCGGTATTTTGATCATGTTCAAATTGGGTTCAAATTTCGAAAACCGTATGTTTGCGATTGGGTTTTTAAAATGTTTTGGGTATAGTGAAAGTTCTCCTCTTCAGTTATTTGAGACATGGCTTCTATAGAGTTTGGATTTTTAAGGCGTATCATGCTTTGTAAAGATCCAGGTAAACCTCTAATAAAAGTTCTCAAACAAACTTGGTCGTATTGTCGTAAGTAAATTAATTTTGTCTCATTATTCATTTGATTTTGAGGAAGAGAGTTTATTTTCTGTCCTAGGGTACTTTTAAGTACTTGCAGTCTTTTTGCAAAATCTAAAGATTGTTCATTTTTTAATGGTGATGCCATGAATAAGTCTTGTTCAAGACATTCTAAATTTCTTTTGTCAGCAAAACAATCATTTAGGGCTTTTCGAAATTGTTCCCAAATGACTAATTCACTTCGGCTACCGACAAGTATTTGAGCGCGATCAATTAGTTTATTTTTGATAGTTCTAACAGGAAAAAATTTCATCATTACTATTTCCATATGTTGCAAATAAAAAATCACCAGCTGATTATTTAATGTGATTAAAGCGCCATTATAAGGGGTAATTGTATCAGAGAACATTTTCATCATTGTTATATTAACTTGAACTTGTTCCATTTTTGGCTTTTGACTTGGTGTTTTTAACGAAACAGTTTTGACAAAATGCTCAACGAGAAGGTCTATATCAGACTCGCTCATATATTTATACTACTCTAACTATTGTACTTGAGAAATTAGGTTTCAAATATCAATTATTCATTAATATGTTTTCAAACAAACAAACATAAATCAACACAAAAATAAAAAAATGTTTTAAAACCACATAATATTACTATAGCGGAAAAAACTAAAAACAACTTGGCAAAAGAATGTTTTACAAAATTTAAACCTAGAAGCGATAAGTTGGACACACCTAACGTAATATACAAGATTGACTGTTTGAACTGTGACAACACATACATAGGTCAAACAGGGCAATATTTAAAGAAAAGAATATACGAACATAAATATAGCTTAAGAAAGGTTAACGAAAATGGAATAGGATTAGCACAACATGCAGAACAAAAGTTACATAGTTTTGATTTCGATAACACAAAAGTATTAATCAATGAAAACAACTATAATAAGAGAAGAATCCATGAAATGATACAGATTAAAAAACATCAGAATGCAATAAATTTCGGATCAGACACAGACAATCTCAGCTCTGTGTATCATACACTAATTAAATGATCGCATGCATGAACTGATTGGACCAAGTAAATGAAATATAAACACCTGATATTGAGGAATTGCAAAGCAATTCCTAGAATGCAAAGAAAAGGCGAAAGATAAACAGTTTTTTTGTTTCGCTCCCTTGATATCAAGTAAAATATGGAAAATTCAGTGACCAGTCACATGTGAAGTTAGAAACAACTATACGCGTAAGTTAAATTTAAATCTCTAAACAATAGATTCTAGTCTTTTCCCAGACATATTTGTCCTGACTCCTGAGAAAGTTTTCTATTTAAATTGATGATAACTATAAATATATATTTAGACAAACTGATGATGGTGGAGTATGGCCTCCATTACATCAAAGCTTGAATATTTTTAAGCCATACTTATGACGTTTTCCCATTACGTATTGGCGATTAACGACCCGGGCACGGAATGGTATTAACCATTTGTCAATGCATATTGTTTCACCAGGATCGAGCACGGCCTGGAAATTATGTACTACCTTATCGACCAAACTCTGGATTTTGTGGAGTCTGTTATTTTGGGGATTGTCCTCATTATCTGCAAAGTGAACCATCCTTAAAAGCAATTCGAACCTGTTTTGAGACATAGGCAAATTCGCTTTTGAACATTGGTTCCTTGCTCCAATATTCTGCTAGTTTTGATAGACGAACAATACCCATAAAAATAATTAATCCAAAAAAAAGCTTCATCTCGTAGGTACCTGTCGGACACCAATCGTGTATTTTCAAGCGATATGTAACATCGTTCTTATTCACAATAGATTGTGTGGCATATAAATTAGTTTGCTCGACAATTTACTCAAATAAATTATCATCAATAAGCGCAGAGTAAAACTTATAAGGTTCCGCATCAATTAGAAGCTCGGATAAATGTTTATTGACTCCTGATCTTTTGTGAATGGCACAAGAACTGGCTGCCTACCTTGGGGTATTTTCCATTCAGGATACCCAACATTTCTGCCTCCAATTGGAGTTCTGCGGTTTTCAGAATCAGATAATGTTGCTGCTTCTTCGCTGTTACTTTCACTATTAGTGTTCCGGAGTTGCTATTTCGAACCTTTGGATTGCAACACCGGAATAAATGGGGAGAAATTCACTCTATTCGAAGGACCAAAGGGTTTTTGAGATTACAATGTTTGGCGGGTGTAGTTGGGTGCAGTCGCAGAAATAATAAGCGCTCTGGCCTTTTGCCAAGTGCGAAACCAGCACTGGTAATCACCGTTTATTACTTCAGTTTGCGATTGGGCTGGGCAGTTCTACCTTTGTAGACTTGTGACTCTTTGTGGTGACAGCTCTTTCTGGCGAGGTTGAGTGCAAGACTGCTCTTTACTTTCTGGAGATGACTACTGAGTGTAGTCCCGACGAGTCTGTAATCACGACTGCTTCCGATGAGCGGGAGTTCAAAACTTTTAGCGATGTTGAGATGACTACTGAGTGTAGTCCCGACGAGTGTGTGATCACGACTGCTTCCGATGAGCGGGAGTTCAAGACTGTCTGGAGATGACTACTGAGTGTAGTTCCGACGAGTGTGTGATCAAGACTCCCCCATGAGCGGGAGTTCAAGACTGTTAGCGATGTTGAGATGACTACTGAGTGTAGTCCCGACGAGTGTATGATCAAGACTGCTTCCGATGAGCGGGAGTTCAAGACTGTCTGGAGATGACTACTGAGTGTAGTCCCGACGAGTGTGTGATCAAGACTCTTAGCGATGAGCGGGAGTTCAAAACTTTTAGCGATGTTGAGATGACTACTGAGTGTAGTCCCGACGAGTGTGTGATCACGACTCTTTTCACTTTTTTTGTCTCTTCTTTCGACTTGCGTTTTGCCAAAATTAGAGAAGCAGGGTGAGGGAAGGATGTTTCCCACGAATTGGTTTTCGGCCCCTTGGGTGGTCGCGCCATTGGAATGTGTGCTGATCCTAAAGGGTACCAAAAGTAGACCTCCCGCCGAACGCCATAGTTTGATTTCTCACATCCATCAAATTCAAGATAATGGTCATGGGTCATCTCTGAAAAGTGAGCCACCCAAAAGAAAACAATGACCAATTATCTACAGGATGCTAGAATTGTCGCGACTATGATAAGCCGGAGAATCAACCTTTCAATTTCTAAACCCGGAAATAGCACTTGTGGTGACCGGCCCGAAGATCTCCGACAGGGGCGCACCATTTTCGGAATTCAATATAGAAAAAGTCACAAGCCCAACAAATCTCTACTACAATGTTCAAATATTATTTGAACATACTGGCCTAACTTAAACAAACAAATTGAGACATCAAATGAGCAAGTAAAACATACAAGCATTACTATATACTAACTTATTCTAACAAAGCACGTAAATTTCAATTTTCTATTGGAAGAGGACAAATCTTTGTTATACTCCGGGTAATAATTCCATTAATAGTTCGAATTTTTACTAGTCGAACCTTACCATCACTGCCAGGCATAATTTCAACAATTCGGCCTAGCGGCCACTCAAGGGGTTTGCAATCTTCGGATTTAACCAAGACCATATCGTTTATTTGTATGTTGTTGCGGGCCTTTAACCATTTGGGTTTATTTTGCAGAAATGCTTGAGCAGGATTCACTTTGATTTGACGATACATCTTTTCAATATCTCCCACAAAAACATATGGAAAGCTCCGAAAGCGGCAAAGAATGTCATACAAATCGGGTTGCACGGGAAATCCTTTTAGCATGATATTGTTAAGGGAGACGCCGTTTGACGATTTCATGCTCGCATCAAACACTACGCGTAACTTTGTAGTAAGGCTTTCTTCTCGAATGACACAGTGGTGGGGAATAAAATATTTATTTTCATTCAAATCATTTTTTTGAGATGACGCTACATACTTTCCGTGTCCTAGTGAAATATATTCGTCAATAAATTGTTTGTACCTAGAGAAGAAATTGGGATTTTTCGAGAATCCTTTTTCCAGGTTTCAAACCGTTTCAACGCTTGATTGTATGAGATCCCTAACTGTAAGTGCGCATTTGGGGTTTTGAATGGCAAGTCGACTTGCAAGTGGCCACTTTCCAAGTGTGTAATTGAAGATGAGAAAATGTCTTCGGCAAGGGATTCACCCTGTGACAAAACCTTTTTACTAAGGTCAGAAACGTGTTCGACAGACCAGAATCGTTCAAAAAGCTTCTCTAAATTTTTGCCCTGAATTAAATGACACGCGTTTTCTGATCTAAATGGCGATTGAGCTGAACTAGATTGAGTATTGCAATAAATGAGACTGCCTACGGGAATCGGTCCACTTATGATGTGGCCAAGATGAGTTTCTACCATATACAATAAATTCCTGGGTATTTGAGAGGGGGTTCCATAAACAATTGAATAATAGACATCTGCGCCTAAAAGCATGTCTATTTGTCCAGGAATGTGGAAATGGGGATCAGCAAGCGTGCAACCGGGAGGTATTGCAATATTATCTCTAATTAGCGTGTAATGGGGCATGCTCTTCGTGATTTTGTCTAGGACATAGCATGAAATATCAAATTTGGTATTCTCCTTGACTGTCGAGAATACCGAAATGTCTACCATTTTGTTAGTGTGGGTTGCAATTCCATGAATTCCTGTTAGAGTTATGGGACTGTCTCTAGAATTTATTCCTAGTTTTTCTACCAACTGCCTACTAATAAGTGATGTGGTGCTGCAGGAATCGAGAAGTGCTCTAGCATATACGATTCCCTGTTTTACGGAAACTAATTTGACATAGGCAGTTGCTAGCAAGACTTCTTTGCTATTTGCGTGCGTGCTTAGAACGGTATTAGAAGGAACTTGATGTGGTGATGGAATTACATGAGCTGTCGAACTGTTAATTTGAATTTCAGAGGGTGCATTGACTAAGGGGGCCGTGTTGTGTAACATGGGGTGGCTTGATACTTGTGGCTGACTGTGAGATTGCGTAGTTATGAGTCGATTTTCGCCAATTGGGTAACTGTGAAGAACTATTGCTTGAGTTTGACTGAGTTCTGGGACGAGTACTAGAGCTATCTTTATGGATCAGGGTGTGATGAAGTTTTTTAGCAAGTGCGACAATGTTGAGACTGACAATCTTTGGCAGTATGTTTAGAACCCAGGCAGTTAAAGCATAATCGGGTTTCCTTGATAAACTTATATTTCTCATTTAGCGACAGATTTGCAAACTTAGAGCAGCCATAAATGCGGTGCCCTTGATTACAAAACAAGCACGAACTTGCGAGCTGAGAGGTTCCGTTATGTTTAGAACGAGAAAGAGCATTGCGTGGCTCCAAAGAAACATTGTTGCTGTTATCAGTAACATGGACAAACTGGTGTCCTTTGTGATTATACCTGACAGTGTGAGAAGTCGATAATTCAGGTATAATAGCTCTTTCTAGTACCGAGCACTTTGTATTTAAAAACTTTAAAAATTGTTGCAAAGTGGGGCGATCATTTGCCTTTAATTCAAAATCAAAGGCCCTTCTTGTGCTGGCATCCAGCCTTTCCGAACATAAATATACTAACATTAAGTCCCAAGCATCCACGTTTACGTGTAAGTTTCTTAAACCATCACAATTTTGTTTAATTGTTGTGATAAATTGTCTCAAATTGAGCGGATTTGCCTTTGTGATGTTGAGTTGATTTGCATATCTTTCTTTAAGCGTATTGAGAGCCACAGAAAAATTTGAGTTAGTTATTTTTAAGTTAGCTATCAGACTGAGAGCTTCTCCTGACAAATATGAGCGTAAATAAATTAGTTTTTCAACATCAGTCAATACGCTGTCCTTTTCAATTAAGGCTTCAAACAATTGATAAAAACCTTCCCACTCAATGAGAGCGCCGTTAAAGGGAGGGATATTTAATTGCGGTTTATTAACTCGGGTTGATGTGGATGCCTGTACTTGAGTTCCTGAGGATGAGCTTGAATTTAAGCAGGTATTGCGAGTAATATCACTCATTCTAGAGCACAATCGTGCTGACACATCGAAATACTGCTCTTCTACATTATCTCTGTCGGATTCTTATATAGATCATATATAGATCTTATATAATATCACAATATGAGCTATACGAGCTCTTTAGTGTTTCTAATCGCCTTTCAAAATGAAAAGGATTCGATTCTGTTTGCTCATTTGCATTGAGCCAAGATTGAATGCGAGTGATGCTGCTTTTTATCGTACTTCGACGCCTAATTAAGGGCTCCATTTTAACTAAATTTAAAATAAGCAACTTAACTTGAATTATTGGATGTAACTTATTCAGCAGCACTTGGGGATTAACTTATCAAATACAATGCATGCAAACAAGAATATTTCAGCAATCGTTCAACGAGTATTGTCAAAATTTCGAGTTAGAAAATAGCTTAGATCGTACCTCAATTCTACAGCTGTGTCACTTCACTGTGGTTTGGTACTTGACCCACTAATACTTCACTGCGGTTTGGCACTTGACCCACTAACACTGCTGCTGTCGCTGCTTCTTCGATCAAGTTGTAACTAACTTGATCCGGCTCGAAGGACCAAATGTTCCGGAGTTGCTATTTCGAACCTTTGGATTGCAACACCGGAATAAATGGGGAGAAATTCGCTCTATTCGAAGGACCAAAGGGTTTTTGAGATTACAGTGTTTGGTGGGTGTAGTTGGGTGCAGTCGCAGAAAAAATAAGCGCTCTGGCCTTTTGCCAAGTGCGAAACCAGCACTGGTAATCACCGTTTATTACTTCAGTTTGCGATTGGGCTGGGCAGTTCTACCTTTGTAGACTTGTGACTCTTTGTGGTGACAGCTCTTTCTGGCGAGGTTGAGTGCAAGACTGCTCTTTACTTTCTGGAGATGACTACTGAGTGTAGTCCCGACGAGTCTGTAATCACGACTGCTTCCGATGAGCGGGAGTTCAAAACTTTTAGCGATGTTGAGATGACTACTGAGTGTAGTCCCGACGAGTGTGTGATCACGACTGCTTCCGATGAGCGGGAGTTCAAGACTGTCTGGAGATGACTACTGAGTGTAGTTCCGACGAGTGTGTGATCAAGACTCTTAGCGATGAGCGGGAGTTCAAAACTTTTAGCGATGTTGAGATGACTACTGAGTGTAGTCCCGACGAGTGTGTGATCACGACTCTTTTCACTTTTTTTGTCTCTTCTTTCGACTTGCGTTTTGCCAAAATTAGAGAAGCAGGGTGAGGGAAAGATGTTTCCCACGAATTGGTTTTCGGCCCCTTGGGTGGTCGCGCCATTGGAATGTGGGCTGATCCTAAAGGGTACCAAAGTAGACCTCCCGCCGAACGCCATAGTTTGATTTCTCACATCCATCAAATTCAAGATAATGGTCATGGGTCATCTCTGAAAAGTGAGTCACCCAAAAGAAAACAATGACCAATTATCTACAGGATGCTAGAATTGTCGCGACTATGATAAGCCGGAGAATCAACCTTTCAATTGCTAAACTCGGAAATAGCACTTGTGATGACCAGCCCGAAGATCTCCGACAGGGGCGCACCATTTTCGGAATTCAATATAGAAAAAGTCACAAGCCCAGCAAATCTCTACTACAATGTTCAAATATTATTTGAACAATTAGATTATTGTGTTCTGCAATCCCAACTTCATCCACATTCTCCCCTAAATCGATAGTACTGTTCTGTGTAACTTCAAATTCTTCAGCATCAATTTGCTGAACAGCTTTATTCATTTCGCCGTCACTAGAGTTATCGGAGTAGTCATCTTCAATACCGTCACCTATTATGGAAAAAAAATAGGTGTGTGAACATAACCGTGTTTTATTTGTGTAAAATAACATCACATCCCTTCGACGGCAGATAAGTTATTCAAGATATCTAAATGTTGGTGGTCCGTGAGTGGTATTTCCCATCTTCTATTTTCCGACATGTTGCATGCACCACATACAAACCAAACTAAGACATGCACTGAACTAGAACGATCTGCTGTTTCGACACGTGGACCGAGAAGTTGACCGCGGGTGAAACATTCAGTAACTCTACACAGCTCTGACTCGGTCATTATGACCGAGGCACATTTTCACGATTTTCTTCGCAGGGGTGATGAATATTTGAAAATTTCTTCCGTGGGACTTCATTATTCGTAGATATCTATGTCTGCGTATCACGGCCCCGAGAATCAGAAGTTCGACCCTGCATGAAATATACCTCATTGGGGTTTGTAATAGAGTTGTTCAGGTTCTTCGAAATTCGAGTTATTATAATGGTTCTCATGATAATAATTATTTTGGGGATCTGGAGTCTAGCAGTAGTAAACATCTTTATTTCTAAAAAAAAAGGCTATCGACCTATCGGTCTTTCTGCCTTTGTTTAATACATGTAGTCTTAATCTGAATAAAAAATAAATATGAAAATTCTCTTATTCTACGTTGACAATCTTATTAATAAACTTCCCAATTCCAATGAAAAGAAAAAATTATTTTATTGTCCAGTAGTCAGTTGCGTTTGTAAGTGTTCGAGTAGCGTTGATGTAGGGAAACGGAAGCGGGATTGTCTGGTTGGTCTTGTAAGACAAAGGGGATTCAGTATGGTCCAGTTGTAGGGGTTGTTTGTCCATTTTGTCTGTAGATGTATGAGTCTTTCCGAAATCTTTGTCATGTTTGTGCGTTCGTATAGTAGTTGGGTGGAGGGGTTGTGTAGTGGGTTTTGGGGGTGTCTTATTCGTGTTCTTAGTCTTAGTGCAATTTGTTCTGTTGTTTGTATATAACGTTTTGTCCTTTCTGTTCCGTTGGCCATGAGTATATGTCCATAGTCTAGCAGGGTCTACAGATAGCTTAATATATTTTGGTGGCGGTGTTTGTGCTAATTCCTCTGTCTTTGTAAGTTAGTGATCGGAAGCGTTTTGTTCTCTTTATTGTTTCTGCCCTGATGTTTCGTATGTGTTTAGTGAATTTAAGTTTGTGGTCAATTGTGATTCCAAGGTATTTTACGTCGTTTTTTGGTTGTGTCGTTTGGCCGTCTGCAGTTATCGTACGGGAGTCAGCGTTGAGTCTGTGGTTTGTGAGCAGAAGTTGGTTTTTTGACGCGTTTGGTGTTAGTCTCCATTTATAAAACCATGTCATTGTGTTGTTTGTTAGTGTTTGGAGTCTTTGAGCTGCTCTCTCAGTAGTTTTGTCATGTACAATAAGTGCCGTGTCGTCTGCGTATTGTAATATGTATGCCGATCTGCCGATTTGATTTTTGTCTGGTAAGTTGTAATTGTATATGTCATGGCAGTATATATTGTAGTGTATATTTTCCTGACTGTACTTCAATTTATTTCAAAATTTCCTGGGTTTCAGTCAATTTTATTGTTTATTATTTAAAATGTTACAAATACGTTTCGGTGTCTTTCTCCACCATCATCAAACAATAAAATTGACTGAAACCCAGGAAATTTTGAAATAATTTGAAGTACAGTCAGGAAAATATACACAACAATGAATGGGATGCTTGGGAACAAAAGCAGGATAGATCAGATGGAAGGGGAAGAATTAAGACGGAGATGATGGTGGAGAAAGACACCGAAACGTATTTGTAACATTTTAAATAATAAACAATAAAATTGACTGAAACCCAGGAAATTTTGAAATAAAGTATATATTGTAGAGAAACGGTGAGAGCGGGGATCCATGAGGGATGTCCTTGTTCAGGAGAAAAAGAAAATGACAGTGTTTTGTCAATTCGTACTTGTAGTTGTCTGTTTTCTAGTAAGTTCTTTATGGTGTGTAGTAGATATGTTGGTGTGTGTAGTTTGTATAGTAAGCCTCTATGCCAGACACTATCAAAAGCCTTGTTAATGTCCATAAACAGGCAAGCTGTCTTTCTGTCAGTTAGGTGGGTAGTTTGTATATTGTTGGCCAAAATAAAGAGCGGATGAACAGTCGAGTGATGTTTGAAACCAAATTGGTAGGTAGGTATATATTTTCCAATCACTTTTTCAAGCCGCTGCTTTATTATGTATTCGAAAATTTTGCTTAGTACTGGAAGTAGTGTAATTGGTCTGTAGTTGCTCGGTTGTGTATTGTCGAGTCCATTTTTGGGTTTAGGGATTATTAAGCCGTTCTTCCATGTTTCTGGGATTCTGCCATTTGTGATGCAGTTGTTCAATTCAGTTAGGATCAGTTTGTGTGTTTCTTGGGTTAAGCTTTTCAAGAGTTTTGCCTTAATTTTATCCCCTCCCGGTGCAGTGTATTTGACATGCGCTAGGGCTACATCGTCCTCTGTGTCTGTGATCAGTTTGCGGGTTGTTATGAATTTTACTTCCAACTATAATTATTTTATCTCGGGCGTGAGTTAGAGCAAGAGCTAGTACTTTGCGGCTAGTGAACAATTTTTGGAACGCTCAATGGACAATACAAAATTACGCACACTCAAATTCAACTGCACAACTAATGTATTTAAAGAAGTTAACAATTTTGCTTAGATAAAGAAAGATAAAAAAATATAAATTTACTTAGAGTGTATCACTCGGTATTTTTGGTAGCACCCTTAATCTATGGATACCTTAACTTCAATCAATCCTGGATGGTGAAGGGGAAGGACCCTGAGGGGGACCTGCTGGAGTGATCACTTCAGTCAGTGGCCTCGCAGGTCTTCCAATGGGGATCGGTCGTAATCATAAATAAAAAAAAAATCCACAGTAAAGGGGTACCAAAATAAATAAGGAAATCACTCAGGTCCGACTGTGAATCGCAATTAAAGTAAAAAAAAAAAAAACCAAAATGAACTGAATGCAGTCGAACTTGAATGTTTCAGCACAAGCAGTTAACTATAAAACGTTATTAATTCCAATTATAAAAAAAATACTGTCATAAAAAAACTGATAAAAAAAACAAAAGTCTTCACCAAAAGTTGGGCGCCAGCATGCTTCCAAGTAGCATACAACTTCTACCCAAAATAGAAAACACCAGAACCAGCCTCCACGTCAAAAATCCAACGGTCCCGCTGAGGTTCCCCAAAAGAGCTGGTTTTGAATTGCTCCACGGATCTCGGATCAATTCCACGTGGTCATAGCGGCCATCATGGATTCGTCTATCTGGTTCTTGGGTCTCAAAATTTCAACTCGCCGATTAGATGATTACTTTTCCCAGTGGAAAGAAAGGCCTCTTGCAATCCATCAATCCATCAATGCCACCATCAATGAATTTCTTGATTCTAAACTTTTTCAAAAAAACCGACCATGCGGTAGCGCTGAACACAATGAAAATCTCAAAGCCCGACCGTGCGGAACAAACTCAAAAATCGACCTGCCGATCTGATCGTCACGGCCTAATTTAATCTTCAACCACCAAAAATCTACCGTTACACCAGTAGAAGTTTTTCCTCCCCCCAACCTTCCGTTGGCGCAGGAATCAAAAATCACCAAATTCATTGGCCCTAACGGACACGTGATTCCGCAATCTACCAAACATTTCTTTCACCTGCGATAAGAATCGAAACTGCGATAAGAATCGCCAAATTTGCTAGATTCGGATTTTACAGCCAAAATTTAACTCTATGATGAAAAAACCAAAACAGATATGCTTGGCAAATTACTTGCACACGCATACCGAGGTCGAAAACAAATTAACAGGTTTACGGCAAAATATTTGCACGTAACAAGGTGTAGTCCGGTGAGCTGTTAAAATAGTTCAAGTACCAGTCGTTGCCCAAGTTCCAGTTGTCATTGTCGAAGTTAGGGTTTGTCGATATGCTGAAGGCCCTTTGATAGTGTCTGGCGAACGCGTCCGCTTTCTCTTTGTCTGTGTAACGTTCTAATCCGTTTTCGTCAATTGTGTCAGTAGTGCCAGTATTCCTGTATTGCGCCAGTTTCTTAATTTTTCGCCAGTATGTTTTGCCTTTGTCCTTCTGTATTTCTTTACATGTTTCTAGCCATTTGTCTTGTCGGTATCGTCCAATCAAAGTTTTAATGCTTCTGTTAAGTTGGTTCAGTGTCTTTTTTAGGTCGTTATTTTGAGTGTTTGTATATAGTCTGTACAGTTCTCTCTTATGTTTTATTAGTCTCAGTATGTATTTGGGCAGTGAATGTCGGTAGAAAGCATTTTTTATTTCCGGGCTAAATTTTCGTATGGCTAGTGTAAGTTGTTGTTGTATGGTTTCTATTGAAATGGGCTGTGCTTGTGATTGAATGTAGTCATGTATATGTTGTTTCACTTTGTCTATGTCAGTCTTTGTTAGGTTTAAGTTTTTCTCTATAGGAGGTGTATTGGAGGTAGATTGCGTATGTTGTAAGTCTATGTTAAACGTAATAGCCCGGTGGTCGGATCCAAGTTCGTTGGTTAAGTTTATGTTGTTGATGGTGTTTGTTAAGTTTCTTGTGTGCAGTAGAACGTCTGGTGTTGAATCTGGGTTTGCGGGCATCAGAAAAGTTGGTGGGGTGTGCTGTTTTATAAAGTCGGAATTTTGTAAAAATGTTTTAAGTTGTTTCGTTTTGTTTCTGTTCAAGTTAAAGTCGCCTTATAATTATTGCATATTTATAGATGCTTGCCTTGGTCAGTATGTTTTGTTCTAGGTTGGAGTGTGGGTGTATGTATGTCAGAAATATGTGTATCAGGTCGTTTAAGTAGGGTATGGTGAAATGTAGGCAGTCGTTCAAAGGGTCGTTGAGGAAAGGAGGATTTGCTCTTCCAAGTTTAAATGTTGGTTTTAGGAGAGCTGCGACCCCGCCCCTGGCATGATTGATGGTATTTCCATGCCTATAGATATACTGCCAATTTCTGTACGTTGGTGTCTGTCCTAGTTTGGTTTTAATCTCTACAAATATGCAGCAGTCTGTGTCGTTTTGTTCTATGTAATTGTAAATAAGTGGTTTTTTGCTGTTAAGTCCGTTGATGTTGGCGTAAAGTAGTCTCATGTTGAACGGTCAATGTTAGTGATTGTTTGTTTTAGTTGTTCATGGGGTTCTCTCGAGGTGTTTTGGTTAGGTAGGAGCATGTCGAACATCAATACATACATATGGTTACCATAGAAGACGACCGAGGTGTCAATGTCAAAATCTTCTATAAATTGTGTTCGCATTTTTTTAAGCAGATCTTCTCTGTTAGTGTTGGTAGACTTGTTAATTTGATGTTCGTATTTGTTTAGTATGAGGTCGTGAGTTGTTATTGGTGAGTGTATTCTGTTACCTTTAGTTATCGCATCCGACACCTCAGACGTCCTCCTGTTCAGACAATTAATTTTTACATTGGGGATACCACTGATAGGTGCTGTTGGTCTCTTCGGGCACTTTACGCTCCATGCCGCATGTTCGTCCGAGTTGCAGGCAGCGCACTTGACGTGAAGTGGAGAACTGCAACTAAATGTTGAGTGAGGGCCAAGGCACTTGTTGCACTTCGCAGGCGCTTTGCAGGATTGGGTTCGATGTTGAAAAGAGTTGCATTTGGTGCATGGAGCAGGAATCGGAGCTGGAGGTTTACTCTCGACAATCAGGAACACGCGCCCATGGAAGTGCACTGCGCGGTCGCTCATTAGCTTTTCGTATGTCGCCAGGTCGCCCGTTATCAGCCTCATCAACAAGGTGGGACTGTTTCTCGCTCTGGATATTATTCGTTTGCAGAATCTGATAATCAGACCTGACTTTTCCAAGTGTTTCAGGAACATTTCGTCCGTGATTTCAAGGTCCACTCCAGTAGCAACCACTGAATATGTGGCTGTAATATGGTGGTTCGATCTTTGTTGTCGGGTTGGTGGGAAGTTAGCATTTTTTTGTAGTTTGAATGTTGTTATAATATTTTTTTGTATTAGTTGTTGTAAAATCTGTGTTGCTTTGTCATCATTGTCTGGAGTCTATGTTTCGCCTAACTCGGCGTTGGATCGATAGGCACCGCAAGTCAGTCATAAATCCTTTAAAATCTATCGCTAATGTCTGCCGTTTGTTGTGGTTGACTGGCATAAGCGTAACATAGAGAAAATTCTGATAAATTATATTCAATGTAATAATACGCTTGATTACTTTGGCGACTCTTTTCCTTATAGTCTTTACAGGCTTTGAAACCCTGATTTTAATGTAACAATATAGGTACTGTTTAAAACGCATAAAATTTTCATGCACAGGTTTTGAAGGAATTTAGAGTTGGGAGGAATTGATAAATTTTATGTTTAACAACTTTTGACACCCACAAACAGCTTTAATCCCGCAGAAATCCAATTATTTTAGGGAATACCGACAAATGTTTACAAACCTCAGCTGTCATTCGTAGTACAAGTAGTAAAGCAACGTTGTCGCGTCTTAGATATCGTATTTATATGGATCTTATAAACTGTAACGACTTGCCTCAAATTATGTAAAACTAATGACTGTCAGATACCTACATAAATGTAAAACTATTGAATGCCAGTTATATTATTAGTGTTGAATACTATAAAAGTAAATTTTTAACACTGATATTTATATTTTTATATTGTTAATCTTAGCACTATGTTATTTTTATATTAGTTGTCGTTGCATAAATCTAATTCAACAGTTACGAGCTACGAGACTAAACGCCTGTATGTCACTTTGACTGTTGAAAAAGACAATAAAAAAAAAGACGAGCAAAGAGAAAACAGCAAAAAAAGGAAGCAGAACAGAAGGCAGAGAAGACAGAATAAGAATTTACATTTTTAAGTTATTGACAATTATCCTACATTAGCTAAAAGGCACAAAAATCGATAACGACTAGCAAACGGGGAAATTAGTTCAATGCAATTGAATTAATTTAAACAAATAAATCAGGTTCTCTCACCTTTCAAATATAAATTTTGCGCATTCATTTCTGAAAAGTTTACCGTATATTAATGTTGACATCTAGTAAATTATTGCATGTCAAATAATTATCCACTAAAATATACCACTGTCACTACGTTATTGTCCATCCATTTCACCAGGATAATTCCATCCTCGTAGTATCCTTTAAGTATTGATACTTAAAACTATGTCTCCCCGTTTCTTAGCTTTGACAATCTGACTCCTCTGTGGTAATTTGTAATTTTTTGGTACTCTGTTTTCTCTCATCGTTCCCGTGCCGTCGTAACCTTTTTGTCTTAGGTTAAGAAGTAAACTAAAATTTGTAAAAATATTGTCAAAATAGAATTTAAAAGAAAGCGTCTTCATGTCCTCGGGAAACTCATCAATGAAGCACCACATTTTCCAAATTGGTTTTCATAAACGGTGTTTGCTCTTGGATTTTTTCTCTGGTACATATCAAAATTGACCAAGTTACCTGTGGCGGAATTGATATAACACATTTTATACTCAAACCTTATTGGCTTGCTTCGGGTAAACTGTTTGCACGAGTGCTTTCCAAAATATTTAATCATTGATTCGTCATAGTCCATTTCTTGTTCGGGAATCCAATTTTCAATAAATTTAGATTTTAGCAAATCCATTAACGGTCGTAACGTCTACATTTTTTCATGAAGGTTAGGCTGCAAATTATCAGCACAGTGCCCCCTTATCAGCACATATCTTGTAATTTGGCGAAATCTGTCCCTTCTCATAGACTCACTTACCGTAGAGTTCTTCATGTCCAACTTAGAATCTCAGTAGAAATTTTGTCCTGGCAACTCATTATAGCCTGTAATAATTAAAATTCCTACTGCATATTTTATTTCTTCTTTGGATATAATTGGATTTGATTCATTACAGAAAAGAGCATCTTTATTGGACTGTTCGACAAGCAATCCTATTACGTCTTCATCTAAAAATTCTTCAAATATGTTCAAATAACTCATATTTTCATATTTGCTATAATCAGGCTCAGGAAATGATTTTGTATTTTCGTCCAAGTCGCCCTTGATCTATGTTATCTTGTCCACTCCTGGACGCAGAAACACATCATTTGGGTCGGAGCCGTAAAATGGACGCACTAAAATTTCGTCTGGTTCGGCTTCATCAACAGTAACTTTGCCCCGAAGCACTAATTCAGCTTTCGGCAAGAATTGTCCGCAGCAAAGATTATCAAAAAATCCGCCACCATTTTCCTCGCCCGAATCTTCATCGGTCAATATGTTTGCGTCAGGAGGCTCAATATATATTTCGCGCACATCACATACTCTTCTTTAGTTTCTTCATCTTTATCTTGAATACACCGACAAGGGGATTGTCATCTGAATCTGTGTCAGCTCCTGGATATGATTTTACTGACTTACAACTATTTCGGTATCTTTTGTTCACAAGTATGAAGTCGCTCTGCTTTCTAAATACATAATTTGCCCTGTCGCGAGGTGATTTCCAGGTATATAACCTCCGAGCTGGGAGTTTGAACCATGTGTTCCATGGTGTTGAACCATTATAATAAATTCTAGCTCTTCTGCAAATAAACCAAGCAAGTCTCCTCTATCGTTCCTCCCCCCAGGCCCATATGGTCCTATGATATCTCCTATCCGTCCCTTTCCAATCTTTGCGTTAAAGTCTCCCATAATCATTGTTAGCTCTTGTTTGGTTTCCTTCAATATGTTTGAAATTGGGGAATAGAATTCTTGTTCTTCCTCATCACAGTGTTTTAATCACAGTGTGATTTTAACTGAAATAACAAAATTCTTTCAGATACTCGAACTGATAGATAGATGGATAGATTAAAATTTATTAAACATTCACATTAGTAAACTCACTAACAAAGTTAAAAACATAAGTCAACTCCCATGCCTGGCCAGATGTCCGGCCCGTTGCTCTCTTTGTCCATGATCTAAATACGCGCGCTAAGTCGTCCATTACCTGGGCAGTGCCCTAACATGGACATTCGCGAGCTAGCCTTACGCACGACAACGCCAGGATATAGTCTTGAAGTAGCGGTTTTGGTTTTATTCGAAGAGCATTCATTAAGGAAAAAAGGTCTTCTTGAAGGGAAGCCAAAAAAACCCTTTTGCTTAAACCTTTAAGTTTGATACTGTCAGCCGTGGAGTTAACCGCCGGCAGTTTCAACTAGATGACCAAATCCATCCGCCCCCGCCCCGATCGGTGCAAGGACCAGCCAACACCAACCAGAACGAGGCAGGACGAACCCGTCAAGTCACGTTATGTTGGATTTGTGCGTTTCCAGCCTGCTAGAAACAACTGTCTGCATTTGGCAGGCAATGTTTGTTTGTCGTCACGTACTGTCAGGGACAAAATCCTCATAAAATATGGGAAGTCGCTTATCCAGGGGACGATGGGTTGGGCGATCGTTTGCTCTAACTTGGGTGATATTTCGCGTAAGGACTGAGCCTTGCACTCCGCTATGATAAAAATTTTCAGCGATGGTATCTATATAGTCGGCTATATAGGCCATCCCTGTAGCTTCGTGCATTTCGGTTATTCTGGTGTATCTGTCAGCCGATAGGACGCCTCTCAGGAACCTATTTTGGGACCTTTGAACACGCCGTCTCGTGGAATCACAGAGTCCTGTATCGGCCTTATGGTAGAGGTGTAGACCTGAAGTTTGTTTTGAGGTGACAGACATGAATTTGGCGCCAGAAGAGAGTACAACTGAACCTCTTCGGGCCATGAAAGTCTTTTGTCCTGCATAGTCAACATGCTTGTTGAAATGTTCCATGTTCCACCACCGAATCATGACCACTGTCATTACCACGGCAAAGACAATGCAAAACTACAAAGGCCTCTTCTCAGAGCCAACTTTGACTATAATCAGCATTAATATCGAGGGAATCACGAAAAACATGCAACAACAAATTGCGACATACTGTGTATCCAGGAAACACACAGAGATGAAAATTCGAACAGACCGGACGTTACTGGAAAGAACCAAAGCATTGAAACCCCCCATAATAAATATGGAAGTGCAATTTTCACTAAGCCCTCCCTTGCTATTTCATCGGTAGCAAAAAATGTCCAGGACGATATTGAAACTCTCACGATAGAAATTGGAAAACATACAGTCACTTCTGTATACAAACCACCAGGAAAAGAATACAGATTTTCCCATATAAACAACTTTCAGACACAAAACACAAAATTCGTTATTGGCGATTTTAACCGTCATCATATTACGTGGAGAAATGACCACAATGATTCAAATGGAGATCTTGTGGAACAATGGGCTGAGTCAAACGGCCTATTACTGATTCACGACCCCAAACTACCTTGCTCCTTTAATAGCAAGATATGGAAACGAGGCTAAAACCCGGACCTTTGTTTCGCCTCTGGCAACATTGAGCAACGGTGTACAAAGGTTGACTACAATGCTATACCAAAGACACAACATCGCCCCAATGGTATAAACATTTACAACACTATGAAAACACCAAGAATCCCATTTAGAAGACGCTTTAACTTTAAAAAGGCAAATTGGAATGCTTTCACAAAAACCCTCGACAATGAAATGCATACAATCGAACCTACTCCAAACAACTACGATGTTTTTGTGGACTTGGTCAAGTGCGTATCCAAAAAACACATCCCTAGAGGTTGTAGGCAGCAGTATATACCCGGAGTAGCAAACGACATTAAAAGCCTAATGGAACGATATAACAAGCTATATGAAGATGATATATATGATATGATATCATCGAATGTGGCTCAGCACTGTTAACCGAACTGAGCAAAGCAAGGCAAACAAAGTGGCTGGAAACTCTGGAGAAAATGGACATGATACATAGTAGTAAGATGACCTGGAACACAATCAGGAAACTTAGCGGCCACCCCCTAGCACCGAAACAAAGAACCAAAGTTACACCAAACCAAGTAGCCCAACAGCTACTACTAAATGGGAAAACACAACAAAAAACAAGCAAAGAGAACCTAATCGGAGACGCTGGCAACGAAACTAACCTGCTGGGTGAGGGTTTTACTATACAAGAACTTAACCAAGCAATAAACACTAAAAAAAGTCTCCAGGGGTAGACGGTATGTTTACGGAACAGGTCAAACATTTTGGAAGGAAAACTAAAACCTGGCTACTGGCCTGTAACAACTGCTTAAAATCATACACAAACCCCAAAATGTGGCGAAGAGCATAGTTAATTGCTATACTCAAACCTGGGAAAAACCCCGACCAACCAAATAGCTACCGCCCAATATCACTGCTATGCCATCTCTTTAAACTCTACGAACGGCTAATCCTCCAGAAAATTCAGAAACACATAGACCCTCTGTTAATACCCCAACAGGCAGGCTTCAGACCTGGAAAATCATGCACTGGTCAGGTACTAAATCTCACAGAACACATAGAGGAGGGATTCCAAAATAACAGGAGCTGTGTTCATCGATCTCACAGCCGCCTACGATACAATAAATCATAAAACCCTGCTTATCAAAGTCTACAAAACGACAAAAGACTACAAACTAACGAAAGCAGTTAAATCAATACTCCAAAACAGAAGGTTCTAAGTGGAACTTCAAAATAAAAAAAGCCGCTGGAGAACCCAAAGAAACGGTCTCTCACAAGGAAGTGTTCTGGCGCCCCACTCTATTTAATATATACACCAATGACCTGCCCATGATAGAAAACGCCAAACAAAGTGTATGCTGACGATCTAGTTGTCACAGTTCAAAGTCAAACATTCGGGGAGATAGAGGTAAGGCTGGAAGACGCAAAGGAAGTGTTTCGTGTAACGATGTGGACTGTATTATTTAGATACTTGATTTTTTTGCATTAAACTAATTTATTGTCAAGGAATACAGAGCTTCTATTTTCTTTGCGCACGTGTTAGTTAGTGCTGCTCGAACATCTCTCTCGTCTGCGTCTTCTTCCCCGCCGGTTCCAATTCCGCGGTTGACAGGTGTTCCTTTTTCGCCTCAACATGCCCCCGGCCTTGAAAGTCTCCACTTTCAACTGACACTGGTAGTGGACACAGTCGGACTACTGCTCGCTTAAGGACTCCATCCATCGTCTTTACCAGCGCCACTCTGCCTACACCATCTGCTCCAAAAATCATCTCCAGCACTCGTCGTAGTCTCCATTTGAGAGGTGGTAGGTTCGAGTCACGAACCAGAACCAACTGACCAGGATGCAAAGAACCAGAGTTTGACCTCCATTTGGTCTTACGTTGCAACTCCAAGATGTATTCCCGGCTCCGTCGTTCCCAGAACATTTGGTACAACTTGCTTAATTGTTTAAAGTTGTCAAGGCGGTTGTCCGGTGTCCGAATAAAACATTGTTCCGGGATGTGGTCTATTGCTCGTCCGATCAGGAAGTCAGCCGGTGTGAGGGGTGTCATATCATCAGGGTCTTGGGATAGTGGGGATATTGGCCGTGAATTGGCGATTGCTTCAATTCGAATAATTAAAGATTGAAAATCTAATATAAATAACGTGCGAGAGCCTAAAGTGCGTTTTAGGTGATATTTTATTGTCTTTACCCCAGCCTCCCAGATTCCACCAAAGTGTGGGGACTTTGGAGGTATAAAATGCCATCTTATACCATTATTTGCAGCCGATTCCGCAATTTCAGCACCATTTGAGTTAAGAAAGTCAAACATTGCACGCAAATCCTTGTTGGCTTTAACAAAGTTAGAGGCGTTATAGGAGTATATCTGACTAGGCCTACCACGACGATTGATAAACCTAGTAAGAGCTTGTAAAAAATCTTCTGTTGTTAAAGAAGTTACAATTTCTAAGTGTATTGCGCGAGTAACTAAAAATATGAACAGACATATCCAGGATTTCAAGAATTTTGGATCTCGTCCACGACGATCCCTAGTATCAAACGGACCGGCATAATCGATACCGACTGTGGTAAAAGGTAAGGCTGGTTGTGTACGGACCGCTGGGAGATCTCCCATGATCGGCTCTATCCTTTGATTTCGAAATCTAGCACAGATCACACAATCATGGCAAATCTTACGTGCAAAACTACGACCGGACGTAGGCCAATAGGTTTCACGTATATGGGCTAAAAGAAGTTGCGGTGCTGCGTGCAACAACTGTTTATGCTCGAATTCAAACAACAATTTACATAAATAGTGAGTATGTGAAATTAAAATAGGATGTTTTGTAGCATATGTTAACTGAGAGTGTCTTAACCGACCACCAACTCTCATTATTCCTTTAGTATCAAGAAATGGAGACAAATCTAATATACGACTTTTCCTGAGTAAAGGTTTTCCTTGTTCAAGTAATTGGTATTCTTCAAAAAATGACTGTTTTTGAGAATATACAATAATCCTTTCATATGCCCGATTAATTTCCGATACGGTTAAATTTCGTGTTCTTTGATTAACATTTTCTTTTCGAGTGATATTGACAAATCGATACATGAAGGCAACAGTACGTTTTAGTGTGGTAAGGCTTGAAAATCGTTCAAACGGAAAATCGATATTTGGTACTGGAAGAACCAACATACAATTTTTGACTTCCGGTAAGTCGACTGGAGGTGTAATCATATCTGGCCATTGACCTTGTTCTTCAGTAAGCCATGTTGGGCCATTCCACCATAGCTTATTCAAAATTAACTTGCCCGGACGCGATCCACGTGAAACTACATCCGCGGGGTTATTATCAGTAGGAACGTGTCTCCATTGACAACCCTTTGTCGAATTCTGGATTTCGACCACACGATGACTAACAAAAGGTTTTAATGTATTTGAAGTAGTACGAAGCCATCCTAAGACAATTGTTGAATCTGTTCAACAGTAAATGTTTTCAAATGATAAATCACATGTCTAGTTAAATTTAGTTATTAACGCCGCTAAAACCACTGCAGCACTGAGCTCCAATCTGGGCATGGTCAATGGCTTTAGAGGAGCTACTTTCGATTTTGCACAAACTAACTGACATTCTCTATGACCGTCAGCATTTTCTGATACCAAATAAAGACATGCTCCGTAACTCTTCTCACAAGCATCGGAAAATCCATGCAAGCTTAATGATATTGGGTTTTTACACTTAATTTTCCTCGATATTTTTAACGTCAGTAATTCGCTTAATTCATTGTACAAAGAGAGCCATTCCTGCGCCAAATTATCAGGAACGGGTTGATCCCAAGTTAACTTTTCCAACCATAATTTTTGAAGAAGTACCTTAGCCAATATTATGCAAGGACTAATCAAACCTAATGGATCAAATATGGTGGCTATGTCCGACAATAAGATGCGTTTCGTAATATTTTTTCGTAAATTTGGTGTTGCAATTTTGTATACTAGCGAATCAGATTGACACAACCACAAAAGACCTAATGTTTTTGTAGCAGCGTTATCGCTCATTGAAAAATCTATGAAATTATCATCATCAACTGTGTTTAGCTCCTTCAAAATGCTAGGATTGTTAGATTTCCATTTTCGTAACTCAAAGCCTCGTTTTAAGAAATAGTCCGTAATGTTCTTACAAAATTTCGCTGCACTTTCTTCTGAATCCGTAACTGTCAAAAGATCATCCATGTACATATCATTTTCTATTATTTTTGCTACTTGCGGATCGTTTTGCCTAACCTCATTTGCAATCTCTTTCAAACACCGAACAGCTAAAAAAGGGGCAGCAGTTGTCCCGTACGTTACGGTATTCAACTGATATGTCTTCAATGGCTCATCTGGACCACTTCGCCACAGGATTTTTTGAAATTTGCGATCGGTTTTATTTATCAAAATCTGTCGGTACATCATTTTGATGTCACTCGATATTACTATGGACTTCGTCCTGAATCGTAAAATGATATTAAAAAGATCTGGTTGAATCTTAGCTCCAGCCATTTGTAATTCATTTAATGAAATACCTGTAGAAGTATGTGATGAGGCATTAAAAACTACTCTGAGTTTTGTTGTAGAGCTGGATTCCCGTAACACCCCGTGGTGTGGCATGTAATACTCTACCGCTTCTCTGTTGGGTTCAATTTCCGTCATGTGACCCAACTTTTCGTAATTTTCCATGAATTGACAGTACAATTTCTGGAACTCACTGTTCTTGCTTAGTTTTCGTTCCAAATTTACAAAACGCTTTACTGCTATATCGCGTGATTCCCCTAACTTTTCTGGTGAGGACTTAAACGGAATTGAAACAATAAATCGACCGTCTTGTTCAGATATTTTCACATTTGCCCTAAAATCATTTTCACATAATAACTCTTCACCCGACAAGGTACAACTATTGTTGTCAATTTCTTCAACTTCCCAAAATTTCCTAAGTTGATTGTCGATTTCTAAAGTTTGCCCAAAATTGCAGGTAGATGTACCACTGGACTTTTGATACGAAAAATCCATAGGACCTACCACAATCCATCCTAAACGTGTTTCTCGTAGAATTGGTTTACCGGGACCAATACTTCGCTGTCGATTGCCCAAAAGCAACCAAAAATGATTTCCCCCTATTAAAATGTCAATTGAGCCTGGTACATTGTAATTAGGGTCAGCTAAAGTAATATCAGTCGGAATACTCAAACTTCTAGTGTCTATTGACCTCTGAGGCAATGATCCTGTGATTTGATCGATGGCAAAACAAGACAATTGAAGTGAGTAAGATCCATTTAACGAAAGCAAACGAATATTACATTTGTTATGCGCGTAAGACAACTTGTTATTGATACCCGTAACAAGTAAATTCGTTGATTCCATTTGCAAATTGTGTCGCTCGCAAAATGAGCTTGTGATAAAGTTCGACTCGGATCCGCAATCTAAAAAGACTCGAGCTTTGACATGAACTCCATCATTGTCCACAACGTAAACTTGCGCCGTTGGAAGAATTGAACCATTCGAAGAACAAAGGTTACAATTAGACGCTTCAATTTCAGATTTGTTTCTTGTATTAGCCTGACGATTACTAGTTCTATGAAACTCAGGATTGTGAAGTATCGTATTATGTTTTCCTTGACAAAGTTTACAACCCGACCATCTACAAGCTTTTGCGTTATGACCGCGGCGTAAACAGTTACAACATAATCGCAATTTTTCCGCATTCGACTTTCTATCTGTAATACTCAATGCAAGAAACTGCGCACACGAATATAAATAGTGATTACCTTTGCATAGAAAACATTCCAGTTCTTTTTTGGTCTCAGTCGGTTCTTCGTTTGTAACCCCTAGTAGCCCACGAGTCTCCCGCCGTGAATTAAAAACAACCTTTTTTTCGCGTTTATCGAAATTATGTTCCAGTGTCTCTAAAACATTTGCTCGTTCACTTAAAAATGTCTTAAATTCATCTAATGAAACCGTTTCAAACTTAGCCCGATGACGTTCCCATTCACGTGCTGTATAAATGCTTAATTTGTTCATCATAATGTAAATAATCAATGTATCCCACTTTTCTGTAGGCTCACCAAGTTTTTCCAAACTACTCAAATGTTTTGAAACATTGTCACAAAGATTTCTCAATTTTGGGGCTGTATCTGTCATTATACTTTCTGCATTGAATATTGCTTTGAGATGATTCTGCACAAGCAGTCGTTTGTTATTAAAACGTTGACATAAAACTTTCCACGCCGTATGATAAGTGTCTGCTGTAAAGTCCAATGATTGTATGACCTGCGCTGCTGTACCTATCAAAGATGCCCTCAAATAATGATATTTCTGGATGTCACTAATATATTCATTATTATGAATCAGAGATTCAAATATGTCGCGAAACTCTAACCAATTATAATATTCCCCTTCGAACTTAGGAATTTTTATTTCCGGTGGCTTAACACTTTCCAGCTTGGCTGACTGCGAAGAACTTTTCGATATTTGCGACTGTGCATCATCGTCATTTAAACCACTTTTTTTGTTCCTTGATAAATCCTCGATTGTTAATTTAGCATTCGTCAATAGTGTATAATACCTCGATTCAAATTCTACGCGTTCAACACTGGTCTCCGTCTCATTTATGAATTCTATCTCGTTTTGAATTTCATCAAACTGATCCAAAATTCCTGCAAACCTCCCCATGCGCTGTTCTAACTGAACCGCCATTGCTCTTTCACTCTGAGGATCTAACGTCGTATTTGCCGCAATCGACTGTCCAACTGAATTCAAATGTTTTTCAAAAAGTGTAATCTTTGATTTTAAAACGCCTCGTCGCTTTGTTAATTCGCACAACTTTTCTGTTTCCATGATTGAACACGTATTTACTTAAATAAAACTTTATTTACTTCGTTTAAAGGTATATATGATTATATTATTTTTGATTCCTAATAATACAATAACCAATTACGCATGCAATTCCAAAATAGGCACAAGTAGGCTTTCGCTGCTACCCGATAAAATATCACCTTAAACGGAAATAATCGTATTCTTCGAATTGTTACAGTCGCTCAATTTAACCCAATGACTTCAAAAGGATAAAATGAATAGGAAAACTCACCCGGCTCACTGTGTCGAACCTGCCTTTCTTGCTGCGATCCGCCAAGTGAATTTCGCCTGTTTTTACTTCTTCAATCGTATTTTTCACCGTGTTTTCCACTGCTTTGCTTACTAAATCCGGCTCTAAGGACCATGTTTCGTGTAACGATGTGGACTGTATTATTTAGACACTTGATTTTTTTGCATTAAACTAATTTATTGTCAAGGAATACAGAGCTTCTATTTTCTTTGCGCACGTGTTAGTTAGTGCTGCTCGAACATCTCTCTCGTCTGCGTCTTCTTCCCCGCCGGTTCCAATTCCGCGGTTGCCAGGTGTTCCTTTTTCGCCTCAACAGGAAGCTATGGCCAAATACTATCGAAAAAACTCGCTAAAACCGAACCCTTCAAAAACTCAAGTAAGTGCTTTCCATTTAAATACCCACAAGGCTCACAACAAACTAAACGTGTGGTGGGAGGGCAAAGACCTAGAATACGCTGAAACACCAAACTATCTGGGTGTAATCTTGGATAAAACACTAACCTACAAACAACACTGCCACAAAACCAAACAAAAAGTAGTTGCTAGAAATAGCCTTGTACAAAAACTAGCCGGTAGCAAATGGGGTGCAAAACCTCAAGTCTTGAGAACATCTGCGCAAGCCCTCTGTTTTTCAACTGCAGAATATGCCTGCCCAGTCTCTCTGGTGCAGATCAAGCCATGCAAAACAGGTCGATACCGCCTTTAACGAAACCTGTAGGATTATTACTGGCTGCATGAAACCAACACCAATCAATCAATTGTACAAAGCAGCGGGCTTCGCCGAACCAAGCGAAAAGAATGGGTATAGAACACGTAGAAAAATTTAAGCAAACCTTCGACGATCGCCATGTCCTTTATGGCCACGAACAAGAACGGAAAAGGCTCAAATCAAGGAAAAATTTTCTTCAGTGTGCCACCGTAGAACCTCCCGACAACTTCCCTATCAACGAAAGCCGTTGTGCAGGGTCAGATTTGGACTGGAAGACATGGATAACGCTAAACAGAATACGAACCGGCGTGGCACCCGTAAAAACAAACAAACTAAAGTGGAAAACTGAGGAAGACCAACAGTGCCTCTGTGAATGTGGGGATATACAAAACATGGGCCATCTGCTGGGATGCATATTATGTCCTGCAATGTGCTCCATCGATGAGATGTGGATTGCAAATGAAAATGCCATAGACGTAGTCCGGTACTGGGCAGCAAGACTTTGAATGGAATGATTTCGGACTCGAAAACGAAAAGAAAGAAGCTTGTTGAAATGAAGTCGGGCGTCTAGTTTGAATCCCAGTTATTTCACCTCTTTTACTGGCTTGATTGGAGTATTTTGGACCATGAGTGGCTATATGATTTTATTGTTAGTAAATTTGCGCGAAAAGATAATAAGTTTAGTCTTCCTGGGATTCACTTTAGGTTTCCATTTGTCGAAATACGGCGTCAATAAACTCAGGTGAAGTGCAATGCGAGATTTCGCATCCTGAGGATAGAAAGACGATGTGTAAATAGCCGTATCATCCGCGTATTGTGTTATTTTTGTAATGGGACGTTTTGGAATGTCTGTTGTATACAATGTATACAGCAACGGCGAAATCACTGTAGCCTGTGGTACTCCTGCCGCGATGCGTCTTTTGGCAGAAGTAGAATTCTCCACTTTCACCTGGACGGTACGGTGGTTTTTTAGGTAAGACGCTATAAGGGAAACTAGGTAGAATGACAGTGAATGTACGGCAAACAACTTATACAGCAGGCCTGTGTGCCAAACTGTGTCGAAGGTCCTTTCCATATCAAGAAGCAGCATTACCGTACTTTGAAACTTATTAAATGCTGCATAGGCATCCGCTGCGATCCTAGCAGTCTGCAGCGTTGTGTTATGTCTTGCTCGAAAGCCAAACTGCTCATCCGGGATTAAACTTCGAAGCTCGGCTGCTGCCTGTAGTCTCGATAGGATAACCTTCTCGGTTAATTTGCCGAGGGAGTTTAGGAGGGAAATTGTCCTATAAGAGGCGGGATCAGTCGGGTTTTTGCCCGGCTCTAAGATAGAAATTATTACAGCGTTTTTCCAGTCCTGTATGAAGAGCTGCAATTTAAGGACTGCGTTGACTATTTGTACTATTAGCACAATTGTTTTTCCTCGGTAAGTTTTTGAGGAGTAAATAAGGGATGCCATCTGGCCCGGGGGCTTTTCGGCTAAGGAGTCGTCGAAGACACGATTGTATCTCCGACGGGGTTGTTATATAGAATGCAAAATCGAGGGTGGTATAGGATATTTCCGTTAAGCGAAAATAGCGGTCTGCCTTGCTCGTAGCCTTTTCGTAGGCTTCTCGACAGTTTCCACAAAGAATTGTCACGGGGAGATAAGTTTCGCAATTTTTCCGCCCAGGTAAAATTCCTGTATGCGGAAATTTCGCTTTGGATGTCTCGTGCAAGCTCTGCTGCCCTTATGCGATCGGCAGATTGCCTAAATCGCTGCCAACCCTTCCTGATTCTATTTTTCGCCTTAATAAGGTCCAAAATTTCCTCAGGAAGGTTGTCACGCCGCGGTATGTTCGGAACTTTTTGGGACAAAGCTTGCTGTGTAGTTGTATATTTTTTGCCAGACCTTTTACTGCAAGCTCTAGAGCCTCGACAGTATCGATCTGGTTCGGAATACGGGTCAGGTCTTGTAGCCTCTTTCGATATTCGCGAAAATCGAAATCCTCGTAAGAATATCGAAAGTCGTTAGTTTGAGTGCGCTTTAAATCCCTAATGAGAGGAGAGAAGCTCTCCCGAGAGAGAGTGCCGCTAACCTATCCATCTGTGACAGTCCCTTTTTTTACATAAGGCATAATTTACAGTGTTGCCAACTGACTAACATTAAAATAATTACAAATGTGCACACACTGTGGCAAGGTAAGAAACATTGAACATCCCGCGCTCTTTGAAAGACTGCAGGATCTTTCAAAACATAGCATAAGTATTTAAAAATAACATAAGGATTAAGCAACAATCACTAACGTATAAACTATAGGATATTCCACTGAGTTGTTCACTGTTTTTTTCACGAACATTGTCTAAGGGTAGTAAACTAACTTTCACTAATGCTCTTTTAAGATTTCCGCCTTTAGTACGTACACTCACCACGCTAACTATACCATCGGCACCGGGGTGGATGTCTATAATGCGTCCTAAAGACCACAGGAGTGGAGGTACGTTGTCCTCATGGAGAACTACCAGAGGTCCGACATGTTTTGTGATTGACGTTGATACTGCCATTTTGAGCGCTGTTGAAGATGATGGAGGTAGTCAGTCTTCCATCGATTCCATATATCCCTTAGCAATTTTTGGCAATGTTTGAAGCGTGATAGCCGGCTGATGGGAGTATCAGTGTAATCCAGTTCAGGCACAACATTCAGAGCTTCTCCGATGAGAAAATGTCCGGGTGTAATTGCGTCAAGGTCAGAGGGATCGTTGGAGAGAGGAGTGAGAGGACGAGAATTTAATACAGCCTCCACCTTTGTTAATATTGTATAAAATTCCTCATAAGTTAAAGGGGTTGAGTTGAGAATTCTTTTTAAGTGATACTTAAGAGAACCTACCGCGGCCTCCCATAATCCACCAAAATGTGGAGATCGGGCAGGAATAAATCGCCAATCTATAAAATGCTCTCTCAGATACAAATTGAATTTACTGTCGCTCAAGATTTCAGAGACTTTTATAAGCTCGTTATTAGCACCAATAAACGTTTTACCGTTATCAGAGAATATAGTCTTACAAAGTCCGCGTCTCGATACAAACCGCTGTAGTGCATCAAGAAAACATAGGGTCGTCATTTCAGTAACAAGCTCTATGTGTACGCATTTTGGTGACATACAAACGAAAATACAGGCATAGCCCTTTATGATCTTCCGATTTCGATACTTTCCGTCCTTTATTTGAAAGGGTCCTGCATAGTCTACACCAACTTGGCTAAACGCTCTAGATGGGTTTACTCGAGACGGTGGAAGGGAGCCCATTTGTGTTGTTAGCTTGGAAGGCGATACTCTGAAGCATTTTATGCATTTTTTGAGATGCATTTTTACACTTTGTCTCCAATGAATTGGCCAAAAAGTTTTTCTAACAAAGGAAAGGGTTGCTTGAGGCCCAATATGTAGATTTAATTTATGTATATGTTCTATGAACAATTTTGTGAAAGAGTTGCGGTTTGGGAGCAACATAGGATGTTTGTGATTAAAATTTATCTTGGCATGAGTTAATCTTCCTCCAACTCTGAGGATGCCATTATGATCTAAAAATGAGTTAAAGGAGATAATTTTACTGCTTGATTTAACGGACTTTAAGGATTTTAAACTCTGAATTTCTTCTTGAAAATCTTCCCCTCGCACTAGTTTCACTAAAAATTCAGTGCTACTCTGCCTTTCATGAGAATTCAAAGTTTCACGTTGTTTAGAAATCGTAGGCAGTATGCAGTAACGTTGATTAATTTTGAATAATGTGAAAATCGGCCTATTAAGTCATAGAATGGTTTTTTGACGGAAGCTACAGTCAGAACTATATCAGAGCGCATTCGTTGTTCAGGAAGATCAGAAGTTACTCTGGCAAAATTGGAAATGTGATTGTTTTTGGGCCAATTATCAGAAGAATTTAACAAGAAGCTTGGTCCATTCCACCAAAGAGAAGATCGCTCAAAGTCCATTGGACTAATGCCTCTAGAGATTATGTCAGCTGGGTTGTCGTTGGAGGAAATGTGATACCAGTTATTATTATGAATAGAAGATAGTTGCTGAATTTCTGATCCTCTATTGGCGACAAATGTCTTCCAAGTAGACGGTTCTGAAGCTATCCAAGAAAGAACAATAGTGGAATCAGTGTAACAAAACATGTTTACTGTGAAATTAATTTTTAATGCAGCTGTGGAGTTTTTGAGCAGGTGGCTTAGTAAAGGTGCTCCAGCCAATTCAAGACGAGGGAAACTTATAGTTTTCAATGGAGCTACTCTTGACTTAGCACACAAAAGTCTCACTGATATGTTTCCCATGTTATCTTGGGATCGTATATAAAGGCAGGCGCCATAGGAATGCATTGAAGCATCTGAAAAACCGTGTATTTGCGTGGAAATCGGATTAGAGAGTACTACCTGTCTGGGTATTTTAATTATATGAATTTTTGTTATTTCATTGTAAAATAATATCCAATGCTTGTACAAGTGGGTCGGAATCGGATCGTACCAATCCAACTTGGATGCCCAAATTTTTTGAAGCAGGACCTTGGCTTGCACAATAAGAGGACCAAGAAGGCCTAAAGGATGAAATATACGGGAAATCGTGGAAAGAATGCTCCGCTTAGTTACATGATTGGGTTGGTTTAAAATTATGTTAGTATTTATTCGAAACAGTCAGATTTTGGATCGTAAGCCACACGTAACGTTTTTGTAGTCCCATCGTCAGTTATTATGTATTTTTGTTCACTCCCTGTTAAGCCGTTTAGAAGGCTGGGGTGGTTAGAAGAAAATTTTCTCAGTTCGAAACCATAATTTTGCAATATACTTGTTAATCTTTCCTTGAGCTCTAATACTTCAGAGATGGTTATCCCCCCAGTAAGCAGATCGCCCACATAGAAGTCGTCATCTAGAATTTGTGATTCTTTTGGAAGGTTTGTCTTAATATCGTGAGAAATTAGCTTTAAGCATCGCGTTGACAAATAACTTGCACTGGCTGTGCCATAAGTAACGGTGTTAAGTTGATAGATTTCAATTTCAGAGCTGGGATTATCACGCCAAACAATCCTTTGTAAGTCACGATATTCGGGACTGACTAAGACTTGTCTGTACATTTTGGCTATGTCACCAATGAGAATTACAGGATGTTTTCTGAACCGCATAAGAATGGAAAAAAGGTCATTTTGAATTGTAGGGCCTACTCGTAGAACGTCATTGAGAGAAATTCCGGAAATTATGAAACTTTAACGATATAATTCATTTTTAAAAAGTTTTTATTATTACAACGACAATTTATTTAGCTGCTTAATTCCACAACGTGGTTACAAAGAATGAGTTCTCATGCAAAACAGTCAAATGAGGTAAACACTTCTGCTGACTCGTGGAATGTTGGAATATGGTGGTTTCCTAGTATTGTAGTTGCAGCTAAAGCATTTCGGGTCGATAGCCAAAAGATTTTGACTCGGTTCCATTGGCTCGTCAATACGAGAATCAATAGAAATGTGCAGACGCCCACAATACCAAAGAAGGTGTATTCTTGTTGTTTTGACTTCTGGTTTAAAGTAACTGGTAAAAGTTGATTTGCTATTTCCTTCAAATGATAAATTTCATCTAGATTAATTTTGGAAATGTTTGGTGCGTCCAAGAACTTCGTAGTAATTGTTTGAGGCAGTGTGACATTCGACAATATAAATGGTTTTCCCTTTTGTATGTTGATGTTATTGATGAATTTCTTTTCATTAGTTGAATTTCGCAATTTTTCGGGATCTTGACAAGGGTTGATGTTTCAAGCAGGTGATACTGATCGGTACCACATTTGGATATTAACTTTGCAGGTTCTGTTAACCGTGCGAGGACCAATTCTTGCGTTACTTGTTCAACTATTGGCTCTACTAACTTAATGTTGAAGGTTGGGCAATTATGTATTGTCTTGCCTTTTAAAAGTTCATTGGTACAATCATCTTGTGGGTGAAACTCTTCGTTGCAGTAATATGTGTCTTCTATTTTTGAGCAAGGCTGACTGGTGTGCTGGTTTCTAACTTCTTCTTGTGCTAGGGAAGAGTATTGGGGAATGAATATAGTTCGATTTAGGATAATAGGGTATAGGTGAAGAAACATTAGATCTTCTGGCCTTAGTATACGTACGTGTATCGCAAAAATTATTTTCGTGTGAGAGAAACTAACCTGAGTTCCAAAAAATTGATAATACGAGAGTATATTTTGAAATTTTGGGATTGCTGCAACTTTGTACATGTTTTCTAAATATTTTAGCATAGCTGTTGCTATGCTAAAATGCAGCTTCTTCTTCCAAGCTAATGCAGCACATTTAGCTTGGAAAACATTATTGCATCCTCTAAATTATCCAAAAACATAATTAAGTTTTGACAATCTAGGTTTAATTTCGTTATTGACCCATGAAACCCGATAATTCTGAACATTGGATATCGTATGTTGCATTAGTTGCTGAAAGGTCCTTATACTTAATCTAAGTTTGTCCTGATTTTCGTTAAGGGTAGTTATGGTCTAATTGTAATGAGTGATTAAACCTTTGGATAGTGACATCTGAAGTTTTAGTTCATCGTTAACGCTTGTTTGACTACTCTCTAAAGTAGCAATTGCTTCATTGTAATGTTGGCCGTCTTCAGCGTCAAGTGTACCAAAAAGCCATTTATTAATTTGCCCTACTATATTCAAAAGGTCTCGTTTCTTTCGATTATTTGGTATTAAATTTTGAAGTTTACCTGATGCGATGTGAATTAAGTTGTCCGTTCTTATTAGTAAATGTTCTGATAACTGATGATATGATATACCGTTATTACCGTTATGTGACTTTAAGTAGCCTTTAAGTATTAGAAAATTGCTTTTTAAATTTTCCGTTTGCGTAATTATCTCAATTAAATCTATATAGTGTAGAAATGTATGTTTACTATAAACTAGCTTAGCATTACCTAGCTTAACCGGAAGTATTGGATTATTTAAGGGGTTTAGTTGTATTTCCGTTTCAATTGACCATTCGGTTTGAAGAACCAGGAACAGGACAATCGTGATTTTCCATTTGAGACCCATTTTCTTAGTTTCTCTGCAAATAATAGTGTAGCTTAGTTTTTGGTTTTCGAGCACAACTTTTGTGATAATCGTAATTTTGTGTTTGTAATTTAATATCGGTTTGCCCGATTAGTTGCATTTTATTAAATTTTGGTAAGTGTTTGCCGCGGTTTTTGGTTTTGATATAAGCGTGATTTTGTGACTCGAAATCTGGTGGTTCACATCTGTTTTCGTTCCGTTTAGTTATTATTGCACCTTTTGCTTCTTCATTCTTTTGCTTAATTTTTTCGTCTAACTTATTCGAATTTTCTTTATGCGATTGCACATAACTTGAAATAATTGCGTTATCGTTGAGATCAAACGGATTGATTGATTTAATGTGGCCAGTTATGATTTCAAAAGGAGTAAATTTTGTTACAGTATGAATAGAATTATTATAACCCAAAACTGCGCGCTTGATTAATTGATCAGTTGATAGTTCTTTATTTTCCTCTTTCAAGGATCTGTAGCTTTCTATGACTGACGCATGAAAGCGTTCAACAGGTGAATTTTAATTACTATTCTTCGCTGTTGTGTAATGTAAATCAATTTTATAGACTTTGCAAAAATCTTCTAAAGCTTTATTCTTAAATTCCGTTCCTTGATCTGTAGTTGTCTTCAATCACTTCAAATTATTCCTGGGTTTCAGTCAATTTTATTGTTTATCGATCAAAATGTTACAAATACGTTTCGGTGTCTTTCTTTATGTTATCTATGTTATGTTATCTTCAATGGTAAACCATCATGTGTAATAAAGGTGTATAGATTTTCGATAACTTCAATTCCGGTAATACTTTTAAGTGGGTATGCCTGCCCGTATCTGGAAAATTAATCTAAAACTGTGACATAAGTATCGTAATTCATTCTAAAAGTGTCGACATGTATATGTTCAAATGGTCTGGATGCTGTAGGAGTGAGATTGAACTTTACAATAGGTGGAATTCTGTCATATTTATTTTTCTGACAAATTTCACAATTATAATAATTTCACAATTAATTAATATTTTTTAATATATATTAATAATTTCACAATTATAATATAATTTCACAATTAATATCTTTGATTTAAACTCAATTTTACTTGCGCCTCCTCCTCTAGGAAATTTACAATGTAGTACACCATTTTTGTACGAGATGGCCACAATCTTTAAAGCTGAAGGAAAAGAAACCTGTATCTGCCCTTCCATAGGCTGGTCCCTTTGACCGTCCTTCATTACTGTTTTTTGTGCGCAGAGATTACCATGTTTGTGAAATCTCCCAAACTATTTAACCGTTCGTTATAATTATGGAAAAAAAGGAAACATACCGAAAGTCGGTCGCGTTCGAGAAGCCTTAGCAAGTGGCGCAGGTCAGTTTCCGAAGAAATTAAAGTGCTTAGCAGGCGACGGGCCCAAACTGAAGGGCAATGACGGAAAAGATGGCGGCGTTTGTCCATCTTGCACGTAGGAGCCCAAAGTACAAGCAGTACTGCCAGAACTTCCAGTACTCAAAATCATGGTATGATATATAGGGAGCAAGACTCCAGACCTAATCTCGAACAACCGATTAATAGTTTCTTCAGAAGGTAAGCGAAATCATTACTTTGATACAATGGCGACTCCAGGGGTGGACTATCGGGCTATATGTCATCGTGACGACTCTAAAACCCCTATTCACTTGAATGCGTTCGTTTGCCCATCATGAGATCCATGGTTCGATCCCTGACTTAGCCTTGAAATGTTTTCTTTTTCTTTTCACGCATCCACCTCGTAGAAAGCAATAATGGCAAACTACCACGAGTCTTGGCAAGCGTGTGGCACATGAAGAACCGTTTATAAATTTGTAAATTTATGTTAACGAAAGGTTTGAAAATCATATTAATTCCATCCAGAAGAACCTGAATGTTACCTACGTTCCGTTGATTTTGCCCGCCCCTAGATGAAAATCCTGGGTTCGCCACTGGTTGGATACCAGCAACACCCCCTGAGCTAGGATCACAGAAACAAAGGACATTTCGAATTGAGCATATTCCTTGGAGCCATTACGGGTTTAAGGCCATGCTGTCTGTAAGTCCTTACGGGTTTAAGGCAAGGCTATAAGTCCTTACGAGTTTAAGGCAATGGTGAAAGTCCTTACGAGTTTAAGGCCATGCTGCAAGCCCTTACGAGTCTAAGGGCATGCTGTGAGTCCTTACGAGTTTAAGGCCATGCATGCTGTAAGTCCTTACGGGTTTAAGGCCATGCCGTCTGTAAGTCCTTACGAGTTTAAGGCAAGGCTTTAAGTCCTTACGAGTTTAAGGCAATGGTGAAATTCCTTACAAGTTTAAGGCCATGCTGCAAGCCCTTACGAGTTTAAGGCCATGCATGCTGTAAGTCCTTACGAGTTTAAGGCCATGCTGTCTGTAAGTACTTACGAGTTTAAGGCAAGGCTATAAGTCCTTACGAGTTTAAGGCCATGCTGCAAGCCCTAACGAGTTTAAGGCAAGGCGGTAAGTTCTTACGATCTTACGAGTTTAAGGCGATGGTGAAAGTATTTTCGAGTTTAAGACCATGCGATTTGTAAATCCGTGTAAGTTTAATCAAATCAAAATATGCTTTATTGCCACAAGAAAATTTACAAATTTTATGGACAAAACGTGTAAAACAATATACTACAAAATATAGCACATCTAAGGACAATCAACAATGGTAAATAAAAAATAAAACATAACACAAAAAAGTCATCAAATCAAACAGACAAATTAAAATTAAGAAAAACAGGGGTGAGTGAAGTCAAGTTGCACCCTAAACCATAACAAGGAACTAGTCTGTTGACCCTGTTTATATTATTGCAAGCGGATCGTGATGATACCGATTTGGTAGGTATATACTAGTTGAGGTAAGTAGCATCGGAGAACTTGAAATTTTGCTTGCTGAACTTGAACCCAATCGATTCCGTTCCGCTTGCAACATGTGGTCCCGTTCAATAAATAATAAAGACAAATATGAAATTAGCGAATTGATGACCCCCAAAATTAAAATGTAACTACTATACAAATAATTATTCGTCCAATACATATAACGTAACTGCTCATGTGATGCCCAAACGGAAAAGTTTAATTTAGTAAGATTGAGAAGTGGTGAAATTTAGAAAAAGATCTTACGCCACATAAAAATCATTTACAGAATAAAAAGGTCTTTTTTGGAGGTATGCTTTTGTCCCATCCCGAAACTTTTGAGACGTAGGGAGAGATTTAAGATGCGATGGAAGATGATTGTACAATTTCTTGGCGTTGTAAATAATTGAGTTTTTTATTAATTCAGAGGAGGGAAAGGGAAGATATATATCTTGGCTTAAGTTTCTGGTCTGGTACCTATGTTGTGGCGCTTCTGGAAAGCTGACTCGGTGTTTGCGTATCAAGCAGACAGTCTCTAATATGAATAAAGCAGGAAGTGTGAGAATTTTATAGTTTTCAAAGTAGTACTTGCAATGAGCTCTACTTTTCAAGCCAAATAGATAGCGAATTGCTCGTTTCTGCAGTTTAAAAATACTTTGAAATTGCTGGGTGTTGCAGCAGCCCCAAAAAGGAAGGCCATAGCGGATGTGAGACTCAAATAGAGAGAAGTAAGCGAGTTTGGCGGAGAACACATTCAGCTCCCTCGAAACCGATCGAATTGCAAAACAAGCGGAAGATAGTTTTTTTGTTAAGGAGTCAATATGGGTAGACCATTTAAGGTTGGCATGAATGTTCAAGCCCAGAAATTTCACCGACTCAACGTATCTAATATTGATGTTATGAAGTAGCAAGGGCTCTAAAGCTCCTCTATAAGATAGGGCTACCGTCTTATTCACGTTAAAACCCAGCAAACTAGAGTCAGACCAACTCTTGATCGTGACGAGATCGTTGGAAACCTTAGAGTGAAGGGACACAGTATCAGAATCACTCCATGTTATACTTGTGTCGTCAGCAAAGAGGGTAATCTTGCCATTGATTTTTAAGTAAGTGATGTCGTTGAGAAATAGTAGGAAAAGAATAGGTCCAAGCACAGAACCCTGGGGAACTCCACTGGCAAAAGTTTACACTCAGAAACAGACCCGTTTGCTCTGACAAATTGTTGCCTATTGTCAAGATATGACTTGAACCAGTTATAAGAAATACCACGTATTCCATAAAAATCAAGCTTATCTAACAGAATGCTGTAGCTCTGGGGCGATTGCAATTTAGAGATGAGTAAACATCATGAAGCAAGGAAAATACTGCATCGTTGGTGCACTTGTTAGGCGAAAATCCGAACTGCTCTGGTGATAGTATGCCATTCTTGAAGATAAATGGCATAAGGCGATTTTGTAGTAAACTTTCAACTATTTTTCACAACACAGGGAGCATGGAAATTGTACGATAATTACATGAGATATCCCTTTCACCACCTTTATGAAGAGGAATAATGATTGCAGTTTTGAGGCATTCTGGAAAAACTCCGTGCATAAAGGAATCATTTCTTAGGTTTGTGAGAACATCCAGAGTTGAAAGTGGGAGGCTCAAGAATATTTTAACTGATAGATTATCCGTGCTACACGACGATTTACTTTTTATGCTGTGTATTACCTGTAGTAGTTCAACGCTGTTTACAGGGCTTAGGAAAAAAGTATAAGCGATCTTCTTAGAAGGAGGAAGGAACGAAAGCGGGTCGAAGTCAGGTAAAATACCTGAAGTAACACTTTTGCTGATGTTGATGAAATAATTGTTTAACTCATTTGGACTTGGCATACCTCCATTCACGGGATTGATTCTACCTCTGAGATCATTGACAATGGACGTTTTTGTGTTGACGTTTTTCGCATTTGTCAAACGATTTTGATAATATAGTCTCTTTGCTGACTTGATTACTCTTAGATAGATCCTTCTATAATTTGAAATGAATTCAAGAACTTGAGCTGACTCAGTAAACTTTTTTATATGCAAGAGAGAGCGCATATTTTTCGCAGAAGTGCCCAAACCTCCCGTAATCCAATGTTTATGGCGTTTAGGATTAATGGCCCTAAGCGGAAAGGCCTCATTGAAAGTACTTTTAATTTTATTCAAGAAATTTCTGAAGTGAGAATTTGGATCACCGAACACATCACCGGGACCAATTGGACGGAAGTTCCAAATCGTGCTTTGACAAAGATTGTGAAATAATGCAAAATTTGAAGATGAGAAGATTCTACCCAAACGGCGAGCTCTTCTCGAGGGCTTGAGAGATATATTGAATTTGGATATCACCGCTTCATGATGAGAGAGACCCGCGCTAGTCACTGTCGATTGAACATCAGACGGGGGGAAGTCAGACGCCACATAATCTATAGTCGACGTTGAATTGTTAGAAATTCTAGTCGGAGCAGTTGCATGCATAAAAATGTTCATTCATGTTCAGCCAATGTTCCGTAATCGTAACCAATTTTGGAAACCCTAACCCCTCCAAAAACAAGTGCAACTCATCCGTTTTGTTCCTCAATGAAGCAATATTGACAACAACCATGCTAAACCTGGCGTCAGGACTTGAGGAGTCTAGTCGCTCAAAACACGTCATTCTACCTAAAAAATTTTTTTCTTCGGAGAGCCACTGGAAAAGTAGTTGTGGTGACTTTCACTGTACTTATGAAGTTGCACCGTCCTCTCCGAAACAACATGTGATCTGTAGGTGCTCAGATCCGCCTCCACCTCCGCGCAGCCAACCCCATAAGCATTGTGAAAATCGTTGTATAAACTCTGCAAATCTTCTTTCCAGGTAAGGAAGCCTTCAGATGCTAGGAATACTTTGATGTTGGTAATAGTAAATCCTTCGTAGCAAACTGAGGCAGGTTGGTCATGTAGGTAGGAGAGGTACAATCTTATGGCCCTCATGATGGAAGGTTCTCTGAGCCTTGCCATTAGATACCGCTTCCCCGAGTCTTAGGAGCGATCAGAGGCCACCGTCATTCGAACAATCGGAGGAGTCAACGGGTCCAGAAAGCGAGCTGTCTTTCTAGGCATCCTCTCAGGCAGTTTGGCACTGCCAAAGTTGTTGGTCTTGCAAGCAGCAATAGCCTATTTATCAGAGGCTATCGTTATTACACTGCTTGCTCTATCACCATTTTCCGAGCAGGAGGCAGCCAATAGACCCTCCAAACCCGGACTGACGTTCACCCTTACACCGCTGGTGGGAAGCCGACAGTTCCCTACAACCCTCCGAGAAGCAGCGGACTCCGTTGACCACTCAATCCGAACTCCGCGAGGCCACATGCTGCCCCCCAACAATCTCTCTGCGGATTCTCTAGTTATGGTTCCCACTTTGAATATGGGTTCCTCGGAGTCATTGCCCTGGTTAAATAGGTGAAAGCATCGAACAAAATCCGACGATTTCAGAACCTTCTTCACATGGTGAACAACACTGGTGGTAGTAAATCCGACCTGGAGATGTCTCACGACCACATAATGCCATCTTCGGGTTTCGGCACAAGCTGAGGGGCCTGGATATCCTGGAGTCGATGAAATGTCAGGAGGCAACTCTGTTTGGGTGGATGAGGAGACGAGAGAAGTCGACTTAGTAGAGCACGACGTAGAAGTTGTTGAGACTTGTTTTCTTTGCCGATTGGAGTCAACAACCTTAGTAGTCAACCCCTTAACCATGGCGGCAACACTTGCGAGGCCATCCTTCAGCCTTCCATACCCACTCTGATCTCAGCGGATGAGGAGTCGTGGACTTGAATCCTGACGGACTCCTCAGTATTGCTGAGCAGCACTTGAGAGACATTAAATAGACTCTGCTCCATATCCCTCACTGATTTCAAGAGCATGTCTGGCTTACAGGTGGTGAATACCTTAGTCATTCCACGGATATCGTCCAACTTGCCCTCCAGAAGACTCCATCTTGACTCGATGCTCAACAGCATATCGTACATTTCAGAAATTGTTGGCACACTAGTCGATAGCTTGGACATCTGGTTTGCCAGAGAGTCAATGATACCTTGAGGTACCTAAGGTTTGGAGAATCGCAGAGCGCACAAAAAATCGGAGGTGGTTGTACTTCTCCAAAAGCAGGGTCTTGGTAGTCACCTTATCGAGGCCCGTACACTGCATGCAAAATCACCTGCGGCAGTCACCGCTGCATCGGACCTTGTTGTATTTGTCCTTGTCCGCAAATTCTTTGAGGCAATTATCACACTTGTAAGTGGTTAAGTCAACGTTTAAGACTTGCAAGTTTAAGACAATAGTGAAAGTCAAATGGCAGTGTTGGTAATATGGAGGACTGTAAACCAGCTCTCCATGGTCGGTAAAACAGGTGTCGCTATCAAAAAGACCATTGCAGTCGGTAAAGCAAGTCTTCTTTAAACAAGAAGAACATATTAATGTCAAACTAATTTGCGGCAAGGATCCCGATCTTGTCAAGCCACTGTTATCCAAATACCCGCCAGTAGCTCATAAACCACCGGTTGCTTCCCGACGAGTTAATCCGGATATATTTTTGTCAATGACAAAACACAAGAAAATAGCTGACATACAGAGCTGCAAGGATGCTACCATATATTATACTATTGGCAAAGCAATCACCTCCCCTTTGAAGGGGGGGGGGGGGGCAAAACAAGGCCCTATTAGAGGTAAGCATCTAAGGCAGGCTGACAAAATTCCGTCAAAAATGGAAACAATTAACCTCCGACGTGAGAATTCTTTCGTGAATTCAGGACTTCAGGGCTCATTGAAAAGGGTGAATTCAGGGCTCCCACATTCCGTTTGAAACCAAACCAGTAGAAAGAGAAAACATGTACTGAGTCTCTAGATCTGGTATGAAGATGAAAAGACAATAATTAGCAACGATATTTCTAAAATATCCAAAAGCGGTGCAATTTCCATGTGTTCGAGCACAACAGGTCAATTTATTTCACGTATTGACCGTTAAAGAGCCGGGCGGCTCTAGTAGGCATAAGACATAAGACTGTTATTAAAACCATAATAGCTAACTGCTATATTGCAGCGATTGACCTAAAAGGCGCCTATCAGCTGATACCCATAGCATTGCAAGACAGAAAATATTTAAGAGGTCAGTTTCTGGATACGTTATACAAGTATAACTGCATGCCATTCGGGTTAAATACAGCACCATGTATTTTAAGAAAACTCGTTAAATTAATCATTTTTTGATTTTTTAACTATAGGGTCACTTATGGTGAATTCATTAGAAATTTATCAGAAGCGGGACTGCTGCCTCGCAAGCTAGGCCTTTGTTATCAATACCAACATCTGAAAGCATTTTTATACCAAAACAAGCTTACAAATATCTTGAGTGCATAAATACATATATTAATTATACCCATATTATTACTAACCCAAACTAACCCTTTTTTTTTGGAGGATTAGGAATCTGTAATCAGACGATCCGGGCCTAGCTACGCGATGTCGAGTGCCCGGTGTGTGTCGGGTTGAGGCTTCGTCCAAAGACCTCTACCGACTAAACCCTTCCCTCCTTTACCCTGGAATCCTCCGTTAGGCATTACATCAGGGGTGGGATCTTGGGATCTATCCTGTCCCTGTCTCTCCGTTGAGTGGTCTGGCTTCTTTTTCTCTCCGCCTTTCTTCTTGTGCTTTTATTCGCCTTATCTCTCTTAGCATGTCGGTGGATCCTTTCCATCCGGCTTCACCTTGTAGGATGATATCCCCGATGTTGCTTTTGAATACCTTGATGCCATACCCTTATTCAAACTTTAGCCGGATGTTCTGGAATGTTTGGCAGTGAAACAATGTGTGTTCAGGGTTGTCTTGTTGCCCGTAGAATCAGCAATCGTCATTTTCCTGTTTCCTAATCTTCTTTAGGTAAGTTCCAAAGACTCCGTGACCTGTGAGCGCTTGGGTTACGAAGTAATCTGTTTCCCCTAGGCTCCTATCCGTCCATGCCGAGACGTTCCTTATGAATACTTTGGTCCACCCGGTATACTCATCCCATCTCTGCTGCCATTGGCTCAGCGTTATAGCTCTGGCCTCGTTTTTAAAGGCTGGACCTTTCTGCTCGATGTCCGTCCTTTCCTTTGCCAGCAGATCGATCGGGATCATGCCAGCAATCACTTCGATTGCTTTGGTGGGTGCCGTTCTGTATGCTGACGTTATGAGGAGAGACAGCTTTCTGTTTATCCCCGTTAGGCAGTCAGCATAGTGTCGGTACCTCAGGGCTCCATCTATCTGTCCGGGCAGACAGATGCGCCATATAGAGTTGCCAATATTACCGCTGAGGCGATGGTTCTCCTCTTGTTGGGCTTAGAGCCGCCCACTCTAGGCATTAACCTGTATAGAAGGGTCGCCATTATGCTTGCTTTCTCTTCAGCGTGCTTGACGTGCGTGGTCATTTTGAAGTTCCTGTCGAGCGTAACGCCGAGATATTTTACGGAGTCTGACGATCTGATCATCTGTCCATCGATGTTAATTGTTACGTCCTTGACTCTTCTGGGTGCAGCCAATAAGACGGTCTCAGTCTTAGCTGCTGCGATCTGTATTCCCCTTTCCCTTAGGTTATGTATAATAGTCCGAACCGCAGATCCCGATTTCAAGGCGACGTCTTCTTGATTTTTGGCTTTGATCAAAATCCCAAGGTCGTCCGCATATGCTATTATCTCGGTACTGGGCTCCAGTTTTGTCTTTAGAATCTTGTAAAACAGGTTCCAAAGCGTTGAGCCCAGTTTTGAGCCCTGTGGGACTCCGCAGGTCATGGGAAAAGTTTCGTTGGTGGGACTTATGATATTTCTGTTGGACAGGTAGGATTTCAGGATGCTAATTAGGTACCACGAAATTCCCCCGTCCACCAGAGACTGGACTATGCCATCCCATGAGAAAGAATCATGAGGCAAATATCTCGGTGCTGGTAGCTTTTGTTCTTCACAGCTTCGACTGACTTTCTGACCCTCTGTATCGCGTTGATTGTCGATTTCCCTTTGGTGAATCCGTACTAGTTTTCAGGCTCGAGTCCTTTATCCCGCATCTCTGCTTAAAGTCTGTTTTTTATAAGGGACTCCAGAACCTTGCCTGCGTCGTCTATAAGACACAGATGCCTGTACGTTTTCTCGCCGTTTGCGTCCTTTTTGGGTATTTCGATTAGCACCAACCTTGCCTTCTTCCAGATCTTGGGAAAATCTGCGAGCTCTAAGCATTCGTTGAAGCATTTTAGGAAGTATTGTGGTTCTGCAGCGATGCACGCTGCCAGGACCTCTGAGGTAATGCCGTCCGGTCCAGGCGCTTTATTTCTTTTCCTGCTGCTGACGGCGATCTGAAGTTCCTCCAGGTTGAAGGGTGGAATCACGTCCCGTTTATCCCTTTCAGTTTCTCGCCAGATAACTTTGTTCCGCCTTGGGAACAGCTTTTGGATTGGTTTTTGGACCGTTTCTTCGTCCCGGGCTGATCTTGTTTTCAGGTTCATCCTCTTGGTTATAATCTGGTAAGCTTTTCCCCAGGCGTCGTTTTCCAGGTGTTCACAAAGTAATTTCCACCTTTCTCTCTTACTCGCTTTTATGAGTCTCTTCAGTTCGTGCTTGTTTTGCTGATATTCCAGGAGAGTTGGGGCCAATTCAAACTTTGTGGGGTGGCGTCCTCTTGCCCGTGTGATTCAGTATGTTGGGGTGTGTCCCCTGCTACCTCTCTTCCTGAAGTGTTTGTCCATCAGCATTGAGATTTGTGCAATTAGGTGCTCCGGTGATGTTTCTGTTGGGCTGGCTCGGTTTCGAACGTTGCGTTGGAAATCCATAATGAGAGTTGCATGTTTGAGGGGTTTATATACCATCCTCCTTGGCGTGGCGTGGATTTTAATGCCTTTGCACTACTTATCGTAAATGTGATATTATTATGGTCGCTCAGGTTCTCAGTATCTGAGTCGACCTTCCAGTTCTCAACTCTAGTGCTGACGTTTTCGGTTGCAACAGTAAAATCAATCACCGAAGTTCCGTTTGCATTACTGAATGTTGGTTCACTTCCCACATTTATGACCACTTGACCGTTCGCTAGTATCCAGCCCTCTAGTTTCTTCCCCCTTTTGTTTACGGTCTTATCATGCTGGATTTCGCGTTCAGGTCTCCCCCCAGGATTACTCCTTTAGTGGTGCCTTTGATTAAGTTTTCCATGTGAGACAGTAGCACTTCAAAGTCCGCGATATCCCCATTTGGAGAGAAGTTTTTTTTATTAACTCCTTTTATTTGTTTACAATCTGTCCTGAGACAATAAGTATAATTGTTATAATTATATAAAAATGTTAACATAAGAAATAACATGTGAGTGTTCACTCATTAGTAAAGCACTCTTACAAGCATGATCACTTATTTACAAAACATTTAAAAAGAGTGAACAATAAGTTAAGGAATTCTAAAAATTTACAAGTTGAACAAGTTCCTGCGTTTCCGAAAACGAGACACCACATTAGTATTATTAAGTAACTCTCTTGCTAATTCATTTGGATGCTTCGATAATCTGTTTTTGTATGTTTTAAAGTAGTTTATTATTTCTTCTTTCACTGTAGTAATTTGAAGGTCTTTTCTGATAATTTCATGGGGTACGAACCATGGTGCTGCTACTATGTTTCTTAGTGTTTTGGATTGAAAACGTTCCATTATTTCAATGTTTGAGTCCGCTGCAGAGCCCCATAATTGGATTCCATACTTCCAGATCGGTTTCAGTATGCATTTGTAGATTAAGAGCTTGCTCTCAAGAGACACTACTGAGTTCTTGTTGATTAGCCAGTACATTTGCCTGATTTTTAAACCTAACTGTTTCCGTTTTGCCCATATATGTAGTCTCCATGTTAACCGACTGTCCAAGTGAATTCCCAGATATTTGATTTCGTCTTTATGTGGTATTAGCTCATTATTTAAATATAATTGGGACCTGGTGTATCTTCGGAGTGAGAAAGTTACATGGGTTGACTTGTCTGTATTTATGCTTATTCTATTGTGCTTGAGCCACGTTTCCAGCTTTACAAGGTACATCTGTAACATTGCTGTTGCTGTATTAAGGTCCGTATGAGATGACCTGCAGACCACATCGTCTGCAAATGTTCCATTTTTTATGCTTTTTGCTGTTGGTAAATCTGCTGTGAACAATAAGTACAGGGTAGGCCCCAGTACGCTTCCTTGAGGGACTCCAGCATTTATCTGCTGGAGCGGGCTGAAGTTGCTATTTATTTTTACCTGAAAGATCCTGTTTATCAAGTACGATACCAGCAGACAAGCAAGCTTTGTTGGGAACATTTTTTTAATTTTAGATATCAGGCCTTCGTGCCACACTTTGTCAAAGGCCCGTGTTACGTCAAGAAAGACTGCCTCGCAGTATTCTCTCCTTTCAAAACAATCTCTGATAGCGGTAGTGGTCCTTTGAACTTGTTCAATTGTCGAGTTTTCTGGAATAAGGTGCTTGGTATTTATTATTTTATTTAGTCTCTTTTGAATAACTTTTTCGCATATTTTTTACATTACAGGCAGCAGACTAATGGGTCTATACGACGTTTCCCGGCTAGGATCTTTTCCTGGTTTAGGTATCATAATGACTTGAGCGACTTTCCATTGTGAAGGGAATTGACTCAATCGGAGACAAGAGTTAATTATAATAGTAAGAAATCTTATTTCTTTGGGTGGAAGTTCTTTAAGCATCTTACCTCCAATGTCATCATAGCCAGGAGCTTTTTGGTTTTTTAGCCTTCTAATTTGAAACGTCACCTCTACCGCTGTTACTGTTTCTATGTTGATGTTATCTGGCAGTGCCAGTTCCCCATCCAGATATTTTGCTTTCTCCTCGGCAGATATTGAAGGGGGGATAGGTTTAAATACTGAGCTTAAATATTTAGCGAAGCAATATGCTTTTTCTGAATCTGTTCGTGCCCAGCTGTCATCTGATTTCTTAATGGGTGGTATAAACTTGATAGGTTGCTTGATTTTTTTTTTTAGCTTTCCATAGTGAGTAGTCGGTATCCGCCTTTCCAGTTAAGCTTTTTAGATAGTTTTGGATATTTTGGTTTTTTTCTGTGTATAAAATTTCTTTTAATTCTTTAATGGCTCTGTTCAGTTTGGTTTTAACTTGAGGTGATCTAGTGATTTGCCATTTTTTTCTAAGTTTTCTTTTCTCATTTATTTTACAATTTATATGCTGAGGAAGATTTATGCGAAAATCGTTTGCTTGGGTTTTTGGAGTGGCAAAATTTGCAGCTTCATGTAATAGGATGTTAAAGTTTTCTATGGTATCTTCGATTTCATTGATTGATTTCAGACGGATTGTTGCAATTTAAGTTATTGTGTATGTGGTTTTGGTATTTTTCCCAGTTGGTTCTATGGTTGGTGAGATGTTGTTTTAGTCCAGATTTTACTGCTGTAGAGTATTCGATTATGAGTGGGGAATGGTCTGATGACAGCTCAAGACATGATTTCACTGTAAAGTAGCAGGTATTAATTCCTTTAAGAATCGCGAAGTCGTTTAGGTCGGGCAGTTTGTTTGGATCAGTTGGCCAATAGGCTGGTTGACCAGTTGATAAAGGGCTACACTTATATTTCTGCATTGCTTGGTAGAGCTGTCTCCCTTTCGGATTCAGTGTTACAAATCTACAGCCCCACCATGGATGTTTGGCATTATAATCACCTACTAAAAAGCGACCCCCTAGTCGGCTGAAGAAATTTATAAATTGATCACTGGTAACACTTAATCTTGGAGGGCAGTATACTGCAGACAATGTGAGTGGTCCTGCAGAATCTTCAATCACTATGCTTGTTACTTGTAAATGTAGTTCGCTTATTTTTTCTGCTTCGTGGTGAGTTATACTGTTTTTTATGATGATTGCTGTGCCACCATGGGCTTTATGGTCTGGATAGTTTGTGTTGTAGATTAAATAGTTGGAGATTCTAATAAAATTTTTAACTGTAAAGTGTGTTTCTGAAACTAGCAAAATATTAACGTTATTTGCAACTAAATAATTTCTCAATTCGAGAATTCTTTGGCAAAGACCGTTAGCGTTCCATATGATATGGGTTTGCAAAATCTGTATTGAACCTTTGAGTTTGTGTCCCTGTCGACTTCCTTAGCTCTTAGTGCTGGGAAAAACTTCTTTTGTAGTTCCTTACGAATACCGCAACCCTTATAACTGGCAGCATGATTACCACCACAGTGGGCACATATGACTTCCTTAATTTTGATTTTTATGGGACAGTCACTAGTGAGATGGCACTTTGCGCACTTCACACACACCGGCCTCTTATTACAGTAATTTTTGGTGTGGCCAAACTCCTGACACTTCTTGCACTGAAGAATCTCTCTTTTCTTTCTCGGTGCCTCAAAACTCACCACTGAGTTCATAAGTCTGTTCGTGTTGTAAATCTCTTTATTATTTGGACCGCTCTTTAAGTCCACGAAAAACAGAGGTAGCGGTTTACGCGTTTCATAGTGTCTTATGTTAGAAATGTTTAATACACTATGGCTGAGGCTCTCAATTTCGACTTTAAGGTCCTCGAGATCCACTGAGGGGTGAATTCCTCTTTAAACCACATTGTAAGGTCTGTTCTGCTTTGTTTGATAAGTATGAAATTCCGTTTTTCTCCTCTTTAACTCCTTTATTACAGGCAAATAGAGGTCGGATGACAATAACTGAATCCTGACTTCGTTACTACTCAAGGTTTTTAGTACGAATTTTTCGCTGGCTATCTTCATTAACATGTCTTTGAGTGGGTTTATTTGCTCGACCCCGCTCACAAATATATGAGGAGCTTTCATGGCCCTATCCGATGTCTGGCTAGCTGTCGAAGTCTCTTGAGAAGCCTCTTCGCTCTGTTGTGAGTTTCAGGCAGCCAATGGACTATAACGGTTTTCGGAAGTTTTACCAAGCCAGTAATCTTTAATTGTGAGTTGTCTTTTGGACGACATTGCATTTTGATCCGGGCTACTTCTGTTTCTCTTTTTGTTTATTTTGTGTTGTACAGGGGTCCATTGCTGCGAAGTCTGGATTCCATCTGAGTCCGGCATTTCCGTGGTCAGCTGGCCCCAGAGGCCAAACGTAGTTTTGGAATTTAACTGGTTTAAATCACAAGCACGAATTTTCAGGTGTAAGGAATTTAGCGGAATTCCTCTTTGACTACACGCGCCTTATCTGAATACACGTCCAAACAGCACGACTGCAGGAGCGAAACTGGAGAGAAGTAGCAGGAGATCATCACGAGGTGTTCCAGCTCGACGAACACAAACCCTCTGCCTTTTCCACTGCTTATCACGCTGTGTCGGTTTTGAACCGTGATGAAGCTGTTGCTGTCTTGGTCGCGGAAGTCTACTCGTTGGCTCGAAGTTGGTTCCTGTCCCAGGACTATGTCAATTCTTTCCTCCGCCATGGTCCTCGTCATTAGTTCGTGTGCCAGCCTGTATCTGTTAAGATTTATTTGCAGAACTGACCCCGTCTTCGGGCTGATTGCCATTCTTCTACATTTGCCTTTGTTCATCATCAGGTGGAGTTGGCGCCGCGGAGACTAGGCGGGATGTCCGGGATGTCTGTTTTCTTAGCTGTGATAGGGCGCTCCGGAAGGATTTGCAGCTAGCCGTGCCCAGCCGGTGCTCCCTGTCGCACACCAGGCATGTGTGTGTTGAAGCCGTGCACTCTTTGGCGATGTGGTCGCCCTTCCCGCATTTGAAGCAAAGCTTCCTCCTATCCGGGCCTGTGCACCTGTTCTCAGAATGGCTGTAGTCCCAACACCTTCTGCATCTTGAGACGCTGATGCGCCGTTCCATCCTGGCGCGGGATAGGCCGACGCGCAGGTAGGGGTTTTCCAGCAGCTTTTCCGCCTTTTGCTTTTCGAGGGTGATTGTTACGGCCTGCAGGTTTCCCGTGTTTGGCCTTAGGTCGCTTATCCTCAGGTCAGCATTTTCCAATTTGCCCAGCACCCTTTTCAGCTCTTCAGCCACCTCTTTCCGGGTTACCGTTTCCTCTAGGCCTCTAACATGGATGGTTTCTGTCTTCTTGCTGGTGTCTCTTATAGACATTTGTAGTTCAGGGTCCTCGATAACTCTCTTTAGGGCTTCCATCTGCTCTTTGTTGTGCTCTGTTGTAATTATCACTTGGTCATTTTTAGCTTTCCTAACGGCTTTAATGATCTTTGCCGCGTCATTATTATTTAGTCGGTCTTTTATTTGTTTGAGCGCATCTCCATACGCTCGTCCCCCCGCGTTGTTGATTAGTGCGGGTGCCTTTTCGCGCGCGGGTGTTTCTGCAGCGGTGCGTGTCTCATTGGTAAATATAGCTACTCTTGTGGTTTCGCCATGAAAGATGGCCTCGACCATTCTTCTCAGTCTGGCGGTGCCGCATCGCTTTATGCAGTGGAGGGCCACACTCTCGTCGTCCTTTGTTTCATTTCTGAGCAGCTCTAGTCTGTCCCACAGGTCGCTTTCCGTATCTCCCTGTACTATTCTGACAATCTTTTGACTGACCGCTGGAGTCTCGTGTTTTCGCCATCTGGAGTTTTGTTCCAACACCGCGAAGACGTCTGCTGCCTCCTTGAGCTCCGGGTAGCGCTGCTTATAGAGCAGTTGAATACCTCGCTCCATGTTCGCGTCAGAGGGCTCAATGAGGACTGTCTTTACCATGGAGGACTTTGTTTGAAGCGGGTTGCCTTGAATCACCTCCGTGTTGGTGAAAAGGCCAGCGTCCCATTTGATTTTGGAAACCTCCTCCCATTTTAGGTAGCTGTCTATGTTGCTCAGGGACTCCAAGACCTGCTCGATAGAGTTTCTTTGCCACGCGTTAGGCTTGCGTTAGGCGTGGCTGTTTCAGCTTTTGCTGGCTGGTCTCTATTGCATGTGGGGCAGGTTTGCCCTGGTGCTATTTGAGAGTGGGTTTTACTCGGCTCCCTGGTCTCGAGTTGATGCTTTCTCATCCACCCCAGTACGTCCGCCCGTTCCAGTTTCTCCACTTCTCGTTTTATGTTCTTGGCGATCTCCTTAATCTCCCTTTTGGTATTTTGCTCTATTCCTTTTTCTAAATCGGTCCCCAGTTTAACAAATAACTCCAGAGTTTCCCTGACGGTGGAGTATTCAGGGCTTTCTTTCCCCGTTTGTACCCTCTCATCATAGCTTGTTTCACCCGTTTCTCTTTCCGCACTCGACCTGATCTTCGTGCCGATCAGTGATGTCTTGACCGGCGACCTCCTTACTCTCTCGCTCCGGGAGAAAGCCGCCGAGCTCGTGGAGGGGGCTTGTCCCTTTCAGGTCCGCCCCCGAGCTTGCGCATGATTGTTTTTGTGTCTATGCCGCTCTGAGTCCAAAAACCGTTTTTGATTTTTTGGGATAAAAACGGCACTGCGGCAACCGCGCCCTCTGCGTCCGAGTTTCCAAAAACCAACAGCGGCAACGCCGTCCGCCCTGTGCGCGCTGACCACCCCGCTGGGAGGGTCGAAAGTATCCTGTCCGGACCCTTCGGCAGGTATAAAATGCGAACAAAATCCGCGTTTACACAACTTTCTACCCAGTGGCTATTTATGCATGCAAATTTTTTCGTCAATTACAGTCCATATCTCAGCCGCCCTTTCAGCTAGGGGGCTGAAAATTTTGCTATGTACTTGCCTGTTGTGTCCGCTGCAAACTGTCGTCTCAGATTGTTCAATTTACGGCGCTGGACTTTCTTCCAGCTGTTTAGTCTTTGCACTTTCCGAAACCCTCACTATTTCCGGCCCGATTTCCACCAGAACTCGCACGAATTTTCCAGACTGCCTGTATGGATTTCTCTAGCCACTTGGTCTTTCCACTAATTGTTCGTTTTCACAAAAAAATTCCGTTTGACTTTCACCAATGCGGAGCGCTCAAAATGCGACCGCTCTTCTCGGATGCTCGGCTGTCACAAACCCAAACTTTTTTTTTATTTGGGGGGTGTAAAATACAGTTTACGTAGACCTGGGAAGGTGGCCCAGGTACTGTGGGACTCAGGGTCACTGTTGGACTGTGAACCCCACTACCCACTAAACATCACCCCCTTTTGTCTGACGCCCCAACCCGGCACGGTCCCGAGAGATATTCATCAGGTAGAGGCGCAGTCTCTCTATTCCAAGGTTTGCATTCGTCTCTCTTCTCCCCCCTTTAACTTTACAATGTGCTCCATCATGTCTGCTATCGCTTTCCAGTTATCCTTTGTCGTCATCATAATAGGAATTATATTCTCCGCCGTGAGTCTTTCTCCCACACGTACTTCTGTTTCCATCCTAATTTGTTCGAAACGCAGACAATGAAACAGCGTATGCTCTGCGGTGTCCATCAGGGCATCCCCATAAAGGCACTTCGGCTCCTCTCTCCTCTTGAAACGGTGTAGATAAGCTGAGAAACACCCGTGCCCCGTTAGGCATTGGCAGAGTGCATATGTAATATCTCCCCATTTTCTATTTAGCCATGGTTCCAAATGCGGAATCAGACGCCTAGTCCATGACGCCGTCCTCGGCTCCCCGGTCTCACCATCTCCCTGCCAGGGCCTCTGCCACAGGTCTATCGTAACAAAAGCCTCTTCCGCTTTCACAGCTCGCTTTTGTTCTTCATTTAAGCCTTGGCCTTTTTTCTACTATAAATCCTGGCCCGTTCACTTACGGCCAGCGCCAAGGGAGTTAGCCCGGCCAGGACCAGGGCCGCGTCCGCCGACACGGTAAGATACGCCGATATGCACCTCAATGCAACTTTTCTCTGGCACGTAATCAGTCTGTTCTTGTTCCTGTCTATCTCAAGGGCGTTGCTCCAGACCGGTGACGCGTATATTACTATAGATTGCAGAGACATTGCGATAATCCTTCTCTTCGAACTCCTGGGGCCCCCAATGTTCGGCAGTAGCGCGTGTAGGCTTTTAAAATTCTCCAGGCCAGGTCATCCGCGTAGCACATAAGTTCTGTACCCCCAGTTGCATCACATCAATCGTGTAACTCGGAGGCCGTTTTTGCACTCCCATCAAAAACTACTCGATATCTAGTGGTTAGGCTTGATGATTTTTCAATCATGTGATGCGGGAAATAATAGATGGGATACATGCTGGATGCGGACGGCACTACCCGTGACATATGTCCCAAAGATTTATATTCGGACATGAAGTTTACATATTCGGACCAAATGTGAGAATTTTTTTTCCCTGAGAATAAAAACGATTTAAAGCTGTATGATAGGAATTTTCTAATTCATTAACGTTGTCCTTTAAGGGTAACTTGACAATAAATCTTCCAGTAACTTGATCTGAAATTGGGGAATCGATAAATAGCCTTTAGCATTAAACTTCTTCATTGGAGTACAGCGTCTTACCCATATAGTTCTCTTCATTGTTTATAAATTTTTCAAACTGTTTCAATTCGGAGTTAAGACTGAGAAGACAAGAGGAATGTGTTTTATATTATGGTACTGGATCACAGAGATTACATAACCACATTTAGTTTTGAAAAAAAAAACTCAATTTTAGTAGTAAACATCTTTATTTCTAAAGATGTTTACTACTAAAATTGTTGTTTACACCTAACTCAATTTTATTTTTACCAAGAGAGTCGAAGAATATACTCGCACCCAACAGCATAACAACTTGAGCAGGTTGATGGAAGATAGGATCTGCTAAGCCGATATGTTGTGGTATTTGTATTTTTGATTTATCGATGTGAATTTGAAGCATAGTACCTGTAATATCCTTGATTACTAAAAAGGAAGCTTGAGTATTGTATCTAGAATGTAATGATTGAATTTTGAGTCGGCAGTGTTTTGAAATATTTGTAAGATTCTGATTCAAACCAGCAACTGGTAATTCTTTGGGGTAGTACGGTAATTGTATTCGAGTTAATAGGTCTTCAGTTATAAAATTTGACTGTGATGCACTGTCTAGTAATGCTCTGCATTGAATTGGTTGATTATGGATGTCATAAACATACAAAATGACTGTCGATAATAAGGTGAATGACCCAGATTGATAGCTGCATTGAGTCATAGGAGTGAAACACGCATTTGAAGAGGTGTTAAAATAGTTATTGTTTGGTTGACAATATGATGGAATTGGGATTTGAGGTTGCTCATATAATTGAGTGACTTCTGTTGGTGGAGTTGTTTGATCAGCGTTTGAAATTTGATTTTATACTAGATGGATTGCTTGCCTAGGTTCAAAAGTGCTTTTGCTCGGAAACCTTGAATTATTACCTTGATTGCTAATCCTTGACGAATTGAGCTCTCGCGGATTTAGGTGAAGTAGTGAGTGATGCTTTTTCTGACATATTCTACATGTATGGGTGGATTAACATTTGGATGTAGTATGAGTGGCTCGAAGACAATTTGAGCACAACTGTAAACGTCTGACTTCATTAAATCGGACGTTAACTGGAATGTCTTTAAATTTTTCGCAGGCGTATAGGAAATGCGGTTGCTTGCATAACGGGCATGACAGATTAGTGATTGCATGAGAATAAGTTCTATTATGATTATTTTGACCATTATTGGTATGAATTTGAGAAGTTGATTGATTAATTTTAAAATCTACTGACTCGAGAAAGCAACAACGCGCTACCAAAAAGTTGGAAAATTCAGAAATTGTGCTGTTAACCTTATGTTGAGAATGAATTTCCCAATCTCGCCTAGTCTGTACACATAGTTTGGTGTTTAATAAATAAATTAAAATGGTTTCCCATTGATTAACATTTTCACCTAGGTCTTCTAAGGCTCGGAAGTTGGCTAAGAATATATCTGTGAAATTTCTCAAGTTCGTGTGAGTTTCTTTTTTTTTTTTATTATTATTTGTTTAACTCTAATCCAATAAATATGTTTGATTCTAATTTTTGTTATATTTTCTTAAAAAAAACAATATAAATATTTTTTATTTGCTTTGAATAATAAAAGAATTTTTTTTTGTATGGCTTTGTAGCAAATCTGATTTCTGAAATCTGGACCGGCTGCTGAAAAGGTTGGTCATCCATGGCTTAACGGATATCTTTGAATATAAAAAACCACCTATTTCCCATAATTTTCCTTATGGCGTTTAAAGAGCGGTTGGTCGGAAAATCCATTTGAAAGAGCGGAAATTTCCGCATATGTATGTTATTCTGTATTTTTTTTATATAGGAAATGGTTGATATGGAAATAGTTGTGATGGAAACAGTTGCTATTGAAACGCTCGCTACAAAAACGGTTGCTATGTAAACGGTTGTCATGGAATTGGTCGCTATTGATACAGTTGTCATGGAATTGGTTGGTATGGATACAGTTGCTATGGAAACAGCTGCTCTGGAACCACTTGCTTCAAAAACGGTTGCTATGGAAAGGGTTGTTATGGAATTGGTCGCTATGGATACAGCTGCTATGGGGACGATTGCTATGGAAATAGTTGCTATGGAAACAGCTGTTCTACATTTTCTTGCGGCAAATAAAGAAAAAAAAGTATGCAGCCCACCATATATGCCGGTGTAAGGCTGGTTGCAGTAACTGAGAAGTGTCAAGACTGACGCGTGAAAAAGGATCATCATGAATGTTGTGACTGTAGTGTGAATGGTGGAATGGAGTGTAGCTAATGTAAAATAAGAAATAAAGAACCAAAACGTAGCCGTAAAACTTGGCTTGTAGCCGTAAAACTACGGCTACAAGTGGCTGCCCAACGTAGTGCCGGTAAATCCTATTTCGTGTACTAGTGTTTTTTCTCAGACTTTTCGGAGCAATCTTGTTGATTCTCTGCGTCTGCTTTTCGGCATAGTTTGCCGCCAATCACCGACATTTTGGTACCCTGTTAATGGAAAAGGAGAGTTTTCGAACTCAGCGATACCTCAGACGTGAATCTGCAAAAAGCCAACAACGAAACGTTGAACTATTCACCATGGCAACCAACATGGTAATGACACAGGAAATGTTACAACTGCTTGCAGGAGTAATGATAAACGTTCCGCGTAACCTGGAACCAGTGCCTGCACTCAGACCAGAAGAAAACTTTGTGGACTGCAAATCGCGCTTTTCGGGCAAACCTACGGAAAATTTGATGCCTTTATCGATGGCATTACAGTGTACAAACAGTGTGCAAATGTATCCGATGCAAATGTACTTCTCGGTTTATCCATGCTATTGGACAGTGATGCTGCAACTTGGTGGCAAGATGCAAAAACAACTGCAACAACATGAAAAGATGCCATGGAAGCTTTGCAACATGCTTTTGGCAGAAACCAGTCTCCATATCTAATTTACCGTGAGCTGTTTTCTAGAGAACAAGGTAAGGAGCCTACAGATATGTTTATAAATAAAGCAAGAGCCCTTTTGTCTAAACTACCATCAACTGATGAGCCTATACCTATAAAGAGTCAAATTGATATGATATATGGCCTCTTACATACTCGTATTAGACGAAATGTCCCACGTGATTCCATTGACTCTTTTGAGATGTTAACTACAAAAGCTAGAACCGTTGAGGCTAATTTTTCAGAAAACTTTGACATTAATTAGTCATAGTACCTCATTGCCCAAAGTGAAAAATGAGGAGAAAGTTAAACCCTCACGTCCGAAATGTACATTTTGCCATAATTTTGGTCACACTATTGAAGCATGTCGTAAACATGCGCCTACAAAACCTACTGAAGTTGTCAATACTTCCACCTCGAGTTCCACAGTGAAACCTAGTTTTTCTTGCTATGGATGTGGACTCGCCGGTTACCTTCGCAGTAATTGTCCACAGTGCCGAAGAACTCAAAGACCCAGTTCATCTGAAACCAATTCTGTGGATGTTTTAAACCTTGAATTTTGCTCAAGTTCGTACTCAAATGAAAAACCCCTTCTTGAGATTGAAATTGCAAGATTGCGAGGCCTTGCTACTGTCGATACTGGAGCAAAGTACAGTATTGCCGGTGAAAAGCTCTATCAACATCTAAAACAAGTTAGCTGTCCCTCTACAAAAATCAGTTTGACAGTTTCTTTTGCAGATGAGGAACTTCGGAATGTACATGCTGTTCGCTTCGAATGTCAAGTGCAAGTGCAGAGCAAACTTTTGGCAATGCTCTTTAACGCAATACCCGAGGATACAAACTCAAAAACATTACTAGGATGTGACTTCATACAAATGTCAAATATTATTTTGGATATACCCCGAATGAGATGGGCCTTTGCAGAAGAACCTGGAAATTTTTACAAATTTTGTGCACCACCATGTCAGTCGAATCATGGTTGTGAATTTAATATTTTAAGTCAACACTTACACCTTCGAGAGGATGAAGCTAGTGGAGACATAATCGAAGACGAACATCGCTTTCAGCTACAAAATTTAGTATTACTCAACAATGATGTTTTTGAAGCTTTTTCAGAACCGACTAGGTACGCAGAGCATTCCATAAATCTAACTTCGACTGAACCAACGTCATCGCCGCCCTATCGCATGCCACCTATGAAGAAGGAATACCTGAAAGAGGAGCTCGATAAAATGATTAAGGAAGGAGTAATCGAAAAGTGTGAGTCTCCGTATTCAGCGCCAGTGGTTTTAGTACCCAAAAAGAACGGTAAACGGCGCGTTTGCGTGGACTACCGTGCTTTAAATCGCATTACTATTTCTGACCGTTATCCAATACCACGAATGGACGATCTTCATGCCACCGGACCTACTCCGTTTATGTCTACTATAGATCTGCTGTCAGGATATTGGCAAGTGTCAGTGAAACCCTCAGATAGAGATAAAACTGCTTTTATCTCTCCATTTGGCACCTTTCGTTTCACGCGCATGCCTATCGGGCTTAAGACAGCACCAGCGACCTTTCAGAGGTTAATTGACAAATTTTGAACCGGATTACCTGATATAAATTTTTATTAGCGAATGCTTTTTCATAGAAGAGAAAGGGTGTATCTTGAATATAATAGAAAAGGCAGCCAGTGCCAAGTTCTGTGTTAGGTAGACGCATTTACACTAGAAGATGGATCGCCTCAATTTGCCTCCTGGTACTGGCGGTTGCCGGTAACGTGCTCCACGTAGATGTCCCGACTCCAGCGGATGGTGTCCGTGCACATGAGTCGTCGCATCAGGTGGCAGTAGCGTCTTCCCAGCCCCAGGCGGCTCAGCGTCCTCTCGTTTGCTGGGTCCCAGCCTCCGAGAGAGCCGATGATAAATGCATTTATGTGGACGTCGTATCCCCTGGCGGCGAAGTCGTCGGCGATGTGTTTGTATTTCCGCAACTTCTCCGCCCTGGTGGCCTCGAAAGCCTGGTATCGATTCTCGAATGAGATCGCGACGTCCACTAGGGTCATTGTTTTGATGTCGTTGTTTATAGTTAGCAGGTCGGGCCGCAGTCCGTCAGCGAAGCCGGGCACCGTGCTGTTGATCTTGACCACTGTGTTGTTAGGTGATTTAAATGCATTGGTCAATCTTTCCAGCACAGCGTTGTGTCGCTTGGTCATGGCAACGAAGTGCGGTTTGCAGTGGTTGAGGACATGCGGCAGGGTCTCATTGGCATGTCCACACCTCCGGTACCTCTTGTCACCATTCCCATGCCTCCGGGCTCCATTGAGTGGGACGCAGTCTAGCCTTGCCCTGTGGACAAAGCGCCATTCGGCGAACCTGGTGAAGTCTCCGCCCCGCAAAAAGTGGTTAGATGCGGTTGCGGCTGACCTCACCTGGTAAACTTTGCCCTGATCGGGCTTGGCCAGGAGTTGTTGCCGGTAAGCCTCCCTGGTGACATTCTTCAAGGAAGCCTCCACGTCTTTGGTGTTAACTGTTGATTTGTTTATGCTCACCTTCAGCTTGCCGTCAACCGAGATCCACTCGACAAAAGGGTGCCTCCTCCTAAAGAGGGTTGTGGCAGTCCTCAGCCGAGTGAAAGTGTTGGTGATCTCGATTGGTTCGTTCTTGAAGTCTCCGGCCATAGACCCATTAAGGTAGTTGGCCAGCTCGCTGTTGGTGGCATGTCTTCGGAGGCGTTGATCTGCAGACCGTTGCAGCAGTGATCTGGCCAGGTTTCCCACTGCTACCGAGTCTAGCAGTCTTGCCCCGTGTACCATTTGGCAGATATCGGCCATTTGACTCACCGGCATGAGGTTGATCCCTCCCATTTTGCAGCTCATGTAGAGGGGTTCCACGCTGGCTCGTTTGGGCAGGTTCAGCCATTTTTTTGCGGCAATTTTTAGCTCCCTGTCAAATTTGGAGAGTTCGTTCTTTGGCACTTCGCCATTTTTCAGGTGGAGGGAGAGGCATGGAAGCACAAAAGTGTTGATGGCGTGACATTTTTGCCATGGTGCCAGTAGAGAGTTGTTGACTTTCTCTAAGTCCTGCCTCATTGCTTGGAGCACTTTGTCTGCGGAATTAGCTACGTGGTAGCCCGTGGGAACTCCAAGGTGTTCGTAGACATCGTGCTCCCCCAAAATTGCTGGCTCGCCGCCTTGAATGTAGAATGGTGTGGTGATGGCTTGTTTGCGTCGATCGTCAATATGCAGGGTCGCGCATTTCTTTGCGTTAAAAGACAAACCTGCCCATTCTGCCATTTCCGATGTTGAATCTAGCAGTCGGTGGAGATCTAGTGGACCTTTAGCGACTATGGCCATGTGATCAGCGTATGCCAGTGAATTAATCTCGCCTCAAACCAGGTTGTAACTGCCCCCAAGTGCTGTGATGGTGTGTAAGATAAGGTTCGATCGCCAGATTGAATATTATTGGTGATAGCGGGCATCCCTGCTTTACTCCGGCCTTAATGTCAATGGCAGGAGTTGGGCCAGTGTTGCTTCTGATCGATGTTGAATTCTCCTTGTACAAACGTCGGATAACGTCTATCGAGTTTTCATGTAGGCCGGCCCATTGCAGTGCCTGGAATATAGTTGGATGGGGTATAGAACCAAATGCGTTCACAAGGTCCAGCCAGGCCACACAGCACTGTTTTCGGTTCCTCCTTGCGTCGGCAATTGCAGAATAAAATTATGTTCAGCGCATCCATCCATCTGTAGAAATCCCTTCTGGCTTTCGCCCAATCTGTTTTTTCTTGTCGTCCATGCGCCCAGTTTCTCAGCCAACACCGATGCGTGGATCTCGGATATTGTGTTCGATAGTGATATAGGCCGCCAGTTTGTTACTTCTCTGCGACTACTCTTTTTGTGGATTAGGATAGTCAGCGAAGTTGTCCATGCCGTTGGGGTGTATTGCAGGAGTTTGATACAGTTCAGGACTGCTGTTATGATGTGGGCGCCTACATCAAATTTCCTCCAATTTAATTAATCGGGTCCGGGCGCGGTGTTGCTGCAACGGCTGATTCGTTTCCACACTTCAGCAGGCGTAAAATCTGCTTCGAATGGGTCACGGTAATTCACGTTGTGCACCGGCGGTAATGGTTTTGTTAGCATTGGCATTGCTGCGGTTGGTTGTTTGCCAATGCTAAATACCTGTTTGAAGTACGCGTGCAGGTCGTTGCTCGGTATTTGGCAGAACGGTGAATCAGCGTTAGTAATCTCCCGGAAAACACGCTGGCGGTTTTGGCTATATAGCTTCTGGATTCTTGAGGCATCCTGGACGTTATAATTGTTTTGCCTGGGGCGGTTTGACTGGATTTGTTGTCCTGCTTCGTACCTGCTTGGTTGTGGAGTTTCTCGAGGGAGCTCGTCCGGTTTGACTTCCTTCATGAGCTCCCTGAAAATCTCCTCAAATTCCGGGCCTTTTTGCACCTGTGTAAATCTGTCTATCCAGAACCGTTGTTTGGTGGTGGTTGGGTGTGCTTCCGGGGGATGTCGTTCTGCGTTATGAGGTCCATAGTTTCTTTTGCAGCTGGTTTGTGTTGGTTACCAAGTGTGGAAACGGGCACATGTGATTCCTGGGGGGAGATTTCGATTGACCTTTGCCTCTCTGTTGAGGTTGTTGGCAGAGTTTGTGTTGTCGATAATGGTTGTGGCTCGTGAGGGACCATCTGCCTTCTGGTGGCTTTTCGTCCATTTTTGGGCGAATCCGCTATTTGACGTGTGTCGGCAGAGTCCTGATCACGGCTAATTTGTAGATCAGTCATTGGTGGAGGATGGCTGATTATCGTTGAAGTTGCCGATGTTGAGGCAGTGGCGGGTGAAGTCGTCTGCGCAGTTCCCCTTGTCCCTCTGGGCACCCGGCTTCGTTTTACCTGGACTGCTCCTTCGGTTGCTGCTGGTAATGGTGTTGGTGGCGCTGAGTCAAGGCTATGCATGGCACTGCAGTGTGTTTGGTGTGTCTTGCAACGCTTAAGTGTCTCGAAGATTTCACTGCAATGCCGACACCGGAATACCAGACGCGTCAAGTGGTAGCGTCGTAAGTGCTTGCTGAGGTCCCTGTGTCTTTTGTACCTTTTTGGCACTGGAGCACAGATGTGGCACTGGAACTCCTCAGCCCGCGGAACGCTCAGGGGGTAGCTCGCAAGTGTCTCCTCCATTTCCTGTTGGCAGAAGTCGGGGGGATGCCATCACGCAGTCCATTTTACGGCATGTTAGGGTAGGGGGGTTGTGTAGTGGCTCTCCGGCCATGACTTTTGAGGGTCAAATGCATTTCTGCCGTAGGAAGACACGAAGTCTTTGTATACGGCATCCATGCAGAATACCTCGTCCCTACGCCGGAATAACTGCTCTATCAGCCGCAGTAGTTTTTTGGAGTCGGGTGGTAAAACCAGTGGCGCCGAGTTGGATCCGGTCGTCGGGCCTCCGGAAATGGGTAGTTGATTGAGGCCCCTTTCGGGTGGGCGAACGGGTTATTTGCCGTAGGGCAGCCATTAGGTTTCTGGACTCCTCCAGACGGGTCAGTTTTATAGACAATTCTATACCGTCATAGAGGTCCATGGTGGGCGTGCTGGGCCTAGGTTCCCACTCAGGGCTGGGTGACTTACATCTGCTGATTGCTTGTTGGGGTACGCAGCAGTTTAGTCCCTTAAACAATTTAATAAGGGTGGAGAACTTCTGTGTGGTGCGGCAATGGTTGGTTGTTCGTGAGTCGGGCGCGGCCTGGTTCTGGGTGCTGTTGCGTGGGATTTTTCTTTCAACGTGCAGCCGGGCCGTTAGTGCATCACTCTTGATTTTGGAGGGAGAGGCCCGCCTTTTCTTTCTGCCTTGCCCGTCGGTGTTGTGGGCAGTAGGTGTAGTGTTCATGCCGTGGCAAGGGTGGATTGAGGGGGGCCGAATGTATACCGCAACTTAATATTGAGAACTTACGACTTGCTGGTTATGGCGGGCTGCACAGAACTGACGAAGGTGAGTTTTTCTGTGCAGTATTTATACCGAACCAGAAGGTAGTATTTGTTTTGTTGACGTGCGTACCGAGACAAATATGCTTCGGTTGTGTTGTGGAAATCGACAAGCCTGGTCGTTGTTTAGCCTAGCGGGTGACGACCGCATTGATAGTACGTGAGGTCATTGGGTTTTTGATGAATAACTGTTTCTCACGTTGTGTTGTGAAAGCAGATATACTGCTCGACAATCAGCCGTGTGTTTGTGTAAGGTCGTAAATGTGCTTGTATTGCTGAATTAGCACGTTTGTACCGAGTTCTAGGTGAGTTGAGGTCAATGTGGTGGTCGGCAATGTATTTTGATTGGTTTTTAATGTGTGGTTTAGAGAATGTGTAGGGTACGCATTTAACGGTGAAAGGTCTTTTTGTTCCGGTGTACTAGCTTTGGGGTGGGGGGTGGATGATGAGAGGGCCGCCATGGCACTACTTACTGCGTGATCGCTTCCCGGACTCTGGTCTATGGATGCACTTAGAACTTCATCTCGGACTTCCGAGACCACGAACCAGAGAACTATTCAATGGATTCCAAAGAACAGAACTCTAGTGGTGATGCTTGATTCGTTTGTTTTGTGTGGTGATGCTTGATTCTTTTGTTTTGTGTGGCGATGTGGCGTCAGATCAGCTCGCGCGCTGTACAGATCGCAAGCTGACAGAAGAAGAGAGAAATTCGCTTTCAAGAAAATAGCAGATCTTGAGAATACAATTCACACTGCGCCTTTTGGACTTAAACATGAGATAGGCAATGATGAAAAATGGATATACTACACTGGTCTGGTTTTGATTTTATTCAGCAGCAAATAAAAGAGCACCTACATGACTGCAGACTTCACCGCTTCACCAGCCATACATGTGAAATGTGCAGTAGATATGGCCCCATCTTTGGTAATAATACACCAAACTTCCAAAGGCTTTGCTTTGGTCTCAGAGAATGTTTCACCTAAAAAAAAATACTATATACATATATATTTGTTTAGATTTACCTTTTTCTGCTTGACCTTGATAAATGGTAACGTAAAATACATTTTTGCAAACGTTACTTCAAACTCGTAATTTTATAATCAATATGTTATAAATAAATAGGTGCGTAATACAATGCTTAACAAACATTTATAAGAATTATGTAAAAAAATTCACCTTTCCAAGCAAAACAAAGAAACCATTAACTTCCTTTGTTCCTACGTCTACAATAAGCCCAGACTCCAAATATTTGTACGATTGTAGGCTTTTATGGCGCTTCATTTGCTCCTTGGTATAATAAACATGAAACAATGTCAATATTTGTTACCGGGGGAACCCCGTGAATAGGATTATCCACGATTAGTCACGTATGTTCAAGGTGAAAGGATCCACATTGTTTATTAGCCCGAACTTTGTTTTATATCTATAAAGGTAAAGTTGCAATAAAAATGAGTGAAAATGTAAACGTTATCCAAATGGGTATAAAACGCTGCTTATCTTTCTCCAACATCAGGACTTTCCAACAATAATGTCTTTAAACATTCACTCTGCATCTTAAAAAGTTTGTTGTCACTAAAGTAACACTAAATCGAGTTATCCAGCTAAAAGTAAACATTAGACTCGACAGACTGGTTGTGTGCCCACAGCAGTCAATTTTGGTCACGTGGTTTGGAATGCCTAATTCTGTATGCGTTTCGGTTAGGTTAATATCAACCATTGGCGTTAAAATTTAGCGTGACCGAAATAGGTGGCGTTTAGATTTAACCAGCGATAACCTTGCTTTTTAAACATATGAGAGTGAAATAAATGTTAAGTTTTAATGAATATGGCATTAGAAATTAATCATGTTTAAACGAGTGAAGTAGACTAAGTCGAGCAAATGTAAGTTAAACACATAACTACATTGTTCGTATGCATTTGGGGTAAATGTTTTTATCTTTATTTTTAGACAAAATGCACGAAAGCGCATAGAATCTCGCAAAAAGTGCACCATTTTCATTATAGGTGAAGCAGAAGGTACATCACAAGAGCTCATATTTCCACGGGAAATTATATTGAGCGATTCAATGGAGTGTTTAAAAGCAGATTTCTAGCTACAAGCATCAAACGTGCCTCAACAAGATATGACTCAATCCAGAGTCCTCACTTGGAGCCAGCATTTATGTGCCCATAATTCTTATGGAAACTTTAATGGATGCTCTTTATCTTATCTTTATAAGGTATCTTTAACTATCTCTGAATCCAGCAAAACTAAAACCGAAGCTGCATTTCACCACCGCTAATCCTGAGTTTTCTGTGAGGTATTAAGGCAACAACGCACGAAATACCTCCCCAGGAAAAGCCTCTAACCACCGCTACTCCTGAGTTGTTAAGCGGTATTAAGGGAACAACGCGCGAAATACCTCCTCAGGAGAGCCTTACTAGTCATCGGCGTTAAGACTTTTAGACTTTAGTGCTGGCCTATGAGTAAGCCTAGGTGAGGAAGGGGATTATTTGCCTGAGATTAATGAGTGAAAAAAATTAAAATTAAAATTAAAAAAAAAAATAGATCCACTGAAAAAGAAAAGGTAAGTTTTGGGTAGTTTGGAAGAAACTGGTTCTGTGGTTTGGCCTCATTTATATTTAATGTGTTTAAATTTAGTTTTTCATTTAGCCGGGTTTTTTCTTAAGGTGGGTGTTCCTAAAGGGGGTCTGCCATTAGACTATTGGGAAATTTGAAGTGGAGTTTTGGGATTGTTAGAGGAAAAGTCTCTTGGATTAAGGGATTTTTGTGGTCGAGGATTTTGGTTTTGCACTTTTTGTGTAGTTTCGAGATGAATTCCTGAATCGTTTCCATTTCGAGGTTTTTGTGAATTTGGATGTTTCGAATGTACCAAGGAGCGCGTGAAATTCGACGTAGGAGTTTGTTTTGGAATATTTGGAGTTTCTTGATGTTTATGTTGCATGTTTGGCCGATGACAGGTGCCCCGTAACAAACTTGTGCTCTGATCACATGTTTGTAAATTAGAGTTCTGTTTTTTATTGAGAGCGTGCTTTTGCGATTAAGAAGAGGGTGTAGGTAGGCGGCAGTTGGAATTCCTGTTTTAATACTTTTGTTTATGTGATGAGAGAAGTTGAGCTTAGAGTCTATTATTATCCAAGATATTTGACTACCTTTGTGTATTCGATTTGCGTATTGTTCAGTGTTAGTTTTGGAGTGTTTGTGTTGACTGTTTTTCTAGTTATTATCATGGCTTTAGTTTTTTCAGAGTTAATTTTGATTTTCCAGGTGTCGGCCCAGGCTTGGAAAGTGTTTAAGTGTCGTTGCAAAGGTTCGATTATGTAGTTGATGTTTTTATTACAATAATAGAGGCTCTTGTCATCAGCGAAAAGAGCAACTTTGGAATGGGGGCTTTTTGGAGCATCAGCTGTGTATAGGTTGTAAAGAGTTGGGGAAAGCGGGGCGCCCTGTGGGACTCCTGCTTTTATGGATCCGGTGGAGGATTTTGTTTCGTGCAGAGTTATGAAAAACTTTCTCTCGTGGAGAAAGTTTGCCACGAACTGAACGAAGGTTAGGGGTAGTGTTATGAATTTTACTTCTAACTATAATTATTTTATCTCGGGCGTGAGTTAGAGCAAGAGCTAGTACTTTGCGGCTAGTGAACAATTTTTGGAACGCTCAATGGACAATACAAAATTACGCACACTCAAATTCAACTGCACAACTAATGTATTTAAACAAGTTAACAATTTTACTGAGAGAAAGAAAATTACAAAATATATAAATTTACTTAGAGTGTATCACTCGGATATTTTTGGTAGCACCCTTAATCTATGGATACCTTAACTTCAATCAAGCCTGGATGGTGAAGGGGAAGGATCCTGAGGGGGACCGGCTGGAGTGATCACTTCAGTCAGTGGCCTCGCAGGTCTTCCAATGGGGATCGGTCGTGATCATTAATAAAAATTAAAAAATCCACAGTAAAGGGGTACCAAAATAAATAAGGAAATCACTCAGGTCCGACTGTGAATCGCAATTAAAGTCAAAAACAAAATGAACTGAATGCAGTCGAACTTGAATGCTTCAGCACAAGCAGTTAACTATAAAACGTTAATAAGTCCAATTATAAAAAAAACTGTCATAAAAAACTGATAAAAAAAACAAAAGTCTTCACCAAAAGTTGGGCGCCAGCATGCTTCCAAGTAGCATACAACTTCTACCAAACTGGAAAACACCAGAATCAGCCTCAGCCTCAAAAATCCAACGGTCCCGCTGAGGTTCCCCAAAAGAGCTGGTTTTGAATTGCTCCACGGATCTCGGGTCAATTCCACGTGTTCATAGCGGCCATCATGGATTCGTCTATCCGGTTCTTGGGTCTCAAAATTTCAACTCGCCGATTGGATAATTGCTTTTCCCAGTGGAAAGAAAGGCTTCTTGCAGTCTATGCAACCGTCAAGGAATTTCTTGATTCTAAAATTCTCAAAAACCGACCATGCGGTAGCGCTGAACACAATGAAAATCTCAAAGCCCGACCATGCGGAATAAACTCAAAAATCGACCTGCCGATCTGATCGTCACGACCTAATTAAATCTTCAAACATCTACCATTACACCAGTAGAAGTTTTTCCTCCCCCCAACCTTCCGTTGGCGCAGGAATCAAAAATCACCAAATTCATTGGCCCTAACGGACACGTGATCCCGCAATCTACCAAACATTTCTTTCACCTGCGATAAGAATCGAAACTGCGATAAGAATCGCCAAATTTGCTAGATTCGGATTTTACAGCCAAAATTTAACTCTATGATGAAAAAATCCAAAACAGATATGCTTGACAAATAACTTGAACACGCATACCGAGGTCGAAAACAAATTAAGAGGTTTACGGCAAAATATTTGCACGTAGCAGTAGGTTGTGGATGTTTTGGAGTTTCCAAACCAAGCCTTCGTGCCATACTTTGTCGAAAGCTTTTTCTATGTCCAGGAAAATGATTCCAGTGGAGCCCTTTCCCGGGAGCGCGATCGTGGCATCCGGAATTAGCCTAGCTGCTTGCAGTACGGCATCATGTTTTTGCATGAAACCGAACTGCTCCCGAGGGATCGTTTGGTTTTGGGAGAGTAGATCGTTGAGGCGGTCAATGAATAGTCGTTCGGTGAGTTTTGAGAGCGTAGAGTGGAGGCTGATAGGTCTCCAGTTAGTTTGTGTTTGTAAAAAGGTTTCTTGAAGTTCTTCTTCTTGTCCACATCGTTTTCCCGGAGATGGCCTTCAAATTCCTGCCTTTTCGGGTAGAATGAGTTGGCGTTCCAGGAAACGATGTGGACAACAGCTGGCTTTATTTTATTCATGCCAAAGCTTGAAGAGCTGGCACATTTCCTAACATAGCCGCAATGCGGTTTATTTTGGCCTGAATTTCGCTCTCAGGAATGAGAAGGAGTTGGATCAAGGCGGGGCTCAGGTTGGTATTTTGATGGGCTGGCGAAGGGGGTGGTTGTTGCGCGGGCGGTTTTTGGCGCTGGGGATCTTTGGGCGGCGGCTGTTTTGGGGGCTTCGGATTTTTGGGCCGCTTTGGCGTAGAAGGAGATTTCAGACGAGACCTTGTTTTGGAAATTGGCCTTTTTGGCTTTTTCCTGCTTTTGAGCAGTGAAGTTCGGGTTTTTTGGGCAAGAAAAGTAGCTTGCCGGGTGGAGGCCGTCGCAGTTAATGCATTTAGCCGGGATGTCTCTCGGCTTTTTGCATTCTGCGTAGAAATGACTTTGGGCGCATTTGTGGCAAACGGGCTCCACAATTGGCCATGGTGTGTCCGAACTTTTGGCATTTTTTGCACTGAGGAATGTGCCTTAATTTGCTGACTGAAGAGTGTCTTTGGGGCTCAATGACTACTGCCAAGTTTAGGAGGTAGTTTACCTCAAAAATTTTGGTTTGCTCTTTGGGCAAGAGCATTTTAACCATGTCCGTTTTGGTTTTTACATTTCCCATCCTGAAGAATTGGATTTGGGATGGCTTGAAACCGAGCTCTTCGCTTTCCGTTTGAATTTCGGCAAGTGACATTTCCTGATGGAGGCCCTTGACGATGGCGATTAATTTCTTGTCCTCCGAGAGAGTATGAGTATGGAACTCAATTTTCTCCTTTGAGAGCAGTTTGGTGATGGCTCTATGGTCATCAATTGAGGTCGGGTGAATTTGGATCCGTAAATGGACCTTTTTGGGGTTCGAAAATTGGCAGTTGTGCTGTAATAAGAGAGAGCGGGTTTTTGTCCACTCAGACACATCCCTGATGATGACAGGAATGGCCTGCTTTTTTGGGGCAGACATAGGGGCAGAAGCTTGGTCCAAAGTGGCACTGGAAGAGGCCTGGCTTTGGAGGGCGGCGGCTTTTTGCACCCAACTTGGGGCCTTATTTAATTTTTTTGGAAGCGCTAAATGGACACTTACGATTCAGGTCTCAATGCAGGATATTTTTGGTCTATTTAGATATAGTTTGATCGATTGAGGGTTGCCGGTATATTTTGTTCTATATTTTCGATATTCTTTTTGGGTAGTGCGGTTATTTTTTTTATATTTTGATACAGTCTGGTAGGTAGTCATGGGGTGGCAAATCAATGCGTTGCATGCTCATGAGCTAGATTATGAAATCCAGCTTCGAGGTCGATTTTTGAGTTTGTTCAGCACAGTCGGGCTTTGAGATTTTCATTGTGTTCAGCGCTACCGCATGGTCGGTTTTTGAGAATTTTAGAAACAAGAAATTCATTGATGGTTGCATTGATTGCAAGAAGCTTTTCTTTCCACTGGGAAAAGTGATTATCTAATCGGCGAGTTGAAATTTTGAGACCCAAGAACCAGATAGACGAATCTATGATGGCCGCTATGACCACGTGGAATTGTTTCGAGATCCGTGGAGCAATTCAAAACCAGCTCTTTTGGGGAACCTCAGCGGGACCGTTGGATTTTTGAGGCTGAGGCTGATTCTGGTGTTTTCCAGTTTGGTAGAAGTTGTATGCTACTTGGAAGCATGCTGGCGCCCAACTTTTGGTGAAGAATTTTGTTTTTTTATCAGTTTTTTATGACAGTTTTTTTAAAATTGGACTTATTAACGTTTTATAGTTAACTGCTTGTGCTGAAACATTCAAGTTTGACTGCATTCAGTTCATTTTGTTTTTGACTTTAATTGCGATTCACAGTCGGACCTGAGTGATTTCCTTATTTATTTTGGTACCCCTTTACTGTGGTTTTTTTATTTTTTATTTATGATCACGACCGATCCCCATTGGAAGACCTGCGAGGCCACTGACTGAAGTGATCACTCCAGCCGTTCCCCCTCAGGATCCTTCCTCTTCACCATCCAGGCTTGATTGAAGTTAAGGTATCCATAGATTAAGGGTGCTACCAAAAATATCCGAGTGGTACACTCTAAGTAAATTTATATATTTTGTAATTTTCTTTCTCTCAGTAAAATTGTTAACTAGTTTAAATACATCAGTTGTGCAGTTGAATTTGAGTGTGCGTAATTTTGTATTGTCCATTGGGCGTTCCAAAAATTGTTCACTAGAGAGATAAAATAATTATAGTTAGAAGTAAAATTCATAACAAATTGGCGTAGTAGTTAGTATTCATAACAAATATGATGGTGTAGAACAGCGTTAGATGTTTTGGGGAGATTTAAGGGGGCTGTCGGTTTTAGGCCTGGGAAGTCCTCGACTTCCATTTGCTCAGCTTCAGCTGAAGGCTTTGCTGGGGCTAGTTGCCTTGGGAGTTCGTGGGCTTTTAGAAGTTGGAGTTTTCGGAAGAGTTCCTTAATTTGGGCTCCTTGTCCCAGGATGATTTCGGCTTGTTTGAGATCTTTTTGACGAAGCACTTTAAGCTCAGAGAGGATGGCTTTGTTGTGTTTGGTTTCGGTGTTGAATTTGGGGGTGCGGGGGAATGTTGGCTTACCGTTGTCACTGCTGATGACCGCACTTTGATCGCTGTCGCTAGAATACGACCGGATACGGGTTATACATGTTTGGAAGTATATGAACTGAGCCGGTGTAGCTCTTGGGCGGTGAGATAGATGTTGGCTGTCCGCCACATATCTAATATTGTCTGGGATTGCTAGTTCTCCTACCCCCTACCATACAACCGGCCGAAGTACCGTATGAAGCAGTGGATCGTTTGCGTATCTTTTATCTTGTATAACACAACAAGCAAGGAAAGAGATAGTGAGATTCCTAATTAGAGTATCATTTATCTTTGTCCTCGTTCGTTGTTATATATAGATTTTGGATCCGAAAAAAAAACCGAACCGGAATGGAATCGAATTGGAAATTATTTTCTAAAACGGAACCGTAACGGAACTGAAATTTTAAATTTTGCCTTGGACCGAAACCGAAACGGAACAGTTATTTCGTTTCGGTCCGGGTCCTTGCTCATGAGAACCAAGTTTTGGTGTAAACGTAGCTATACACTGCGCCACGGCAAGTAAACCCCCGGCATACTGAGTAAGCACCATCTTATCTTAAATATGATAACACAGACAATATTTACAGATACAAATAATCATTAGTCGCGACAGTCAGCTTATGTTTTGTAGTGCTTAGAGTTCAAGTAAGATACATCCAATTTTCTTTTATATATTTGTTCCGATTTGCTATTCTAAGTTATATAGGCGTTTTCTGTAAACGCAGATATTTGTGGCTTATATACTGATAAAACAATATATTCATTTATATTTTAGAACACTGTAGCTCATAAGACCTGTGCGTAATTTTCTGCGAGCAAACTTATTTGATTCAAGTAAGAGTAGTCAGGCATTTGAGATAACTCTTGCAAATAATTGCTCGATAATTATGGGACTAACCGTGGTGTTTTCATTTTCGATACAAACATATGTTATTATTTAAAAGTGTAATTTAGTTCTGCTCTGTTGACAAAATACAATGAAATCTCAATCTTGATAAATCGAGTTGGTACGACCTGAACTAAAATGTATGTTTTTTATTATCTCCACATTAACAAATTGCATGTTCCAGTAATGAACAATCAGCACTGTATTGTGGGACAATATCCTATTGATATGTAGGGAAATTTAGGCAATGTTGTGAAACTTTAAAAATTAGTTTATTCTTACTAAAAACGAAAAATTAAAACAATGAAAATGAAAAAAGGGCGTTGCCGTCGTCGTATATCGTCGTGTGTCTGCCTTCTTCGTGTTCGCTACGTCTTAAGAGTTCTATGTTCATGTTGATTGCGACGGGGCCGGACCCTCATCTCGGCTATCCTGAACCTCATCGGTCTCCGATGATTCATCGTTTGAATCGGTTTCTTTATTTGTCATCCAGGGCTTCAAATACCGACTTTATATTGTAGTTCGAACTGGTCCATTGTGGTAACCAGATTTATCGACGTCGTAAGTAGTTTTATCTTTTACCTTCGTGATTTTGTAAGGACTTAAAATTTTACTTTCAGCTTCAAACCAGGTCCAAGCTGAGTTCGCTTAATTGCAACTAAATCTCCTATTTCATATTTTACTGGCGTACATCTCTTCTTGTTCAGTCTCGCATCGTTGTTTGCCGAGTGTGGACATGCTACGAAGCGAAATCGTGCGACATTTTCGATAAAATTGTTTTCGTTATCTGTATTGTGCGTTTTTTAAATAAAGTTTAAAACATTCCTTATCGGGCAACTGCCGGGTTTGCTCGATAAGATTGATGAATCCCGAAAGATCTATAGAATCCGAGTCGGATCAGGGCTCCCAAGGGAGCTATTTCCTTAGGTCCAGGACCAAGAAAAGGGGTAGGGTGCCCAAGTCTGACCCAACATCGCCAGAGTCACCAACCCCGGCTCCAAAGAAATCAGCAATGGAGGAGACTGTAGAGGTGTCGCAGGCGACTTCGCCGGGCGCAGCGGATGACGGATTTGTCGTCCCGCGAAAGACAGTGGCGTGGAGTACGCTGATTGTTGGTCCAGAGGCCTCCACGACGCTGAAAAACCGATTCACGCCCATCCAGCCGCCAATTGTAGGTGAGCCTCCAACACTTCACAACACCAGCGTCGGGACTGAACGGGAAGCGTATGCTGAGAGCCCTGCGGCAACTGCAAACAAGACCAAGAAGGCAGAAAAGCCGCCGCCAATTGTGATCGCTGGAAAACCCAGCAATCACACAATGCTGATTGGTAGTATAAAAGGAATCACCAGTCAGCCTTTCACGCTGAAGTACACGAAGGCTTCGTTAATCGTATACTGCACCAGCATTTTCGACTGGGCGGCGGTGAAACGATCCCTGGAGGAGGACAAGAGCCAGTTCCACACCTACGCCCCTTCGTCGGAAAAAACCCATGCGTTCGTCCTGAGGGGCCTGGAGGGGAATGTCGATCCGACTGCCCTAAAGCAGGATCTGGCAGACCAAGGACTGGTAGTGAGAAGTGTCTTCAAAATGAAGACACTCTTCAGGCCTCTCTACCTGGTCGTCACTAACGACAAGGCAACCATCCGAAGGCTTAACGCCGAGGCCAGGGTGGTGTGCAGTGTCAGGGTTTCGTGGGAAACCCGCAAAAACCGGAAGACCCTGACACAGTCTCGTCGATGCCAGGGCTGGGGCCATGTCTCCGGGAACTGCCACCGGGACTTTAAATGCTCCCGATGCGCTGGGGGGCATGAAATCACCGCCTGCCCAGTTGGAGCTACACTAAAATGCGCTAACTGCGGTGGGCCTCATCGTAGCTTTGACGAGGCTTGCCCAGTCTACATTTATAAACAGGCGAAAGTCCCGGCGGAGAAGCAGCGTTTCGTCCCACTGCGACTGCACCACGTGCATTCACTGCCACTCTACCTAGTTTCCCTGATAGCGTCTTACCTAAAAAACCGTTCCAACCAGGTGAAAGTGGAAAATTCCACTTCTGCCAAAAGACGCATCGCGGCAGGAGTACCACAAGGTGTGATTTCGCCGCTGGTGTATACATTGTACACAGCAGACATTCCAAAACTTCCCACTACAAAAATAGCACTGTACGCTGATAATACGGCTATCTACGCATCGTCTTTTTATGCTCAGGCTGCGAAATCTCGCATTGCACATCACCTGAGTTTATTGACGCCGTATTTTGACAAATGGAAACTTAAAGTGAATCCCAGGAAGACGGAACTTATTATATTTTCGCGCAAATTCACTAACAATAAAATCTTATCACCACTCGTGGTCCAAAATACTCCTATCAAACCAAGAAAAGAGGTGAAATACCTGGGATTCAAACTAGACGCCCGACTCCATTTCAATAAGCATGTTGACTATGCTGTACAAAAGACTGCCATGGCCCGAAGAAAGTTGTACTCTCTTCTGGCGCCAAATTCTTTCCTATCACCTCGAAATAAACTTCTGCTCTACACCTCCACTATAAGGCCCATACTGACCTACGGCTCCCCTGTCTGGCACTCTGTCTGTGATTCCACGAGACGACGTGTTCAAAGGACCCAAAATAGGTTCCTAAGAGGCGTCCTATCGGCTGACAGATACACCAGAATAACCGAAATGCACGAAGCTACAGGGATGTCCTATATAGCCGACTATATAGATACCATCGCTGAAAAGTTTTATCATAGCGGAGTGCAAGGCTCAGTCCTCACGCGAAATATCACCCAAGTAAGAGCAAACGATCGCCCAACCCATGGTCCCCTGTATAAGCGACTTCCCATATTTTATGAGGATTTTGTCCCTGACAGTACGTGACGACAAACAAACATTGCCTGCCAGTTGCAGACAGTCGTTTCTAGCAGGCTGGAAACGCACAAATCCAACATAACGTGACTTGACGGGTTCGTCCTGCCTCGTTCTGGCTGGTGTTGGCTGGTTGTTGCACCGATCGGGGCGGGGGCGGATGGATTTGGTCATCTAGTTGAAACTGCCGGCGGTTAACGCCACGGCTGACAGTATCAAACTTAAAGGTCGAAGCAAAAGGGGTTTTTGGCTTCCCTTCAGGAAGACCTTTTTTCCTTAATGAATGCCCCTCGAATAAAACCAAAACCGCCACTTCAAGACTATCTCCTGACATTTTCGTGGGTATGGCTAGCTGGGGAATGTCCATGTTAGGGCACTGCCCAGGTAATGGACGACTTAGCGCGCCTATTTAGATCATGGGCAAAGAGCAACCGGCCGAACATCTGGCTAGACATGGGAGTTATCTTTGTTAACTTTGTTTGTGAATTTTATTAATGGGAATGTTCAATAAATTTTTATCTATCTATCTATCTCCGGGAACTGCCACCGGGACTTTAAATGCTCCCGATGCGCTGGGGAGCATGAAATCACCGCCTGCCCCGTTGGGGCTACATTAAAATGCGCTAGCTGCGGTGGGCCTCATCGTAGCTTTGACGAGGCTTGCCCAGTCTACATTTACAACCAGGCGCAAGTCCCGGCGGAGAAGCAGCGTTTCGTCCCTGCTCTTCTTCCAACGAGGCCAGCCTGGGGTCAAACCAGTCGAGCCCCTGGCCCGATCCACCCTTCACCCCTAAGCAGCAGGACCATGGCGCCAAGTCACGCCAACAGGACCATGCTGCCCCCACGACCGCCTTCATTAGCGGAGTTTCCTCCGCTGAGGCAGCACGAAGCTGTCCCGAGGAGCTCCGCCCACCAAGCCCATGGTATAAATGGGAACGCGGTGGCCATGCTGGGCAGTGTCCAGCGGGAATACGCCGAGCTGTCGTCGCAAATCAACCTGGAGGAGGTGATCAAGGCGGTAAGATTTTACAGCGCTGCATTGAGGGGTTGCGTCTCGAAGACAGACAAATTCCTAGTCTCAGCGTAGTTCTTCCATGAAGATATTAACAGCTTCGATTTTTAAGTATTTTTAAGTATTGATATTGTCAACTGTGTCCTATGAGGATTGGGGAATGGAACTCATGTGGACTCCGGAGTCGTCTCGGCGAGTTCGAGCAGTTCCTCGGGTCTGAGGACGTCGATGTGGCGTTAATCGTGGAAACATGGTTGCGCTCCGGAGACAAAATCACAATCCGGGGGTACAGGCTCGAGCGTGCCGATAGGCCCGGTCTAAGGGGTGGAGTGGCCATAGTGATCAAAGCAACGATCCCATACAGGGGACTGCCATGCAGGCAGTCAGTAATAGAGAACGTTGGCGTTGAGCTTTGTGATGGTGTTTTGATCTACTGTGGGTACTCTACTTCTACTCGCTTACAGGCCACTGACGTTGATCCATTTTTTTCAAACACCAATAGGGTGTTGCTTATGGGAGATTTCAACGCCCCCCATCCACTATTTAATAACCCTCGACGGAAAAACGCAGCTGGCAATTTCCTAGCCAGCTACATTCGCGACAATGGCCTACTAGTTATGCCCACTTCATCTCCAACGCATTATCCAAACAGTGGAATGAACCCATCTTTCCTTGATTTCGGAATAACCAAAGGACTCGCCAATCTCACGGAGATGGTGGTTATAGACGCCCTCAGCAGTGACCATTTGCCCATTTACCTCGACATTAGGGATTTAAAGCGCACACAAACGAACGACTTTCGATATTCATACGAAAATTTCGATTTTCGCGAATATCGGAAACGACTACAAGACCTGCCGTGTATTCCGGGCCAGATTGATACTGTCGAGGCTCTAGAGCATGCGGTAAAAGGTCTGACCAGGAATATACAACGGAGACAGCAAGCTTTGGCCAAAAAAGTTCCGAACAGACCGCGGCGCGACAACCTTCCTGAGGAAATCTTGAACTTTATTAAGGCGAAAAATAGAATCAGGAAGCGTTGGCAGCGATTCAGGCAATCTGCCGATCGCATAAGGGCAGCAGAACTCGCACGAGACATCCAGAGCGAAATTTCCGCATACAGGAATTTAACCTGGGCGGAAAAATTGCGAAACTTATCTCTCCGTGACAGTTCTTTGTGGAAACTGTCGAGAAGTCTACGAAAAGGCTACGAGCAAGTCCCCGCTCTTGAAAAAGAGGGGCGGAGTTACATTACCACCAGCGACAAATGCGAGCTGCTCGCCGACTTTTTGGCAGAAGTACACAAAGTCCAACCAGCCGTTCAGGATAACGAAATAGAAAGACAGACCGCTGTTTTCGTAGAACGGAAGTATCCTATACCACCGTCGATTTTGCATTCCTATATAACAACCCCGTCGGAGATACAATCGTGTCTTCAGCGCCTCCCTAGCCGAAAAGCCCCCGGGCCAAACGGCATCCCTTATTTACTCCTCAAAAACTTACCGCGGAAAACTATAGTGTTAATAGTACTCCGTAATAGTCAACGCAGTCCTTAAATTGCAGCACTTCCCACAGGACTGGAAAAACGCTGTAATAATTCCTATCTTAAAGCCGGGCAAAAACCCGACTGATCCCGCCTCTTATAGGCGAATTTCCCTCCTAAACCCCCTCGGCAAATTAACCGAAAAGGTTATCCTATCGAGACTACAGGCAGCAGCCGAGCTTCGAAGTTTAATCCCGGATGAGCAGTTTGGCTTTCGAGCAAGACACAACACAACGCTGCAAACTGCCAGGATCGCAACGGATGCCTATGAAGCATTTAATAAGCTTTAAAGTACGGTAATGCTGCTTCTCGATATGGAAGGGGCCTTCGAGACAGTCTGGCACACAGGCCTGCTGTATAAGTTGTTTGCCGTACATTCACTGCCACTCTACCAAGTTTCCCTTATAGCGTCTTACCTAAAAAACCGTACCATCCAGGTGAAAGTGGAGAATTCCACTTCTGCCAAAAGACGCATCGCTGCAGGAGTACCACAAGGTACAGTGATTTCGCCGTTGCTGTATACATTGTATACAGCAGACATTCCAAAACTTCCCATTACAAAAATAGCACAATACGCAGATGATACGGCGATCTACACATCGTCTTTCTATGCTCAGGCTGCGAAATCTCGCATTGCGCATCACCTGAGTTTATTGACGCCGTATTTCGATAAATGGAAACGTAAAGTGAATCCCAGGAAGACTGAACTTATTATCTTCTCGCGCAAATTTACTGACAATAAAATCCTATCGCCACTCATGGTGCAAAATACTCCAATCCAGCCAGTAAAAGAGGTGAAATACCTGGGATTCAAACTAGACGCCCGACTTCACTTCAACAAGCATGTTCACTATGCTGTACAAAAGACTTTCATGGCCCCAAGAAAGTTGTACTCTCTTCTAGCGCCAAATTCATTTCTGCCGCCTCAAAACAAATTTCTGCTCTACACCTCCACCATAAGGCCCATACTGACCTACGGCTCCCCTGTCTGGCACTCTGTCTGTGATTCCACGAGACGACGTGTTCAAAGGACCCAAAATAGGTTCCTAAGGGGCGTCCTATCGGCTGACAGATACACCAGAATAACCGAAATGCACGAAGCTACAGGGATGGCCTATATAGCCGACTATATAGATACCATCGCTGAAAAATTTTATCATAGCGGAGTGCAAGGCTCAGTCCTTACGCGAAATATCACCCAAGTAAGAGCAAACGATCGCCCAACCCATGGTCCCCTGTATAAGCGACTTCCCATATTTTATGAGGATTTTGTCCCTGACAGTACGTGACGACAAACAAACATTGCCTGCCAGTTGCAGACAGTCGTTTCTAGCAGGCTGGAAACGCACAAATCCAACATAACGTGACTTGACGGGTTCGTCCTGCCTCGTTCTGGCTGGTGTTGGCTGGTTCTTGCACCGATCGGGGCGGGGGCGGATGGATTTGGTCATCTAGTTGAAACTGCCGGCGGTTAACGCCACGGCTGACAGTATCAAACTTAAAGGTCGAAGCAAAAGGGGTTTTTGGCTTCCCTTCAGGAAGACCTTTTTTCCTTAATGAATGCCCCTCGAATAAAACGAAAACCGCCACTTCTCCTGACGTTGTCGTGCGTATGGCTAGCTCGGGAATGTCCATGTTAGGGCACTGCCCAGCTAATGGACGACTTAGCGCGCCTATTTAGATCATGGGCAAAGAGCAACCGGCCGAACATCTGGCTAGACATGGGAGTTATGTTTTTTTAACTTTGTTTGTGAATTTTATTAATGGGAATGTTCAATAAATTTTTATCTATCTATCTATCTTCTTTTTCAAGGTACGCTTATTTTCTTCCTGTTCCTTCGAAATATAATATTTCGCCTTTTTTCTAAGTTCTTCTCTGGACTCCTCAAAATTTAGTCTTAATTCTTCGTTAATTAGGCCTACTATTCGTTGGTCTTGTGGCCTTCTCATTTTCACACCCGTTAGTAACTCAAAGGGAGTTGTATTAATGCTTCCCAGGAATGTAGAGTTTATCATTAGTTGGACAGCATCCACACGCTTATATCACTTGGTTGGGTCACTTCAACAAAGTTGGAACAACTTTGTTAATACGTTAATTATGATGCAGTTTATACGTTCCACTTGTCCTAAATCAACACAAAAATAAAGAAATATTTTAAAACCGCATAATATTAAATAAAAACATCAGAATGCAATGAATTTTAGATCAGACACAGACAATCTTAGCTCTGTATATCATACACTAATTAAATCAACACCTACATACACTAATTAAACCAACTACATAAAATAAAACACCTGATATTGAAGAATTGCAGAGCAATTGATATTCCTAGAATGCAAAGAAAAGCCAAATATAAACAGTTTCTTTATTCTCTCGTTCGATATTGAACAAAGTAAAGATTTTTCAATAGCTTGTCAAATGTGAAGGTGGAAACAACCATACATGTAAGTAAAATTTAAATCTCTAAACAATAGATTCTAGTCTTTGCCGAACATGATTGTCCTGACTCATCACCTGTGAACCTATTGTTTTTAATATACTTTTTAATATGTTTGTAATTTGTATTTTACTATGTATATTTTAATAGGGATCTTGTTTTAAATTAATGATAACTGTGAATGTGTATTTTAGACAAACTGATGATGGTGGAGAAAGACACCGAAATGTATTTGTAACATTTTAAATAATCCAAAAAAACTCCTGGGTTCCAGTCAATTTTATTGTTTATTATTTAAAATGTGACAAATACGTTTCGGTGTCTTTCTCCACCATCATCAGTTTGTCTAAAATATATATTTTCAGTCATCATTAATTTATATAAAAATTTTCCATCAAAATTCAGATATTAAAATACAAATCACACACATATTAAAAAGTACATTAAAACAATAGGTTTTCAGATGATGAGTCAGGACAATCATGTCTGGGAAAAGACTAGAATCTATTGTTTAGAGATTCAAATTTAACTTACATGTATAGTTGTTTCTACCTTCACATTTGACTGGCTATTGAAATCCATATTTTGTTCTGTTTTTAAAAAAGACAATTTTATTTAGAGCAACTGATACAAAGATTTGACCACAACAAAGGTCTCGAACAGAATCCTAAAGCTAAGTCATACAACTGCAAAGGTAAACAATTAAAGCACAATCAGCAAATATATAAGTACTGAGGTTGCAACTGACTAAGCAAAGATATACAAGAAGTGTACAAAAGTAGTGCACATAACTCCTCCCTCCTTAAGCAGCAAACGTAAGGGATGTAGTTTGCAAGGGCTCGACAGGGTCTTCTGCTTGAAGATGTGTCTTCTTTGACGGGCAATAGAACTTGAATATGACGACGAAAAGTCCTATACAAATGACGCAAATATTGGATATTGAAATACTGTCATTTCCTTCTTTAATCTCTTCAATTGGTGATAATCGATTGACGAAGTCTTTCAGCTGGAATATCCCATCGAAATTGATCCGTGTTAAGTTAGTTATGGTTTTTGATGAACTTTTTGGAATCTGAAACAAGTGGGTTTTTCGGGTTTTTAGGCCGTCGTTCAATGGCGCTGGACAGGATATGGTTTCCAGCACTCACCAACGCAAAAACAGCAAGAAAAAGCAACAGCTCAGGACAGGAGAGAGAATCCAGTACACCGGAGGATAGCAACAGCCAACCGAATGCGCAGGCTCCGATGACACAGGCCACGTCATCCCAAACCACGTCATCGCAACCGGTGCACAAATACGGACTGCGCCCGAGGAATCGCATCAGAACAGTGTAAGCGTTCAAGCAAACCACTTCTGAAGATGCAAGCCGCACGTGCTTGCGAAACGTCAAGAAGAAATTCTACCGAACGACGGCGTAAAAACCCGAAAAACCCACTTGTTTCAAGGAATGGCCTCGCCGGAATGTCTTTTTGGAATCTCTTCAAGTTTGATTGTAGGCAGAAAGAAGGGTTTCCCTGTACTGAATCGAACATTGTTTGTGAATTTCTTCTTTGCAATGATAATTTCACAATTAATTGGAATTCTGATCAAAGTAAGTGAGTGAATTTGTGAATATTTATTTGATCCACATTTCGACAAGACGTTGGTATCTTTCACAGGAATAGCAATTACTTCTTGTTGGGTTATTTGTTCTGCGAATGTGTCCTCAATCGCAATTTGGTTAATCTGGCAATTGTTGATCTGTTGGTTCTTGAGAAGTTCCATACTGCATTCATCTAGGGCTGACAGTTGTTCTTGACAGTAGAAAACTTGTTCCAATTCTGGGCAACTGGTTTCTTCGAACTGCGTACTGTGCTCAGCTTGTACCATATAGGGATATTTAGGGATTATGATACTTTGATTTTGGTTTATTGGATATAAATGATGGAAACTAAATGTTTCTGGTTTTATTATAGTGACATGAATTGCAAAAATAATTTTGTTGTTTGCGAAAGTAACTTGCGTCCCAAAATATTGATAATAATACAAAATATCTTTAAAGTTTGGAACTGCATCACTTTCATAAATTAACTTAACTTGATTTATGATTACTTTTAATTCCGGTAATGATATTATGGAATTATGTAAAGTATTCAATTTTGCAAACATTATAGCATCTTCTAAGTTATCCAAGTAAGTTATCAGATTTTGACAATCTAGATTGATTTGAGACAGTACACTTTGAAAAGTTAAGTAACTTTGTCAAGTATTGATTTTATTATCAACAGTGTTTATTAATAAATTTACGCTTTTTTGTAATACCTTTTGGTTGTCTCTAGTATAGTTATTGTTTTATTAAAGTTTGTTATCAAATGTTTTGACAATGAAATTTGATTGTTTATGTGATTAATTATGTTTTTCTGATTTAATTGTAATTTCGATATTGCTTGATCATATTTCTTCTCGTCTTCATTGTCCAATATACCGAAAAGCCACTTACTTGCTTGCCCTACTATATTAAGTAATCCTCTCTTCTGTCTAAAGTTAGGATACAGGTTGTTCAGCCGCATGTGGCAACCTTGTAAATAGAAGGAGGAAGAGCGTGTCCTCGCTTTCTAGTCACTTGTCAATTTGTAATCATCAGAATAAAACACGTGCATTAAAGAGTCGGTGCAAAAGAAAATTAAGTCTTTAAATTACCAGCACCCTTCACGAATCACGGACTGGCTCCACCAAATCACCAATAGCCAAGCGCTATCACGAACACGTCGTCTTGTACTTCCAAAAAAATAATCAATGGAAACAGACAAATAACAAGGTTTTGTAACTTATTTTCTATTACATTAGTTAGATACTCTGTTCTAAATAATATATTATCTTAGGAAGCCTGATAAGAAATTGGATTCGTTATAGATTCATTAGATAAATGAAGTCTTAGTTTATTATAATAAAGCTTCATTCTAATAAAATGTTGGGTAAGCATTTCTAAATCTAGATAGTGCAAAAGCGTATGTTTCGTATATATGATTTTTGCATTTCCTAATTGAATGGGAGCAAGGGATTTTGAATTTGAGTAAACTGAACATCGTTAGCGTTTACTAGATGAAGTGCCAGGATCATTACTGTTATCTTCATCATCTTTATTGACCTGAAAAGATTTGTGATGTAGTACTTTTGGTTTTCGAGAAATATTTTTATGATAACTACCTATTGTTAACGTGACAACGCCGGATTTAAGTGGCAACAGTGCGTGAACGTAGTGACATTTGACTTTTGAGAAGGACATATTCTAACAATTTGAGAAATAAGACACATTTTTTGTATACAATCAATAAATCCATTATTTGTTCAAAACAAAAAGTGTGATATCACTATAAAATCATTAACTTGTGGCTTTTCCTCAAATATATCATGTTTTGTTCTCCCATGTATTACTGACAATATACCAAGTACTAAAATAGATATAAGTAGTTGGAATATTCCTGATGACATTCAGTTAGCAGATCCATATTTCTATGAACCCAATCAGGTCGACGTATTATTGGGAGCCGATATATTTTGGGAAATACTTACACATAAAAAGTTTAAATTAAATAAATCACTGCCTACATTACAGCATACATTATTTGGTTGGATAGCAACAGGTTCAGCTACCAATCAGAATAATTCAAAATCAAAATTGCTTATTTTAGAAAAATTGAAAAATGATTGGAAGTTGCCTTATTAATTCCAAAAATTGAAATATTCATAGTAGAAGTTTTAACGTTTAATTTGCTGTAGAGATCAGCAGAAAAAAAATTCGATTGGGAACCGCAATCTAGCAATGCCCTTGCAGTGAACATTTTGTTATTTAAATCGATTACCAATAGTGAAATTGTAGATAATAGAATTTGATTATTGGATGATTTACTTGCAAGGGTTACTTGGGATATTGGTAATTCTAAATTTGATGGAGCCCATGCAGGTTCCTCTTTATGCAATAAACTGTTATGCTTCCCTTTACATTGTTTGCACGAACCCAATTTGCAGACTCTACTATGGTGTCCCCTACGCAAACAGTTACTACACAATTTCAAGTCATGAACCTTTTGTAACCTCTCCGAAATGCTTAGACTTAGAAATTCAGTGCACTTATAGATCAAATGCTTTTTCGAACAATAATTACAAGTGGGATCTGATACCAGTAATGACGCCTTTCTTGAATTTAAATGTGTGTTTTTCATACTTTTAGTAGTATTAGGATGATTTACTTCCAAAGTTTCAAGCCAGTCTGCCCTAGACATTAAAAACTCATTCAAATCTTTCAAAGTTGGTATTGCTTGTTGAAATTTATGTTTTTCCCATTCTCGGGCAGTGAATCTATCAAGCTTTGAAGAGATTACAAATATAAGTAATGTGTCCCAATAAGTAATAGGTTGTCCTAAAGATTCCAGAGCACGCAAGTGTCACTGTCTACCAAATCGCGTAGTCCCACTGAAGATTCTTTGGACAATGTTTGCACTTAGAAATGGGTCACATGTCATTATTAACCAATATAGACTATACTAAACCATTCCATCTTTTACCTCATCATGGTGTTCTTCGTCAAGATAGTTTGACAACTAAGTTGAGAGTGGTTTTTGATGGGTCGGCTCAGTCTAGCTCTGGCTGGAGTTTGAATGGTTTGCAGTATACTGGGCCTGATATTCAAGGTGACGTTTTTTCTATACTGTTGCGGTTTAGGCAGCATTCTGTAGTTGTTTGTGCCGACGTAACAAAAATGTACAGGCAAATACTTGTGCATCCTGAGGATAGGCAGCTTCAATCAATTTTGTGGCGGTTTGACACAAATGAAGATATCAAAACCTATTCCTTGAATACGGTTACATACGGTACTCGGTCAGCGCCATTTTTAGCAGTAAGATGTCTAAAGCAATTAGCCATTGATAATGAGAACTGTTATCCGGAGGCTTGTAGAATCATTCTTAGAGACTTCTACGTAGATGATTTAATAACTGGTTTCAATTCTGAAGAAGTTGCTATCAAGCAATGCAAAGAGATTTCCACAATATTGGCTTCCGGGTGTCTTCCCTTACGGAAATGGATATCAAACAGTAAATATATTTTGTCAGAATTTCAAGATGATAATGAACCTATAAGTATTCTAAATTTGAGTAATAATGAACATTCCAAAACATTAGGTATTAAATGGTACAGCAATTTGGACGTACTTTCATACCATGTCAATCCAGTGTTTGAAAGTTTTGTTACTACAAAAAGAGTAATTTTGTCCAGTGTAGCTAAGATTTTTGATCCTCTTGGATTGGTGAGTCCATGCATTGTTTTATGTAAGATCATTTTTCAGAAGCTTTGGGCTCTAAATTTGGGATGGGACGATCGAGTTCCAGACAATTTGCAAAACTTATGGTTAGGTTTTAGAGACAATTTATGTTGTTTGAACGAACTAAAAATCAATCGATATGTCATTTGTAAAAACGCAACATCTATAGAGGTTCGCGGGTTTTCAGACGCCTCTAAAGATGCATGCGCAGCTGCTATTTATGTTCGAAGCTGTGATGCAGATAACAATGTTCATGTGAATATTCTATGCGCTAAAACAAAGGTGGCACCTCTAAAATCTATCACGATTCCACGATTGGAACTTTGTGGTGCTTTGTTGCTCTCAGAACTTATGAAAAAGGTAAATGATTCTTTAACAACTGATATTCCGTATTATTTTTGGTGCGATTCACAGATAGTTTTATGCTGGATTAAAACTAAACCCTATCGTTTACAAACATTTGTGCAAAATCATGTCATCAAGATTCAAAGTTGAACAGATATTTCAAAATGGGGATACATTAAATCCAAGGAAAACCCTGCAGATCTAGCGTCAAGAGGTATTTCACCCAAGGCAATAATAAACTTTGAATTATGGTTTCATGGACCTTCATGGATGAAAAATCCTAAGGCTGACTGGCCTCAAAGCTCATTTTCGAATTTTGATTCGGACTTGCCTGAGTTGAAGAATGTTTGCTTGTCAACCTTCTCTCAAACATCTTTATTTCCATTTGATAGATTTTCTAGCTTCAACAGGCTGAAACGTACAATGGCGTATTGCCTACGTTTCATTTATAATTGCCGAACCAAAAGGATAAACCACAAACTTGGTGAACTGACGGTTCATGAAATCAGAGAGGGAGTTAAATGTATCATTAGATTTGCGCAAAACGATAGTTTCTATGAAGAATTAGCGTTACTAAATACTAAAGAAATTTTAAGTCAAAACATAAGCTATTAAGTTTATCACCATTCCTAGACATCGATGGAATAATAAGAGTTGGGTGGTCGTCTTAAAAATTCTGACTTGCCATTTAATGCAAAACATCCTATGCTTTTGTCTGGAAAGCACATTTTATCAAAACTTATTTTTGAAGAAACTCATAAGACATTATTACACGCAGGACCTCAATTACTCCTTGCAACAGTAAGGCAAACTTATTGGGTTACTTCTGGAATGAATGTAGCGAAAGGAGTTACTAGACGCTGTGTAACGTGTTTCAAATTTAAACCAAGGTCAGATAATCCTGTTATGGCTCACTTGCCAAAGGATCGTGTTACTTGTACGCATCCATTCTATACTACAGGCATTGATTATGCTGGACCTTTCTTATTAAAGGACCGCAAGGGTCGCGGGTGTAAGGAATTAAAAGGCTATGTTTGTTTGTTTGTCTGCTTTACGACTAAGGCTATCCACCTTGAATTGGTTACCGAGCTTACAACTGAGTGTTTCATATCTGCATTGCGACGTTTTGCTTCTAGGCGAGGTAGACCAAATTGTATTTATTCTGATAACGCTACCAATTTTGTAGGTGCAGCAAGACAATTAGTTCAATTGCATGAATTTCTTAAAATGCTAATCAAGACATTGCCAATTTTTGCTCAACAGAGAGTATAAACTGGCATTTTATTCCACCAAATTCACCTACCTTTGGAGGACTTTGGGAGTCAGGGGTTAAAATAATGAAATTTCACCTATTAAGAGTAACACATAATACTAAGCTTACTTATGAAGAGTTTCAAACTGTGATTGTTCAGATTGAACTCATTCTCAATTCCCGACCTATTCATCCTCTATCATCAGATCCCAATGATTTCCAACCATTAACTCCTGCTCATTTTCTAATGGGAAGGAACGACCGCGTTGCTATATCGGATCCAGATGTACAAGAGATTCCACTCAATCGCATGTCCAAATTCCAATATATTCAACATATCACTCAGAACTTTTGGAAGCAGTGGTCTAAGCAATATCTCTCCTCTTTGCAACTAAAATCCAAGTGGAAACAGGGTTCCAGTACTCTCCCGTTGGACAGCTTAGTGTTGGTTAAGCATGACGGATTGCCTCCAGCCAATTGGTTACTAGGCCAAGTGATCACTCTTGATCCTGGAGATGACGGTGTCGTCAGAGTTGCATCAGTGAGGACCAGGAATGGAGTCATCAAAAGAGCAGTAACAAGACTCTGCCCGTTACCACATCACGAAAGCGAAGAAGGGAACCGAAGTGAATAATCAAGCATTGTACTTACTTGCAACCATAGAAACAACAAAAAACTATTGAACATTTGGTGAATATTCAAGGCGAGGAGTATGTTAACGTGACAACGCCGGATTTAAGTGGCAACAGTGCGTGAACGTAGTGACATTTGACTTTTGAGAAGGACATATTCTAACAGTTCGAGAAATAAGACACATTTTTTGTATACAATCAATAAATCCATATATTATCAAAACAATTATACAGTCCACTATATGGAGCAGAGATAGAAGTGTTTCTATCCCAAAAATCACCTATGTTAGTGTTGATTTTAATTGAAGAAGAATCTTTTACTAATACCTTCTTAAATTTTGGCAAGGCTTTATTTCTAAATTTAGTTTTTATATAGGTAGGTTCATTATCTGGGAAACTAGGTGGGTTTTTATTATCAATATTTCTTTTTTCTATTACTTTCTCTTTTATTAACTGATTTCGTTCAGATAGTTCATTGTAAACTTTATTACAGCTTTCTTTGTGATTTTGAATATAATCTGATGTGATTACATGATCACTTAAATCGAAAGGGTTGGTATCATTGATATGTCCTTTAGTTATCTCAAACGGGGTGAATTTAGTTACACTGTGAATTGAGTTATTATATCCTAACAAAGCTCTTCGCATAATTTGTTCAGGTGTCAATTGTTGGTTTTCTTGCTTAATACATCGATAATGTTCAATTAAGGTGGAGTGGAACCTTTCAACTGGAGAGTTAGAATTGCTGTTTTTTGAAGTTCCAATATGAAGTTCGATTTTATATAAGCGACATAAATCTTCTAAATCTTTATTTTTGAACTCAGTTCCTTGGTCACATGTGATCTTTAAAGGAAGTCCATGATGATTTATGAAATTTAAGACATTTTCGACTACCATAGCGCCTGTAACAGATTTTAGTACATACGCTTGTCCATATCTGGAAAATGCATCGATTATTGTTAGAAAAGTTTCGTTTTCGATTTTAAAGGTGTCTATATGAATGTGTTCGAAGGGTTTTGATGTTGTTGGTGTGAGATTAAACTTGATAACAAGAGGGTCTCTATCGTACTTATTATTTTGACATGTTTCACACGAGTTTATGTAATGTTCAATATCAGATATTAGATTTGGCCAATAGAATCTTGCAGTTAAGGCCATTTTCATTTCATTGATACCTCTATGGCAAGTTTTTGTGGTATGATATAGTTTTAATTTTTCTATTTGATCATCCTGTTTTATTATGTCTTCTAAGAATTTTGTACATTGTACAAATTTAAAGGATGCGTTGGTGAATGTGTTTCGCATAGTGACTGTAAATATTCTAGCTAACTCAGAATTTCTGAAGAATAATGCATACACACGTTTGGGATCAATAAATTCTTTAATAAATCTTATTATTTCTGAAACTAGGTTTGATTTTGGTAAGGTGACATAGATTCGTGAATTTTCGAAAACTTGTTCTAGTTTACATTTGATTTTGTCAATATCTCCTTCAGTGAAAATTATTTGACTTCTGTAAACGTTTATTATTTTTTCAGAAATTGGCAATTTAAATATCGGATCTTCTAAAGACGTATGCACTGTGGCTAAGTCATCAGTTTCTGATTTGAATGGGGGTCTTATTTGAGTATCTGAAATTATATTATTTTTGGAACAGATGGATCAAATAATTTTTGATTAACACTTGGATCCACTGGGGGAATTTGATTAGGATTTCCAAGATAATTTTGAATAATTTCATCTGCATCTCCTGCGTTATTATATGTTGACATAGTTTCTAATGCGTTTAGATTTTCAGAATTTGGATTTCTTGACAAAGCATCTGCAGCTTGATTTGACTTACCTTTTTTATATTTGATAATATAGTCAAATTCTTCTAATTTCAGTCTCCAACGTACTAGGCGACTATTTGGCTCTTTTAACGAATATGCCCATTGTAAAGGTTTGTGGTCTGTTAGAATTGTGAACTTATTTCCAAATAAATACGGTCTAAAGTATTTGCATCCCCAAACTACTGCTAAAAATTCTTTCTCGATTGTGGAGTAGTTTATTTCCGCGGGATTCAAAGTTCTTGAGGCATAACTTATTGGGTGTCCGTCTTGTGATAAAATGGCTCCTATCGCGAAATTTGAAGCATCAGTCGTTAATTCGAATGGCTTTGATAAATCAGGGTACGTGAGTACAGGTTCCGATGTTAAAATGGTTTTGCATATTTCGAAGCAATCTAAAAATTCTTTATTATGAATAACTTTTTCATTTTTCTTGAGACATTGGGTCATTGGTTTTGTAATCTTTGAAAAATTCTTGATAAACTTTCTATAGTAACCAACCAGTCCTAGAAATGATTTTATTTCCTTTTGGGTCTTAGGTAAAGGAAAATTTTTAACGGCAGAATTTTTTTTCCGGTTTGGTTTTATACCTTCTGGGGTAACTATATGTCAGAGAAATTCGACTTCTTTACGTAAAAATTCTGATTTGTCTAGCTGAATTTTTAAGCAAGCTTCTCTTAATTTTGAAAATACGAGCTTTAGGTTTTGAATGTGTTCTTGTAATCCGGTACTGAATATTATTATATCATCAATATAAACCATGCATATTTTATTCTGGAGATCTTTAAGTACTTCATCCATGACTCTCTGGAAGGTGGCGGGTGCATTCTTTAGTCCGAATGGCATCCTTAAGAACTCATAATGACCGTTTTCTACTGTAAACGCTGTCTTTTGAATAGAGTTTTGGGCCATCTCTATCTGGTGAAACCCACTTGCGAGGTCTAATGTTGAGAAGTACTGGGCTCGTCCAAGTCTGTCTAAGATATCATTTATATTTGGAATGGGCCATTTGCTGTCTATTGTTTTCTGGTTTATTTGTCGATAGTCACAAACGATTCTCCATTTTCGTTGGTTTGATGCGTCGATTTTTTTTTGTACTATCCATATTGGCGAACTCCAAGGGCTAGTTGATGGTTGTATAATTCCTTTCTCTAACATGTCATTAATTTGACGCTGAACTTCTGTTCTATGCACGTATGGATACCTATATGATTTTGTGTGCACAGGTATTTCGTCTTCTGTTTTTATTTCATGTTTAGTTTTTGAAGTAAAAGTTAGTTTATCATTCGGTTTAAAGAAAATGTCCGAAAATTCATTACATAATTTTGAAATCAGTAGTTTTTCTTCTTTGTTCATATGTTTTGTTCGAATTAAATGGTCTATGCTATTTTTCGAGAATTTAGGATCATAATCGCGGTTGTTTTTTGCAAGTTCAAAAGAGTACATTTCATGTGTTGCGATTCCGAAGGGTTCAGTGGTCAATGGCTCATTAAGTGTTGCACTTATCGTCTTTTCCGTATTGTTTTGAATTTCGACAATTGCAAATCCATCAATGGCTTGAGTTAAGATTGTTGGAATGATGAGGTTATTCAACTTAAATGGTTTGATAAGTATTTCTCCGTTGTGAATGTCGACTGGTAGTTTCTTGACTATTTTTTCATGTGGATTTACAGTAAATGTGATTTTTACGTCTGTTGGTTTTCTATATTCAAATGGAATTTTTACATAATGACTGGATAATTGTTTATTAAGTAGATCAATATTTAGTTTCATATTAATAAGATCTGTTAATCCAATAACTCCATCGAAATAATCATGGAAATCAAACAGTATGAAATCAATATCATAATTAATTCCGAATTCATTAAATATTGGTATTTTTGCTTGGTATTGGGTCTTTTTACTTCCAATAGCTGTTTTAATTTCGTTTGAAAAATTATAAATTTGATTGTAAAAGTAGTAGTAGTAGTAAACATCTTTATTTCTAAAAAAGGCTATCGACCTATCGGTCTTTCTGCCCTTGTTTAATACATGTAGTCTTAATCTAAATAAAAAACAAATATGAAAATTCTCTTATTCTGGGTTAACAATATTATTAAATAAAATTCCAATGACAAGAAAAAATTATTTTATTGTCCACTAGTCAGTTGCGTTTGTAAGTGTTCGAGTAGCGTTGATGTAGGGAAACGGAAGCGGGATTGTCTGGTTGGTCTTGTAAGACAAAGGGGATTCAGTATGGTCCAATTGTAGGGGTTGTTTGTCCATTTTGTCTGTAGATGTATGAGTCTTTCCGAGATCTTTGTCATGTTTGTGTGTTCGTATAGTGGTTGGGTGGGGGGGTTGTGCAGTGGGTTTTGGGGGTGTCTTATTCGTGTTATTAGTCTTAGTGCAATTTGTTCTGTTGTTTCTGTATAACGTTTTGTCCTTTCTGTTCCGTTGGTCATGAGTATATGTCCAAAGTCTAGCAAGGGTCTACAAATCGCTTTATATATTTTGGTGGCGGTGTTTGTGCTAATTCCTCTGTCTTTGTAGGTTAGTGATCGGAAGTGTTTTGTTCTCTTTATTGTTTCTGCCCTGATGTTTCGTATGTGTTTAGTGAATTTAAGTTTGTGGTCAATTGTGATTCCAAGGTATTTGACGTCGTTTTTTGGTTGTGTCGTTTGGCCGTCTGCAGTTATTGTAGGGGAGTCAGCGTTGAGTCTGTGGTTTGTGAGCAGAAGTTGGTTTTTTGACGCGTTTGGTGTTAGTCTCCATTTATAAAACCATGTCATTGTGTTGTTTGTTAGTGTTTGGAGTCTTTGAGCTGCTCTCTCAGTAGTTTTGTCATGTACAATAAGTGCCGTGTCGTCTGCGTATTGTAATATGTATGCCGATCTGTCGATTTGATTTTTGTCTGGTAAGTTGTAATTGTTTATGTCATGGCAGTATATATTGTAGAGAAACGGTGAGAGCGGGGATCCTTGAGGGAGCCCTTGTTCAGGGGAAAAAGAAAATGACAGTGTTTTGTCAATTCGTACTTGTAGTTGTCTGTTTTCTAGTAAGTTTTTTATGGTGTGTAGTAGATATGTTGGTGTGTGTAGTTTGTATAGTTTGTATAGTCAGCCTCTATGCCAGACACTATCGAAAGCCTTGTTAATGTCCATAAACAGGCAAGCTGTCTTTCGGTCAGTTAGGTGGATAGTTTGTATATTGTTGGCCAAAATAAAGAGCGGATGAACAGTCGAGTGATGTTGTTTGAAACCAAATTGGTAGGTAGGAATATATTTTCCAATCACTTTTTCAAGCCGCTGCTTTATTATGTATTCAAAAATTTTGCTTAGTACTGGAAGTAGTGTAATTGGTATGTAGTTGCTCGGTTGTGTATTGTCCAGTCCATTTTTGGGTATAGAGATTATTAAGCCGTTTTTCCATGTTTCTGGGATTCTGCCATTTGTGATGCAGTTGTTCAATTCAGTTAGGATCAGCTTGTGTGTTTCTTGAGTTAGGCTTTTCAAGAGTTTTGGCTTAATTTTATCTTTCCCCGGTGCAGTGTTTTTGGTATGCGCTAGGGCTTCATCGTACTCTGCGTCTGTGATCAGTTTGTAGGTGTAGTTTGGTGAGCTGTTAAAATAGTTCAAGTACCAGTCGTTGATCAAGTTCCAGTTGTCATTGTCGAAGTTAAGGTTTGTCGATATGCTGAAGGCCCTTTGATAGTGTCTAGTGAATGCGTCCGCTTTCTCTTTGTGTGTGTAGCGTTCTATTCCATTTTCGTCAATTGTGTCAGTAGTGCCAGTCTTCCTGTATTGCGCCAGTTTCTTAATTTTTCGCCAGTATGTTTTGCCTTTGTCCTTCTGTATTTCTTTACATGTTTCTGGCCATTTGTCTTGTCGGTATTGTCCAATCAGAGTTTTAATGTTTCTGTTAAGTTGGTTCAGTGTCTTTTTTAGGTCGTTATTTTGAGTGTTTGTATATAGTCTGTACAGTTCCCTCTTATGTTTTATTAGTCTCAGTATGTATTTGGGCAGTGTATGTCGGTAGAAAGCATTTTTTATTTCCGGGCTAAATTTTCGTATGGCTAGTGTAAGTTGTTGTTGTATGGTTTCTATTGAAATGTGCTGTGCTTGTGATTGAATGAAGTCATGTATATGTTGTTTCACTTTGTCTATGTCAGTCTTTGTTAGGTTTAAGTTTTTCTCTATAGGAGGTGTATTGGAGGTAGGTTGCGTATGTTGTAAGTCTATGTTAAACGTAATAGGCAGGTGGTCGGATCCAAGTTCGTTGGTTAAGTTTATGTTGTTGATGGTGTTTGTCAAGTTTCTTGTGTGCAGTAGAACGTCTGGTGTTGAGTCTGGGTTTGCGGGCATCAGAAAAGTTGGTGGGGTGTCCTGTTTCGGAACTTCGGAAAGTCGGAATTTTGCAAAAATCTTTTAAGTTGTTCCGTTTTGTTTCTATTCAAGTTAAAGTCGCCTATAATTATTGCATATTTATAGATGCTCGCCTTAGTCAGTATGTTTTGTTCTAGGTTGGAGTGTGGGTGTATGTATGTCAGAAATATGTGTATCAGGTCGTTTAAGTAGGGTATGGTAAAATGTAGACAGTCGTTCAAAGGGTTGTTGAGGGAAGGAGGATTTGCTCTTCCAAGTTTAAATGTTGGTTTTAGGAGAGCTGCGACCCCGCCCCTGCATTGATGATATGTTGTATGATGATGATTGATGGTATTTCCATGCCTATAGATATACTGCCAATTTCTGTACGTTGGTGTCTGTCCTAGTTTGGTTTTAATCTCTACAAATATGCAGCAGTCTGTGTCGTTTTGTTCTATGTAATTGTAAATAAGTGGTTTTTTGCTGTTAAGTCCGTTGATGTTGGCGTAAAGTAGTCTCATGTTGAACGGTCAATGTTAGTGATTGTTTGTTTTAGTTGTTCATGGGGTTCTCTCGAGGTGTTTTGGTTAGGTAGGAGCATGTCGAACATCAATACATACATATGGTTACCATAGAAGACGACCGAGGTGTCAATGTCAAAATCTTCTATATATTGTTTTCGCATTTTTTTAAGCAGATCTTCTCTGTTAGTGTTGGTAGACTTGTTAATTTGATATTTATATTTGTTTAGTATGAAATCGTGAGCTGTTATTGGTGAGTGTATTCTGTTACCTTTAGTTATCGAATCAGACACCTCAGACGTTCTCTTGTTCAGACACTTAATTTTTACGCTGGGGATACCACTGATAGGTGCTGTTGGTCTCTTCGGGCACTTTACGCTCCATGCCGCATGTTCGTCCGAGTTGCAGGCAGCGCACTTCACGGGAAGTGGAGAACTGCACCCAAATGTTGAGTTCGCTTGTTGCACTTCGCAGGTGTTTTGCAGGATTCGGTTCGGTGCTGAAAAGAGTTGCACCTGGCGCACGGAGCAGGAATCGGAGCTGGAGGCTTGCTCTCGACAATCCTGAACAGGCGCCCAAGGAAGTGCACTGCGCGGTCGCTCATCAGCCTTTGTAAAAGTATTTTTCGGCTATTGCTGGGTTTAATATAGATCTGCTACTTCCCGTATCTATGAGAAATTTTAAATTAAAAGATTTGATCTCTACATAAGGAAGGGCATTAGTTGAACTAATATTTATTTCGAATAGGGATGTTTTTCTGTTAGCTCGGCCTTTTGAAAATTTTGATGTGTTACATAATGATGTACAACTAATGAGTTGTGTGCAATTGGTTTGCATCTTGATTTTCAAGAGTATCTTCATTTTGTTGATCGTTTTCTTAGTAAAATTGTTCATTGCCGTTAAAAGGTTGTTGATAATAATTATAAAAATCATTGTTATCGATCGTATCAGATTGATCTTGATGATAGTAATAATTTTCATTGTATTCTTGATTAAACAACTCTTCCGAAATAAAATTTCATTGGTTGGGAGTGAAATGATTATTCGGCATGTTTGGTTTGCGGAATTGATAGTTAGATGTTCTGGTGGTTAATGACATTGGGGTTGGTTTTGGTAACTGGTTATGAGGTACTTGATGAGGTCGAAAAACGTTTTGTGGTTTTCCAAAAACTTGAGAGTTAGTCGGATATTTCCGGGGTGGTAAAGGTCTAGATTGTGTTTACTGGCTGACTAGGCCATTGAAATCTTGGCTGAAAGTTTGGTGCTTTTTGATAAAATCCTTGAGTTTGTTGCATTCCGTTTGAATAATTTTGTTGAAAATTTTGCGGAGGTTGAATGTTTTGTATTGGTTGCAAATTTTGTAATGCTTGAAAACTATTGAAATTATTAGGATGATTATATTGAGAAAAGTTGTTATTTGGTTTTTGTGGGAATAAATTCGTTTTAAAATTTTTATTACTGTCGTTATGACCACAGTATAGTTTCTCAAAGTTTTCGTATTCATTAGCATAACTAATAGCATCTTCTAGACTGCTTGGTTTCTTTAAATGCATATTATTCTTTAAAGTTCCTGAACAACCGGCAACAAAGGTGCTTAATGCTATTTTATCAAAATGCTTGATTTGGTAAATTTTTTCAACTGTTGTTAAGGAAATGTCATTGCTAATTCTTTGAGCAATGTTGCTTCTTAGTAATTGAAGGCGATTTCCAAAGTTATTTAAGTTTTCATTTTTATATGGTCTGGTTCGTGTTAGTTCTTGTATGATACAATCAATATCTCTTCTATCGGAGAAACATTGTAATAAGGCATTTTTAATGCTTGCCCAAGTATTTAACTCGGTTCTATTTCCTACTAATAATTCAGCTTTACCTATTAACTTTTCCTGAATTGAATCTACAATGAACTGATTTAGAGGAGTCTTAAACCGAGCTTCGTGGTGATAAGACGTGTCAGTATTAGCATATTTAAAGCAAAGTCGTTTTTTGAAGAATTTGAAGAATCCAACCGCATTTATCGTTCAACGAGAATATACGAGTAGAATTCAAACGAAAGGATGAACCCTGGGAGTTCGCAAGAATCCGAATCGGATTATGCCTCCCAGGATGGCGGGTTCAAAAAGCCACAATCGAAAAAACGGGGCAGAAAACCGAAGATGACCCAGCCAACCCAGCCAACCCCCACAACGCCAACACCTGAGGCCAAACGAATATCTTTGGACTACCAGTCAACCAATAAAAACCAAACAACAAACAGCAAGACAACATCAACAAGATTTCCCACGTATTCGCACACATTCACAGCGAACGCATTGTCGACCATCACCAGAGTCCAACTTGCAATCAGGTGGGAGGAACTCAACCCCAACAACAAGGATGTGATTATCAGACAAGATAATTACTTCCTAATCAAAACCAACCAGGAGGACAAAACATCAAAAATTTTACAACAACTAAAACAAGAAAACACTGTAACAAGTTACAAATTACAAAAAAACGATAACCTCCCACTAATCCGACAACAAAAGTCAGGTCACCACCATATTACACCATCATATTCAGTCGTCGCCACTGGGGTCGACCTGGACATTGAAGACAGCATGTTTCTGGAACGCCTGGAGCAGCAGGGCTTCAAAATAAGGTTCTGCAGGAGAATTATCTCGCGAAAGCGCAACGCACCCACACTCATGATGAGGTTAATAACCGGCGACATATCCACATATGAAAGGTTGATGAGCGACCGTGCGGTTCATTTTTTGGGCCGCATTTTCAAAATCACCGAAAGTAAACCACCAGCACCCGTGCCTGCGCCGTGTGGCAAATGCAACCTATTCAGCCACAAAACTGAAGATTGCAAACAATCGCCAAGATGCAACAAGTGCCAGGGACCCCATCCAACTTCCAGGTGCGAGTCGCCACTGCCAACCAAGTGCGCAGCATGCAACTCAGAGGAACTTCAGCATGGAGCATGAAGTGCCCAAAACGACCGACAGCCCAATCGTCGGAATCCCAAACGTAAAAATAAACTGTGTTAACAAACGTACGTCCGGGATTGCGGAGACAACGACAGTGGCAAGTAGAATACACACACCCATTACAACACATGACCACATCATAAACAAATACAAACATCAACTTAACAAGGCAAACAATACCAACAGAGACGAACTACTAAAAAAACTACGAAAACAATTTATAGAAGACTTCGACATTGACACCTCCGTTGTTTTCTTCGGGAACCATGTATACATCCTAATGTTTGACATGCTCCGGCCCGAGGGACGCTCTCCAACCGAACCCTGCGAACAAGTGAGACAGACAGTAACGAGCATGCAAGATTCAATTTGAAAGTACTTTGCGCGAACATCAACTGACTTAACAGCAAAAAACCACTTATTTACAATTACATAGAACAAAACGACACAGACTGCTGCATATTTGTAGAGACTAAAACCAAACTAGGACAAACACCAACGTACAGAAATTGGCAGTATATCTATAGGCATGGAAATACCATCAATTATGCCAGGGGCGGGGTCGCAGCTCTCCTAAAACCAAACGTTAAACTTGGAAGAGCAAATCCTCCTTCCCTCAACAACCCTTTGAACGACTGTCTACATTTTACCATACCCTACTTAAACGACCTGATACACATATTTCTGACATACATACACCCACACTCCAACCTAGAACAAAACATACTGACTAAGGCGAGCATCTATAAATATGCAATAATTATAGGCGACTTTACCGTGAATAGAAACAAAACGAAACAACTTAAAAGATTTTTGCAAAATTCCGACTTTATAAAACAGCACACCCCACCAACTTTTCTGATGCCCGCAAACCTAGACTCAACACCAGACGTTCTACTGCACACAAGAAACTTGACAAACACCATCAACAACATAAACTTAACCAACGAACTTGGATCCGACCACCTGGCTATTACGTTTAACATAGACTTACAACATACGCAACCTACCTCCTATAGAGAAAAACTTAAACCTAACAAAGACTGACATAGACAAAGTGAAACAACATATACATGACTACATTCAATCACAAGCACAGCACATTTCAATAGAAACCATACAACAACAACTTTCACTAGCCATAGGAAAATTTAGCCCGGAAATAAAAAATGCTTTCTACCGACATACACTACCCAAATACATACTGAGACTAATAAAACATAAGAGAGAACTGTACAGACTATATACAAACACTCAAAATAACGACCTAAAAAAGACAATGAACCAACTTAACAGAAACATTAAAACTCTGATTGGACAATACCGACAAGACAAATGGCTAGAAACATGTAAAGAAATACAGAAGGACACAGGCAAAACATACTGGCGAAAAATTAAGAAACTGGCGCAATACAGGAAGACTGGCACTACTGACACAATTGACGAAAACGGAATAGAACGCTACACAGACAAAGAGAAAGCGGACGCATTCGCCAGACACTATCAAAGGGCCTTCAGCATATCGACAAACCCTAACTTCGACAATGACAACTGGAACTTGATCAACGACTGGTACTTGAACTATTTTAACAACTCACCAAACTATGCCTGCACACTGATCACAGACACAGAGTACGATGAAGCCCTAGCGCACATCAAGAACACTGCACCGGGGAAGGATAAAATTAAGGCAAAAGTCTTGAAAAGCCTAACTCAAGAAACACACAAACTGATCCTAACTGAATTGAACAACTGCATCACAAATGGCAGAATCCCAGAAACATGAAAAAACGGCTTAATAATCCCTATACCCAAAAATGGACTGGACAATACACAACCGAGCAACTACAGACCAATTACACTGCTTCCAGTACTGGGCAAGATTTTTGAATGCATAATGAAGCAGCGGCTTGAAAAAGTGATTGGAAAGTATATACCTACCTACCAATTTGGTTTTAAACAGCATCACTCGACTGTTCATCCGCTCTTTATTTTGGCCAACAATATACAAACTACCCACCTAACTGACAGAAAGACATCTTGCCTGTTTATGGACATTAACAAGGCTTTCGACAGTGTCTGGCATAGAGGCTATTATATACAAACTGTTGTATACAAACTATACAAACTACACACACCAACATATCTACTACACACCATAAAGAACTTACTAGAAAACAGACAACTACAAGTACGAATTGACAAAACACTGTCATTTTCTTTTTCCCCTGAACAAGGTTCCCTCAAGGATTCCCGCTCTCACCGTTTCTCTACAATATATACTGCCATGACATATACAATTACAACTTACCAGACAAAAATCAAATCGACAGATCGGCATACATATTACAATACGCAGACGACACGGCACTTATTGTACATGACAAAACTACTGAGAGAGCAGCTCAAAGACTCCAAACACTAACAAACAACACAATGACATGGTTTTATAAATGGAGACTAACACCAAACGCGTCAAAAAACCAACTTCTGCTCACAAACCACAGACTCAACGCTGACTCCCCTACAATTACTGCAGACGGCCAAACGACACAACCAAAAAACGACGTAAAATATCTTGGAATCACAATTGACCACAAACTTAAATTCACTAAACACATACGAAACATCAGGGCAGAAACAATAAAGAGAACAAAACACTTCCGATCACTAACCTACAAAGACAGAGGAATTAGCACAAACACCGCCACCAAAATATATAAAGCTATTTGTAGACCCTTGCTAGACTTTGGACATAGACTCATGACCAACGGAACAGAAAGGACAAAACGTTATACACAAACAACAGAACAAATTGCACTAAGACTAATAACACGAATAAGACACCCCCAAAACCCACTACACAACCCCCCCACCCAACTACTATACGAACGCACAAACATGACAAAGATCTCGGAAAGACTCATACAGCTACAGACAAAATGGACAAACAACCCCTACAACTGGACCATACTGAATCCCCTTTGTCTTACAAGACCAACCAGACAATCCCGCTTCCGTTTCCCTACATTAACGCTACTCGAACACTCACAAACGCTACGGACTAGTGGACAATAAAATAATTTCTTCTTGCCACTGAAATTTTATTTATTTAATAGTATTGTTAACCTAGAATAAGAGAATTTTCATATTTGTTTTTCATTTAGATTAAGACTGCATGTATTAAACAAGGGCAGAAAGACCGATAGGTCGATAGCCTTTTTTAGAAATAAAGATGTTTACTACTACTGAACTGATTTAATTCACTATCGTTAAATCTTGCATAGCTATTTATTAGATGGTCACACTTTTGGATAAACTTATTTAATGAATTGCAGTCTCCATCGAATACTTTAATTCGATTCTAGATCTGAATAAGTGCCAATTTATTTTAGTGGGTACAGAAGAAGTTCCGGGATTCATTTTTAATGGTTTATTTTCCACGGTTAAACTTCCTAAATTATTTATTAATTCGTCAATCTCATCGATCATGAATTATTATTCAAAAATTGGTCTTGCAAGTTACTTAAAAATTTAGTTTCAGTTTAAAATTATCCCTATAATATGCCTTAAACAGAGGAATTAAAGGGGCGAAGGAAATGGCACTTACAGAGCTTTCTGCAGTCTCCAAATTCTTCCGGATTCTGCCAGTCCAGTGGTCGGATGCTCTTGGGTTGATGTAGTGTTCTTGGATTGTACTGAAGAGAAGAACTCAAATGTCCAGGACGATTCACGGCTTTTCCACAAGATAGGACACGACCGAAACCGAATTAGGATCACCGTACAATCCTACCGACTGCGCCAATTATGTATCAACACCGTTATAAACTGTTTTTAAAAAAGACAATTTTATTTAGAGCAACTGATACAAAGATCTGACCACAACAAAGGTCTCGAACAGAATCCTAAAGCTAAGTCATACAACTGCAAAGGTAAACAATTAAAGCACAATCAGCAAATATATAAGTACTGAGGTTGCAACTGACTAAGCTAAGATATACAAGAGGTGTACAAAAGTAGTGCACATAACTCGAGCGAGAGAATAAAAAAATTGTTTATATTTCGCTTTTTCTTTGCATTCTAGGAATATCAATTGCTCTGCACTTCTTCAATGTCAGGTGCTTATATTCCATTTACTTGGTCCAGTCAGTGTATGTACTGGAACCCAGGAGTTTTTTTGGGTTAAATTGAAATACAGTCAGGAAAATATACACAATAATTTTCAATAATAAACAATAAAATTGAACCCTAACAAAGGAATTTCTTTTGATTATATTAAGATACATATTAAGAATGAATTAATAATAATCCTCGTGCAATGTTCTCGCGAATGGTTTTGTCTGAAGAACTGCGGACTCAGCATCTGTTTTGGTCAGTAGAAGTGGTACAAGACTGACTTAACTCACGTTTAAAATAGGAACACGTGTGATTTTGAAGTTGGAGAACCAAAAAATGAAATAACAACAAAGGATTTCACTATTTCAAATCTAAGTTGATAGATGTGAGAGTACCTTATGTTTCTGTGCTTAATAGAGGCAATATAAGCAATGTAGAAAATGGAGTACTTACTGGTTTCACTCTTACAACTGGGATAACTCACGTATAGCTATTGCATTTTGTGCAATTTTTGTAAAATATAAATTCTCTGACTCGATCAATTGCTTTTGCTACTACTTGTTTGAATTACTAAGTAGTGATGGTTGTAATAAAACTAGAAAAGAACTGGACTGTCGTCCAGAACGCAGTCCTCTTCATCTAAATAATAATAATCTTTAATAATAATCTTTAATAACAAAAAAAAAACCAAAGATAATACAACATAATCATAACACAACTCAACTCTAGCTTTAACTCAATCTACATGATGATGCCTAAATGATCTAACATTTGTATGCATCATCCAAATGAAAATATCCTTATTAATACAAATTACCACAATTTAATTCAATTAACTTAACACTAACTTAATATATTCAACCTAGATGAAAAGACAGATACATGAACTAACCAAAACAAAATTCCACATATAGTTTCCTTAAACCAACCTTACCATCATTAAAATAACACAATATAATCAGAAACCACTAAGAAAAATCAAACTCGTCTATGTTTTGATAAATAAATTTTCTGCAACCCTTACTGAACTTTTTGATATTCGTAACCTCATTTGGAAGGACATTATAAAATTTAGGAGCCAAATAATCTAAAAATCGTTGCCCCATATTTTTTTTGGTGTTTGGCACTTTCAGGTGTTTGTTCACCTTGTTCCTGGTCCTATGTGTGTGACTAACATAAGTCTTGAAGGCATTTGATTTATGGGTATAAATGCATGTAGACAAAACGTCTATAGAACGCAGGCTAAATACCTCTTCAGAGTAGAGGTGTTGAGTGCTTCTTGCCATTGAAATCTTATTTATTCAATAACATTGTTAACCTAGAATGGGAGAATTTTCATATTTGCTTTTTATCTGGATTGGGACTGCATGTATTAAACAAGGGCAGAAATACCGATAGGTCGATGGCCTTTTTTAGAAATAAAGATGTTTACTACTACTATTGTTAACCTAGAATAGGAGAATTTTCATATTGGTTTTTTTATCTAGATTAAGACTGCATGTATTAAACAAGGGCAGAAAGACCGATAGGTCGATAGCCTTTTTTTAGAAATAAAGATGTTTACTACTACTACTTCTTTATTTATTTTTAGAACTTGCTCTCTGTCCCTTAGGTAACTCTCAAAAAGTTGCAATACTGGACCCCTAACACCATACAAACTCAAAACCTCTAACAAGCGGTCATGTGGCACAGTGTCAAAAGCCCTGGCTAGGTCCAAGAACACCGCCAAACACTTCCTATTATTTTCCAATGCGCCATTGACCTGCCTAGTCAATTCATAGACAGCATCCGATGTACTACGTCCACCAATGAAACCAAACTGTTTCTGCGTTAATAAATTAATTTTTTGTAAATAATCTATAGCCTATCCTTTAAACATTTTTCAAAGATCTTAGCAAAATTATTAATTATTCTTATCGGGCGATAGTTTCCTATTTCAGACTTGTCACCTGATTTGTAAATTGGAGAAATTATTGATTTCTTAAAATGACTAGGCACTATTCCTGTTTCAAAAATTAAATTTATGATATGAATTAAAGGTTTATGAAGATACACATGAAAATCTTTTATAAATCTTGACTTAATAGTATCTATTCCGGGGGCGGAGCTGTTTTTTAAAGAATATATATGTTTTATTATTTCATTCCTATCCGTTGGCTTCAGAAACATTGCAGATGTACCGTTATGGTTAATTTTAAATTGCTCATTCGGGTTCTTTATTTTGTTCAACATATCTACACAAATGGCTGACAGAAAACGAGTGCCGCCACCCTTTAACAACGACAGAAAGGATGGACTTTAACATTGTTGCAAACTGAGGTGAAAATATTTTATTTAACACGCACCAATAGCAACGCGCAATTTTTGGATGATTTTTCTTCCTCTCTCTGACCGTTGAGCCTTTTGGTCTTGTTCCAATAATTGGCTTTACGTTTCGATGGACACAAATTGGATTTGATTGATTGATTTGATTTATTGACATTGAACGACCGTCTTGTCTATCTACTGACCGCGTCATTTACGTGAGCACCAATAAAAAGGTCTTTATTGGTTACAGGATAAATATGAACTGGTTAACAATAGTTTGCACACTTAAAATGGTAAATTCGGGTTGTTTTTGTATCTGTAACTTAACTTTAACTTAGCACAATTTCTGAATGTTATCTTTGTTTTGCGTGAACGTAATTTAAACACCTCTTGGTTTTTGACTTATTTGCAAACATATTTGCGGTGATATAGGTTTTCTTCCCATATTTTCTCAACCGAGTAATGTTTTGCCAACAGTGTTTTATATGAACTTATCATTAAATTTAGCAACTTTATAACTCTTACGGGTTAGAAGATAGCAATAGTGGGCTCTAGCGTTTGGACCACCTTGTATACGTGCCAATCATGTATTAATCATCTGCTGTTTTGTAATTCTTACGTTATATAAATCTTTCATAGCAGAAACAAGTTAATTAAAGAGTCATTATTCTAATGCTCGTTTTAACGATGTAAATAATTATTATTTCCTTATTTCACATTTTTATAAAAATCGTGTTAAATATCCTTGTATGCTTTGTCTATAATTAAGCCAATACATTTTGCATTGTACATATTGATACCGTTACAAGATGTTGGCAGTTTTACGAATAGTGTCTTTATCGTTTTTGTTTGTGATATTTTCAGGTTCGGTTCCTTTGGTCGAAATACAAGATTATGTAAATGAGCAAAATCTGAGTAGCTATTATTTTCGGTAAGTTAGTAATAACTTCTCATCTTGTATGCATATTAATTTTTTAACAGATAATTTGTTTTAAGAAACGAAATGCAAATGATTATAAAATCAACATTGGTTTCATTCCTCTTGCTATAATATAATCGAATAATTATACAGGGTGAGTCAGTTTATAGTAGCCGAACTTTGACGGTCGATTGAAAATCCAATTTTATATATTGAAAACGGCTTCATTTTTGAGATCGATTTAATTCTTTTTAAATAATTCAGGCAAATCTGAAGATACTGTAATAAAATGCTACACTACGAATTATTGCAGTACCACATCTAATCATGTCCAAGTTTCCGCCAAATTTACAGAGAGCGCCACATGGCACTAATATTTAATTTTTACATTATAATAACCCCTTTGTGCCTACCCGTATCAACCTGACTTTAATATAAAATCATTTTCTCTCATATTTACGTAAGAAAGGTATTATTGTTTGAAATCGCTAACAGTAACGGGTTTCGAGATCTTTTCCAAAAACTTTTTAATTGCAAGTTAATCACGACAAAGTAACAAACTTAAATTAAACAAATTTAGTTAATTTCAATTATTGGATGTGGAATTGCAAGAATTCCCATAATATAGAATTTTAATACAGTATCTTAAGATTTGCGTGAATTATTGAAAATTAAACAAAGTGAAATAAAATGTGAACTTTGCCACCCTGTATCTCTAAAACGAAGTCAGTTTAAATATGTATTTATATGATATTTTCGTCTTAATTAAAATAGGAGTAGTAGTAGTAAACATCTTTATTTCTAAAAAAGGCTATCGACCTATCGGTCTTTCTGCCCTTGTTTAGTACATGCAGTCTTAATTTAGATAAACAAATAAAGGTAAAAATTATCTTATTCTAGGTTAATAATTTAATAATTTTAATTCTGTCAAACAGGGATCTTGGATTTACCGAATGGTCCGGTGGTCAGTTGCTATTGTAACCGTTCGAGTAGCGTTGATGTAGGGAAACGGAGGCGGGATTGTCTGGTTGGTCTTGTAAGACAAAGGGGATTCAGTATGGTCCAGTTGTAGGGGTTGTTTTGTCCACTTTGTCTGTAAATGTATGAGTCTTTCCGAAATCTTTGTCATGTTTATGCGTTCGTATAGTAGTTGAGTGGAAGGGTTGTGTAGTGGGTTTTGGGGGTGTCTTATTCGTGTTATTAGTCTTAGTTCATTCCAATGTATTCCTGGGTTTTCAGTCAATTTTATTGTCACAATTATGGTGTTATGTGATGAGCCCTGCGTTTCATCCCGGGTCTACCTATTGGACTCGTCAGTAAGGCTTAGGTAGACCCTGCCTTATACGCCGGACACCGGTTATACGCGTTCGGACGTAAATGAACCGAGCCGGCGTAGATCTTGTGCGGTGAGATGTTGGCAACCCGTGTTGCTGATGCTGCCACTCGTTCCATTCTGCTTTTGTTCCCAAGCATCTATCTTTGTATATTCTTTTTTCCTGACTGTACTTTAATTCATTCCAATGTATTCCTGGGTTTTCAGTCAATTTTATTGTCACAATTATGGTGTTATGTGATGAGCCCTGGGTTTCATCCCGGGTCTACCTATTGGACTCGTCAGTAAGGCTTAGGTAGACCCTGCCTTATACGCCGGACACCGGTTATACGCGTTCGGACGTAAATGAACCGAGCCGGCGTAGATCTTGTGCGGTGAGATGTTGGCAACCCGTGTTGCCGTTGACTGAAAACCCAGGAATACATTGGAATGAATTAAAGTACAGTCAGGAAAAAAGAAAATTAGTCTTAGTGCAATTTGTTCTGTTGTTTGTATATAACGTTTTGTCCTTTCTGTTCCGTTGGTCATGAGTATATGTCCATAGTCTAGCAAGGGTCTACAAATAGCTTTATGTATTTTGGTGGCGGTATTTGTGCTAATTCCTCTGTCTTTGTAGGTTAGTGATCGGAAGTGTTTTGTTCTCTTTATTGTTTCGGTCCTGATGTTTCGTAAAATAGGATTTTCGATCGACCGTTAAAGTCCTGCTACTTTAAACTGACTCACCCTGTATAACATAAAAACACTATAGTGATTCTAAATATATTTAATTTTTTATGAATGAGCGTCGATCGTTCCCTAAATCCTGAAATGAGATTCACATTTAATCATAGTGATTCATTGTATTTTCCATTGCCAATAGTACAATTAATACACATTGAAAATCCACCATAATGAAGTATTTCCAAAAAGCCCCGCATTACATAAAATAACGTTTTCGGAGTAAAAAAGCCAGTTTATTTGACAAATTAAATCAAAATAGAAAAATGTTATACATACCTAAAAATTTTCCTTTGTGTAAACTTTTATAAACTGAGTTATCACGTGTAAAAAATCAAGATATGTATGTCCTGAACGTCAACACGGTCAATTTTCTATTCTTGACTTTGAGTTTTAACTAATTATTATAAATCCTCTTCTAATATACGTTAAGTCTACACACCATAAAGAACTTACTAGAAAACAGACAACTACAAGTACGAATTGACAAAACACTGTCATTTTCTTTTTCCCCTGAACAAGGGCTCCCTCAAGGATCTCCGCTCTCACCGGTTCTCTACAATATATACTGCCATGAGATATACAATTACAACTTACCAGACTAAAATCAAATCGACATATCGGCATACATATTACAATACGCAGACGACACGGCACTTATTGTACATGACAAAACTACTGAGAGAGCAGCGCAAAGACTCCAAACACTAACAAACAACACAATGACATGGTTTTATAAATGGAGACTAACACCAAACGCGTCAAAAAACCAACTTCTGCTCACAAACCACAGACTCAACGCTGACTCCTCTACAATAACAGCAGACGGCCAAACGACACAACCAAAAAACGACGTAAAATACCTTGGAATCACAATCGACCACAAACTTAAATTCACTAAACACATACGAAACATCAGGGCAGAAACAATAAAGAGAACAAAACACTTCCGATCACTAACCTACAAAGACAGAGGAATTAGCACAAACACCGCCACCAAAATATATAAAGCTATCTGTAGACCCTTGCTAGACTTTGGACATGTACTCATGACCAACGGAACAGAAAGGACAAAACGTTATACATAAACAACAGAACAAATTGCACTAAGACTAATAACACGAATAAGACACCCCCAAAACCCACTACACAACCCCCCCACCCAACTACTATACGAACGCACAAACATGACAAAGATCTCGGAAAGACTCATACAGCTACAGACAAAATGGACAAACAACCCCTACAACTGGACCATACTGAATCCCCTTTGTCTTACAAGACCAACCAGACAATCCCGCTTCCGTTTCCCTACATTAACGCTACTCGAACACTTACAAACGCAACGGACTAGTGGACAATAAAATAATTTCTTCTTGCCACTGAAATCTTATTTATTTAATAGTATTGTTAACCTAGAATGGGAGAATTTTCATATTTGTTTTTTATCTAGATTGGGACTGCATGTATTAAACAAGGGCAGAAATACCGATAGGTCGATAGCCTTTTTTAGAAATAAAGATGTTTACTACTACTATACGTTAAGTAGTTTTATTTGAGACATAACCTTCATATTTGGCTACGTAAAAAGGTGTGTTGCAATTATTCAATATTATTATTCCTCTTTTATAAATATCAAGGACCCGGACTGAACCAATATGGACCCAAAACCAGAACGGAACCGTTTCTTTTTTGTGGACCGGAACCGAAACAGAACCTATATTTTATATTAAGACATTGCTAGGTGCTGAACCGGAACCGAAATAGAATATTTCGGTTTTTTTTTCGGTTCTGCTTGTAACGTTTCAAAGAAGTTACTGTACATTTTCGAAGCAAATGAAAATTATAATTTACCCTCCTGCAAAAGAATATAAAATTATTTCTGTGTTATGGTGAACCGCGGGGTCACTATTAATGTGCCGGCAAAGGGTCGGCACTTCTTTTAGTTAATTGCTAGAATCGTTTTAATAGTCGGCGCCGCGACGCCGTCAAAGAAAGAAAATATAAGCGCTATTATTTGCGGCTAGTTGTCCCAAATGACAAGATCTTGTACAAATCATAAAATAACAATTTTTTGGTAGAAGGTAGTTTTAGACGACAATCAAGTAGAAAAAGTAAAAGCACATTTAAAGTCGTTATAGACCCTGACCAACGCGATATGGAAACGGAATCATCTAGTTCTTCATCAAGCGATGAAATGGAAGCCTTCTTGAGGCATAAAGATTCAGAGCAAAAATTTTTAAAAGGAATTAATCAGCACGAATTTTCTTCACAAGGTTCATTTGTAGCCCTTAACAAAATTGAAAATATTTTAAATTTCTATCAAGTGGAACAAAGCCGCATACGCTTACCGAAAAATGAAACGATTTTTGATTTCTGGAAGAAAAATGATGAACTTAATCCCGAATTATACATGCTTGCTCAAATATTGTTAAGCGTACCTGCAACTCTAGTTAGTGTTGAGAGGTTATTCGCAGGACTCAAATTTTTGTTGCCGCCTTCGAGGTTAAATATTAAAGCAAAAATTTTAGAGGAACAATTATTTGTGAGGACCAACCGACTTTTCATTCGTAAAGAACAAACACCGTACGTTTATACACTATTTTTACAGTTCTTTCTTAAGTTGAATTATTTTAGTTCTTCGATCACCAACAACAAAACATTTGAAATTCGAATTTTGGACAAAAGCAACTCCTCAAAAGATAGTGAAGAGTGTGAAGACATGAACCAGGAAGAACAATCTTTAAACGGAAATAAGAGTGAAAGAAGAACGCGCTAAAGCCAGAAAATTCATTAACAAATTACTTTTCAAAAGTACAACGATTAAATTAATTTTTGTATCTAATAATGTCTGGGGTTGCTAGTCCTCCTACCCCCTCCGTACAACCAGCCGAAGTACCGTATAAGCAGTGGATCGTTTACGCATCTTTTATCTTGTATAATACAACAAGCAAGGAAAAAGGTCGTGAGATTCCTAATTAGAGTAGCCTTTATCTTTGTCCTCGTTGTTATTTATAGATTTTGGAACCGAAAAAAACCGGAAACGGAACCGAATTGGAAATTATTTTCTAAACCGAAACCCGAATGGAACAGTTATTTTGTTTCGGTCCGGGTCCTTGATAAATATACAGGGTGGTCCTGAACTAATCTGCCAAAATGCACTGGCATATTCTTTAGGCAAAAATATAGTGTTTCAGGCAAATTTGTCTTATCTGAAAGTTAATAGTTTCTCATATACAGGGTGTCAAAGTGTAAATAAAAATTTCGTTTGTTTTTAATAGATTCCTAACCAGTTTTACTATGACTATAAAAATGTGTATTTGGGAGTTTTGTGTAACGACAAATTAAAATTCCCAATTACCTAGCTTGTAGATCCTAGAGGGCGCTAGCTGGCTGAAATAGTCTGGAGCTATTTAAAACATCAGGAATTTTTCTGTGATCTGTGAACTCAAATTGGAACCCTAATATTTTCGTAATTTGAAATTTCTATAGTGGGCCATGGAGAAAATTTATTTTACCCTCATTTTGATGTCAGCTAGTGCTTGAAGAAATATTTTAACTTCTTTTCATTTTTTGATTTTTTATTTTTTATTTAAGTTTTTGATGATGATGTCTTGATTATCCTGGTTGATCTCCTCCCATTTAAGGGCTCGTTGGATTCTGGTGGTTTCGAGTGTTGCGTGGATTTAAAATGTGTTGGAAAGTGGGGAGACGGTATTGTGTTGATTTGATTGTTGGTGCATTTGTTGTTGCTGTTGTTCTCGCTGTTGTCGTTTTAATTGGTGACGGATGGTTGATGGTGCGTCCAAAGCCTTTTATATTTTTATTTTATTTGCTACGACAAGCGATTCGGATTCTAAAGTTAGATTTGTGGTTGGTTGTCCCAATTGGACACTTAAAACAAAATTGGTTAAAAATGACAACGGTGAGGAAAATATTCTGCGAAGAGTTGAAGATTCGCCAGCAAATTAGTAGAAAATTGAATGTTTCACATATTAAGGTACATCGAAGTTTACGCCGCTGTGGTTTTATTCCTTTATTCCCTATCATCTGACGCGTTCGCCACTTCATCCTTGAGATAAAAGTCGGAATTTTGTCGCTGGATTGCGAATCACGTATTATTAATACCTCGAATCCTATCTACCGATGAATCTCCTTTTACTCGAAATGGGGTGAGTAATATGCGAAATAGTCATGTTTATGCGCAGGAAAATCCTTTAAAAAAATCATCGAGTCGCTTTTTATTAAATATGTGGTGTGGAGTAATTCATGGTTATTTAGTTGGTTCTACTATTGTCAATAATCGACTGACGATATTTAGACCTGCTGCGGAATGAATTGCCAAACATCCCTTGACGACAGGGCAAAGCTTCCCCGCATTTGGCCAGAAGAATAATAAACTATTAAAATACGACGTTTCCTTACCAATGGATTTGAACGCCACCTGATTATTTTATTTGAGGTTGGCTAAAAGCGCACATCTACCAGAATTAGCCTAAATCCAATTCAGAAGCAGAACTACAGAATAGCATTATGGACGCTACCAATAGTCTAAGAGGACAGATGCATGTGCTTCGAAATGCAATAGCTCATCTCAGAAGAAGAGTCGATAAGTGTGTGGAAAGCGAAGGTTAAATTTTTGAACACTTGTCATTCTGTATTTTGATTGATAGTAAATTAGTCTAGCTTTTAAAACATTTAGATATTTTAGCCTACTTATTAACATAAACATGAAAAAAACGAAGTGGATGGCAGTGGGTAAAATACACATTGAACCAATTCCGGTCACAATCAATGGACTAGACAAGTAAGACACTTCAGATATTTGGGCAGCTGGCTGAACAATGAAATAACATGTGACGAAGAGGTAAGAGTAAGAATAGAAATGGCACGCAGGGCGCTTGGTAAATGGAAGACCACTCTAACCAACAGAAACCTTTCAGTACAAACGCGCCTAAGAACACGTCGAGGTTACATATGGAGCATTCTTCTGTACGGATGTGAGACATGGACACTTAAGATCGACACCATTAATAAAATAGAAGCCTTTGAAATGTGGTGTTACCGCAGAATCCTGAAAATCTCTTGGACCACAGCACACCAGCAATGAGGAAGTTCTCGGACAGCTAGACAAAGATCGGGAACTCCTAAATACTATAAAAACAAGAAAAATTGTTTGAATGGACAAGGGGAGATTTAGACCTGTCTTTTGAAATTCATTATAGATAGATAACCCCGGAATGACAGTTATAGGGCAGCTGAAAAAGATGTGATCAATATCCTGAAATTGACCGCATTCGCAATTCGGGGACTCTTTTATGCTGATCTTATATAGATGCGCATTGGTCAGGCAATGACCAGTTCGCATTCTGACTACTGTTGTTAAGTGTCTTCGATCAGAATATTCAAAGTTGTTGAACCATTTTTTGCATGGAAATTCCCTGCTAATAAAAAGCATACTGCTTGCCCCTAAAACCAAGGGATGCCCTCCACGGCTCATTGTGGTCACGGGTTATGATCTCTCTGATAATTGGAAGAAACTCCAAAGCTCCGAATTGGATGTTTTTGGGGACGTTAAGCATTCTGCCTATCCCAGCCAGGGAGTCCGCCATTTTGTTGCCTGCTATTCGAGCATGGCCAGGAACCCATGCCAATTTTATCTGTATGCCGGACTCTCCAGCATCCAGAATTAGTCTTTTAGTGTTCAGTGTGTTATAGTTATTGTCCAGGTGTACATTGGCTCTGGTAATCCTTTCAATAGCGCTTTTAGAGTCCGAACATATGATTGCATTACTGATATTTTTCTTAAGCAGTGTTTCAACTGCCTCTTGAATCGCTATGGCCTCTGCTGTGCAAATGCATGTGTTGTTCGGAAGACTAGAGGAAAATTTGGGCATAGCTCACGCCTGAAGACAGGCACGGCACCTAGAGAGAGAGAGAGTCTACTTTAGCCACTGAGTTATATGTGTGTCACAGACTACCAGATCGGGCGGACCAGTAAACGTAAAACTAATAATTTTAGCAAGACACTAGCATCCGTTGTTTTCGGCGCGAATAGAAACGGTGGTTCCTATTTCAATGTGTCCAATTTGGCCCACCTACCATAAATCTTACTTCATAATCCTAAGCGCTTGACGTAGAATAAAAATGCAAAATATTTTTTGTTTGGAATGCAATAAAGGATTTAAAAAACAATTGTTATACTTAAAAATTACAGTGGCGTATAATTTATTTTTAAAATTAATTTATTGACAAACAACAGTTGATCTCTGGAAAATTTCATCAAAATATCTCCTTGCCTTTTGAAGAAATTTATCAATTTACATTTTTTAAATAAAATTTCAACACCATGTAAATCCGTAACGAAGCATTTTTGGCTCATCGTTTATATAGTTAATTATAGATATTATAATTAGATTATTTTCGGACCTAGAATCCGTGGTTAAAATAATGCCGCTTCCTCATGAAGCACCTTGTATTGGACTTGGAAATGTGGTTGTGTTCATTTGCTGCAAAATGTACGTTTAACTTCTATATATCATCTAATGTTGCATTGTTACAGATATACTACAACTGATTTCCAAGAAAGGGTAGAGTCAGGACAACAGGTTACCGTAGGAGAAATGCAAGTATGGAGAGTTACAGGACATGTTTCGTATTTGACTGGAGATATAAGATTCACTGTGACTTACCAAGCTGATGAAAATGGTTATAGGGTAAAGATTAGAGCCAGTTCAGAAGAAGCAACAGAAATACCAAGTGCCGTCGAAGCACAAATACCAAATCGAATATCGCTTAGAATTTCTTCATCTGCGTTGGCATCTCTTGTCGGCGGTGGAATCGGCTGATATTTTAATTTGTTTTAATATTATTTTATATTATAATATTATGGTGAAGAATTAAGTAAACTGCAGCTTACTGAGTTCACATGTAATATGAGAAATACAAACTGTAATATGAGAAATACCTTTTCCGTATTTGAAAACCTATAAGAAAAGTCAAATATATGTATAAGATACTGTATATTAATAATTGTTAGAGTTAGAGGTACCGAAAAATGTTCTTTTAACGATAGTTGTTGCAGAAAATTGCTGGAAATTGTTTGGATATTTGTATCTTGTCCGCTGAGGTTGTAACTGTTACCGAAAAGCAAAAATTCATACTATCTCAGAAAATGCGTTTAGGAGCTGTTGGGGTTTTGATGGGTTCTGAATTTTACCTTGTTGAACGCAAACCTTTTATGTAGGAACTGATTCTTGGTCGCTTATGTTTCAACTATGATATATGAGAAGCAATCCTCACAGTGTGATTGATTGAAAATATATTACGTGAATTTTTGTTTTTAACTTCTGTCAATTTCGAGGATAGTCCGTGTTGCCGCTTAGCAAGCACAGTAATGAATCTGCTTCTTGACACGGTTGCTTTTAAAGATTTAAATCATGCAAATGCAGCACCCTATATTTTTTATCAGTTTATCAGAGATAACTTAGTATATCTAAATGAAACACTAATCTATTTAAAAAATACTAATATTAAATAGAAATTCCAAGAGATTATTAAACCATTCTTAGAAATATAAAATAATATTGTTATTTTTGTTAGTTATACAATGGCATTATGTACATTTTAGAAATTAGTCGTTTCATGTCACCACTTATAGTTTTACTAGTGCAACGTGAACTATTGCGCGTTTTTATTAACTATGCGTTCTAACTTCCAATGTATCGGTGGAAGATTATCTTCTTAAATTAATACCAAATTCTTACAGCTCACTTAATTGTAATCAGTTACTTTATGGTCGGCTATCTCCTTCCGATCGGATTAGGGAATTGCATTCTAGCGTTCACCAATTGACAAATGAGCTGGTATTAATTAGGACTTAAAGTCATTAGGGTCTCTTGTTAATCGCGCCGTAAGCTTCGAATTCAAAACTGTCCCTATTTGAATAAAAACAGTTAATAGACCGTCATAAGAAAAATTAATATTGCCAACTACTTGTTTAAGATTGAACTTTTTTGATTCGATACTGTTTCCCACAATCCTTTCAAAGTTGGGATTATAAGGTGGTGAAAAGTACCATTTTATGATATTAATTGTTAACATTCGGTGTAAATTGGATCTGTTTAATTTTTTTATAATTTTTCCTCCCTTCCTTTCGGCTCCGGCAAAATCTCTGCCGTTATCCGAGTAAATTTCAGATGCAATTCCCCTTCGCGAAACAAATTTTCTAAGGCAATAACTTGCAACACGACAAATTTCACGGAGGCAAAGAAAATAAAACACAACTTTAAATGAAAGCTATTTAATGATTCAAATTTAACTGTTACCACGAGAACAGAAAGTTACGAAAATATAAAGAAAGAGAAGGAGAAAAAACTAATGACTCACTTGAGCAGATATTTCGGGCGGTCGTGTGCAATGCACGGCGGGCGAGTTCGCTTAGGCAGCGGTCCCACAGCAACCACCGTCGTCAACTATCACCCACTACCACCGACTAAAATCAGGGAATCTGCAACGAACGGTCCCACTGCAATCATCCACCGGTTTCCACTGTTTACAAGATTCTAACCACACTTTTTACGTACTATATATGACAGGGCCCAAACCAAGCCGACATAATTTCTAATTCGCATGCGCGCATTCACCGTCTTCCAATAAACTACCATATTTAGAACGCGTCGGAAATTTCGAAACGGTGGTTAGCAGTGGATGACAGTGGATGGCTAGTGAAGCTCTCTGTGAGACTGTTCAATGGGAATTGCATATGTTGGAAATCTGCTTGATGGTCACCGGTGATCACCGCTGGTTCTGTGGGACCGCCGCCTTAAGCGCCACTTGCTTTCGCAGCAAAGCTGGAACGCTCAGCGATTTTATGCTGCCGAAAAACCTACTCAATGCTTTTACCGTGATAATACATAAACTTACACATAAAACAAGAAACGTGTGGTTTGACGGACACAATTTTATTATTACCGTCTGCTAACCGTTCGTTTTGGCTCTGATCTAATTACTTAATTTAAAAACTTTATTTTCATAATTTCTGCTACACAAAAAAAAACCTAGTGATTGACCTGACTCTCGCTTGCCCCAAATATCAGCTCTACGTCTGGCCGTCCTCTACTAAAATCACCGGCACCTCGTGCTACCAATGTCCCTTTTTCCACGTGCTTTCAGATTTTCTTTTCATCCAGACAGCTCCTGGCCATCCAACCCACAATTTCAGTGATTATAATTACCAGTCGGGAACCTGGAGGCAGCTGAGGATCTTACTCGGAAAATCGAAACGGGTGAAAATTTACAACAAAAGGAGATCTCGTGGTGATGGTTGTATTAGGGAAGAACGACTTTTGACTGCTCTTGACTACGGTTGATACTTGATTTTTTCGTTAGATCTCTCTTCATGGATCGATTTTTCCAGACGAAACCATGACATTTGGAAGCGAAATACAAATATTTAAAAAAATTTATCCAAATATAAATAGTATTGAAAATATTTTAAACTCTAACCTAACAAATTTGTTTACTACAAATATATTACAGCGAAATGTCGGTTGAATAAAAAAAATTACACAGACAGGTGGACCGCTCAAATCCCCCTTCTACTTCGACAGGGGGAAAATTTCGATATGAAGTTTTTCGACGATTAGCCACGTTATGGTCATCAAACTAACAGATCCCCAAATGTTATGCCGGTTGCGAATCTTAACAATCCTTCGCGAGAGTATGACTAATAAACTGACGAACTCTGAATTGGTATTCTTGTGGAAAATTTGAACAATAATAAAACAAGGAAGTTCAATAGATCCATAAAATGTAGTGCTAATGTTCTGGGATGAACCAAGTAATATTCATCAAGTTAGCGTTGAAGGAAACAATTTTTGCTAACATTCATGGAAAGAATATTCAGAAGGAGTGCTTTTCCTCCTCCCTTCCTTTTGCCACATTTCGAACTATGCTTGACATAAAATACGGCGTCCGAGGCATGCCAACAGAAGCATTAAACAAACAGGATCCTCAAAAGCAGATATCAAAATCTAGGTCCTAACGAGCAATGCCAGAAGCGAACCAAACTACTAATGTTAGGCCAAAATACGAAATACAGGTCCTAACGGGCAACACCAGTACCGAACCAAACCACTAATGTGTTCAACGTTTACGAAACCCTAAGCCCACTTAAATTACAAACAGATCATTATAGAAAACGGAAGGAGAAAGAAAAAACCAGAAAGCGACCTAGAGTGTTCCATTGGGTCACGATAGCTCGTGCGCGCCTAAGCCCAATACCAACAGATCATTATGAAAAGAAAGATAAGGGGAAGACAAAAAAAGAAAAACCAGAAAACCGCGAAGAATTTTCCATTGGGTCACGATAGCTCGTGCGCTCCTAAGCCCAATACGAACCGATCCTTATAAGGAAAAGATAAAAAATCCAGGTAATCAGTCCCACCAAAATCTGATTGACAAAAGACAAGAAAAAATAAAAACTGTGACGGTAACCTGTCACCAATACATTCTGGCAAAAGTGCATCGCGAAACAATAAATCGCACTAACGGAAGTTGCAGCCATAACAAGTAAATCTCAAGACACCAGGACATCAAAAACCAGTCAACACGCCAAATAATTTCTACTCAATACCACAATAAACATTCACATTTCTTTCTGGATAACAGATAAAAAATCCTAATCACATAGCATGTTAACCCCAGACAGGAAAGGAATAACCGCCATACGGGGAGCAGAAATCAAACAAAAAAATCCCACCCCCTGGGAAAAGCACCACTAATGACTGCAGCCTGAAAACCGATGCACTCACAACTTGCCAACCACATGGTATGATTATAGACTCGAATATATAAAAAACGATACCACAAGAATTCAGAGAATCAGGTAAAATGAAAAAAACCAAAAGGGTTAAAAAATATATGTCCCAGTTTGGACCAGACAATTGAACCAACAGAATTTGATGAATCGAACATACGCCAATTATCGAAATTTAATATCAAATCACCCCTAAATAACAAACGCAAACAATGAGAGATGGTCAGTAATTCAAATCCCTGACACAATGAGCGCAAAGTAATTGAAGATTACTCTGCACTAACACTTAGCGGACTTTTACTACCTCCGGAATGCTGAACAGAAAAAATTTCCCAACCCCAGTGTGTTTAATCAAGCTATTCACCGAGCTGACTAGACACACTGAGGTACGCCCCTGTCTGTAGAGAGGGAATACACACTTGGTGGACTCTTTCCACCTCCAGAATACTGAACAGAAGGATTCTTTCCAACCCCAGAGTGCTTAATCAAGCTATTCACCAAGCTGACTGGGCACACTGAGGTACGCCCCATCTATAGAGCGGGAACGACGTAGACCAAACGTAACCCACAAGGAAAACAAGAAAAGGGGAACTAATTAATTCGAATGACCACTCACACCAGTAACAAAGAGAAAAAAAAACTATACACACTCGCAAAACCTAAAATGACCTGACTGAAATCAAGCATTAGCGAGATCGGACTCGCAATCAGAATGATCATGGTACATGGGCTTCAAATCTTAGACATACCAAACGCCCTTACCAGTACCAGACTAATCCTCAGTTTTCGCTTCTCCTGCAGACCTGCCAGGAACGCGTATCCTGTAAACGAGCATTCCGCTATGAGGTCAATGGCCTGAAAATTCGAAGAAACTCACTTAACCAAAGTCAATGTCCACAAATTAACAAATACCGTCGTTTCCTCCCACAACTATAACACGGACGCTTAAAGACAATCTTCAAAAACAACATTATTTTATTTTATACATTAATTTCAAAAATAATTTAAACAAATTCAAAAATCAAATTTCAAATAAAATTCAAAATTTGCAAGTAAATCGAATCGTAAATATTTAAGCAGCTGCTAAGTCGTGCTCTATTGTGATAGAATTTAGCGGTCGATTGTCACCAATGGGTCTTCATGCACCAGACTTTTTGGGTACCATGTTAGAGGCTCTACAAATACTGAAATTCCTGCTTGGTCATTTTTAGTTTGTCGGGAGCAAGCCCACGATCCTTGGGAGAGATATGCTGTCCTTGAGTGCGGATAATGTGAGCGGTGTCGAGTTTGAGCTCATGAGGAACGGTCGAGAATATCAATATTGAAGGGTGTTGTTTTAAGAGCTCAAGATACTTGCAGTTTTGTGACAATGTATGAATGGAACTGGCAGCTGAAGCTGATAATTTTCCTTTTACGGTGATGTGCGTTTCGCGATGGACGTCTCTATTTTTTGAAAGGTCTATAAGCAGTTATTAGCAGCAAAATTACTGATGAAATCAGCTCCAATTATGACATGACCCGTGTCAGCGATATCCAAGGCTCAGGATGAGTACGAAATCCAAGGCTTATGGACATACTTTACGAACTATAAGTTCGAATTTTAGTGTTGTTTGCCGCGTATAGAGTTAATTTTGATAATTGGAAACAATCTCCAATGCTCTTTGGAATCAAAGATACATCGGATCCTGAACAAATTATTAACTTAATGTTAGTAATTGGGTCAATAACAGTGAGGCGACGACTTACTCTATGTTTATGGTGATTCACTTTTTGGCGGCCTGAGTTTTTCCTGTCATTCACCGCCACTAATGACTCGGCTCTCGTTTGCCTGGTTATAGCTGCAGGGTGGTACGCATTTATTGGCCTTCTGCTTGCACTTTTGGTGGTACTAGCAATGCCACGTCTTCTTGGGGTCTTTTGCTTAAACTCAGTTCTTCCACCCACAGGAAAACTATTTTAAGTGCTTCGACGGTGCTTTCGTCGGACTGCGTCGAGAAAGTGCGGTTCGATCTCCGAAATTTTTTTCTGCCATAAAGGCGAGGATCTCCAGAGAATGGTTACTTGCTGCGAGCACCTATTATTATCCTCCTTGATATCAGAAGTTTTAATGTTGGACCTGATATAGATCATTACATAGCTGTTTGAGCTGTGAAAAATGCCGTCTATATTTTTTTACGATTGGAAACGCCCTTATTTGATGTAATGTAATCCAATTGTGTTTTGTTGTTTCCTTCTTGAGCTTTATTAGTTTGTAAAACAGATCTTCCTCAGCGCTATATGTGATTTTGACTACTTTTTTTGTATTATCTTTTCTGAGGAGTTCATTTTGATGGTGTTTTGTTGTTCTAGAATCCTAAAGTCTTCATGTAGGAGTATTTCTCTCAGGTCTGGGTACTTTTCGTTTAACTTTGCTAGATAACGGCCTCTGTTTTTGCTACATCATTTTGTACCAATAATACCTTTGTTGTGTTGTCCTTGGTTTCTAATGGATTACCCATCTTGATTTCAGTATTTGTGTAAACTCCTGCATCTCATTCTTTGTCGCAGATTAACTTCCTTGTGTTATAGTCCTTTAGAGGCTCTAATTTGGTCACATTGTTTGAATCTCCTGTCTGGGTACTCGCTTCACGTTTATTTATGATCTCGTCTGTTTGAATATCAGTGTCGTGAGTATCAGTATCGAAAGTTACTCTTTGGTCGGTTCCCATTGCTTTTCATGGAGGGGTAGGAGTGTTGGAAAGAAGGAAAGTGAGTTTGGCTGGAGGAAGAGGGAGTGTGACAGTGGTTTCCTCCGTGTGGTGCTGGGCCATAAACCAAGACTCGCGTGTTCAGGAACATAGACGAATATCTACCCGCAACCCCGATATGTATAGTTAACAATAATTTCCTCTGTTATGTTATCTTCTATGGTTTAAATAATATCCCTACAATATAACATACCTTCTGGTACGAATGTATTATACCCTTCAGCTTTGAAATTATTCGATGGTTTAAAGTTATTTGCAGAAAATAGATCGATGTGGGAAATTAACACGTTTTATCTTTGCTTGTAATATCCTTAATGTTCTCTACCTGGCTATGACATGTAAAGATTTTTGCTTATATTGATGTTGTACAATAGCAATAAATGTCGGAAAACTATCCTCTTGGTATAAGCTAATCTTGTTAATTAATTTTGTAATCTGGTGAATAAGTCGGTTAATTTCAGAGGATATTGATTTAGTTGCCGTGATCCCGTTTAATCCCCGTGACGGAATAGTCACATCATGCTTATTTAAACGTCGTTGTTCAACAAGTTTTATCCAAATATTGTCTGACAGTAGTTAAAAACGTGTCCAACTTGGTTTGGTTATTAATATTTCCTTTATGCTTCATATTTCTTCTGGGAGGTCTATGGACCCCCGTGGGTGAATATCATAACTGACTGACCTATCTGCCTTAATTTATGCAGCTAGTTTTAGCCAGCAAGTTTTAAAAATAAAGAACTAAGTGATACAAAAGCTGCTAAACTTACTAAAAATGAAATTTGACATATTGTATTTAGGTATATCTGCTTCTAGTTACATATGTTTCGCCAATATTATGAAACTAAACACCCGCTAATTTCGAAAGAAAAACACAACCACCCGCGATGTGTTCACCATTTCAAAACTTATTTCAAAATCCAAATCATATGGTATTGATGCTGAATGTATTAGGCTTTGATTTTTTAACAATATGCAACTTACATTATATACTTAGAACCAATAAAGGTGCAATAAAAGAACTATTATTCTTTGGTGTTTCGACTGTATCATCTTAATTCATAACAATAGACGAATTTTTTCCTTGTATAAGCGCTTAAGCAACTACGCGTATTATATGTAGATGTACATGTATAATTATTAAACCTAAACAAACGATGACATTCAGACTAAGCTTGTCAACCTCCGTCTGAGATGCCAATGTTTGATGTAACAGTATTCTTAAAAGTTTACTCAATTAAGAGTGTCCAAATACTAAAATAAGCAACTCTTCAGCATAAAATGTTCACGTCCACCATAGTGCTAATTAATGTGTTTGGTTTCGTTTTTCTTATTGTGGCTAGGAGCAATTGGCACCCACAAGCTATGTTACGTCGGGATTATTACGATTGGTGTCAATTATATTACATTATATGATATTGTTAATAGGCTGCGCCACTTTTTCTACATGGTAGAAATCAGTGCGGATTAGCTATTTTATTTACAGCACGTAGTTAAACCAATATAATTTTTATCCCAATTTTGACATCGAGAGAGTGAGATTATTATTTTAAATGTTTTCGTCTAGGATTTGATCTAAAACACAATCGCCAATAAAATGTATTAATATATATTATATACTGTATGATATAGTATATTGTTGTATATATCCATGATGACTGCTAAAGCACATAGAACCATATAAATACCTGCCTCGCCAAATTGGTTAATTAAAATCTATTTATCACAATTACAAAACTGATAATTTTATTTAAGATGATTGGCAACATTTCGTTGATTCAAAACCCGGCTGGTTGGTCACGTGCAGTTTATTTGAATATTCGGATTGACTTGTGAGACGGGAAAATTACGAAACATAACATTTTGTGTTAACAAAGTTGTATTCTATAGACTATAGTAGTATTCTAATTGGCAGCAACTGCATATAGCAGAATGGCATTATAACTAATCACGTGATCACGAAAGAAAAAAAAACATGTTATTAATATTGCTTTGATAGAACATTTAACAAAAATTACTTAATTATATAAAATAAACCTGTGACGGCACTGATAGGCCATCTCTGCCTGGCGGCTATTACATTTCATATAATCGGTGACTAGTAAATATTCAACTTTTTTCACATTTTTGTGCAACCACGTTCAATAATTCTTTTGAAGGTCACATGCCAGCATCCTACTTCGCCTTTTCTCACTCTCACTATCACTTTACATTGGTACTGGGAACCTGTGAGTCTGCAAATCTAGTATTTTATAATAGTTCAGTAAATGTCAATAACTTAAAGAACCTTCATTTGTTCTGAGACTCAAGGAATTGTAATGTGTTTTAAGTTCGAAGATAAGCTGCGATAAAATATTAATTAAGAAAATGAAAGTTTATGTATTACACATTTAATGCCGACGGCGGTCAGTATTAAGTGACACATTTAACTCAGAGAATCCACATACAGCATGTTCTTGAATTGGGACTAATCTAGCAAAATAATTTTAAAAGCACTTCTGAATGATATGCTTATTATGTGCAAACAAACCATTTTAGAAACGTTTTTTATATTTAATTTTTTTAAAACATTACCGATAATTTCTAATACAGAATTAGCTATTAGGTTTTAGTGGATTTCTTTTGATGTATCGTAAGTACTATTCATGAAGAACAAGACCAAACATTGTCAAGATAGTTCTGGAAAATACGCCATCGCAGTTCTACTTTGCAATTCTTCCGCTCTATCTCATAGCTTATGTTGTTTCTTTTCGCCATTAGCAATTCCATTTAAAATTTCACATTTTGAATAATTTTGTAATGGTTTGCAGCTTTTTGTTACTGAAACACAATTGAAAGTCAATCAAACAAGTTATTAAATTACATTTTTCGTACAGCTTCAGTGAAATACGAATTCACACATTTCAAGCAACGACAACAGTTCAAAGTTGTTTTCGAGCTCCGAGTGGGCAAAAAGCAAGTATCCTTATAAAGCACTTTTCGTTCGCAAATTAAATGAGGATGACCTTGTGCTTTTAGGTTACAGTTTTAGGAGACCATAGTCCAATTTTTACTTACTGACGACTAATTCTTTTGTAATATTACATTCTCGTATGCGGCTACTTTTTGCTTGGTGACACAGTGACGTGATTAAATTGTAGATATGGTGGTTTCCTTTAAACAAAACTTTTAAAACTATGCAGAACAGAGACATTCTTTGTTGCTTTCCCCAACTGCATAACTTTTGTACTGTATACCGGGTGTCCGTTTTTGGAGCTCAACCATGGTTATCTCGGTAAACATATATGATACGAGATTGGTTAAATTGGGCCAAAGCTGCGCAATCTAGAAGTTCAGCGAAATGCTTTTTGCAAAATTAAAAATTTTCTAGCCGGAGATAGCCGGAAAAAAACAAAATTCGAAAAAAGGTTTTTATTTTTCCTTAGCTTATTTGGCGTGGAAATTTAAAATAAATAATACTTCATCATTGCAACTATTTCTGTTCTACAACGTGGCAATTTTCTATTTAAAATCCGACTTATGGATTCTCGACAGCCATCATAAACTTTGTTTTTTCTTATGGGCGCCATCTTAAATTTTTACATGTTTGAATTCAGCTTTTTGTTATGATCCCTATGATGTATCACACGTTAAGGTTCAGTCTTGCAGTTTGGTGAAAATGACAAAAATCCTGTTTTTGCAAAGAGTGCTTCGTAATAACAACCACTCTTTTGTTTAATCAACACATTTTAGACAGTTGGACTGACTTTCGCTTAGCGTCACCTACAGTTACAAAATTATTTTAAATTTCTTGTCAAAATGCCTTTTTCAAATGAAGAAAAACGAGAATCCCTCGATAAAACCACTAAGATGGTGATCCACCACATAATGCTAGAAGTGTGGCTGATTATTTGTCTGAAATATTTCCCGGCAGAGTCATTTCCAACAATGGGCACATACGTTGGCCGGCACGATCACCAGATCTCTCCCCTTTAGATTATTATTTATGGGGAACTATGAAAGACCTCATTTATGAATGTGTACCCACCGATATCAATGTCCTTAGAAGGAAGATCATCACAACCTTAAGGACCAAAATTAAAATAATACTAATACACACACTTAATACTAAATAAATAGTGGAGGGTGAACCCTCGAGCAGCGAGAGAGATAAATCTCTCTCAAAGTTTAGTTTCGTCCTATGTAAATGTATAAAACACTTTTTCCGTTTCTATCTACACAAACAGATACAGAAACTGTCAAAAATGTATTGATTGAACAAAAGAGTGGATGTTATTCCAAAGCGCTCTTTGCAAAAACAGGATTTTTGTTATTTTCACCAAACAATAACACTGAACCTTAACATGTGATACAGCATACAGAACAAAAAGCTGATTTCAAACATGTAAAAATCCAAGATGGCGCCCATAAGAAAAAACAAAGTTGATGATGGTTGTCGATAATCCAAAAGTCGGATTTTAAATACAACATCGCCACGTTGTAGAAGAGAAAAAGTTGCAATGATGAAGTATTATTCATTTTAAATTTTCGCGTCAAATAAGTTAAGGAAAAAATAAAAACTTTTTTTCGAATTTCAGTTTTTTCCGGATATCTCCGGAAGTACCAGAAATTTTTAAAATTTGCAAAGAGCATTTTGGTAAACTCTAGATTGCGCAACTTTGCCCCAATTTAACCAATCTCGTATTTTATATGGTTACCGAGATCCCCATGGTTGAGCTCCAAAAACGGACACCCGGTATATTCCAGATATTATTATCAAACACATTTAACAGTCTACCAATAATTCATTGAACGGTATTGTAGGTACTGTTATGTCGAATTTATTTTTCCTGAAACCACATTACTAGTCTATAGATAAAGTAAGTTTGAATTCATATTTACACCATTACAATATAGGATAGTGACAAGAGGATTGCCATAGTTTTTTACGATACGATTTTTATTGCGAATGTGGCGCATTTTCTGATAGCTGATCTTTTACTTTCAAGAATTCCTTAATATTTTCTTTCCTTTTAATTTTTGTTATATTAATTGTAACCAAAGGATGACATTCACACTAAGCTTGTCAACTTCGGTCTAAGAGTAAAATATTTGACCTTACAGTATTCTCAAAGGTCATTGAATTAAGTGTGCCCAAATGCAATGAGCCGGATAGAATTCTTCACCATAAAGTGTTGATATTTTCAAATTTTCATTTTATATAATATATTTATTTTTTTAGTTTATTTGTTTCATTTATTTAATTTAAAAGTAAATTCAATTGACGGTAAATAATATATTTTTTTATTAAAACTATTGTAGGTCAAACATTATATATTGCTGTATAGAATAATTATTGTAGGCATTTTGTAATAAAAAACATAACAGTTCTTATAAATCAGATGTAGTTAATTAAGAGTTATAACCGGCATAAAACTAGTCCTTCCCAATTGCTAGAAAGTGAGGTGCTGTTTTGAGTTTATTTGTATTTTTGTGAATTGTGAAATGTACTTTAACCCGTTTTTGCCAGAGTATTTCAAATATTTTCTACTCGCATGTGTCCAAATTTCAAAAAATTGCAAAAGTATTTTTTTATTTATCTTATTCCTCTAAATCATAATAAATGTCTAAAAAAATCCCAAATTGTTTCTTGCCATTTGTGTATTAAAAACAATAATGTTTCTAATTTGGAACACCAGGAGAAAAAGGCCATATGAAATATGTAAATATAATATGAGTACAGTGATATTGCCTGGATATGATGCTTTTTGAAGCAAGTATCATGCAGATTGATGTTGTATTTCTCGCACATTTTTTCTGTGGTCTTTGGCAGAACGCCCATATATTCTTTGGTGATTCAGTGATTTATCCCGTCATACCTAAAATCGTTATGAACTCTCCCTTGCAATGGTTTTGAGGACTTGGGACGTTTCCCAGTAAACGAAGGAACTCCATATTTTTTAAGGTGCACTTGCACAATCTCTCTTCGAAATTTCAAAAAATCAGTTTTACTGCAGCCTTCTTGACGTCTGCAATATTTGCCACGCATTGTGCATACACGTATCCAAACAGAAATCAAATAGAATCCACCACCATTTCTTGGAACGTTTCATTCATTCCAGGATTAGTGTATCCTGTAATTTTGAATATTACATCCAGTCCATCCTATCGACCCTTCCCATATATTTGCTGTATTGGCTAAAGATGTACGGTTGCGGTACGGGTGGTTTCCTTTTTTCATTTGAAATCCATCTATTTACTTCACCTATTGGGTTAACCGGATCACAGCCGCTTATGGTTAAAACGGGCCTATTATTATTCCAATATGTTACAGTTATTTGAGACATTCTTACAGTTATTTGAGACATCAGTTGCGTAATCATAAGTTCCTTGATGAGCTTTGTTTATGGCACTAGTATACCTTAGAGGACAGTTTTCGCTCCTGTTCAAATTTATGGTTCCGGAATAACCGATTCCTCTTTTTTTCAAAGAATCCACTAAGCGTAGAGAGGAAAAATATATGTCACCGTATATTTTGAAAGAGGTATCTTTTGGGAGATTATCTGACAATGTCAATACCACCGACCCCCCCAACCCAAATCTATATAAGGCCTCTATCAACCTGTTTTCCTTGGTAAGGAATGTAGTTTATGAGATATCCTGTTGGTTCACACAAAGACCAGATTTTGTAGTCATACCGAATAGGTTTCCGTTTTATGAATTTTTTTGCCCCATGCCTCCCGAAATATGGAACCATGCTCTCAGCAATGCATAATTTTTAGCTAAAGGGAGCGTGTAATAAGAATCGTTTATTCAGCATATCAAAAAGTGGCTGCATTTTAGCTAATTTATTATTATTGTCAGAACAATGAAGTGACTTCTTAATGATGGTTGATATTTGAATTAGGAGATTCGTCATCATCAGAATCCTCTTTAGATTCCTGTCTATCATCGGGAGGAGTAATAAATATATCAGCATTCCAGAAGTGTTCATCCTCGGCTAAATCGATTAATTGTTCTGTAGTCAAAAACCTGAAATTAAAAAAATATGCCAGCCAGCTCTACCTGGTTTCCAGATTTCACTCGTCTGTGCTCACTCTATCGAAGGCCTAGATCTGAATCTGCTATCAATACCGTATCATCGGCGTATCGAATACTATTGATATTCACTCCATTCACTTTAAATCCATCCGTAGCATCTTCTAGGGCTTTGCCAAATATAAGTTCGGATTATAGATTAAATAGCAGTGGTGACAAGACACACGAAGAACCTAACCTATAGCTTTCCACTATATTTTGGCATTGTCCAGCTCCAATTTTGGCGTTCAAATCACCAAAAGTTATGGTGTTATCTGCTTTTTTTACCAGTTGTAAAGCGTTATCAATATCTCTGTAGAATCTTTCGATTTCATCGTCTAGTGGATGTTGGTGCATAAACTTGTATTATTTTGGTATTTATTGGCCTCGAACTGAGTTGTATAGAAGCGACCTTGCTATATGTTTTGTCATTATAACTGCAACACCGTTGTAGTGGTCGACATCCTCGTTTCCAGTAAAGTGTATCTTATATTCGTCCATGTCACATAACCCACAATCCTTTTCCACGCCAGCGCATTTCACTCACCCCTAAGATGTCGATCTTTACCCTTCTCATTTATTTTAACGCGTTGTCTGACCTGCTATGGACAAGCTTCTTTCGTTCCAGATAGCAATTTTCAAGTTGATTGCTTTCATCTTGTCTTTCTTCCCTCCATCTGTTGCTTTATGCAGGGAAATTAGCACTCCCCCCCCGGAGATCAGATTGAGGGAGTTACTCCGGAACTGATTTTAGTATTGACTGCCATGTTGGTTTTCTAGTAGGGGTGCATTTATAGGTCTTTAATACAGTGGTTCCCCGTTACCTTCTGTATCCCATGCCGTTGATCAGTTAATGATTCATCCGCCTTTAGGAAAGATTTCTTTGCCCAAGGACAGTGAGATGCTGTTAACCTTGTCAGCTCTTCCACCCTAAGCTGTTGATTGGCAAGAGGAGCCTACTTATACCGGCAGACATTCGGTCGACAGAGCCTCGTTAGTTTTCTAGCAGAGTGCACCACGAGAAGAAGAGGTTGTCAATTGGGTTGGAATTACCCCTGGCACCCCGATTTTGATACTCCTTGTACCAAAAATTTAGACATTTTGTCTATTATGCTTATGTTGAATTCTGACTTCAGGTTTCGCAAAATTTCACTTTCTTGCTTATCTGGACCTATGATAAGCGCATCGTATCGCAAAAATACATTGGCCTTGATATAGAGAAAAAAATCATATTTTGAGCTGCTAAAGTTGAATTAGGTCATAATTTTGTTGAATTTAAAATTAGAGCTATTGGGAGAACTTCTCAGTACGCACAATGCTCGATTCAGTTTTAAGGAAATTTTATTACTATGCAAACTTTGTGTTGTTGGTGCGGGATCTGATAGCGTTTCTCGCGCTGCGTCTTCGATATTCTGCGACTCCAGAGATTGTAATAAAGTAGTGATTTAAATTCCATTCATTTGAGGACTATAAGGAGTGATATATTGTAATAAAATATAATTTTCTTTCGCAAAATTCTTAGATTTATTTAAGGAGAAGTCCTCGCCTTTGTTGAGTGTAAACTTATTTACTTTCATACCATATTGAGTACATACTCCCTTGAAGAGGTCTTAAGTTTTGTTCAGCATCACTTTTAGTTTTAAGAATTTTTACTATTAGAAAATGAAAAAATCATCCGCAATAAAACTATTGTAAAAAACATTTACGATTATCATAGAAGTCTACTTTAATGGGTCCACACACATCACTATGAACTAGATCACCACAATCCGTTGACTTTCTTGTCATGCTTATGCTTAGGATAAAGACTTTGTCGAGTAAACTTACCCTCAATCCAAATTTAACATGGTCCATTTCGGACTACAACAGTCACAAGACAGAACGGTATTGGAGTAAGTCAAAAATGTTTTATATCAAAATGAATATAATGATAGTGCCATCTAATGGCAGCAAATAAAAAAGCTAAACCGAATATTTAATCGCTTATTGGTAACTCAGTACATAGAAATATAACATTTGAATAAATCTAAATGTATATCAATCTATTGACTTTAGTTTTGAATGGCATATATGAACTCCTCTAAATTTATTTAGGGTGTTGTTTTTTCCCAAAAATAAATCATGATTTCTGTAACTTCAGAATATTTTCTTATGAGACATTTTGTATTTTGCAAGTATTTATTTGAAAAGTGTGTAACTTTCTATGATGCATTTGCTTTATGGTCTTGATCCATTAAATGTCAAATCCATTAAAAGTAGACTTAATGAGATTTGTTGCATACAACTCTATTTATTATTGGACATAATAGTTGAACTATTTATAACTTCTATTGCGCTCTAGGGGGTATCCTATCTTGATTTAAAAGCTCTTGAAAATGTTGCCCATTGCTCTCTTCAAATAGGAAAATGCCCATATATTAGGTAATGTTTGCATCAAGAAAACCTTGTTAATTAAGGTGTTGTATATTATTATTTTTAGTTAACAAAAGACAGTAATAATAGTTTTTTTATTATTGTATATTATTGTGTACAAGAACATTGTAACTGTTTGGTGTGAGTTCCTACCCACAATTAAATGCTTTCATTATTTCAGTTTTTTCGCAGTGAAAAGTTCATTCGGTGTTCTGAATATTTCTTATTATTCCGACCGTGAGTATTTTTCAGGCATAAGAGAGAATCTGTAAATACATGGCAATATTAACTTTATCAACCGCAGCGCTAACAGAAGAAAATACCACAATATTTACTTCATTACGGGTATGTAGCCGAAGCAATGATAAAGCAATTACTGAAGATGCAGGCGAGCGGTTACATCCTTCTTACACTTTGAACTTTTGTATGCAATGCCAAAATGAAGATGATACTCATAGGAGGGGTAAATGTCAATTAATCTAAAGGCAAATTGTTCACAGGGATATTTGTCGGTATAAAAGTAAAGTTGTACATCTGAAAAAACAGATGTAAGGCTGGTTACTTGCCACATAGTTCGTGAGTTAGTTATCTTTAAAATAATCAAAATGAAAATGGTGAGTGAAGTAATTGGTTTATTTAAGAGTGCTTAAGTTGTGTATTTATTTGTGATTTGGATAACACTGAAAATTGTGACTTATTTACTTAGAGAAGGAGAAAATATTGTACTTCCAACTTGAATCATCAACAAAATAAATTACCTATTCACACACAAAAAATAGAACACTTTAATAAAATTCAAGTAAACTAATTTCATAATTGTTATATTACTGTCAGTTTTCATTAATTGATTAGCTCTAAAAGACCAGGTAGCATTCAAATTTTAATACATTTTAACCATCATTAATAGTATTTACCATTGTCTCAAATTCTCTCTCTTCTTTCAATTTGATAAAAGCACCTGTCTTGCTAGAAAATGACATAATTAACATAATTTATAATTTAATAGAGGTTAACTACAGTTTTTACTATTATTACATATTATTTCTACTCTGATTAGTCTGAAACCTGTGAATGATTGGTTTAAGTTAACTGTACATTATAGATAAAGCATAACATATAGAATTCATTTTATATTTATTCTCACATCGCATTCATTTTCACAAAACATTATTTTTAATTGACATGGTCAGAACGTGTACATTTTAGCCGACAACTAGTTTCTAAATAATTTCTTTTTATTTACAAAATTTAGACTTTTGCAATGTTTCAGACTTAAATTAACTAAATAATAATGATTCGCTATACTTGTTCTAATCTAGTTCTAGTCAGTTAAAAATTGTGTGACTAACTTAGGGACTTATATTTAATGAAATAGTTTCTATTGGTTTATATTTTTCAAATACCATTTTTCAGTTTATTATTCTTTCGATGTTTGTGGCTGCTGCCTTAGCTGCTCCCCAAGTAAATCCTGCCGATGCTCAAGCTCAAGTCTTGAAATACGACAGTGACAACGCAGGAATAGATGGATACAATTTTTGCGTAAGTCAGCGGTCTTTTTTGAAAAAAATCTTTGAAAAGTGTCCCATAATGAATATTTGCGAAGTGACATTCTACTTATTCTTAAATTTATTATCTAAGATAATTGTTTTACAGTCTTTTAAAACATCTTATTTTCAAACATATTCTACTAATGAGTTTTTTATTTTAGATACCGATTTTGCTGAATATTCGTTTCCTTTTTATTGAGCGTAATTTTATTTTATTATGGTAATATTAGTAATATAAATAATGTGTAACAGGCTTTCCTCACTGTTTGCCATCGTCTTCGATCTTGTCTGATGCCCTTCATTGAATTATTTCAGTTTTGTGGATTCACATAATTGGTTTTCTATCTTCGACAAAATAAGTTTAATACTTACATATTCACTCCAGAATATACGTTAGCCATTTTTTATCCGTTGTTCGTATAACTTTGAAATTGGTTAAGGACGTATCATCGAAAAAGTCCGATTCTCTCATAGCCTGATTCAACTTTGAGTTTCATCGGTAAAAGCGTGAAGTCCCAACGACTTGAATTATAAAACTTGCTCAATGTTTTATTGACGATTTTGTTACAAATCGATTACTCGTTAGGTTGCTCTCAGGTTTTCCAGGTTCTTAAGAATACTAGAACATATCGTCTAGCATTAAACCAAGACAAGTAACGACAAATTTTTGTATATGTGATAATTATAGTGCTTCTGGCATCTGATCTTTTAATAGATTGCTTAATTTTAATTTAGATGTATTAATACGATCATTTTAACTGACCGTTTATATCGTTTTATAGTTTTGAAACGAGCAACGGAATTTCCCAACAAGAGCAAGGAACTTTGCAGAACGCCGGATCTGAGAATGAGTCTATAGCAGTCAGAGGTAGTTTTACATATACCGGTGCAGATGGAGTTGTTTATACAGTTACCTATATTGCCGATGAGAATGGATTCCAACCTCAAGGAGCCCATTTACCTTCAAAATAACCTTCCCATAACTTTTTTACTTTGCGCGTCTCATGTATTGTTTTCACTGAAAACTCATAATTTTCTTTCTTTGCACTAAACATCCGTAAATGATGACTTTAGTTCACGTTCATTCCATTGTTCTATATCATACTTCTGCAACTATGGTCAGTTTTACCAATATCGTTCGAGAACATTTCTATGTACGCGCTGTGTCTATAGCTTTCTCATATGTAGGTATTATATTTATTGCTGTAAATATATTATTTATAAATAAATAAATGAACTTTTCCAATAAATGTGTAAGATCTTTAAACAAACGTTGAGTAGAAGGCATGCAGTAACACTGGTAACATTCACTGCTGGTTGCTCACGTTTTGTTAGTATAATTTTAGCGCATCAATTAAAAATGTTGATATTGATTTGACTTGTAAAGCCATGTGTAATACAAGCGTTTACGTGAACGTGATTGCCATATTGGAAATTTACCTGAAAGTTATAATCGTAAATAAATAATAAAACAATCAAATTAATGTATGTAGCGGTTCCATATCCGAAATACTAAGGAATAATAATATTTCCATATTATATTACTGACTTGGACAAATTTTAAAATGAAATGAAGTAATCTAGACAAAAAACCTTTCTTGCTGCGAAAAATAATGAATGAAAAATTAATGAATCAAAGCATTGAAATAAAATTTGAAAAACAATTTTTATACCGCTTTTTGAAGAATTAGGAATAGAATTCAGTCAGAATAATAAGGGATTGTAACATTAAATTTCAAAGTTTTCTAAAAATATTGGCTTACTGTTCATAGTTTAATATTAGTTGAACATAATTTTATTGTGAATCAACAAGGCCTTCTTGAGGCACGGGTTGCTAACTATCGTTGATGAAACAATGTAATGTGGCCGTAATAATGGGTTGCCAGAAATCATGCATAGAGTACGGTAGCTGTAAAACCACTTCAAATTTGTGTGGGATTTTGTGGATTAGCTTGGTTATCACCAACCCATATACGGGTTTCCGGCTCAAAACCTACGGAATACAGAATAGTAGGGTTTTATCAGAACAGCGTCAGGAATTTTTATTGAGCAGTAACCAGACCATTTTGTCCTTGCTCCTCCAATTACATGCTCTCATCGCATGTAATGACAACACTTACAAGCAATTTGCTTATTTTAATAAGTAAATTAATTTTTAATTTACTCGAGCTTCCAAAATTTTAGCAAAAAATATTTTCTGCGAAGCTCAAAAACCTGAAAGAATCACCAGTTCCAAGCAATAGCCGGGGAATGTATGTATTATCACTAAAACCTCATCATCATCAATCAGCCTCTTTACGTCAACTGCTGGACATAGGCCTCCCGTAAATTTTGCCACTCACTCCATTTTGCTCTGCGCAGTTTGTATCCAGTTCCCTCGGATGCGCTTAATGTCTTCTGCCCATCTAGTTGGTGGTCTTCCCCTGCTTCTATAAGCCTCTTGTCGTGGCCTCCACGCGATAATTTTCTTGGTCCACCGTTCATCTGTGGTTCTGGCAACATGACCATCCCAAGCATTAATACCTACTCTATTTAAAATGTGGAAAGAGGAAGGCCTGTTGAATTTTTAATCTTTAAAGAATGTAGACCGTGTTCTAGTTATATATTCACAGTTGTCAGCCTGTAACTTAATAAGAAAGCTCCAGAAGTCATCAGTCAGTTTTAAGAGACAAGTAATCTTTGAAAAGATCCTCGGCCTATTGAAGGCCGCCTGGTAGTGTCAGTCTCAGCCCCGTCAGGATGCCACTACTTAAAAACTTTTTCTGCTTTGTGTATCCCGGACTGCATTTCAGTATTGCTTGAATAGAATTTTGCTTTGTATTTTCTCTTTGCAATTCACTAACATTGTCTCTTCATCATTATTCTTGCTTTATTTTCCTTATAGCTCTACTCTGCTCGCAAACGTTTTGCAAAATAGTCCCGCATGTCTCGCAGCCAGCGTTGCTCATATTCTTGTCGTTTGGTTTTAAAAAGATTTGTGCAAACGTTCCTTACCTTGACATCGTCTAAATTATGAAATGTTATGCCATATACAGGGTTTTGCAAGAATTTATGTGGTTTGGATACTTAGTATCTTTTGGAAAAGTGATTTCAAGAACGTAGGTTATTACTTATACTCATTTATCTAAGATGTACATAATTGACTTTAATTCAATAAGTCTTCAATTTAAGTCTTCTTTACTATAAGCAGCAAACACTTTGAATTGATATTTTGAGAGCTTCCTGACTTAGCTTAATTACTTACTAACTTACTAACATTTAAAGTGGCGTAGTTTGGTATGGAGAAGTGTTGTGTCTTGTGTATATTAGACAGGGTCGCTTAAAATTTTACCTTGAAGGACCAAAATAGTGAACAATCGTTTTTTTCTATTAGGTCAGTTTGTATATCATCAAATATCGTCAATTGCAATCAAAATTCTTTTCAAGTGATATATTGTGTAATCTGCATCTAAAAACTCAGACTTCAAAAATAAGTCCGACTTTCTGTAAAAATCCAAATTTTTGTTATTTATTGTAAATAGAGCTATGAAAAATTGACAACAAATCGCTAGTCAAACGAAGTTTTATTGAAATTCTTTATTTTCCATAGACAATATGACCACATAATAACAAGACCTTACAGAAGGAACTTTGAGATTGGGAGACAGCGCAAAAGTAAATTCAAACGTTTAAGACATTATCTTTATTAGAAGTTACAGACCTTCGTTTCCGTACATTATCATCGTACAAACTTTGCTTAAAAATATTTTTTTTCTATTTAGATTATTTTCTATTTATATTGTTAACAAATGCTTAGGTTAAACATTTTATTTATTCGCACATTAATTGTCAAATTTTCATATCAATAACATGATATTTATCGCTATCTACTATAAATATGACAATTTTCTATTTTTATTGAAACTCAGTTTTACTTTCGAAACCTTATTAAATAATAATAATAGATTTTCGTTAATATACAAAATTCTGCATTAAAAAAGTACTTTCTACCTTTGGTAAGTAGCGTAAAATTAAAAATTTTAGACCACCCTTTATAATGCACAGAAGCTTTAGTTCGGTCATGTTTAAGACACAATGATCTTTTAGTACGTAACATCATGATATTCCCTTTGGTTTTATTTTCGTCCTTCATATTTAATTTCTACAATTTATTGATTGTTATTTAAACCGTATGTGATGACATGTTTTAATGAGTTATGCTGATGATGTCTGTCTATACTCGTATTACCGTTAAAATATGTAATTTGCCTGCCGCCGGCTATATACTAGCAATTACGTAAGTAATTTTTCTCTCTCAAATGTTAATTGTGTCGTAGAGAAATGCATTTGAACGCATCTCTGCTGTCCTAGTTGTCTTCGTACGGCAAGTAGGCAACTTTTGATGACTTCCCATTTCATTTATGTCGATTGCTATACAATGCTTTCAGTTATCGACAAAACCGAGATTTTCGCTCGCACTTCAAAATATATTGGTATGATATATTTTGTCTTTCTATTATTGATGTTGCTAAGTGGCTTGAACCTAATGGTTTTGTTGTGAATGTTTAGCTGGAACTATGTGTGCAGGTTTTATAATATAGTCATATACAATACATTGGTTTACAAATTTTTAATTCTCATTCAAATACTAAACATCTTACTATGAACAACACTATCGCGCGAATGCTCCGAGCATATCATATAGCTACTACATACGTAAGTTAATTATATGCATCTGTTTTTTAAAGAAATACGGATAAATCATGTTTTGGTGACCTTGTCCTTTTCCTTTTTTAAGTTTACGTCAATAGCGCTTTTAGATATTTTCCCTAGGTTTTTTTGCACAATCAATGTAGTTATTGATCTGTTAGTTCTGTTTTTTACCTAAAATGTTACTACTGAAATGATGAGCTTATGGTAATGTAGGTCAATAGAGATCTGGTGAATATAGTGTGATTAAACTGAAAACGTGTAGATTATTTTTTCTATTTGTTTCATTTAAGTTCCGGTGAAAATATTGAGATTTCTATACAATTTGTAAATCCTGTTTGACGAATATACAAATATTAATTTTGAAGAGAAAATGAGTCAATAAAACATGATTTGTTACAATTCAGAATAACCAGGAATGTGAACGATACCATTTCAATTTTTTAATGTTTCGGTTAGCCGGTTGTGTTTAATTTTTCCATATTCGATGTGTCAGACGGTGTTATTGAGGATGTTATGGCTCACTCTTTCATGAGGCCGTTGTAAATGCTTTAGGAATTTTTGCCCTATGAGTAAAAACAGCATCCGCGAAAAAGACGTGCACACCCGGAAAAATAAGCTGAAAGAATTGAATAAACAACAACAAAATATATTTAAAGCTCAAAGTTTTTTGCCAAATTTTGTAGTGGAAGCTAGTTATATCGTTAGTTAAATTTTGGTTAAAAAAATAAAAATATTTGTTGATAGAGAAATAATGAAGGACTATTTAACTGCAATTACAGAAAGAGCTTTTCGATATAAAAACGACATTACTTCCATCATTAATTTGTCAAGACCTACAATTGGACAAAGAATTGTCATTTCTCGACAATCCTTCTTGCTCTGCTAACGCGGTAATTGTATTGTCTTTGTTCGTCAGTCATGTACTGGACATGACTAAATAAGGAAACGTTGTGTCCCTTTGTTAGATAATGTAACTGCATCTGTTGATAATAAAATTAAGAAATATGTATTGAAGTGAAAATTTCTTTAAACCACAAGGCTCGTTTAACATTTTTTTGTGGCTGTTGAAAGAGACTCAACCGTCAGTCGGTAGAGCGAGACACTAGAGAGAGTTTGTGGGTATTGAATGAGATAGATAGATAGATAGATAAAAATTTATTGAACATTCCCATTAATAAAATTCACAAACAAATTTAAAAAAAACATAACTCCCATGTCTAGCCAGATGTTCGGCCGGTTGCTCTTTGCCCATGATCTAAATAGGCGCGCTAAGTCGTCCATTACCTGGGCAGTGCCCTAACATGTACATTCCCGAGCTAGCCATACGCACGACAACGTCAGGAGATAGTCTTGAAGTGGCGGTTTTGGTTTTATTCGAGGGGCATTCATTAAGAAAAAAAGGTCTTCCTGAAGGGAAGCCAAAAACCCCTTTTGCTTCGACCTTTAAGTTTGATACTGTCAGCCGTGGCGTTATCCGCCGGCAGTTTCAACTAGATGACCAAATCCATCCGCCCCCGCCCCGATCGGTGCAAGGACCAGCCAACACCAGTCAGAACGAGGCAGGACGAACCCGTCAAGTCACGTTATGTTGGATTTGTGCGTTTCCAGCCTGCTAGAAACGACTGTCTGCAACTGGCAGGCAATGTTTGTTTGTCGTCACGTACTGTCAGGGACAAAATCCTCATAAAATATGGGAAGTCGCTTATACAGGGGACCATGGGTTGGGCGATCGTTTGCTCTTACTTGGGTGATATTTCGCGTAAGGACTGAGCCTTGCACTCCGCTATGATAAAATTTTTCAGCGAAGGTATCTATATAGTCGGCTATATAGGCCATCCCTGTAGCTTCGTGCATTTCGGTTATTCTGGTGTATCTGTCAGCCGATAGGACGCCTCTTAGGAACCTATTTTGGGTCCTTTGAACACGTCGTCTCGTGGAATCACAGACAGAGTGCCAGACAGGGGAGCCGTAGGTCAGTATGGGCCTTATGGTGGAGGTGTAGAGCAGAAGTTTGTTTTGAAGTGACAGAAATGAATTTGGCGCCAGAAGAGAGTACAACTTTCTTCGGGCCATGTAAGTCTTTTGTACAGCATAGTCAACATGCTTGTTGAAGTGAAGTCGGGCGTCTAGTTTGAATCCCAGGTATTTCACCTCTTTTACTGGCTGGATTGGAGTATTTTGCACTATGAGTGGCGATAGGATTTTATTGATAGTAAATTTGCGCGAAAAGATAATAAGTTCCGTCTTCCTGGGATTCACTTTAAGTTTCCATTTGTGAAAATACGGCGTCAGTAAACTCAGGTGATGTGCAATGCGAGATTTCGCAGCCTGAGCATAAAAAGACGATGTGTAGATAGCCGTAACATCCGCGTATTGTGCTATTTTTGTAGTGGGAAGTTTTGGAATGTCTGCTGTATACAATGTATACAGCAACGGCGAAATCACTGTACCTTGCGGTACTCCTGCCGCGATGCGTCTTTTGGCAGAAGTGGAATTCTCTACTTTCACCTGGATGGAACGGTTTTTTAGGTAAGACGCTATAAGGGAAACTAGGTAGAGTGGCAGTGAATGTACGGCAAACAACTTATACAGCAGGCCTGTGTGCCAGACTGTGTCGAAGGCCCTTTCCATATCGAGAAGCAGCATTACCGTACTTTGAAGCTTATTAAATGCTTCATAGGCATCCGTTGCGATCCTAGCAGTCTGCAGCGTTGTGTTGTGTCTTGCTCGAAAGCCAAACTGCTCATCCGGGATTAAACTTCGAAGCTCGGCTGCTGCCTGTAGTCTCGATAGGATAACCTTCTCGGTTAATTTGCCGAAGGAGTTTAGGAGGGAAATTGGCCTATAAGAGGCGGGATCAGTCGGATTTTTGCCCGGCTTTAAGATAGGAATTATTACAGCGTTTTTCCAGTCCTGCGGGAAGTGCTGCAATTTAAGGACTGCGTTGACTATTTGTACTATTAGCACTATAGTTTTCCGCGGTAAGTTTTTAATGAGATTGAGCCGTCACCTTCATCCACAGATGTGTGCTCTGTGAGGTTATAGATCGTAATCTGCCTTAAAAGCCTGTAGAATAATGTTTGTCGCTTATTCAGAGCGGATGCAAGTCGAGCTAGTGTCGAAATCCACCACTTGTAGAAGAAATCTACTTTTGTGGATCGATAATAAAGAACACTTTTTTACTGATTGTGTTCTGTTACTGAGATTTGAATTAACTTTAAAAATCTCCATAATTTCAATTCAAGACCAATAATGTTTAAAGAATCACCAAATGCCATCTAATTGTAGTGCTAATTAAAACATTCGTTTTTTTATGAGATTCTTGAAACACATTTGGAACTACAGTAAGCCTGGAACAAACTAGTAGCTTATAAAAATCAAAACATAAATCACATATAACTTTATTCCAGTATAGGTAGTTGTAGGGGATTTTCTTAGAAGCTCCGCATCTACTTCCAGTTTCAGATATAAACAGTAGTAGTAGTAAACATCTTTATTTCTAAAAAAGGCTATCGACCTATCGGCCTTTCTGCCCTTGTTCAATACATGTAGTCTTAATCTAACCAAAAAACAAAGATGAAAATTCTCTTATTCTAGGTTAATAATCTTATTAAATAAACTTTCCAATTCTAATGACAAGAAAAAATTATTTTATTGTCCAGTAGTCAGTTGCGTTTGTAAGTGTTCGAGAAGCGTTGATGTAGGGAAACGGAAGCGGTATTGTCTGGTTGGTCTTGTAAGACAAAGGGGATTCAGTATGGTCCAGTTGTAGGGGTTGTTTGTCCATTTTACGGTATGACATATAAATATTAACAGAATTTATAATATATAATATAATATATAATATAACAGGGATTTAATTAACCTTAAATCCTCTACGAGTTCCGGGAACAAAACACTCCGGAGAGAAATTATTATCACACACATAATACGGAGTGTCAATTTGAACCTTCCCACCCTTAATGCAGTTAGAAATATGAAAAACCCGAAAGACACGTTAATTTTATTTATAAGGGGGACACTTTAAATAAATATTTTTAGCCTTATTGTTTCAACCCCCCAGGAGGGGTAGATGTCAACCTTATGATCTTAAATGGGAATTGGGGTCAAGTGGCACATGGATTTAAGGAGCCCTCAGTTCTCTTTTCAGTGGTATCTTACTTTTTTGCTTTTTGTCCAGAGGTTTCCGAATAATCGCGTTTCTAAGTTGCACAAACTATTAAACTTTCCCGCATTGAGATGTAGGTTTCCAGATTAGTGTTTACACAAAAACTATTGCATTGGCTCTTCTTGCAGTTCAAATGAATAGAAGAGTAAGTGACACCGTTTAATTCGCTGAATAACAGAAAGAAAATCTAGTTTAAACAATTGATATCCCATTAATTGATTATTTGACCTCGACAAAAATAACCTTTTATTTGCGAAAGAGAAATTTCTACAATAAAACACATGGGAACTATTTACACACTATCTGATCAGTAGTTCAAAATTTCGTCCATTTTCTTGTAAACAATAATAAAGTCTGTTTTGGAACACCTGCCTAACATTTCGGAAAACTTCACCGGGAATTCACAATATCAGCAGGTTCTATCTTATAAACAATGGACTTTAGATGTCCCCAAAGAAAGAAGTCTAAAGATGTTAAATCAGGTCATCTTGGAGGCCATTCAATTGGTCCCCTTCTGCCAATCTATTCTATTCTATATCTATTCCGGAATCTCTCGTTTAACCACTGTCGGACCGGAAGAAAATAATGAGGTGTAGCACCGTCCTGCTGGAATGTTAACCAATCCTCCTGTAAAACTGAATTACCTTCTGCATCAATTTGAGTTTCTAGCTCATGCGTGATAATAGGATCAATAGTCTCTTCAAGCATCTTAACGTACAGATCATCTGTCAAGTTTCCTTAAAAAAATAAGGGACCTATAATGGCATTTCCAAGAATACCAGCTCAAACATTAACTTTTTGAGGATATTGTGTATGTCTTTCTCAAAAAGTCCTTCGGACTCGTGAAATTATGGAAAACATGCAATCGTGATAAAGTATCGGTAATTTCAAAGCTCTCGTGGTATTACCCCGATTATTTCACTCATCCATACTAAAGCAATAGGGCAAAAAATGTATTAATAAACGTTAATTCGATAATTTTCAAAAAAACTTACAGCTATAATTTCACGTTGTGATGGAATCATAATAAATGTTACTGTCCACTGACTTTTTCCAGGTGATTGATGTCAAATAAATAATTCTCAAAAATTCTTAATGTCATATTTAATTCGAGAAATAATCTCACTAAATACCACTCGAGCTATAAAATTAACCAGATAATTTGTCACTCTAGCATGTTTTGCTTGCAAGTTATGGAAAACATGCAATCGTGAAAAATTATCGGTCATTTCAAAGCTTTCGTGGTATTACCCCCGATAAGACATCGAATGAACGCAAATTAACGAGGTACTCGTAGTACCATCGAAATGTTATTTACAAATAATTATTTTTAAGTAACGTTTGAAACGGTGCCACCGATGGGCGTAGCGAGGAAGAGGCAGGGGAGGTCATGCCCCTGAAAAGAGAATTGAACACCCTTTAAATTAATGAGCCACTTGACCCCCATTCCCATATAAGATTCTAAGGGTGACATATACTCCTAGTGGGTTGAAACAAGAAGGCTAAAAAATTAATTTAACGTGTCCCCCTTACAAATAAAATTTTTATGTCTTTGCTATTTTTCATATTTATAACTGTATTCTTTCCACAGGCAATGTCTTGTAATCACAAGACCTAACGATTTCAAGCCATGCTTTAAAAGTATCTGTCCAATTCTTTGGAAAGCGATGTCGCTTACCATCTGTCACTTTTTTACCGTTGCGAACACAAAACGTATGCACTTTCTTTGCCACTGGATTTTCCATTATTGTAAAACTGATATAACAGCTATAACAATATTGAAACTGAGGTTGTATTTGATATTCCTAAACAGTAAAATGTGATTGGGCTTCCAACACGTTACACCGTTTAGAATTCCTACCCTATACAGGAATTTGACGCCCAAAGAAATTTAGAAGCCATCTTCAGTCAGGAAAATATACACAATGAATTAATATTACCATGGGCAGCTATGACGTAGAGACCCGGAACATTTCGCCCTGGTAGTGGTTTAATTTCTAGTAGGTTTAATATATTAATCTGATCGGATAAAGAATATTGCAGTTTAATTAATTCTTCCTTACATAGGGAAGAATTGATAAATACATCCCCATCAGATATCCTCCCGTTACACCCAACATCGAGATAGCTAAAGTTGTACCCTACATCCACAAGCATCAATAGCTATCAAATTATATAGCTAAAATACCCTATGCTGTGATTATTTTTATTATTAAAGAAAACTGGCCCAAACTGTTTTGAAGATCGGAAAACAATATGCTTTCTATTTAAAGCACCAATTTTATTTGGAAGATTCCAAGTATTTTCACTCATTTGCAGCTGTTCTTCAGTGGAGTCAGGAGTCTAAATTTAAAAAAAGCAGTAAAAAATATTATCTTGATTAATTTAAATGATCTGGAACTTAACGGGGTACAAAGTGTGTGCATACATATCTTCAAATCCTCCTTTTCCATCACTAAGTATATCACCTGGCAAAGATCTGTCACAAATAGTGATATGGTCGACTCGTAAACTCCAAATGCATAATGTAGGCTTTTATATGATTTTCCTGTGGTCAAAAATATTTGGGTGATTGTTAGTTCGTCCCGAACAGAAAGAGCATTTCGCAATTTGGTGTTCTTTTTCTCAATATAGGTGAAACTAATCCACGTATTTTATTAAAACCTTCTTCGTCAAGTCCAAGAAATTTTATAAACTTTTCTGTGTCTTCATCTCTTAATTCGTCATGAACAAGATCTATATTTGCTTTTTCTTTCTTCTTCGGCTAAGGCTGGACCCAATATTTCCTTATGGAATTAGATCCACAGTTGTTGGTTGCTTGTGCCTCCACATGCCTCCAGAGTTAAGACTAACTTATTTTTTTTATGCTGAACTTCACAACAACACCAGCTAAACTTTGAAAATAAAAGTTAAATAAACGCTAGTATTTCCCTAATTCCTAGTATCCTCAGATCAAAATTCGCTGCCAAAATCGTCATTACACACTTGGCAATCAACAAATATACCCAAAAAAATCCCAGAAAACGTCCACCAACCGCAATAATTTTAAACATGGTCGAAGTCCGCAATATATCCGCAGGGTGTCCCTGAAATGACTGTAAAACGCTTAACCATAAATTCCTTAACCGAAAAGAAAACGCAGAGAAAACAAGTACTGTTCAACAGAATTTGACATTGACATATCAATACTTTTAAGTTATAAAATTAATATTGGATACTTCCGGTTTACAAACACAGAAATAGCCGATATGTATTTTGTTTTTGGAATGGCACAGGCAATTCTCGAGTGACTCGGCTCATTTATCAACAAAAATATTCTTACGGCACTGTCCTTTATAAACAAACAGTTGTAATTATATGTTCATGAAAGGCTGTGTGAATCAAGCGTCTTTCAAAGGTCGGCATTTATAATTGGGTGATGTGCGGCGGTAAGAAGAGGGGAGACGATGGATGTAAAATTTCATGAAGTTGAGCTTAGCCCCATAAAAGTAACAGAACAAGTAACAAATAAATATTCCTAGTATTACGGTGACAAGTAAAGCAAGAGCCCATACCTAGTTGATTATTGACTATGACTTGAGCAATAATATGAAGGATCTCCGGTATTTCTATCTCGTATTTCTTTTTACTGATGAAGGGAGTTTTTTCGGAAATTCAATCAAAAACTCATATTTCAATATAAGCCATAATAATCATAGGTAACCAGAGGAAAATTCCTTTGTGGGTATAAAAATTAATTATCAGCAACGGTTTTCCGTGAGTGTAGTTAGCATTGTGGAATATTATGTCATAGAGCCTCATTTTTACCCCGGATATTGAGCGGTTAAGAGTAACGCTATTTTTAGATCAGAAAACCGTTAGAAATTTCCGTTTGGGATCATTCAAAGTGCTTCGTGTACCAAACGCCACTCAACAACAACAATTATTACAAAATTTTTTTTTTCAAATTTCGTTTTAATTTTAATTTCCAGCGTTTTTCACAAAAACTAGACACAAAAGAGCAGAAAATAAATTATATAAAAATTCACAGATTTACATCGAGTTCACTAGAGACTCTAAGCTTAATAACTGTGTCAAGTTAAGAGGAAAAATATGATATTCGAAATTATTTATTTCTTTATTTATTATTACCATATCCATATGCCTTTTATCAGAAAAGGCATCCTATAGAGGCAAACTAAGTTGCCGGTACAGAGGGATCGTACAAAAAAGAACTTAAAACTAAAAGAATAACTTAAACCAAAATACTCGTTTAGCGTAATCTTACCTTTTTGTAGAAGGTCTTGACCTCTTTCTTTCGTGCCATCTGTTTTGGAACTTTGTCCTGGGAACATAAGGATGCAAGCCAAGTTTTGAGTTGTTGACAATTTATTTTCTATGTATTATTTTCTTTATTCACTACACCTTATCCAGTCCTTATTTTTTTACTGTTAGATTATTAATTAAATATTCTTCTTAATATTTAAATCCTTAAGTACATTTGGCATTCTGTTGAAAGTGTTTATTGCTTAGATGTAATTATTTTTCGTGCTACTGTTTTGTAATACTTTGGGCGGAATTATTAGTTTCTGTCTTGTTTGCTCAATGAATTGACGAATTGATCTTTCATTTATTGTAGAAAAATAATAGGCATTTAACAATAATCATTTGCAAATAATTTCTGTAGATTTGAAAGTATAACTTTTGAAAATTATTTTTAGTTATTATTTTTTACATTCTTGTTTGGACAGATTGTAATAAATGTAGTTTTGTCTTGATTATCTTCAGTTGTATATTATCTTCAGTGTATTATTATCCATAAATTTTAATATCTAACAAAAGATGAAAACGAGATATATTGTTTTGTTTATAAGGTATTCAACACATTATTTTTACTTTTAAGTTCAAACAGTGAAAGGGCCTAAAAAGATACTGCAATAAGAAAAATGCAGTATGACTCAAAGTTGATTAAAAATTTTAACGTTTTATCAGCGATAAACGTTTAACGTTTTTATCAGCTTTTCTACTTAAGCAAAATTTGCCTGTTTTTCATTTTTGCAAAATCTTCAATTACATGACTGTTGAAGTCTGGAATGATGGCAGTAATTTCTTTCTGACTGCAATGCTCCTGGCTGGAGAATTTAGACTGTCCTGTTCCATTGTACTGCTCAGTACTGATTTAATTCCCTTCAACATTGAAAAACAGAGTGCACTTTCAACACTCGTCATTGCTCAAATTAGTAGTAATAGTAAAACATCTTTATTTCTAAAAAAGAACTATCGACCTATCGGTCTTTCTGCCCTTGTTTAGTACATGCAGTTTTAATTTAAACAAACAAATAAAGGTAAAAATTATCTTATTCTAGGTTAATAATTTAATAATTTTAATTCTGGCAAACAAATGTCTTAGATTTATTGTCCAGTAGTCAGTTATTATTGTAAGCGTTCGAGTAGCGTTGATGTAGGGAAACGGAAGCGGGATTGTCTGGTTGGTCTTGTAAGACAAAGGGGATTCAGTATGGTCCAGTTGTAGGGGTTGTTTGTCCATTTTGTCTGTAGATGTATGAGTCTTTCCGAAATATTTGTCATGTTTGTGCGTTCGTATAGTAGTTGGGTGGTTTAATAATAATTAATAACTTTGTTCATTATTATTATTTCAACAACACATCGTACATATATACTTGAAATTTTTGTTTTTACCAAGTACTGACAATAAAATTAATCATAAATATCTATTATCAAAGGAACAGGACGGTCTCGATTTGTGATTTGTTCCTGGTGATCGGTTAATGGCAACAAAACCTTTTGCATAATTTTCTTAGAGAAACGAAAGCGCTTTCTAAAATTCGGTTTCAATAAATTTCTCTAGGGTATTTTCCATATCTCGAATATACCTTAAAATAATATACCTTCGTGGTATGTTCAAATCTACTTCCAATTCCGAATTATCTCGATTAACACTGTACAATCCGTCAAGATCGTTCTCCATATTTTGAAAACAAGAATAGATAAAAAACACGAGAAGTCGAGAACTTTCGCTCACAAAATGGCTTTGGCGATCGTTCGGAGATGCTACAAACAATCTCCGTCAAAATTCCACCGCATCGCCCAACAACTTTAAAATGCGCGTGCGTCAGCTGCTCAAGCGATCGACTGTGCCACCAAAATTGCCTCCATCGGACGACGAATAGCCGGCGCATGTAGAGAAATCGACTATTGCATATCATGTCTCACGCTGAAGATAAAAATTCCATTTAGTAAAGAAATTAATTTAGAAAGGTACCTTGACGTTTCGATAGCAAATCTTCAATCGTGTCCAAAAAAAATACTAAAAAACTATATTAAATTCTTTAATAATGCTAAATGAATACAAATGTGTAAAAAATCGCTCTGAGTTTTCTCAATCTCATGTTTAAAAAAAACAAATTAAATGAAATGAAGAAAGAATTTAGATGAAATTTAATTTAGGTGTATGCGTTTTTGATTCTACTTCAGATTTTAGCCTAGTTTAGTTTTACTAACAGAGTTGCAAAGTGTGCAAGTGTTTCCAATTTTGAAAGCTATCTCTTGTCACAATATTTTTCGATCATATGCACTTTCCCGCGAATTATAGTTACGTGCTAATTTATCTGGCCTCCCTTGTGTTTGATATAAAAATTATATTTTAAAGAAAAACTCGAAAGGTTTAACAGAAACTTGTCGATTTGGCAACTCTTAATTGTGTTTTCTGCGATAGGAGTCTACCAGCTTTTTCTATTTAGTCCACATACTCTAAAAGCGATGAATATCGTCATTTTTTGTCAGTTTTAAGTGTGTTGTGAAGGTAACAAACTTACTAAACCTATCATAATTAAGAATCGGACAGAAGTGTCGGAAAAATAGATGAAAATTGGCAAGATTTGCAATAGGTTTTTCGTTATTCGGTTCTTGACTTTTATATTACATATTTTCACATTGACTTCGGTCGACACAGCAAACAAGATCTTTCATTAACTAACAAACCTCTAAAATGCTTAATAATCACGCAAAGGTCCTCAGAAGTGAAATATTAATTAACTACTACCGAAATTCATCAGTATGTCAAAATAGGCATTTTGGTAGGGGACCGATTCGCCTCCGACTTATAAGAAGAAGATCTTTTTAGTTAAATCATCATGTTTATCAATTGAGCCTACCAAAAATTCATTCACATTGAAAGTAGTAAGTAAATATTTGCATTTGGTGACATTTCTGGACTCATCTGTAAGATGTTAACTTTCATTTATTACTTAATACTGCGCCGCCATAAGCATGTTTGTAAGGCAACTGTTTTTCGCTGTCTATTTACACCTATTCAGATAGTATTGAATAATAACAATAATTTCTCCGTCTTCTTTTTAAAAGATTAGGCCGTCAATGAATTGGAACTTAATGGAAAAATAAACGGGTGTGATATTTAAAGATTGTAATGAATTAATAGTTTGGGTCCTTTTACTTGGTGGTAATTGCACATTGATGTATACTTTTAGTTTCTTTTATTGATATCAGTTAACTGGGAAAATATTTTTTTATCGGATAAATGAAAGCCTGCTTTTACAGAAGCTTGCAAATGCCGTGGCGTTGAACCAACCTATCAACAGTGATTAATATAAATATCATTTCATTTTGCGTAATTCACGATCAATCCATTTAATTAACGATGAACTGATAATAATGTTTTGTACAGTCGATGTCGTTGTTGCGGTGTTAGCTGTCGCTTTTGCTGCTCCCCAAAATCCTGATGCTGAGGCTGTCGTGCTCAGACAAGATAATGACAACATTGGCGTAGACGGTTTCAACTGGGCGTAAGATATTCCATTAAAAAAAATTGTGTTATTGCCTAATAACTTTTAATCTGTATCACTTACATTGCAATTACTTTCTTAGCTATGAAACAAGCAATGGCATTTCGCAACAAGAAGAAGGGTCGACTTATCAATGCTGGAACAGAAAAATGAAGCAATCGCTGTCAGAGGTCAATTCCAATATACCGGGGCAGATGGTGGTTGTTACACTGTCAGATACGTAGCTGATGAAAACGGGTTCCAACCTGAAGGCGCTCATTTACCAGTTGCCCCGTCATAAGTAACTTTTCTGGTTTGTTATGCAATAAATTTGGAAAAATCTCATAAACTGATTTTATTTCAACGGAAATAGCAAAGAACCTCAGCGAAAATACCCGTTTAAATGTCTTGTAGAACCCGACATAAGTATCATCATTCGCACAAGCAAAGACGATTTGCAGAATTCGAAAGCGTTAATTAACGTTCAGGCTTTTTCAATCCCAAAGTGAGAGAACAACCGTGACTTTCAAATTAACTTTCTTTCTCTTTTTTCTCTTTCTTCTACAGTACTCGAATTTACCATTGGAACTTGACAACATTGCATATGGTACTCAAAAAAAACTACATAATTTAACAAATCTGAATTGGCTTTGAGCTTTTCCGTGCGCATTATTTCTCTATCTTGAATAGAGCTTTCTTAGTATAAAATATTTATGCTTTCTAAAAGATTTTCCTCTTATGGTAAAAATTTTTTTTTTATGGTTAATTTACTTATTTCTGACAAGATTAGAGTGTGTTGAAAAATGTTGTAAGGATTTTGATTTTATTGTTATTTGGACTTAGTTCAACGTTAAAAAATATATTTTGTAATTTAAATGATAAATGTATATGTTTTAACGTGTGTAGTTTACGTGTAAGTGATTCTATTTTGTGCTCTTTAAGACGCCCTTATATCAAATTTCGGAAATGTATCGCTTAAATATCAAAACAGTTATATTTAGAAACGCTCATAAATGCCGGACTAAATTTTGTGTACTTCGTTTAATTGTACTTTTTAACATTTTCTCGTGTAATTGCAAATTTTTTTTAATTAATTATTTTTTTCGACAAATCTGCATTTCAAAAGCAACATTAACCATATCAATCATTAATTTATAAAAGACATACTTTATGCAGGGTTCTGCATTTCAATTACTTCCTTTCACTACACAGAGAGGGGAGCAAAAAAAACGCTTGTTACAGGGAACAACATCTAAAACTATTTTCGAATGTACAGGGACATTTTTTAAGTGTCTCACCTAAATTACTACTTCCCTGTTACCTTTTGAACAAGTCTTAAAGCAAAATCTGTAATAGAATTTATCAAGGAATTTAGATCCGCGGTTAGAAATCTTGTTAGAACGTCAAATTTGACAGTTCTCCGCCATCTTGATTTTCTTAAATGGTAACATGGATATTTTCACCCAATCGGATATGCCATTGAGAGCTGGTTTCAGAAATATATAATTTAATGTTTCACCTACATATTATTGATCTTATAAATGAAGCATGAATAATAATATCCATAACAACCTCAGGGCATTATAAGCGGGCGTGTTTGAAATTAATTAGCAAACATTTGTCGGATATTTTCATATTTCTTCAAGTTTCTTAAGTATTTGTCAAAAAATGTATAATATCATAATTTGCGATCGACGCTAATACTCTTAAATAAATTTGAATCTTTATGCTCTAGCGGTACAAATGGCACGTGCTTGTTACGACAATCCAAAATCCTGGCTTCAAAAATAATTTTATTAAATAAACTACATCATTTATATGTTCGAAACACTGCCATTTTCATGCAGGCAAAACTAATCCGGCAATGAAATAACCTTGCTAATATGCTTAAAAGGTCTGGTGTAAAAATTAGTTTCCAGCTCGTAGGTTCATACGTTTTGGTGTGTTCAAAGGATCTCGCTAGATTATTTCCGTAAAGTACCCTAACAAAGGGCCATATAATTTTTTCGACTTGTTAACTGTGTGTATATGTTAAGATAATCGCTGGTGGATAATGCTCTGGAGTTCAGTGTTATTGTAGCAGAATTCAATTATTTCGAGCTGTGAGCACAGCCTGCAAATGCTTCCAACGACAACGGTCTAAGAGTGGCAGATCTTGCAGCATCAAGTAATATCTTAATACAATCCACTATGTTTGAACACAAAGATATACACAAAATGACATGGGTATCTAATGATGGTGTAACCAGAAACCAAATAGATCACGATATAATTGATGCAAGACACGGACGTAATGTACTAGAAGTGAGAAGCTGCAGGGGGGCAGATGCCGATTCAGATCATTTTCTCGTCAAACCTAAGATCAAAGTCAGAATATACGATTCTGATCAACCATCAGAATATACGATTCCAATCAAACCTAAGATCAAAGTCAGAAAATACAGCAAAGAACAAGCGAACCAATCGTCTCTCTCCTCAGTGGGATACAGAAAAGCTTCAGCAGACAGAGATAAGAGCACAATATCAGGAAGAACTAGAGCGACTTATCAGAGAAAATACTAACACCACATACAATACTGATATAGATACGCATTGGAAGTTTATATCAGGAACAATTACAGAAGCACCTAGAAAGGTGGTAGGGGGAAACCCTCCTGGGTTTCCTGACAACACAAAAACCACTGGTATGATCAAGATTGTCAAGATGCTATAGAGAAGAGAAATACGGCTAGACTCAAAATGCTAAAAAATTCCACAGACGAGAACAGAGAAACATACAAACGACTAAGAATCCTAGGAAAGAAACTGAATTTAAAGACAGAGAATTAATTGCACTAGAAGAAGAAGGAAAAAATAACACAAGAACAAGTCCGACAATATCTTAAAGAAGGAAAATGGAGATTTAATAACTGACAAAGTAGAAAAATTGCAAAAGTGGAAAAACTACTTCATCATCTGCTTGATAGAGGAACTGGTGAAGAGGAGGAAGCACTCGATCTGCTGGCTTCGGTACAACCCAATGATATCCCTTCGAAAGAGGAAATTAAAAAAGCAATAAAGAAATTAAAAAATAATAAGGCCCCTGGCGGACTCCTGCGGTGCGAAATGAGGAACTTATTCGAAGATTCCAGCGAAAAGTGCTGAGGAAAATTTTCGGACCCACCAAAGACCAGGATACGAAAAGCTACCGAATCAAACCAAATGCAGAACTAAAACAAATATACAATCAACCAGAACTGATTAACCTCATAAAGGCGCAAAGGTTGATATGGACAGAGCACGGACGAAGACAGCCAGACGACATAATGATCCGCTTAATATGGGACAGAGCACCAGAAGGAAGACGACCACTTGGAAGACCGAGATTAAGATGGCGTGATAATATAGCATCGGACCTCCGGAAAATGGGTATCGGGAATGGTCTAGAAGTTATGGAAGACCGAGACAGATGGAAGCAAATTGTTGCCTCAGCCAAGGCCCATCAGGGGCTGTAGTGCTAAGGAGTAGTAGTAGTAGTATGAGTAAATGTCTACGTACATTTGAGGTTCATTTTGAGAAATATTCGTGATGCAAGCTCCATAAAAAAGCCCAGCCGCAAAGTGAGGGCCGATTCTTCGATATGTAGCCGAACAATTTCGCCCCACAAATTCACTGACCATCTGTGTTGCTGATCAACTTGCATATAAATCCTTGAATGACGGTCAAAATAATAATGAAAGTTATGTCTACGGGCGCATCTGTTTGTTTTACATGTGGTGTTATCGGAAAAAACACATCATGAAAAAGCAAAATTAATTTTCTCTTTTTGGTCATTAACAAATTCGAAATGTTGGCGATAATTTGTATGGAATAATTATTAATACAGCAGGACATGATAAGCATGGAAAGGAAGACTTTAAGAACGCGTTGAGCGGATCTGTTGCGGACTTTTAAAGCATTGTCGTTCGCTTTTTGATTGGCGTAAATATTTGCGATTATAAACAACATCACTGTTTTTTTATAATTATTTTAATACGTGTAACAATTGTATAATGCGTTTTTTAAAGTAGTGTCGTCCGGGTGTCTCTGTTCCGAATGCTTTTCTCTCTTTTCTTTGACAGATAAATCCACTCTGTCAAATTCATTCTGCCACTAGACAATTTCTTTGACATTGTGTTCAGGAAGCTCTTTTTAATGTACTTATCTTGTAACGATATGTAGGAAGCCTTTCAGAATATGAAAATAGTCGCTTGCGATTGGTATGTTCGTTTTTTAATTTTACATCTCACGATCAGAAAATATTAAGTGAATGAATATTCATATTAAATTTATATTAAAATAATGAAGACATTGAAAAATTGATGTTCATTTTGAAGCTGTTGCATTTAATTCCATAGCATACCGTTGGGGTTAGAGTCGTTCTTTGAATTATTGCCAATATTTAAAAACATACCTAATATATGTTGCTGTAAATTAATTTATTTTATGCAAACTATCCAAGGATATTTGATAATATTTTGAGATAGTGCGTGGATTCCGAACTAATGGTAAAAATACAGCATGTTTTATTTGAAAAAATATAACATTGCAACATAGCCTTGAATTTTTGGAATACTGTATATTAAAAAGTACTTTATATTTCGAAGAATATAAAGAATATTCTAAAGATCAAACTGTTTTTATCAATCCCGATCAACGAATATTCAGAAATAAGTGATGTAGGTGTAGTAAAAGTAGCGAACTGAGTCGCAGAACTCTGTATGACAAACTGTTTCTTCACTATGCTCAATTTATAATGAAATTTGCCTTAATAAAGATTGCGCTAATTTGAAAATACTTAGTAGTGTAGCATATATCGTTAATTTCTATTTCAATTGCAAATCTACTGGATCATTAAGAAACCAATGAGTATGCAACTGTGTAAAAATATGCTATAAATTTTATTCAACACAATGCACTTTATTACTTTATTTATTTCTCTGTATGGATTACATTTTAATTTTATTTAATTTTAATTATGGGTGTTGTGTATGGTGGCTACATTCGGATTGAGAGAGTACCAGTAAGTCCGTCAAAAAAGATACAGTGTGTGTTTTGGATATAATATTTTGTAGTCTCCGTTCAGTGTCTAAATCTTATAATACACGCTTAGTCTGAACACGGTGTTTTACTAAAGAACACAACATAATGTATAGAAAAATTATTCAGATGACCTATGATATATGATAATTGATTTGTATTTTAATGCCGAAGAGACGGAAACGTTCACGTTGACACTTTTTTGCCACCTCTTTTGTGTGCGTCAAAACAGGTCAAGCTTAATCCCATATTGGAAAATTCTAGCGGAATTAAAATTTATAATTATAAAAGCTGATCCTTGCTTTTTGAGTTCGGCATTACAAAACTTTCCCGTCCCTCAGGTTCGACTTCTAACACATGTCTTAATTATTATATAAGCGTCTTTTTAAAGCCATACAGAATGTTACTGCAGACTTAATATTTCTAATAAGGGCCTGAGCTGGCGAAATAGTAATGTGAGAATATCTACATATCACAAAGCGGTTATTTCTGCTAACATCAATTATGTTGGTATAAAAAAAATATTGTATTAAAGCTCCATCTAAATAATTGGTAACATAGGCTCCTGGTATTTAGCAAGCAAGTTTCACTCTCGATGAATGTAGTCGAATATACTGATACCGACCTACGCGAGTGTTGGCAATCAAATCAGAAATGAAAGTGAAGACGAACAACAGAATCAAGGTAATTAGGATATGGCATTGTAACCGCTTTTCCTTATTAGTTGAACTCTGACATTATGTATGCACGATGTCACACTAAGGCCGCAGTTCTCATTTATTTGCCTAGACGAAAATTTAAGAAACACTTGTTATATAAGTTATATGGAACCAGTTAAGCCATCTTTAATTATAAACTTTTTGTTGGGTTGCTAAAAACCAGCAGAGACTCCCGATCATAGTGTTTCGATTGTCCCTTCCCATCCTTTTTGTAAATGCGTTTTACATATGCCTTATTTGGCTTATCAGGAAATCTACCCTATTTGAAAGCAAGTTTCACATTAAATGGCATCTACTGACACTAAGAGAGCACATACTTACAGCACTTTTACCAGTATTTGATCATCCCCTTAGCATTCCGTTATAATTTTGTATATTTGAACTCTGTGTCTATACAGTCACAATAAAATGCGATTTTTTTAGGTATTTTACAATAGTCATTATCAAAATGTTTGATCATGCTTTTATTTACGCTGCTCTCATTGACGCTATTCTTAACCAAAAGACAAACAGCATTTATTTATGTACCAATCAGATTGCGATAATTCTTGTCTAAATTGCTGGAGTCTGCCTGTGCAGAAATCTGTGTAGGGATAGTCGCAAAACGCTATTTTTGACTAAACACTAAATTTGGGTTTTGTTCTTACAGAAGAGTGTTCAGTACGTTACACTTTTATATCCAGTTTTAGAGTTCTTGAATACATTATCAACCCACGAATCAAATAGCTCCGTCATTTCAGAAGCATCAAAAATATATTCAGAAAAGTCAACTTTGATAAACAAATTGTGAATCTTACCTTTTGTATTACTATTAGTCTCTTCCAAAAAGGTTTATTTTCAAATCCTACTATGACCACAAAATTCATTGTGTTATTAAATTTAGCTTATTTTCCTGTTTATTGATATTACTTAGATTAATAGTATTATGCAGAATTTGTGTTTCCTGGTAGGTGTTAATTCTGTCGGAACCATAGGCAAGTTAGATGTTTCTAAATACGGGATTTGGCAACTGGAAATTAAAACGTGTTTGTTGTTAAACGCTTTTATTTATTGGAATAGTCATTTTTACTGAGGGGCCACAGGTAAATGAGCTCCTTGTGGCTGAAAACCGTTTTCATCAGCAACATAGCTGACACTGTACAACACACCATCTGCACCAGTATATTGGAACTGACCACGGACGACAAGAGCTTCATTTTCGGCTCCTGCGTTTACAACTTGTCCTTGTTCTCCAGCCGCAATTCCGTTACTAGTTTCATAGCTGAAAACATTAATCAAACGTTTACATTTTTACTGGTTGTTTGCAAAATTTTTAGCAAAGCATTTTTCAGTTATTAGTTTTCAACGATAGTAAATTTGACTTCCCAAATTTATCTAATCTTGAGTACATTTTGCTTCTCAGTGAGTTTTAAATTAATGTAAATTTTAATTACGCAAGTCAAAAGCATTTTACAATTGCGGATTTTTTTAAATTTGAAATATAATTTAAACGGTAGTAAGTCTGAGATATTGAAGCCAAAGTCGAAGGTACCCAATGGTATTGCATTAAGCAATTACCTGAAATTGTATCCATCAACACCAATGTTGTCCAAGTCATTTTTGAGTACTGCAGCTTGAGAATCAAGAGTTGGTGGTGCAGCTAGAGCAACAGCGGCAAGTGCGAAAATGATGATTGCCTACATTAACGTGGATCATTAGTTAACGTATTTGGTTAACGGTTTTTACATACATATGTACATTTTCGTAATTTATGTTTATTTTATTATATTGTCATTATTATAAGGATTAATTCGATTTTGTTCTTTCGGTCTAACGCGTACTAACAATCCAGAGCTGTGGCAAAATTAAACATTCCATTAAGCCTTATATACTCATCTATGAAGACCACAAATAATATATATTTTGACACATTATTTAAAAATTATATGCTAATTATGAAACAGTTAGAAATTCCAGAGACCACGTCAACCCAGCTTATGAATAATCAGCTTGCTTCAGAGTTTTAATAAATACCTGTTACTGAAGTATATTAAATATCCATATTAGACTAAATATTATAATATATTGACATTTAGGTCGTCAACGCACAAACTGTGGTTCGTCGATTATAGAAATTAAAATATGTACTCACAATGATTTTCTGTTAGATTCTATCTCCTAATTGTGCTAATACATAAATAATTTCACAGCTTTCTAGGCTGATGCTTTTCGTATGCAAATAATCGTTCATTTCGGAATAGTAGAAAAATACTGAATGGTAATCTATTATCTAAATGTAGACATATATGTTAAATATGATACGACATTGCAAAATTTTGAACGTTTATTGTATGCTGTTTATATCACTTACGACTTTCATGTTGATGGTTGGGCTGGATGGTGTGGATCGACAAAATGCAACTGATGATTTATTTCTAAATTTGATTTCTATTTATACGTTTCATTCCTACTACCCGAAATGTTGATATGGTTAGTTTAAATATATGCAAAATTTTTAACCTTTTGAAATAATTTGATTAGCTGAAATAAATGTTAACATTACATGACCCATTGGGTGAAAAACTAGGTAAAACAAAATTATGACTGTATTCTTGAAGATTTGATTTTACTAAACTTAATGTTAAGTAATTTCAATGCAACTGTTAATTTTGGATTTTTACAGCTACTGATGTTACTTTTCGGTTATCATATTTTTTTATTATTACAAAGACAATAGGACTTATGTATTATACTTTTGCCACTAAAATACAGTATATTTAATAATAATGCAATTTGTTGTCATTCAATTAAAGAAGTTTTCGTAATTAATTGAGTTGTTTTCAGTTTTTGTCAAAAACCTCAATTATAAAGACATTTTTTCAAAAAATTCCAAGGTCTCTTTTGACAAAAGAAACAGATCACTTTTCGTTTCTAACCAAAGGAGGATTATGGCTTAACAAAATAATATTCTTATACTTATGGGACGATAGTCATTCCCAGCCTTATACAGGGTGATTCAAATTTGACGTCATTCCTTTTAAGAGGTTATAGGGACCCACTTGGAGAATCCAAAAAAAATATTGAAAAAGTTTGCTTGAAAATTTCTTAAAGATATTAACAGTTGCAAATTGGCCTTCAACTTTGTTAATAAGTATTATTTTGAAATAGTCCCATCTTTGATTGGTAACTTATTGAAATAATCAAGCATCCGGAAAGAAAAATTTCGATCTTTACTTCAAATTATGGAAAAAATACTCTTCTACAATTTTTCGATGAATACCTATTCAAAGTTGCAACGATGTTTTTTGTCATTAACAGGCAGAAACCTTTAGCAAAAACAACAAGCATTTGTCAAATTGTGATTTAGTTTGGAGCCTCTTTCTCAAAATCTACACCAATATCGAATTTGCGGATATGTGATTAGTTATGGGGAAATGCCACACTAACATTGCAGAAGGTGTAAGACCTTACACCAGCAAAGGGCTAGAAACACTGGACGATTGGCTATAGGAACTGAGGCAGTTAGTGGACGACCAAGTGTTCAGGTTCCAGACAGAGAGGAACGTGTATTAAAGATTCTTGCAGCAAAACTAACTTGCATTTTGCATGCATCTAAAATTATCGGGGGTAATTGCACAAGTGCATCAAAATTACCGATAATTTTGCATGACAGCTTGTTTTTTTCAAAAAAACAACTTTTTGTTGTTTTTTTGCTAAATTTTCCGTTTTACTTTGTTTAGACGTGGTTTAATTTGGTGATAAACGTGGTTAACGAGTGCGCTGAATTTCAGGAGGTAATTCTGCATGAAAATAATAGCAGTTTGCTTAAACGTATGTTCGCAAATGATTCGTTTTCCGAGATACGGGTGTTAAAGTTTTTTAAAGTCGTCGGTCAATTTCTGACAAAAAAAATCGCTATTGCCTTGCCGTATGAGGCGCCGTTTTCATGAAAAAATATTCAAAATCTAAATGGGTATTATTCATTCCTTTAATACATTATCAAGAACTATCTAATACAACAACAGTAAACCCGTTCAATAACAGAAAATAATACTAATACAATTTTTAATAGGCGTAAAGCTACAACAAATGTTCAAAATGACATGGCAGTGTCCTCAGACGTGACACGGATTCAACTCTTGGCCTCATTGATTGTCGTATCCGCGCAAATATTCCTGGTGTATTTCTTATTGACTTACAACCGGCTATAATTCGATTCCTCACATAAACATTTTCAGCGTGAGTGGAATAAACTAATGACTTGAGAAAACTTCAAATGCAAAAATCTAGAGGATTTAAATCCGGCTATCTAGCAGACCAATGTCCGGTACCCACCTATCCAAACTATCCAACAATTTGGATATACTGTGTCGAAGTGATTACGTACATTAATGCTAAAATGGACTGGTGTACTATCATGCAAGTGGTGTATCAGCTATAGAAAAATGCCTTCAAGAAGAACAGGCAACTCTTTCTGTAGGAAAGTAAGGTAAGATTCGCTTGTTTGTCGTTTTGGAAGGAAATATGGACAGATTAAATGCTGAAAATCCTTGAAAAAAGCTTGAAACATCCCATGTGGAGTTCCTCAGCCCATAAGTGATTATTATGGAAAGTTTGTTTACACTCTCGTCCAAAAGAAGCCTCGTCGGTGTAAAATTCGCCTTTCAAAAAATGAGGAATTTGAGCGATTTCATAGATTCAAGAATCCATTGACAATAAAATAAGAGCTTGCTCCCATTGAATACGAAACGGATCCAATTGCTGTTCTTTATGAATTTTAAATACATTGAAGTTGCTTATATTCAAAATGCTGATAATTTTTCAAGTACCGGTTTCTGGTCACGCCGCAATTAACTCGAGAACTGCTTCTTGTAGTTGCACAGTTCGTACTTCTCGAAAACACCGGCAGTCAACCGTTTGTTTCTTAAATGTACCATTTTCGCGCAAACGTTGGTGAAGGCGAGCAAATATTGTATGATGACGTCCTGGATACAACTTAACTTACACTCAGCATAAAATCATCAATTCACAATAAGGTGTTTTATTTTTTTGCAACAAAACCGCGCCTCATATGAGACAGATTTTTTTGCCATAAATTGAACGAGGACTTCACAAATTATTTTTTGAAAATTTTTAAATTGAAATATCTCAGAGGCGTACCAAAAAAATTGAGATCATTACCCGTATGCGCGCCAATGGTAAATATAAATTCTTAATTGCATGTCAATAAATGCGCAATGACTACCGCTTAAAACTCACCAAATTTCATTTATCTAGCTCGAACGGTATACGTACCAACTATTAATATATTATTAGTTCTTTCTCCTGCCAAATTACAAAAATGTGTGTCTTGGGACGAGGGAGAAATGTTCGCTTTGTCAACACGATGAAAATACGAATTCTCATCGTTAAAGCCAAATAGCCTAAAAAACTGTTTAATGTTCTTGCATATTTTCTATAACCCCAATATTTTCCTGGGTTTCAGTCTATTTTATTGTTTATTATTTAAAATGTTACAAATACGTTTCGGTGTCTTTCTCCACCATCATCAGTTTGTCTAAAATATACATTTACAGTTATTATTAATTTATAAAAGACAGCTTGCCTGTTTATGGACATTAACAAGGCTTTTGACAGTGTCTGGCATAGAGGCTTACTATACAAACTATACAAACTACACACACCAACATATCTACTACACACCATAAAGAACTTACTAGAAAACAGACAACTACAAGTACGAATTCACAAAACACTGTCATTTTCTTTTTCCACTGAACAAGGGCTCCCTCAAGGATCCCCGCTATCACCGTTTCTCTACAATATATACTGCCATGACATATACAATTACAACTTACCAGACAAAAATCAAATCGACAGATCGGCATACATATTACAATACGCAGACGGCACTGCACTTATTCTATATGACAAAACTACTGAGAGAGCAGCGCAAAGACTCCAAACACTAACAAACAACACAATGACATGGTTTTATAAATGGAGACTAACACTAAGCGCGTCAAAAAACCAACTTCTGCTCACAAACCACAGACTCAACGCTGACTCCCCTACAATAACTGCAGACGGCCAAACGACACAACCAAAAAACGACGTAAAATACCTTGGAATCACAATTGACCACAAACTTAAATTCACTAAACACATACGAAACATCAGGGCAGAAACAATAAAGAGAACAAAACACTTCCGATCACTAACCTACAAAGACAGAGGAATTAGCACAAACACCGCCACCAAAATATATAAAGCTATTTGTAGACCCTTGCTAGACTTTGGACATATACTCATGACCAACGGAACAGAAAGGACAAAAGGTTATACACAAACAACAGAACAAATTGCACTAAGACTAATAACACGAATAAGACACCCCCAAAACCCACTACACAACCCCCCCACCCAACTACTATACGAACGCACAAATATGACAAAGATCTCGGAAAGACTCATACAGCCACAGACAAACAACCCCTACAACTGGACCATACTAAATCCCCTTTGTCTTACAAGACCAACCAGACAATCCCGCTTCCGTTTCCCTACATTAATGCTACTCGAACACTTACAAACGCAACGGACTAGTGGACAATAAAATAATTTCTTCTTGCCACTGAAATCTTATTTATTTAATAGTATTCATTCCAATGTATTCCTGGGTTTTCAGTCAATTTTATTGTCACTAATTATGGTGTTATGTGATGAGCCCTGCGTTTCGTCCCGGGTCTACCTATTGGACTCGTCAGTAAGGCTTAGGTAGACCCTGCCTTATACGCCGGACATCGGTTATACGCGTTCGGACGTAAATGAACCGAGCCGGTGTAGATCTTGTGCGGTGAGATGTTGGCAACCCGTATTGCCGATGCTGCCACTCGTTCCATTCTGCTTTTTTTCCCAAGCATCTATCTTCGTTTTTGTATATTCTATTTCCTGACTGTACTATAATTCATTCCAATGTATTCCTGGGTTTTCAGTCAATTTATTGTCACTAATTATGGTGTTATGTGATGAGCCCTGCGTTTCGTCCCGGGTCTACCTATTGGACTCGTCAGTAAGGCATTAATCTACACCGGCTCGGTTCTACACCGTAATCCACACCGGCTCGGTTCATTTACGTCCGAACGCGTATAACCGATGTCCGGCGTATAAGGCAGGGTCTACCTAAGCCTTACTGACGAGTCCAATAGGTAGACCCGGGACGAAACGCAGGGCTCATCACATAACACCATAATTAGTGACAATAAAATTGACTGAAAACCCAGGAATACATTGGAATGAATTATAGTACAGTCAGGAAATAGAATATACAAAAACGAAGATAGATGCTTGGGAAAAAAAGGGGAAAAAAAGCAGAATGGAACGAGTGGCAGCATCGGCAATACGGGTTGCCAACATCTCACCGCACAAGAACTACACCGGCTCGGTTTATTTACGTCCGAACGCGTATAACCGATGTCCGGCGTATAAGGCAGGGTCTACCTAAGCCTTACTGACGAGTCCAATAGGTAGACCCGGGACGAAACGCAGGGCTCATCACATAACACCATAATTAGTGACAATAAAATTGACTGAAAACCCAGGAATACATTGGAATGAATTATAGTACAGTCAGGAAATAGAATATACAAAAACGAAGTTTAATAGTATTGTTAACCTAGAATAAGAGAATTTTCATATTTGTTTTTTATTTAGATTAAGACTGCATGTATTAAACAAGGGCAGAAAGACCGATAGGTCGATAGCCTTTTTTAGAAATAAAGATGTTTACTACTACTACTATTAATTTATATAAAATTTTCCATCAAAATTCACACATTAAAATACAAATCACACACATATCAAAAAGTACATCAAGAACATTGGTTTTCAGGTGATGAGTCAGGACAAACATATCTGGGAAAAGACTGGAATCTATTGTTTAGAGATTTAAATTTAATTTACGTGTATAGTTGTTTCTACCTTAACATTCAACTGGTTACTGAATTTTCCATATTTTACTCGAGTATACGAGTAAAATATGGAAATGTTCAATGTTCTTGATGTTTACCAATGTTCTTGATGTACTTTTTGATATGTGTGTGATTTGTATTTTAATGTGTGAATTTTGATGGAAAATTTTATATAAATTAATAATAACTGTAAATGTATACTTTAGACAAATTGATGATGGTGGAGAAAGACACCGAAACGTATTTGTAACATATTAAATAATAAACAATAAAATTGACTGAAACCCAGGAATATATTGGAGTGAATTGAAGTACAGTCAGGAAACATTTTCTATAACAAATAAAATTTAATTAACAAAATAATTCAAAAATAAAATAAAATAGAAAAGGTCAGATCGTCTTCTTTTAAGCCAAAGAATGTTGCAGTGCACTTTTAGTGCATGTGCTAACGGACACCATGTATAATATTATTATTACTAATCGGTTGAAAAAATTGAAAAACAATTCATTTAATTAACGAAAGTCAATTAACTGAAATTTACTTGAAAACATTTAATTTTAGTAATTAGTAAATTATCCACGAGAATCAATATTTCTAATTCATACGGGACAAAATAGCCACTGCAGTTATGAGCATGTTTTTATTAAGCTTACCCAAGGCCCAATCAGGACTATACAGCAATACAATACATTGTTTATGATATTGCATTATTATTCAGAATTACATACAAAAAAAATTACATTGTAGGAACTGTGAGGGATAGTGTTATATTTTTAAATTGCACTTCATTTCTAGAATTCTTGGATCAAGAGTTACCAGAAATAATTTTATTGTAAATGGCGGAAATTGGTTGCATTTTCCTAATTTACAAGTTAATCCTTGTCTTTGGGGGTCATATTTTGTGCAGCTGAACAAGATGTGACTGAGGTCCTGTTTTTAGTAGCCACAGTCACACATTGGATCATCGATTATATAAACCCTGAACAACGAAGCCGCGAGATTGTAGTGATCCGCACTACATCTGTTGATTGTAACAATCATTTTTCTGGAAAAGTGTGTTTTATAAAACCAAGGCTTAATTAATGTCGTTCTGTAGATTTCAAGGCATTCTCTATCTTTCTCTTGGCCTTGTTCGGTAACAGTAATGTTTGTATTTGAAAAAGCTGCTTTTTTGCTACTTTCAAAAGGTCAGTGAACGGTATAAGCTGGTAGTTCGGGAAACTTTTTTAAGTGATTCTCAAGTGGCGCTGGTATCCAGACAAATTCTAGAGTACTGTTCGGATTTTCTTCTATAAATGGCCGGTATTTGAGTTTAATTTGTAAGATATATGGGTTAATATACATATAATTTTTTTTTACTTTTGAGGCTCTAATTATAAAACTTTAACGAATGAAATAGTTTTCAAAAAGCTTTATTAATACAACGGCGAATAAGCTTAACTAATTAACTCCACAAGGTGGTTACAAAAAATGAATAATTATGAGAAACAACCAAATGAGGTAAACGTAACTGCAGACACGTCGAATGCTGGAGCGTGGTGGCTTCTTGGTATTCTGTTTGCAGAGTCGGTTGTTATGGCTATGTAACTTCTTCCTCCTCAAGATTATAAAATAACAGACCGTTTTTTTAAGCGGCGGTTGCTGCGTCTGCTACTTGAAATCATCTGCTACTTGAAGATCCGTGGATTTGTGGAAAGCATTTCGGGTCGATAGCCAAAAGATTTTGACTCGGTTCCATTGGCTCATCAATAGGAGAATCAAAAGAAATGTGCAGAGACCCACAATACCAAAGATGGCGTATTATTGGTGTTTTGACTTCTGCTTTAGAGTCACTGGTAATAGTTGATTGGCTATTTCCTCCAAATGATAAATTTCACCCAGATTAATTGTGAAAATATTTAGTGCGTCCAAGTACTTCGTAGTTATCGTTTGAGGTAGTGTGATTTTCGGCAAGATAAATGGTTTTCCCATTTGTATGTTGATGTTATTGATAAATTTCTTTTCATTAAGTTGAATTTCGCAGGTTTCTGGGATCTTGACAAGGGTTGATGTTTCAAGCAGGTGATACTGATCGGTACTACATTTGGATATTAACTTTGCAGGTTCTGTTAACAGTACGAGGATCAATTCTTGCGTTACTTGTTCAACTATCGGCTCTACTAAATTAATGTTGAGGGTTGGCCAATTATGTATTACCTTGCCTTTTAAAAGTTCTATTAATACTAATTAAATTAATAATAATATCTTGTGGGTGAAACTCTTCGTTGCAGTAATACGTTGCTTCTATTTTTGGACAAGGATGACTGGTATGCTGGTTTCTTACTTCTTCTTGTGCCAGGTAAGGGTACTGGCGAATGAATATGGTTCGATTTAGGACAATGGGGTATAGGTGGAAAAACATTAAATCTTCTTGCCTTAGTATAGGTACGTGTATTGCAAGAACTATTTTTGTCGGAGAGAAACTAGCCTGAGTTCCAAAAAATTGATAATATGAGAGTCTATTTTTAAATTTTGGTATTGCTGCAACTTTATACATGATTTCTAAATATTTTAGCATAGTTGTCAGTTCGCTAGTAGACAAAATACTGTTATGCAGCGCATTTAGCTTGGAAAACATTATGGCATCCTCTAAATGATCCAAAAACATAATTAAGTTTTGACAATCTACGTTTAATTGCGTTATTGACTCATGAAACCCAAGATAATTCGGAACGTCGGTTATGGTTTGTTGCATTAGTTGCTGAAAGGGTCTTATACTTAATCTAAGTTTGTCCTGATCTTCGTTAAGAGTAGTTATGGTCTAATTGTAATGGGTGATTAAACCTTTGAAAAGTGACATCTGAAGTTTTAGTTCATTGTTGATGCTTTATTTGATTACTCCCTAAAGTAGCAATTGCTGCATTGTAATGTTGGCGGTCTTCAGCGTCAAGTGTACCAAAAAGCCATTTATTAATTTGCCCTACTACTAATAGGCCTCGTTTTTTTCGATTAATTGGGATTAAATTTTGATCCTGTTGCGATTTGAATTAAGTCGTCCGTTCTTATTAATAAATTTTCTGATAACTGATGATATGGTATTCCGTTATGTGACTTTAAACAGCCTTTAAGTATTAGAAAACTGATTTTTAAATTTTTTATTTGCGTAATTATCTCAATTAAATCTATATCAGAACAGAAAATCTTAGATTTATTGTCCAGTAGTCAGTTACTATTGTAAGCGTTCGAGTAGCGTTGATGTAGGGAAACGGAAGCAGGATCGTCTGGTTCGTCTTGTAAGACAAAGGGTATTCAGTATGGTCCAGTTGTAGGGGTTGTTTGTCCATTTTGTCTGTAGATGTATGAGTCTTTCCGAAATCTTTGTCATGTTTGTGCGTTCGTATCGTAGTTGAGTGGAGGGGTTGTGTAGTGGGTTTTGGGGGTGTCTTATTCGTGTTATTAGTCTTAGTGCAATTTGTTCTGTTGTTTGGATATAACGTTTTGTCCTTTCTGTTCCGTTGGTCATGAATATATGTCCGTAGTCTAGCAAGGGTCTACAAATACCTTCATATATTTTGGTGGCGGTGTTTGTGCTAATTCCTCTGTCTTTGTAGGTTAGTGATCGGAAGTGTTTTGTTCTCTTTATTGTTTCTGCCCTGATGTTTCGTATGTGTTTAGTGAATTTAAGTTTGTTGTCAATTGTGATTCCAAGGTATTTTACGTCGTTTTTTGGTTGTGTCGTTTGGCCGTCTGCAGTTATTGTAGGGGAGTCAGCGTTGAGTCTGTGGTTTGTGAGCAGAAGTTCAACTTAGTCGAATTTTCTTTATGCGATTGCACATAACTTGAAATATTTGCGTTGTCGTTGAGATCAAATAGATTTATTGATTTAATGTGACCAGTTATGATTTCAAAATGAGTACATTTTGTCGTAGTATGAATAAAATTATTATAACCCAAAACTGCTCGCTTGATTAATTGATCAGTTGATAGTTCTTTATTTTCCTCTTTCAAGCATCGATAGCTTGCTAGGACGGACCAATGAAAGCGTTCAAGGGGTGAATTTGAATTACTATTCTTCGCTGTTGTATGGTGTAAATCTATTTTATAGAGTTTGCAAAAACTTCCTAAATCTTTATTTTCAAATTCCGTTGCTTGATCTGTGGTTATCTTCAATGGTAAACCATGATGTGTAATAAAAATGTATACATTTTTGGTAACTTCAATTCCGGTAATACTTTTAAGTGGGTATGCCTGCCCGTATCTGGAAAATAAATCTAGAACTGTGACATAAGAATCGTAATTCATTCTAAAAGTGTCGACATGTATGTGCTCAAATGGTCTGGATGCTGTAGGAGTCAGATTGAATTTCACAATAATGAATAGGTGGACTTCTGTCATATTTAGTTTTCTGACAAATTTTACAATTGAATCGTATATTATTGAAAGGGGGCAAACGCCATTTTCTAGTATTTCGAGTTATTGCAAAAATTTACCTTTCTTTATATATCCGCATCGTTTGGTGTTAAAAGGGTACAAGCGGCAATTCGTTATATGGACATAAATAACAAGCGCGCGACTGCGATTAGTGTAGAAAGAAGGTAAGTGACGTCGCTTAGCTTGCGTTTTTCTCAGAACTTACAAAATGTACTTGCCTCCTTTTTAACAATAAGCGATTCAATTATTCACGTACCTTTCTATATCTTCACACAATTTTGGACAATCATATCTTTAGCTTGCTTATGCCGCGATGACAAGTCTTTGTGGTGTGATAGAGCTTCATTCTCTCCTGCTGCTCATCTCTGGTTTGTACAGATTCAAGCATTTTTGTACAATGAAGCATTTTATAAGCAGAATTTTTGAAGATATTTTGAAGGGTTACTGTAAAAATTCGCGCAAGGCCATCGTGTGAAAAATATAATGCATATGATTGTTTCGGATTGATGTATTCTTTTGTAAATTTGATAATGTGAGGAACGGGATTAATTTATATTATATGTTTTCGAATATACGTTTCTGTTTAATATGAATATTTAGGATATCTCCATATGTAATAATTATTTGATTCTTGTATGTACGTATCTATTAGACGTTCAGATATTGGTATTCCAAAAATAGGATTTTCTGATGATGAGTGTACTGTTTCTGAATCGGACGGTTGGTTGTCAATTTGGTTCTGTGGTCTTATTTGGATATTCGATATAATATTCATTTTGCTTTTATTGGAATTTGATGGCTCGGTGTTTTGCCCTAAAATCTCTGAGATTGTTAAGTTTCTAAGTTTGGCAATTCTTCGTGATTTAACATAAAGTCGTTGGTAATTTCATCGCTGTCTCATATATTGTTGTATAATGAATATGTTTCTAGAGCATTGAGGTCAACAGGATTTCTGGAAAGTGGATCTGCGGCTTGATTGAATCTGCCTTTTTATATCTGATTTCGTAATCGAACTCCTCTAATTTTAGTCTCCAACTTACCAACCTGAAATTTGATTCTTTCACTGACATGAGCCATTTTAGTGGTTTATGGTCTGCGTAGATTATAAATTTCCTTGCAAATAAATATGGCCGATTATACTTACAACTCCATACAATTTCCAATAACTCCTTCTCAATTGCTGAATAATTAATTTCTGCTGGATTTAGGGTTCGAGATGCGTAGCTTATTCGATGGTTTTCCTGATATAGTACTCCTGAAATCGTGTATTTAGAAACGTCGGTGGTTAACTCGAAGGGTTTCGTAAAATTGTGATATGCCAGGACAGGCTCTGTTGTTGGAACATTTTTGCAAGTATTAACATACTCTATGAAATCTTTTATGTGCACTATTTTTCCTTCCTTCTTAATACACTGTGTTAATTGTTTAGTTAGCTTTGCAAAATTATTGATAAATTTCCTATGGCATCCAACCAATCCGAAAAATTATTTTATTTCTCGTTGGGTGTTCGGAAGTGGGTATTTTAGTATTGCCGTGGTCTTGTACCTGTTTGGCTTTATGCGTGGTGTGACAGTGTGTCCCAATAATTCGACTTCTCGTCGCAGAAACTGGAGTTGAATCAGGTTGAATTTTTTAATTTGCCTCACAAAGTTTTTCAAATACCTATTTTAAATTTTGAATATGTTCCGTTAAGTTTGCAGTGAATACGATTACATCATCCATAAATACCCTACATAACTTGTTTTGTACATCTTCATCCATTACACGTTGGAATGTCGCTGGAGCATCTCTTAGCCCAAATGGCATTCTCAAATACATTCCAATGTATTCCTGGGTTTCAGTCAATTTTATTGTTTATTATTGGTCACTCAAGAGTGACCAGTCAAATGTGAAGTTGGTAGCAACTATATACACAAACTGATGATGGTGGATAAAGACACCGAAACGTATTTGTAACATTTTAAATAATAAACAATAAAATTGACTGAAACCCAGGAATACATTGGAATGAATTAAAGTACAGTCAGGAAAATATACAAAACGATTCTCAAATACTCATAATGGCCATGTTCCACGCTAAATGCTGTTTTTTCTATCGAGTCTTTGTGTATTTCGATCTGGTGAAAACCACTCGCTAAGTATAGAGTAGAAAAATATTGCGCACGGTCCAGTTTATCTAATATATCATTAATGTTGGGTATTGGATATTTGTCGGGAACACATCTGTCATTAATCTTTCTGAAATCGCAAACTATCCTTCATTTCTGGTGTCCTGATGCGTCCAATTTTTTGGGGACAATCCATATTAGTGATGACCATGGACTGCGGGCAGATCGGATAATTAATTCCTTTGTGTAACATTTCGTCTATTTGTTTTTGAACCTCTGCTTTGTGACATATGGGTATCGATATGGTTTAACATGCACTGGGATTTCGTCAGTTGTTTTGATTTCATGCTTAATTCTTGATGTAAAACTAAGTTTATCTCCCGGTTTATAGAATATATCGGAAAATTCTGTACACAATCGATTGACAGCTAATTTTTCTTCAGTATTCATATGATACGTTCGAACTTGATTATTAATTATTGTGTATACTTTCCTGACTGTATTTCAATTTAATCCAAAAGAAATTCATGAGTTCTAGTCAATATTAGTGTTTATTGTCAACATTTTTTGCCGAACATGTTTATCCCGACTCATCACCTGAAAACCAATGTCCCTAATTGTACTTTTTAATATGTGTGTGATTTGTATTTTAATATGTGTATTTTGTGAAAGTTTTTTTTATTTAAATTGATAATAAATATAAAAATGTATATTTTAGACAAACTGATGATGGTGGAGAAAGACAGCGAAACGTATTTGTAACATTTTAAATAATAAACAATAAAATTGACTGAAACCCAGGAATATATTGGAGTGAATTAATTTTAGCAGAGCTTTTGTTTTAAATTAATGATGACTGTGAATGTGTATTTTAGACAAACTGATGATGGTGGAGAAAAACACCGAAACGTATTTGTAAAAAATTTTTGACAATAAACACTAATATTGACTGGAACCCAGGAATTTCTTTTGGCTTGATTATTAATATTAAACATTTTGTTATTACAATTTCCAAGATTTTGCGAGACGGTCTCAAGCGTATAAATTTCATATTTTGCAGGTTCAAAAGCCTCGACCTTTCGTGGTTCAGGTAAGATTATTCAAACGGTATTACTCGCATCTGCAGTAAATTGATGTGGTTACTATTTGAAATTATCGAGTTGGCCCCTGCCTAGCCACAAGTTCGAAGTAGGCGTTTTTTTTCTAATATGAATAAACTTCTCCCTCTCAGATATTAACTTCCTATTTGACACATTTTTTCGAAGGATCACTAATTTCCGAAATATGTCAGCGTTTCAAGATAAAAAAAAACACCCTGTATATCTCTAATACGTGACGCTCGTCCAGGTACGATTTGAATGTCGATTTGGGATATGTTTCCTTAATTAATTTTTGCCCTAGGCTTACATTATAAGAAATCGAGGTAAAATTTTATACTGTATTCATGAATAAAAGTAATACAATTATCTTGGATAGTAGCTGAATCGGCGAGCGTATTCATGTCATCTATACAATCATTGAGAATTATTTTTATTTTTGTTATTTTTGTAACCTTGTCTTAGATATTTAAGTTCATTGTACATGATACTGTTTTTATTTGTTAATGTTTTAATTAGAAATGTATTTCCTACAGACTCCGCTCGCTCTCTGGCAAATGGCATTTTTGATTCGGCAATCAAAATATTAGTCGCTGTAGTTCTCCTGTACCATAAAGCGGTTCTTATAGCTGACTTATTGAATTCGTACAATTTTGTTTAAATATTTTTTGTTGATCGGAAAGTACAGAAAACTACCATAATCCAAACTAGAGCGAACAAAGGATTTGTACAGAGTGAGAAGTATCCCTGGGTCTGCTCCCCACCGGGTACCGCATAAAGATCTAACAATTTTTAAGGCTTTGTTACATCTGTGTTTGTAGTCAAAAATGGTACCCAAAAAGCGTGCATTTTCTCTAGATTTTACTTCTTGATTATCGATCTAAATCTTAGTTTCTTCTATTGGGATATTTTTATTATTGAAGTGTGTCAACGCGGTTTTTTGGAGCGTTAGTTCAGGACCTATTTTAGATAAGTTATTGGAATTTTTTGGTAGTGAAGGAATTTTTTGGTAGTCTTCAAGTGGAGTCTTCTTCTTCTTCCGGTCCCACATGCATCCTGCACGTTGGGGATCTTCTGCACCTTCCTTAAATGATTGTAAGGGCGTTGTCTTCTGCCCGACGAAATATGGTTGCCACATCTGGCACCCCGCTCCAATTCCTGATGTTTCGGAGCCACGAGTGCTGTTTTCGTCCGGGTCCCCTTTGGCCCTCCATCTTGCCCTGTAGGATCAGCTTTGGTATGGCGCAGCGAGGTTCTCTCAGGATGTGTCCCAGGTATGACAACTTCCGGGTTTTAACCTATGTTTAGGAGCTGTCTCTCTATACCTGCTCTCCGCAGTACTTCCTCGTTTGTAACGTGTTCGATGTATGAGATTTTAAATAGTCTGCGGAGAGTCCACGTCTCGAACGCTTCAATGCGATTGAGTGATCTTACTTTGATTGACCATGTTTCAGCCCCGTACAACAGGATAGGTCACACATAGCATTTTATCACTCTTAGTCGGAGGTCCAGGGGTGAGCTTTGCTGTAGGAGGACACCCTGAAGTCGTCGATATCCGTTTTGGCCATGCCGATTCGAGTCTTAATTTCCTCGTCACAGTCCCATGCGCTGTTAACAACAGATTCGAGATACCTAAATCTCTTCACTTGTTCGACGTTTTCGCCCTCTACCTCGAGAGTAACCTCTCTGATTTGTCTACTGATCACCATGGATTTCGTTTTGGAGATGTTAATATGCAGGCCGTACCGCCGACCAATTCTATTTATTTTATTTAATAGATGCTGAAGATCCTCCAAGGTGGAGGCCAACACCACGGTATCGTCGGCGTATCTGATAATATTGATGTTTTCTAGGTTTTCCATTGACCTTGATACCCCTGGGTTCATTTACGAGAGCAATCTGAAATATTTTCTCGACATAAATGTCAAAAAGCATCGGAGACAAAATACAGCCCTGTCGCACTCCCTTGGTTACATAGAAAACCTCGGTTGATACTGTGTCGTTTATCTCCACCTCGGCCTTCTGGTTCCAATATAGTTGTTTTATGATTTGAATATCCTTCTCTTCTATTCCGATTTCTCGTAGTCTTGCTAGAAGTAAATCATGTTTGACATTATCGAAAGCTCTTTGGTAATCAATAAAACATAGAAATACGTCCTGTCGCTGATCATAGCATCTCACCACTCATTTATTCACATCTGTTATGTATCCTACGGTGAATTATTCTGAGGAAGGCCTTAAGTGCTTGGCTCATCTAAACTCCTCACATTGTTTGGGGTATTTTTCTTAGGAATAATCACAAAAGTCGGTCTGAGCCAATCTTCCGGTATTTTGTGGGAGTCATATATTCTGTTAAATAGACGTGTTAAATGGTGTATGTCCACTTGTTTTAGCACTTCAGCATATATGTTATCATGTCCTGGACTTTTATAGTTCTTCAACAGTCCTACAGCTTACTCCAGTTCGGACCTAATGATAGTTGGACCGCTCATTTGATTATGCAAGGTTGCCACATTGTCTTCTCGATTATCGTGAAAAAGGGTTGTTGCATATTTTAAACAAGTCTGCTTAATTTCTTCCTGATTTACAATAAGTCTTCCTTGATCACTTGGAAGTGATGTTAGCGGTTTATTCCTATTAGTGCCTGTTATTTGTTTAAACTTTTTATGAAATTTAAAGCTGTCATATAGTCTGTGAAGATTTTCAGCTTCTTCACATAGGTTTGTAGTCCAATTCACCTTAGCATTTTTTATGTTGTTTCTTATGATTCGGTTATACTTCTTATATCTATCACTTTGGTTTTTCACTTGGTTTAAATATTTTACAAATACGTTTCGGTGTCTCTCCACCATCATCAGTTTGTCTAAAATATACATTCACAGTCGTCATTAATTTAAAAACAAGAGCTCTGTTAAATATACATACTAAATACAAATTACAAACATATTAAAAAGCATATTAAAATTTGTTTGAATCTCTTGGGATCACAGGTGATGAGTCAGGACAATCATGTTCGGGAAAAGACCAGAATTTATTGTTCAGAGCTTCAAATTTTACTTACATGTATGGCTGTTTCCACCTCCACCTTTTGGCAAGCCATTCAAAAAATTTTACTTTGTCCAATATCTAGCGAGAGAATACAAAACTGTTTCTAATCTTTGGCATTTTTCTTCGCATTCTGAGGATATCACTTGGTCTGCATTTCTTCAATATACCAGGTGTTCATATTTTAGGTAGTTGGTTTAATTAGTGTATGTAGGTGTTCATTTAATTAGTGTATGATATACAGAGCTAATATACCGTCTTACCTAAAAAACCGTACCATCCAGGTGAAAGTGGGGAATTCCACTTCTGTCAAAAGACGCATCGCGGCAGGAGTCCAACAAGGTACAGTGATTTCGCCGTTGCTGTATACATTGTATACAGCAGACATTCCAAAAACTTCCCACTACAAAAATAGCAGAATACGCGGCTATCTACACATCGTCTTTCTATGCTCAGGCTGCGAAATCTCGCATTACACATCATCTGAGTTTATTGACGCCGTATTTCGACAAATGGAAACTTAAAGTGAATCCCAGGAAGACTGAACTTATTATCTTTTCGCGCAAATTTACTAACAATAAAATCCTATCGCCACTCATGTTCCAAAATACTCCAATCAAGCCAGTAAAAGAGGTAAAATACCTGGGATTCAAACTAGACGCTCGACTTCATTTCAACGCATATTGACTATGCTGTACAAAAGACTTTCATGGCCCGAAGAAAGTTGTACTCTCTTCTGGCGCCAAATTCATTTCTGTCACCTCAAAACAAACTTCTGCTCTACACCTCCACCATAAGGACAATACTGACCTACGGCTTCCCTATCTGGCACTCTGTCTGTGATTCCACGAGACTGCATGTTCAAAGAACCGAAAATAGGTTCCTGAGAGGCGTCCTATCGGCTGACAGATACACCAGAATAACCGAAATGCACGAAGCTACAGGGATGGCCTATATAACCGACTATATAGATACCGCCGCTGAAAATTTTTATCATAGCGGAGTGCAAGGCTCAGTCCTTACGCGAAATATAACCCAAGTAGGAGCAAACGATCGCCCAACCCATGGTCCCTCTGAATAAGCGACTTCCCATATTTTATGAGGATATTTTATGACTAACAAACATTGCCTGCCAAAAGCAGGCAGTCGTTTCTAGCAGGCTGGAAACGCACAAATCCAACATAACATGACTTGACGGGTTCGTCCTGCCTTGTTCTGGTTGGGGTTGACTGGTCCTTGCACCGATCGGGGCGGGGGCGGATGGATTTGGTCATCTAGTTGAAACTGCCGGCGGTTAACGCCACGGCTGACAGTATCAAACTTAAAGGTCGAAGCAAAAGGGGTTCAGGGAGACCTTTTTTCCTTAATGAATGCCCCTCGAATAAAACCAAAACCGCCACTTCAAGACTATCTCCTGACTTTGTCGTGCGTATGGATAGCTCGGGAATGTCCATGTTAGGGCACTGCCCAGGTAATGGACGACTTAGCGCGCCTATTTAGATCATGGGCAAAGAGCAAAAGGCCGAACATCTGACCAGACATGGAAGTGACTTATGTTTTTAACATTGTTTGTGAGTTCACTAATGTGAATGTTTAATAAATTTTAATCTATCTCTCTGTTTTTGATAAATTGTCCCAAAGGTTGGCAGCACTAACGGCAAGTGACAACGTTATCCTTACCTCGAAATATTTCATTGCCACTATCACTTTCTTTGTTTTGTGATTACCCACGGTCACTACAGTTTTTAATAATTAAGAAGCAACAGGTATCTACGTAATGTTAATGGGGCAGATTACCTTCAAAAACATTGCTGCCATCCTTCTTGATCTCGTTTTTTGCAAATATATCTATCATTTTTAATAAGAATTATTTTTTAAACTGTTTGTCCTGTAATCCCAAAACACCCCCAGTGGATGGCGTCAACCTAACTACTAACAATACTAACAACTAACCCAACATCGTCTTTTTTATAAAAATCACTGAAACCAGCGCAATCTAAATGTTAGGTAGTGTTTTACGCTGGTGACTTTTAGCAAAACCTATAGAGTGTCTAATGGTTGCTTGGGTGTTGCTTGAAACATTCTGCTATTTCTATTCTTCATTTTTGCTAAATGTGTTTCATTGAAACTGTAGTAATACATATTAAATCGGATATCGGTAAAACCAGTTTCATCTGTTGACACTCAAATTACTATCAAAAGGTTAAAATTGTTGCATATATTAAACAACATATCCATAATTTGGGTGGTAGGATTCGAAACATATAAATAGAAATCAAGATTAGGAAAAAATTATCAGTTGCAATTTGTTGTTAAACATCAATCACCCATCAACATGAAAGTAGTAAGTCTACAGCAAGTTCACTTTCCTAGTCAACACGCTTTCCATATTTCCTCGTTCTTAATGATTTTAATTCATTTTTTATATTGGCAAACTTTGCAAATTTTTACAAATTTCATTTATGGGTCTGAGAAGCACTAATCAATTTATGAGCTTATGTGTTGGAGCGTAATATGTAAATATCACAGCATTAACTATTGACAAATACTACTTTTTGGCAATGTAATATATAACATGGTTGAATGCGTTCTCTATTAACATTTTTTCAAGTATTTTTAGTTATATATTTATCAAAAATAATTATGAGACCCATCAAAATATATAGAGTTCAAGAAATATTTCTTGCTAAAATAACAGTTTCCTTCAGTGCTTGTGGTCAAGTGTCAATCTTCATAAAGTTTGCTACAATTCCGGTTAAATTACGAATATTTGATTACATACGAATATTTGATTGTGAGTATATAATGATTTGCCGAACGTATTTATGGGAGATGACCCTTGATCTCCCAGAGGCACAGTATTCTTTGTTTTTAGATTTACATCAGTTCGTCCCAGTACATTTCGGTCAAATGTAATAGGGGAAAATGTCAATGCGTATAAATTTCTATTGCTTCGTCAAAGTTCTAACAGTTTGAATATCGGTATTCCAGTTTTACACTGCGCCATATACATATAACATTAACTTGAATCATTTTAATGCAGGTTATTGCCCTGTTCGCCTTAGTTGCTGTAGCTGTAGCAGCTCCTCCAACTCCTGATTCTGAAGCGCTGGTGCTCAAAAATGACTTGGACAACATTGGAGTTGATGGATATAATTTCAGGTATATTTTTAACTTTTTGTATTAAAAATTTGATTTTGTTACTGAATTATTCATTCACATTTAGCAAAACATAAGTTCTATAATATAAGGTTGAGATGGGTTCATATTTTCACGGTACGTTTCTGTTGGGTTGGGGCATCAAAATGTTTCTTTTTTCTGTTATATATTTTGACTATTGGCAATCACCAAAATGTATATCTATACAATAACTGAAATTTGAAAATCAATTGTTTTTCAAAAAATCCTGTATTGTCAAAATGTGAAAAAATATTATTATTTTATACTAGGTACTATTCTTATTAATAAATGAAGTATTTTAAAGTGCGCGAAAATCATCATTAAAACATTCATTGTTATTACATAAATAGTAGCAAATAATGAAAAGTACTATAAAGCTATAATTAAATACATCTATAATAATAAATTAACCTTCTGTCACAAAGAAGGAATTTTATCAATTACAGAACGTTTACAGTAGAACCTGTAAAACGTAAGATGATAAATGCTCTTGCCTTCCTCGTTTTATTGTAATAGGGCTTACTTCCGCAGTATTAGAAAAGTGTATAAAATACTTCCTCTTCTTTCCTCTAAGTATGAACGTTGTCACAAAACATTATTTTTGAATAGTACATATCATTGGCAGAGATAGAAATATAAAAATAAAGACTTACCAATCTTATTGAATTGAAAACGCGTTAATAAACGTTCACCTAGAAAATGCAAATAGGAATTACAGCCTCAGAAGCAGATGTGCTACAGCGAGTCTTGGCTACAAGCATGGTAAATATCATATAATAAGGCAGTTCAGACGAAAATTAGAGGACAAAAGTTGCAAACAATAATGTGGCTAAAATGGTGACATATCCTAGGTAGACAAAATCTAACCAGCATCCGCAATTTCAAGTTGACATGCAACAGTATTAATACAAAAATGTTGGCTCAAACTAAACGATTTGTTCAAACGCCTCACTCTTTTATTTTCTCGATTAAATAAGTTTCGAATTCAGCATTCGAATATGCTTTAAACTAATATTTCATTTAATATAAGTTCAATAAATTAAACTTGAATTCCAAACGCCCTATATAAGCATATACTATCCTAAAATAAAATAGGTTGTAATTACAAACATTTTTGTAATTAACGATTTTTCCTAAATTTCTTATTATACATAGCTGAAAAGGGAGAGGTCAAATTCGGTCTACACTTAGGATTCTTACTGTTTTTTGTGCAAATAGCTAATGACTACTGAGAACAAAAACAGGATTTAATACGTGTTTTAAATCTTAGTTTGGTTCATAATAATGTTAAGTTTCAACCAGAAATTATATATAACAATGTGTTAAACAAAATTTTTTCATTCACAAATCACATACATTTTATATTGAAAAATGATTCTCCACTAAGGACCACAATTTTATTGCATCATTTTGGTTTAACAGCTTTGCTTCACAAACTCTCGAATTAATCATTGAAATTCTTAAACCGGCATGCAACTTAAAATACTGCATGCTTTGCTGGTTTTATCTATGACGTCATCTTTCTTTTCAGTCAGCGAGCCACTTGGAAGTTATATCTTCAAATAATGTCACACATGAATTAACAGTTAAAAAAAAACTGCCTCAGTTTTAAACACGGATTTGTTAATATAAATATGTGCGATTTTTGAAACCTTGTATAACATTTCCAGAAAAATATCTTCGACATATAATAACCATTTATAAGCCAAATTAATTGTACAATTTTCGAAGTTATACCTACAATTATGCATAAATCAATGGAGTAATTAATAATTTCGCCAAAAATTTGTATTTATTTTTCCAGATAAATAATTCTATAGATAGTTTAATGTGAAAACATATTTCAGTTACGAGACTAGCAACGGAATTTCTGCAGGAGAACAAGGACAAGTCGTAAACGCTGGATCTGAAAATGAAGCTATTGCTGTCCGTGGTCAGTTCAAATATACTGGTGCAGACGGAATTGTTTATTCTGTGAGCTATGTTGCTGACGAAAACGGTTTCCAAGCTGAAGGAGCTCATTTACCAGTTGCACCATAGTGATATATTTTTTAAGCCAGTTATAACACAGATCAATAAAAAGTTAAATATCCGAAAGAACTTTTTTCTCTTAATTTATTAAATTGCTTAATAAAATGTCAGTCACTGTATATGGGCATCGTAGCTGCCATTATCGGAAATAGATCAGACAATATTTTGATAAAATATATTGATCGACAACGTATTTTAAAGAACAGAGCAATAACTCTCGCTATAATTCGAGTGCTTGTAAAAGAACAATAAAATTGAAAGTAGTAGTAAAAATTGAAGGTAGGAAGTTCAAAGGCAGATTTACGTAGACAATTCGAACTTGCGTTTGGTAACAAAATTTTGATGCTAAATGATTGATTCGGACTTTGCCTAACCAAAAACGTTGATCTTGTCAAAACACCGATCTTGTCTTGTCTTGTTGTTTTATGGTTTTCAATTAAGCAATTTTCCAGTACGAATTGTAGGAGGAGTAAGATACATGAGTTTAACATTACCCAACGCAAGTAATTAATTTTCGTGTCTATATATTCGAAGAAGTGTGATAATATGCAGTCATAAGCGTCATTTATTTAGCTAAAGTTAGTTCGGTTAACTGACAACTACAATTTCGCAGATTACTGCTCACCTTGTGAGAAGGAATGACTACGTATTGGCAGCATTGTTGGTATTAAGCAATATTTTAGACTCATCAGTGACCATTTGGCAGACAAGCACAATATCAATAAAATCTCAATTAACTATTTTGCCTCGAATTTCAAGAAATCAATTATCGAATTATAATAATATTTCGAACATTTCATTAAAAAATCCAACTTGGTGCACCATAGCTTTTTGAGCGATCTTATTGACATTATGCCCCAAATAAGAAATAGATTTTTAAAAACTCTAAACTATAGCGTTCAATATTTTTAGCTTTCTATTTAAACCATAAGCTGTTTATTGCAAGAGTTAATAATTCAGACTGCGACATTCGTCCGTGAATAACTCAATTTACAGGACATTCTGCAAGACTCAAAAAACAACGGTTTCAAATTGGTGATGATTTCTATATTATCAAAAGAGATAGACTTTCGAGGCCATTCCTTGAAACAGGTGGGTTTTTCGGGTTTTTAGGCCGTCGTTAGGTAGAATTTCTTCTTCGACGTTTCGCAAGCACGTGTGGCTTGCATCTTCAGAAGTGGTTTGCTTGAACGCTTACACTGTTCTGGATTCCTCGGGCGCAGTCCGTATTTATGCACCGGTCGCGATGACGTGGTTTGTGATGACGTAGCCTGTGTCATCGGAGCTTGCGCATTCTGTTGGCTGTTGCTATCCTCCGGTGTACAGGATTCTCTCTCCTGTCCTAAGCTGTTGCTTTTTCTTGCTGTTTTTGCGTTGGTGAGTGCTGGAAACCATATCCTGTTCAGCGCCATTGTCTCTTCTTTTCTGTTGAAATTGTCGTCGTGTTTGTAGATTTCAATGGCTTCTCGTATTAGTCGGGGGCGATACCCTGTTGTCGTGGCCAGGACCTGTGCCTCTCCGAAATAGATGTTGTGTGTTCCATCGCTGAGGGCATGTTCCGCCACTGCCGACTTCTCCACATGTCCAAGTTTGCAATTCCGTCGATGTTCTTCCAATCTTGTCGCAACCGATCTCTTAGTAGTTCCTATGTAGACGCTTCCACATGAGCATGGAATTCGGTAGATTCCCGCAGTTGCTAGGTGAGGTCTTTTGTCTTTAACTGACCCTAGACATTCTCGGATCTTTGTTGTGGGCTTGTAGACCGTTCTTATGTTGTGTTTCCTCAAGAGCCTCCCAATTCTGTCCGTAACCCTGGGAACATAGGGCAGGAAAGCTTTCAGAGTGGACTCACTTTTTTCAGCACGTCCCACTCCTACAGCTTTTTTGCTGTCCAACTGGGAATATCTGTTCTGAAGGAAAGCTTTTTCCAAGTGCTGTAGTTCCGTTGTTAGATGTTGTGGTCCACATATTTTTCTGGCTCTATCCGTGAGAGTCTTAATGATTCCCTGCTTCTGACTCGGATGGTGGTTAGATAGCTTGTGAACTGTGAACGTCAGGCCTGGACCCAGCACGAACTGTGGTGAACCTGAGCAGTCACTCACTAACGCCTGCGGAGCAATCCGTCTTAGCCAAGGGAGGAAACTTTGCTATTAGCCCGAGAACGATACCAATAGAGGAAATTATCGCGAACACCGAAACAGCATTGCAAGGGCTATACACTTCACCACGAAACGACTCCAGAACCCGCCAGGCCAGCTGGAGTTTGAAGGACAGCGGCTACCATGGAAGTCCAAAATAACCTATCTTGGACTTATCTATGACAAGCGGCTGGTCTGGCACGAACAGATGACAGCCACCATATCGAAGGCAAGATACCTGCTCCAGGCCTACTACCCGCTGCTGACAGGTAAGCTCTTCCTAAGAACAAAGGTCCGAGCTTACAAACAGCTAATCAGACCTGTACTGACCTATGGATCACCAGCGTGGTCCACGGCCAGCACCAGCCAGAAACTCAAGCTGGCAAGGATCCAGAACAGGATACTGAGGACAGCAGCCAAGGCCCCGTACTTTGTGAGGAACACAACCCTCCAAAGGGACCTGAAGACAGAAGACCTGCTGGACAACATCCAGGGCTTAACATCAAAGTTCCTGGACAGGACCCGGCAAAGCAAGAATCCCACAGTCAGGGATTCTTGCACCAAGAAGTCCGCAGACAGCTCCCTGCGGACACAGTTTAAGAAGCAGACGAGGACCACACGCGATGACCAGTTCCAGCACCACAACGAGGACCATGGACTAGCACTAAGTTAGTTACCGCCATTTGCACCAGTCATTCTTAAAAGTCATTCTTAGTTAGGTATAACTTTGGATTAGGGTTAACCCTAACTATAGATAGCTTTGCACGGCTGTCAATTAAGTGATACTTTGCTAAGATGAAGTTTCGCCCGGCAACATTGCTAAAAGTGACAAATTGACTTTTGCTCCCGCCTTTTCTTCCCAAACTAACCTTTATCTTTAGAACGAATTCAGTCGTTAGTTTGAGTTTGCTCCCACATAGTGTACGTCACAAATATATTTTATTATTGATTAATATTATTAAATATGGCATCATTCCAAAATAAAAACGGGCTCCAAATTTTTCATTTAAGGAGAAATCTCTCCAAATTAATATTATCCACAATTTCAAACATGTTGTGGAAAATAAGGAAACAAATGCTACCACAGGGCGAGACAAAGATTTGGCGTGGACTAAAATTACGGCTGTATTTAATTCCCAAACCACTGAGCATGCTAGGTCGAAAGAGCAGCTAAAGAAATATTACATTATAAAAAAGATGGTAAGGAAAGAAGTTGCCGAGAAAAAGAGGGAACAGACGAAGGCTGGGGGAGGGCCATATGTAAACTTATGAAACTCTGGAAGTGGAAGTCTTTTCCAGGTACCAAATATCCGTTTTCTTGTCTGTCTTGTGTGTCTGTCTTGTGTATATTTCTTGTCCGTATATGCGACTCGTTGTATAATTGCTCTGCACGATTTGCAGGCTGTTGTAACGGAGTTAATAAATACGGCCTTATGTTATATCCTCCTTTTTATTTAAAAAAATTTCCTAGGTTTCAGTCAATTTTATTGTTTATTATTTACAATGTCATAAATACGTTTCGGTGTCTTTCTCCTTTATCCTCTGTTATATCCTCCATCGCCAAACACTTCAGCATCCGATCCACCTAAGTACATGATTTAAAGTCTCATATTATTACATTACTTATAATACGTTTTTTATTGTGTACGAAATAGTATTGAATAAACATACTTGGTGACTCAATTTTTATATGCGTACAGTCAATTACTTCAACTACCCGAGGAAAGCGAGATTTTTCATAAAATTTTAACTGGCATTCATTGATGTTATTGACTGAAGGCATTTCAACAAACTGTATAAACAAAACTGTATAACCGGGCAAGTGAGCTTCCCACTCTGACAATTATTCTAGATGCAGTCGACAAATGAATTCCACTAAAATATGTATTCCACACACAAGGTGAGCTCCAGTAGCACAAAATCGCAGGAAAACCAGCAATTGGTTTATAGGCGCCACACTATTGTTCCTAAAAAATGTACTGGAAGTGAATTTTTTCCGACGTTAAACCTATTTTGAGTTAAAGACTATGTTGAATGTACGTGAACATAGTTATTCTTGGTTACAGAATTTCACAATGTAAAGTTAATATTAAATAAAATATTTACATCTCACCTACATATCATACAAATCGTTTTTACTTACATATCTCATGGATACTCTATTTCCTCTTCTATCAGGTTCAATATGAAAAGAGCGGTGGACTTTGTGACGCGGAACCGTTGAAAAAAGAGAACATCATCAAAAACTATTAAAGTAATGTGTTCTCTCGTAAACTAGTCTAGGAACTCGCACTTGGTCGAACTCATCATCATCATGATCAAATAACAGATCATTAGTTAAAATATTCATAATTTTTTTCGTATATTTCTTTTTCCTGAGGTTTTTCAGTCAATTTATTGTCACTAATTATGGTGTTATGTGATGAGCCCTGCGTTTCGTCCCGGGTCTACCTATTGGACTCGTCAGTAAGGCTTTAGGTAGACCCTGCCTTATACGCCAGACATCGGTTCTACGTGTTCGGACGTAAATGATACCACACATAACACCATAATTAGTGACAATAAAATTGACTGAAAAACCCAGGAATATATTGGAATGAATTAAAAGTACAGTCAGGAAAAAGAAATATACGAAAAAGATATAGATGCTTGGGAGAAAAAAAGCAGAATGGAACGAGTGGTTTTCAATCTAATGCTAATCGGCAACACGGGTTGCCAATATCTCACCGCAGAAGATCTATACCGGCTCGGTTCATTTACGTCCGAACACGTAGAACCGATGTCTGGCGTATAAGGCAGGGTCTACCTAAGCCTTACTGACGAGTCCAATAGGTAGACCCGGGACGAAACGCAGGGCTCATCACATAACACCATAATTAGTGACAATAAAATTGACTGAAAAACCTAGGAATATATTGGAATGAATATTCATAATGAAATGTAATGTAAAATAACGACAAATCGGCTTGTTTGCATGAAAATACTGCGACTGCGAAATGATACATAATAGTTCTGTTTGAGGTTATTCTTCGAATCTGACTTTAGGTTCCACCTAAGCTGCACCACATCTTCCCCTTAAATTATTTGCCTGTTACGGTTCACCTTAACGCTAGGTGAGAGTGGTGCAAACGAATTCTGTCACTTAACTGTCACTCTTATGCTAAGGTGTACCTTAGTTTCACTGGTGCAAATGGCCGTTAGGAAGCAAGGGAAGTTGTAAGATTAGGTTAGTTAGGCTAAGTTAGGTTAAGGTAGGCTAAGGTAGAATAGTACAACCGATGTTAGATATTGCTAAATGCTAAATGATGTTAACATTAAGGAGCCGTAGAATAAGAGCAATTGAAAGATGAAAAAGTCTTGATTGAAATAAATATGTTCAAATGTAATGTAGGAATCGCATCAGAACAGTGTAAGCGTTCAAGCAAACCACTTCTGAAGATGCAAGCCACACGTGCTTGCGAAACGTCAAGAAGAAATTCTACCGAACGACGGCCTAAAAACCCGAAAAACCCACTTGTTTCGATTTCTATATTGTTATATTTTCTTGTTACTGTCACGGTGATTCTAAATATGCAACAGAACATCGCGTTGAAGAGATAATAACACATTTTGTTGACACACAAAAATTGAAGAATTCTTCACAATAACTAAGTATTTTTTTTAATGAGTGAAAATGATAATGAAAAAACTTTGTCTTAAGAAAATTTAAAATTGCTGAAATCTGCAGTTGACGGGAAAGTTTTAAAAATACCGACGCTAGCGACAATTTTTGTTAGATATTGTGCACGATTCTAACATATCCGCCGCATGTTGTTTGATCAGAAATAAGCATCTACAAACGGTTCAGTACAGCTAATATAAACGGAAATGTTAAACTGATTAAATTTCACATTTTCCACTTTTTGTTACTCAGCGTTTTCTAGATCAATAATTTGGCAAGCAAAGTTGAATCTGTTCGGGTTAAATAGATGCAAAAAAAGTAAAATTTTAAATACTCGATACGGGACCACCCATTTTGAAATCGTATTTCTACCAATTGCCAAATTTTTCTGCCTATCACAATTCAGCGTTTTTATATTCGAACCAATTTTGCGCAAAAAATCTGTCAAAAACAGGACACATGCCTGGGTTTTACGTATTTGGTACTAACCTTGCGAGTAAATTTATTCTCGCTGCCCTGATTGCATTTCGGAAAAAAAAACAGATTGTATTCACACCTGCCCGTTTCTTCACCATCATAATTTATTTCTTTTTGAAAAAAGACAACAAGCATTGTGATGCGTTTCCTCCACGTCATGGCAGTTTAACGGAGGATATACAGGGTGATTCAAAAGTGGCGTCATTCCTCTGGGGGTGTTTTGGGAGTACAAGAAAAATAGTAAAAAAAAATTAATTCTTATCAAAAACTGAGATATTTGCCAAAAACTAGATCAGAATTACGGCAACGATGCTTTTCAAGGTAATCTGCCTAATTAACATTACGTAAATCCCTGTTACTTCTTAATTATTGAAAATTGTAGTAACCATGGATAAACACAAAACAAAAAAGAGAAAGCAATAGAAATATTTTTAGAGGTTAGGATAACTGTCAATTTGCCGTCAGTGCTGCCATCCCTTTTTGGGGCAGATGAGTGATAAACCTAAACTCGCCTCACATGTAAACAAACATCTCCTGTGTAAGGTTATGTATCAATGATCAATATTAATCAAGTAACATACAATTAAGTTGTTAAATAACAAAAGGTGTTCAAAGTTCTACCCGTTTAACTCCAAACATGTTTGTGCCTCAATCACTTTATTGTACCGCTCTTCGCCGCAGTCTGGGATCACGTTTTAATCACCTTCTCGTATTCGGTTAACTAACTGCTGCTCAATTTTTACCGATGTTCGGAAGATCAGAGATTTAATGTGTCCTTGTGTCTTGTGTATCTTACATACATGGTAGGAATGTGGCCCTTCCTCTGGGAAGTTATTGGGGCAATTATCCGAGCCTGGGAAAGTGTCAGTGATTGCAGCCAGTGTGTGCAATGGTCCGAGCACTCCTGGAAGGCTCTGCTGCAATTATCTGCAATACCTGTGCCTCTGTGTCTGGAACCCGAGCACCTCCAGATTGTGCACTATCTGCGTCAGTTCGTGGATCCAATCGTCCAGTGTCTCTAGCTCTTTGCTGGTGTAAGTTCTTACAGCTTCTGCTATGTTGCTGTGGCATTTCCCCATAACTAATCGCATATCCGCAAATTCGATGTTGGTGTACATTTTGTGAAAGGAGCTTCAAAGTAAGTCACAGATTGACAAATGCTTGTTATGATTGACAAAGGCTATCTACCTGTAACTATCTGTTAATGACAAAAAACGTCACTGCTGCTTTGACGTTTCATTAAAAAATTGTAGAAGAGGTCTTTTTTAATATCAAAAATTTTCGTAATTTGAAGCAAAGATCGTAATTTTTCTTTTCGAATGGTTAAGTATTCCAAAAGGCTACAAAGCAAACATCGGACTATTTTAAGTTAATACTTAATAAGAAAGTTGAAATTCGATTTGCAACTGTTAATATCTTCTATCAATTATCTAAAAAAAATGTTCAATATTTTTCTCGTTCTCTCCAAGTGAGCCCCTATAACCCCTTAAAACGAATGACGCCACTTTTGAATCACCCTGTATGAAATAACTTTCGTTGCAGTTGCTCCGGAGTTTTTTCGTCCCAAAGTTTCACAGTTTTTTTATATTGCTTGTATGTCAAGCTTCGAGCACTTTCGCTGTGATATTTTGTATTGTGCTAAAGTTTTCGTTTTTTGGCATTTCGATCGTTTCTAGATAGTTTTAACTATACGCATTTAAATGGGAGAAAACACAATGTTAAACTGGGAATAGTATTTTTCTGACATCATTTGTGCAGTAATATTTCAAATCGTTTTTACCACACTCTCCTGATAGTCTCGGGCATCTTTTTCTTCTTCCTCTTATATTAGGATTATATCCGGTTTTTTATCAACATCATAGCTTCAGTTGTGACGCTGAACTCCAGCTTTCATACCAGCGGGTTAGTGGTCGTCCCCGGGGTCTTTTTGAACGTGGTACTCCCTCTCTGACAATTTTTGGCAGTCTGGTGTTTCCGATCCTGTTAACGTGGTCTCTCCACTCTCGTCTCCTGTTGCGAGACCATCTCACGACGTCTTAGATATCGCACTTAGTTCTTATGTCGTCGCTTCTTACATGGTCCAGTTGGCTACATCCCACCATAGATCTAAGTGTTCTCATTTCAGTTGTTCTTATAAGCCGTTTCGTTAGGGCATTTTTTGCTCTGGTTTCGACTGCATACGTCATCACAGGATTTGTATATTCTGGCTTTGCTCTCCACAGACATATTTCTTGCGCCATATTATGTCTCTCAAAAATCGCGATATCAAGGCTGCTTTTGTTGTCTGCGCTCTCACTTCTTCTTTTAGGTCTCTACTACTTGTTATGTTGACCCCAAGGTATTTGAACTGCATAACCTGTTCGACGCTCTTGTTGTAGATGGGAAGCTTGCAACTGCGCGGTTCCCTTGATACCGCGAGAGACTGTGTCTTGGTTCTGGATATTTGCATGTTAAACCTGGACGCCATCCGTTCAAACGTATAAAGAAGCCTTTGCAAGTTGTCTTGATCTTCGGCGGTTAGTACGGCGTCGTCGGCATAGCATATCACCTTTATTTCCTCATCACCCATTCGATACCCTCTGCCAACCTTCTTGACTTGTGTAATAATTTCGTCCATTATGATGTTAAATAATGCAGGAATTAAGCTGTCTCCCTGCCTTATTCCAGTTGATATGGGTACTTTCTCAGATAGTTTGCCTGCAACTTTTATGTAAGTGTGATTGTCTGTGTTGAGTTCCGCAATAATTGTTATTATGTTGCGGTTAATATTTGTCTTCTGAGCCTGAGTCAGGTCAACAAAGCACATGAAAGCTGGTTTATTAAATTCTATAGTGTTTGCGGGTATTTGCCGGGTGGTGAATATTGCATCAATAGTGGATATGTTCTTATCATCAATAGTGGAAGAGTGGGTGGATTGAGTAGCCCACTGGAGTTGCAGCCGGTCCCAAGCCAGGGCAAAAGAGGAGGGTTTCCGAGCGAGGTTAGCAACCTGCTCGGTACAAAAAAAGTCATGCTCAAAGATCCAACAACTTAGCCTCGGCTAATAGGACGGATTCAACCAACGATGACCCGGCGAGAAAACGGAAACGAATAAGGAAACTGAAACCTCTACGTATTGGATGTTGGAATGTAACATCCCTCTCTAACAAGAAAGAAGGATTTCTGATAGAGGTTGAGAAACACAAGATCGATATCTGTGCACTCTCAGAAACCAAGAAGAAAGGCAAGGGAAGCACCAGATATGGAGACTACCTTGTTGTTTATAGCGAAAGGAATAAAAAAGAAATAGCAACTGCTGGTGTTGGAATACTGCTGCACAAGAGGTTCGAAAACAACATTAGTGAAACAAAATACATCGATGAAAGAATTCTCCAGGTAACCGTCAGATTTATAAAAACGAAGAATACCCATCTGGCATCTTGTTTCTTCATATTAAATGCCTAGCCTGCAAGTATTACTGATAAAATAGTTGGACTTTGCAGATATTGTTACATTGGTCCCAAATGTCCTTTTTCGGCTTGACAGTATTCACTGGAGTGCCGTGTGCAACGTTCGTGCGAATATCTACGAGCAAAATGTACGCAAATCATTTTATTTATTGAATATATGAATCTATTTGCGAAGAAGTATTTTATTACAATTAGACACGTTTGTTACCGCGGAAATATAATCACAGGGATATATTCGTTTTCGTATATCCGGGTATAATGCATACTCGCTGATATTTTAGATCTGATTGGCTACAAATGCAGGATTGAGCAGGATTAGCAGAATTGAAGTTGTGGTATATCATATCTGATATATGTAATGACTGCAATGTTCTGTGCGGGAAAGAGAGCCGTAGAGGCTCCGACCAAAAACTCCTTAAAATCATCGGTATGAAGTTTGATAAACTTTCAAGTGTAACGATATCAATATTGGAATCCTTCCTATCTATTTCGACCAATTAGCTTGTTACTTCCCTATAGAAACCACCACAGCAACCCTTCCGCTTTTCACGACAACCAAACCTCTGTCAGGGCTACGAAGGAGCTATAATACAGACCTAATACAGGGGGATTCAAAATCATGATGGCGTCATTTATTTTAAGGGGTTATACGGGCTCACTTATAGAGAAGGAGCAAAATGTTGAAAATGTACACCAATATCGAATATGCGCTATTAGTTACGGGGGAATGGCATTGTAACATAGCAGAATCTGTAAGAACTTACACCAACAAAGGGCTGGAGACACTGAACGATTCACTCCAGGAATTGACGCAGATAGTGGACAGCGAAGAGGAGTTCGGGTTCCAGATATAGAAGAATATGTATTGGAGAGAATTGCACCAGAAGCTTCAAGAAACTGACGCTTTTACGACGAAACAATTATTCTTCGATGTTTTCAGTCAAGAGCCTCTCAATCTCCATTAAGCCGTTATTGTACATGATTTAAAACATTCACTTTGTTTCGTTTTTGCTAAATGTCGTTTATTGAAACTGTAGTAATACATATTAAATCGCATATGGGTAAAACCAGTTTCATCTTTTGACAATCAAATTACTATCAAAAGGTTAAAATTGTTGCATATATTAAATAACATATCCATAATATGGGTAGTAGGATTCAAAACATATAAATAGGGATCAAGATTAGGAAAAAATCATCAGTTGCAATTTGTTGTTAAACATCAATCACCCATCAACATGAAAGTAGTAAGTCTGCAGCAATTTCACATACCTAGTCAACACGCTTTCCAATTGTTCTTAATGATTTGAGTTCATTTTTTTGATTGGCAAACTTTGCAAATATTTACAAATTTTATTTATGGGCCTGAGAAGCACTAATCAGTTTATGAGCTTATGTGTTGGAACACACAGCATTAACTATCACAGCATTAACTATTGACAAATACTACTTTCTGGCAATGTAATATATAACATGGTTGTATGCGTTCTCTATTAAATTTTTTTGAAGTATTTTTGGTTAAATATTAATCAACAGTAATTGAGACCCATCAAAATATATAGTTTCAAAAATTTTTCTTGTTAAAATAATAGTTTCTTGCAGTGCTTATAGTCAATTTTCTTTTATTAAATACCTTACCGAAAGTGTCAATCTTCATAAAGTTTGCTACAATTCCGGTATATTGCCGAACGCATTTAGGGTACATGACCCTTGCTCTCCCAGAGGCACAGTATTCTTTATATTTAGATTTATATATTTTCGTCCCAGTACATTTCGGTCAAACGCAATAGGGAAAATGTGAATACGTGTAATTTTCTATTGCTTCGTCAAAGTTCTAACAGTTTGAATATCGGTATTCTAGTATTACACTGCGCCATATACATATAACATTAACTTGAATTATTTTAATGCAGGTAATTGCCCTGTTCGTGTTAGTTGCTGTAGCTGTAGCAGCTCCTCCAACTCCTGATTCTGAAGCGCGGGTGCTCAAAAATGACGTGGACAACATTGGAGTTGATGGATATAATTTCAGGTATACTTTTAACTTTTTGCATTATAAAATTTGATTTTGTTACTGAATTATTCATTTACATTTAGCAAAACATAAGTTCCATAATATAAGGTTGAGATAGGTTCATATTTTTACGGTACGTTTCTGTTGGGTTGGGGCATGAAAATGTTTCTTTTTTTTGTTATATATTTTGATTATTGACAATCACTAAAATGTATATCTATACAATATCTGAAATTAGAAAAATCAATTGTTTTTCAAGAAATCCTGTATTGTCAAAATGTGAAAAAATATTATTATTTTAAACTAGGTACTATTTTTGTTAAAAAATGAAGTATTTTAAAGTGTGCGAATATCATCATTAAAACATTCATTGTTATTACATAAATAGTAGCAAATAATGAAAAGTACTATAAAGCTATAATTAAATACATCCATAATAATAAATTAACCTTCTGTCACAAAGAAGGAATTTTATCAATTACAAAACGTTTACAGTAGAACCTGTAAAACGTAAGGTGATAAATGCTCTTGCCTTCCTCGGTTTATTGTAATAGGGCTTACTTCCGCAGTATTAGAAAAGTGTATAAAGGACTTCCTCTTCTTTCCTCTAACTTTCCTCTAAGTACGAACATTGTCACAAAACATTATTTTTGAAAGACTTACCAATCTTATTGAATTGAAAACGCGTTAATAAACATTCAACTAGAAAATGCAAATAGAGATTACAGCCTCAGAAACAGATGTGCTTCAGCTAGTCTTGGCTACAAGCATGGTAAATATCATATAATAAGGCAGTTCACACGAAAATTAGAGGACAAAAGTTGCAAACAATAATGTCGATCAAATGGTGATACAACCTAGGTAGAAAAAATCTGACCAGCATTCGCAATTTCAAGTTGAAATACAACAGTATTAATACAAAAATGTTGGGTGAATCTAAACAGTTTATTCAAACGCCTCACTTTTTTATTTTCTCGATGAAATAAGTTTCGAATTCAGCATTCGAATATGCATTAAACTAATATTTAATTTAATATAAGTTCAATAAATTAGACTTGAATTCCAAACACCCTATATAAAAATATGCTATCCTAAAATAACATAGGTTGTAATTACAAAAATTTTTGTAATTGACAATTTTTCCTAAATTTCTTATTATAGATGAAAAGGGAGAGGTCAAAATTCGGTCTACACATAGGATTCTTCCTGTTTTTTGTTGAAATAGCTAATAACTACTGAGAACAAAAACAGGATTTAGTACGTGTTTTAAATCTTAATTTGGTTCATAATAATGTTAAGTTTCAGCCAGAAATTATATATAACAATGTGTTCAAAAAAACTTTTTTTTTTCATTTACAAATCACATAAATTTTAAATTGAAAAATTATTCTCCACTAAGGATCACAATTTTCCTGCAACATTTTGGTTTAACAGCTTCGCTTCACAAACTCTCAAATGAAACATTGAAATTTTTAAACCGGCATGCAACTTGACGTCATCTTTCTCTTTAGTCAGCGAGCCACTTGGAAGTTATATGTTCAAATAATGTCACACATGAATTTACAGTTAAAAAACTGTCTCAGTTTTAAAGACGGATTTGTTAATATAAATATGTGCGATTTCTGAAACCTTGTATAACATTTCCAGAAAAATATCTTCGACATTTAATAACCATTTATAAGCCAATTTAATTATACAAGTTTCGAAGTTATACCTACTATTGTGCATAAATCAATAGAGTTAGTAATTTCGCCATAAATTTGTATTTATTTTTCCAGCTAAATAGTTCTATAGATAGATAATGTGAAAACATGTTTCAGTTACGAGACTAGCAACGGAATTTCTGCAGGAGAACAAGGCCAAGTCGTAAACGCTGGATCTGAAAATGAAGCTATTGCGGTCCGTGGTCAGTTCAAATATACTGGTGCAGACGGAATTGTTTATTCTGTGAGCTATGTTGCTGACGAAAACGGTTTCCAGGCTGAAGGAGCTCATTTGCCAGTTGCACCATAGTGATATATTTTTTAACCTAGTTATAACACAGATCAATAAAAAGTGAAAAAGGCGACAAGAACTTTTTTCTATTAATTTATTAAATTGCTATATAAAATCCCATTCACTGTATTTGGCCATCGTAGCTGCCATTATCTGAAATAGATCAGACAATATTGTGATAAAATATATTGTTCGACAATGAATTGTAAAGAAAAGAGCAATGACTATCGCTATAATTCCAGTGCTTGTAAAAGCACAATAAAATTGAAAGTAGGGAATTCCTACAAAGGCAGATTTACGTAGACAATTCCAACTTGCGTCGACAAAATATTGGCAGCTTAACTTGGATCTGCATTAAATCAGTTTCTTTAGATTGATTTGAGGGTTTTTGACGTTTTTCTTGAAAATTTCATTATAATATTTTTAATACGTGTATAGGGGATTTTATGCCTGTTTTTACGAGTTCATAACTTATATTCTAAATTGCTTTGTGGAGTATTGGTCACTCAATAAAAAAACGACTTAAATGGTTAACGGATGTTCTCTAAGATAGATAGATAGATAAAAATTTATTGAACATTCCCATTAATAAAATTCACAAACAAAGTAAAAAAAACATAAGTGAACTCCCATGTATGGCCAGATGTTCGGCCGGTTGCTCTTTGCCCATGATCTAAATAGTCGGGCTAAGCCGTCCATTACCTGTGCAGTGCCCTAACATGGACATTCCCGAGCTAGCCATACGCACGACAACGTCAGGAGATAGTCTTGAAGTGGCGGTTTTGGTTTTATTCGAGGGGCATTCATTAAGGAAAAAAGGTCTTCCTGAAGGGAAGCCAAAAACCCCTGTTGCTTCGACCTTTAAGTTTGATATTGTCAGCCGTGGCGTTAATCGCCGGCAGTTTCAACTAGATGACCAAATCTATCCGCCCCCGCCCCGATCGGTGCAAGGACCAGCCAACACCAACCAGAACGAGGCAGGACGAACCCGTCAAGTCACGTTATGTTGGATTTGTGCGTTGCCAGCCTGCTAGAAACGACTGTCTGCAACTATCAGGCAATGTTTGTTTGTCGTCACGTACTGTCAGGGACAAAATGATCATAAAATATGGGAAGTCGCTTATACAGGGGACCATGGGATGGGCGATCGTTTGCTCTTACATGGGTGATATTTCGCATAAGGACTGAGCCCAGCACTCCGCTATGATAAAAATTTTAAGCGATGGTATCTATATAGGCCATCCCTGTAGCTTCGTGCATTTCGGTTATTCTGGTGTATCTGTCAGCCGATAGGACGCCTCTTAGGAATCTATTTTGGGTCCTTTGAACACATCGTGTCGTGGAATCACAGACAGAGTGCCAGACAGGGGAGCCGTAGGTCAGTATGGGCCTTATGGTGGAGGTGTAGAGCAGAAGTTTGTTTTGAGGTGAAATGAATTTGGCGCCAGAAGAGAGTACAACTTTCTTCGGGCCATGAAAGTCTTTTGTACAGCATAGTCAACATGCTTGTTGAAGTGAAGTCGGGCGTCTAGTTTGAATCCCAGGTATTTCACCTCTTTTACTGGCTGGATTTGAGTATTTTGCACCATGAGTGGCGATAGGATTTTATTGTTAGTAAATTTGCGCGAGAAGATAATAAGTTGAGTATTCTTGGGATTCACTTTAAGTTTCCATTTATCGAAATACGGCGTCAATAAACTCAGGTGATGCGCAATGCGAGATTTCGTAGCCTGAGCATAGAAAGACGATGTGTAGATAGCCGTATCATCCGCGTATTGTGCTATTTTTGTAGTGGGAAGTTTTGGAATGTCTGCTGTATACAATGTATACAGCAACGGCGAAATCACTGTACCTTGTGGTACTCCTGCCGCGATGCGTCTTTTGGCAGAATTGGAATTCTCCACTTTCACCTGGATGGTACGGTTTTTTAGGTAAGACACTATAAGGGTAACTAGGTAGAGTGGCAGTGAATGTACGGCAAACAACTTATACAGCAGGCCTGTGTGCCAAACTGTGTCGATGGCCCTTTCCATATCGAGAAGCAGCATTACCGTACTTTGAAGTTTATTAAATGCTTCATAGGCATCCGTTGCGACCTAGCAGTCTGCAGCGTTGTGTTGTGTCTTGCTCGAAAGCCAAACTGCTCATCCGGGATTAAACTTCGAAGCTCGGCTGCTGCCTGTAGTCTCGATACGATAACCTTCTCGGTTAATTTGTCGAGGGAGTTTAGGAGGAAATTGGCCTATAAGAGGCGGGATCAGTCGGGTTTTTGCCCGGCTTTAAGATAGGAATTATTACAGCGTTTTTCCAGTCCAGGTCTCTAAGAATTACTCTATACAAATGTACGCTCTGAAAAAGTTTCATTCACTGATTGCTCTGTCATAAATGTATGAACAGGTTTTTGGCTAGATCACAACCAAGTACTCCCAGAACCCATTTCGGGTTTATTACCTTTAACCTGCTGGGTTTAAGTCGCAAATGACATATCCAAAAGTCTGTAGTTTAGGGAACACAAAAGCACCCCGTAGAAGACTTGACACTATCGCCATATATTTTACTCGCATACATTTATACAAAGATAAAATATAGATGACACTGCATGGTCGCAGGCATAATGCTATATTGTCTAATTTGACACGGGCCCCTGTAGTCGATAAGTGACTTCATTGTGCAATAAAGGGCTTAGTACCTTTAGTTATTGGAACCACAACCCCGTACAGAACCCACAACTCTGAACTCCTGAAGATATTTTATATATTTTCCTGGAAATTGGTGTAGTACCAGACAACTCTCGAGGCTCAACAGGTTTAGTTCGTCAGGACCGACTTAAGGCAAGTCGGTACAAAATAAAATTCTCTGGGGGCTGACGGACAGAAGAGTGCTTGACGCCAAATTGTAAGTTTTTAAACTTAATTCCCCCTTTGGACGCCAACTTTTTCCCGTCAAGGGCTGGCGGGTAGTGTTATGTGATATCACCATTGCATTTGAGACATTCGGACACTGTGTTTTTTTTGAACATTTTTGCTTATTAGTTAGTTTGGTATTAATCCGTCATCATTTTTCACTAATTTACTTATAAGGTAAATTTTCTTGATTTAATTATATTAGAAAAAACTGTTGAAAGTAATATGTTTGACTGATTGCTCAGTCATAAATATGTAAAACAAGAACAGGTGTTTAGTTTTGTCACTGATACTAATTTAAAATTAACTTTTGATATTGAAATTCCAAAGTATACATTATCTATTATTGAGGCGTCGCCAATCTTCGGCATTTTGCCGGAGATTGTTTCGGTGGATGGCCGAGCGTGCTGCCGGCGACGGCAAGGCTACTGGTTTTTGATGCAGAGTTGTCCTGCGTTAGATGGAGGCGCCGGCGATTCTCCGATAGAATGAGCATGTGCAATATCGCTGTTCTGGTGCCATCACGTCCACTTTTACCACTGGCGGCTAAAAGATTGAATATGAATAGCTTTAATGCGCATGTGCGGACGGTGATCAGGTGTTGATTTTTAGTTTTGGTGAATTGCTGATTTATGTCAGGATTTCGGCAAGATGCCTGAAAAGACAAAATATTGTATATATAAATCACAAAATAGCTATGTTCTTCGAGAAAAATACTTATTGACGGTGGAAGTCGTTATTAACGTTGAGAAAATCAACCAACTGATTCCGAAAACTCTTTTCTAAACAATAGAAAAATGTAATGCAATAATGAATGAAATTTTTGTTTTCACCAAGTACGTACTGACAATAAAATTCATAACAAATATCTATTACCAAAGGAACAGGACGGTCTCGATTTGTGATTTGTTCCTGGTGTTTGGTTCAAACAACAACACATTTTGCATAATTTCCTTAGAGAAGCGAAAGCGCCTTCTAAAATCGGCTTCAGTAAATTTATCTAGGCTATTTTTCATATCTCGAATGCATATCACGTTTGTTGATGTTTTCCTTACGCACATTCGTGGTATGTTCAAATCTAATTCCAAGTCCGAATTATCCGGATTAATACTGGACAATCCATCAAGATCGTTCTCCATATTTTGATAACAAAAATAGCATAAAAAACAAGAGAAGTTGAGAACTTTTCCTCACAAAATTGCTTTGGCGATCGTTCGCAGATCAATCTACCTCACCTACAACCATCTCAGACAAATTTTTACGGCATCGCCCAACAACTTTAAAATGTGCGTGCGTCAGCTGCTCAGGCGATCGACTGTGCCATCAAAATTGCCACCACCGAACGGCGAATAGCCGGCGCATTGTAAGAGATCTACTATGCATGTCGGCCTAAGTGTCTGAATTTTCCCGTTTTTTGTTATTATTTCACTAGAATGTTTTACTGAGGCAAAATGTCATAGCAACGCATGTATTCTACTGATTATTTCCTTCATTATACCAACGGCTATTCAAATTCGGAGAACATTTCAAACTCAACCGTTGACAGCAGTTTTATACTATCGTATTATTGCAAAATATAGCTTTTAGGCAAATAGTTTCAACTAAATAATTCTTGACATAAAGTTTCATTTTATTGTGATCTAGCCAAAAACCTGTTCCTTGCTTCATGCATTTATGACTGAGCAATCAGTGAATGAAACTTTTTCATAGCGTACATTTGTTTAGAATAATTCTTAGAGAACATACATTTACAATTTAGGTCGTCTTTTCATTGAGTGACCAAAACTCCCCATAGCAATTTGGAATATAAGTTACGAACTCGTAAAAACAGGCATAAAATCCCCTATACACGTTTCCAAAATATTAGAATGAATTTTTCAAAAAAAACGTCAAACTTAAATTGTAAATTAAGCTGCCAATATGTTGTAATTCCTCCTCACAAGGTGAGCAGTTATCTATGAAATTGGAGCTGTCAGTTAACCAAACTAACTTTTGCCAAATAAATAACGCTTATATATCACATATATATATTATCACACTTCTTAGAATATATAGACACAAAAATTAATTACATGCGTTGGGTAGTGTCAAACTCATGTATTTTACTCCTCCTACAAATCGCACTGGAAAATTACTAAATTGAAAGCTATAAAACAACAAGACAAGACAAGGCCAACGTTTTTGGTAAGGCAATGGAAGTCCGAATCAATCATTTAGCGGTAAAATTTTGCTACCAAACGCAAGTTGAAATTGTCTACGTAAATCTGCCTTTGTAGGAATTCCCTACTTTCAATTTTATTGTGCTTTTACAAGCACTGGAATTATAGCGATAGTCATTGCTCTTTTCTTTAAAATACAGTGTCGATCAATATATTTTATCAAAATATTGTCTGATCTATTTCAGATAATGGCAGCTACGATGGCCATATACAGTGAATGGCATTTTATTTAGCAATTTAGTAAATTAATAGAAAAATGTTCTTATCGGCTTTTTAACTTTTTATTGATCTGTGTTATAACTGGCTTAAAAATATATCACTATGGTGCAACTGGTAAATGAGCTCCTTCAGCCTGGAAACCGTTTTCGTCAGCAACATAGCTCACAGAATAAACAATCCCGTCTGCACCAGTATATTTGAACTGACCACGGACAGCAATAGCTTCATTTTCAGATCCAGCGTTTACGACTTGTCCTTGTTCTCCTGCAGAAATTCCGTTGCTAGTCTCGTAACTGAAATATGTTTTCACATTAAACTATCCATAGAATTATTTAGCTGGAAAAATAAATGCAAATTTGATGTTAAGTTGCATGCCAGTTTAAGAATTTCAATGATTAATTCGAGAGTTTGTGAAGCAAAGCTGTTAAACCAAAATGTTGCAAAAAAATTGTGGTCCTTGGAGGAGAATCACTTTTCAATATAAAATTTATGTGATTTGTGAATGGAAAAAACATTTTTTGAACATATTGTTATACATAATTTCTGGTTGAAACTTAACATTATTATGAAACAAATTAAGTTTAAAACACGTACTAAATCCTATTTTTGTTCTATCCTGATTTTGTTCATTTTGTAACTAACAAAAATTTTTATAATTACAATCTATGTTATTTTAGAATAGTATATCTTTATATAGGGTGTTTAGAATTCAAGTCTAATTTATTGAACTTATATTAAATTAAATATTAGTTTAATGCATTTTCGAATACTGAATTCGAAACTTATTTCATCGAGAAAATAAAAAAGTGAGGCGTTTGAATAATCCGTTTAGATTGAGTCAACATTTTTGTACTAATACCTACAACTGTTGTATTTCATCTTGAAAATGCGGATTCTAGTCTGATTTTTTCTACCTTTATTAATTCACCATTTTAGCCACATTATTGTTTTCAACTTTCGTCCTCTGATTTTAGTGTGAACTGCCTTATTACATGACCTGGTATGATATTATTTACCATGTTTTGTGACAACGTTTATAGTTAGAGGAAATAACAGGAAGTATTTTATACACTTTTCTAATACTGCGGAAGTAAGCCCTATTACAATAAACGGGGAAAAGTAAGCGGATTTATCACCTTACGTTCTACAGGTTCTACTGTAAACGTTTTGAAATTGATAAAATTTCTTCTTTGTGGCAGAAGGTTCATTTATCACTATAGATGTATTTAATTATAGCTTTATTGTACTTTTATTAGTAATAATATTTTTTCACATTTTGAAAATACATGATTTCTTGAACAACAATTGATTTTTCAAATTTCACATATTGTATAGATATATATTTTAGTGATTGCTAATAATAAAAATATATAACAAAAAATAAAAATAAAGGAAAAGAAACATTTTGAGGCCTCAACTCAACAAAAATGTACCGTAAAAATATGAACCCATCTGAACCTTATATTATGGAATTTATGCTTTGCTAAATGTGAATGAATAATTCAGTAACAAAATCAAATTTTTTAATATAAAAAATTAAAAATATACCTGAAATTATATCCATCAACTCCAATGTTGTCCAAGTCATTTTTGAGCACCAGCGCTTCAGAATCAGGAGTTGGAGGAGCTGCTACAGCTACAGCAACTAACGCGAACAGGGCAATAACCTGCATTAAAATGATTCAAGTTAATGTTATATGTATATGGCGCAGTGTAATACTGGAATACCGATATTCAAACTGTTAGAACTTTGACGAGGCAATAGAAATTTACACGCATTGATATTTTCCCTATTGCATTCGACCGAAATGTACTGGGACGAACTGATATAAATCTAAATACAAAGAATACTGTGCCTCTGGGAGAACAAGGGTCATGTCCCCTAAATACGTTCGGCAATTCATTATATACTCGCATTCAAATATTCGTATGGTTCTTTAACCGGAATTGTAGCAAACTTTATGAAGATTGACACTTTCTGTATATTATTTAATATGCTTTTATTAAATTGATTACAAGCTCTGCAGGAAACTATTATTTTAACAGAAAAAATGTCTTGAACTCTATATATTTTGATGGCTCTCATAATTATTTTTGATAAATATATAACTAAAAATACTTCAAAATTTTTTAATAAGAACGCATACAACCATGTTATATATTATATTGCCATAAAGTAGTATTTGTCAATAGTTATTGCTGTGATATTTACATATTTCGTTTCAACACATAAGCTCATAAACTGTTTAGTGCTTGTCAGCCCCATAAATGAAATGTGTAAATATTTGCAAAGTATGCCAATCTTAAAAATGAATTCAAATCATTAAGAAAGAAGAAATATGGAAAGTGTTGACTAGGTATGTGAAATTGCTGCAGACTTACTACTTTCATGTTGATGGGTGATTGATGTTTAACAACAAATTGCAACTGATAATTTTTTCCTAATCTTGAATTCTATTTATATGTTTTGAATCCTACCACCCAAATTATGGATATGTTGTTTAATATATGCATCAATTTTAACCTTTTGATAGTAATTTGATTGTCAAGAGATGAAACTGGTTTTACCGATATCCGATTTAATATGTATTACTACAGTCTCATTAAAACACATTTAACAAAAATGAAACAAAGTGAATATTTTAAATCATGTACAATAACGGCTTAATGGAAATTGAGAGGCTCTTGACAGAAAACATCGAAGAATAATTGTTTCGTCGTAAAAGTGACAGCAAAACCTATTCGTCTATATCTGGGACCAGAACACCTCTTCGTCGGCCACTATCTGCCTCAATTCCTGGAGTTAATCGTTCAGTGTCTCTAGCCCGTTATTGGTTTAAGTTCTTACAGCTTCTGCTATGTTACTATGCCATTCCCCCGTAACTTATAGCGCTAATAGGCGCATATTCGATATTGGTGTAAATTTTCAACATTTTTCTCGTTCTCTATAAGTGAGCCCGTCTAACCCCTTAAAAGAAATGAGGCTATCATTATTCTGAATCAGCCTTTATTAGCTCTGGATCATAGTCCCTTCCTAGCCCTTACAGAGGTTTGGTTGTTGTGAAAAGCGGAAGGGTTGCGGTGGTGGTTTGTATAGGGAAGTAACAGCTATTTGGTCGAAATGGACAGGAAGGATTTCAATGTCGATATCGGTACACTTGAAAGTTTATCAGCTTCATGCCGATAATTTTAAACCGTTTGTGGTCGGAACCTCTACGGCTCTCTTTCACGCACAGAACATGGCAGTCATTACTTATATCAGATATGATGTCCTGCTAATAAGAAGCATATTTTTAGCCAATCAAATCTAAAATATCAGCAAGTATGCAGTATATCCGGATATACGAAAACGAATGTATCCCTGTGATTATAAACCAGAGAAAGAGAAAGAAATCGGCCCACTGTAAATTTTTGACTTTAACTATACTTTTTTTAAAATTATTCATCAGATCAAAAAAAGAAATGTGCTGTTTGAAAGACAATTTAATATGCTTTAATGTGAGTATAAATTTATGAAGAAGGCTTGTCGTTTATATGCGTAGCAATCGGTAAACAAATGAAACGTGTTTATGTGGTGATTGAAGCGAAAATAAAAAAATTGTCAAATATTAAAATTATTGCGTTTGCAACTGAAATTTGCTTATTAATTCGTTTTTCATAATCATAATAAGTGTGTTAGTTTAATGCAAACTACACCACAAAAATCCGGCCAATTTATTGCTTTAATCGAAAATGGACTTAGTCAGCGAGCTGTCGCTAGACAATTGGATATGACACGCGCAGCGGTTCGAAGAGTGTGCAAACGTTATGAGGAGACTGGACCCTTTCATAGGCGACCTGGAACAGGCAGAAGGCGATTTACAACAGCTCGTGATGACCGCTTTATTGTGTCAACAACATTAAGAAATCGTCACCTTAATGCCGTTCAAGTGCAACGACAGCTCCGTGAGGTGCGAGGAGTGGCTATTAGTCAGTGGACAGTAAGACGAAGACTGCAGGAAAATAACGTGACCCCTAAAACACCTGCTATTGGTCCAAAACTTACTCCAGCTCATCGGCAAGCACGCCTGCATTTTGCACGGGATCATCTGAATAGGACGTTGGATCAATGGGATCTGTTCTGTTCTCAGATGAGACCAGAATATGCCTCCATGGTAGCGATGGAAGAAGGAAAGTGTACCGAAGACCAAGAGAGCGATTTGCAGATTGCTGCTTTGAAGAGTGGAGTGCTTATGGAGGTGGTTCCTGTATTATGTGGGGTGCAATTTCTATAGGAGCACAAACCGACCCATAGTTCATTCGTAGAGGCGACCGTGTTCATGGAAGAAGAGGTTTAACGGCTGTTAGATATATCGAGGAGATTTTAGCAATTCATGTGCTACCTTACGTCGACTACATTGGAGACGAATTTACCTTTATGCATGACAATGCCAGGCCGCACACCGCAAGAAGCGTGCAAGATTACATTGCAGAAGTCGGTTTTCGGGTTATGGAGTGGCCAGCATACAGTCCTGACCTAAATCCGATCTAACACTTATGGGATGAGCTAAAACGATGAATTCGAGCTAGACTTCATAACACAAACTCGATCCCAGAGCTTACTGTTGCAGTAGAAGAAAAGTAGTTTAACATTCCTCAAGAAACAATAGCAAACTTGATTAGATCTATGCCTAATCGTATGAGAGAAGTTATTAGGGAAAGAGGAGGTTATTAGGGAAAGTGGAAAAATTAAGTGTTAAGTTTTAAATTGTTAATAACCCTATTTATGTAAATAATAAAAAACCTTAATTTGCTTAATGCATTAATTTCACTATGTTAAACAAAGGATACTCACATTAAAGCATATTAAATTGTCTTTCAAACAGCATATTTCTTTTTTTGATCTGATAAACAGTTTTTAAAAAATATATAGTTAAAATCAAAAGTTTACTGTGGGCCGATTTCTATGCGCGCAAGTGTATTTCCGCGGTAACAAACATGTCTCATTGTAATAAAATACTTCTTCGCTAACAGATTCAGTCATTGTCTAGTCAGAGTTCCGACCGATCAAAATGAATATAAATAGATTTGGGAACGTTTTGCCCGTAGAAATTCGCAAGAACTTTGCACACGCCCCTCCAGTGAATACTGTCAAGCCGAAAAATGACATTTGGGACAAATGTAACAATTTTTGCAAAGTCCAAATATTTTATCAATAATACTTGCAGGCTGGGCATTTAATATGAGGAAACAAGATGCCAGAGACTAACAGGAGAGTGTGGTAAAAGCGCTTTGAAATATTACTGCACAAATGGTTTCAGAAAAATACTATTCCCACTTTAACATTGTGTTTCTGCCATTTAAATGCGTATAGTTAAAACTATCTAGAAAAGATCGAAATGCCAAAACACGAAAACTTTAGCACAATACAAAATATCACACCGAAAGTGCTCAAAGCTTGACATACAAGCAATATAAAAAAATTGTGAAACTTTGGGACGAAAAAAATCCGGAGCAACTGCAACGAAAGTTATTTCATATTGCCTCCGTTAAACTGCCATGACATGGAGGAAACGCATCACAATGCTTGTTGTCTGTTTTCAAAAAGGAATAAATAATGATGGTGAAGAAACGGGCAGGTGTGAAAATAATCTGTTTCTTTCGAAATTCAATCAGGGCAGCGAGAATAAATTTACTCGTAAGGTTAGTACCATATACGAAAAACCCAGGCATGTGTCCTGTTTTTGACAGATTTTTTGCGCAAAATTGGTTCGAATATAAAAACAATTCGCCGTTTCTTGACTCCAAATTCCAACTAGCTGAATTGTGATTGGTAGAAACATTTGCCAATTGGTAAAAACACTGGTTTCTAAATGGGTAGTCCAATGTCGGGTATTTAAAATTTTTACTTTCTTTACATCTATTTACCCGAACAGAACATTGGGTCAACTTTGCTTGTCAAATTATTGATCTAGAAAGCTCTGAGTAACAAAAAGTGGAAAATGTAAAATTTAATCAATTTAACATTTCCGTTTATATTAACTGTGCTGAACAGTTTGAAGATGTTTATTTCTGATGAAACTACATTCGGCCGATATCTTAGAATCGTGCACAATATCTAACAAAAATTGTCGCTTTCGTCGGTATTTTTAAAACTTTCCCGCCAACTGCAGATTTTACAAATTTTTTATTTTTTTTAAGAAAAAGTTTTTCCATTATCATTTCCACTCATTAAAAAAATACTTAGTTATTGTGAAGAATTCTTCAATTTTCTGTACTAATACGAAGGGAGTACCATTCAAAAATATGTTATTATCTCTTCAACGCGATGTTCTATTGATTATTTGGAATCAACGTGACAGAATGAGAAAACAGCAACAAAAAATATAACAATATACCAACATCAACAGCAAGTTGATACCGTTGTTTTCTGTGGCTTGCAAAATGTCATGTAAATTGTGTTAGTCACGGACGAATGTCGCAGTCTGACTTATTAGCATCTGCAATAAAGCTTATGGTTTAAATAGAAAGCCAAAAATATTGAACACTATAGTTTAGAGGTTTTAAAAATCTATTTCAAATAGGGAGCATAATGTCAAAATGATCGCTCAAAAAGCTATGGTGCACTAAGTTGGATTTTTTAATGAAAAGTTCGAAATATTATGATTCGATAATTGAATTCTTGAAATTCGAGGCAAAATCGTTAATGGAGATTTTCTTGATATTGTGCTTGTCTGCCAAATGGTCACTGATGAGTCTAAAATATTGCTTAATTCCAAAAATGAAATTACATAGATATGTAATTTTATATAAATATGTAATTTCTAATGTAATAATGTGTGTTCTGTAATAATATGTAAAATTACGTAAATATGTAATTTCATTTTCCGTAATAACATCGGTAACACTTTTGAGAAATGAATTAAAATGAAAAAACTTGGCCATGATTTTCAGGTAACCGGCCGTAACGTAATCAAAGGACTCAAGCCAGTTTTCAATTACCTTCTCCTATATGTTATTTCAAGGTTTTGTGTCGGCGTCAGCAGCCCCTCAGTTAAAAATGCTGAAATATAAAATTCCTCAGCTTCTTAAAATTCGCATTAAATTATATATTAGCATTACCTGACCATTTCGTAATCTTGAAATTAACTGTTTTTTTTTCATTTTACATTAGTTTTCTGTTCGAATGTAATAGATTTAGCAATTTCAAATTGCCTTTGTTAATGACATCATTCTTTAACCTTTCTGGAATCCTTTTAATTTTATGCAACTTGAATTCTCCAAACTAATAATCACATTCTTGAAAAGTAAGTAAAAGTATGACGTAATATATTTATATAGACGATTTTCAATATCGTCCACTTTTTTAAATGTCAATGATCAAGATGAGCTGATGTCGACCTTGAATGAGTAATAAATGCCGTTATTTAAAGTCTTGCTTGCCTTTACAAATATATTCAGTTGCATAACAATATTTAAGATTAGTTCTAATGAAAATATATTTAAATTTATGTGAATATTTTATATAAACTATTTTTATGGATCCGTTATAGTTTATGTCATGCTTTGGCGTACTTTAGTCGTCTGATAAAAAAGAGATACTGTTTTCAATGCAGTATTTTCAGCACAATTTTCAAGTGCAATATGCACACATTGCAGTCTGTTTGTCTTAGATTTTTAAGGGAAATGGAAAAAGTGTTCTTGATTAACTCTGTAGCTTTTTACTTGTTAATTAGATACTGATTTTGACATCATAATTACGAAAATCGAACTATTTAAACGAACGTAAACGGGACCTTGACTCTTTCTCATCTAGTTGCGACCCAACTTTTGAAAGTGATTGCTTTTGCAAATTCAGCGCTTCAAGCTCAATAGAGTAATACATTTCGGTCGCCCTTCAGTACCGTCGTTCGGGGTGAAGTCCGCCGATTTTTTCGGTTATAATTTTGAAAACAAAATATTCATTAAAATAATTTAGGGTCTTCCGTATCTCCTTTGTCGAATTCCATAATTTAAAAAAATTAACTTTTCCCTAATTTTCCCCCCCTAATTTTTTTTTTTTTTTGATAAAGGATGTCCGCCTTTATCCCACAAATACGGATGAAGGCGGACACCCGTTATTAAGGGATAAAAATGGTCTTAGCACTTAGTAAGAGCCGTATTTGAACAATGAAATTAATTAATTATTAATAATTAAAACACATAATTAAATTAGGCACTGTCTGCCATGTTTCTTCGTTTTTATTCTTTTTTTCTTATCGTGTAAGGTGGATTTTGCAATGTTGTAATTTTCAGCATTCTGTATTCAGCTTTTTCTGCCTTGTCGAATATCTTCGAGTGCCCTAGCGACGTTTTCTTCATTTTAGTTCTTAAAATTAATAGCGATTTTATTTTCATACTACCTAACCATGTTGTCCGCCTTGACCTCTATAAAATGACTTTTTTTACTAAAACGCAATTATTTAAAACGAAAAACAATACGTTCAAACAATATGGTCTAATGAAATTACCATGCGTTTACTAATAATAGAGGACATCAGAAAAAATAAGTCATTTGGATTTTTATTTTTAGTATTCTCTTGTGTGCAACAGAAAAAAATGCAATTCATAAAATCCTCATCCTGTGTTCTGCGGCAAATTTATCCGGCGAAAATGTATACTACTAATGACACTACGAACTTAACTGACGGTTGCATACTTTTTTACGCGGTGCATCAAATGATCTTGACGAAAATATTGACCAATAACCGTATGTCCGAGTTCGCCCCCATAGTCCAACTTCACCCCGATTGACCGGTACTTTCAAAGTTAATTCATTCCTTTATTAGTAAAAATTCTTTAGAATTGACTGAAAACGGAAACGTTGTAATATAAAAAAAACGTTGGTATAGCAATTGAACTACGAATATACCATTCTAATAGTAATTGGCGACAAGGCGTTTGTACCACAACAAAATTCCAGTAATGTAACGACTATCTCGACTGCAGGTATCTACCGAATCCCATGCTCTTGGGGAAGCGCCTACAGAGCAACCGCGAAGGGGTCGATTGGGACCCGGATTGAAGAACGTTGCATATAAATTTTGCAGATACCTAGATTCTAGAAACATCAACCGGCTACCACCCCTGCTAGTATCAGCAGCGATTGAAATACGTAAACACAGGAATTTCAGCAGGAAAGAAGATACAATGCCACTAAACAGGATATGGGTTTCAGCACTCATTAACGCACAATGATGCAACGCGACAAATTTCACAGAGACAAAGAAAGAGAAATAAAACGCAACGTTAATGAAAGCCGTTTAATTAATGATTTAAATTTTAAAGAAAAGTTAACACAAAAGAAGAGAGGGTTCACATGAGCAGGTATTTCGGGCGGTCGTGTGCTAAGCCCGAACGGTGGATTCGTTGAAGCGCCACTAGAGCTTTCGCAGCAAAGCTAGAATTATCAGCGGTATTATGCTGCCAAAATACCTACTCAAAACGTTCAATGTTCACAATAAAACTGATAGACAAGAAGCACGTGGTTTGGCGACCACAAACTCTCGCGCTAACCGTTTATCAATCCAACCTAGTCTAACTACTTAATTTAAATCCTAACCCACTAACTCAACCACTCAACATTCGCTTGCCCGAGTATCCGATCTACGTCTGGTCCGTTGCCTCCAAAAATTGTCGACACCTCGTGCTACTAACGTCCTCTCCACCTGTTCTCAGTCTCCAGTTTCATCCATTCTGTCTCGGGCCATCCGATCCACGATTTCCGTGATTACAATCCCCAGTCGAAACCAGGAGGCAGCTAACGATCCTACTAGCAGAATCCAAGCAGGTGGAGGAATCTATAACAGATGCACCAAATAGCGGACTCGATGATTTTGGTTCAGGAACCGTGTTCTCGACTTTACTAGTCAAAGGCTGGTACTTGATTGCCCTTCGTTGGTTCACCCTTCCTGGACCGATTTTCCGTCCCCTCCATTCAAAACTGTGGTCAGTAACGGTGGGGCGACCCCCACGTCGCCAGGCAAAACCATGACAAAGACTTGCGGATATTCGGAAGCGAGATACAAATATTTAATTATTGAAATATAAATAATAAATAAAATATTAAAAACCCTAACTGGACAAATTTGTTTACTAAATACATTATAAAGAAATATGGGTTGAATATGAAAGATCACTAATAACTACTTAATTTTACCAACGGATTAGCAGACAGGTGGACCGCTAATTAAGAGCAAAATTTAACCGTCAAAATGACAAAGACACGTTACGGCACAGGACAAGAACGAGAATCTACTTTACCTCCAACAAGACGCGATGGTAGCAAGAAGCAACAAGATGCTCAAGCTCTGATGACACAGACCAACAACACATCACAATCAGTGCATAAATACGGGCTTCGCTCGCTACGTAATTAGAATAAGTTCACGTTAGTGGCCATTTTTCTTCTTCTAATCAAATGGTATATTTCAAGAATCGTCTTTGTCATTGTTGCTATGTTGAAGTCCAACTATCCTGCTATATTTTTGGCGGTCACCCCTGAAACAGTTGGTTCTCCTTGGGTCAATCAGTGTGTTTCCTGTTATCGTACTTAGAACTCTTACCTCGGTTATGCGTGCCATCCCCTTAGATTTAGCCGTATCTGTTCGGGTTTTCATTTTCAGAGGTTCAACATATTATATTTTGTATATATTCGCTTTAGTGATAGTTGTCATACTGTTATTTTTTTAAATGATGCTTCCTACGCCATTTTGTATTCCGGGGTATTCCGTTGGGTCCTACACGCTCCATCAAATGACTTAATGGAAAAATAAATTGTGACTCTATAGTTGAATTTGAATAGTTGTTCGGTTATTCTGTAATTCAGCTCTAACTTGCATATGTAAAATTTGAATTTCTGAACCTCTTTGGTAAATACAGTAACCAGTCCAGTCCGTTTTCATTATCCTCAAAACACTGCTGCATCACCTGCACAGCACAAAACCTTTATGAGTTAGTCTCCCATTCTGTACTCACCACGTCCGCACACTGTTTGTTCTTTTGACCACTAATATACAGGGTGGTCCTCAACTAATGTGACAAATTCACTGGCATATAGTGTAGAAAAAATTATTGCGTTTTAGGCAAAATTGTCTTATCTGAAAGTTAATAGTTTCCGAGATACAGGGTGTCAAAGTGTAAATAAAATTTATTTTATTTTTAATATATTCTTAACCCTCTTTTTCGCCGGGAAGCTGCTCGACAGTGTTTCAGGCGGAATTATATGCAATCCTCGAGGTGGAAGGACCGATAAGGAAATTTCAGAAGAACTAGAGGGAGTGATCGAGATCTACTTCGGCAGCAAGGCTGCCCCAAAGGCACTTCTCAGTGTTGAGATGGGCAGTAGACTGATCCAGGATTGCTGGGATACCCGGAACAAAGTGGCAGAACAGTAACAAGTAAACCTGGTGTGAATTCCAGCGCACATGAGGTTCGCGGGAAACGAGCAGGCCGATGCATTGGTCAGGCTCGGCTCTTCTGAGAGCCCAATGACTGGGCAACCTCACATAGGGTTAATTAACAGACAGGTAGCAAGCGCTCTAAACGATTGGGATTTTAGAGGTACCACAGAGACGTGGAGAAAGGCCGAAATGTGTAGACAAGCCAAAGAATTGATTGGAACTCCAAGTGACGCCAATCAGTGATATCAAGGAGTCGCTGGGCCCTGAGAACTCTAGTTGGGGTCATCACAGGCCACTGTGGTCGGAACCGACACTTACACCTACTAGGAATTGGGGATAGCCCCGTATGCCCACAATATAGACCGGCGGAGAAAACATCATTTGGCCTCTTAGGAGGCACCTCCTTGGCGCCTCCATACTCTCCTGCATGGAACTGTCTTCCTTAGAGGGGAGACGGATCCTTGCCATGGTTAGGCAGACGGACGCCTCGGTCGCGAAGATCAGAAGTGGTAAGGTGGAGATGGATGGAGGAGGAATGGCGAATAAGGCTTACTCGCCGGACTCATTCGGGTCCCCCCACACTACTACTACTACTTCTACTACTACTCCATGAGTTCTCGGAGCATTGCGCAAGAACTGACGCTTTCTCAGGAACACAAGCTCTCAAGTACACGATATAATTACCGAGGACGGACTACATTCCTATCATGTATAGACACATGTGTAGGACACAGGGACACATTTAATCTCTGGCCTACCGAACACCGATAAAAATTGAGTAGGAGTTATTTAACCGAATGCGAGAAGTTGCTCAAAATGTCACCCCAGTAATGCTGCGAATAGTTCATAATAACGTGATTATTGTTGTTGCAAAATTGTTGATCTGGTTTTTTGTAAATTTCTCAGTTTTTGATAAGAATTATTTTTTTTACTATTTTTTCTGTCCTCCCTAAACGCCCTCGGAAAACTCTTAAGAAATGACGCCTATTTGGAATCACCCTGTATTTGTTCAGTACATTTGTTTTTGCTTTTTTTTGGTTTGTTTTAAATTACTGTTAAATAATTATGATTTTGACCTTTGTATCTCAAATTTAATTATACTCTTCTCTTAGATTCTCTTTTTTTATTTAATAGTTAGTGACTAAATTAATTTTATTAATTGACGCCTATGTGACTGAAACCACTATGTCTTTCCTTTTAGAGCCCTGAAGATGGCTTAAATATAGCCGAAACGTTGACCTAAGGAAAATAGTGTTTTATTTTTTGCCATAATGTATTGCGCGATAAACCCAGATACCTAAATAGGCATCATTTGCCAATTCACACGGTCATTAATAAACCACAACGTCACTTAAATAGTTCTTTTTTATGTCCCCATGTGGTTGTAATGTAATAATAAGGATGACTCCCTGCATATTTACAATCACATTATGGCGCAGGTAATGAGATATTTTCTAACTCATCTTATTACTTGTCAGAATACTTTCATTTATATAATCGAGTGTCGTAACATACCTACCTAAGCGCTGCATTAAATAATATTATTTATCGTAACATCACAGTATTTTTTGAATTTGCATAAATAATGACGCATTACATAAAGCAGATTTGCAGAATAGCTGTCGTTAATCCTATATGTTAAATTTAAATTTCAATTGTCATATATAATGCAACGCTATAGATTACGCCGACAGTTTATAGTAAGGACTTTAATATCGATAGAAAATCCAATTTTAAGATGAAAATTCATATAAACAAATGTTGAAAACTGCTTCGTTTTTAAGATACAGGGTGACAAAGTTAACATTTTATTTGACTTTTTTCAAATAATTCACGCTAATCGGTCTTAAACCGAGCTTCATGGTGATAAGACGTGTCAGTGTTAGCATATTTAAAGCAAGGTCGTTTACACTACGGCAAAGAATTTGAAGAATCCAACCGCATTTATCGTCCAGCGAGAATATACGAGTAGAATTCAAACGAAAGGATGAACCCTGGGAGTTCGCAAGAATCCGAATCGGATTATGCCTCCCAGGATGGTGGGTTCAAAAAGCCACAATCGAAAAAACGGGACAGAAAACCGAAGACGACCCAGCCAACCCAGCCAACCCCCATAACGCCAACACCTGAGGCCAAACGAATAGCTTTGGACTATCAGTCTACAACCAATAAAAACCAAACAACAAACAGCAAGACAACATCAACAAGATTTCCCACGTATTCGCACACATTCACAGCGAACACATTGTCGACCATCACCAGAGTCCAACTTGCAATCAGGTGGGAGGGACTCAACCCCAACAACAAGGACGTGATTGTCAGACAAGATAATCACTTTCTAATTAAAACCAACAGTGAGGACAAAGCAACACAAATTTTACAAAAACTGAAACAGGAAAACCTTATAACAGCATTCAAACTGCAAACGAATAGTAACCTCCCACTAATCCGACAACAAAAGTCAGGTCACCACCATATTACACCATCATATTCAGTCGTCGCCACTGGGGTCGACCTGGACATTGAAGACAGTATGTTTCTGGAACGCCTGGAGCAGCAGGGCTTCAGAATAAGGTTCTGCAGGAGAATTATCTCGCGAGAGCGCAACGCACCCACACTCATGATGATGTTAATAACCGGCGACATATCCACCTACGAAAAGTTGATGAACGACCGTGCGTTCATTTTTTGGGCCGCATTTTCAAAATCACCGAAAGCAAACCACCAGCACCCGTGCCTGCGCCGTGTGGCAAGTGCAACCTGTTCAGCCACAAAACTGAAGATTGCAAACAATCACCAAGATGCAACAAGTGCCAGGGATCCCATCCAACTTCCAAATGCGAGTCACCACTGCCAACCAAGTGCGCACCGTGCAACTCAGAGGACCACGCAGCATGGAGCATGAAGTGCCCAAAACGACCGACAGCCCCAATCGTCGAGATACCAAACGTAAAAATAAAATGTGTAATCAAACGTACGTCCGGGATTGCGGAGACAACGACGGTGGCAAGTAGAATACACACACCCATTACAACACATGACCACATCATAAACAAATACAAACATCAACTTAACAAGACAAACAATACCAACAGAGACGAACTACTAAAAAAACTACGAAAACAATTTATAGAAGACTTCGACATTGACACCTCCGTTGTTTTCTTCGGGAACCATGTCTACAATCTAATGTTTGACATGCTCCTGCCCGAGGGACGCTCTCCAACTGAACCCTGCGAACAAGTGAGACAGACAGTAACAAACTTACAAGATTCAATTTGAAAGTACTTTACGCGAACATCAACGGACTTAACAGCAAAAAACCACTTATTTACAATTACATAGAACAAAACGACACAGACTGCTGCATATTTGAAGAGACTAAAACCAAACTAGGACAAACACCAACGTACAGAAATTGGCAGTATATCTATAGGCATGGAAATACCATCAATCATGCCAAGGGCGGGGTCGCAGCTCTCCAAAAACCAACATTTAAACTTGGAAGAGCAAATCCTCCTTCCCTCAACAACCCTTTGAACGACTGTCTACATTTTACATACACATATTTCTGACATACATACACCCACACTCCAACCTAGAACAAAACATACTGACTAAGGAGAGCATCTATAAATATGCAATAATTATAGGCGACTTTAACTTGAATAGAAACAAAACGAAAGAACTTAAAAGATTTCTGCAAAATTCCGACTTTACAAAACAGCACACCCCACCAACTTTTCTGATGCCCGCAAACCCAGACTCAACACCAGACGTTCTACTGCCCACAAGAAACTTGACAAACACCATCAACAACATAAACTTAACCAACGAACTTGGATCCGACCACCTGGCTATTACGTTTAAAATAGACTTACAACATACGCAACCTACCTCCAATACACCTCCTATAGAGAAAAACTTAAACCTAACAAAGGCTGACATAGACAAAGTGAAACAACATATACATGACTACATTCAATAACAAGCACAGCACATTTCAATAGAAACCATACAACAACAACTTTCACTAGCCATAGGAAAATTTAGCCCGGAAATAAAAAATGCTTTCTACCGACATACACTACCCAAATAGATACTGAGACTAATAAAACATAAGAGAGAACTATACAGACTATATACAAACACTCAAAATAACGACCTAAAAAAGACACTGAACCAACTTAACAGAAACATTAAAACTCTGATTGGACAATACCGACAAGACAAATGGCTAGAAACATGTAAAGAAATACAGAAGGACAAAGGCAAAACATACTAGCGAAAAATTAAGAAACTGGCGCAATACAGGAAGACTGGCACTACTGACCCAATTGACGAAAGCGGAATAGAACGCTACACAGACAAAGAGAAAGCGGACGCATTCGCCAGACGCTATCAAAGGGCCTTCAGCATATCGACAAACCTTAACTTCGACAATGACAACTGGAACTTGATCAACGACTGGTACTTGAACTATTTTAACAGCTCACCAAACTACACCTACAAACTGATCACAGACACAGAGTACGATGAAGCCCTAGCGCACATAAAAAACACTGCACCGGGGAAAGATAAAATTAAGGCAAAACTCTTTAAAAGCCTAACTCAAGAAACACACAAACTGATCCTAACTGAATTGATCAACTGCATCACAAATGGCAGAATCCCAGAAACATGGAAAAACGGCTTAATAATCCCTATACCCAAAAATGGACTGGACAATACACAACCGAGCAACTACAGACCAATTACACTACTTCCAGTACTAAGCAAAATTTTTGAATACATAATGAAGCAGCGGCTTGAAAAAGTGATTGGAAAATATATACCTACCTACCAATTTGGTTTCAAACAGCATCACTCGACTGTTCATCCGCTCTTAATTTTGGCCAACAATATACAAACTACCCACCTAACTGACAGAAAGACAGCTTTCCTGTTTATGGACATTAACAAGGCTTTTGATAGTGTCTGGCATAGAGGCTTACTATACAAACTATACAAACTACACACACCAACATATCTACTACACACCATAAAGAACTTTCTAGAAAACAGACAACTACAAGTACGAATTGACAAAACACTGTCATTTTCTTTTTCACCTGAAGAAGGGCTCCCTCAAGGATCCCCGCTCTCACCGTTTCTCTACAATATATACTGCCATGACATATACAATTACAACTTACCTGACAAAAATCAAATCGACAGATCGGCATACATATTACAATACGCAGACGACACGGCACTTATTGTACATGACAAAACTACTGAGAGAGCAGCTCAAAGACTCCAAACACTAACAAACAACACAATGACATGGTTTTATAAATGGAGACTAACACCAAACGCGTCAAAAAACCAACTTCTGCTCACAAACCACAGACTCAACGCTGACTCCCCTACAATAACTGCAGACGGCCAAACGGCACAACCAAAAAACGACATAAAATACCTTGGAATCACAATTGACCACAAACTTAAATTCACTAAACACATACGAAACATCAGGGCAGAAACAATAAAGAGAACAAAACACTTCCGATCACTAACCTACAAAGACAGAGGAATTAGCACAAACACCGCCACCAAAATATATAAAGCTATTTGTAGACCCTTGCTAGACTTTGGACATATACTCATGACCAACGGAACAGAAAGGACAAAACGTTATACACAAACAACAGAACAAATTGCACTAAGACTAATAACACGAATAACACACCCCCAAAACCCACTACACAACCCCCCCACCCAACTACTATACGAACGCACAAACATGACAAAGATCTCGGAAAGACTCATACAGCTACAGACAAAATGGACAAACAACCCCTACAACTGGACCATACTGAATCCCCTTTGTCTTACAAGACCAACCAGACAATCCCGCTTCCGTTTCCCTACATCAACGCTACTCGAACACTTACAAACGCAACTGATATAGTGGACAATAAAATAATTTTTTCTTGCCATTGAAATTTTATTTAATAATATTGTTAACCTAGAATAAGAGAATTTTCATGGTTGTTTTTTATTTAGATTAAGACTACATGTATTAAACAAGGGCAGAAAGACCGATAGGTCGATAGAAATAAAGATGTTTACTACTACTTCACGCTAATCTTAAGATACTGTAATAAAACTCTATATTCTGGGACTTATTGCAATACCACATCCAATCATTGACATTTACTTTAGAAATCTAAAATTGTTTAATTTAAGTTTGTTATTTTATTGTGATTAAATTGCAATTTAAAAGTTTTTTGAAAAAATCTGGAAAACGCTTACCGTTAGCGACTCCAAACAAGAATACCGTTCTTACGTAAATATGAGCGGAAAATGATTTCATATTAAACTCAGGTTAATACGGGTAAGCACAAAAAGTTATTACTATTTAAATATTAAATATTCGTGCCATGTGGCGTTCTTTGTAAATTTGGCGGAAACTTAGACATGACCGGATGTGGTACTACCACAATGCCTAGAAAATAGAATCTTATTGTTGTATCTTAAGATTTCCCTGAATTGCTAAACAAAAGTGTTATAATGCCACCCTGTATCTCAAAAATGATGCCGGTTTCAATATGTGTTTGTATGATATTTTCATTTTAAAACTTGATTTTCTATTGATATTCTCGTTTTTTAATGTCAATAATTTTCATAATTTTAAGCAAAGATCGTAATTTTTCTTATCGAATGCTTAACTATTCTAATAGGCCACCAATGAAACATGGGACTATTTCAAAATAACACTTAATAACAAAGTTTACATTCGATTTTCGCCTGTTAATATCTTCTAAAAATGTTCGAAATTTTTTTTTCAATATTTTTCCCGTATTCTCCAAGTGAGCCCCTATAACCTATGTTAATTTAAAGCAACAGTTTGTGTTATATCTCAAAAATTAGTGATTATACTTTTTAGATTATACTTTTTTAGAAATAAAGATGTTTAGTACTACTACTGAACATAATCTACTTTTGCATATAGCGCCGAAACCAAGAATAATAGCCAATTTAAATTTGTGCCATTCAGTTTATCACAAAAACAGAGATAGTAGTTTGATTTTTTCGTATCTCCTTTAGTTATCGAGGTTGCCATTTCAAATATCGAAATCTGCCCACCCTGATGTCACTTTTCTTTGATATATTATATTTATAAGCTAATATAAACTCCTACTTTGGTAGGAGCATAATACAAATCTGCAGTAAAATGCCGTGTAACTATGTACTAGTTTAAATTGTAGCCTTACGATCCTACATAATAACATCTAGTGAACATTTCTATATCATTTCGATTTAAGCTGCATTGTTTGTTATCGAGTTATTGGAAATAATTAATATGCGAAAAAATGTAGACAGCACCTATTTTGTTTGTTAGTTTTTGTGATACCTTTATCGGAAGTCGCCTGAATGTCCAGAAAAAAATATAATTTGGACGCTTTGTCATTTCCTAAGAGCTTATGGAATTCAGTTTCCAAGTCCCAATAATTCTATTTTATTTTTGATTATGATTTACATGAGTTTCAAGATCCATGGCAATAACACAAGAGAATATCATTATTTCGAATAGTATCATTTTATTTTATGGGTTTTCAGATACATCGTAAATTTTATATCTCCCACAAGATCAGTAAAAACTGTTCTTATAAAATCGTTATAAAATGCAGCAAAATAATTTTGCTGTCGAAATTTATTTTTATCATTTGATAAGACACTTCGTCAACTCCAAGCGCCGAATTGCCTTTGGTTCTAGTTTTGTTTTTGCTCATTTTATATAAATGGTCGGATCACTATATGAGTATGACTTAAGATCCTGAAATGTTATTTTGTAGTATTGTTAGTTCTATCTAACTTTCATTTTCCAAAGTATATGTTATCTAATTTCACCTGCTATTGAAAGAATATTTGTATTTATCATATATTGATGCACGAAAACCCATACTTTCTTCCACACATAAGAAATATTAAAGTATTTAGGCAACATTTAGTTTCACAAATGCTTAGTGTTTTTCTATTATATGTTTGGCAAATTCATAACTTTATTATAAGTTCTGATTATTTTAAAAATGTTGAATAATTTGTTTACGGTTAATAGTTTGATAATATGCTTGGAACATCCGCCATCTCACCACGGCTTTGTGTCGATCATGTTACACTTACTTTATCAGTTGTTTATGACTTTCATTGTTGCTAATTCTCTCAAAAGTAGATTGATATTGAGGTAGTCTGTTATTTACTGTTATATGGAAATTTCTATCTGAAAGTGCCGATAGTTTGATCGTTGATGAGTCTAACTTTCCAAGTGCATAGAAAAATGTTATCCATGAACACATTATTTTTGAATTCTCAAAGAACATAAAGAAATATTCGAACACTTTTATTACATTTTCTTTACCAAACAGGTAAAAATGGTAACTGGAGACATGTTACGTTTAAAATAGTCCATTGCGCGAAAAATAAGTTGGTTTACTTACCTGTTAGGTCGATGTCTCTTATAGTTTAACCTTAGACTATAAGAAAAACCTACATATTGGAAATATCAGATGGCGTTTCAAAATATGTCGCCTATGTTTAAAATTGAAACAAATTTTTCATGTCTGTATTCGTGGCAGTTTTCAGAAATTCTTTTCATTTGTGTATGTTTCCTGTATGTATTGTTTAGTTTTAGAAGTTGCGTTTACAGCTAGTATGTTTCCAAAGTAAAGCAGTTGTCAATCCCTAATTTATAGATTTTTGTCGCAGTGTTAGTACGTGTAAGTGATCTTAAATATTTTGTTCTTATAGCTATTTTTTGAAGTATTTTGCACAATTGTCTTAAATTTTAGTTTCTGGTCGGTTCTTTTCGTCAGGTGTTTTAAATCGTTTTTCGGTCTAGTTATTTGGATAACTGCCATTATAAATGCGAAGTAATCTATTTTTCACAAAAAGTGTTCAGGCTTTCAAGTCTAACGAACAGTGTAATGTTACTGAAACAGTTAATGTTACTGTTTAGCGTACTCCAGCCGATCAGAACTTGATGAACATTATTATTCTATTATAAGTAATTTTCAAATGCAAGATGAAAAGTAATATTTCTGATCATTTTAATAAAGCAGTAATATTTCAAGATATGATATTCGTTGATGAAATTTAAAAAAGTACGGGGTATTAAAACCAATTTGTCACTGTACTATATTTTCATCCTTTAGGGAAAAATCATAATGTCCTTTTGATCAATAAGCATCATTACATTAAACTGCACTTATTCGTAAAGATTTCAATATTGAACAGTCGTAGATAAATTAAAATCAATAAATATATGCACACGCCTTCACCGTTCTGATCAGAAATACTTCTAGCATTCCATAGGAAAGACTTCTCTATGTTTATTTTATGTTTTGCTTTTTTGGTGGTTTCACTTAATTACTTTTTTGGTGTTAAAGTGTTTAAATCAGTTGTTTACATATTATTCTATTAGTTACATTGCATATGAGTTTCGAAAATGATGTAAGTTAATATTTGCTTTTACACTGGCTCACTAAAAATATTGGCAATGCAGGATGATTCAAAATTTGCGTTAATCCTCTGGCGTTGTTGTCTGGGGGTGTTCAGGGAGTAATTTGCAAAAGACAAGAAAGGAATTTAGAAGATTGTAGAGCAAATCATAAAATTCGAAAAGTCGTGCCAGAATACATTAAAAATAAAGTACGTTCACATTAGATCTATGCCCAATACAGAAAGCCATTATACACATGCGCATAATCAGAAAGAGTTCATTGAAGGAGGTAAAACCACAGCTTATATATCATAGCTGTGGTAAAACTATAGTCGAAGTCTACAGGGACTACAAAAAGTATTGTTTTTGTCAACCTATAATTTTACTGTATGTGAACTTACACAAAAAGGGCAGGGCTCTGCTAGCTGTTTTATGTGGCACGAGGGTGAAGGTAAACGAGGAGTTATCGAAATTGGATCCTGCTTATTAAAGTATCTACAAGAAAAAAGTGAGGCAGTTGACAACGGTTTAGATATTGTTTTTTACTCGGATAATTGCGCAGGTTAACAAAAAAATTAATTTGGGCTTGCAGCCTACTTTTATGCTGTTGCAAATTACAATATTCGTTCTATTACCCATAAATATCTCGTCACTGGGCATCCCATAAATATCTCGTCACTGGGCATACACAAAATGAAGGCAACAAGCAAAATGAAGCGGTTGTTAATATCAGGCCCAATTTATACGCCTGCACAGTATGTAATGCTAGTACAATCTGCCAAAAAATCCGGAACAACTTATAAAGTTGTAGAAATGAACCATGATGACTTCCTAGATGCAAAAAAATTGTCAGAGCAAACAACATGTAACTTCACTAAGAACACCAATGAAGACACGTTTAAATTTAACGATGTAGCTGTTTTCAGAATTGACAAAAATGTTTGAATTATTTTTATTATAAGACATCTTATACACAAGACCAGTACAAAACCGTCAATTTTAGAGAAAAAGAACGTCGCACAAATACAACTTTACTTTCTTTCAACCAAGTACAACTTGATAAAGCTTATAATAATTCTCTGGCGATAGCTAAGAAGAAGCATGACGATTTGATTTATTTATTAAAAACCAATACTAACAAGAAAAGTCACAGCTATTTTTACAATAGCCTCAAAGTATCTTCTTCTGAGAATGCATCCTCATAATTCGTTATTAAAGTCAAAAATTAGGTTTGTAGTCTGTATTCCAAACTCTGTTCAGGCTGAAATTTTGTTTACAACAAAGTTTTTTGTTTAATCCTATTTGAAATGTTTTTAGTAAAAATTTTTAGTAAAAACAATAATGGCACATTTTCAAATTTTGGGTCCAACCCACAAGAGTCAAACCAAATTTGATTATTGTGAAAAAATGTAATGACCATATCAATTAAGTTGCAGCAGAAAGTTTGAAAATAATAATTTATTTTATAACCGAAACAATTGAAGTGAAATTAGCGATTATTAAATCTTGCTTAATCTCAAAATGCGGAAAACTGTCTTGTGCCGTTATTGCAGCCTGTGAGCGATATAACTCGATGTTCCAACTTTTTTAACACTAAATATGTCTTAAGATAAATTAAAAACACTGGCCGTTTCTCAAAACTAAAAGGTTTTTATATTTTTGTGCAACATCCGCCAGCTATCTTCAAGTCAGCGATTCCTTTAAATTGTTTACATTATTTTCTTACTAGCCACGACCTTACAGCACCAGAAAAAAATGTGTTTCCTAGCCTGTGAGAATGGTGCGATCTATGAAAGATTTAAATTAAAGGAAGGTAATGATACCTTGAACTGTTGAATCAAACAACCAGTAATCAGTGAGGTAACTTATATTTCAAATAATGAATTATACTTAGTTTTCTTCTTAACATGTGTTTTTGCATATAAAAGAGATAAAATTTTGAAATGGAAAAAGTAGTGTTTAAAGTTTAAGACTCATTATAAAATGTGGGTGAAAATTGCCAGTTAATTTTGATCCGGTTCAATGTGGTTGTGCGAATTATTAAAAAAATATTTAACGTGTATAATTTCCTGACTGCACTTTAATTTAATTCAAAATGAAATTCCTTGGTGTCAGTCAAATGTTTGGTTATTATTTTAATCTAAAGATGTTTCAGTGTCTTTTTCCACCATCATCAGTTTGTATGCATAGCTGTTGCTACCTTCAGTTTTGGCATGGAATTTCATCCCGTGTTAAAGGGTCTTCAATTCTCTTTTCATTGGTATCCTTTGTTGCTTTTTGTCCGGAGGTTTCCGACTAATCGCGTTTCAAAGTTGCACAAACAATTAAACTTTCCCACATTGCGATGTAGGTTTCCAGATAAGTGTTTACACAAAAATTATTGCATTGGCTCTCTTTGCAGTACAAATGATTAGAAGAGTAGGTGACACAGTTCAAATGGTTGATATCTCATTTATTGATTATTTTACTTCGACAAAAATAACTTTTCCTGTAAACAATAATAAAGTTTGTTTTCGAACAACGTTTTAATCTATTGCGAGTTTTAATTAGTTTCTTAAGTTCTGGCGGAGTTTTGTTTTTGAATAGTTGCTTTGGAAAGAGCTGAAGGGATTGTTGCAGTACAATTAGCTGTTAAAGAGTTTAGTTCCTTGAAATTTTGAGGAGAGTGGTCCAGAGTTCTCCAAGGTAGTGTGAGAGGGCGTCCTAGTCGATGTAGGAGTTAGGGGGTTGTTAGTGTATTGTTCGTTTATGTTAATAATGATTGGATTACCCACTACACAACCCCTCCACCCAACTACTATACGAACGCACAAACATGACAAAGATTTCGGAAAGACTCATACATCTACAGACAAAATGGACAAACAACCCCTACAACTGGACCATACTGAATCCCCTTTGTCTTACAAGACCAACCAGACAATCCCGCTTCTGTTTCCCTACATCAACGCTACTCGAACACTTACAAACGCAACTGACTACTGGACAATAAAATAATTTTTTCTTGTGATTAGAATTGGAAAGTTTATTTAATAAGATTGTTAACCTAGAATAAGAGAATTTTCATATTTGTTTTTTATTTAGATTAAGACTACACGTATTAAACAAGGGCCGAAAGACCAATAGGTCGATAGCCTTTTTTAGAAATAAAGATGTTTACTACTACTGATTGGATTATGATCTGTTGAAAGATATTCTTGTGGGCAACAAGACACTTTATTGATTACGATTATATATATTGTTGAATTACTACAAAGGCTTGTTTATAACATCTGTGATTCGCTTGACTTGAACAAAGACGCACTCATGTTTAACCTAACCAACTTGATATTGAAGACAAAAGAACTAATGCGCCACCTGTCGTGTTTTTATCCCTTAACATGATCTGAACTGCGGGAGTCAGAGTTTTGGATGGTTAAAGTGTGCTAAATGTCTCTCGCCAGGGCGATGTCGAGTTTGCCTGGTGATGGTAGTGAGTCGGCTCTTAAGGAGCGTGAGTTAGTATGTTCTTGTTTTATGCGTATTTTAGAAGTTTGCGGCCCTCGGGGTTTGATGTTCTGCAACCCCAATAGGTGTGTTTGGAATTTAGGTCTCCTGCGAGAAGTGTGGGAATGTCTGAGAAAAATGTTAGTGTAGTCGTGTGCGGATGTGGGTAGCTTGGGTGGTTTGTAGGCCGAAATCATAAGAATTTTGAAGTTTTCCATATTAAGAATTGGTCAGGTGTGTACGATTGAGGTGTTAGTAATTGACGGCATTGGGGAGTGGGAGAGAGAATTTTTGATTAATATGGCAGTGCCGCCCCCTGAGTTGTTGGGGCGGTCGTTACGATAAATTTTGTAGTTGTCAATTTTTAAAGAACTTTGTGCTTGAAGAAAAGTTTCCTGAAGGAGCGCAATATCCACGTCGTTTTCCTGCAGGCAGCCCTCAAATTCGTGCCTTTTGGGGTAGAATGAGATGGCGTTCCAGGAAACGATATGGACCAGCTGGTTTTAATGTGTTCATACTAATGCCTGAAGAGCTGGAACGGGGGGCTTTTACCGCTGGAGGGCTTTGAGTTGCAGTCTGTGGGGGTTCATGGTTTTTGGCCGCTTTAACGGCGAACGAGATGCCGGAAGAAACTTTGCTTTGAAAACTGGCCTGCATAGTTTTTTCTTGCTTTTGAGCAAGGAAGTTGGGGTTTTGGGGCAAGAGAAGAAGCTTGTCGGGTGGGGATTTTCGCAATTAATGCATTTGTCCGGGGTGTCTCTTGGCTTTTTGCATTCGGAATAGATGTGCCCCTGGGCACACTTGTGACAGACGGGTTTTGTCCCACAATTGGACATTGTGTGGCCGAACTTTTTACATTTTTTGCACTGAGGAATGTGCCAAACGATGTTTGCGAGGGAGTCCCTTTGAGGTTCGATGACTACGGCTAGATTTAGGAGGCAGTGCCTCGAAAATTTTAGTTTGCTCTTTCGGCTAAAGCATTTTGATCATGTAAGTTGTGGTTTTAACATTTCCCATCCGAAAGAATTGGATTTCTGAAGGGGTGGAGCCTAGGTCTTCTAGTTCACCTTCAATGATGGCGATGCGTTTTTTGTCCTGGAGAAGGGTATGAGTATGAAATTTTTTCGCGGGAAGGGAGCTTAGTGATTGCTCGAGGGTAGTCGATGGATTGGGGATGAATCTGGATGTCCAGAGAAACTTTTTTTGGGGTTCGTGAAATAGCAGTTGTTCTGTAGAAGAAGAGAAGAAAAACGGGCCTTTTGGCATTGGGGTGCGTCGGTTCGCTGCTCCATGTATTGGAGGAGCGCGGCGTTAGAGGTGTTGGAGAAATTTAGGGGACCCGTGGGCTTAACGGCAGGGAAGTTATCGACAGTTCTGAGTACCCAGGTCCTTTCGCGCTCCCTACAAAGAATAGGCGTTGAGTCTTTAGATGGAGGAAGGTGCCTGTGTCTCGAAAGTGACGCTGGCTAATATCTTTTAAATTTGAGCTTAACCTCTTGTTTGAAAACACTTGTTTTTTTTTCGGCGATAGGCAGAACACGTGTACCGTTGCGGACGCGACTAGTTATTTCTGATCGCCATATCAGTTTAGAAAAGAAAGAAGCGCACCAACGGGATTTGTCTATAAGCTAGCGGTTAGGTCGTTCGATGTTCATCGGTTGAGAGCTGATGATCGAATGGTAATAGCCACTCTCGCGTCTGAAAGAGACTTGGCCATTCAGAATTCTAGAACTATCTTCCGAAGTTTCAAGGTGACAAAAATGGTAAACAGAACAGCAGGAAAAATACGATATTGGAATCGGTCTATCAGACGCTGGAACGTCGCTGGTCCGCTGCCAAGGAGAAACGGCAGTTGCATGCACCGGAATATTCCAAAAGAGAAGTAAATGCAGACTTATCCCGTTCATCAAATCTAACTGACACTAATTGATAACCCGAGTTCCCGACTCCCGCGAACGGATAGCGACAGACTTTAGCAACACAACACGAACTTTATTTTTACAAATGATCCTCTGGCTTGTTCGATTTATGCCCCAACTTCCTGCATACTATTCCAGCTTTCGTTGACTGGACATCCAAGGTATTTGTATGACTGAACCCGTTCGATTTGTTAGTTCTGTATCTGTCGAATAGCTCCTCCAACTTGCTTTTTATTAAAACCATGTGTTTTTTTATGTTTCAATTTCATCTAAATTCTGTACTATTAGTTGCCACCTGGTCAAGAACAACCTGAAGACTCTCCAGCAGGTCCGCGATTATAACGTCGTCGTCAGCGCTCTTCTACACCCACATGTGTGTTACACTCTTTCTAACCTCATTCATCATCATGTTCTAATATTCGAAATTTTCCCTGTCGAAACTAACTAGGGATGAGACAAGTCAAATCGCTGTTTATTGTCAATTCCAACACTAATGGAACTTTTTTCAGGGCAGCTTTTCAAGACATTTTCGAATATTTTGTTTAAGTAAATGTTAAAAAGTAATTCATTGTTGTGTATATTTTCCTGACTGTACTTCAATTTATTTCAAAATTTCCTGGGTTCCAGTCAATTTTATTGTTTATTATTTAAAATGTTACAAATACGTTTCGGTGTCTTTCTCCACCATCATCAGTTTGTTTAAAATATACATTTTACATTTATTATCAATTTAATTAAAAAAAAAAAACTTTCACAAAATTAACCTATTAAAATTCAAATCACACCCATATTAAAAAGTACAATTTGGGACCTTGGTTCTCAGGTGATGAGTCGGGATAAACATGTTCGGGAAAAGACTAGAATCTATTGTTTAGAGATCTAAATTTGACTTACGTATATAGTTGCTACCAACTTCACATTTGACTGGTCACTGAATTTTCCATATTTTGTTCGATATCAAGCGAGCGAAACAAAAAAACTGTTTATCATTCGTCTTTTCTTTGCATTCTAGGAATTGCTTGGCAATTTTTCAATATCAGATGTTTACATTTCATTTACCTTTTTTTACTGATTGGACCAGGTAAATGAAATGTAAACATCTGATATTGAAAAATTGCCAAGCAATTCCTAGAATGCAAAGAAAAGACGAAAGATAAACAGTTTTTTTGTTTCGCTCGCTTGATATCGAATAAAATATGGAAAATTCAGTGACCAGTCAAATGTGAAGTTGGTAGCAACTATATACGTAAGTTGAATTTAGATCTCTAAACAATAGATTCTAGTCTTTTCCCAGACATGTTTGTCCTGACTCATCACCTGAAAACCAATGTTCTGGATGTACTTTTTAATATGTGTGTGATTTGTATTTTAATATGTGAATTTTGGTGAAAGTTTTCTATTTAATTTGATGATAACTGTAAATATATATTTTAGGCAAACTGATGATGGCGGATAAAGGAAAAACATTTTAAATAATAAACAATAAAATTGACTGAAACCCAGGAAATTTTGAAATAAGTTAAAAAGTAATACCGAAACTGTCGTACACTTCATTTGATTCGAACTACGTCTGATATTGTTTGATTTACTTCAATTTGTGCGGTTTGGTTCCAGTATAGGGTCTCTTTTGTGCCGTACCCGTTACGAAAACAGAACTGAGATTCGCCCATAAAAGACTCCCAGTTCTCATATATTTTCTTATGTATGATCGAAACGAAAATCTTAAGAACGTGAATCACTAAGTTAATAAGCCCTTAATGGCTACACATTTTTGTCGAGCTCTATTTTGGAAGCGTTAGAAATGTTGGTTGAAGCCAGTCGGAAGGAATGACGCCCGATCTGTAGGCCAAATTGAACAGCTTCACTATCACGTTCAGTGACTTCTCATCTTTTAAGATTTTAGTGACTTCCGATTAGATTTTTTCTGGACCTGTAGCTTTCTTATTTTTGTTAACGAGACTGAATGCTGGATTTATGCCTTAGTTATATCCAGCCCTTTGCGTGTATATTGTTCGGGAGCGTCTGATCTTTCATCTTGAAAATGGTTTTTGATATAGCCATGCCACACCACACTTTGTGGCTAACGGCAAGAATTATTTTATCTTCACCATTCAAGAGAATGTCAGTTTGGCGAGGTTTTTATACACCAGAAGCTTTCTTAATTTCCTTATGCATATTACAAACTAACGACTTACTAATCACAATACAACCTACCCTTTATCACTGCAAAAAGAAGCTTGAAAATAACCAAGATGAAAGTAATTCTAAGTTCTCTGCCCTTCCATTTGTTCGATGGACGTCAGGATGGGTAGGTATCCACTCAGTGGCGTTTCGCAATATAAAAAGATAATTTCCGTTTGCTTAATATTGTTATGGATCATTGCAAATATCCTCTAAATTAGAGTATTGCCATTTCTATAAGGTAGCCATAAAAATGTCTGAAATTGTTCAACATTTTCGAATAATTGCCTACTAACATCTGTTTAGTAACAAGAGCGATAGAAAATGTGTTCGTACATTTTATTGACACACCTTTTAAATTATTTAAATAAAATAGTAAACGTACTGGTATTATCTATTATTTGGCCATGTATTAAAAACATTCTTTAATTAGAATCATTCCGTATTCAATGAAATTATGCAAATCAGTTTTTTTCATAAACTCAGTAAATATTCTGTACACCTTAGGCGAACTTTTTTGATGAGACCTGATTTATCTTTGTTCAGAACTTTTTACTAAGAATAGTACGCCTGAGGCGTTCGGGTGAATCTATGTGGTGAATGAATGTTGACCTCTTTTACTTTTACGACGTGTGGGACGAAAATACAATAATTTAAGTTAAACTCAAATGGATTGCAGAATTATTCAAAATTGACATTATATCTTCTGAAGTGTTATTGCGGCGCGCTTGGGAAAAATAGAACTAGAACAGGGATGAAAAACAGAGAAAAAGAAAATATAAATAAAAATTATATTTTTAAAATCTTTGTTTATTTTTTCGTTTAATAGACACGTTTGTTTCTGAACAAATATGTGCAATATCCAGTGGCGTGCGGTGAAATTTGAAAGAAGGGACGCAATTTATAAGTTCACTTTACCTACGACCACTATTATAAGTAATTGTGTATATTTTCCTGACTGTACTTCAATTTATTTAAAATGCTGAGTTAAATAAATTATAAGTAATTCATTCCAATGTATTCCTGGGTTTTCAGTCAATTTTATTGTCACTAATTATGGTGTTATGTGATGAGCCCTGCGTTTCGTCCCGGGTCTACCTATTGGACTCGTCAGTAAGGCTTATCACGCAGGGCTCATCACATAACACCATAATTAGTGACAATAAAATTGACTGAAAACCCAGGAATACATTGGAATGAATTAAAGTACAGTCAGGAAAAAGAAATATACAAAAAAAAGATATAGATGCTTGGGAGAAAAAAAGCAGAATGGAACGAGTGGCTTTCAATCTAATGCTAATCGGCAACACGGGTTGCCAATATCTCACCGCAGAAGATCTATACCGGCTCGGTTCATTTACGTCCGAACACGTAGAACCGATGTCTGGCGTATAAGGCAGGGTCTACCTAAGCCTTACTGACGAGTCCAATAGGTAGACCCGGGACGAAACGCAGGGCTCATCACATAACACCATAATTAGTGACAATAAAATTGACTGAAAACCCAGGAATACATTGGAATGAATTAAAGTACAGTCAGGAAAAAGAAATATACAAAAAAAAGATAAATTATAAGTAATAGAAAACCTGCCAGTTAAGTAAGTAACATGTTACGCATTGTAAATCAAAGGCACAGTTCTGTCACGGTTAATTTCGGTCTAACCGACATATTATTATTCGTCAAATAATATTGTTATATTAGTAAATTGAACCTCAACTGTTACTAAATACATCTTGAGAAAATGTTAAGCGACAATGAAATTGACACTTTAACACCCCCAAATATTATACAAATAGCAGAAAGCCACTACGAACGACTTGCTACCAACAAAATACCGTCAAAGATTTGAAGTTGCTTATCTGAAGTTTTTTTTTTTGAGGACGTTTTGTTAGCTTACTTCCAAGATGGAACAAGCCAGGTGCTCGGCATTGATGCTCCTTTGTCCATGGTCCAAATGGTCTCTCGTTGATTAATTACCTGGGTGCAGCCCTAACATGGATATTCGCGGAATTATTCGTGCGCATGACAACGTTAGGCGATGACCTTAAAGTGCTGGTTTGGTTTTATTGGAGGGGCATTCATTAAGGCAAAACGGTCATCCTGACGGAAAGTCAAAAACCCCTTTTGCTTCGACCTTTAAATTTGATACTATCAGCCGTGGCGTTAACCGCCGGCAGTTTCAACTAGATGACCAAATCCCTTCGCTGCCGTCCCAATCGGTGCAAGGACCAGCCAACACCAACCAGAACGAGGCAGGAACCCGTCAAGTCACGTCATATTCGATTTGTGCGTTTCCAGTCTGCTATAAACGAATGTGTGTATTTTGCAGGCATTGTTCGTTTGTCGTCACGTACTGTCAGGGCCAAAATCCTCAAGTCGCGTGTACAGGAGACCATGGTAAGGACTGAGCTTTGCACTCCGCTATGATAACATTTAGCAGCGATGGTATCTATTTAGTTGACTATATAGGCCATCCCTGTAGCTTCGGGCAGTTCGGTTATTCTGGTGTATCTGTCAGCCGATCTCACCTCTCAGGAACCTTTTTGGGTCCTAAGAAACCTAACACGCCGTCTCCTGGAATCACTGACAGAGTGGCAGATGGAGAGCCGTAAGTCAGTATGGGCCTTATGGTGGAGGTGTAGAGCAGAAGCTTTGTTTTTAGGTGATAAAAATGAATTTAGCGCCAGAAGAGAGTGAAACTTGATTCGGGCCGTGAAGGTCTTTTGTACAGCATAGTCAACATGCTTGTTGAAATGAAGTCGGGCGTCTATTTTGAACACCAGGTATTTCACCTCTTTTACTGGCTCGATTGGAGTATTTGAGACCGTGAGTGGCTATAGGATTTGATTGTTAGTGAATTTGAGCGCAATGATAATAAGTTCAGTTTTCCTGAAATTCACTTTAAGTTTCCATTTGTCGAAATAAGGCGTCCATAAATTCAGGTGATGTGCAATGAGAGATTACGCAGCCTGAGCATAAAAAGACGAAGTGTTAATAGCCGTGTCATCAGCGTATTGTGCAATGTTTGTAGAGGGAAGTTTTGGAATGTCTAATGTAAACAATGTATACAGCAATGGCGAAATCACTGTACTTTGTGGTACTCCTGCCGCAATGCGCCTTTTGGCAGAAGTAGAATTCTCCACTTTCACCTGGATGGTACGGATTTTTAGGTAAGACGCTAAAAGGGAAACTAGGTAGAGTGGCAGTGAACGCACGTCATACAACTTGTGCAGCAGACCTGTGTGCCAAACTGTGTCAAAGGCTTATTCCATATCGAGAAGCAGCATTATCGTACTTTGAAGCATATTAAATGCTGCATAGGCATCCGATACGATCCTAGCAGTCTGCAGCGTTGTGTAATTTCTTGGCCAAAAGCCGAACTGCTCATCCGGGATTAAACTTCGAAGCTCGGCTGCTGCCTGTAGTCACGATAGGATAACCTAAATTGGCCTATAAGACGCGGGATCAGTCGGGTTTTTACCCGGCATTAAGATTCCCGCATAAGATTTTCGCGTTAAGTTTTTGAGGAGTAAATAAGGGATGCCCTCTCGTCCGGGGGCTTTTCGGCTAGGGAGGCGCCGAAGGCACGATTGTATCTCCGACGGGGTTGTTATATAGGAATTCAAAATCGAGGGTGGTATAGGGCACTTCCGTTCTACAAAACCAGCATTTTGTCTTTCTATTTCGTTATCCTGAAGGGCTTGTTCGACTTTGTGTACCTGTGCCAAAAAGTCGGCGAGCATCTCGCACTTGTCACTGGTGGTAAGGTAACTCCGCCCCTCTTTTTCAAGAAAGGGGACTTGCTCGTGGCCTTTTCGGAGGCTTCTCGACAGTTTCCACAAAGAGTTGCCACGGGGGGTGAGGTTGCGTAGTTTTTCCACCCAGGTATAATTCCTGTATGCAAAAATTTCACGCTGTATATCTCGTGCAAGCTCTACTACCCTTATATGATCGGCAGATTGCCTGAATCGCTGCTAACACTTCCAGATTCGATTTTTCGCCTTAAAAAGGTCCAAAATTTCCTCAGGAAGGTTCTCACGCCACGGTCTATTCCGTACTTTTTTGGCTAGAGCCTCCTGTAAGTCCTGACCTGTCAGGTCTTGTAGTCTCTTTCGATATTCGCGAAAATCGAAATCCTCATATGAATATCGAAAGTCGTTAGTTTGCGTGCGTTTTAAATTTCTAAGGGCAAATGGTCAATGCTGAGGGCGTCTATAACCACCATCTCCGTGAGATTGGCGAGTCTTTTCGAAATTCCGAAGTCAAGGAATTATGGGTTCCCTCCATTGTTCGGATAGTGCGTTGGGAAATTTGTGGGCATAACAAGTAGGCCATTATCGCGAACGTAATTGGCTAGAAAAAGTGGATGACGAGCGTTGAAATATCCCATAAGCAACACCCTATTGGTGTTTGGAAAAGAATGGATCGACGTCAGTAGCCTGTAGGCATATTGAGGTAGAGAATCCACAGTTGATCAAAACACCACCAGGAAGCTCTACGCCAACGTTCTCTATTGTTGACTGCCTGTGTGGGAGTCTCCTGCATGGAATCGTTGCTTTGAGCGCTATTGCCACTCCACCCCTTAGACCAGGCCTATCGGCACGCTCGAGCCTGTATCCCCAAATTCTTATTCTGTCTCCGGGGTGCAACCATGTTTCTACGATTAACGCCACATCGACGTCCTCAAACTCGAGAAACTGCATGAACTCACCGAGACGACTCCGGAGTCCACATGAGTATGCTTGACTCCAACTTCGTATGCTGCTTACTTCCTAATGCTGCTTCGTATGCTGCTCCTTCCTGGCGCGTAATTGCCATTGCCTAATTTGTTATGGAGGCTTATTGGGATGTTGCGGGTTATTCCAAAATGAATCATCATCATCACAATCAGAATCTGCCTGTATACGTCCACTCCTGAACTCGTCCACTGAGAGGTGTAGCACTTGAGAAAGCAATATTTCTTCTCTTAAACAAGTGCCTCGAAGAAAGGAAAATTCATGACGACTGGGAAAATGCAGAGGTGATCCTATTATACAAAAAGGGCGACTGTAGAGACATTAACAACTACAGACCGATAAGTCTGCTGTCCATATTTAGAAACTCTTTAGAAAAATTATAACTCAAATGAAATTCCTGGGTTCCAGTCAATTTTATTGTTTATTAATTCAATCACAAAAACGCTCCGGTGTCTTTCTCCACCATCATCAGTTTGCATGCATGGTTGTATCTACATTCAACTTTGGCAAGCAATTGACTGGAACCCAGGAATTTCAATTGAATTACATTGAAATACAGTCAGGAAAATATACACAAAAATTATAACGAATCGTCTGAGTGCCAAGTTTGACTTTTATCAACCGGCAGAACAAGCCGGATTTAGAAGGGGGTTCAGTACCACCAATCACGTCCAAACTGTCAAGTACAACATTCCGCTACATCTGGCATATATCGGCTATCGGAAAGCGTTTGACACGGTGAAATAGTGGGCGGTGTTGCAAACACTGCAAACATGCAGTCATGCTACCCTTCACGTTAAAATACAAGAAGATCCAGTTGCCGAAAAAATCCCAGTCAAAAGTGCTGTACGCCAAGGTGATACAATTTCACCTAAATTATTTACTCTCGCCTTGAAAAGTGTCTTTAAGAACTTGTCGTGGGAACGAAAAGGGATTAGCATAGACGGGGAGTATCTAAGCCACCTTCGATTTGCAGACGACATGGTACTGGCCAGTAGTCATGAGGATCAGTTAGAACAGATGATTCAGGAGTTTCACCAGGCATGCCAGGCTGTGGGTTTGGATATGAACCTGGGAAAAACAAAAATCATTAGCCAAAGTCATATCGCTGCGGCCATTAACGGACACCCACTAGTAGTTGTTGAAGAGTATATATATCTCGGACACGCGATTAAGCATGGGGCAGGAAATCAAACGGCTGAAATTTCGAGAAGAATCGGGCTGTTTTGGGTTGCTTTTGGCAAACTTGGGCATATTCTTAAAGAACCAAAAATCCCCATAAACTGCAAGCTCAAGGTCTATAATGCTTGCATACTTTCATTTACCACTTACGGACTCAAAACTACCACAATAACAAAGGGCAGTGCGAACCGCCTCCGAGTTTGCCAGAAAGCAAGGGAAAGAGGAATGCTGGGCGTGAGCATTAGGGATAAGATCCGAAATGAGGAAATCAGAAGGAAAACAGGGGTCATTGATGTAATGTAGCAAATTACCAAAAACAAATGGCGATGGGTGGTCATGTTGCTAGGGATGACATAAAGTGGACGAAAAGAGTCATGCAATGGAGACCTCGATAATCAAAACGGGGCGTAGGTCGACCCAAAGCAAGGTGGTGAGACAATATCCAGCGCCAAGCGGGGAAAAAGTGGATGCCCAAGACCGACAAACGTGGAGACTTATGGAAGAGGCCTCCGTTCAGGAGTGGACGTATACAGGCTAAAAACATTGTTCTGTATGGAACGGAAAGAATATTTCTACATCAATCATAAATCACTTGTAATGAAAAACTGAATATGGCACACTTAATAAATTATCTTTTTTAGTTGTCCTCAAAGGTGCAACTAAATAATGAAGTGACAAAATTAATCATTTGTAGCCTTGTTTCTTAATACGTTAGTTTTTCTATTTTTAAAGTTGAGTGATGATTACGCTTCACACGATCGAGGCCAATTACTAGCAAATATGTACTTTTTCATATTTACTTAGTACGAAATATATGAAACAACCTAATTATGCATAGTTATATTATCAATGATGAAACTAAGTTACGGATATGTTATTTTTGTAATTATTGAAATGTTACAGGACTTTTCAAAGTTTGAAGTAGACGAGTAAATAGTACTAAAGTACAAATATTTTCATTTTATTCATCTTTTTGACAGCAGCGAAAATATTAACCTTGAAATAGTTTTAGTATGCCAAATGCTATTGCTGGTAGCCTCAATAATAATCCTAATTGATTTTATTTTGATGGTAATAATGCGTTGTCAAGAAATTAGCGAATAAATTAAAATTCGACCTATTATTCGAAGACAATATTGCTTTTTACAAAAATAATTACAATTTTAGAAGCATATTGGATATCATCAATAACGAAAATAAAAAATCCAAGCAAATACATTGAGCATGCTGCTTACTTATATTTCCTGATTATTTCCGGATGATCATGCGGAGCTTCATATTATAGTAAAGATGTGTAATTTTCAATCACACTCTGCTAACGAAAGGCGTATTCAAGGATACAGATGATTTTATTTGCTAATTTGTCGTTGATCTTTACCATTGTTGCTAGCAACGATAATACAATTTTAGAATCTGCATTATTACGGTAAGGAATCCACCATGAAAATTAGTTACGCAAAATTTCAAAAATGAGTTTATAAATGAACGATTTTTGCCAAACGAAATCATGCCACAATTATAATTTCAAATTGCAAATTTTACTGTAGACCATATACTGCAACGTAATACTTCCACATACTGTTTAAAGAGTGGTGATAGTGACAATTTAACCACAAGGGTAGAACTTTATTGTAAAAAACGGAGAAATATCAGTAACAAACAATCCAAGTTTCATAACCTCGTTGGAAATTAATATTCAGTAAGAACGTTGTGGCGGGAGTGTAGATATATGCTGAAGGAGTCCCAAAATGTATTGCTTACTTATCACATTACTTAGTAAAACCCACAACCATAACTCAATTACGTGCACAGTTTATTTCCTGCAAGAAGTGCAAAAAGAAAAAGCTTTTTACTCCGAGTTCTTGATTTTCCAGATGGAAATACTTCTGCAGGTAAAATACTTACATTAAATACTATATATAACTACATATTGGCTATTCTGATTGAAGCCGCTTTGGGGCTGTATTACAACCCCTTTTATAATCCACAAATAGCGGCTTTATGACCCTCCAGTCATTTTTGGAAAATGAATGGGCACCAAATTCTCCTCCAAACTAGCTATTCAAGCAGACATTATTCAGTTTTGGAAACTTACCTGCACACATGCATAGTACCGAGTCCAAGATATAAACTAGCTCAAGTACAATTAAAATAACATTTTTATTTAATTTTATATAGCGTGTATAAAAATTATACAATTAAACAATTTATGTTTCTTTAAGTGGGATTAAAATGTGTACTTGAATGTCTGTTTTCAAATTACTTCACAACTAACGAAAACATGTTAAATTAATTTACTGCATATAAGGATTGGTCTTAATATGTTTGTTGGTACTGAAGCTTCTTTGATTAAAATATTTGAAATTTGGCGGTTGAAAATAATTCATCATTATTCATTTGCCATTATTAAATATAGAAGCACAGAGACCCGAACGCAGTTCAAATTTTAACAAACTGTAATTTTGCTAGTAAATATATCCAAATTGACTCTTGGTATTTGTCTTTCAATTATGTTCTATTAAAGGAGCATAAGTAATTATTTGTATAGCCTAATTGCAAAAGGAGCTAAGTAGTATATTTTACAATAAATGGCTAATGCATTTGGATATTCAACACGGTTTTCTCAGTTTTTTAAATTTATGTTTTGCTTAAATCCAAGGTAGTGGTTCGAGTTCATGTTGGGGAACTTAGAAGTCGGTTAAAATCCACTATAATTTATTAACTAAACGATGCGTTTCGGTTATATTTTATTATAACCATCAGCAGGTATCAAAGACCTAAAACTACGTCACTGGACTTGTAGAAACAACACATTAAAAATTATGTTAAAAACAGAAATGAAAATAAGGATATATTAAAACTTGGTGCACATGTGTGGTTGAAATTGTCATGAATTCCAATATATTCCTGGGTTTCAGTCAATTTTATTGTTTACTATTTAAAATGTTACAAATACGTTTCGGTGTCTTTCTCCACCATCATCAGTTTGTCTAAAATATACATTTTTACATTTATTATCAATTTACATAAAAAAACTTTCACAAAATTCACATATTAAAATACAAATCACACACATATTAAAAAGTACAATTAGGGACCTTGGTTCTCAGGTGATGAGTCGGGATAAACATGTTCGGGAAAAGACTAGAATCTATTGTTTAGAGATTTAAATTTAACTTACATGTTTAGATGTTTCTGCCTTCACATTTGCACACGCTATTTTATTCGATATCGAGCGAGAGAACGAAAAAACATATTTATACTTCGCATTTTCTTTGCATTCTTGGAGAGCATTTCTTGCATTCAAGAATGCAAAGAAAAGGCGAAGTATAAACATGTTTTTTTCGTTCCCTCGCTCGATATCGAATAAAATAGCGATTTCAATGTCCAATCAAATGTGAAGCCAGAAACATCTAAACATGTAAGTTAAATTTAAATCTCTAAACAATAGATTCTAGTCTTTTCCCGAACATGTTTATCCCGACTCATCACCTGAGAACCAAGGTCCCTAATTGTACTTTTTAATATGTGTGTGATTTGTATTTTAATATGTGAATTTTGTGAAAGTTTTTTTATTTAAATTGATAATAAATGTAAAAATGTATATTTTAGACAAACTGATGATGGTGGAGAAAGACACCGAAACGTGTTTGTAACATTTTAAATAGTAAACAATAAAATTGACTGAAACCCAGGAATATATTGGATTGAATTAAAGTACAGTCAGGAAACTATTCGAAAAAATTGTCATGAATGTCGAATGGTTTCTTTAAAAGTTATCCCTTGCACTCTATTGCTTCTAACCCCTTTAAATTCCAAACGACACACCCAAAAAACGACGTAAAATACCTTGGAATTACAATTGACCACAAACTTAAATTCACTAAACACATACGAAACATCAGGGCAGAAACAATAAAGAGAACAAAACACTTCCGATCACTAACCTACAAAGACAGAGGAATTAGCACAAACACCGCCACCAAAATATATAAAGCTATTTGTAGACCCTTGCTAGACTATGGACATATACTCATGACCAACGGAACAGAAAGGACAAAACGTTATATACAAACAACAGAACAAATTGCACTAAGACTAATAACACGAATAAGACACCCCCAAAACCCACTACACAACCCCCCCACCCAACTACTATACGAACGCACAAACATGACAAAGATCTCGGAAAGACTCATACAGCTACAGACAAAATGGACAAACAACCCCTACAACTGGACCATACTGAATCCCCTTTGTCTTACAAGACCAACCAGACAATCCCGCTTTCGTTTCCCTACATTAACGCTACTCGTGTTTCGGTTGTTTCCGATACCATACCACATATATCTTCCAAATTTATTTCGCACAAGGCATTTTTTTCTTGCATCATCATGCTTATTATTCTCGCATAATTCATCAGTACTGGCGGCCGATACTCAAATATAGCCCGAATTATGGAAAAATTGTCTCTACTATTTCGGCGTCCTTCTTCTTATTATCTGAATCTTCTGCTTTTAGGCCTTGCCTTTCTATTTCTATTCCTGATTTCTATTGCCGATTTGAGATCTTTTAACGTTACTGATTGCATTTTTGATTAGATCTTTTTTTGCAATTTTACAAAATATCGGAATGTAGAACCTTATCTAACTTTTATACAAAGTTTTTTGGCTTCGGAAGTTGATAGAAGGTCAAGTTTGCGTTCGCTACATTCGAAAACCGTAAGTGAAATGGGGCTAAAGCGGTTATCTAGGATTAACAGGAAGGGTTAATCCGCAGGTTTATCGTGCTGTTTTAAGTGCGAAAGATATTTTGATTTATTCACCCAGTACCTGATCTTTACGATCCTTCTTGGCAACCGCTTCCAATTGTTAATTTTTGAAATCAATTTGTTAATTTTGGAAAAATGAGGCCAATTTCTCCAATTTTTGTTCCAAGTAGGTAGAAAATTTTATTTGCTTTGGAAATCGGAGTGTTGGAATCGTCTTGAGTAATAACTCAATGTGACAGATATAGATTTTTCGTTTTTAATATTTTCGAATATATTGATTATGTTGTAATTATTTTATAACTTTATAATTATTAAATAATTTCATAGTGTTGACCATGATTTTCATTTCGATGTTCTTTAAGTTGGCTTTGAATAGCGTGCAAATAATATCTAGAACTCCTCTTTTGAACCTTAGGGGATGTGGCAGTACTTCGTTAATTTTGTTTTCCACTTTTTCTTGTGTAATTTTGAATGATTCTACAGAACATTTTATATGCGCTGTTAGAGAAAGTAAAATATTTTCGGACTTATTAAGTAATTTGTTGATTTCTATAATATTGGGTTTCAAGCCACAATGTATGAAGGTATGAGTGTAATCGTCTTCTTTGTTCAAATTTTAAAGATAGTATTCCTGGGTCGAATTGCTCCATAGTTATTTTATCTCCTTCTCGGGCAACTGCCCCAATAAGTCTGAAATGAAGACGCTTACCTTTAATCAAAACTGTAAATTTTCCTGAAAGGTTGTTTTACATTATCCATGTGGCTTTCTACTTGCGATTGAGTGAGTTTGTGCTGCTGATTGACTTCTTCAAATTTTCTTGGTTTTGAGAATTTATCTGCGTTTTTTTAAATTTTTTCTTAGCATGTTTGGTCTTTGGGATCTCGCATACACTTGTATGAATTGTTATATTTGACTTCTTTATCGTTATCATCTTATACTTTACTCATTATCTCTCATCCTCATATCTCATCTTTACTTTACTTTTTCATGTGCAAATCAACATCTTATAGTTTTTGCGGTCAATAATGGGCGACATCAATTTCGTTATGTTCGTCATTCCATAAATCGTCGAAGATTCAAGTGTTGGAACGGTTAATGCAGGCTGTTAGGTGCATCACATCCTATGTTTCCCCGCATTCACGGAAAATATCTCCCTGTTCTATCTGATACCATAACTTTACAGCGTAACCTAAGGTTTTCTGTGCTCAGTTTTTTATTAAATTTTCAAGATTATTGTTACAAGTTTTCACAACTGTTTTGAAATAAGGATGAAATAAAGGATGTTTTTAGGTTGGATTTTTGGTTGCAATTTTAAGCGCCGTTTATACTTTAGCCTTGGAGAAATCAGATGAAGGACGTCCCTATGAATTCGGGTTTACGATTGATGGTCAGCAACATAGACATGAAAAAAAAGGTATGTTAGTCATATATTTTTTGACAGTGCTACACTTTTTGTAAATGGAATTTTAAGCTTTAATCGTGTCTTGTCTGACCGTTGAAAGGTTTACCCAACCTGTCCGTCCTCGAGGTTTAGACCAATTATCTTCGGCAAAAAACTGGAGTTTGCAAACTTGTTTGGTTTCATAAATCTTTTATAAGGTCCTAAATTTCACATACTAAGGCTAAAAAGACCTATAACGGCCTAGTCTACTCTTAATAACGGTATTTTATTTGTCTGACCTGTATCTGACAGTATCCCGCCTGAGAGGCGTTTATCTTTGAAAAATGCTTATCACAAAAAATACAAAACTTATATCTAAATCTTACAATAAGATATTCTAATGGAAATAATTTCACACGTATCTTTTTGGCGTTTTCGTATAAAACCTTGAGTTGACCGAAATATTCTAGCCTAATTCGCGATGGCAAATCATCCCTCCTGTTTTTGACAATTTGTCATACATACTCTCTCTGGCATACCAACTTCTGCTTGTGGAAGTGTGTGATACTCTGTGGATCATCCGAGATATAGGTCAATCGTCTGGAATTTACTACCGCTTCGCAGTCGATTATGAGAGTTAACAGTCTTCATATAAAATAAACCTATTAGACCTACCACGCGACGTAATACGTTCTTCTTGACATCACTCAATGGTCCAAAAAAAAATTCACACCATGACGCACAGGAAAGATTGAAACGCCAGATGTTACGTTGATTATACGTTTCTCCGCAAAGTCGATCCCCATCAAGGTTTTCAAATGCATTCTCCACACCTCTAAAACTAGTTCGATCGTCACTATAAAGAGACTTGGGACTTCCACCAACACCGCCTTAAGAACAGTTATTAAGACGGTGTTGCTTCCACGCTTGCGGTAATACGGCGTAACACTTGCACATTTTCTTATTATTGCTCTGATGGTACGTCGTACTACCAAAATTCAAAACTTTTCTCGCAGATTGTTTAGAAGTCCACCTTCGTCTCCAGGGGCCTACTTGTTCCAGACATTCGCTATCATATTGGCTAACCTAAGCTAGCTACTCGGAATAGTTCGGTGGTTGTCATGGAGAACGAAGTTCTGAAATTTGTTAGCCATGAGATTCTTCTCCTTCCGGCGCTTCTCTTGCCTGTCACTTTCTCTTGTAATATGCACTGCAAGAGATTATATCTGTTTTCAGTTCACATGATGTGGCCTAGATATTATAGTTTTCGTTTTTTATTTGTATTCATGATTTCTTTATCCTTTGCCATTCTTCTAAGGATTTCAATGTTAGTTACATGCTGTATCCCTGATGCCCTTATCATCCTTCTATAAAGCCACATCTCGAATACTTCGATCTTTTTCATCGTTGCTTCTGTCAGTGTCCATACCTCCACTGCGTATAGCAACACGATAAAAACATATAGCAGCGTAACATTCTTATGTTTCTGTTCATGGTTACGTCTCGACTTTTAAAAACTACTGACATTTTAATGAATATATTTATGCTCGTTTCAATTTGGCATTTAACTTCTTGCATTTAGTATAGGCTTATGTGCAAAATTCAAAGAGGCAGTATTTGAAAGTGAGTCCTTAAGCTTATGAGGCGATAACCCTTACATTTTTATCCGTTACTTGACTTTGGTAAGGTTATAAATGTAGAGCGAAGCCAGTCTCTCGGGAAGTTTTCCGTGTCGTATATATATTACTTAAAAATTTAACCAATTTTATATGTTTTGTTGACTATTATGTGAAAAGTTTCTGATGGAATGTTGTCTGGTCCTTGGGCTTTTTCACTTTTTGATAGTTTTGTGGCATGAGGGATTTTGATCTCTTCGTCGCCTTACTTGATGCCTTGCTATAATAGTAAGATACATGGATTATATCCTCTGCCATTTCCACCACATCGATCAGGGCTGTTGCCAACTTCCTTTTTGAAGTGAAAATTTTTTGGTGTGCAGTGAATGAGATTGGTCCGTCACGTTCGTCCATGTAACGCTCAGTCGAGTAAAGTCCACTCGTTGACTAAGAAATTTTACTTCCAATAGAAAGGGAATATCAATATTTTTATTAAATTCAAAGTTTACGTGCACATGCTTTGGACCTCGATGACACTGTTACGCAACGATCAACTACATATATTGATTTTATCAGAAACTTGGATAACCAATGAAGAAAACGTCGATGTTCCAAATTTTCATTGTGTTGCGAAATTCAAAAGAGCGACTTGCCGAGCTGCAGGTGTAGCTATATTTAAAAATAACGGAGATACGTCAACTTAATTCGTTCACAATAATATGGAGTTAATACATCGTCAATAGGCGAGATTTGTACAGTGAAATGTCAAACAGAAAATGGACAAGAAATTGTAATATTAGCTATTTAAGTGCTCCGGATGATTGAGGGCTACCTTCATTTTTTCTTCTGCCGTTCGTTTTTTTCACTGCTGCCTGTATGGATACCAGTAGTAGTAGCAGTAGTGTGGGGGACCCGAATAGGCCCGGCGAGTAAGCCTTAAAGACCCTTTTCGCCATTACCTCTCCATCCATCCCCATCTTACTACTCCTAACCTTCGCCACCCAAGCGCCCCGTCCCCTTGGCGAAGACAAGGATCAGTCCCCATTCCAAGGAAAACAGTTCCTTGCTGGAGAGTTTGGAGCCCCCGAGGAGGTGCCTCCTAATAGACGACCAGCGATGGTGGACTCCTAATAGGTGATATGATGATTCCTCCGCCGGTCTACATTGTGGACATACGGGGCTATCACCAATTACTAATAAGTGTAGGTGTTTGTTCAGGCCAGAATGGCCTGTCATAACCCCAACTAGAGTTCATTCCGCAACCATTTGGATGTTGCATTGGCGTCATTTGGGATTCCAATCAACTGTATGGCTTGTCTGCACCCTGCCGCATTTCTCCTCGTCTCTGTGGTACCTCCAAGAGCGCAGTCATTTAGAGCACTTGCTACCGGTCTGCTATTTGGTCCTATCTGAGGTTCGGCAATTATTGGACTCTCAGAAGACCCGAGCCTAGCTAATGGATTTGCCCGCTCGATTTCCGCGAATCCCATGTGCGTCGGAATCCACACTAGGTTTACTTGCTTCGGTTCTACCACTTTGTCCAGAGCCTCCCATCTCAATCACTCCTCTGGTTTTTTTGAAACTTCCTAACCCCTGGCAACCTTGAGGATTGCATATAATTCCACCTGAAAGACTGTCGTCCAGCCTCTCATCGAAAAAGATACTCCTCTGTTGGTGTCTTGCCTCCCCTGTTAGTGGTTTGCGTATCCACAGGGGTAACACAGGGAGGCCCAGAGGGTAGTTCATGCTATGCTCGGTGTCGTCCTCATTGTGCCGGTCCTCGTGCGTATGGTCATGAACATGAAATCTTCATTATTTATAGCTGTTATCTATATCTGGATCTTCATGAATCTTTTCAAACTGTGCCCAGAATACTGGCATGTCTTGACATTGCGTTCGCCTTTACATCACCTAAATCCAATAATTTCTCACGCCTTAGCGTATTTCGTATTTTCTAATCTTTAAGAACATTTTCAGATAGGCGCCGCTGCTCTCCATTTCTGAAATTAAATCCTCCTCATTCGCTTTCTTCAATAGGCTTTGATAGATTTCATTATAGCAAATACAGAGGGAGTCAAAATTCAATCTTAAAATCTCGTATAATTTTTCTATTTTATCAGCAACAGGGTTTTCTCGATCCAACTGAATTTCCAATTCATTGCAAGCTTTAGTCACACACGCACATAGCATCGATTTGTTTTTCTTTTGGGCTTTACTGTTTGCCATCGATCCCAAACACTTTTTGTCGAAAAATATTTGACCGCTGAAAGGTTTGCCTACCCTTTCCGGGCTCGAGGTTTCGAGCAACAGGCGACAAACTAATCTAGATTCAAAATTATTTTTTCATGTCTAAATTTTGTTTAGACTCCACTAAGTAAAAAAAAATGACAGACTGTTCTACTCTAAATAATAGTATTTAGCCTGTCTAACCTGTACCTGACAAGTGCCAGTTTCTTGGTCTTAGAATATTTCGCAGAAATGTGAAACATTTATTTTGAGCTTAGCACTAAAAGCCCAACTGGCCTGGGCGGGTTTTGAAAAGCTCAGCTACAAAAACTATCTAAAAGTTGTTTGAAGAATTTTCTGTGCTTTCACATAAGGTTGGAAATCTGAAAGATCACAAAAGGAAAAGCTGGTTATCTAGTCAATTGTACGTCATCCTCTATCCTTGCTCATCTTTGCAATTGTATAGTAGTATATTTGCAATTAAAATTTGAGTCAATTTTTATATAGGGTGAAAATAAGTTGAATAATTCTAACCGTCAAAATATGGTAAGCTCGACAATCGCGATAACTGGTGTTAGCACTGTTAATGCAGTGAACTAATGAAATTATCGTTAAGCTTCAGGAGTCAGGACAAGATGTCTTATTAATCTGCAATACTTGTATCGCTTAAAAAAGAATGTTCACATTTTTCCAACTGCCACTGTCTTATGCAGAGTGGTTCAACATTGGCGCCATTCTTCTGGAAGTAGTCAGTCGTATTCTAATATACAGAATTGCTCTCGATAATGTCAACCCCACGTGAGGGATAACTTGACTTATCAAATACAGATTTTCTGACAAAAAATCGTAATTTTAACTTAGATAAAGCATACCAAAATTGTCACATTTTTATTTATTACAGATGAAAGGGGTATTATACAAGGCGAGTTTGGTTTTATCACAGCAGATGGAATATACCACGTAACAGTGTATGCTACAGATGAAAATGGGAGCTTCAAAATTTTAAGCATGAGAAATATTCGGATAAGTGCTCGTAAGTAATATAACTTAATTTTTAAACAGTAAATTATGCCTATTTAGGTATGTGGGTTTATCGGTCAATAGATGGTGGTAAAAAGATAGAATGAAACACTATTTTTCTTTGGCCAACGTTTCAACTATATTTAAGTCATAATCAGGGCTCTAAAATGGAAAATAGATGGGGTTTTATTTTTTTATGGTTTAACCATTTCGATATCTGGTATAATGGTAATCCAAAAAAACTCACAATCGGTTTTAGTGGGAGGTTGGTTTTATGTATTTTGGATAGAAAGTAAATTTTGGGGGCGATTCCATTATTTGTTGTTAGACGTTTGGAGAGATGCTCATCGATTACATATTTATCACTGAGTTTTTTACTAGTTTAGTGTTCTTGTTTTGTACATCACTTGTGTGATGTCCTTTGGGAGGCGTCTGTATGTTTGCTTATCAGTTAGCAATATTCCGGCCTTGGTCAAATAGTCAACCCTGCCCACAACAATGGTAGTGCCACCCTTGTCTGCTCTAGTCATTACCAACCTATCATAATTCATTTTTATAAAAACTTGGTTTAAGCCAAGTTCCTTAACAAAGTTTGTTGTTTTGTATGTGTGGTCATTCTTTTACTTTTATTGTATATGACAAACTCTCTGTCACTCTGTCCTGCTCTTCATATACATCCAAAACGATTTCCACATTCACAAAAACATCCAATAATCAGGAAGTTATTCAAAACTGAGATATTTGCAAAAAACTAGATCAGAAGGATGGCAACAATGTTTTTCAAGGTAAGCTGCCTCATTAACATTACGTAAATACCTGTTGCTTCTTAATTATTATAAACTGTAATAACCATGGTAAAGAACGGTGTCACTTTGTAGTCAGTGCTGCCATCATTTTTGGGGCAGATGAATGATAACCTAAATCCCCCACATCTGTTAACAAAAACCTCCTGTGGAAGGTTATGTATCAATGATCAATTGTTGTGTATATTTTCCTGACTGTACTTCAATTTATTTACTTAAATTTCTCCTGGGTTTCAGTCAATTTTATTGTTTATTATTTACAATGTCACAAATACGTTTCGTTGTCTTTCTCCACCATCATCAGTTTGTCTAAAATATATATTTACAGTTATCATCAATTTAAATAGAAAACTTTCACCAAAATTCACATATTAAAATACAAATCACACACATATTAAAAAGTACATCAAGAACATTGGTTTTCAGGTGATGAGTCAGGACAAACATGTCTGGGAAAAGACTAGAATCTATTGTTTAGAGATTTAAATTTAACTTACGCGATAGTTGTTTCTACCTTCACATTTGTCTGGTCACTGAATTTTCCGTATTTTACTCGATATCAAGCGAGCGAAACAAAAAACTGTTTGCCTTTCGCCTTTTCTTTGCATTCTAGGAATTGCTTTGCAATTCCTCAATATCAGGTGTTTATATTTCATTTACTTGGTCCAATCAGTTCATGCATGCGATCATTTAATTAGTGTATGATACACAGAGCTAAGATTGTCTGTGTCTGATCTGAAATTCATTGCCTTCTGATGTTTTTTAATCTGTATCATTTCATGGATTCTTCTCTTATTATAGTTGTTTTCATTGATTAATATTTTTGTGTTATCGAAATCAAAACTATGTAACTTTTGTTGTGCATGTTGTGCTAATTCTGTTCCATTTTCGTTAACCTTTCTTAAGCTATATTTATGTGCGTATATTCTTTTCTTTAAATTTTGCCCTGTTTGACCTATGTATGTGTTGTCACAGTTCAAACAGTCAATCTTGTATATTACGTTAGGTTTGTCCAACTTATAGCTTCTAGGTTTAAATTTTGTAAAACATTCTTCTGCCAAGTTGTTTTTAGTTTTTTCCGCTATAGTAATAATATGTGGTTTTAAAACATTTTTTATTTTTGTGTTGATTTCTGGTATGTACGGTAATGATACATACTTGATTTCACCTTCTTTTTTCTTATTTATATTATTTATGTTGTTCCATTTATTTGAATTGTAGATTTTATTAATTCTTTGTTTTATAATTGGTTCGAAGAAAGCTTTGGGATAGTTGTTCATTATTAGTATCTTTTTTATTTTTTCAAGATTTTTTGTTCTGTATCTATAATTTGCCAATTTATTCGCTCTATCAGTAAGAGCTGTTACAACACTTTTTTTATATTGTATAGGTGCATATGATTGGTAATTCACGTATCTACCAGACCACACATCCTTTGTGTACCAGTTTGTTTTTATTTCCCCATTATCGTCATATACAGTGTGTCCAGTATAATATGATGTACATGGGGATATTGGAAACCGTTAGAGCTACAGGGTGGACCAAATGGGGAAAAAGTTGCGCAATCAAGTGCCTATAAATAATCTGTCATCAACTTCTTTGAACTCGGAACAGCAACGGATATACAGGGAAAAAAAGAAAAAAGTGCGTTTTATAACATCCATTATATCGTGTTTATTATAAAAGATACAATAACGAAATTTTCAGGGTGGGGGTAAGAAATGAGCGAGAATTTGAAAATAAAGTTAAAAATGATCTGGGCCCACTATGTTCAGTGAGGCCGAAGTCAACTTTTGTTTTTCTTATGGGCGCCATATTGAATTTCTGCATTTTTTAAATTCCCCTTTAAATATGCTCTTCAACCATGTATAAGATGACACAAGTGGGTTTTTCGGGTTTTTAGGCCGTCGTTCGGTAGAATTTCTTCTTGACGTTTCGCAAGCACGTGTGGCTTGCATCTTCAGAAGTGGTTTGCTTGAACGCTTACACTGTTCTGATGCGATTCCTCGGGCGCAGTCCGTATTTATGCACCGGTCGCGATGACGTGGTTTGTGATGACGTGGCCTGTGTCATCGGAGCTTGCGCATTCTGTTGGCTGTTGCTATCCTCCGGTGTACAGGATCCTCTCTCCTGTCCTGAGCTGTTGCTTTTTCTTCTTCTTCTATTCTTCTCGTATTAGTCGGGGGCGATACCCTGTTGTCGTGGCCAGGACCTGTGCCTCTCCGAAATAGATGTAGTGTGTTCCATCGCTGAGGGCATGTTCCGCCACTGCCGACTTCTCCACATGTCCAAGTTTGCAATTCCGTCGATGTTCTTCTAATCTTGTCGCAACCGATCTCTTAGTAGTTCCTATGTAGACGCTTCCACAGGAGCATGGAATCCGGTAGATTCCCGCAGTTGCTAGGTGAGGTCTTTTGCCTTTAACTGACCCTAGACATTCTCGGATCTTTGTTGTGGGCTTGTAGACCGTTCTTATGTTGTGTTTCCTCAAGAGCCTCCCAATTCTGATTCTGTCCGTAACCCTGGGAACATAGGGCAGGAAAGCTTTCAGAGTGGACTCACTTTTTTCAGCACGTCCCACTCCTACAGATTTTTTGATGTCCAACTGGGAATATCCGTTCTGAAGAAAAGCTTTTTCCAAGTGCTGTAGTTCCGTTGTTAGATGTTGTGGTCCACATATTTTTCTGGCTCTATCCGTGAGAGTCTTAATGATTCTCTGCTTCTGACTCGGATGGTGGTTAGATAGCTTGTGAAGATATATGTTTGTGTGGGTGGCTTTTCGATATACCTTGTGGTCCAAACGATTACCCTGCCTAGACACCAAAACATCCAGGAAGGCCAGTTGGTGGTTTTGTTCAACTTCCATGGTAAATTGGATGTCTGGGTGCTGTTTGTTTAGATGGTCGAGGAACATGTCCAGGTTTTTGCGTCCATGCCTCCATAGCACGAACGTGTCATCGACATATCGGTACCAGATCGTTGGTTTAAGGGCTGCGGTGCTCAACGCTGCTTCCTCAAACTTCTCCATGAATAGATTCGCCACCACCGGACTGAGTGGGCTTCCCAAGGCTACTCCTGCCTTTTGCTTGTAGTAATCTCCATTCCACAAGAAGTAGCTGCCCTTTAGACAAGCCTTGAACAGATTTGTTGTACTCTCTTCGAATAGCTCCGCCACTAATCCTATTGATTCGTCCAAGGGTACCTTTGTGAATAGAGATACAACATCGAAGCTGACCAGCATATCCGTAGGTTCCAGTCTGAGGTCTTGAATCTTCTCAATAAAATGTTTGGAATCCTTGATATATGTTTCCGTGGATCCCAATTGTGGCTGCAGAAGAGATGATAGATATTTTGCTATATCGTAAGTTGGTGATCCCGGGGCACTGACGATTGGTCTTAGTGGTGTTCCGTCCTTGTGAATCTTCGGTAATCCATACAAACGCGGGGGGAGGGCTTCTGACCTAATAATCCTCTTCCTGGTGTTCTCGTCTATTGAGGATATTTTGATCAGGCGGTTGATGTTTCTGAGCTTGGCTTGAGTCGGGTCTTTTTTGAGCTTCGTATAAGTGACTGGGTCCAATAAGTTTTGGATTTTCTGCTCGTACTGCTCTCTGTTCATGACGACTGTAGCGTTTCCTTTGTCAGCTGGCAGGACGACAATGCTTGTGTTCCTTCGTATTTCCTTGAGGGCATGTTGTTCTTCTCTGCTTAAGGTCAGTCAGCTTCGATGTTGTATCTCTATTCACAAAGGTACCCTTGGACGAATCAATAGGATTAGTGGCGGAGCTATTCGAAGAGAGTACAACAAATCTGTTCAAGGCGTGTCTAAAGGGCAGCGACTTCGTAGTGCTTTGGAGATTACTACGAGCAAAAGGAAGGAGTAGCCATGGGAAGCCCACTCAGTCCGGTGGTGGCGAATCTATTCATGGAGAAGTTTGAGGAAGCAGCTTTGAGCACCGCAGCCCTTAAACCAACGATCTGGTACCGATATGTCGATGACACGTTCGTGCTATGGAGGCATGGACGCAAAAACCTGGACATGTTCCTCGACCATTTAAACAAACAGCACCCAGACATCCAATTCACCATGGAAGTTGAAAAAAACCACCAACTGGCCTTCCTGGATGTTTTGGTGTCTAGGCAGGGTAATCGTTTGGACCACAAGGTATATCGAAAAGCCACCCACACAGACAGATATCTTCACAAGCTATCTAACCACCATCCGAGTCAGAAGCAGGGAATCATTAAGACTCTCACGGATAGAGCCAGAAAAATATGTGGACCACAACATCTAACAACGGAACTACAGCACTTGGAAAAAGCTTTTCTTCAGAACGGATATTCCCAGTTGGACATCAAAAAAGCTGTAGGAGTGGGACGTGCTGAAAAAAGTGAGTCCACTCTGAAAGCTTTCCTGCCCTATGTTCCCAGGGTTACGGACAGAATTGGGAGGCTCTTGAGGAAACACAACATAAGAACGGTCTACAGGCCCACAACAAAGATACGAGAATGTCTAGGGTCAGTTAAAGACAAAAGGCCTCACCTAGCAACTGCGGGAATCTACCGGATTCCATGCTCCTGTGGAAGCGTCTACATAGGAACTACTAAGAGATCGGTTGCGACAAGATTAGAAGAACATCGACGGAATTGCAAACTTGGACATGTGGAGAAGTCCGCAGTGGCGGAACATGCCCTCAGCGATGGAACACACTACATCTATTTCGGAGAGGCACATAGGTTTCCAGCACTCACCAACGCAAAAACAGCAAGAAAAAGCAACAGCTCAGGACAGGAGAGAGAATCCTGTACACCGGAGGATGGCAACAGCCAACAGAATGCGCAAGCTCCGATGACACAGGCCACGTCATCACAAACCACGTCATCGCGACCGGTGCATAAATACGGACTGCGCCCGAGGAATCGCATCAGAACAGTGTAAGCGTTCAAGCAAACCACTTCTGAAGATGCAAGCCACACGTGCTTGCGAAACGTCAAGACGAAATTCTACCGAACGACGGCCTAAAAACCCGAAAAACCCACTTGTTTCAAGGAATGGCCTCGAAAGTCTATCTCTCATGTATAAGATGTTTATGTTCGGTCAAGATAAATAATTAAAATTAACAAAATTAAGATTTAATGGTAGTAGGCATTGATATTTCTATTAATTATTACTTTAAATTATTATTGATCATACATCGAACACTGCAAAAGAACAAGTAACATTTTAGGATTAAAGTAGGTGTTCAAAAAGCCACCGTTTTCTCGAACGCACAACATACATCGTCTCATTACTGCTTCGCAGGATTTTCTGATCATTTCTGGGGTAATTCTGTTAACAGCTTCTATAACAGCGTGTCTCAGCTCCTCTTCGGTTTCGTATGACCTACAGTATACCACATGTTTGAGGAAACCCCAAGCAAAAAAATCAAGCGGTGTTATGTCAGGGGATCTCGCAGGCCATCTTACTGGTCCCAGGTTGCCTTGTTAGGATCGACTTGTTAGGAAATTCGTGATTTAAAAATTCTGTGATAATACGTCCATTATGTGGCGGCGCGCCGTCTTGTTTGCAGTTTAGCAGTTTGCAAGTTTTGCAGGGTAGCTACTGGAACATCCATAAATGCTTCCGCTACGTTAGTTTGTAAGAGGTTCAAATATCTCTCGGAATTTAAGTTCTCATTTAAAAAAATGGTCCAATCACGTCGATACCCACAATACCTAACCAGACGTTAAATCCAAACCTAACTTGGTGCCTAACTTGACGAACTAGCCGTGGATTTTCATCTGACCAAAAAACGGTATTTTTACGATTAAATAGTCCACATATAGTAAATTGGCTCTCATCTGACCAAAGGACTTTTAAGGAAAAGTTTGGAATCTCGTTATTTCTTTGAATAAACACTGACAAAATGCCATTCTTCTAATCGCATCGCCATTCTGGAGTCCCTGGCAGACCCGTTCACGATAGGGGTGATATTTATGACGCTTTAAAATACTATTCGCCATTGACATCGCAACACCTGTTGTGGCTTCAACTTGACGCAAAGACGTACGAGGTGTCTCAACCACGCTTTGCATTACCAAATTTTCCCTTAGCAAAACTCCCGTAAGCTACAAGGTTGTCTTTCAGACGCCTAAACATAGTTCTACCAGGTTGTCGCCTTTCTGGATATTTATTTAAATACATTTCTTCAGCTTTCGCTTCATTTCGACGACAGAGAATAAAACACACCAACATATTGTATTTTTCATAATTTGAAAAGTAACTCATTTTGAAACACACAATTAATTACAAAACTTGACACTGACAATAAATTCTACTTTGACAGTTACCTAGGTAATTAAAACAGACAACGAACGTCAGTATGGGGAAATTGAAGAGAAATATCAATGCCTACTACAATAAAATCTTAACTTTGTTAATTTTAATTATTTATCTTGACCGAACATTAACATGTTTTACATGGTTGAAGAGCATATTTAAAGGGGAATTTAAAAATGCAGAAATTCAATACGGCGCCCATAAGAAAAACAAAAGTTGACTTCGGCCTCATTGAACATAGTGGGCCTAGATTATTTTTTACTTTATTTTCAAATTTACGCTCATTTCTTACCTGCACCCTGAAAATTTCGTTATTGTATCTTTTACAATAAACACGATATAAAGGATTTTATAAAACGCACTTTTTTCTTTTTTTCCCTGTATATCCGTTACTATTCCGAGTTCAAAGAAGTTGATGACAGATTATTTATAGGCACTTGATTGCGCAACTTTTTCCCCATTTGGTCCACCCTGTAACTCTAACGGTTTCCAATATCCCCATGTACATCATTTTATACTGGACACACTGTATAACCGTCATATCCAAAAAGTTTAATGATCGGTTTTTGTCTTCCTCAATGGTGAATTTAATGGTCTCATGGAACGCATTAAACATATCCAGTGTGTATTGAACTTTTTGGTTTGGCAGACACATTATGCAGTCATCCACGTATCTTTTAAAAAATCCACACTTAAAATTCAAATCAGGTATTAGTTTTTCTTCCAGACTTTCCATTACAAGGTTTGCAATTGTTAAAACAGATTAAAAAACATCAGAATGCAATGAATTTCAGATCAGACACAGACAATCTTAGCTCTGTGTATCATACACTAATTAAATGATCGCATGCATGAACTGATTGGACCAAGTAAATGAAATATAAACACCTGATATTGAGGAACTGCCAAGCAATTCCTAGAATGCAAAGAAAAGACGAAAGATAAACAGTTTTTTTTTGTTTCGCTCGCTTGATATCGAGTAAAATATGGAAAATTCAGTGACCAGTCAAATGTGAAGGTAGAAACAACTATACGAGTAAGTTAAATTTAAATCTCTAAACAATAGATTCTAGTCTTTTCCCAGACATCTTTGTCCTGACTCATCACCTTAATAATACTTTTTAATATGTGTGTGATTTGTGTTTTAATATGTGAATTTTAGTGAAAGTTTTCTATTTAAATTGGTGATAACTGTAAATATATATTTTAGACAAACTGATGATGGTGGAGAAAGACACCGAAACGTATTTGTGACATTGTAAATAATAAACAATAAAATTGACTGAAACCCAGGAGAAATTTTTTTAAATCAATGATCAATATTAATCAAATAACATACAATTAAGTTGTTAAATCACCAGAGGTTGAGGAAGTTCTGACCTTTTAACTCCAAACATGTTTGTACCTGTGTACTCTTCCCAAAAGTGCGGGATAACATTCTGAGCGGCTTCTCGTATTCGGTTAATTAACTCCTGCTCAATTTATACCGGTGTTCATTAGACCGGAGATTTAATACGCCCTGGTGTCCTGTGTATCGCACATATATGGTCGGAATGTAGCTCTTCCTCGGGGGAGTTATCGGGACAACAGTGTATGCTAGCCCTTTGCTGGTGTAAGTTCTTACAGCTTCCGCTATGTCACTGTTGCATTTCCCCAAAACTAATCGCATATCCGCAAATTCTATGTTTATGTACATTTTGTGAAAGGAGCTTTAAATTAAGTCACAGTTTGACAAAAGCTTGTTATTATTGACAAAGGCTGTCAACCTGTAACTATTTGATAATGACAAAAAAACATTTTACCGCTTTGACTTTTCATTAAAAAATTGTAGAAGAGGTCTTTTTTAATATCAAAAATTTTCGTAATTTGAAGCAAATATCGTAATTTTTCTTTTCGACTGGTTAAGTATTCCAACAGGCTATCAATCAAACATTAGATTATTTCAAAATAATATTTAATAAGAAAATTGAAATTCGATTTTCATCTGTTAATATCTTTTTTTCGTTTCGAGAAATTTTCGAAAAAAAATATCTCGTACTCTCCAAGTGAGCCCCTATCATCAAGCCCTTTATTGCGCCCAGTATTGAGCATAGGCCTCCCTTCCTCTCCTCCAATTATCGTCCAGTTATCGTCCAACCAAATCCTGCCACTCGAGCCCCTATAACCCACTAAAAGGAATGACGCCACTTTTGAATCACCCTGTATAGTCTATTAAATTTGTTACATTGTTTATCCTTAGTGCTAGTGAAATGTCGTTTGTAAAATATTTAGTTGTTCTTTGTTGAATTGTTGTAAGATATTAGCAGGTAATATATGCTTTAAAATACTTTCTACATTGTTACTTGTTTAGTCAGTTGATGGATTTTCTAATGTTAATATTTTATTTCAATATTTACAAGTTTCTTTTGGAAGTTTGCCAGTGTGTTCTGACATGAATTTACAAATGGACTAGCACTGATAACGATATGCTGTAAACATTTAGAAGTCTTCGACAGATATGTTGGTAGGATGCCTTTTTTCTACACTGCAATAAACATATCTTGTTCCGGAGGACTACTACTAGGAGAAGCGAGTGCTCACATACGGCGCAGAAACAATCACGTTAACAATGACATCCGCAAAAAAACTGAAAGTTGCATAACGTAAAATGGAATGCTCAATGACTGGATTGAGTTTGAGAGACCACGTTACGAACCAGGACCTGCGGAGAAAAACCGGCGTAAAGGACATCGTCGAACGAATAACCACGTTAAAATGGAATTGGGCAGGGCATGTAGCCAGAATGGGGGCTAGTTGATGATGTGCAAATTTTTGTATGAATTTGTACAAAAACACTACATACTTCGATCGTAGGGTTCTCAGGTCTAAGCGTTTGTGGAACCTCTTGAACATCTTCGACTTCTGGAACTGGAAGTTCTTCTTCTTGCAGAAGTCCTTTGCAGTCAAATGTAAGAGTTGGTCGACATGTCTCCTTTGCGTACGTCCCTGCATAAGGACATCGTTATATAAGCTTCCCGTCCGTTCCACGATAGTGCCGAAATCCCACTTGCTAGCTGGATTAGTCTAATTTCCAGCTTGCACCTTCTAGCCAACCTCGAAGGTTACCTCCTTTGAGTCGTTACTTAATTGTTTCTCGCTGATGTCCTATGTGATGTTACGTCTAATCAAATGGAGCTCCGGTTGAATATTTCTGTTAAACATTAATTCAGCAAAGCTCACAGAACTATTGAATTAGACGTCTTCCTATACTGCATCAAGAAACGATACAATTTTAGTTTAAAGTGTCCTCCGTCGGATAACTGACTTCGTAAACTGTTTTTCACAGTCTGGACATAGCGTTCGGCTTGACCGTTTGTAGACGGATGATACGGTGCGGTTACCTTGTGGTTAATTCAAAAGAAATTCCTGGGTTCCAGTCAATATTATTGTTTATTACTTAAAACATTTTACAAATATGTTTCGGTGTCTTTCTCCACCATCATCAGTTTGTCTAAAATATACATTCACAGTCGTAATTAATTTAAAAACATGAGCTCTGTTAAAATATACATACTAAAATACAAATTACAAACATATTACAAAGCATATTAAAATCGTTTGAATCTCTTGGGATCACAGGTGATGAGTCATGTTGGCATGAGGACAATCATGTTCGGGAAAAGACTAGAATTTATTGTTTAGAGCTTTAAATTTTACTTACATGTATGGTTGTTTCTACCTTCACCTTTGGCAAGCCATTGAAAAATATTTACTTTGTCCAATATCGAGCGAGAGAATAAAAAACTGTTTATAATATTTGGCATTTTTCTTTGCATTCTGAGGATATCACTTGCTCTACATTTCTTCAATATACCAGGTGTTCGTATTTTATGTAGTTGGTTTAATTAGTATATGGAGGTGTTCATTTAATTAGTGTATGATATACAGCTCTAAGATTGTCTGTGTCTGATCTAAAATTCATTGCATTCTGATGTTTTTTGAATTGTATCATTTCGTGGATTCTTCTCTTATTATAATTGTCTTCATTGATTAATATTTTTGTGTTATGAAAATCAGAACTATGTAACATTTGTTGTGCATGTTGTGCTAATGCAGTTCCATTTTCGTTAACCTTTCTTAAGCTATATTTATGTTGGTAAATTCTTTTCTTTAAATATTGTCCTGTTTGACCTATGTATGCGTTGTCACAATTCAAACAGTCAATCTTGTATATTACATTAGGTGTGTTTAACTTATCACTTTTAGACTTAAAGTTTGTGAAACATTCCTTTGCAAAGTTGTTTTTAGTTTTTTCTGCTATAGTAATATTATGCGGTTTTAAAATATTTTTTATTTTTGTGTTAATTTCTGGAATATACGGTAATGATATATACTTGATCTCACCTTCTTTTTTATTATTATTATTATTTATGTTGTTCCATTTATTGGAATTGTAGATTTTATTTATTCTTCGTTTTATGATCGGTTCGAAGAATGATTTGGGATGGTTGTTCATTATTAGTATCTTTTTTATTTTTTCGAGATTTTTTGCTCTATACTCATATGTGCCAATTTAATCGCTTTATCAGTAAGAGCTGTTACAACAACATCACCCCCTTGTGGTTAATGCCGTTACTATTTATAAATCCCTCGAACTCGAGCGATTTAAAATGTGTCTTGTTGTCCGATACCAGAGTGAACGGTAATCCGAACCTTGCAAATATTTCCCGAAGACTACCTAACTGACAGAAAGACAGCTTGCCTGTTTATGGACATTAACAAAGCTTTTGATAGTGTCTGGCATAGAGGCTTATTATACAAACTATACAAACTACACACACCAACATATCTACTACACACCATAAAGAAGTTACTAGAAAACAGACAACTACAAGTACGTATTGACAAAACACTGTCATTTTCTTTTTCCCCTGAACAAGGGCTTCCTCAAGGATCCCCGCTATTACCGTTTCTCTACAATATATACTGCCATGACATATACAATTACAACTTACCAGACAAAAATCAAATCGACAGATCGGCATACAGATTACAAAACGCAGACGACACGGCACTTATTGTACATGATAAAACTACTGAGAGAGCAGCTCAAAGACTCCAAACACTAACAAACAACACAATGACATGGTTTTATAAATGGAGACTAACACCAAACGCGTCAAAAAACCAACTTCTGCTCACAAACCACAGACTCAACGCTGACTCCCCTACAATAACTGCAGACGGCCAAACGACACAACCAAAAAACGACGTAAAATACCTTGGAACTTCTATTATTGACCACAAACTTAAATTCACTAAACACATACGAAACATCAGGGCAGAAACAATAAAGAGAACAAAACACTTCCGATCACCAACCTACAAAGACAGAGGAATTAGCACAAACACCGCCACCAAAATATATAAAGCTACTTGCAGACCCTTGCTAGACTATGGACATATACTCATGACCAACGGAACAGAAAGGACAAAACGTTATATACAAACAACAGAACAAATTGCACTAAGACTAATAACACGAATAAGACACCCCCAAAACCCACTACACAACCCCTCCATCCAACTACTATACGAACGCACAAACATGACAAAGATTTCGGAAAGACTCATACATCTACAGACAAAATAGACAAACAACCCCTACAACTGGACCATACTGAATCCCCTTTGTCTTACAAGACCAACCAGACAATCCCGCTTCCGTGCCCCTACATCAACGCTACTCGAACACTTACAAACGCAACTGACTACTGGACAATAAAATAATTTTTTCTTGTCATTAGAATTGGAAAGTTTATTTAATAAGATTATTAACCTAGAACAAGAGAATTTTCATCTTTGTTTTTTATTTAGATTAAGACTACATGTATTAAACAAGGGCAGGAAGATCGATAGGTCGATAGCCTTTTTTAGAAATAAAGATGTTTACTACTACTTTCCAGAAGAATATTTATTGTCGCTGTAGATGTTATTGTATTAGTGGGAACAACTTCCAGCTACTTCGAATAAGAGTCAACTACAATCAACAAATATGTACCGTAAAGTGGTCCGGCATAGTCGATATGTATTATCTGCCATGGGGCACTTGCGTAGTCCCACGGGTGGACCATTGTCTTAGAAGGATTATTACGGGTTTTGCAACAAGATAAACAACCCCTGGCCATATTTTCAATATCTGGGTCGATTCCTGGCCACCATACATGGTTTCTTGCCAATGACTTGATTCGCACTATTCCTGTGTGTGCCATGTGTAGTTCGTGTAGAATTAGTTTTGTCAGGTTTTTTTGGTATAACAACGCGAATTCCTCTTAATAAACCTCTTTCTTTTTGGAATCCTTTTGGAAGCTGACCCCTTTTTATGTCCTTCCGAGTAACTGTTAACTGTTCTAATTGACATCTGGAAATTGTCGTGGCTACCACATGAAGTTGGGCAGCTCGCTAGTGGGGCTCTTGACAAATAGTCGGCGTTTGCATCAGCTTTTGTGGGTCGGTATCGGATTATGTAGTTAAATCCGGACACAAAATTGGCGTAGTGAAGTAGCAGTACAGCGGATATTGCTAGTAAATCCTTCTCCGGGTGAAAAATTCTTACCAGCGGTTGGTTATCGGTGATTAATGTCCATTTACGTCCCTAGCAGTACTGGACAAATTTCTTCATTCCCCAAATCATCGCCGTAGCTTCCCTATCTAGTTGGCTGTGGTTTTGTTCGGTCTTGCTTAGCGATCTGGACGCAAAAGCAATAGGACATTCGCTTCCATCCGGCATGGCATGACAAATTATTGCGCCAAGACCCCTTGGAGAAGCATCTGTGGCAAGCAGCAGCAGGACTCTTGTACTTATCATTTCGTTATTTAGTTATTGAAACGTATTTTCACATGTTGCTGTCCGTTTGTAAGCTACATCTGCCTTCAAAAGTTGGTACAATAGGTGCAATTTTGATGATAAATTCGGTAGAAATATTTGGTAGTAATGAACTAACCCTAAGGAACTTCACAGTTCCGAGACTGAAAAACTGGCACTTTATTCGGTTGACATGCAACCCGTTTTATTGAAGTTTCTGCAACACGGCTCGTAAACATATGTATAATTCGCCAATTGTTCGACCTTGACAATATCGTCAAAAAAACATACGGCTCCTTCCAAATCAACCATCAGCTGATCCATGTATCGCTGCAAAGCAGTCGGTGCGGTTTTAACACCAGACATCAAACGATTCACCTTGTAGACTCCCTTGTGAGTTGAAATTGCTTTTATCTTGGCACTTCATGTAAGTATGCGTTGGCTATATCCCCAGTACAGAAGTACACGGCTCCATTAATTTTATTGAAAATATCGTCGATTTTTGGAATAGGGTAATAATCATCTTGAATGTCTTTGTTAATGGTGATGTTATAAGCGGCACACAATCTGATTCTGCCATCCTTCCGCATGATCGGAACTATTGGTGTGGCTCATGTAGAGTGACATTTTCTATGACACCCAGGTTTTCCAAACGGTCAAGTTCTTCTTCCGCTTTAGCTAGCAATGCGTAAGGTCCAGGGTTTCCGTTAGTACGTCATCGTATTCCTGCAGCAATACTTGCAATCCTGAATCGTCGAGACAATTAACTGTATGATAATTGATTATTTTGTTTACTTTTTAGTAGTATTTCCGGCCAATTTAATCGTATTTTTCTCAATCACACTCTACCATAAATAGCTTCAACATTCAGTGGTAGAACATAAAACGTTCCTCTAGTACTTAAATCTTCATAGTCTATTTTAACCGTAGCGGCTCCTGTAGGAAGCATAATTTCACCCGTGTATATACGCAATTTTACGTTTGTAAGATTTAGTTTTGCCCTTGCGCATCTCTTTTTGAATTTCTGCTCAGACAGTGTGGAGACTGCTGCTCCTGTGTCGAGTGCCATATTATATTTTGCTGAATTAATTTTGATTCAATAAATTTGAATCTTGATTCAATAATATCTTGGGCCCATTTGTATGCACTGCATGAATTTGATTCAGTGTATAAAGAGAATAAATGTCACCTTCAAGGTCTTCCTCACTGTTTGTAGTTTCAATTTGTTTTTGTTCCCAGGGGTTGGTGTTTGTTTGCATACAAACGGATTGTACATGGCCTGTTTTCCGGCACCCCTTGCATGTCAAGTTTTTAGCATGGCAGTTATTAGCTCTGTGACCTTGCTTGCCACAACGGTAGCATCGTCCCGACAGACAGTTCTGAATCTTTTCCTGCATTTTTCTTTTGAAGTTGTACATTTTTCTGGCCGTTTTTTGCATTAGATTGTATAGCATTAACTGTTTAATTACTAGGTTGCATTTGAGTGGCTTCTCGCTTTGAAGTTTCTATGGATTGTGCCAATTGAATGATTTCTTCAAAAGTTACTGTAGACTTTTGTTGTAGTCATCTCTCCCTGATGTCACTGTCTCTTATACCCCTGATAAACTGCGCACGTAAGTGTGTATTTATCGTAGTTGCATGACATGATGTGCAAATGAAATTGCAATTTATTGTCATTTGACGTAATTCTGCGACATAATTTGCAATTGTCGCCCCCCTCTTGTTGCAATCGTAGTGTAAATTTATATTGTTCAGCGATAATACTGGCTTGAGGGGATAAATAACTTCGAAGTAAATCAACCAGTTTGCATGTATGTCATTGTATTAGGTAGATGTGGGGCTGTTAGTTTCGTTAGTAGTTGATAAACTTTGGGACTCAGACATGCAATCAGAATTTGAACACCTTTCTGATCATTCGCTGGGTCTGTGTGATCCATTCCTTGTAGTTTATGATGGTCCAGCCGTTGCAAATAAGAATCGAAACTTTCTTTATTTTCCTGATAAGGGTGTAGATACCCTTTTGTGGCACTGTTAGGTACCTACTCTATTTTGTATTACGAGTTGCTGTTGCGAGGTTTGAATTCCCGCCAAAACGTCTGAAATTTGTTGCAAATTATTCCCTATATTTGCTTCTACCATTACGTAACCGCCTGTAGTGTACTAATGTAAATAAAACAAGGAGAAAATCACCTGTAGTACTGTACTTTGTGAGGATATAGGATGCCTAGAGGGCTATCAAGGCGTGTGGAAAAATGGGGCCCTTGCTCGGTAGGTTATTTCCTGAAGGAGTGGATTTTAATTTCAGAAAACACGTTGTGGATTAATCTCTTCTACGTACTGTTCGAACTGTCTCGTCGCCAGTTTTGTTGTGTATTTGCTAGTCCCCCTTGAATTAATTCCCGCACTTGATTTAACCTTTTGTTTATTCGAATTCTCGCTCAAACTTTAATATCTATATAATTTAATTCAAAAGAAATTCCTGGGTTCCAGGTTATTGTTTATTAGTTAAAACATTTTACAAGTACGTTTCGGTGTCTTTCTCCATCATCGTCAGTTTGTCTAAAATACACATTCACAGTCGTCATTAATTTAAAACAAAAGCTCTACTAAAATATGCATACTAAAATACAAATTACAAACATATTAAAAAGTATATTAAAAACATAGGATCACAGGTGATGAGTCAGGACAATCATGTTCGGGAAAAGACTATATTGGGAAAGTCACAATATCACGTTAGGAACTCATGGGTTTTTTGCGAATTTATAAAGAAGCAAAAAATACCTGAGAACCATCGCCTACTAATATCGCTTGATGTGATATCACTATACACAAACGTCCCGGTAGATTACTCAATACAGTGCATAAGAAATAAATGGGATGAAATAAAAGAATATACATCATTACCCGAAAATGAGTTTATTGGGGCGGTAGAGCTGTGCCTTAAGTCCACTTACTTCCAATACGAGGGCAATTTCTATTCACAAATATATGGAGTAGCTATGGGGTCTCCCATAGCAGCAACAATTGCAAACCTCGTGATGGAAAGTCTAAAAGAAAAGAGAAAAGTCTAAAAGGAAAGAGGATTTTTTAAAAGATACGTAGATGACTGCATAATGTGCCTGCCAAACCATAAAAATCAATACACACTGGATAAATTTAATGCGTTCCATGACACGATTAAGTTCACCATTGAAGAGGACAAAAACAACTCAATAAACTTTTTAGATATGACGGTTATGTATGACAACAATCGGGAAATAAAAACAAACTGGTACACAAAGGATGGTAGGATGGTCTGCTAGATACTTGAATTACCAATCATATGCACCTCTACAATATAAAAAAGTGTTGTAACAGCTCTTACTGATAGAGCGATTAAATTGACACATTATGAATATAGAACAAAAAATCTAGAAAAAATAAACAAGATACTAATAATGAACAACTATCCCATATCATTCTTCGAACCAATCATAAAACGAAGAATAAATAAAATCTACAATTCCAATAAATGGAACAACATAAACAATAACAATAATAAAAAAGGTGAGATCAAGTATATATCTTTACCGTATATTCCAGAAATCAACACAAAAATAAAAAATATTTTAAAACAGCATAATATTACTATAGCAGAAAAACTAAAAACAACTTAGCAAAGGAATGTTTCACAAAATTTAAGCCTAGAAGTGATAAGTTAAACACACCTAATGTAATATACAAGATTGACTGTTTGAACTGTGACAACGCATACATAGGTGAAACAGGACAATATTTAAAGAAAAGAATATACGAACATAAATATAGCTTAAGAAAGGTTAACGAAAATGGAACAGCATTAGCACAACATGTACAACAAATGTTACATAGTTTTTATTTTGATAACACTAAAATATTAATCAGTGAAGACAATTATAATAAGAGAAGAATCCATGAAATGATACAAATTAAAAAACATCAGAATGTAATGAATTTTAGATCAGACACAGACAATCTTAACTCTGTATATCATACACTAATTAAATGAACACCTACATACACTAATTAAACCAACTACATAAAATATAAACACCTGGTATATTGAGGAAATGCAGAGCAAGAAAAATGTCAAATATTATAAACAGTTTTTTATTCTCTCGCTCGATACTGAACAAAGTAAAGATTTTTCAATAGTTGGCCAAATGTGAAGGTAGAAACAGCCATACATGTAAGTAAAATTTAAATCTCTAAACAATAAGTTCTAGTCTTTTCCCGAACATGATTGTCCTGACTCATCACCTGTGATCCTATGTTTTTAATATACTTTTTAATATGTTTGTAATTTGTATTTTAGTATGCATATTTTAGCGGAGCTTTTTTTTTAAATTAATTACTACCGTGAATGTGTATTTTAGACAAACTGATGATGGTGGAGAAAGACACCGAAACGTATTTGTAAAATGTTTTAACTAATAAACAATAATATTGATAGGAACCCAGGAATTTCTTTTGAATTAAATTGAAATAGTCAGGAACGTATACACAATAATATCTATATAATATTATAATATCTAAAATATTATATAGATATTATTGTGTATTATTATAATATCTATAATGTGGAATGAAAACAACTGAATTGACAGTACTATTGACACCGCTGGTGGCTCTGTGCGGAGTTGACGCCTGTATAGTACGGACGCAACACCTAGACATCAAAACATCCTGGAAAATCAACTGCTGGTTTTGTTCAATTTCCATTGTGATTTGTATCTAAAGATGTTGTTTGCTCAAGTGGTGGAGGAACTTATCCAGGTTATCGCATCCATGTCTCTATATCGCAAACGTGTCATCGACGCATCGATACCAGATGGTAGGTTTAAAGGGTGCGATTCTAAAAGCTGTTTCCTCGAATTGTTCCATAAAGGCATTTGCTTCAACCGGGCTGAGTGGGCTTCCCATGGTTACTCCTTCCTTTTGTCCGTAGAAGTCTCCACTCCACTGGAAATAGGTGCATTTTAGACAAGCTTTCAACAGATTTGTGGTACTCTCCTCAAATAGCTCCGCCAAGAGTTCTATGAATTCGCCTAAGGGCACTTTTGTGAACAGTGATTCGACATCGAAACTGACTAGCATTTTCGTTGGTTCCACTCTCAAATCCTTGATTTTGATAACAAAATCTATATTGTTTTTGATTTGACTGGTTTTAATAACAGAATGTCGAAATGAGTATTTGATAAATGTGTCTGTGGATCCAATGTGTGGCTGCAGAAGAGAGGCTAGATACTTGCCATATCGGGTGTTAGCGATCGCGGGGCACTGACAATCGATCTAAGTGGGACTCCTTCCTGGTGAATTTTTGGTGCTCCATACAAAAGTGGTGGAAGGGCTTCTGACTTAATGATTTTCTTCTTGAGTCGGGTCCTTCTTATTCTTAAGCCTCGTGTAAGTAGCTGAATCCAGTAGGTCTCGGATCTTCTGCGCATATTCTTTTCTGTTCATAATGACAGTGACATTGCCTTTGTCAACTGGCACGACACCGATGTTAGTGTTTCTTCTTATTTCTTTGAGAGCTTGTTGTTGTTCTCTCCTTTTTTTTCCAGTTTCCGGGCCTATTTTATTTACACAACGTTAAATTCTTTTTTAACTTTTTTAAATTTAACTTTTTTAAATTTTCATATACCATTTTTATAGTATTTTCTCAAAGCCTTTTTACCACATTCTCCTTATAGTCACTAATCTATAAGGTTGGAACCTTTGACGCTCACGAGAAATCACTTACGTTTTACCAGAGATTAGTTGACTTTTCGCATCTAATTAGTCTACTAATATCTGGTTTTACCACTATGTCAAAACTTTCTATTAACAACTGACGCGCATTTCCACAGCTATGCTATCATCTTCGAAGGAAAATTAAAACTAGAAGTCAGAATTCTGACTATACTTGACTATATTTGATACAAACTATTTTATAACAATGAGACTTATTTGTTACCGCGTAAATATGATGACAGGGTATTATATACAGGGTGACAAATCCAAAACTTGCAATGACTATATCTGAGGATCAAAAAAATAACAATATTTCTCGGAACTGATTTTATAATAAGTAGGGGGAACCAAATTTATGTATCAATTAAACTACCTCCACCAACCCTCTAGCCTCTAGCCACCCCTACTCAAAAATTTTAAATGGCGACCTCGTACTTGTGATTGTTCTTTTTAAAGCTCTTCAAAAATGATTTACGATTGTCTTTGACGATTTTAGAATTTAAAATTTCCTCTTACTTGATGAATTTTTCAAAATGGTTTCCATTAGTTCACAGACAATAATAAAGCATGTCTTCAAATTCGTGACGAACATTATCGAAAGTTTCCCTGGATAGAGACCGACATGCTTGTATAAGTCTTTCCCGTAATTGCTCAATTGAGTCAGGCTCAGTTTTAAAAACAACAAATTTTAGGTGTCCTCCGAGAAAAATATCAAGTTGCATTAGGTCTGGCGACCCTATTGGCCACTCATTAAGGCCTCGTCTAACAAACCACTTATTTGGATAATTATCATCCACCATTGTCTAACTGGAATTACCGTCTTGTTGAAAATGTAGTAAATCATCGTTTAAAAACAGATTATCTTGAATGCATGTCTGGTTTTCTACTTGATAAATAAATAAAGGCTCAATCCTATTCCGAAGCAGTTTGGCATAAACTGCACCATTCAACTTTCCCGCTATAAATAACTGCCCAATAATAGCATCCCCCAATGTACAAGCCCAAACATTTAGCCTTTCAGGGTACTGGGTTTGAATTAAAAAACTCTCTAAACAGGTGTGGGTTCTCGTCACTCCAATAACAGCAATTTTGTTTATTGACAACACTGTTTAAATAAAAAGAACACTCATCACCAAAGCAAATGTTTCGTACAAGCCCTGGTTCATCAACAATTTTCTGCGTCATAGGTTCACAAAATTGAATTCTCCTGTCCGGGTCATCGTGAGAAAGCTCTTGAAGGATTTTCATTTTATACGGATGAAACTTATTAAATTTTAATAATTTTCGAATCGATTCTTGTTTCTGTAACTGCCTTAACTGTAACTAACTTGATAAAGTTGGGTTCATGTTCAAATTTAGCAAGTAGCTGTCGGATGCATTCATGGGTAACATTTGTGCTCCCATATAGTTCCTTCAAAGCCGTAGTTTAAGTACCTGTGAACATACCTAAACTCTTGACCGAGCAAGTTCGTAACTACTTCATCAAACGTAAAGTTATGTAATGAAATCGTAAATCATGTTTGAAGAGCTTTAAAAACAGCTAACACAAAGAGGGATTGTTAATAAAAATTTTAGAGGTGGGGTGCCCAGAGGCTAGAAAGTTGGTGGGGTTGTTTAGTTGAAACATACTCGTAAATTTAGTTCCCCCTACTTATTATAGAACGATTCCGAAGAACTTTGCCTTTTTTGTTCCTCAGATATAGCCATTGCTAGTTCCTCAGATATAGCCATTCTCGCTCATATTTTAGGCTGGATTAGTTGCAAATATGCTTCCTATTGGCTGGATTGTAATAGAGGCATGTAATAATGGATAAAAATCACCATATTCATCAATTTAGTTACTGAGTTTTGTGCCAACCTGTTCTTTTACAACTCCTACGCAAATGTCCATCTTTAGAATAATCGAAAAATCTCTGTTCCGCATTTTGGATTTGATACTGGATATTTCCATATTAATATTACAGTTTAAAATGAGGTCCGGGTTCATTGTTACCGTTCCAATGTGACACTAACTTGGATGCCTGTTATATACACTTTATTGCTAAAATATTCTTTTAATTCTGGCTAAGTTTAATAAGTGTGCGACATCAATACAGAGTGTTTCGGCTTCCATACCTTTGATATTGGCTATTTGTAACCTACATATCCATTTTTTGAGGAAGGTAGTTATCGATATGTTATTAATAAAATAATTAATTATTGTTTATAGCACTGGATGGATCACCATTCAAAGGTGAAATTTCCCCAGAAGCGACGAAATATCTTAAGAAGCCCAGTGCTCCATTACCACAACGAATACAGTCTCAGGAACCTAATCCTCTATCTTTGCCTCAGTCAGTGCCCCAACAAGTTATCGCTACTACAAAGATTACAAATCAAATTCAGTTTACTACGCAGCCTACAATTAAACCGGCATGTGGTAAGTAGATACTTAGGACCATCAATAATTAGAATTTTAATTTAAATTTATAGTAGTAGTAAACATCTTTATTTCTAAAAAAAAGGCTATCGACCTATCGGTCTTCTGCCCTTGTTTAATACATGTAGTCTTAATCTAAATAAAAAACAAATATGAAAATTCTCTTATTCTAGGTTAACAATATTATTAAATAAACTTTCCAATTCTAATGACAAGAAAAAATTATTTTATTGTCCAGTAGTCAGTTGCGTTTGTAAGTGTTCGAGTAGCGTTGATGTAGGGAAACGGAAGCGGGATTGTCTGGTTGGTCTTGTGAGACAAAGGGGATTCAGTATAGTCCAGTTGTAGGGGTTGTTTGTCCATTTTGTCTGTAGATGTATGAGTCTTTCCGAAAGCTTTGTCATGTTTGTGCGTTCGTATAGTAGTTGGGTGGGGGGGTTGTGTAGTGGGTTTTGGGGGTGTCTTATTCGTCTTATTAGTATTAGGGCAATTTGTTCTGTTGTTTGTATATAACGTTTTATCCTTTCTGTTCCGTTGGTCATGAGTATATGTCCATAGTCTAGCAAGGGTCTACAAATAGCTTTATATATTTTGGTGGCGGTGTTTGTGCTAATTCCTCTGTCTTTGTAGGTTAGTGATCGGAAGTGTTTTGTTCTCTTTATTCTTTCTGCTCTGATGTTTCGTATGTGTTTAGTGAATTTAAGTTTGTGGTCAATTGTGAATCCAAGGTATTTTACGTCGTTTTTTGGTTGTGTCGTTTGGCCGTCTGCAGTTATTGTAGGAGAGTCAGCGTTGAGTCTGTGGTTTGTGAGCAGAAGTTGGTTTTATGACGCGTTTGGTGTTAGTCTCCATTTATAAAACCATGTCATTGTGTTGTTTGTTAGTGTTTGGAGTCTTTGAGCTGTTCTCTCAGTAGTTTTGTCGTGTACAAAAAGTGCCGTGTCGTCTGCGTATTGTAATATGTATGCCGATCTGTCGATTTGATTTTTGTCTGGTAAGTTGTAATTGTATATGTCATGGCAGTATATATTGTAGAGAAACGGTGAGAGCGGGGATCCTTGAGGGAGCCCTTGTTCAGAAGAAAAAGAAAATGACAGTGTTTTGTCAATTCGTACTTGTAGTTGTCTGTTTTCTAGTAAGTTCTTTATGGTGTGTAGTAGATATGTTGGTGTGTGTAGTTTGTATTGTAAGCCTCTATGCCAGACACTATCAAAAGTCTTGTTAATGTCCATAAACAGGCAAGATGTCTTTCTGTCAGTTAGGTGGGTAGTTTGTATATTGTTGGCCAAAATAAAGAGCGAATGAACAGTCGAGTGATGTTGTTTGAAACCAAATTGGTAGGTAGGTATATATTTTCCAATCACTTTTTCAAGCCGCTGCTTTATTATGTATTCAAAAATTTTGCTTAGTACTGGAAGTGGTGTAATTGGTCCGTAGTTGCTCGGTTGTGTATTGTCCAGTCCATTTTTGGGTATAGGGATTATTAAGCTGTTTTTCCATGTTTCTGGGATTCTGCCATTTGTGATGCAGTTGTTCAATTCGGTTAGGATCATTTTGTGTGTTTCTTGAGTTTGGCTTTTCAAGAGTTTTGCCTTAATTTTATCTTTCCCCGGTGCAATGTTTTTGATGTGCGCTAGGGCTTCATCGTACTCTGTGTCTGTGATCAGTTTGTAGGTGTAGTTTGGTGAGCTGTTAAAATAGTTCAAGTACCAGTCGTTGATCAAGTTCCAGTTGTCATTGTCCAAGTTAGGGTTTGTCGATATGCTGAAGGCCCTTTGATAGTGTCTGGCGAATGCGTCCGCTTTCTCTTTGTCTGTGTAGCGTTCTATTCCGTTTTCGTCAATTGTGTCAGTAGTGCCAGTCTTCCTGTATTGCGCCAGTTTCTTAATTTTTCGCCAGTATGTTTTGCCTTTGTCCTTCTGTATTTCTTTACATGTTTCTAGCCATTTGTCTTGTCGGTATTGTCCAATCAGAGTTTTAATGTTTCTGTTAAGTTGGTTCAGTGTGTTTTTTAGGTCGTTATTTTGAGTGTTTGTATATAGTCTGTACAGTTCTCTTTTATGTTTTATTAGTCTCAGTATGTATTTGGGCAGTGCATGTCGGTAGAATACATTTTTTATTTCCGGGCTAAATTTTCGTATGGCTAGTGTAAGTTGTTGTTGTATGGTTTCTATTGAAATGTGCTGTGCTTGTGATTGAATGTAGTCATGTATATGTTGTTTCACTTTGTCTATGTCAGTCTTTGTTAGGTTTAAGTTTTTCTCTATAGGAGGTGTATTGGAGGTAGGTTGCGTATGTTGTAAGTTTATGTTAAACGTAATAGCCAGGTGGTCGGATCCAAGTTCGTTGGGTAAGTTTATGTTGTTGATGGTGTTTGTTAAGTTTCTTGTGTGCAGTAGAACGTCTGGTGTTGAATCTGGGTCTGCGGGCATCAGAAAAGTTGGTGGGGTGTGCTGTTTTATAAAGTGGGAATTTTGTAAAAATCTTTTAAGTTGTTTCGCTTTGTTTCTGTTCAAGTTAAAGTCGCCTATAATTATTGCATATTTATAGATGCTTGCCTTGGTCAGTATGTTTTGTTCTAGGTTGGAGTGTGGGTGTATGTATGTCAGAAATATGTGTATCAGGTCGTTTAAGTAGAGTATGGTAAAATGTAGACAGTCGTTCAAAGGGTTATTGAGATGGGGAGGGTTTGCTTTGCCTAGTTTTGTTACAGGTTTGAGAAGAACTGAGTCCCCGCCCCTGGCGTGGTTGGTGAAATTGCCATGTCTACAGGTGTGTTGCCAGTCCCTGTATGTTGAAGTCTGTCCTATTTTAGTTTTAGTCTCTAGAAACATGCAGCAGTCGATGTCGTTTTGTTCTATGTAATTGTAAATTAGTGGCTTTTTATGGTTTAGTCCGTTGATGTTCGTGTAAAGTACTTTCAAATTGAATCTTCTATGTTTGTTACTGTCTGTCTCACTTGTTCGTAGGGCTCAGTTGGAGAGCGTCCTTCGGGCAGGAGCATGTCAAACATTAGGATGTAAATATGGTTTCCGAAGAAAACAACGGAGGTGTCAATGTCGAAGTCTTCTATAAGTTGTTTTCGTAGTTTTTTTAGTAGTTCGTCTCTGTTGGTATTGTTTGTCTTGTTAAGTTGATGTTTGTATTTGTTTATGATGTGGTCATGTGTTGTAATAGGTGTGTGTATTCTACTTGCCACAGTCGTCGTCTCCGCAATCCCGGTCGTCCGTTTGTTAACGCATTTTATCTTGACGTTTGGTATTCCGTCAATTGGGGCTGTCGGTCGTTTTGGGCAATTCATGCTCCATGCTGCGTGGTCTTCAGAGATGCAACTCTGAAGAGTTGCTGCGCATTTGGTTGGCAGAGGTGACTCGCATTTGGAAGTTGGATGGGGACCCTGGCACTTGTTGCATCTCGGCGATTGCTTGCAGTCTTCCGTTTTGTGGTTGAACATGTTGCACTTGGCACACGGAACAGGCACGAGTGCTCGTGGTTTGCTTTCTGTGATCTTGAAAATGCGGCCCAAAAAATGAACCGCACGGTCGTTCATCAACCTTTCGTAGGTGGATATGTCGCCGGTTATTAACCTCAACATGAGTGTGGGTGCGTTGCGTTCCCGTGAGATTGTTCTCCTGCAGAACCTTATTGTGAAGCCCTGCTGCTCCAGGCGTTTCAGAAACATGCTGTCCTCAATGTCTAGGTCGACCTAGATACTTGAATTACCAATCATATGCACCTATACAATATAAAAAAAGTGTGGTAACAGCTCTTACTGATAGAGCGATAAAATTAGCACATTGTGGATACAGACAAAAAATCTTGAAAAAATAAAAAAGGTATTAATAATGAACAACTATCCCAAAGAATTCTTCGAACCAATTATAAAACAAAGAATTAATAAAATATACAATGCAAATAAATGGAACAACATAAATAATATAAAAAAGATAAAAGAAGGTGAAATCAAGTATGTATCATTACCGCACATACCAGAAATCAACACAAAAAGAAAAAATGTTTTAAAACCGCATAATATTACTATAGCGGAAAAAAACTAATAACAACTTGGCAAGGGAGTGTTTTACAAAATTTAAACCTAGCAGCGATAAGTTGGACACACCTAACGTAATATACAAGATTGACTGTTTAAACTGTGGCAAAACATACATAGGTCAAACAGGGCAATATTTAAAAAACAGAATATACGAACATAAGTATAGCTTAAGAAAGATTAACGAGAATGCAACAGCATTAGCTCAACATGCACAACAAAAGTTGCATGATTTTGATTTCGCTAACACACAAATATTGATCAATGAAGACAACTATAATAAGAGAAGAATCCCTGAAATGATACAAGTTAGAAAACATCAAAATGCAATGAATTTCAGATCAGACACAGACAATCTTAGCTCTGTGTATCATACACTAATTATATGATCGCATGTATGAACTGATTGGACCAAGTAAATGAAATAAATACACCTGATATTGAGGAATTTGCCAAGCAATTCTTAGAATGCAAAGAAAAGGCGAAAGATGAACAGTTTTTTTGCTTCGATCGCTTGATATCGAGTAGAATATGGAAAATTCAGTGACCAGTTGATTGTTAAAGTGTTAACAACTATACACGTAAGTTGAAGTTAAAATTTAAATCTCTAAACAATAGATTCTAGTCTTTGCCCAGATATGTTTGTCCTCCTGTCCTGTGATATGCTCTTTCATCACCTGAAAACCAGTGTTCTTGATGTACTTTTTAATCTGTGTGTGATTTGTATTTGAATGTGTGAATTTTGATGGGAAAATTTTATATAAATTAATAATAACTGTAAATGTATACTTTAGACAAACTGATGATGGTGGAGAAAGACACCGAAACGTATTTGTAACATTTTAAATAATAAACAATAAAATTGACTGAAACCCAGGAATACATTGGAATGTATAATTATAAAATAATAATAATAAAAATAAATCACTAGGAAATTGTTAACGAAACACAGTAAGTAAATTTTCAAAACATATAATAAAGATTTTTCTATATAAACTTATTATTTTACGACCGTCATTAAAACATATTTTAGTGCACTTATTTGTGGGGCCTTGGGGGGCTTTGTCAGTTTTTGAAGACAAAGATATTATTTTTTTTAATTACTTGGTCAACCAAACACAATTACCGCAAAAAGGTCACTTTTAGGCTTATGCCGACGATATTAAGCAAAGATTTTTGCTTTGTGTTTACTTCTATTTGCCTAAACATTTTTTGAATGCCTGTAATTATAACGAATCGAAAGGTGCCAACTCTAATTAAGATAACAAGTAACTCTGGTTGGACTGTATAACCTTTGAGAATTGACACTTGACGATGTAAGTGAACTATCAAAGACAACTGATGTCTTAGCAGTTAGGCTACCTTCTCGTACAGTGATGTACAGCAGTAATGGGGAAGAAAATACTTATTTTCTAACAATTCGTTCTTTAAAGAGAGAGAAACGTATTTGCAATGACCTAGCAAGATATATTCTGATATAAACTGTTTATACTCAGAACGTACTTCACAGCTTTCACCTGTCTTCAACTTGAAGCCTGCCAGAAATCAGATTGCTATCATTCTTACACGATAGTTTTAATCTGGTGGACATAATTTGGCAATAAAAAAGCTACTTAATATGAAACAGAGATATATTTTAATACTAATTACATGTTTGCAGCTAGTTGTGGCCTTATATCAACGCCGAAACCTGCACCATTAGAAAAATCTTTAATTGATGCTCAGCAAGTCGCAGGTGAGAAAAATTAAGGTTTTCTGTCTGTTCAGCATTTGTCGGATATTTAGGACCAAATAACATTTTTATTCAAAATTACATTTTAGCAAAACATAATTTTCCGACAGCTCCGACCCAGTATCAAAATACTGCGAATGTTTTAACACCATTTGACCCCGCCAATAGTAGAGGAGAGAAAGAGGATCAAATTTTAAATAGAGTTGGAGCTCAAAGAGGTCAAGTTCCGCAAAATGGTTTTTTGGAAGCAGGTAATGGGAAATTATTAGAAATAGCCTTATTATCGAAAACACTAAGGAACTCATCAATTATTCGCTAGGTCAAATTGATCCTGTCCAACCAGTTCAAGTTGTCAACAAAGTATTTCAAGATGTAGACGTATATAAACCGGCTCTTGGTCCACAAACAACTAATTATGACAGTCCTGGACGCATACAGAGCATAGAAAAGAGTTCAGAAGTTAGCCGCACTAGCCTCTCTGGATCTGTTGGAGATACCCGAAATACACATCAAAGCCCCATCGGCGAACAAATTGATTTTAAAAATTCTGAAGAGCAAACCCACCCACATTCGGGAAACTTCAATGACAACTATAAAGTTAGTAATCAGAATAGTAAATTGGAAGGGAGTATGGAAAAAGACACTATTAATGGTGATTCACTGGGTTTTTCCGCTGATGATCGAACATCTACTGGAAAAGATGCAGTAATGACCTTTTTACATGCCCAAGGTATTTATATATTTTATATAAAATTGAATGTACACGCTGATTGACGGTAGATGGCATATTAGACGTTTACGCAGAACACAGGGACAGTTAAGTGTACTTCCAAACATAGACCATTAAACAGGGTTTTCCATTGACAGAAATGCAATTAAAGCCGGTGTTATCTTCAAACGGAAGATAATTAATTTTAGGACATCCTGTACATTTTCAAACAAATTCCGGTATGTGAATCTTAAGGGGAAAGCTTTTCGATCCCAGACCCAAAATTTCAAATTTCTATGTATCGAAATCGCGTTGAAATATAAGATTTTTTGGAGCTTTGTTTCATTCAAGTTCTTCTTAAAAGAATAAATTATTATTTTGGAAACTGCTTTAGAAAGGCATAGAAATTGTTAAGCAAAAATCAGATCCAGTAGGCCTAAATAAAGGTGCAATTATTTACAGCGTGTTTCATTTAAAATATCGAAGGTACGTTTCGATATAAGCGGCAACGATCCAGCGCGCCGCGCTGGATATAGTTCGGGTTGACAGAGCATTTCTGATTACTTTGTGTTAGGCATGAGTAACACAGTGGATTTTCAGGTGTTGGCGCACTAATACCTAAAGGGCTTGTCGCGTCACTACAACGCGTCAACGCAGTTTATGATGCAGTAAACTCATAATACTATAAATGTCTAGGGAGATAACAGAGGACCTTGTAATACGTGATGTGTAGTGGTGTCGTATAGTCATGCATCATGCGCTTTGCTTTTAAACGGTGCAGCGCGTTCATTCTCTTTTTCTTCTTTGGTTTTACTGAAGACGGACTATGACACACGCCGGTTGCGTTATTTTAATGAATGGAATAAGTAAAGTAGCAACATATTTTCTGCTTGTAAAGCGTAGTTGTCGCACAACCGAATTTTTGGAGAAAATATCCGAATATTTGAATGATTTAACAGGTGTCGGAAATCGTTGAAATAACATAGTTTTCCTTGGCGATTATTTCGTGCCGAACCAAATATTACTTTGTAACATGTATACACGATTTGAAATTTTGGTTTTAACAGAACCGATACCCAACCGAGATAAATAAGAATTCATCAGTCGATAAGTATTTTGAGCAGGAATAAGTTTTGGCTATTTAATTCTAGTTTTCGCTCGCGCCGCGTTTTAATTACATACAACGTAATATAATCCTTGCCGGCAGTGTCGGAAATCATATGGTGACTTCACGAACTTGCAATCCGAAGTCTGCTTTCTTGAATAAGGTTAAATGTTAAGTGTTATTCAAGGTGTTACGATGTAAGATGCGAGGTGTTGTAACGCATTGACGCACAGAGCGGCATCAACCGAAAAGTTCCACACAGTACAGTTTTACCCTTGCCTACTTTGTGTATATGTAGTAAGTTGTACAAATTTTCACAAAGATCATATTATTATACCCCATCGACCGTGGATCACACTGTATGTATCAGTGTTGATTTGCGTTTTGCATTAATAGCTTTCTAATCATTCCAAAAATGTATGGAATTTTATATCGCTTGATGTATGAAAAAAAGTCCCTGTACCATTTTTTTAAGTGTCTCACCCCAATTACTACTTCCCTATTACCCTTCTCAAAAGTTTTAAAGCATAATCTGTAATCGAGTGTAATAAGAAATTTAGATCCGCGCTTAGAAACCTTGTCAGATGTCAAATTTGAGAGTTTGGACGCCATCTTGATTTTTTTAAAATGATATAATTTGGGTATTTTTACACGATCGGATCGACCATTGAGAGCTGGTTTCAGAAATATATAATTCTATGCCCTGTGCGTTGACGGTTCTCGATATATGGAGTGTTAAACTCACTGAATCTCGATTCTTTTTTTAAGTGTCTCACCCAAATTACTACTTCCCTATTAACCTTCTGAAAAGTTTTAAAGCGTAATCTGTAATCGAGTGTAGTAAGGAATTTAGATCCGGGCATAGAAATCTTGTAAGATCTCAAATTAGACAGTTTGGACGCCATCTTGATTTTTTTAAATGGTATCAGTTGGATATGTTTACACAATCGGATAGACCATTGAGAGCTGGTTTCAGAAATATATAATTGTATGCCCTTTGTTTTGACGGTTCTCGATATATGGAGTGTTAAACTCACTGAATCTCGATAATTTTTTTAAGCGTCTCACCCAAATTACTACTTCCCTATTAACCTTCTGAAAAGTTTTAAAGCGTAATCTGTAATCGAGTGTAGTAAGGAATTTAGATCCGGGCATAGAAATCTTGTCATATGTCAAAAATGGCCAAATAATAGGGAAGTAGTAATTTGGGTGAGACACTTAAAAAAAATAATCGAGATTCAGTGAATTTAACACTCCATATATCGAGAACCGTCAACGCAAAGGGCATACAATTATATATTTCTGAAACCAGCTCTCAATGGTCGATCCGATGGTGTAAAAATATAAAAAAAATCAAGATGGCGTCAAAACTGTCAAATTTGACATCTGACAAGATTTCAAAGTGCGGATCTAAATTCCTTATTACATTCGATTATAGATTCTGCATTAAAACTTTTCAGAAGGGTAATAGGGAAGTAGTAATTTCGGTAAGACTCTTAGAAAAATAATCGACATTCAGTGAGTTTAACAGTCCATATTTCAAGAACTGTCAACGCAAAAGGCATACAATTATATATTTCTGAAAAGAGCTCTCAATGGTCGATCCGATGGTGTAAAAACATTTAAAAAAATCAAGATGGCGTCAAAACTGTCAAATTTGACATCTGACAAGATTTCAAAGTGCGGATCTAAATTCCTTATTACATTCGATTATAGATTCTGCATTAAAACTTTTCTGAAGGGTAATAGCGAAGTAGTAATTTCGGTGAGACTCTTAAAAAAATAATCGACATTCAGTGAGTTTAACAGTCCATATTTCAAGAACTGTCAACGCAAAAGGCATACAATCTATATTTCTGAAACCAGCTCTCAATGGTCGATCCGATGGTGTAAAAATATCCATATGATACTATTTAAAAAAAAATCAAGATGGCGTCAAAACTGTCAAATTTGACATCTGACAAAATTGCGAAGTGCGGATCTAAATTCCTTATTACATTCGATTACAGATTCTGCCTGAAAACTTTTCAGAAGGATAATAGGGAAGTAGTAATTTGGTCGAGACACTTAAAAAAATGTCCCTGTACATATGCATTTTTTTTTACTTAGAATAAATTCAGTAAATCAAAGAAAGTTTTTTTGTTTGGAAATATGCTTGGAGACGTAGATTATTATTTTAAATTGCGCTATATCTGTAGCAAGCAAATTTAATACAACGGATTTCAATTATAAGATATGGCATGCTCGATGATTTGTTTAAATACCAATCTTAATTTTTCATGGCATCTTAAAGCATATATCAAGTTAGACATGCGTGTTAAACATCAAATGTTCAGTTCTTGTTGTCTGAGAGATATTTATCACCTAGTTCGAAAATGAAGAAATCTGATTAAACTCAATGATGTTTCTTTAATAAATGCTCAAAATATTGTCCATGAACTATCGGACAATATCCTAAACGGAACTCAAACTCCCTTTGAACTTTTATAATTAACTACTTCATCGGAAATTAGCACTTGCATTACACTTCTGTTGTATTCGTTCTTGCAACTCCCCAATTTTCATCGATTTGGCGTTAAAAAAAATTTCTCTTCAAATACCTTCATATGCAATAGTTTATAGGTGTCAAATCCGAAGACTTCAACATTCAACGGGTTCTTTCTCACCCGTGTATCTGCCTAAAAATACACAATCTAAATGCTAGTGAACAGGTCTTGCAGAATGAGAAGACGCACGGTTGTGATCAGATGCTTTTATTCGGGACATCCAGATCAGAAAAATTAATATCCCAATTCGAAACGAATCCTTTTTACATTAATCACCCGCTCTCGTGGCCTTACAACTCAGTCACCAACAATCCCTGCCCAAGCATTGACTTTTTATAAATGTTGACCGTGGCCTCCTTCATTCAGGTATGGGACCAAGAACAACAAATAATACAATTAGCCTCTCCACTTAACATAAACGGTGATTTATCAGAAAACAATACGTTTTCTATGTTTAGAGCATTTCTTTCTGGAAGATTATCATTTGTTCGCAGAACTGGAGACTTATATTCGAGTCATTATTCCTAGCGGTTTGCTATTTTTTAACAATTACATTTTTTGGTTTTAAGAGTTCTAGCCACTGATGACTGGCTAATTTCAGGTTTCCTAGATATCCGTCTGGTAGGGATTTGAGGATTTCGTTAAACCTAGAGAGGTACATTAATTTCGACTTATCTTCTGACTTCGGAGTGACTAGTCTTAATTGAGCGCACTTTTTCTGAAATGGCTATTTGCCCGAAATCGTTTTTTAATCTTGCTCATGATACTATGGGGTACGAATGGTCAGTCAGGATATATATTTCTGTCTGAATAAATGAATAACTTCATTTTGAGTTTTTGTTCTATGTCCGTAGCTGATCAGCATTAAGATTTCTATCGCGAAGGTTTCAATTAAATTCACCATTTTGCTCGAATTTTCAACAAATGGGGGTTCTAACAAAACGGCCAACTAATAAATATCCTCGCTCAATACGATCCTACTCTTTTTAGTCAAACCAAGTCACGACTGAAAAGAACATCCCAATTTTAAACTGGCCAATAATTCATTTGAATCAGATGTCTGTTGGTTAAATATCTTTCTCAACGACACGCTACATAAAATGTTCTTACATCAAAACAAACAATTAAAAATGCTGATTGAAGTTCGGGCATATTTCAAGGAAAAGCTGTTTTTGATTTAGTCGATTTATTTAAAGTACCAAAATCCTGCAGTGTATTATTTCAACATACTTTTCTTTTAGCTTTGTCTTAAAAATTTTTTAATTATTCGAAATTTTTTTTCGGGAGTTTCGGGAACACATTATAATAATCAGATTATCTTAAACAGTTTATATTTTTAGAACATCCAGATGCAAATCCTCTGCAACTTGCCGTCAATCCCGCGAATGGATTTTCCACGTTGCCTCCTGTTTCAGTTTCGGAAGGAGTTATTCACGTAGGTGGAAATAGCAAAATGGATATTCATATTAACGACAAATTTCCAGGTGAGACTAAAATATATTAATTCGTCACATAGAAACTATTAATAATCTATCAATGTTTTAATTATTGTATAGGAATGCAAGATGGTCTACCGGCAGGAATTGAAGAAAAAGACATTACAAACCTTTTGTACAAATTCCATTACACAGTAGGATTTCACGGTCATTACGAGAAAGGTCTTAAGGATGGAACGAAAATTGGAGGGTAAATATTTGGCTTTATAAATTTGAATGGATGATGTGTATAATATCAACCCGAATATATTATCGACAGTCGTATGTTGATTTCGTTTCTGATACATCAAACATTAGTCTCGTTTAAATTCCAATGATATACTTTTAATTTGCGGTATTGGTCCATTTTAATTTTATTGTTAATGTGAAAGGAAGCAAACTTAAAAAGCACGTATCCGAAAAGCTAATGTTTTACCAAAGCATTTCCAAAATCTTCATTTACACGAAACATTTTTTAATAAGTTGTAACTGTCCAGTATACTATATCACGGATTTTAAATAGAGAATGAAAATACATGTTCAAATTTATTTAATTTTGCACCATGTGCAATTCTCAGGCAATGTTGTCTGAATATATATTCATGAATTTTGTTCACTGTTCAGATGTAATCAACCTAGAAAGTCTACATGGGTTCTTTCAAGTCCGGTCGGATCAAACTGCTTTACAATGGGTATTTTACAAAGGATACGTTCTCAGAACCTAGTCTCCTCTCTTTTTGCGGTCAACAGATACAATTCGCGGGGACGTCTGAAAAAAAATATTTGAAAAATCCTCCGTCGCAAACTCAGCACCTTTGGTCGCATTCTTACCCGCCATCTGCTTCTTTGGGATTGTTTCCAAAAAGATTCTTCGAGAATTATTTATTTTCATGTTATATTTCCCGTATAGATCGCAAAGATTGTCCTACAATTTGTTTCTTATGTTCTATTTCTATGATTTAGTTAATACGTAGTTACAAAGGAGATTTTACAATGCCTGTCGGGTAGTAAGGATTCCAAATGATTTTCCTCATATATATTTACAGGTTCTTTAGGAACTTTGAAAATAATATTCCCTATGAAGTGAACATTTCCAGTAATTCTTGACAAAATGGGTAATTTTTATCCTTATTCAATAATCAGTAACTAAAACTCACTGCTCGCTTACGAAAAGTTATCAATATTTATCCCACAATCGTTTCAGGTATTTTGTGAATGGTAGAGATGGCATAAGCAGGGTTGTTACGTATATTGCGGATGAGAATGGTTACAGACCGAAAGTGAAGTTCATTAATTTGGGATTGGAATCCGAAGATACACCTAAAGCTGCAACGGAGAAGACATTTGGACTGAAGAGCTTCGAATTCATGTGGTACCCGTTATAATAAAAGTATTGTTATCGATTAAATTATGGAATTCAACTTGTAACTATGTGTCCATTTACCCGAAAAATGTTAGCAAACTCTATACACATAAGAATAAATGAAATGCTCTCAGATTTATTGTGTTAAATATTAGATTTGTGGTAGAAATAGAGCATGATTTAGATCACGTTTCTCGTTACATTCAATGCAATGTAATTGGAAAAAATGTTCATTGACTAACTGTCAGCTAAACAAGCGTTGTATCAGTATTTACAGAGTTTTTGCCGTGTCACTCGCAATTACATGTTTCTTCAGTATAGATTCAAACAGGTGAAATAGATGACGATTGCAGTAACTTCCTCCCGAATTTTTGACTCGATTAGTACTCCTTTAAGGCTGCATTTGTAGTGTTAGGTGCGATTTGAAATCTAATGTTGGCCAACAATTATTTCACTTGAGGAACTACAAATTGAGCATCTCTGTTTTGGAATTTTTCTTTCTTAAGTTTGTTCGCAAACATTTAACAGAAAATGATTATCACTTTTTAATTACTGGAATTGAACATCAAATTTCTGAAAGAGTCATTATCGTGGCAGACCTTCGCTTCATGCTTGTTAAACAATATGTTTGAATAAATTGCTTTAAAAAAAGTTATTCCAAAAAGGGAATGTCCAGAGTGCGTGTGAATATTTTATATTGCATTATTGACAATATATTCATATATTCATCAGATAAGTTATCGAATCATTTACTTTAAATTGTCGGTATTGTGATTTTGAATAAAACGCTCGTAGTGCTTTGATATACACTTACTCATTGGAAACACTTTGGTTTGCAATTTCTCTTGCGACAAAACTTGGCCTTGCATCATTCGTCAGGTTTTCATGTTGTATGTATCAGTTTTTATTGATCAAATTATCATTCATATTTTGATACAATGAATAAATGAACCATAACTTGTCATAGTACAAAAATAAATTCAAATACCAGATCATGATTTGAAACTATATTTCAAATTAAATGTATAATAATTTCAAGAAATAATTTAACGGACTAAAAACAAATAAAATTTGCCTGTTTTAGCTATATCAGTTACCTTAAATTCAATAATCTTTTGTGATGATGTTTCAAGCTCTGAAGATCTGTGTGATTTAACAAATCTAATAATGTTGGATGTGTTCTGACCCATATCAGGCGTCCCATTTTCTTAAAACATATTTTTTCTAGGCGTTTTCACTTTTTCGATATTTTTTTTTATTTCCGCAATTTAAAATTGCCTATTACTATACCTCCCCCCAATGGTACAGCGCCTAAGAGAGATTTAGAAGAGAACAGACAATTTGCGGCGATATTCCTCATTTTGAATTTTAAAACATGAACAATGTTGATATAGATATAGGACACGGAAAAACTTAACTTATTAATTTAACTCTTTCAAGATCACATTTTCAAAAAATTGCCAGCCAGCAAGATATACTCGGACTTTTGCTTTAGAGTATCGGTCGCCTAAATCGTAATTACAGAAACAAACTTGTTTGTCAAGTATTTATTGCTATAATGTATAATTAGCATAAAAGATTATACATATTCTTGCTCCTGTACAGAAAAACTAGGTAAATGAATTCAAATGATCAGTTCGCCATATTGCCAAGAATTTCCTCTGGATACTAATAAAGTCTTTCACCAGATCAAATTGATCATTTTAGTTATGTTATATAAAAATTTGTAAACGTTCCCAATCATATTTTTAAATTTCTAAGTAAACATTGTTTATTAATTTAAACCAACTGATTTAAGAAAATAAAATTTTCTTTCTCGCTATTTTCAAGTTATTGTTTATAGCTTAAGCGGGTGGGAACTTAGGAATTAATCTGCTCCCAGCTGCATAGAAGCTGGCTAGGTATTCTTGACCGAAGCCATTGGAAACTGGGAATAGTAGCGGATTTTGGAGGTCGGTTTAACATGGTCAAAAAATGAGGTGTCGGAAAGTTTATCCCTGCTTCAACTTTGAAATATAAGATAACAAGTTATTAGCATAAATCAAGTGAAACGTGAAAATTAGTAATACTAATTAATAATAAATACGAGTGTTAAGTTTGGAAGCATCTTGGAGAGCGCAAAATGTTTTAGAAAAGTCTCGCGTTTTTTCTTGACGAGATTGGCGCTTGAACATGCAGATTAAACATTGCTTAATCAGTATTTTAAATTAGATCAATGGGGATTTGCCAAACTAGTAGTATGAGAGTATTTAGAATTTTTGCTCAATGTTTTCATTGTTTGGAAAAAACATTTCTATTAATTATTAAAGAAAAACCACAGTGGCAATCATGTCACCAGATACAGGTATATTTTATGCCAACGTTCCATTTATGGAACTAGTAGTTTTCAGTAGTTTAGTAGTGGAAATGGAATTGGTAGTATTTGAATAGTACCTTTCTCAGTTTAAAATATATAAGTGTAGAAAATGTTGTACATGACAAAACTACTGAGAGAGCAACGCAAAGACTCCAAACACTAACAAACAACACAATGACATGGTTTTATAAATGGAGACTAACACCAAACGCGTCAAAAAACCAACTTCTGCTCACAAACCACAGACTCAACGCTGATTCCCCTACAATAACAGCAGACGGCCAAACGACACAACCAAAAAAACGACGTAAAATACCTTGGAATCACAATCGACCACAATCTTAGATTCACTAAACACATGCGAAACATCAGGGCAGAAACAATGAAGAGAGCGAAACACTTCCGATCACTAACCTACAAAGACAAAGGAATTAGCACAAACACCGCCACCAAAATATATAAAGCTATTTGTAGACCCTTGCTAGACTTTGGACATGTACTCATAACCAACGGAACAGAAAGGACAAAACGTTATACACAAACAACAGAGCAAATTGCACTAAGACTAATAACACGAATAAGACACCCCCAAAACCCACTACACAACCCCCCACCCAACTACTATACGAACGCACAAACATGACAAAGATCTCTGAGAGACTCATACAGCTACAGACAAAATGGACAAACAACCCTACAACTGGACCATACTGAATCCCTTTGTCTTACAAGACCAACCAGACAATCCCGCTTCCGTTTCCCTACATTAACGCTACTCGAACACTTACAAACGCAACGGACTAGTGGACAATAAAATAATTTCTTCTTGCCACTGAAATCTTATTTATTCAATAACATTGTTAACCTAGAATGGGAGAATTTTCATATTTGCTTTTTATCTGGATTGGGACTGCATGTATTAAACAAGGGCAGAAATACCGATAGGTCGATGGCCTTTTTTAGAAATAAAGATGTTTACTACTACTATTGTTAACCTAGAATAGGAGAATTTTCATATTGGTTTTTTATCTAGATTAAGACTGCATGTATTAAACAAGGGCAGAAAGACCGATAGGTCGATAGCCTTTTTTTAGAAATAAAGATGTTTACTACTACTACTACATCAAGTTTACTTTATTTGTGGATATTCTCAATTGGTACCACAAATATCGTAAATAAGAAGGTGAGAAGAATAATACTTTATTTCATTACGTAGGCTAGTTGGCAGTTCTGCAGTTTTTCTTTTGTGATAACTTGCGTATAATGATAATTTTACCGTATATAATAGCTGAAGTATTCTTCTGCACAATTTTTTATTTGTTAAAATCACTCATATCCGCCTAACTGCGTTAAAGACTATCTCATATGGTCATCGCCTTTGAAAAATCGGATATTTTTGCAGGATTATATGAGACAGCCCAGGTTATTAAATATATGGTCCTTGAAAAAATCATGCTTTGGCCTCCACGTGATTGTTATTTCCAAAATCCATTCGGAGCAATGCAAAAAACTGAAGATTCCATGTCTGGTTTTACTGTGCTTAAACAGTGAGATCCGTTAACACTTGGTACAACTTGAAAATATAGAAACGTATTTTACAATGTTTAATATTAAAAACAAATAATATTAGTAATAGAATTACCTTTTACAGAAATGAAAGACATTAATTCCGACTGACATATATTAAAATTCTTCGCCACCCCTACGGGGTTTAATCATGGGCAAGTGGTCACCCCAACTAATAAATGTTCAAACAGTTTAATATGCTGTTGGGGAAGCCGCCAATTTTAGGGTAAGAGGGGTCGGTCGCTCTTTGTGCTACCCGAGATGACTTTTAATATTGCCCCGAGGGTTAAGTTCACCTTTATTGTTTTATTTGCTCAATGCATTATACTGATCTTTTGTGACACATCTTCAAATCATGGAACATTTCAATAGAAAGCTCAAAATGTAGAAATATGAATCTGCATTTGTAAACTAATCTTCTACGTAAACACTTAACAAATTTCGAAGTCGGAAGCAGGGAAATTGCATATTTTTCAATCACCCGTAACTTATCAAATTATCTAACAATTTAGGGCTATAAGTTGACTTGTAGTGTTCAAACAGTATTGTTTCGTTTTTCGTTCTAAATTCATAATAATCACTTGTTTCGATATATTTTTTTGCAAATATGATAATTTATTGCAACATATTTCATGTTATAATTAGTTCACGTTTTGGATCTATTAACAAGCTGTTGAAAATAATTGAAGCCGAAAACGAGAAAAAAAAAATACGAACAAAATTTGACAATTTTTAAGTTCTGCAAATGGGAGCATATCGGAATTATAAGCTTTCTCCTACAAACACTTATGAACATACTAGATGCTAGCAAGTATTATGTTCATAAGTGAATTCCACGTTTACAGTAACAAAATTTTCCGTATAAGAGCTGCTATAGCACCGATCTCAAATTTTGATTGGTTATGTAATTTAGCATTATCTATTTATTTTAAATGAATTTGGCGATACGGTATCTCCAGATCTAAAGCGAACTAATTCCATCTTTCTCTCTTGCCACTGCGTGTTTTGTAACATTTTCAAATTTTACGTAACATTTCCGATCATTGCACATTTTATTTTTTAATCAGCGTAGCAAAACGAAACAATGTACAACAATGTACTTTACGAAAGCACCGATAAATTAACAAATTGAGAGCCAATCTCAACCAATAACACATAACTATTAAGTTATAATCTACATTAGCAATTACTCATTGATCCTGTAAGATTTGATCAATGAGCATATTTTAAATCCTTTTAGAATAGACATGTGTTGTCTTGTTTCTTATATTTAATTGGAACTTTATTTAACCCTATAACTATACCTATAGTTTTAGGTATAGTTATAGGGTTAAATAAAGTACTCACTTGGAGAGTACGAGAAAAATATTAAAAAAATTTCTTTCGAAAATTGCTAGAAGATATTAGCAGTTGATAATCGAATTTCAAATTTGTTATTAAGTAATATTTTTAAATAGTTCCATGTTTGCTTGGTAGCCTTTTGGAATCCTTAACCAGTCGAAAAGAAAAATTACGATATTTGCTTCAAATTACGAAAATTTTTGATATTAAAAAAGACCTCTTCTACAATTTTTTAATGAAAATTTAATCAAAGCGGTAAAATGTTTTTTTGTCATTATCAAATAGTTACAGGTTGGCAGCCTTTGTCAATAATAACAAGTATTTGTCAATCTGTGACTTACTTTGAAGCTCCTTTCACAAAATGTACACCAACATCGAATTTGCGGATATGTGATTAGTTATGGGAAAATGCCACACTAACATAGCAGAAGGTGTAAGACCTTACACCAGCAAAGGGCTAGAGATAGATAGATAGATAAAAAATTTATTGAACATTACCATTAATAAAACTCACAAACAAAGTTAAAAAAACATAACTCCCATGTCTAGCCAGATGTTCGGCCGGTTGCTCTTTGCCCATGATCTAAATAGGCGCGCTAAGTCGTCCATTACCTGGGCAGTGTCATAACATGGACATTCCAGAGCTATCCATACGCACGACAACGTCAGGAGATTGTCTTGAAGTGGCGGTTTTGGTTTTATTCGAGGGGCATTCATTAAAGAAAAAAGGTCTTCCTGAAGGGAAGCCAAAAACCCCTTTTGCTTCGACCTTTAAGTTTGATACTGTCAGCCGTGGCGTTAACCGCCGGCAGTTTCAACTAGATGACCAAATCCATCCGCCCCCGCCCCGATCGGTGCAAGAACCAGCCAACACCAACCAGAACGAGGCAGGACGAACCCGTCAAGTCACGTTATGTTGGATTTGTGCGTTTCCAGCCTGCTAGAAACGACTGTCTGCAACTGGCAGGCAATGTTTGTTTGTCGTCACGTACTGTCAGGGACAAAATCCTCATAAAATATGGGAAGTCGCTTATACAGGGGACCATGGGTTGGGCGATCGTTTGCTCTTACTTGGGTGATATTTCGCGTAAGGACTGAGCCTTGCACTCCGCTATGATAAATTTTTTCAGCGATGGTATCTATATAGTCGGCTATATAGGCCATCCCTGTAGCTTCGTGCATTTCGGTTATTCTGGTGTATCTGTCAGCCGATAGGACGTCTCTCAGGAACCTATTTTGGGTCCTTTGAACACGTCGTCTCGTGGAATCACAGACAGAGTGCCAGATAGGGGAGCCGTAGGTCAGTATGGGCCTTATGGTGGAGGTGTAGAGCAGAAGTTTGTTTTGAGGTGACAGAAATGAATTTGGCGCCAGAAGTCAGTCATGCTTGTTGAAGTGAAGTCGAGCGTCTAGTTTGAATCCCAGGTATTTCACCTCTTTTACTGGCTGGATTGGACTATTTTGCACCATGAGTGGCGATAGGATTTTATTGTTAGTAAATTTGCGCGAGAAGATAATAAGTTCAGTCTTCCTGGGATTCACTTTAAGTTTCCATTTATCGAAATACGGCGTCAATAAACTCAGGTGATGCGCAATGCGAGATTTCGCAGCCTGAGCATAGAAAGACGATGTGTAGATAGCCGTATCATCCGCGTATTGTGCTATTTTTGTAGTGGGAAGTTTTGGAATGTCTGCTGTATACAATGTATACAGCAACGGCGAAATCACTGTACCTTGTGGTACTCTTGCCGCGATGCGTCTTTTGGCAGAAATGGAATTCTCCACTTTCACCTGGATGGTACGGTTTTTTAGGTAAGACGCTATAAGGGAAACTAGGTAGAGTGGCAGTGAATGTACGGCAAACAACTTATACAGCAGGTCTGTGTGCCAAACTGTGTCGAAGGCCCTTTCCATATCGAGAAGCAACATTACCGTACTTTGAAGCTTATTAAAAGCTTCATAGGCATCCGTTGCGATCCTGGCAGTCTGCAGCGTTGTGTTGTGTCTTGCTCGAAAGCCAAACTGCTCATCCGGGATTAAACTTCGAAGCTCGGCTGCTGCCTGTAGTCTCGATAGGATAACCTTCTCGGTTAATTTGCCGAGGGAGTTTAGGAGGGAAATTGGCCTATGAGAGGCGGGATCGGTCGGGTTTTTGCCCGGCTTTAAGATAGGAATTATTACAGCGTTTTTCCAGTCCTATGGGAAGTGCTGCAATTTAAGGACTGCGTTGACTATTTGTACTATTAGCACTATAGTTTTCCGCGGTAAGTTTTTGAGGAGTAAATAAGGGATGCCGTCTGGCCCGGGGGCTTTTCGGCTAGGGAGGCGCTGAAGACACGATTGTATCTCCGACGGGGTTGTTATATATGAATGCAAAATCGAGGGTGGTATAGGATACTTCCGTTCTACGAAAACAGCGGTCTGTCTTTCTATTTCGTTATCCTCAAGGGCGGGTTGGACTTTGTGTACTTCTGCCAAGAACTCCGCCCTTCTTTTTCAAGAGCGGGGACTTGATCGTAGCCTTTTCGTAGACTTCTCGACAGTTTCCACAAAGAATTGTCACGGGGAGATAAGTTTCGCAATTTTTCCGCCCAGGTAAAATTCCTGTATGCGTAAATTTCCCGATCGGCAGATTGCCTGAATCGCTGCCAACGCTTCCTGATTCTATTTTTCTTAGGGCGTCTATAACCACCATCTCCGTGAGATTGGCGAGTCCTTTGGCTATTCCGAAATCAAGGAAAATGAGTTCATTCCACTGTTTGGATAATGCGTTGGAGATGAAGTGGGCATAACTAGTAGGCCATTGTCGCGAACGTAGCTGGCTAGGAAATTGCCATCTGCGTTTTTCGGTCCAGGGTTATTAAATAGTGGATGGCGAGGGTTGAAATCTCCCATAAGCAACACCCTATTGGTGTTTGAAACAAATCGATCAACGTCAGTGGCCTGTAAGCGAGTAGAAGTAGAGTACCCACAGTTGATCAAAACACCATCATAAAGCTCAACGCCAACGTTCTCTATTACTGACTGCCTGCATGGCAGTCTCCTGTACGGGATCGTTGCTTTGATCGCTATGGCCACTCCACCCCTTAGACCGGGCCTATCGGCACGCTCGAGCCTGTACCCCCGGATTGTGATTCTGTCTCTGGGGCGCAACCATGTTTCCACGATTAACGCCACATCGACGTCCTCAGACCCGAGGAACTGCTCGAACTCACCGAGACGACTCCGGAGTCCACATGGATTCCACTCCCCAATCCTCATAGGACACAGTTGACAATATCAATACTTAAAAATCGAAGCTGTTAATATCTTCATTGAAGAACTGCGCTGATACTAGGAATTTGTCTGTCTTCGAGACACAACCCCTCAATGCAGCGCTGTAAAATATTACCGCCTTGATCACCTCCTCCAAGTTGATTTGCGACGACAGCTCGGCGAATTCCCGCTGGACACTGCCCAGCATGGCCACCGCGTTCCCATTTATACCATGGGCTGGGCGGGCGGAGCTCGTCGGGACAGCTTCGTGCTGCCTCAGCGGAGGAAACTCCGCTAATGAAGGCGGTGGCGTGGGCAGCATGGTCCTGTTGGCGTGACCTGGCGCCATGGTCCTGCTGCTTAGGGGTGAAGGGTGAATCTGGACAGGGGCTCGACTGGTTTGACCCCAGGCTGGCTTCGTTGGAAGAGGAGCAGGGACGAAACGCTGCCTCTCCGCCGGGACTTGCGCCTGTTTGTATATGTAGACTGGGCAAGCCTCGTCAAAGCCACGATGAGGCCCACCGCAGTTAGCGCATTTTAATGTAGCTCCAACGGGGCAGGCGGTGATTTCATGCCCCCCGGCGCATCGGGAGCATTTAAAGTCCCGTTGGCAGTTCCCGGAGACACGGCCCCAGCCCTGCCATCGACGACACTGTGTCAGGGTCTACCGGATTTTTGCGGGTCTCCCACGACACCCTGACACTGCACACCACCTTGGCCTCGGCATTCAGTTTTCGGAGTGTTGCCTTGTCGCTAGTGACGACCAGGTAGAGCGGCCTAAACAGTGTCTTCATTTTGAAGACACTTCTCACCTCCAGTCTTTGGTCTGCTAGATCCTGCTTTATGGCAGTCGGATCGACATTCCCCTCCAGGCCCCTCAGGACGAACGCGTGTGTTTTTTCCGACGAAGGGGCGTAGGTGTGGAACTGGCTCTTGTCCTCCTCCAGGGATCGTTTTACCGCCGCCCAGTCCATAATGCTGCTGCAGTAACCGATTAACGAATCCTTCGTGTACTTCAGCGTGAAAGGCTGACTGGTGATTGCTTTTAGACCACCAATCAGCATTTTGTGATTGCTGGGTTTTCCAGCGATCACAATTGGCGGCGGCTTTTCTGCCTTTTTGGGCTTGTTTGCAGTTCCTGCAGGGCTCTCAGTGAGTTGGGAAGTGTTGGAGGCTCATCTACGATTGGCGGCTGGATGGGCGTGAATCGATTTTTCAGCGTTGTGGAGGCCTCTGGACCAACAATCAGCGTACTCCACGCCACAGTCTTTCGCGGGACGACGAACCCGTCATCCGCTGCGCCCGCTGTAGTCGCCTGCGACACCCCTACAGCCTCCTCCATCGCTGATTTTTTTGGAGCCGGGGTTGGTGACTCTGGCGATGTTGGGTCAGACTTGGGCACCCTACCCCTTTTCTTGGTCCTGGACCTAAGAAAATGGCTCCCTTAGGAGCCCTGATCCGACTCGGATTCCACAGAGCTTCCGGGATTCATCAGTCTTATCGAGCAAACCCGGTAGTTGCCCGATACGGAATGTTTCAAACGTTATTCGAAAAAAACGCACAATATGGATAACGAACACAATTTTATCGAAAATGTCGCACGATTTCGCTTCGTAGCACGTCCACACTCGGCAAACAACGATGCGAGACTGAGGGCTAGAGATTGTGGACGATCTAGAGGGCTCGGGTTCCAGACACAGAGGCACAGGTATTGGAGATAATTGCATCAGAGCCTTCCAGGAGTGCTCGGAGCATTGCACAACCACTGACACTTTCCCAGGCATCGGATAATTGTCCCGATAACTCCCCAGAGGAAGGGCCACATTCCTACTATGTTTTTAAGATACACAGGACACAAGGACACAATAGAGTGCACAATAAAGTGATTGGGGAACAAACATGTCTGGAGTTAAACGGGCTGAACAACAAGCGTCAACCTCTTGTGATTTAACATCTTAATTGTATGTTATTTGAATAATATTGATCATTGATACATAACCTTCAACAGAAGGTTTTCGTTGACAGATTTGGGGGATTTAGGTATATCACTCATCTGCCCCAAAAAGGAATGGCAGCACTGACGGCAAATTGACAGCGTTATCCTAACCTCAAAATATTTATATTGCTTTCTCTTTCTTTGTTTTCTGTTTATCCATGGTTACTACAATTTTCAATAATTAAGAAGTAACAGGTATTTACGTAATGTTAATTAGGCAGATTACCTTGAAAAACATTGTTGCCATACTTCTGATCTAGTTTTGCAAGATACGTTGATGACTGCATAATGTGCCTGCCAAGCCAAAAAGTTCAATACACACTAGATAAGTTTAATGCATTCCATGAAACCATAAAATTCACCATTGAGGAAGACAAAAACAGATCATTAAACTTTTTGGATATGACGGTTATGTATGACGATAATGGGGAAATAAAAACAAACTGGTACACAAAGGATGTGTGGTCTGGTAGATACTTGAATTACCAATCATATGCACCTATAAAATATAAAAAAAGTGTGGTAACAGCTCTTACTGATAGAGCGATAAAATTAGCACATTGTAGATACAGACAAAAAAATCTTGAAAAAATAAAAAAGGTACTAATAATGAACAACTATCCCAAAGAATTCTTCAAACCAATTATAAATCAAAGAATTAATAAAATATTCAATGCAAATAAATGGAACAACATAAATAATATAAAAAAGAAAAAAGAGGGTGAAATCAAGTATGTATCATTACCGCACATACCAGAAATCAACACAAAAATAAAAAATGTCTTAAGACCGCATAATATTACTATAGCGGAAAAAACTAAAAACAACTTAGCAAAAGAGTGTTTTACAAAATTTAAGCCTAGAAGCGATAAGTTGGACACACCTAACGTAATATACAAGATTGACTGTTTGAACTGTGACAACACATACATAGGGCAAACAGAAAGAAAAGAAAATAATATACGAACATAAGTATAGCTTGAGAAAGGTTAACGAGAATGCAACAGCATTAGCACAACATGCACAACAAAAGTTGCATGATTTTGATTTTGATAACACACAAATATTGATCAATGAGGACAACTATAATAAGAGAAGAATCCATGAAATGATACAAATTAAGAAACATCAGAATGCAATAAACTTCAGATCAGATACGGACAATCTTAGCTATGTGTATCATACGATAATTAAATGATCGCATGCATGAATTGAATGGACCTGGTAAATAAAAATTAAACAGCAGATATTGAAGAATTACAGAGCAATTCCAAGAATGCAAAGAAAAGGCGAAATATAAATAGGTTTTGCGGGCACTCGCTCGATATCGAATAAAATAGATAAATCAATGTCCAACCAAATGTAAAGGAAGAAACATCTAAACATGTAAGTCAAATTTAGATCTCTAAACAATAGATTCTAGTCTTTTCCCGAACATGTTTATCCCGACTCATCACCTGAGAACCAAGGTCCCAAATTGTACTTTTTAATATGTGTGTGATTTAAATTTTAATATGTTAATTTTGTGAAAGTTTTTTTAATTGAATTGATAATAAATGTAAAATGTATATTTTAGACAAACTGATGATGGTGGATAAAGACACCGAAACGTATTTGTAACATTTTAAATAATAAACAATAAAATTGACTGAAACCCAGGAATACATTGGAATGAATAAATTTCAAAGGAAACTGCTCACATTGCACATGCTTCTTCAAATAGAAAAGCCATACTTTAAAACGAATGGTAGCAATTCGAAATATTGTTTGTAACACTATAGAAAACTGTTCAAATGCTAATGGATGTCAAATAATTATGATGGACGTTTCCTCTGTATTTTGCTTATTTCATCAATTCCTGGCCTAACCAGATGTAATTACAGCATTAATTTGTAAATCGCAATTTAAATAATTATTAATTAATTTTTTAATATGTTTTAATTTTTTTCATAGACCTATTTACCAAAAAATGTTTTCCTAAAACTGTTGGACCAGTCCTTTTTGACATATGGCCAACTATTCTTAGCTGAACACCCTACTTTGTATGGCTATACAGCTTGTAGCGCCCAAATTCCCAATTCTTTGAAAATAACGTATGCTCTCTGTTACACTACTAACACACTGTATAATAAAGGGTGTTCCGATAAGAACGACGGATTTAAAGTTTATATAAAACATATATATTTGTGGCTTAAGTTTGAAACATTTATTGAAAAATGTAAAGTACACATCATGAGGTTATGAATGGAGTAAGACATCGGACAAATGACCGCCTCGGCTTTGCTGGCACAGACGTGCTCTTTTCATGAATTCTTCAAGGACTGTTGCGCATAAATTTTGCGGTATTTCAGAGATACAGCGTTGAATTTCATCTTTTAAGGCTTCAATCGTTGTTGGTTTGGTCATATAAGCTTGTGACTTTAAAAAACCCCAAAGAAAAAGGTCCAACGGCATTAAATCGCATGATCCGGGCGGCCAATGCCCATCTCCAAAACGAGAAATAACACTACTAGGAAATGACTTGTGCAGTAATTCAACAGTTTCTCTGGCCGTATGCCATGTTATATTTTGCAATTTTGGCACCAAAAAGTTAGTTAACATTTCTCGATAACGAACGCCACTCACGGTTAATGGTTGACCAACTGCATTTTCGAAGAAAAATGGTCCGATGATGCCTCCAGTCCACAATTCACACCAAATAGTGACTATTTTTGGATGCATCTGTTTCTGAACGATCACTCGTGGATTTTCGGAACAACAAATGCGACAATTTTGTCGATTAACGAAGCTATCAAGATGAAAATGGGTCGTCACTAAAGATGATTTTCGTTGAAAAATCACCGTCTAATTTTCGTTGTTCCAAAATCCAATCAACATAGGGTCTTCGTTGCCCATGGTCTTCCGGCTTTAGCTCTTGAGCCAATTCAACTTTGCACACATTAAGCTTCAAATCTTTTGTTAAAATTCGATGCATAGTGGTTGAGGAAACACCAATCTCCTGAGCTCTATGCCGAATTGATGTGGTTGGGCTTTCCTCAACGTTTGCACGTACTGCTGCGACATTTTCAGTCGAGCGACCAGGACGTACGCGTGTTTCTGTTTTCACTTCAATAACAGACCCAGTTTGCTCAAATTGCTTCATTAATTTTCTCACAGTGGCTTCAGTTGGAGCATTCCGATGAACCATTATTGTACGCATTTTGCGAACTGTGGCTGCAAAACTTCCACCACTTTGATAATAATTTTTTACAATGAGAATTCGTTGTTGTGTATTGAACCGCTCCATTTTACTTAACCTCCTGCTGTCTACTAAGGAAGGGCCTTTTTTTTATGTCAAATCATGACACTGCAAATGGCGCGCAATTCAAAACCGTCGTTCTTATTGGATCTCCCCTTAGAATATCAACACCCGAAAATGATGCCCTATCTTATCACTAACTCAAAATTTGCGAAATAAAACATTTTTAAAGTTTTTATTCACTGTTTCCCTTTTTTTTATGCACATGTTCCATACTTTTTCGTTAGAAGTAAAAGGGGAGGTGAGGCAGGCTCGAACCATTTTCTGGTATGCGCCAAAACAAGAATAAGGATCAAGAAACAGAAAACAGGTCCACAATAAGCAAATAAGACACCTAAATGGGACACGGATAAACTTAAGGAAGAGGCAGCCCTCGCTAACTACAAGTCTAAAATTGCAACTAAAATGCGGGATGTCCCCGAAACGTGTAAGAGAAACGCCAACACCATGTGGAATGTTATACAGAAGATTATTTTGGAGACAATGGAGACAACTATAGAAAAGCGCGACAGAACAAAGAAAAATAATTGGTACGATACGGACTGTGAGAACGTACAGAAACAAAGACACCGCGCTAGGGCTCAAATGTTACAGGACCCTTCACAGGACAACATAGATAACTTTAACAATGCTAGACGTAGAGCAAGAAAACTAATTAGGGAAAAAAGAGAGAACATCTGAAGAAACATAGACAAGGCATCGAAGATAGTGGAAGACATAACAACAGCAGGGCATTCTTTAAAGAAACATCTCGAATTAAAATTGGCTTTAAACCGCAAACAAGATATAATACGGAAAGATAATAGTGAACCCATCACCGGCATTACGGAGGTATTAAAAACATGGAAAGAAAATTTTCAGAAACTCCTCAATGTAACAAAAGATGACACTATGAATATACCGGTGTATTTAACCGCCGAAATAGAAACCGAAAAGCCAACACTAAAAGAAGTGGCGAAGGCCATACAACGCCTAAAAAACAACAAAGCGCCAGGAAATGATAATATCCCCTCTGGATGGCTGAAAATGGGAGGTCCAGTACTCTATCAAAAGATGCATGAGTTAATCGCACTAATATGGGACAGCAAAACATTACCGGAAAGCTGGAAACAGAGCGTTATTATACTCCTACATAAAAAAGGAAGCTATCAGGTATGGAAAAATTACAGAGAGTATGGAAAAATTACATCTCATCAACACTTCAAGAATTATGATGTAATCGTTTATCGAAACCGTCACGAAAATAAATTTTTATAAATTTTGATAATGGCCCGGTCCAACTACAGAGCAAAATAAAAATTACAACTAAATATTTTAATATGAGATTTGAAATTTTGTTTTCGATTTCAAAAATGTCCACAGATTTAGAAACAATTTAGTAATAATCCTAATAAATAATAGTATTTTCAGCACGTCAAAATATTTTTATATAAATAACATTTCTTTCTTTTGAATCGTTCCCAGAATTGCTAAGGTTAATGTGAACACTGCACATTTTAAGTTAAAGCTACCTGAAAGTAAGATATTGAATACACATGAAAATACCTTTAATGGAAGTTTATAGGATCATGCTTAATGAATATTTTTTTTTAGCTAACTGCTGTATTAAGTTAATGCAGTGGAGTCATGGCATCTATAAAAAAGAAAATGTTTAGCGAACTAATTGTTTCGACAAATAATTTGGATTTTAAAATGCATCATTAAATCCTCACTTTGTATTCTTAAAAATATTTTTAACAATATCTTTCAATTTGTCGGACAATAGCTCAAAGTTATGAAAACAATTTGCCTAAATATACTTCAGTCACCATTTTCGGCTTCGGTTTTGAAGTTGCATTTTCGTCGTTTTCTTGCACGCAATTTTTTGAAATACCTTATTTATTTACGCCGACAAAAACTTCATTCAGATATAATTACTACAATACGGTACACGACGCAGTAACAAATACGGTTCCTTTTTCATTCAACGTACATCATTTATTAAAACGATTACTCGGAACTCATTGAAAAAAGTTTAATTTCGCAAAGGGCTTTGATAAAATCTCGCAAGCTTGTGCCGCTGGTAATGAGAACTGCTATATGATATACGGATCGCAAAAAATCTCCAACAAAACTGGTATAAAATTCTTGCACATAGAAAAAGAAACGGTACGGACTCCGCTGCTGAAATAAATGGTCATCAGCATGTCGAGGCGGCCGCTGTTTTATAAACACTTTTGCGAGCCATAAATGTATTGGTTTTATTTTGACTACAACTCAGTGTCGTCTCTAAAAGTTGGAATTAACATTTCTCTAAGTTTACGAAATGCTTTAAAAAGAAGCTTCGTTTAAACACAAATGAAAAAAGCAAAATGTAAGATGACAGATGACAACATCGAATGAGCATTAATAATCTTGCAAGAGAGACATAAACTACAACACGAAAATCAAGAAATAATACGGTTGTACAAATTCAGAAAACAATATTAAAATATACTTTTTTATTATCAATCTTCAATGAGTCTGGTTTATATACAACATTATGTTCATAATTAATATACACCAGATTCATATTGTACTTCATGATTATTAAAGAGTGACGTTATGGGATCCTGCTTTTTTGTCTTGATAGCTGGGAGACGTAGACCTCACCAACTTAAAGACCTTAAATATGATTTTGTTAGAAAATCTACCATTACTTTAAATGTATTATAACAATTTCCTGAATTCAAGGAGGTGCGAACGCTGTCGGCAAATAAAATTTATTAAAAAGTCTTGTTCTAATTCGGAAAATTTGATTGATGAAAAATATAAAAAAAGAAGCATAACTATATGCTTGTTTTTTGATATTTTTATATTTGATATGTCTAAGTCTATGAAAAGTCTAATGTTTCTGGGTTAGTTTGGGTCAGTAGGGGAAAAACTTTCCCGGATTTTTGTTTCGGACCCTATATGTATGGGTAATTATGTTTCGTCATAAGTTGACACCACCCTAGATCATTTCTTTTATAAAATGGTGAAAAGGAGTATGTACAAATTCAGTATATACTACTTTTAATGCTTAAAAGGTGTACATTTTAAAATAAGTTTTCAATATACGGGGTGCGTCATAAACGTGTGGTAGTTACCAACTATTGTTTTTTGAATTGAACCTCCTTTTTTATTTTTGGATTTATCGCCAAATTTTAATGTTTAATTAAAAAATTTAATAGTTTAAAGTTTACTCCAAATGTTTTATCTGAGAAATTTACGGTTTTCGAATTATTCGAAATCATATGAAAATTTTGACAGCTGCTGGGTTAAAGAAAAATTGGTGCCGTACCCTAATAGCTGCGAACATCGAAATCGGTTTTCTGGATCTCCATGAGCACTTAACAAGCTACGTGATGGTATATATCAATGTATGTAAAGTTCCCTATAAACCGCCCAATGAGCATCCAAAATTGCAAATTTGTTAATCTCAATGACTTGGTTATTTCACATGGAACCCCCAAAATTTAGTTCAATTTTTGGATTTACCGTCAAATTTTAGAGCTGGTTTGTGTAAGGTGTGCTAACCTTAAAACTTACCGTTTCTAAGTTATTCCGCAAAATTTAGAAAATTGTTTAATTTTTACGTTGTTCAAGGCAACTGTGCTCATGTCGACCATCAAAAAATGCATTAAGTAAAAAACTAAATTTTATAAATGTATGATTAAATATAAACAATTAAATAAAACATTATTTTTAGACAATTGCGGGGTTTATAAAAGATTATCAAACTGTCCCCATTTTGGTATCCGAACACAACTGCAGTCTTTCCTAAAAGACCTATCTATTTCTCGTAACATCTCATTGCTTGTACCATTTCTAAATGCATGTACTATTCGTTGTCTTATATCTTCTGCCGTAGTCGGAGCAGTTTGAGATACAATGTTTTATATGTGACCCCATAAACAAAAAGGTGTGCGTCACGGGACGCGCGACAGAAGTGATAACTTCATATTATTTATAGAAACCATCAAATATTGAAGTTGTTTAATGCATGATGGCAAGACTAATTTATAATTTCAATATTCTTGTTAGTCTAATGATTTATAAATGGATCAGGAATAGGTAAAATGTAATTTAATTTCCTTTTGGATGTAAAATTTTTATTTTATTTCCAACATTTAACTTCAACAGTTGCAGTTGACTCGCTGGTACTTACGTTATCATTATCTAATCCCACAAAGTGACAATTGGTTTATGATAACTGTTCGATTGCAGGATTTTGCGCTTTATCCGAAGCAAAATCAACATTAAAAGCTCCACTTGCAATGAATGGTAATTTATGGTAGTTTTGGCCAAGTAAGCTGGAATCTTAAGGTCGGTCGTCCTTTGGAGGCGATTTCGTCAGAAATCGTGCGAACACGAGCGAATGATCCAATTTCATTGCAATGTACTGGATGGAGCTCGTCCACTAGATGTTAAGTCATTCGTACGAATTCGGACGAACCATATCGATGAGCAAAATATCCGAAACAAATGGGATTTGTTCGCAGGTTCGTAGTGTTACTGACTGAATAGCGTATTTTTTGTAACACGAGCTGACATGGTTGTTAAAAAGCTAATGTCTTTCTGATTCTTTTTTAAATCCACAGCCAATCCATCTATCTTCAAATTCTCGATTTAAATAGTGTTTAACATTTTTCGCAAAGTTTCCAGGAGCATCGTCATGCTGTAATCACATATTTTGCCTTAAATGAACTTGAATGTTTAGCAAACTTTCTGGCAAATCATTTTACAAAAAAATGTGGCCCAACTATAAAATCACCCATAATACCACCCCTAACATTTACCTACAGTCCATTGTCGCTGAGTCTTATCTGACTTCACTAATTTTAGGTTTTCTGTTGCATAGTGGTGAATATTATGTCGGTTTCAGCCTAATTGTGTAATAATATAAGTGCAATTTGACTCGTCAGAGAATAATACATTTTGGAAAACGTTGCTGACAGACAGAAATTGATGACAAGAAAACATTCAATTGATCGTCGTCGCTTGTTCTTTTAGCCCTTTTAAATTCTTCATAATTGACATTGCCTGTTCTAATAAATATTCCAATGTATTCCTGGGTTTCAGTCAATTCTATTGTTTATTATTTAAAATGTTACAAATACGTTTCGGTGTCTTTCTCCACCATCATCAGTTTGTCTAAAATATAAAAAATATTTACAGTTATCATCAATTCAAATAAAAAACTCTCACTAAAATTCACACATTAAAATACAAATTACACACATATTAAAAAGTACATTAAGAACATTGGTTTTCAGGTGATGAGTCAGGACAAACATATCTGGGAAAAGACTAGAATCTATTGTTTAGAGATTTAAATTTTAATTTTAACTTACGTGTATAGTTCTTTACATCCCAACATTCAACTGGTCACTGAATTTTCCATATTTTATTCGATATCAAGCGAGCGAAACAAAAAAAACTGTTTATCTTTCGTCTTCTCTTTGCATTTTAGGAATGCTTGGCAATTCTTCAATATCAGATGTTTACATTTCATTTACCTGGTCCAATCAGTTCATTCATGCGATCATCTAATTAGCATATGATACACAGAGCTAAGATTGTCTGTATCTGATCTGAAATTTATTGCATTCTGATGTTTCTTAATTTGTATCATTTCATGGATTCTTCTCTTATTATAGTTGTCCTCATTGATCAATATTTGTGTGTTATCGAAATTAAAATCATGCAACTTTTGTTGCGCATGTTGTGCTAATGCTGTTGCATTTTCGTTAACCTTTCTTAAGCTATACTTATGTTCGTATATTCTTTTCTTTAAATATTGCCCTGTTTGTCCTAAGTATGTGCTGTCACAGTTCAAACAGTCAATCTTGTATATTACCTTAGGTGTGTCCAACTTATCGCTTCTAGGCTTAAATTTTGTAAAACAGTCTTTTGCCAAGTTGATTTTATTTTTTTCCGCTATAGTAATATTATGCGGTTTTAAAACATTTTTTATTTTTGTGTTGATTTCTGATATGTGCGGTAATGATACATACTTGATTTCACCTTCTTTTTTCTTTTTTATATTATTTATGTTGTTCCATTTATTTGCATTGTATATTTTATTAATTCTTTGTTTTAAAGTTTTTTTGGTTCTCTAGTTGTTCATTATTAGTACCTTTTTTATTTTTTCAAGATTTTTTTGTCTGTATCTACGATGTGCTAATTGTATCGCTCTATCAGTAAGAGCTGTTACCACACTTTTTTTATATTTTATAGGTGCATATGATTGGTAATTCAAGTATCTACCAGACCACACATCCTTTGTGTACAAGTTTGTTTTTATTTCCCCATTATCGTCATACATAACCGTCATATCCAAAAAGTTTAATGATCTGTTTTTGTCTTCCTCAATGGTGAATTTTATGGTTTCATGGAATGCATTAAACTTATCTAGTGTGTATTGAACTTTTTGGCTTGGCAGGCACATTATGCAGTCATCAACGTATCTTTTAAAAAATCCACACTTAAAGTTTAAATCAGGTATTAGTTTTTCTTCCAGACTTTCCATTACAAGGTTTGCAATTGTTGCAGCTATGGGAGATCCCATAGCTACTCCATATATTTGTGAATAGAAATTGTCTTCGTACCGGAAGTAAGTGGACTTAAGGCACAGCTCTACCGCCCCAATAAATTCATTTTCGGGTAATGATGTATGTTCCCTAATTTCAGACCACTTATTTCTTATGCATTGTATTGAGTAATCTACCGGGATGTTTGTGTATAGCGATACCACATCAAGCGATATTAGGCGATGGTTCTCAGGTATCTTCTGTTTTTTTATAAATTCGCAGAAGCTCCATGAGTCCCTAATGTGATATTGTGAATTTCCCAATATATTACTTAACACAGCTGACAGGTATTTAGACAATTGGTAAGTTGGGGCATTTATGTTGCTAACTATCGGTCTTAATGGGTGGCCTGCTTTGTGAAGCTTTGGTAGGCCATATATAAATGGTGCTCGGCCGTTGTTGCAAGACAGTGCTCGTTTTAAATTATCTGTTATGAATTTATTTTTATGCCATGAATTTATTATTTTATTTAGTTTTGTTTGAATATTTGTAGTAAGATCTTTTTTTTCCAGTTTATATGTTTTTACATCATTTATTAATGCTAGCATTTTTGTTCTATATTCACTTTTCATCATAACAACTGTCTTGCTACATTTGTCAGCCGTTAACACGCAGATGTTTGTGTGTTCATTTAAGAAAGTTTTGGTTTCACGTATAAGCCTATTGATATCATTGGGCACACCTTTGTTCGATGTTCTATTCTTGAAATTTGTTAATATATTACACAACTTACTTCTTATTTCGTTTTTTTATCTCTATTTAAAGAGAAGATTCCATGTTCGATGTTTGCTATGACTTCATGAACCGGTTTGTATTGTTTTTTGTTGATAGAAAACTTTGGACCAAGTGACAGTACATACCTGACACTGTCTGGTATGCTTACCGTTGTTAAATTCTTTATCCATTTTTCATTAGTCTTATATTTGTTTTCTATACCATGTTTTTTTGTTACTAATGTTTCTAATTTGTTTCTTTGTTTTGCCCTGATACTGTTGAACACAGTTTCGTACTTCTGCTCTTGTTGTTCAAAAAACGCTTTTAATTCATTGTGACTACCCCTTTCTTGTAAATATCTTTTCACATTAATGGTTTCATTCTCTATACTTTTTAACTTTGAACAACAATCACTTAATACGATATTCAGGCAGCTAAAGTAAAACATGTCCAAAACCTTTAAATATTTAGTTTGATTCTGTCTGTTCCCAAAATTAAATTCCTTTCAAGGTGGTGAAATCAAGTATGTATCATTACCGCACATACCAGAAATCAACACAAAAATAAAAAATGTTTTAAAACCGCATAATATTACTATAGCGGAAAAAACTAAAAACAACTTAGCAAATAAGTGTTTTACAAAATTTAAGCCTAGAAGCGATAAGTTGGACACACCTAACGTAATATACAAGATTGACTGTTTGAACTGTGACAACACATACATAGGACAAACAGGGCAATATTTAAAGAAAAGAATATACGAACATAAGTATAGCTTAAGAAAGGTTAACGAAAATGCAACAGCATTAGCACAACATGCACAACAAAAGTTGCATGATTTTGATTTCGATAACACACAAATATTGATCAATGAGGACAACTATAATAAGAGAAGAATCCATGAAATGGTACAAATTAAGAAACATCAGAATGCAATAAATTTCAGATCAGATACAGACAATCTTAGCTCTGTGTATCATACGCTAATTAGATGATCGCATGTATGAACTGATTGGACCAGGTAAATGAAATGTAAACAGCTGATATTGAAAAATTGCCAAGCAATTCCTAGAATGCAAAGAAAAGACGAAAGATAAACAGTTTTTTTTGTTTCGCTCGCTTGATATCGAATAAAATATGGAAAATTCAGTGACCAGTTGAATGTTGGGATGTAAAGAACTATACACGTAAGTTAAAATTAAAATTTAAATCTCTAAACAATAGATTCTAGTCTTTTCCCAAATATGTTTGTCCTGACTCATCACCTGAAAACCAATGTTCTTAATGTACTTTTTAATATGTGTGTAATTTGTATTTTAATGTGTAAATTTTAGAGAGAGTTTTTTATTTGAATTGATGATAACTGTAAATATATATTTTAGACAAACTGATGATGGTGGAGAAAGACACCGAAACGTATTTGTAACATTTTAAATAATAAACAATAAAATTGACTGAAACCCAGGAATACATTGGAATGAATTAGAGTACAGTCAGGAAAATATACGAAACTAATAAATATTTCCTTAAGATTTTCTAAGCTTCTGACCATAGATCATCTGCTACATCATGCTGTTTGGACAAACTATTAATAAAAATTAAAATTGAAGAAATGTTATCTAGCCTATTCCATGAAATTGAACCAATCTTTATAGCAGGAGACTTTAAGATAGAATTACTTAATGAACATAAAATGGGCACTAAATTTTTCGCAATAATGAATTTCTTTAATTTACATCCAACAATAAAAGACAACACTGGTGTAACATGTGCCACTGCAAGCTGTATAGATAACATTTTCACAAATTCACAATTCGTTGATGCTGGAGTAATAGACAACTTTATTTCAGATCATACAGCGCAGAGAATTGTTTTTGAAACACAACAAGAAAATATTCCGAATTTTTAACACAAAAGATTTTTCTCGGGGGAAATTAAAAACATTTTTTGCGGGGTTTGAGAAATGAAAGTTTGAAAGGATATACAGGGTAGATCAACCTGATGTAAATAGTCAATGGAATAGCTTTATGGTTATTTTTTCTTAAATATTTGATACAAAATCTTCTCAAAAGAAGGTTTACAATAAAAAAAAATATGACTCCAGAACTAGCTGATTGTGAGAAAAGATTAGACGTACTTTTGGCTCTAAGTAAAAATAGCAATCTATATAAAGATGTATATAAAACGACAAAAAAAGAATATGACAAACTATTAAAAGATGCACGTACTTATATTAAAATATGAGAAAATACTTATTCGTTCAGACAATAAAATGAAAAGTATGTGGACCATCAGCAAAGAAATAACAGGAATAAACCATTCTAGAAAAGAAATAAGTCTAGAGCAATAATTACAATGAGTTCCTGATATCAGTAATTCCAAATATATTAAAAAATCAGAGCGCATTTCCAGTAGTAAACATATTTATTTCTAAAAAAGGCTATCGACCTATCGGTCTTTCGGCCCTTGTTTAGTACATATAGTCTTAATCTAAATAAAAAACAAAGATAAAAATTCTCTTATTCTGGGTTAACAATTTAATTCAATAAACTTTCTAATTCTAATGACAAGAAAAAATTATTTTATTGTCCAGTAGTCAGTTGCGTTTGTAAGTGTTCGACTATCGTTGATGTAGGGAAACGGAAGCGGGACTGTCTGGTTGGTCTTGTAAGACAAAGGCGATTCAGTATGGTCCAGTTGTAGGGGTTGTTTGTCCATTTTGTCTGTAGATGTATGAGTCTTTCCGAAATCTTTGTCATGTTTGTGCGTTCGTATAGTAGTTGGGTGGAGGGGTTGTGTAGTGGGTTTTGGGGGTGTCTTATTCGTGTTATTAGTCTTATTGCAATTTTTTCTGTTGTTTGTATATAACGTTTTGCCCTTTCTGTTCCGTTGGTCATGAGTATATGTCCATAGTCCAAGAGGGGTCTGCAGATCGCTTTGTATATTATGGTATGTTTAAAGTATGGCTGTTTTAAAAAAGAAACTAGAAAAGTGCTAGTCAGTCTAGAGCCATATACCCAGGATGAATATATGTACACAAATTATAGTAAGTTATTTTTGAGTTATTCGGGATTAGTTGTTAGTAACTGGTCTAGATTTTTTTCCTCAGAACATAAATACTTTTGATATCCTGGTGCGGGCTTATTGACGTAATTTCATTTGTTATCATCTATGTAACAAGTACATTAAATAAATAAGAAAACAAAAGAGCAATCCTGTCTATTGCCTAGATTTGTTTTAGCCGCTTTCTTTATTTCACGATTTAAAAATTACAAATAGCAGCAAATCAAAGTTAGTCTTGAAGTACAACAAACAAACACAATTTATAGCGAAAATAGCGATAATTATTGCTACTATAGATAGAAAAATAAATAAAAGCAATTAGATTAAAATTAGTTATTCTCTATATGACCTTCATTCCAGATATCAACATTTTCATTTAAAAATAGTGCTACCTGGCGGACGTTATGGGGTGGATAAAATATTTTCTCCTTCATCTTCATTAACAAATGTTGTTCTTTTTCTTCGAATAGTTTGTCGTTTGCAGAATCGTTTTTCTACATTCTAACATGAATGTGTTTCGAGAAGAAACACGTCTCTGGGGAATCAGCGCATTAAATTTTTCTCGCGGCCGCTCTGTTTGGTTTGCTAGAATAAACGCAGAATATCGCATTTTTCATGGTAAGAATAAAACATATTTGCTTATTTTTTAACATTTATTTGACACTGACATTCTTGGCGGCGATCAACACTACTTTGATTTGTTGCTATTTATAATTTTTAATCTGCAAAATTAAGAAAACAAGTAAAAGTAATATATCATCGTTACTTGCATCAGACTAATCATCAGGAACATAATCGCCTCCTACATCAGCACTATAGGAATCTGACTCAGAATCTGTTTTTCAAAATTTGTATTGTTTTCTTCATTTCATATCTTATACCTCTGTTGCTAGTAGCAAGTAAACAGACTACACTAAGAACTTCTTTATGTTAAACTAAACAGTTCGAAGTATTCTAAACTGTTGCACGCCCAAAACTTGGTTGGCGACAATATGTCGAAAAAACTCAGCTAATTACGGTTATTGGCGATTACTGGGTGAGATTTTTAATTACCCACATGCAGATCTAATTGGGGAAAAAAACAGTTTTTGAGATTTTTTACTGATAAAATATACTTTTCAGTTCTAGTAGTAGTAAACATCTTTATTTCTAAAAAAAGGCTATCGACCTATCGGTCTTTCTGCCCTTGTTTAATACATGTAGTCTTAATCTAAATAAAAAACAAATATGAAAATTCTCTTATTCTAGGTTAACAATCTTAATAAATAAACTTTCCAATTCTAATGACAAGAAAAATTATTTTATTGTCCAGTAGTCGGTTGCGTTTCTAAGTGTTCGAGTAGCGTTGATGTAGGGAAACGGAAGCGGGATTGTCTGGTTGGTCTTGTAAGACAAAGGGGATTCAGTATGGTCCAGTTGTAGGGGTTGTTTGTCCATTTTGTCTGTAGATGTATGAGTCTTTCCGAAATCTTTGTCATGTTTGTGCGCTCGTATAGTAGTTGGGTGGGGGGGGGTTGTGTAGTGGGTTTTGGGGGTGTCTTATTCGTGTTATTAGTCTTAGTGCAATTTGTTCTGTTGTTTGTATATAACGTTTTGTCCTTTCTGTTCCGTTGGTCATGAGTATATGTCCATAGTCTAGCAAGGGTCTACAAATAGCTTTATATATTTTGGTGGCGGTGTTTGTGCTAATTCCTCTGTCTTTGTAGGTTAGTGATCGGAAGTGTTTTGTTCTCTTTATTGTTTCTGCCCTGATGTTTCGTATGTGTTTAGTGAATTTAAGTTTGTGGTCAATTGTGATTCCAAGGTATTTTACGTCGTTTTTTGGTTGTGTCATTTGGCCGTCTGCAGTTATTGTAGGGGAGTCAGCGTTGAGTCTGTGGTTTGTGAGCAGAAGTTGTTTTTTTGACGCGTTTGGTGTTAGTCTCCATTTATAAAACCATGTCATTGTGTTGTTTGTTAGTGTTTGGAGTCTTTGAGCTGCTCTCTCAGTAGTTTTGTCATGTACAATAAGTGCCGTGTCGTCTGCGTATTGTAATATGTATGCCGATCTGTGGATTTGATTTTTGTCTGGTAAGTTGTAATTGTACAATTGTGTAAGTTGTAATTGTATTGGTAAGTTGTAATTTTCAGTTCTATTTTACACTAATAAACTAAAAAACATTTTTATTTTTCTTATACCTTTTTCGCTCCATCTCTTATACCAATATATTTCATAAAATAGTTAAATGAAAAACAGAATTACATGTCTGACATTCAATTTCAACTGTCACATGGCACATGCAGTCTTGAATTTCCTATTTTAAACAGGAAATATTAAAATAATAATATATAATTCAGGGATAATATTCCTGACCCACCCAACTACTATACGAACGCACAAACATGACAAAGATCTCGGAAAAACTCATACAGCTACACACAAAATGGACAAACAACCCCTACAACTGGACCATACTGAATCCCCTTTGTCTTACAAGACCAACCAGACAATCCCGCTTCCGTTTCCCTACACTAACGCTACTCGAACACTTACAAACGCAACTGACTAGTGGACAATAAAATAATTTCTTCTTGCTAAAGAATTGCTGAAATTTTATTTTATTTAATAATATTGTTAACCTAGAATAAGAGAATTTTCATATTTGTTTTTTATTTAGATCAAGACTACATGTATTAAACAAGGGCAGAAAGACCGATAGATCGATAGCCTTTTTTAGAAATAAAGATGTTTACTACTACTATTCCTGAATGCTAAATGAAGAAACCTCTTGCTTACCTCCACCAGAATACGATAGATCTCTACGAATTTTGCGATTTGTCTAAACTACGGTTGTACCAATTTCCGATTGTTCTGCTCAGTTGTATATAGGAAGGATTGATGGTTATTTGACCAGTTATGCGTCAAACATTGGTAAGATGTGTTATAATTGAGGTTCCTGCGATGGACAGTGCTGTCAGTATATCAATATTAGACACAGTCTGCTGTGATCGGTGCGGTTGCAGTTCATATCTTGACTACACATATTTATTCCAGAGAAAAAAACTTTATGTTAAGCCGTCTCCTATTTCTTTATTGCTACTTCCAAATCGTTCAATAATAATTTTTATTCTAACATTTATTATTTGGTGTTCACAGTTGATTTTTGCACGTGGAGGGCAGCGATTTTGAGACGAAACGGCGGCTTGCCGTAATCTAAGTCGTTGGATGAGTGGTATTGGTTGGTAGGATTGGTTAGTAGGATTAGTTTTGACCTCCCAAAAAACGCCAAATGTTAGTACGTGCACTCTGAACATAAGGTGACTTGACGCTCCGCTCCGGAAAACTGGGTATTTTCAATTTAACGCATTTGAACGACGTAAGATAGAACGTTTGATTGGGGCAATAAACGCTTTTGTTTGGAGCAGGAAAAGCGTTGGTTGATACAGGAAAGCCTGTATTGGTCCGTGATTTTATATCTGTATTTGACTCTATTTGGTCACCGAAGCGATTGTCATCCTTCAGCCCCAGGGATCTAAGCTGAAATGTGAATAATTGTTCAGAGTACCTATATTCATGTAATGTTCATGTAATTACCGCTTTTCCCGTACAGGCTTGTTTGTTGGCGCCTTTAACTACTTTTTACTCATGCGGGTTTTTCTCCAAGGTCATTTGACCACGGTTTATCGTGGATTTTTGTTGATCTAGCAGGTGACAACTAAGACATCCACCCCAATATTTGTGGTGCTCACATCGCATGACCTAAATTCTCTGTTTGTGCCTTCAAAACACTAGTTTATCAAAATTTTCGGTATTTTTTTTCTGTCGATGTTAGAACTGTGACAGTGTCCAGGTTTTTTCTTCTGTTCGTAATCACTCACTATTGTTAAGCTCCTGTTTCGGCATGTGTAACACTGAGTTGAATCTGCTTCAACGGCACTTTCACAGGGCATTCCCCTTAGAACTGTAACTGAATAGGGGTAAACCGAGATGCTGTTCTACGTTTTTCGGTTTGGTTTTAGATGGCAGCACCATGCCGTGTTGCACCATACATTAGTTTTATTTCATTGACATGACTTATCAGGCTGATAACTATTTGTGAAACTTGCAGTTTTCGGTCTGATAAAACTTGGTGAATGCAATCATTTGAAAGCAATTATTGGATAAAATGCTATCATTCCAAACGTTTCAAGTTTTGCGCTTCGAACATAGCAGTATTTGTAGCAGAGAAGAGAATGGACCCTATTCACCCTATTGTGTTCAGGTGTGTTCATAGAAAATATAATGAAAAATTGTGACTCTATTTCTCATCTAAATACAAGTATTTCCGGATCCCACATTATATACCATTACATAAAGAAAAAAATTTAATTTTTCGGTAGCAAAATATGCAGTTTCAGAATTTCGGCTAATTCCCAAGAACCCTGCGTTGCAAGGCGAGTCTTTTATTAGGAATATAATGTTCCTTAATTAATAATAAAATCTTTAAACTATAATATGCTTTCCTCGTGTCTCCTTTAACCTAGACTAACAATTTCATAACTTGAATAACAAAATTTCCGGTAAAGTATGCTATAATAGCTAGTCATTCTATACATTCTATTGAATATTATCAAATGAAAACATTGGTCAAAGAATGCACACCCGACGCCTATGTTCCTGATATAAAATTTGTGATACGTCTCAGATCTTTGCCGGGTCTGTATGCACCTTTCAAAAGAGATCGACAGACCTTAAAACGCATAGTCGTAGAGTCGCAACTAGCATAAACCGTTCAACATTCCAAGCAGGTTTGAAATTTTTTGACTACTATAAGAATTTCATTTTCATCATGGACAATTTTAAGTCAGATACATGCGGGCAGAGAACGGGAGAGAGCGAGTATCTCACTGCATTGATTGGAATCCATCGTGTAGTTGTCTAGATTCCCAAACCGTCAGAGGGATTTCAAGAATTTAGGTCAAAAATGTTGCATATCATAC